>JAQQTO010000040.1:1185000-3585000 GCA_029884595.1 Ormosia semicastrata
ATAAAGAATTATGAATTGCTTGCTTTATATTAAAAAAACATATTCCTGCTTGTAAATTTCCTTGTCTCCTCACTAATGAAATGCAATTGGCCTCTATTGTCTCCTAAAGCGAGTTGTTTTCTATTTTTTCCTTTCGGTAGTTCACTTCTATATTTTATAATCTTGTTTCTTTGTCCCTTTGGATGGTTGATTTTACTTAATAGGATTTGAACTATCAGAATCTTGCCTACTGCAGTAGCTGTTGGTGTATGCCCTAGAGGCTGATACATTTATCTGTATTTACATACATTCTATTATGCTAATTTTAATATACGAGGCATTTTATTTATTGTGTTCTTTTTTAATAAAAATAATAAAGTCCTTAAAATAGTAAGTTTGATGTCATAAGACATCAAGTGGTTGACTTGATCGTGAGATCCTATTGGATAAAATTAGAACACTATTCTTAAATGTCCCTAGTCAAGTGTTATTGTTAATTAGGACAATAATTATGCATTAAAACTAGTATGTGCGTAGACTAATGACCACATCTCACGGGTCATGGATATGAGATATCAAGTCTTCACATGATTAGAGTAATGATGTACTGGACTGACCCGCCATGAGAACGCTACATAGATCGTTACGTGAGTGTCACAAACGATTCTCATAGTGACAATGGTGTCTGTAGTCTTTTAACCTGAAATCACTATGATTCCTACATGATGAGTTGTGTGTTTTAATGCCATCAAACGTCTTCTGTAACAAGGTGATTATAAAGTTAGTTATTAGACATATCGCAAATCATGCAGAGGGATGTGAGTGATCTAGACGGGGTTTGTCACTCCTACATAATAGGAGCGATATCTTCGGGGCTCCTGATTGAGTGAGACTGTGAAATGCATAGTTATGCTCAAATGAGTCAATATAAAATATTGATTTCATTTGTTATTACAAAGTCTACTCGAGTATCAGGAAACGAAGGATTGGACTATACAAGAGTGACACATTCCATGCCTTATGTTCAATCTAGATATCTTGACAAAGGGACTAAATGGCATGGAAACATTGGTCATAGAAAGGTTATGTCAAATCACTGACATTCTCATTACTTGGGTAGCAACGATGTGTTGCTAGATACCGCTCACTGCTTGTAATATTAAAATGGGATTTTAATATTACTGCCAATGTAATGAGAACCTGCAAGGTCACACACATAGAGTAGACTAAAATTGGAGCAATAGATCCAAGTTGGACTCAGATTCAAATGTGGGCTAGACTCATAACAAATGAGTCTAGGGTTACACAACTTACCTTGCTGCTGCTCACACTGACTTAAGGCAATCACTATTATAAATAGTACTACTAAAGGGGCTGCTAAGACACACATTATAGAATCCTAGCCGCACCTATAGAAAAGTGAGTTAGAGAGTGACAGGTTTCTTCTCTTTTCTTCGCAACTAGCACTGTGTGAGAGACGTGAGGCTCCTTTTTGTGAACGTTGGATGTTCGTGAGTCTGTTCGTGTGGATACCACAGAGACATCGTCGCTATTACGGTGTTGGTGATTCATGTCACTTCCTTAGATCACGCTTCAAGAGGTAAACGTTTTTAAAAACTTGGATTATGGCTTTTTTCGCATAGATCCTTGGTGGAAATTCTTATTTTGCTGCATGATGTATCCGTGATTCCCAACAGTAGCAATTAATAGTCAGAGGGAAGTAATTATATTAGTGTTGAGATTATTTGCTTTTATGAAACTAGGCTTTCTACTGAATAAATAGTCTACAGGGACTAGATCTTTAGGATCCATATCTTATCCTTTTTTATATTGTACATATATCTTTATGGTAAATTTTCAAAAGTTGTTAGTTTTGACAATCTCAGATAACTTGGAGAGATTTGTTTGCTAATTTTCTCAAAGTGTCTATGAGCTTTATGTTGTCGAAGTGATGGAATTGACATTCACGTAATTTTATTTAGGGGATCTTATAGGAAGCAAGTGTCATTCCTTTTACTGCACTGATAGCTTGGTGAGGGGAATCAAAAGAGCTTTCATTATATCAGAATTTCTTAGTAAGTTTTCGTAATCTACATATGCATAGTTATGTCATGAATTAAACTGTAGTTTTGGACTATTTTGGAACTCTTGTTTATACTATGCAGTTCTTATAATTGAGTCAGTATTAATTTTCTATATATTGTTGAGAATTTAATTTATTTTTTGTAGCATTCTTTGTCATATATTTGATGTATGGGGTAAATTGCATTGGTGAGCGAAACATTAATTTCCCGTTTGAGATTCAATATTAGTGAGCACATGTACTTTTTAAAGGTACTACTCATTATATTGAATCTTGAATTGTCCAAGTTGGAAAGTTTGGGAAGAAACTTTTCTTTCACTTGATTATAGTTATTCCTTAAATCTCATATCATATACTTGATGAAATTTTGTTGTGCAACATTTCCTTATGTTCTCTAGGTGCACACTTGATCATGGTAGATGTCACCATTTTCTAGCCATACACTTGGAGACCAATGGAAAATGATAGTGAAATTTTGTCAAGTATATGATGTGTGATTTTCGTGAATACTATCAACCAAGTGCTGAAAAAGTATCTTCTCGAATGGGATAAGGTCATACCATGTTAAGAGAGATGTGGATTATAGAAATAATGGCTATTTTGATTGAAATATTTATACATGTATTTTGTATTATCTATTATCCATATGTTGTGCATTTTGCATTTTGATTTAAGTGTAAAATTATCATTGGTTCTAGAAAATTGTAGGTGGATGTATAATAGGACTCATTCGGGTCGTAGAGAACTTACACAAGAATTTGTATATGAAGTTGAAGACTTCCTGAATTATGTATGTCGATCCTCCCATTACTTAAGTGAAGGAACAATTAGGTATCCATGTTTGATGTGTTATGGTGAGAAATTGTTAAAACCTGAGATTGTGAAACTTCACTTGTATAAAAAAGGATTCAAACCTAGCTATTGGTATTAGACAGATCATGGAGAAGAAGAGCCTGATCCAATTAGTGTAAATATAAACTATGATGTGAACACTACTAATAGTCCTATATTAGAGGAGGAAGACCGGTTGATAGATATCAAAATATGGTTTGTGATGCAACTGGAACAGACTTTAGGGATTTTAGGAGTTGTTTTTAATAGAGTGTTGAGGAACCTCCACATCCAGAGGCCAAAGAGTTTTATGATCTATTAAATGCTTTAAGTCAGCCATTATGGCCTGGTTGCGAAACTCATTTTGAGTTATCCTTGGCAGTTCGATTGTTAAGCCTCAAATCTGATTATAATGTAATACATGCATGCTTTGATTCATTTGTGGAGATATTAAGAGAGGTCGCTCCACCAGGATCATGAATTTCTCTGAATTACTATAGAACAAAAAAATTGGTTGCTAATCTTGGGCTTGCTTCAAGAAAAAGAGATTATTGTGTAAATGGTTGTATATTATACAATGATAATGTCAGACGATGTAGGTTTTGTGGTGCTGAAAGATACGAACTTCGTAAAACCACTAATGGAAATAACAATGAAGTTCTGGTGAAAAGAATACATTATTTACCTCTTATTCCTAGGCTCAAGAGGTTATATTCCTTTATGAGCTCATTTGCACACATGAGATGGCATGCTGAAAATAATAGGAAGGTGGGGGAGATGTCTCACCCATCTGATGGTGAAGCATAGAAGCATTTTAATAGGACATATCCTGAATTTGCATTTGATCCTAGAAATGTTAGGCTTGGTTTATGTGCCAATGATTTCACTTCATACAATCAATCTATTTCTCCTTATTCTTGTTAGCCTGTGATAGTCACTCCATATAATTTGCCTCCAGAAATGTGTATGATTGCACTATATATGTTCCTAACATGCATTATTCCTAGTCATCATAATCCCAAGAACAATATTGATGTTTATTTACAACCTTTAATCGATGAACTGAAAATCTTATGGGCGGGTGTTTTAACTTATGACGTGTCAAGTAAACAAAATTTTATGATGAGGGCTGCATTGATGTGGACATTAAATAACTTTCTTGCATATGGAATGTTGTCTGAATGGATGACTGCTAGTAAATTAGCGTGTCCATATTGCATAGATCAAGTAAAGGCATTCACTTTGAAGCATGGGGAAAAAATTTGTGGTTTGACTACTATCGTCAATTCTTGCATGTTGATCACATGTTTAGAAGAAATAAAAATGTATTTAAAAAGAAAACTGTTGTGGCTGATTTGCCTCCACCAAGATTATTTGGGCATGATTAAGTGAGATTGTTAGTGCTTTTAGTAAAATAGCTGAAATGCAGTCGTGCAAACAACATGGGTATAGTGTTTATCATAATTTTACTAAGAAGAGCATATTTTGGGAGTTACCATACTGGAAGAAAAATTTAATTAGGCATAATTTATATGTTATGCATATTAAGAAAAATGTATTTGATAACATATTCAATACTGTTATGGACGTTAAAGGCAAAACAGAGGATAATGTGAAGGCAGAAATGAACTTAAAAGAATATTGTCAGCGACAAGAATTGGAGCTTATTGATTTTCCAAATAGTAAGATCATGAAACCAAAGACTAATCATACTTTTACAAAAGAGCAGAAGAAGATTGTTTGTGAATGGGTGCAGGATTTAAAAATGCCCGATGGTTATGCTTCGAACTTGTCTAGATGTGTGGACATGAATCAATTATGATTGTTTGGGATGAAGAGTCATGATTGTCACATGTTTATGGAGAGTTTGCTTCTAGTTGCTTTTTCTATAAATCAAATTTGAAAGTCATTGACTAAATTGAATCAATTTTTTAGAGACTTGAACATTCCAGTGATTTTGTGTAAATTGGAAAGGATATTTCCACCAAGTTTTTTTGATTCCATGGAACATTTACCAATCCATTTACTTTATGAAGCAAGAGTAAGGGGCAGTTCAGTATAGATGGATGTATCCATTTGAGAGGTACTTAAACAAAATAAAGAAAATAGTCAAGAACAAAGCTCGGGTTGAAGCTTCTATTTGTGAAGCTTTTTTGTTTCAAGAGATATCTCATTTATGTTCATTTTACTTTGAGCCTCATGTTGAGTTAATGAGAACTAGAGTTGGACGAAATGATGATACAGATGAAAATATGTCAATGAAATCGACTTTGTCAATTTTTAATCAACCTAGCCAAGGTTATGGAACATCAAAAAAATAATGGCTAAATGATGCTGAGATGAAATCTGCGACATTGCACATCTTGCTAAATTGTGAAAAAGTTGAACCATACCTCAAGTAAGTAGTACTATTAATTTAATTTAAATTTCAAATGTATTGCTCACTAACAATCAAATCATAAACTTTTAATTTTTCAGTGTTTTTTTATAGTATTTCAACATTCCTGATGAACATTCAAATGAAAGAATTAATGCAAATTTTATAGAATGGTTTAGAAGTTATGTAAATATTTAAACATTACTAAATTGGTTTTCCCAATCATTATATATGATTTAGATAATTAACTTTAACTATATAATTTTTCTAGGTTCACAATCCACAAAATATGATGAATGATTCTTACTTGCATGATTTGGCATGGGGGGCTAGTAAATGTGTTACATCTTGGCCAATGTATTTATATAAATTTCACACAGATACTTAGTCAGATGAGAAGAAAAAAATCAATAGTGGCGTGTGTGTTAAAGGCTCAACTAATGGTGAAGATGAAAATGATTATTATGGAATACTAAAAGATGTGGTTGAGTTAGAATATCTTGGGGAACCAAAAAAGAAGGTTGTTCTTTTTAAATGTGATTGGTTTGATCCTATGATTAATAGAGGTACAAGAGTTCACAAAGATTATAAGATTGTCGAGGTTGACAAACTAGATGATATGAGAGGTCTGATCCTTTTATCCTTGCTTCCTCTACGAGACAAGTGTATTATGTTCTTTATCTTGGGAAGAAAAAGGATAAGGTCCAATGGTGAGTGGTAATAAAGACCAATGCAAGAGGTCGAGTTAAAATTGAAAGTGGCTAAGAAATTGTGTTCTAAGTTGATACTATGGCTCTTGTGAATCCAATTGTTAATGTGGATCTCATTGACTACTTGCAAGACACTAATGAGGTTTTTGATATAGTTGAAGATGTTGGTTCTAGTAGATAGCATGAAAATGATAAAGAAGAAAAAAGTTCTACTGACGACGACGATGAACCTTCTAATAATGAATATAAAACAAACAGTGACGAGGACAATGTTTCCTCATAATTGTGAGTATAGAATTATATTAATATGTTGTAGTTACTAATTATACATTATTGTGTTCTGTTCTTCCATTATATTTATATTATATTTTTATAATTTGTGTAGATGTCATCGCCATGAGGAGATAAGGGGAAAAGGCAGGAGAAGGAGAAGCAACCCACTAGACGTCTTAGAATCAATTTAGGGAGGCCACTTAGGAGGCAATCGTCAGGATCATCTCCACCTGCAGTTACAATATCACCCACTATTGGTTTGCATTAGGCACCATCTTCTGAGTATGTTATGATACCTACACTTGGATCCCAGCCTCTGTTACATACTTCTCATACACTGCATGGTACAACATATGATTCTAGGTCACCTATTATATGTGAGTCACCGAGTACCTGTGAGTCACAGGATACCCATGATTCTATTGTTCCCAATTCTTCTACACCATTTGTTGCCAATGGGGATGCAACAAATCAAAGAAACAAGATGTTTGTTTCTGCCATCTAAACCTGTTGCTGATGACATTACCAAGGTTATACGATCTAGGTATAATCATCCTTGGACATGTTGGGGAGAAATACCTAAGGATACTAGAGAAATGTGTTTTCGAGAGTGTCAAGTATGTATGATTTTTCATTTGTTTAATTATGTTTTTTGCTTTTGTACTAGTGCAATTTTTTTAACTTTAACATTATTTATATAATATTTTTGAATGGTTATGTTTGGTGGATGCCTCAGCATCATAACCATATGTGGAAGGCATATAATAGTCGTAGTTCAAAGAGACTATCAGGTTTGCTAGGACAGACACACAACTTCAATGAAAGACCTTTTTGGATTGGAGAAGGCATATGGGAAGACCTATGCAGGCACTGGGCTAGTAGCGTGTATAAGGAGAAATGCCAATAAGCAAAGATGAATCGTGCTTTTGACACTAGTGGATGCTTGCACACTGGTGGTTGCATTTCTACAGGCACCCATGCGTAGAAATTGGTAACTATCATCGTCAATTATTTAGTAATATGTTTTATTAAAATTTTATTAACTTATTTTCTCATTATTACAGGCTAAGGCTTGGGGTAGAGAGCCCACAGTTGATGAGACCTTTCATCACGTATATTTGAAGAAAGCAGACCGTGAATGAGTTTCTACAACAGCCAAGAATGCATATGTTAGTATCTCTTTTGAATTTATAAAATTTAATATTAACTCACTACAAAAAATGCGCTAAATTGCGGTCATTTTTTTGTAGGGGTTATCAAAAGCTATAAATAAATATATATTGCGGGGATTTTTGTGCCTTTCAGGGGAGATTATTAACCCGACAAATTAAAAAGCATTGATGGTGATTTTTTTTTTTTGCTTTACCTCCAGATTTCGTTTCCCCCTCACTCCCTCTCACTCTCCCTTCTAATTTCGTTTCCTCTCACTCTCGCCTTCTTCCTCTCACTCTCTCACCTCCCTCACCCTCTCACTTTCCTCTTTTTGATTTTTTCTACCTCCTTCTCCATTTGAAACTGCTCCGCCATTTGACACTCTTTCTTAGATCTGTGACGCACCAAAGCCTCTGCCCATCCATTTTTTTTTATAAAACCCAAAACTTTGTAGATCTGGTGTAACACCCTTTTTCGTAAGGGAACGTCACATTGTCAATTACAATACGGAAATAAAATTGTATAAGTTAAGACCTGGTTCCTTTTTATAGTATGTATATTTACCTGGTTATAGTTGGGTAATTAAATTGGCGAGTGTATAATAAATTTTTTTTGTTATGATACAATAATAATCACAATAGTTTACAACCACGGAGATGGAACATAAATGGAAATGAAGAAATAAAGGCAAAAAAAAAGCATACATGGGAAATTAACATTGCATCTTTATATATATATAATTATCAAACTGTTTAGTTACAAAGCCTGGTATATCAAAACGCAAAACTATACCCGCCCCCAAAGGATTATACATAAATATCCCCACGGTATCAAAATATACAACCCACTACAAACAAAACATCAGGCCCCCAAAATAAAATACTGGTAGCCCTCAGTAGCTACAAGTAAAGTCAGTCCCTTAAGTGAGGAGGAATCGTGTTAGGATCCTCCTCGGGGTCGTCCTCAAGGACCTCCTCGGGATCTTCCTCATCAGAGGATATCACCATAGGAACTGCAGAATTACGGGACGAGGCCCGAGCTGTGGAATGAAAAGAGTTTTCCCGCGGGGTGTAATAACGATCACCCCACATCTCACGTATAGGAAGATGAAATTCCAGACGTAGGCTAATACAGCAGGTGAAAACAGGCGGCTCATGGTACCTCCAGGCTAGAGATAATGATACATCCCCCAAATAGATGCAACGCTCAGAGCCAAAGTTGATGTGCCAGCACTCTGGCCCTCCTAAGAAGGTCAGGCGCACATCTCCCAGAAATCTGTGCATGCGTGCCTCCATACTCTTCAGCAGTCACTAGTCGAGGTAAGGCCAAAAGTCGGGGAAGTCTGGAGCTTCCGGTTCGTTACAGTTGTCTTTGATGGGATGCAATATACAGACAAACAGTAATGGAGAAACAGGAAAGAGGTAAGACATCCTGCCATCATTACCAATTATAGCATCAAGAAACCAAATGGCGCAAAGCGCCCACATAGCATTTATGACAGCAATAATGGTAATAAGCACTTACCCTATGTTTGGATGTTTTTTCATTAATGGAACGGAACGGAATAGGTAGGAATGGAATGGAAAGGAAAGGAATGGAATGGAACATAGTTTCCATTCTCTATGTTTGGAAGTTTCATTAACGGAACGGAACGGAACGGAATTACCTATGTGTTCCTCCCATTCCCCCTCAATTTTGGGGGGAACAAAAGTTGGGCATGTGAGGGGAAGAGGGGGAAATGATTCCCCATGTGTTCCGTTCCGTTCCTATGTGTTTTAAAACTCCCAAACAAGAGAAGTTATTTCCGTTCCTTCCATTCCCTTTCCGTTCCCCCCATTACCTATCATCCAAACATAGTGTTAGTAGCAGTTATAATCAACCAAACAGTTCCAGGCTGTTATATGTATATATATCGATAATACAATAATTCCAATACAATAACAATAAATGCTAGATAATTCATGGACTCACTATGCATATGCATTCAATAGTCAAAATCCTACTCCATGGAGCTAGACACAAAACAGTCGAAGAGAATGATCAGGGAGACATGCCAGTATCTCGTCAGCCATAAAATAAGTGCTTTCCAGAAAATAATCAGTCATTTTGTGTAACAAGGCTTTATACAGTGGTATTCTCACAAGATCTCGATATAGGACTGTGGCCAGTCAGGATCGTCGGTGCATTCGCATCAGTTTGTGCCACGGTCAAGAGGGGCTACCACTGCCCACTGTGAGACACCCGCACCCCGACGCCCTCAAGGCCAACTATAGGACCCCACTTGTCTATTCACACCCGCACTAAGGTGTGATCATCTCCTAGGCAAGTCGGCCTTAACAAAGTCCAACAGACGTTCTTTTTTTTTTCTTTTTGTGCAATGCATGACTCAATCATGCTCCTCATGACAACTAGGTCAATCATGCTTCAAATACATGTCATATGATTTAACAACAAGGTTTGATCCCATTCACGGATCCACATCAAGCCAATAGCACATTTTAAGGATAACCACGATCCCATTCAGAGTCAAAATGAAAGTCAATCATTAGGTTCATTATGCTCCTCACGTCCTCACTCATACTCATGTTTTTCCTTTATTCAAAATTCTCACTAGTTGTAAGGCATGCTCACGTTCCTTGTTTTTCCCTGTTTATGAATCCCTAATTAGTTTCTAGTCATCCAATTATTTTTGATTAATATGCTTTTATTAGTCCAAAAGTCTTGAGTCCAGGAAGGTACACGGCTGGAATCACCAGCAATACCACTAATTTAATTTCTAGGTGTTGGGTGATAACTTACGCTCTTGAATTCGATGGAGGCAATGTATCTAGTATAAAATTGAAGCTACCTTTCGATGAAAATTAACATGGCTGATTGACGAGAGATGTGAGTCATAAGGTGAGTTATTGACAGAAGGGCTGCGTTACAATTTTGGCAAGAATGGTTAAAAATCAATTTCTGTCGAATGAAGGTTCTGTCGAATGGGGATAAAAAATTGACAAATATATTAGAAAATTAGTAGAAACCCTATTTTCGACGGATGGGTGTTGACATTGGAGAAATCTTCCAAGTGTTGAACCGACGAAAACACTAAATGATCAGAAGTCTGAATTTGATGGATATTGACATTGGAGAAATTTCTATTCAATGGTCGAAATTTTAACTCGACGGATATTGGCATTCGGACTCTACGGATCTTGACATCCTATCTCAATGGATATTGACATTGTACTTGATAGTCAAAAGTCTAAACTCGATGGATTTAGTCAGAAGATCAAATTCGACGAATATGGTCAGGAGTCTAAACTCGACGGATTTGGTCAGGAGATCAAATTCGACGGATATGGTCAGAATATCAAATTCGACGGATTTGGCATTCTAACTCGACGGATTTGGCATTGGGGAAGTTTCTCCCCCAAGTGGTCAGAAACTCTACTTGACGGATTTGGCATTCTAACTCGATGGATATTGACATTGTGCTTAAGGGTCAGGAGTCCAAACTCGATGGATATGGTCAAAAAAATCAAATTCGACAGATTTGGTCAGAAGTCTAAACTCGACGAATTTGGTTAGAAGTCTATACTCGACGGATTTTGACATTCTACTAAATGGTTAGGAATTCAAATTATCACAAGTGTTCACCAAAAATCCCCAACTTTTGGGCTCAAAACCATAGCCATCTGAGAACAAATCCAATGTCATTTCCTCCATTTCTGGCATTCTAATCCAATCCAATATATCAACATATACAGACAGACATTCTAATAGCATAACCACTTTACAAACAACACGCAAACAGAGGGTGGCCCTCAATAGATTTCCCTCACTATCAATCACAGATAACGTTCCTAAATGCTAATAGAGGTTGAGAAAGAGTGTCTTCCTCTTACCTTAGAGAAGCACAAAGAAAGACTACTCTTTTTTGGTCAGAAATTTCATGCTTAGCTTCCTGGAAGTCCTAGAACATTCAAACTTACAAAATCAAAAGCAAACCTTGAAATGGATACCCATGGTCACCAAAATGACCGTGGGTCACGAAAATGAGGAGAGAGGAAGAGAAAGTTGAGAGCTTTACCTTAAAGCTCCAACCTTTAAGCTTCAAAGGTGGAAAAGGATGAAGATGGAGAGAATGGTGAACTCTTGAAGATGACTTCCTCAATGATGGTGGTTCTCCAAACACGAAGATGGTGCTAGGAGTGTGACAGCATTGAAGATAAAATGGAGGTGTGGTTGGTAATGGTGTTGCTGCTGTGTGAAGAAGAAAGAAAAGGGAGGAAGAGAACAGACGCGAGGGAGGGAAAATGAGAGAAATGAAATGTAATATACCCCCTTTAGTCAGCCATGCAGCACCAAAAAAGAGGAGAGAGAAAGAAGTGGTTAGAGGAAGCTTCCTAGAAGCTTCCCTCAAAGCTTCCTTGAGAAGCTTCACACGCTTCTTGATAAAGTGCATGGTAAGCTTGTCTCCTTAATTTAATACACTAGAAAGATGATTAATTACACTGTTAGAATTATTTTCTCAGTGAATAAAAGTTACAATTGATGAAAATAATATTTTATTATTCATCAGATAATTTTATGATACCGCGATTTTATCTAGCAGATAAAACCTCGAAAAATATAAACCTTGCAAACTATGCCCGGCCTCGGGTTTAGTAAGATCCCCCATCGACACGTTAACAGTTCAAGATTTACCAGCCTCAGGGAAACATTTCGTTATCCCAGCTCCACTCAGTGCACACGCAAAACGAAGAATATATTAAAATATTCATCATTTCTAGAAAAATCCACAAAAATTCCTAAAAATCACAAATATTATAAAATAATTATTTATAATGAAATAAAGAATTTTCGGGGTGTTACAACACTCCCTTTCTATAAAGGAATTTCATCCTCAAAATTTGCATACCTCAGAATAATTGTGGGTGTTGCTCCTTCATTTTGTCTTCCAGTTCCCAGGTTGCATCTCCAGTCACCTCGTTCCAGATTACCTTCACCAATGTGATCTCCTTGCCTCTTAATTGCTTTATCCTTCTATCCTCGATTCTTATAGGAGGTGCCACATAAGTTAAGTTTTCTTTTAATTGTACTGTATCTGATGCTATAACATGACTTAGGTCAGGAAGGTATTTTCGAAGTTGTGACACATGGAAAACATTATGAATGTTTGAAAGGAAAGGAGGTAAGGCTATTTGGTAGGCTACAGGACCTACTCGATGAATGATTTGGTATGGTCCAAGAAATTTTGGAGTGAGTTTTCTAGATTTTAGGGCCCGGCCTACCCCAGTCGTAGGTGTGACTTTCAGGAATACATGCTCGCATTCCTCAAACTCAAGAGGCTTTCTCCTTTGGTCTACATAACTCTTTTACCGACTCTGAGCCGTCCTCATCTTTTCCTGAATCATCTTAACCTTCTCAGTTGTCTGCTGTATAATATCTGGTCCAATAGTAAGGCGCTCGCCGTCTTGGTACCAACACAGAGGTGTTCGACACCGTCGTCCATACAGAGCTTCATAGGGTGCCATCCCAATGCTCAAATGATAACTGTTGTTCTACGTGAATTCTATCAATGGTAGAACGTCATCCTAACTTCCAGTCTGTTCTATGGTACAAGCTCTAAGCAAATCTTCCAAAGATTGGATCGTCCTCTCAGATTGACCATCGGTCTATGGGTGATAAGCAGAACTCAGACGTAACTTTGTCCCTAATGCTTCTTGCAAACTCTCCTAGAAATTTGAAGTAAATCTCGGATCTTTATCCAAAACAATACTCGTAGGCACACTGTGCAGTCTAACAATCTCTCCAATATAGATCTGAGTCAATCTCTCCAGTTTGTATTTTATGTCGATCGGGAGAAAATGTGTTGATTTCGTGAGTCGATCCACAATTACCCAAATTGAATCATGACCTTTTCTTGTTCTTGGCAATCCGACTACAAAATCCATTGCAATACTATTCCACTTTCATTCAGGAATAGACAACGGTTGCAGTAATCTCGTTAGTCTCTGATGTTCCACTTTAGCTTTTTGACAGACCAGACAAGTCGATACACGTTTAGTGACGTCACTCTTCATTCCATGCCACCAGAACAACTTCTTCAAGTCTTGGTACATTTTTGTTATGCCCAGATGCATACTCAGTTGGCTTGTGTGAGCATGGTTGATGATATATTCTCTAAGCTCTTTGTCACGGGGAATACAAACTCTTCCACAAAATCTCAAAATTCTGTCCGTTCCTTCCGTAAACACTGTCTCATCGCCTTGCTTCACTTGATCTCTCACTTCTTGTAAGAAATTGTTAACCTTCTACTTTTCCCTTATGTCATCCATTAGCTCACTTGTGATGGTAACCATATTCATACGAATCTTCCCTAGTTCTAACTCGACAAAAGACCACACATCTCTGAATTGCTCTAGCATATCCTTTTCCTCAAGGCAGAGACACTGATCATCTTCCTACTTAGAGCGTCTGCCACAACATTTGCCTTGCCAGGATGATACAGAAGTTAGAAATCATAATCCTTCAAGAACTCTAACAACCTTCGTTGCCTCATGTTCAACTCCTTCTGATCATACAAATACTTCAAACTCTTGTGATCACTGAAAATATTGAACGTTGCTTCGTAGAGAAAATGCCTCCATATCTTTAGAGCAAAAACTACAGCGCTAACTCCAAGTCATGCATCGGGTAGTTATTCTCATGCACTCGCAACTGCCTTGAAGCATAAGTACAGATCCTAGTCCCTGGTATGAAGCATCACAGTATACTTCAAATTGCTCATTCGGATTGGGTAGCACTAACATTGGTGAGGTAGTCAGTCGATTCTTCAACTCTTGGAAACTTTGCTCACAGCTGTCGGTCCACTCAAACGCTTGGTTCTTCCTTGTGAGTTGTGTAAGTGGTCCAGCAATCTTGGAGAATCCCTCAATGAACCTCCAGTAATATCCTACTAAACCCACAAAGCTTCGGATCTCCGTCACTGACGTTGGCCTTTACCACTGCAGCACTGCCTCCACCTTCGATGGATCCACTACAATCCCATCCTTCGAGATCACGTGACCCAGAAACTTAACTTCTTCCAGCCAGAACTCACATTTTGACAGTTTGGCATATAATTCCTTCTCCTTCAGAATCTGAAGAACTATACTGAGGTGTTCAGCATGGTCCTCCTGGTTTTGAGAGTATACTAGAATGTCATCAATGAAGACCACAATGAATCTGTCCAAGTAAGGACGAAAGATTCAGTTCATGTAGTCCATAAAAATAGCTGGTGCATTTGTCACGCCAAACGGCATCACGAGGTATTCGTAATGACCGTATCGAGTACGAAAAGCAGTCTTGGGTACATCCTCCATCTTTACTCGTATCTGATGATACCCAGATCGCAGATCGATCTTCGAAAACACCGCTGCTCCCTTCAGTTGGTCCATTAAGTCATCAATTCTCGAGAGTGGATATTTGTTCTTGATTGTTACTTTGTTCAGCTGTCGATAGTCCACACATAATCTTGATGTGCCATCCTTCTTACGAACTAACAGCACTGGTGCTCCCCATGGTGACACACTTGGCCTGACAAATTGCTTTTCCAAAAGCTCTTCTAGCTATTTCTTGAGCTTAGTTAACTCTGTCGGTGCCATTCTATAAGGTGTTATAGACATGGGACCAGCTCCCGGTACTAGGTCGATAGTAAACTCTATCTCTCAAGCCAGTGGTAAACTAGGTACATCATCAGGAAAAACTTCGGTAAATTCATTCACCACTGGAATCATGTTTACATCAACCTCGCTCTCGACTTTCAAAGAAGACAGCTGTGAGCTCCTTCTTTCAAGAGAGCTTGAACTCGGTTGGCCGTCAAAAATCTAGAATTCTCATCTATTTGAAAAACTATGGTCTTTCTGGAACAGTCCAACAGAACATGGTTGGAAGACAACCAGTCCATCCCTAAGATAATATCTAGTTGGGAAAGGGGTAAACAGATCAGATCAACTGAAAAGGTTCGACCTTCAATAACCAATGGACAGTTTAGACAGACTTTGGTAGTAATTACCGGTTTATCAGTGGGGGTAGAAACAGTTAAGTCAAAAGGTAAAGACGACACAGGTAGACCCAGTCTTTGCACACAGTCATAAGATATAAAAGAATGGGTTACCCCAGATTCATACAGTACAGTTAAAAGATTACCTTCTATGGTGCCTTCTCCCTGTATCAAATCTTCGGATTCGGAGGCTTCAGCTCCGCTCATAGTGTAAACTCGTCCTCCAGCTTGTGGTTTCTTGGCTTTTGCAGCATTCATTGAAAGTTCAACCTTTGTTTAATTGCAGTCTCTGTAGACGTGTCTAGGTTTCCAACATCAGAAACAGATAATCCCTTTGATAGAACAATCCCTTGTTAGATGATCTTTTTCGCATTTCCGGCATTTGGAAGGGTACGCCACGTTCTGGCCAGTCCGGTTCCCAGTAAAACCTCCACCAGAACTTCCACCCATAGCCTGTTCCTGATTTCCCGTTGGTCGGGAGTATGGCTTCTTCTGGAAGCGGTTAGCACTATTACTGCCGCCTCTCTAGAATCTCATAGGCCCAAAGTTTCTGTTCCTCGTATCTCTAGATTGCTCCAGAGCCTCTACGTCACAACAAGTATCCAACAGTTCTGAGAATTCATTGATCCTCAAGGTGATCACAGCCTTCTTCACCTCATATCTCAGTCCTTCTGTGAATCTTCAGCATTTCCATGCTTCATTTGGTTGATTCTGAAAGTATGTTGAAAACTGTGATATGTTTTCGAATTTCACTGTGTACTAGCTAACGGTCATATTTCCTTGTCGCAGGTTGAGGAATTCTGACTCCTTCGCATGCCTTGCGCTTACAAGAAAATACTTGTCCAAGAACTTTTCCTTGGATAACTCCCAAGTAATCTCTCAGTTTGCAGCTTCCAGCATTCTCTGCACTCCATTCCACCAGTTCTTAGCGTTGCATACCAACATAAAAGTAGCATAGTTCACCTTCTTGTCCTCAGCGTAGTTCATTCCTCGAAAGACTTTTTCTAACTCCTTGATCCACAGACTAGCCTTGTCTGGATCAAATTCTCCTTTGAATTGAGGAGGGTTATGGCATCGAAACTCCGCTAAATTCTGAGCATCAGCAGTAGCCTCTAGTTGTTGAGCAGCTCGATCTTGTTATTGCGCAACTCTCTCTTGCTATTGTGCAGCTTGCTCGGTTTGTTGTGCAACGGGCTCAGCCATCCTCTGCATTGCTGTAATAGCTGCTGCCATGTCTTCCCTTCACGCCATCTTACTTTCTTAGATCAGATTAACTGAAAACATAGAAAAGTCAGCTGCATTCACTAAGAATACCAAACAATACACCTTTACATATACTATTTAGAGAACACACAGCACAAACAAGACAGGCTCAATCACAAGACCCAAAGAAACATAAACTAGGGTTCTGATACCAACTTAATGTAATGCCCCTTTTCGTAAGGGAACGTCACATTGTCAATTACAATACGAAAATAAAACTGTATAAGTTAAGACCCGGTTCCTTTTTATAGTATGTATATTTACCTGGTTATAGTTGGGTAATTAAATTGGCGAGTGCGTAATACTTTTTTTTTTGTTATGATACAATAATAATCACAATAGTCAACAACCGCGGAGATGGAACATAAATGGAAATGAAGAAATAAAGGCAAAAGTAAAGCATACATGGGAAATTAACATTGCATCTTTATATATATATAATTATCAAACTGTTTAGTTACAAAGCCTGGTATATCAAAAAGCAAAACTATACCTGCCCCCAAAGGATTATATATAAATATCCCCACGGTATCAGAATATACAACCCACTACAAACAAAACATCAGGCCCCCAAAATAAAATACTGGTAGCCCTCAGTAGCTACAAGTAAAGTCAGTCCCTCAAGTGAGGAGGAATCGTGTCAGGATCCTCCTCGGGGTCGTCCTCAGGGACCTCCTCAGGATCTTTCTCATCAGAGGATATCACCATAGGAACCGCAGAATTACGGGATGGGGCCCGAGCTGTGGAATGAAAAGAGTCTTCCCACGGGGTGTAATAACGATCACCCCACATCTCACATATAGAAAGATGAAATTCCAGACGTAGGCTAATACAGCAGGTGAAAACAGGCGGCTCATAGTGCCCCCAGACTAGAGATAATGATACATCCCCCAAATAGACGCAATGCTCAGAGCCAAAGTTGATGTGCCAGCACTCTGGCCCTCCTAAGAAGGTCAGGTGCACATCTCCCAGAAATCTGTGCGTGCGTGCCTCCATACTCTTCAGCAGTCGCTAGTCGAGGTAAGGCCAAAAGTCGGGGAAGTTTGGAGCTTCCGGTTCCTTGCAGTTGTCTTTGATGGGACGCAATATACAGACAAATAGTAATGAAGAAACAGGAAATAGGTAAGACATCCTACCATCATTACCAATTATAGCATCAAGAAACCAAATGGCGCAAAGCGCCCACATAGCATTTATGACAGCAATAATGGTAATAAACATTTAGTAGCAGTTATAATCAACCAAACAGTTTCAGGCAGTTATATGTATATATATCGATAATACAACAGTTCCAATACAATAACAATAAATTCCAGATAATTCATGGACTCATTATGCATATGCATTCAATAGTCAAAATCCTACTCCATGGAGCTAGACACAAAACAGTCGGAGAGAATGATCAGGGAGACATGCCAGTATCTCGTCAGCCATAAAACAAGTGCTTTCCAGAAAATAATCAGTCATTTTGCGCAACAAGGCTTTATACAGCGGCATTCTCACAAGATCTCGATATAGGACTGTGGCCAGTCAGGATCGTCGGTGCGTTCACATCGGTTTGTCCCACAGTCCAGAGGGGCTACCACTGCCCACTGTGAGACACCCGCGCCCCGATGCCCTCAAGGCCAACTACAGGACCCCACTTGTCTATTCGCACCCGCACTAAGGTGTGATCATCTCCTAGGCAACTCGGCCTTAACAAAGTCCAACGGACGTTCTTTTTTTTCTTTTTGTGCAATGCATGACTCAATCATGCTCCTCATGACAACTAGGTCAATCATGCTTCAAATGCATATCATATGATTTAACAACAAGGTTTGATCCCATTCACGGATCCACATCAAGCCAATAGCACATTTTAAGGATAACCACGATCCCATTCAGAGTCAAAATGAAAGTCAATCATTAGGTTCATTATGCTCCTCACGTCCTCAGCCATACTCATATTTTTCCTTTATTCAAAATTCTCACTAGTTGTAAGGCATGCTCACGTTCCTTGTTTTTCCCTATTTATGAATCCCTAATTAGTTTCTAGTTATCTAATTATTTACGATTAATATGCTTTTATTAGTCCAAAAGTCTTGAGTCCAGGAAGGTACACAACTGGAATCACCTGCAATACCACTAATTTAATTTCTAGGTGTTGGGTGATAACTTACGCTCTTGAATTCGATGGAGGCAATGTGTCGAGTATAAAATTGAAGCTACCTTTCGACGAAAATTAACATGGCTGATTGATGAGACATGTGAGTCAAAAGGTGAGTTATTGACGGAAGGGCTGCGTTACAATTTTGGCAAGAATGGTTAAAAATCAATTTCTGTTGAATGAAGGTTCTATCGAATGGGGATAAAAAACTGACAAATATACTAAAAAATTAGCAGAAACCCTATTTTCGATGGATGGGTGTTGACATTGGAGAAATCTTCCAAGTGTTGAGCTGACGAAAACACGAAATGATCAGATGTCTGAATTCGACGGATATTGACATTGGAGAAGTTTCTATTCAATGGTCAGAATTTTAACTCGACGGATATTGGCTTCGGACTCGACGGATGTCGACATCCTATCTCGATGGATATTAACATTGTACTTGATGGTTAGAAGTCTAAACTCGACGGATTTGGTCAGAAGATCAAATTCGATGAATTTGGTCAGGAGTCTAAACTCGACAGATTTGGTCAGGAGATCAAATTCAACGGATATGGTCAGAAGATCAAATTCAACGGATTTGGCATTCTAACTCGACGGATTTGGCATTGGGGAGGTTTCTCCCCCAAGTGGTCAGAAACTTTACTCTACGGATTTAGCATTCTAACTCTACAGATATTGACATTGTGCTTAAGGGTCAGGAGTCCAAACTCGACAGATATGGTCAGAAAAATCAAATTCGACGAATTTGGTCAGAAGTCTATACTCGACGGATTTGGTCAAAAGTTTATACTTGACGGATTTTGACATTCTACTAAATGGTCAGGAATTCAAATTATCATAAGTGTTCACCAAAAATCCCCAACTTTTGGGCTCAAAACCGTAGCCATCCGAGAACAAATCCGATGTCATTTCCTCCATTTCAGGCATTCTAATCTAATCCAATATATCAACATATACAAACAGACATTCTAATAGCATAACCACTTTACAAATAACATGCAAACAGAGGGTGACCCTCAATAGGTTTCCCTCACTATCAATCACAGACAACGTTCCTAAATGCTAATAGAGGTTGAGGAGGAGTGTCTTCTTCTTACCTTAGAGAAGCACAAAGAAAGGCTACTCATTTTTGGTCAAAAATTTCGTGCTTAGCTTCCTGGAAGTCCTAGAACATTCAAACTTACAAAATCAAAACCAAACCTTGAAATGGATACCCATAGTCACCAAAATGACCGTGGGTCACGAAAATAAGGAGAGAGGAAGAGAAAGTTGAGAGTTTTACCTTAAAGCTCCAACCTTTAAGCTTCAAAGGTGGGAAATGATGAAGATGGAGAGAATGGTGAACTCTTGAAGATGACTTCCTTAATGATGGTGGTCCTCCAAACACGAAGATGGTGCTAGGAGTGTGACAGTATTGAAGATAAAATGGAGGTGTGGGTGGTAATGGTGTTGTTGCTGTGTGAAGAAGAGAGAAAATGGAGGAAGAGAATAGATATGAGGGAGGGAAAATGAGAGAAATGAAATGTAATATGCCCCCTTTAGTCAGCCGTGCAGCACCAAAAAGGAGGAGAGAGAAAGAAGTGGTTGGAGGAAGCTTCCTAGAAGCTTCCCTCAAAGCTTCCTTGAGAAGCTTCGCGCGCTTCTCGATAAAGTACATGGTAAGCTTGTCTCCTTAGTTTAATACACTAGACAGATGATTAATTACACTGTTAGAATTATTTTCTCAGTGAATAAAAGTTACAATTGATGAAAATAATATTTTGTTATTCATCAGATAATTTTATGATACCACGATTTTATCTAGCAGATAAAACCTCAAAAAACGTAAACCTCGCAAACTGTGCCCTACCTCGGGTTTAGTAAGATCCCCCGTCGACACGTTGATAGTTCAAGATTTACCAGTCTCAGGGAAACATTTCGTTATTCCAGCTCCGCTCAGTGTACACGCAAAATGAAGAATATATTAAAATATTCATCATTTCCAGAAAAATCTACAAAAATTCCTAAAAATCATAAATATTATAAAATAATTATTTATAATGAAATGAAAAAATTTTGGGATGTTACATCCGGCAACAACACTGTAGGTCTGGTGATGGCGCAAAAGATCTAGCAATGTTCGAGAAGGTTCTACATTCCCTGCCTCTCACTCTCCCTTCACTACTCCCTTCATCTACTGCTTCTAAGAATTTTTGACCTTGGAATTGGGTTTTGCATTTTGGTCTCATAATAAAATTCCCCCTATTTGTGTTGCAATAGATTGTTACATTGGCGAACTTGATGCCGATTGATGATTTCATGGACAAGCTTGATAGCTACATGTTCCAAACTGTATGCTCTTTTCCATCTTTCTTTGGAGTTATCTGCATTAGTCAATTTCAATTTTCAAGTTTTTTTTTTATTTTTTTGTCAAATTTGAAAGAAATTGGATTATTATTATTATTATTATTATTGTTGTTGTTGTTGTTGTTGTTGTTGTTATTGTTGTAATAAATGCATATCATAACTGAAGAAACAATAAATTCTGAGATAACATAAAATATTAGAATTGTGCGACCTAAAGTCTATTACAGGCAATTAGGGTTTTCTTCAAGTAACCAAGATTAATAAGATTAGAAATTTAAATTTTTGTCTGACACAATTTGAGCTTTAAAAGGTGTCTACAAGAACTAGTGCCATTAGTTTATTATTATGAATTTTCCGCAAGCACATAGATCGTTCAAGTAATAAAATAAGATCAAAAAATCTTATTATGTGTAGTAGTAGATGAAGGGAGTAGTGGAGGTACTTCTTCAATGTGTGTAGTACATCAAAAAATTGAAAAAGATGGGTGTTGGAATTTAGTATGTGTAATGTGAATTGTGATGTGTGAAGTTTGAAGTTTAAAGTGTGTGACTTGTGATTGTGAAGGTCTATGAGCGTTGTTGGCTCCTTTTGTATCATATTTTTGTCATGTAAACAGGAGCAGAGCAAAGAGAGAGAGAGAGAAAGAGAGAGAGAGAAGCAGAGTAGCTTTGGCATCTCTTGATGCAGAGGACGAGCAGATGAAAGAGACACTTGGGAAAAGAAAGAATATTAACAGGACTACCAGTAGTCTGCTACTCTACTATAGTATGGTTTGGTATTGCTAGCTGCTATTGTTTGCCATAGTCAGAGAAATATGATCTAATAAACTATATTTAGAAATTAATGAAAAAGAAAAAAATAATTTAGCCATCTAAAGATTCATTTAAAATTATTTTAATCCTTTAAAGATTTTGTGATTGAATTAGTCTTCCAAAAATTTAAAATAACATAAAAATAAGATTTTTTTATTAAATTTATGTGATAAAAATATTTTTTTATAATAAATTGTTAGTCGAATCCTTAATATTTTATATTAAATTTGTTTGGACTCGCAGTTGTGTCCTATTATGTTTCTTAATCTATATTTATTATTATATTCATTATAAACTTGTAACTAAAATAAACTTGATTGAATTAAATAACTTACATTATCAGCACCAGAATTGGATTGCGAGTTATTATTCCTAATAATTCCAAAAAGTTCAGGTCCATCACAATCCTATTGAATTACAAATGAATATATCAATTCAAAGAAATCGATAGCTATTAATTGCTACAATCCTTAGTGAATATATAAGTTTGTTATCTTCAATCAATATTTGAGTTTGACTTTAGTGTAATCAAATCTATTGATGTTGAGAAAGTTAAATTACATTAATATATTTCAAGTGATAACTAGAGTGAATGCATAGCTAGCAAGAAAGTCACTTATCAGAGCATTGTGATTTATTATGATGATATATATAATTTTTCTTTTCAAATATCAAGAATGAATCGAAATACAATTGGGTTATATGCAATTTCATTTGAACTTGTGTTACATGCAATTGTGCTTAGCTAGCAAGAAAGTCACTTATCATGTCCTTCTTGCTCATAGATTTCATCCTTCTATATTATTCTATTAAACAATTGAGTTATATGCAATTTCATTTGAATTTGTGTATCTCTGCTCAATTAGAATTTTGTAGTGATTTTCATTTATTTATTTTTTCAAGAAAACTTACCTTTTGTTAGAGATGATCAATCATTACTTGTAAAACTAGCTCAACCAAAAAATTGTGGCTAGTTTTATTCTAATGAGAATTTCATCATTTTCAAGGGAAGAAATCTTTTAGGTAATAACCCTTCATACTCCCAAACCTACACTGCTAGATTACTGGTTGTTGGCTCTACATACCAAAGGTAATTACTTTTGTTATTGTAGTTCAATTTTCTTAGCATGATTTTGTAGTTACTTGAACTTCAATTTAAAATATGGCATAGTTCAACATAAGTGTGTTAGTGTTGACTGTTGTATCTAATTATCTCCTTCACTTTTATGTGCAGAAAACTTAGCACCATGTAGAATGTTTCAGGTTTCACCAAAGTGACTCTCTTGCTGTCTTTTATTCGTAGATTTTATTTTCATGCATCTTAACTGAGTGACATTGATTTCATTTATTAACTTCCAGAACACCACTTCTTGTTAGGCTAGATGTTTATGCTGTATTACATTGCTTATTTTTTTAATTCTTCGCTTGATGTTTGAGAAGAAAGAAGAGATAAAAGTAAAACTGAGTAATGGCAGGAACACATATTATCTATCTTCCTTTCTTTTGGTTGTTTCAGATTCACAAGTGGAGGTGCAATATCAACTAATTGATCTATCTTCCCTTGCTTGCTTTGAAGTGAGTTATCTTTCATCAGTCCTTCACTCTATTTTTTTTTTTTCAAGTTAGTTACAATTTTCATTTTTAAGTTCGCTTTATACTTGTTTGCTTTTTGAATGTAAT
This sequence comes from Ormosia semicastrata, assembly GCA_029884595.1. Lineage (NCBI taxonomy): Eukaryota > Viridiplantae > Streptophyta > Magnoliopsida > Fabales > Fabaceae > Ormosia > Ormosia semicastrata. Next base: position 1,208,691 of record JAQQTO010000040.1, read on the forward strand.
TTTAGATAAAGTTAGGAATATACTTTATGACTGTAATGTTATGGCATTGGAATGATTATCCCTTGACTTTATTTTGTCTATAATTTTTTTTAAAAGTTTCCCTATATTTGAACTTCTATCTTTTTGGTAGCATATATGTGTTGAGATTTATCTTGTTCATCCATTGTTTTCTTGATTTCTTGAAGTTATGCGTGAAGATAATACTTGCCAATGGATTAATCTTGGATTACAAAGCCAAGGAACACAATTGAATACTTAATTAGTTTAAGTAACTTCCTCAATTTTGCATTTGAGAATGAGGCTGTTGGGGATACAATACGATGTCCATGTCCAAAGTGTGGGTTTGGGAAATGGCAAATTAGAGATGTAGTTCAAGATCACTTGTTTTGGAAACCATTCTCCGAAAATTATGTTATATGGAATCTTCGTGGTGAGAAACAAGTATTAGAGTCTTCTAGAAATGTAGATGTTATGCAAGAGACATCACACTCTAAAAATCCAATAGAGACGATGATTAATGATGTATTTGGGCACTATAGGCACCAAGCCACAGATGTATGCATGTCACAACCATTGGCATTTTATTTTGCATGGCTGACTCCTAAATGAAAATTTATTACTCAGTCAGCATACCTTATTACTCACTTAATTTTCTATACATGTTTCCTTTTTGTTGTTGTTATTATATTCAAATAATAATCTTATCTGCACGTAGAATTAATCACATAATAATCTTATATGCATGTAGAATTAACTTCAGAAGCACATGTATTATAATGATCTTCTAGTAAACATAGTTGAGACAAAATTGAGACTGAATTCTTATTGTTTACCTTCAATCGTGTCTGCCCAGCTATGCCTTTAACCACACCAAGTGGAAAATAACTTGTTCTAGCATAGGACCTTGTTCAATGTGAACTTGCAGCATGTAACAAACATACAAGTAAATTTTCATGAGCCATATTGCTAAAATTATAGAGCCAAATAGCACTATAGATGAAGAATGAAAATGTTTGTTATTACCTCAACATAACCCCAAACAGATTTAGGGTCATACTTTAGTTGTAAAAAACTTTCCTCTCTAATTTCTACTGAGTTCTTCTTAAGAACATCTTCTACCATTATATCCTTGCAAGTGGTCTATAAATAAATATATTGACTATAAGAAATTTTACTATAATTATATCTTTATCTCTTTGTAGTTTCTTACCAAATTTCTTTTAATATTTTCATCTAGTTGATGCTTCAAGTGAACCTACTATGCCATTGGATGTAAGAACATCATCTGGCAGTAGCAACACAAACCACCAACAGCATATTTAGTGTTGATTTTTTATGTGCATTTATTGTGGCACTACTTTAGGTTATTAAGGATTTTAAGTTGTAAGCTTATTCACTGTTGTAGGGGTCGCTTTAAAACCACCGCAATATATTGCGGCCAACATAAATGCAGCGATTTTTAAAACTACCACAATTTAATTAGCAGGGGTTAAAAACCACCGTAAATTGAAAAAAAAATGGCTGCAATTTAGCGCATTTTTTGTAGTGACTCATTTTATAACAACAACCATAAGATATTTTTTATTTCCATCTTTAAGAGAAATTCAAAGTTAAGGAGGCTGAACAATCTTTTTAGTGCTCAAATGACGAAGGGGCATCTGGTACACAAATGACCAATTGAGAGCTTTGGATTAAAACTGTTAGCAGGATAAAGAAGGGTCGTATTTATGGCTTTGGTTCTCAAGCATCTATCTATGATCATGGAGAGTCATCTTCCTCAAGGCCTGGATCGAGTCAAGTTCTTGAGCACGTTATTAATGAAGTTAAGTAATAGCTGCAACATTTTTGATTAATTGATTTTCGTATTTTGATTAATCAACTTGCTGGAAATTAATTTTTGATTTTCGTATTTTTGTATTGCTGGTTAATTAATTTTTATCCCATAAAAGAAAAACTTATTACAGGTTTTGTGGGTTTGTAGATGAGTTGTGGAATGAATTGATAAATTTTTATCCCATATATTAATCAGGTTAAGGAGCAGTTGCAGCAGGAGATGGAGCATCGGGTTTAGGAAATTTAATAGCGAATCGAGCAGTAGAGCTAACAACGAGTTTAGGAGATTCAACAGCAAATGGAGCAGCAGAACCAACAACATGACCAACAACGTGATTCTGAGTGGAAAATGTGATTTCAACGATACCAGTGTCAACAGAATAAACGAATTGATAATTTGTTGAAATCAAATTTAAAATCTGCTGGCACTCAGTCAAGCCAGCAACAACCACTATTAGAAGAAGACAATGAGGATACTGAAGATGATCATGAAGATGACAGTGATGATGAAGATATAGATTGAAATTGATGTTTGAGTGATGTATGGATTGTTATATTTCTTTTAAACTTTTCTATGGATCAGGTTGTATTTGAACAAACTTTGTTTAAGTAATATAATTTGTTATGATTGTTTTATGGATTGATTGGATGCATTGACAGGAAGATTTGAATATATAAATAATGTTTGTACCATAATTGAAGTTTTTGAACATTTATTTTAAATATTTTTTTAATCCAAAATTTTATCCGCCGCAAATTTGTGTTGGTGGCGGAAATACCTATATTAGCAGCAGAAAAATCTATCGCAACACCCCATTTCCAGCATTGAAAGTCGGCGAATCGCTGGCACATTTTTGTGGCGGCTTTGCAGCGAATTTAGTTGTCACAAAATTTGCAGTGGAAACTAAATTCGTCGCAAACTATATTGCAATGATAGTTTTTTCATCAATCACGAATCCATCGCAAATCTGCCTCAAATTGACAATTTGCGACAAATTTATCCTTCACAAATCGCGACTTTTCTTGTGATGAATGTATTAGGATCTCAGGAAATTATTTTGGAAGAATGGGATGAAAATAGACATAGCTAGTTTTGTAGCTAAATGACTAGTTTGCCAAAAGGTTAAACTAGAATACTAGAAGCCTGCTAGATTACTACAACCCTTGAATCCCTAAATGAAAATGGGACAGTATATTAATGGATTTTGTGTTAGGATTACCTATGACTCTATCAGGTTATGATGCAGCATGGATAATTGTTGACAGGTTAATTAAGTCTACTCACATTTTGCCTATTAGGATCAGTTGCCCATAGTACAAGTTGGCTCAGGATTACATTCAGCAAAATTATAAGGTTACAAGGTATACCAACTAGCATAGTTTCAGACAAAGACCTAAGATTTACCTCAAAATTTTAAGTAGCCTTACAAGAAGCTTTAGGTACTAAGCTCCATTTTAGTACATCTTACCACCCTCAGACAGATGGTCAAATTGAAAGAACCATTTAGATCCTAGAAGATATGCTTAGAGCCTGTGTGTTAGAATTTCAAGGAAGTTGGAATACTCATCTACCATTAATAGATTTTGTCTATAACAACAGTTACTATTCCAGAATAGGAATGACACCATTTGCAGCTCTATATGGTAGAAAATGTAGATCACATTTGTGTTGGTTAGAAACAGGGGGACAAAGTTTTTTAGGACTTCATATAGTACAGCAAACCACAGGAAAGATCAAATTTATCAAGGAAAAATTACTTGTTGCTCAAAGTAGACAGAAAAGTTATGCTGGTCAAAGAAGAAAACCTCTAGAATTTGAAGAAGGGGAACATGTTTTCCTTATAGTCACTCTTACTACTGGAATTGGTAGAACCCTTAAATCCAAAAAGTTGAATTCTAGATTCATTAATCCATTCCAAATCATTAAAAAAGTAGGATTTGTTGCCTATCAAATTGCACTTCCCTTAAATCTTTCAAATCTTCATGATGTTTTTCATGTATCCCAGCTCAGAAAATATTGTTTTGACCCTTCACACATCATATAATATGAAACAATGCAAGTAAGAGATGATTGACCTTGTGGAATGAAACATGTACGAATTATGGATAGATCTGTCGAACACTTGAGAGGAAAAGAAATTCCTTTAGTTAAAGTGATCTGGGAAATACTGTCACTAGAAGAGGCAACATGAGAATTAGAAAATGATATTCAGAAGTTCTATCCAGAGTTATTTCAATCAGGTTAGTGAATTTTGGAGACAAAATTCATAAAAAGATGGGAGAAATATAACATCATATTTTTCATAAAATATTTTTATGAAGAATAAAATTTTAATTTTTTTAACTCGAACATTTTATTTGATTTGATTTTATAATAGTTGTTACTAATAAAAAGGCATTCGACAAAATTTGTAAGTATTTAATTAAAATTATTGAGATTGACTTTCTAGATAAATAATACAACAAAAATTTTGAAGTTAAAAATAGGAATTTATAGAAATAAGATTTAGCATTTAATATTTGATCAAAAGTATTTTTAGTATTATTAAAAAAAGATAGAAATTAGTATTTATAAAAATATATTTATGAAGTAATTATTATTTTAATATAAATATCTACCCTAAGCATCTAAGATAAATATCAATGTGATAATTACTAAAGATAAATATCTAAAAGAAAAAAGAAAAACAAAGGTGCTGCGTTGCACCTGGAGAATTGGTGCAACACACCCATTAACATCACTCCCTTGACATCATCAAAAGCCATTTGTAATGGCTATAAAAAAGGGTGGGAGAAAATGAAGTGACAGGATACAAGAATCAGGAAGAGAGGGAGGCAGTAACGAGAAAGAAAAAGAAAGAAGAAAAATGAGAGAGAGAAACAAAAGAAAAGAAGAAGAACGAGGAAGAGAAAAGACGGGAAAAAGAAGAAAGACTCTGCAGGGTAGGAACTGAACTTTCTTTTAAAAACAAAATCATGTCATCAAGTATGTTTATAGTTTAGCTAGTAATAGTTATGATTATATGCTTTATTAGTAATTTAATAGTTAATTAATTTATTACTTTAGTGTTTTGTGCATATTGTTATTCTTATTAAATTAATTATGTACATTTAATGTTGTTAGATTATAATATTTATTTTTGTGCATAGCTTTGAATTTATTACAGTACTTAGGGGTGTAAGTGGGTGGTTTGGTTTGGTTTTTGAGGGAAAATAAATCCGAAACAATCAAAATCAATTAGTTTGGTTTGGTTCAGTTTTCATATTTTTTGATAGCCAAATCTGAACAAAACCGAACCGAACATCTATGGATTGGTTTGGTTCGGGTGATCAGTTGACCATTTTTTTAATACAAAAATTAACTAAATAATTAGCTTTTCATAAAAAAAATACAAAATAAACTAATGAAAAAAAATTTAGAAATAGAATTAAACTTATTAATTTGAACATTAATAATTATTTCATATTTTAGAATGTGTATTAAAAGGTTCATAGAGTGGGAACAAAGAAATATATTGATATTTGTATTAAGAAATTATATTTGAATAAGTTAAAAAGTTCTTCAAGAGAGATTTAACTTGGCAAGTTGTATACTACTACTATTCAATTAAGAGAAAGTTGTGAGGCTACTAATTTGGAGGTATATATGTAACCAATTGAACCCCTAATGACATGAGTGGAGCTAATGAAGACTTGATTAGTTGAACTTTGAATCAGCAACCTAGCGAATTCAAAGTCTCCAACCTTTGCAGTCATATTTTCATCCAAGAGAATGTTGTTAGATTTCAAATCACAATGCACAATAGAAACTTCACTATCATTGTGCAGGTAATTCAATGCACAAGCAACATCAATATCTACATTTAGTCTCTCCATAAGGTTCAACTCATTTTTATTTGCATGATTTCTCTTCCCCTTAATCCAATCTTCCAAGCTCCCACTACTTAAGTACTCATAAACTAGAGCTAGAAATTCATTTTTTTTAAAGTCAATACTAGAGCATTTAAAGTCAATTCATCGTTTCCAAGTTTTGAAGTTTAGATGATGTTGTTGCTGTTACTTTCACTTTTCTGTTCTTTATGTATAGTAGCAAGCAAATTGTCAGACATAGTATCAGTGTTACTACTGTTGTTATGATAATGTAATATCTGATATGGCTTCTTTCATGGCCATGAGGCTCACATGCAAAATACAAGCAAAGTTTTTTATTACCTTCTAAATGGACAGCAGAAAGATTTTGGAAAACTCCACCATTAGGAATGGTTCCTTCTAAATTATCATAAGAGATATTCAAAAGTTGAATGACATGTAGATTTTGAAGTTCAATAGGAATTGATCTAGAGAGTTGGTTGAAGAAAAGATCTAAAGTTTTTAAGTCTCTCACATCTCCAAGAGTTTTTAGAATAGCACCTAATAACATATGCCTAGCCAGAACTGCAGTGCCGGTGAGCAGAACCGAACATTTTGGTAGATGAGTTTTCTAACCTTCTGTGTTGAATGAAAACGACAATTTAGGAGTTAGAAACTGAGAAAGTATTACAAAAAATAAAGAAATATAAGTAGTAGCCAAAAAATGTTGTAGTATAATTTTTTTTAAATAAAATATATAAATATATGGTTTAGTTTGGTTCGGATTGGTTCGGTTTTAAAATTTCAAATCCAAGAACCGAACCAATTAAGCTTTATTTGGTTTGAATTTTATTCGAACCAATCAATATACGCAAGCCAAACCGAACCAATTTAATTGATTCGGTTTGGATTAATCGGATTGGTCGATTATCCGAACCAATTTACACCCCTAATAGTACTTGACAAAATTTAGAGTTATTATAATTTGAATATTGACTCTCTTATAGGACTAATATTATGATATATAAAAACTAAATTATTATTCAAAACTTAAGCTAAATAAATATTCTTAATTACATTGAGATATTGTTACCTTGGTTTGAGGACATTTTATGACCTTTGCAAGGAAAGTACTATTATACAATGGACAGATGTACATAAAGTTTTGAAAATTAATGAAATTAATAATAGCTTTTGCAAGTTTTTAAAAATTATTTAATTTGTAATGTAATATTGTGAGTAATAAATTCAGATTAAAAATTAACTACGTATATTTTAAACTCAACGAGGAAAATAATTCTTGTTATTATTTCGCCAAGTATAATCTTTTTGTTTTTTAGCATGAAATGACACACGATTACAGAATTGATACAATATTCTACGCTAAACACCATAAACTCCAACAAATATTTAAAAGCAGAATGCTGGTTTGAATTGCCATATAGAAGAAAATAAGTTTCCACAATAAAACCGAAAATTTTGTGATGAAATAAACAGGCAAATTGTATTATATACATTAATTCCTTAAATGCTCCTTAATGTCCGTCAATCTCGCAGTGAACAAAATCGAATCTCAATAAATATAAATATATTCAGAAATTTTTGGTGGAAATTGGTATTATATAAGCGAAGCAATACATGGGATATTGGTCATCACCACTTGGAAACACATTATATTAGAGAGCTATGGCCATGCTAAGGACAATGGCTTCTGTAGTGCTGATGTTAGCAGCAATTCTGATAGCTCTGTTTCTGTTTGCAAACAGCGCAATGACGACGGTAGTGACAGAAGAGGTGTCTTCTTTTTCAACATCAAGCCCTAGGCCATTACCGCGTGCTGTTCGCATGCTCAGATTTGTTCCCTCTGGCCCTAATCGATTGCATGACAAGAACGTGCCACTGCCAGCCATTTATCAACATCGTTATGCCGTAGAATCGGTTGAAGAAGGTTCACATGTTACCACCCCATAACAAGAAGAATATAAAATGTTATTACGTCCAAAGTGTGATGCAGAATAAGCTTTAGTCATTGTATACATCATTCATTAGGGTTTTTGCTAGTATTCCTTTCGAGCCTAATGATATGATTTTGGTTATGACTAATGAAAAGATAGTTAATGTGTTATATTCTACTGTTTGTTCTTCTTTTTTGTTATTTTCTAATTAATAAACATAATGTTGGAAATTTAAGTGTTTGAAGTCTCATATTAGTAAAGAATGGACAAATTGAAAATTATATAAGTGAAAAAGATTCATCAATCTAATATCTTAAAGTTTTGGGTTAAGATGTGATGTCAAACTCATTTATGTAATTCTTCACTTAGTTTATTGATAGAGATTTCTCTGACTTTTGAGCTTAGAGTCGATGATTGACCTAATGTATTAAAATTTTGGGTTAAGATAAATTTTTGAGCTCTTCCTACGACCTAACACATAATATATAGTATAAAAGCTTTAATTAAGAAATAAAAATAAAGCAACAATATATTCTACACTGATTTTATGATTATATTTTTCGTGAATCGGAATCAATATTAATTAATTGGAGCATTAGTTCCTTAATATTATGATATATATTATTATTAATTATTAATTATTATAATAAATAGATAATAGATTTCAAATTTAAATTATCCTTTAACCACATTACTTATTATTCTTTTTTTATTTTGTATGTTTTCTCTCTTTTAATTTATAATTTTCAAAATTTTAATTAAATTTAAAAATCTCATGTAATGTACTAGATACTTACAAGTTTGATATTTAATGATAAAATAGCTGTGATCAAACGAAAAATAAATTGAGTTATTTCTCATAAATTAACTACAAAGTAATAAAGATAAAGTTTTGAAAATTAATGAAATTATTAATAGTTTTTGCATGCTTTTAAAAATTATTTAATTCGTAGTGTAATATTTTGAGTAATAAATTCAGGTTAAAAATTAACTACGTATAGTTTCAACTCAGCGAGGAAAATAATTCGTGTTATTATTTCCGCAAGTATAATCTTTTTTGTTTTTTTGCATTAAATCCCACCCAAAATTACAGAATTGATACTATATTCTACGCTAAACACCATAAACTCCAACAAATATTTAAATGCAGAATGCTGGTTTGAATTGCCATACAGAAGAAAATAAGTTTCCACAATAAAACCGAAATTTTTGTGATGAAATCAACAGGAAAATTGTATTATATGCATTAATTCCTTAAAGGCTCCGTAGTGTCTGTAAATCCCGCACTGAACAAAATCAAATCACAATAGATATAAATATATTCAGAAATTTTTGGTGGAAATTGGTGTTATATAAGCGAAGCAATATATAGGATATTGGTCATCACCACTTGGCAATACATTGTATTAGAGAGCTATGGCCATGCTAAGGACAATGGCTTCTGCAGTGCTGATGTTAGCAGCAATTCTGGTAGCACTATTTGAAAACAGTGCAATGACAACGGTAGTGACTGAAGAGGTGACTTTTTCTTCAACCTCAAGCCCTATGCCATTACCTCGTGCTGTTCGCATGCTTAGATTTGCACCCTATGGCCCTAATCCGTTGCACAACAAGAACGTGCTACTGCCAGCCATTTATCATCATCGTTATGCTGTAGAATCGGTTGAAGAAGGTTCACATGTTACCACCCCACAACAAGATGAATATAAAATGTTATTACGTCCAAAGTGTGATGCAAAAATAGCTTTAGTCATTATATATATCATCCATTAGAGTTTTTGCTAGTATTCGTTTCGAGTCTTATGATATGATTTTGGTTATGACTAATAAAAAGATAGTTAATGTGTTACATTCTACTGTTTGTTTGTTTGTTTTTTTCTAATTAATAAACATAATATATAGTATAAAAATTTTAATTAGGAAATAAAAATAAAGCAACAATATATTCTACACTGATTTTATTCGATTATATTTTTCGTGAATCGGAATTAATATTAATTAATTGGAACTTTAATTCCTTAATTTTTTGATATATATTATTAATAACTATTAATTATTATAATAATAGATAACATATTTCTAATTTAAATTATCTTTTATCCTCATTACTTATTATTCTTTTTTTATTTTATATATTTTCTCTCTTTTAATTTATAATTTCAAAATTTTAATTAAATTTAAAAATCCCATGTATTGTACGGGATATTTACTAGTTTGATATTTAATGATTAAGTAGTTGCAATCAAATAAAAAATAAATTGAGTTATTTCTCATAAATAACTACAAAGTAATGAAGATAAAGTTTTGAAAATTAATGTAATTAATAATAGTTTTTGCAAGTTTTTAAAAATTATTTAATTTGTAATGTAATATTTTGAGTAATAAATTCAGATTAAAAATTAACTACGTATATTTTCAACTCAACGAGGAAAATAATTCTTGTTATTATTTCCCCAAGTATAATTTTTTTTTTTTGCATTAAATGCCAGACAAAATTACAGAACTGATACTATATTCTACGCTAAACACCATAAACTCCAGCAAATATTTAAATGCAGAATGCTGGTTTGAATTGCCATATAGAAGAAAATAAGTTTCCTCAATAAAACCGAAATTTTTGTGATGCAGGCAAATTGTATTATATATATTAATTCCTTAAATACTCCTTAATGTCCGTAAATCCCGCAGTGAACAAAATCGAACCTCAATAAATATAAATATATTCAGAAATTTTTGGTGTAAATTTGTATTATATATGCAAAGCAATATATAGGATATTGGTCATTGCCACTTGGCAACACATTGTACTAGAGAGCTATGCCCATGCTAAGGATAATGGTTTCTACACTGCTGATGTTAGCATCAATCTGGTAGCACTGTTTGCAAACAGCGCAATGACGAAGGTAGTGACTGAAGAGGTGACTTCTTCATCAACCTCACATCCTATGCCATTACCTCGTGTTGTTCGCATGCTTAGATTTATTCCCACTAGCCCTAATCCATTGCATAACAAGAACGTACCATTACCACCCTTTTATCATCATCGTTATGCTATAGAATCGGTTGAAGAAGGTTCATATGTGTTCTGGACCGTGATTTGGGATCTCGTTCCATGGGATCAACCCGGCATGCACATTATCGGACTCTCTTAGTTGGCGTAGAGGAAGACTCACGACGTATTCTGGACTACGGATTACGGCCCTTGAGCAGTATCAGTATACGACATCGTGATTGATAGATTCGCGCAGAGGATGAATCCCTAAATATCCGTAACTGTCAATCATCAACTTACGATATTATAGGATTTATAGATATCCTTAATGGTTAGATACCTTCCACATCTTAATCCTAGATTTACAGAGACGTATCCAATAATAATGGGAAGGCAATCCTCATCAGGATACTAATCCTAAATTACCTACATTCAGTATTCGGTAAGAATCTCATTAGGATTCTGAATACGCTCTATAAATACAAGGCTAAGTCATCTTAGTAAGGTAACTCTGAATCCAATCTCTAAAACCTTCTTGTGCACTGCCTGACTTGAGCATTAGAGTCCCTTTGCAGGTACCCACCCCCTGTGCTACACGCTCAGCTGCTGCTCAAAGGAGGAACCACCGTAACGTGCCTATCTCAAGTATTCCTCTGAATCCGATTCAGAACATTGGCGCCGACTGTGGGGACCATAAAATTCTAATCCCACCCAATCATGGTGAACACGAGGCAAAACTCGAGAAGAGACGCTGCTCAAACCTCCATCAACCAGAGACAAGATCTTGATATGCAACGTCCACCACCACCACTGCCTCCACTTGTGGCTTAAACCTCCGCTGTGAGAAATCAGGCACCCGGATCAGGAAACCGACGTGATGGGCACTCCACCTCCTTTTCTGAGGAGTCTCCTAACCCATCACGTAGGATTTCTGTTAGGGAAAGACTTGAGTTCCCAGCCCAGAGAGGTGATCAGAGCCTTCAAAAGCGCAGGATTCCGGTACACCAACGCTTGGAAAACCCGAACAGTGAGTTCGACGACCGTGCATCCCGTTCTGAACGCATACATCAATCTCGGGATTCCCAATGCCAATTTCAAGATATGTTGCAGCAACATATGGACTTACTCAACGACTAATTCAGGAGGCTGGAAGACATGCAGCGCGCCATGCATGAAAACCAACCAAAGCCGCGCCGACGTGATAAACGGATCGACGTGGAAAATAACAAAAGGAGGGCCCACGACGATGAGGGAATTCCCAATACTGGGGACAATAACCAGAACCGAGGAACTATGGAACAACCTTTCTCCGACCAACTCATGGAGTTCCGGGTTCTAAGAAATTTCAAGTTCCCTCCAAACCTTGAAATTTACGACGAAACCACGGACCTCCAGAAACACATAAATGCCTACGAGCAGTCCCTATGTTTTTATGGCGGATCCATGGAATTGTTGTGTCGAGCTTTCCCTCTTTCCCTCAAAAAGGGGGCCCTCAAGTAGTTCACCAGCTAACCACGGGGAACCATCGCGGATTGGTCGGACCTCAAACAGCGTTTTCTGTTGCAATACACCACAAGCAAAGAACAACCTAAGTCCATCGAATCCCTGGCTAAAATCCACCAGGGAAAGGACGAGAGCCTCCGGGACTACGTTAGGCGTTTTATGGCCGCCTGCACCAACGTAGAAAACTTTGAAGACAGAATAGCCTTGCATTATGCCAGGAGCGGTCTCCGGATAGGCTCCGATTTCTTCAAGTCCCTGGCAAAAAAGAAGCCGGACAATCTGACTGACTTCCAAAAACAATCCGAGAAGTATGTCTACTTGGAGGAGGCAACAGAAGACCATAGGAGGTAGGACAAAGGTGAACCTTCTCACCAAAAGCCTAACCAAAATTCCTCAAGGTCGCGACCCCCAAAGGGTAGCCCTCCACGGAGAAATTATTCTAACTACACTCCCTTGAACACGCATCGGGAAACAATCTTAAAGGAGGTGATGAACACAGAGTTTCAGAACATCCGGAGACCACCTCCTATCAAGAAACACAAGCAGAAGGATCACTCCAAGCATTGCACATGGCATAAAGCCTATGGCCACGATATAGAGGATTACTATCAGTTGCGCGATGCCATCAAATTTCTAATCAAGGCTGGACGCCTGCAGCAGTATATCCTCCATGTACAAAACAACGAAGGGGATAATAAGCACAGAGACAGCAGACGTCGAAGCCCATCCCCTACACGCAGAAGAAGAACAAGAAGCCCTAAGAGAAGATCCCGGACTCCGCCTTGACGAGATAACAGTGATCGACAGGGTCGATCCAGGAACACTCCCCTTGTCAATAACGACGACCACCGCGCCGAGCCCAACAGGACGATTCATACCATCGCCGGTGGCTTTGCCGGAGGGGGATCCTCTAATGGAGCTCGAAAGAAAGCCCTTAGAATGACAGTTTTTAGCGTGGTCCATTCAGAATTAAAAACACAGGCGGAGAATAGAAAAGTGCCTCCCATCACCTTCTCAGACGAAGACTACGGCGGAATAATCTCGGATCACGACGACCCACTCGTCATCTCCGGGATAATTTCAAATGCGGAGGTCCGTCGAATTTTCGCCGATCAAGGGAGTTCAGTCGACATTATGTTCCTAGATCTCTATCAGAAGTTGGAGCTCCCGCAATCCGACTTGACCCATCATGTGGGAGAGTTGACGGTTTTCACCAGTGAGAAGATCACCCTAGTCGGATATTACGAAACTCACCTGACCCTCAGATCATCTACACTCTTCAAGACTGTCAAGGTAAAATTCTTGGTTGTGGACTACCCCTTGGCTTACAACATTATCCTAGGCCGCCCTTCTCTCAACGCCCTATAAGCGGTGGTATCTACCACCCACCTCATGATGAAGTTCCTCAACAAGAACAACGAAGTCGTCACTGTTAAAGGCGACCAAATTGCAGCCAGAAAATGCTATAATGAGAGCTTGAAGATTTGTAAAGTGCCCCGGATGTCGAGCCCAGTCGTATCTATCCCGACTGTCGACCAGGTTAACATTTTAATGACAGAGCTGGATGTTAGAGAAGAGATCTGGGATACCCGACCCCAGCCCGAAGGTGAACTGGAGTCTCTTCAATTCGGTACCAACCCTGAACAGGTCACCAAGATCAGAGCTCGTCTGGCTGAAACGGAAAAATAGCAACTCTCAGAACTCTTGTTGAAAAACAAAGACCTTTTCGCTTGGACTTCCTCCGACATGCCCGGACTCGACCCCAGTTTAATTTACCACCGATTGTCGATTAAAGAAGATACTAAGCCGGTCGCGCAAAAGAAGAGGAAGGTCGGACCCGAGAGGCAGCAAGTTGTCGAGGACCAAGTTAAAGAACTACTAAATGGCAACTTCATCAGAGAAATCTCATATACCACATGGCTTTCCAACGTGGTTCTAGTAAAAAAGTTCAACGGAAAGTGGAGGATGTGCGTAGATTATACTGACCTGAATAAAGCCTGTCCCAAGGACCCATATCCACTCCCCAATGTGGATAAATTAGTGGATGGCTCCTCGGGGTTCAGATGGCTCTCATTCATAGACGCATACTCCGGGTACAACCAGATCCCCATGTACGCTGGGGATGAGGATAAAATCGCTTTCATCACCAACAGGGCAAGCTACTGCTACAAGGTCATGTCTTTCGGCCTAAAGAATGCAGGAGCCACCTACTAGAGGATGATGAACAAGGTTTTTGAAAACCAAGTGGGAAAGATGCTAGAAGTCTATATAGATGACATGATAGTAAAGACCCCACACAGCAGATCGCACATAGCGGACCTCGAGGAAGTATTTGCACAACTCCAAAAGTACAACATAAGGTTAAACCCGAAGAAGTGCACTTTCGGGGTCCAGGCCGGTAAGTTTTTGGGTTTCATGATAACTCATAGAGGAATCGAAGCCAATCTGGATAAATGTCAGGCCGTCCTCAACATGAGAAGTCCCTGGAACGTCAAAGAAGTACAACAGTATACGAGGCGCATAGCGGCCCTCTCAAGATTCTTAGCTAAAGCCGCTCACAAGTCTCTTCCCCTGTTCAAATTGCTCAAGAAGGGAAAAAGTTTTGAATAGACTCAAGAGTGTGAGGATGCCTTCACATCACTAAAAAACCTCTTGTCCTCCCCTCCCATCTTGACAAGGCCGGACACCGGGGAGACACTCTACTTGTACCTATCTGTCCATGACGAGGCCGTAAGCTCAGCCTTGATCAGAGAAACCGGCGAAGGTCAGAAGCCTGTCTACTTCGTAAATAAGGTCCTTTAGGGCCCTAAGCTACGATACCAAAAGGTCAAGAAAGTCGCCTTTGCACTCATATCACCACAAGAAGACTTCGACAATACTTCCAATGCCACCCAGTGGTGGTAAGAACCGACCAACCTATCCGACAGGTGCTACACAAGCCAGATCTGGCCGGTCGAATGATTGCATGGTCGATTGAACTCTCAGAGTTTGGAATCACATACGAGCCATGACTCGCAATAAAAGCCCAAGCGTTGTCGGACTTCCTGGCGGAACTCACAACGGACAACGGTGACCCCAAGAAAGCCTTTTGGACCATTTTTGTGGACGGATCGTCGAACCCCAAAGGAAGTGGGGTCAGAATGATTATCGAAAACTCGGAGAGTTTGACCTTGGAGCACTCCCTAAAGTTTGAATTCCCGACTTCAAACAATCAGGCCGAGTATGAGGCCTGCATTGCCGGTTTGCTGATGGCAAAGGATCTGGAGGCAACGCAGATCACACTTTGCAGTGATTCCCAGCTAGTAACCTCCCAAATCCGAGACGACTATCAAGCTAAAGAACCCCTCCTGCAGAAATACTTGAACAAGGTCCAGGAACTTTTGAAAGGTTTTGAAAAAGTCAAGATAGAGCACATCCCAAGGGAACAGAACTCCAGAGCAGACCTTTTGTCTAAACTGGCCAGCACGAAGAGCCCCGGCAACAACCGGTCGGTAATCCAAGAAACCCTCTCCCAACCCTCCATCACGGATCACAGCATATCCCAAGTGGAGGACCATCAGCCATCTTGGATCACCCCTATACTGGGCTATCTGCAGCATGAAAAGTTACCATCGGACCCGAAAGAGACTTCCAGATTGGTAAAGACTTCGGTCAGATACACCATTTACAACAACCGCCTACACCGACGTGGTTTCTCCTCCCCTCTTCTAAAGTGTTTAACCCCAAAAGAAGCAGAATACGCCCTAGCTGAAGTTCATGAAGGAAGTTGCGGTCACCACTTAGGAGCCAAAGCCCTAACCCAAAAAGTATTAAGGGCATGATTCTATTGGCCGACAATGGAAGCTGACTCTCATACACATGTTCAAGTTTGCGACAAGTGTCAGCACCATGCAGATCATTTTCAAGCCCCTTCTAAAGAACTGTTCACGATGTCGGTTCCTTGGCCCTTTTATAGATGGGGAATGGACATTTTGGGGCCGTTCCCCCAAGCCCCAGGGCAGTTTAAATACTTGGTGGTAGCAGTAGACTATTTTACTAAGTGGATCGAGGCCGAACCCCTGATCACTATCACCTCGGCGCGAATTCAGAAGTTCACTTGGCGCCATATTATCACTAGATTCGGTATACCGAAATCTATAGTCACAGATAACGGTACCCAGTTCAAAGACAAAGCTTTTGAAGAACTATTAGCTGGATTGAAAATCAAGCACCACTGCAGCTCTGTCGAGAACCCACGGACAAATGGAAAAGCCGAGGCTGCCAATAGAATCATCGTGCGAGGCTTAAAAAGGAGGTTAGACGAAGCCAAAGGGAACTGGGTCGAGCAACTTGACGATGTTCTCTAGGCATACCGGACCACTCCCCATTCCACGATGGGAGAAACCCCTTTAAAGTTAACTTATGGCTGCGAGGCCATGATCCCGGTGGAGATAGGGGAGCCCAGCTGGCACTACCAGCAGTTCTCATCCGACAGCAACCTTGGTCTAATCAGAGAAGACCTGGACTTGCTCGAAGAAAGAAGAAACGTAGCTCACATAAGGGATGCCGTCCTTAAGCAGAAGACAGCGGCCAGGTACAACAAGAAAATGGTCCAAGAAAATTCCAGCTGGGCAATCTAGTGCTCAGGAGAGCCGACATAGGAGGGAAAAATGCCTCCCAAGGGAAGTTAGCTCCTAACTGGGAAGGCCCCTACCGTGTCGTCACCAGTACGGGTAAGGGAGTTTACACCCTGGAAACGTTATCTGGAACCCCGGTCAAGAATTACTGGAATGCGGACAAACTAAGAAAATACTATAGCTAAATGCCCGTAGTGGCTTAGCCCTCTAGTAGAATTATCTTTGATCCGTTCTTGTTTTGAATAAGTACGCTATGTATGAACTCTCGTCCTTTCAAAATATCATCAATAAAATATTTATTCAGGTATCAAGGTTAGTCGAACGCACTTCTTTAACTGCTAAAATGTCAAATTGATAGGAGACTGTACGGATCATATGTGCACATTCCTTCTTTATACCTAAGCTAAGAAGGGGTACCTACCCCGGGCAAGGTTAAATAATGTTGATGCCTTAGGTAAAAGGGTCCTCGCGTAAAATGCCCTAAGCCAAGCGTTACTATTACCTATGTCTGCAATTCCAAACGCTTCCCATAGCAAGCATGGAATATGGATTAAGGTTTACTTTACCTAAGTCTAAAATTTCTTGACGTTTGATTATTATAAGCATTAGATTACAGACTAAGGCGTTGTTTCTACCTAAGTCAAGTGGAGTGCCATTCACTCGACGGTATGAGTGAAGGATCCCGGACCATGATTTTCTACGACAAACAGTTTCCTAAGTCCATTACAAATACAATGACTATGAAAATGGGTGTTGGACCCAAGTCGGACCATGAAAAAAAGGAATAAATGGTTAAATAGAGAAATTAATTATAAAACCCCAAATACGGGGCAACTGTCCATACAAGTAACAAAACCCCACGCAGGGGGCAGAAAGCAAGAAAATGAAAAAAGCAAGAAAAGGTTAGACATCGGCCTCTTCCCCTTCCGGGATCTGAATAACCTCTGGGTTGTCACCAGGAGCTTTCGCGAGTAATTCCACAACAGCTACAAGTTGGCCGTTATGAAAGATTTTATCTGGGGAAACACCCTCCAAGTTAAGATCGACATTGGGATTTGAAATGTCGGATTTGCGCCACAGTATTTTGAAATTGCTCTCCCCCGACCTTTCCAGCTACCCCGTCTAGCTCCTCCACATCTTTTTTGAGCTCTGTCACCTCGGCCCTAAGTTCGCCAATGCTCCTGTCGGCTTCAAGCTTCTCGGTCTTCCTGGAAGCCTCAGAGTCCGCCAACGCCTTCTCCAGTTCAATGACCTTCTTTTCTAGCTCGACAGCCCTCGCCCTACTATCCTCATTGGCCTTTAAGGACGCGGTCAACTTCTGGTTAATTTCTTCCTTTTCTTTCTTCAAAGTCTTCAGCTCTTCCGACGCCTGCCGATCAACGTTCTCTATAGTCTCCTCGATGAAACGGATCTCGGCCGCTGCCCAGAGAGCTTGCCTCTGAAGTGCGGCTAAGGTTTGGGCCAGACCTTGCTCGGCAATATGCTGCCTCACCTCGCCACCCAAAAACCGCCCAGATATGAAAGGGCCAGGATCGGAGTGCCCCGTGTTGATTGGCAAGAAGTCTGCCATTTCCCTTTCTCCGCCCTCCGACGACCTTCCATCGTGCTCAGAAGGCTCTTCGACAGCTTGCCTTTTTCTGCCTTTGAAACTATGGATAGGGGACCCCGGCTGATCTTGCTCTCCGATGACAACACCCCAGTCGGAGGAGTCAAGAATGGCTGTGGAGGAAGAAGTCGCGGCCTTCTTCCCCTTCCTCCGGTTCCTTGAAGATGTCAGGGTAACCATGGAAGACCCAGAAGCCATGTTGCTAACTGAAAAGAAGCAGAAACAAATACAGTCAGTACATCACAAAATATTGATATATGAAGACAGAGCAAACGCCTAGGGATACTACGGGTGAAAATGCCCTATTTCCTACCTAACAAAGCGTAAAGAAGATCATCACCAGGAATATAAAGAACATCTTTAATATTGATGTTCCCGTGCTTCTCGACATATTGGGTTATGAACCTCGCAGTCCTAAGCTCCTCGGGGTCGAGATCTTCCTCCTCTTTTTCAATCAAGTTGATGGGCACGTCCTAGCATCTCTGCGTCCAGTAAAGAGGAAATTCCAGCTCCCTGTCCGGCTTGAGGAAGAATGGTTGACATCCCTCTTTGACTTTTACCTTGAAAAATGCAGTCTTAAACCCTTTGAAGCTTTCTTCGAAAACATCAAAGGACTTACGACTAAGCCAGGATCGGATGACAAGCCAACTCGTTTGCCTTACCGTCCCCTAGGTGTTTATTCTTGTATAGAAGTAAAAAAAAGGTATTTGCTGAGCACTTAAGGCTCATCAACCGACAAAACCTCTCAAACGAGATGATGTAGCCCCAATCGTTAGGATGAATCTATGAAGGGGCCACTTGGAGAGTATGGAGGATGGCCATTTGGAAGTCAGAAAACGGCATCCTAAGCCCCAACTTGAGAAAAAATGGCTCATACAGGAACATGAAATGTGAACCCTCTTCTCGACAGGAGCATACTCTTTCATTCCAGTTTAGGCAGACAACTTCGAATTCGTCGTCTCGAGCTTGTTCACAGTTAACTCCAAGGTAAATAAGGATTCTCGGAGTACGGACTCGCTCGAAAACTTAGACTGACGGTCCCATACGTCGTCCACCACCCAGGGGCATACCAGCCCGAGACCTCATCGAACTTGAACCAGATCATCCTCTGCCGAGTCATGGACATCGTGAAGTGGGGGCTGGACCCTAGCCTTTTTTCCTTTGGCCATGAAATTCCTAAGAACATCCAAAGAAGTCAGTAAGTAACTGTCAAACTCAATAGTTCTATAGATTCAGACACAGGGAGAGTGAAGTAATCCAAACCTCCTCTACAGACCTCCTGTCCCACCAGAAACGAAGCGTTCAAGGGAACTCCTCCACCACGCATAGCGCGGCGAAGATGGTGTTTCAGGGAGGCGACAAATCCTACCTAAATCACTAAGCTCTATTTGAAGGAAAGCAAAAACAGAAATGTAAAGCTACTTTACTCTTTAAAATGTCGAGAGAAAGCTACTAACTACGTAAAGGCAGAATGCTTGAACAGTGGAGAAGATGTGCCAGAATAGTGGAGAAACCGTAAGTGGTTGAAAAGCACCCAAAAGAAGCCATAGCTTTCGACGCACTGTGTTTTCAGTGAAGGAAACCAAAAACGGTAAAGTGAGGAAGACGAACCATTGACTCTTATTTATAAAGGGTTGAATGGTTAAGGGACATTTTTGGCCCCTCCAATGCAAGTTCAGAAGGTGCTCATCATGGCTTGCGGAGCTTTAGGCACGTCCCTCTGATGAAATCGCAACACGTAGTCCACACAACTGTAATAGCAGTTGAAAAGACAGTTACGCAGTAACTTAAAACGTCGTACAAATGTTAGATGAGAACCCAGGTTTGTACCACGGATTCTAGCTCCAACTAACTATTAACATCACGGACAACGTGCTAACGATGAAGTGTATTTGTTCTGGCGATTATGCTAGGTTGGCATTGGACCTATCCCGATAATGTCTTTACTTGATTATACCGGGACAAGCGTTGGACTCATCCCGGCATGGTTACCTCGATGGGAAAACATATATATAATGAAAGTACAGGACAAATACAGAGAAGGTAAAGTCTATTGAATCATCTTCATTCCATACATCGTCATACAACCAAAAAAGAGGAAAAAGAAAATATTGAGACATGGAATGTATAACGATACCCCGAGAAAGGGGGCAAACATCTCCGGCTGCCTGGGTCATACCCCATCCACATCTCCAAACCCCGGTCTCTTGAAAAGTGGATTGGCTTTGAAGAACATTGGCAAACCGGGATCATAATCTCGGACAAGATGCCAAAGTTCCTTGCACTGCTTCTCCGCGATGCAACTAAAGACCGAGATCTTCTTTCGCTCGTTGAAAGGGGAACGACCTCTCTAGCTGAAGAATCCTCCGCCGTTGTCAACCATTCCAAGTTGCCTCAAGTCACGAAGCAGCTACAGTGGCCTTTCTACCCCGGAACAATTGAAGCCACCCCGGAGTAGAAATCCTCCGCTCACTCGTTCTTCTCCCACCTTCTCGATGGATAACGGCAGAAGCGGATACGCGCTGCTTCCTTGAAAGCAAGTCAAAGAAAGTAGACCATCCCAGGTTGCTCCAAGAGGGTCTTTACTCCCTTCGCCCAGCATCCTTGCATATCCAGCCGTTACTATGAAGAAGACCGGCCAGGAGCTTTCAAGTAGCCCGCCAAGAAGAAGGAGAGAGGAACAGTGTGCTCCATCGGGTCCTCATGCAATAGAGGACGGAAGCATTATTCCATCCTAACAACACGTTGGATCAGACACCCCCGTGTACTCCAAGATAGAAAGGCTCCCGCCTCCCTAAATGTATAGCAACCCAGTTTTAGGCCAAGAAAGAAAGGCTCCTGTCGAAAAGAAAAAACGCTCAGGGAAGATCAAACCTCTTCAAGAACTTTGGAAAAAATAAAAGTACAATATCTGCAGATGATGAAGCTCTCTTCACACAAGAAGGAAATAAAGAAAAAACTACATTCTTTCCCCTGGGAGAAATCATCTCTGTTCGACAATGAAAAAGGAGGGAATGCAAACTTACGGAGAAGCATTCAGTACTTATAGTATGCATGAGGGATTCTGATTGGTTCCGTAAAAGGTGACCTGATCCCATGAAGTCAGCCAAAATAAATGCTTTTGATCTCTGGTTGGTCACAAAGATAGGGAGCAGTTGAAAAAATCTGTATGAAACCGACGTTTTCTTTAAAGAATCACTACTTCCCAATAAAGTCCAAGCATTAGTTTCCCAGAGAATCGCGGACTGTTACCACCAGAGATCGCGATCGGGACTTACGTTGAATATGTCTCCAGGAATCCTTAGTACTCATACTTGGGGGCAGTGATCTTTGCTCATAACTGAATAGGACAAGGACGTCGGTAATGACCCGAGGTCTAACACTTACCCGTCGAATTACCACACAATGGTTGATCCGTCCTAAACTTGACTCTGGTCTGTCTCATCCAAGAGCCAAGCTGGGGGCAACTGTTCTAGACCGTGATCCGGGATCCCGCTCCATGGGATCAACCCAGCATGCACATTACCGGACTCTCCTAGCTGGCGTAGAGGAAGACTCACGACGTATTCTGGATTACGGATTACGGCCCTTGAGCAGTATCAGTATACGACATCGTGATTGATAGATTCGCGTAGAGAATGAATCCCTAAATATCCGTAACTGCCAATCATCAACTTACGATATTATAGGATTTATAAATATCCTTAATGGTTAGATACCTTCTACATCTTAATCTCAGATTTACAGGGACGTATCCAATAATAATGGGAAGGCAATCCTCATCAGGATACAAATCCTAAATTACCTGCATTCAGTATTCGGTAAGAATCCCATTAGGATTCTGAATACGCTCTATAAATACAAGGCCAAGTCATCTTAGTAAGGTAACTCTGAATCCAATCTCTAAAACCTTCTTGTGCACTGCCTGACTTGAGCGTTGGAGTCCCTTTGCAGGTACCCACCCCCCTGTGCTACACGCTCAGCTGCTGCTTAAAGGAGGAACCACCGTAACGTGCCTATCTCAGGTATTCCTCTGAATTCGATTCAGAACAATATGTAACCTGTAACAACCCTCAAAATAGTAATAATAATAATACTAAGTGATTTAACAACAACAACAACAACAAGCAAACTTTTTTTCATTAAGTAGGGTCGGCTACATAGATCAAACGACGTCATTGTATCTAATAATAATACTAAGTAATGAGATAAAAATCTCAAGACTTGTTGAAGAAGCCATTATAATAAAAATCTTAAGGTTTCTTAAAGAAATCATTGAAAGAAAAATCTTAAAATTTCTTGAAGAAGTCTTTGAAATATAAATATTTAGGCTTGTTGAACAAGCCATTAAAAGAAAAATCTTAAGCCTTCTTGAAGAAGCCGTTGAAATAAAAATCTTAAGACTTCTTGAAGAAGCATTTGAAATAAAAATCTTAAAACTTCTTGATGAAGTCATTGGAATAAAAATATTAAAGCTTCTTGAAGAAGCCATTGAAAGAACAATCTTAAAGCTTCTTGAAGAAAAATCTCAAAGCTTCTTGAAGAAGCTAATTGGAAAAAAAATCTCAAGACTTCTTGAAAAAGTCATTGTGAGTTAAGCATGGTGAGATCAACATGGGACAAGGGTCATGAAGGAAGCGTTCTTAAAATCTTGACTATGGAATAACAATGATTAGTAGCAACATGTTTCAAGTTTTGATTTGAAAGCAATGATTACCAAAGAAACAAGTGGCACAAAGATGAACGTTGCATGGGAAAGGATGATGATTTACAACCAAGAAGAAGAACAAGTGTCCATGAATTTATTAAGGATGATATGAGTAAATGATGTCAACATGGACATGTGTCATTACCAAAATTCAAGCAATCATGGTAATGATTACATGAAGTAAATGAATGGAATAGGTGGCAAGAGGAAAGACTCTTGGAAGACTTGGACTTTGAAATAATGATTATAAGAGACATGTGTCAATCTTGGAAGCATGTTATATGAGAAAAATCTTGAACTAAGTACAATGAAGCATGACCAAGAGGAAGACAAGTGTTCAATAATATATAATGATAGGAGAAATAAGCTTATGATTTAAGCATAAATGTGTGGCAAACCTTAGATGAAATGAAATTAGAATTAATGATTATGAAGTAAGATTATTTTTCAAGAAGATTTAATCTCCTAATGACACTTAACTACCCATATATACGAAAGGCAGACCTAATCTAGTCCTATAAATACCCCTTCATTCATCAAAAGCACACACACTCAACTCACCAATACAAACTTTGTTTTTCTATAAACACCATATCTCCATCTTTATCCACTTCTTTACTTAATCCAAATTCTGTAACAAAGGTAAGAATTAACAAAAAATACCACTCTTTTCTCTTTATTTCTATCACCCATATCTCTCATATTAAATCCTTGTTTTTAAGATTCCTTTGGTTAGATTTTGGTTGATAAAACAGTAATAGAGGAAGTTAACAACTACTGCAATTTGATGGTTTTATTCAAATAAACATTTGTATATTCGAATAAATCTTATTAAAAGTACTTCCAAAATTATATTAAACCATATTAAACACATTAAACCAAAATTTTCAAGCAAGATTATTTGAATGGACTAGTTTATTCGAATAACTTAGGAAACATAAATGATTCTAAAATTATTTTCATCAGTTATACTTTTGGATTATATATTATTCTTTTAGTTAAATTAATTATTTCCATTACATCTATTTCTATTATTAAGACTTAATGTACAAGTTATTCTTTAAATTTCTTCTTATATTATGTTGGGTTAATTATCATCTTTATTATAGTCCTTTATTAATGTTTCTATTTTTATCAGATATCTGTATAATACAATTTATTTTTATGTTAAATATTTTCTTTGGAGAACATATTTTTATGAAAAAAAGTATTTTTGAGATATCATTCCATGGATAAAAATGAATCAATGTGCAGAGAGATATCATGACCATGATTAGAGATTATTGGGGAACGTTCTGATTAGAGATTATTTGTAGCCATGATCAAAAGACATCAAGGAATGCCTCTTTGTTAGAGGATATTGAGGATTCCTCGATCAGAATATATATATTATGCCATGATTAGAGATTATTGAGGGACGTCCTGATTAGAAATTATTGTAGTCAAAGAGGGATGCCTCATTATCTCAGAAAAAGATGCACATTTGGTTGAGAGTATTGAAATGGAATGAAAAGAAAATTTTAAGATAATGATAAGAACATTTTGAGTAATGATGGGGAGAAGAAAAATTTTGAGGTCAATCACTCTTTTTATTTGAGTTACTTACTCATTCATTACTGATTTGTTTATCTGGAACTATTACTCTTATATTTTAAAAATTGTATTATTTACTATGCATCCAAATTATTTCTCAAATAATGATTTACTAATTTTTAATTTGTGGACGTTCTGATATGATTTTAGAAACAGATTGAAAAAAGTAGAAAATGTATATTTGTTTTTGTTTCTTTCTACTGAGATTTGTGTCTTACTCATTTGTGGTATAATAATTCAGATAATGCCAACAATAAGAGTTTTGATTAATTTTTGTATTCAACAAGCTTAAATACCAAAGCTAGGAGATTTTTATTTCACTATTACTTTGAAGAATTTTGTTAAATCTACTCTTTGGCGAGTAGTTATAGAAATTAATGTTTATAAATGTGTAAATAAAAGCACTTTATAAAGCTTTTTATAAGCCTCATTTTTGGAATTAGGTGTCGAACTTAAAATATTTGTATGACTAATTTTGAAAGGGTTAATCTCTTAATATAAAATATTGTATGTAATATTTTCAGTAACAGTAGTATTGTGTGTTTAACCAAAATCACGTATCTAGAATATAAAAATAATTATTAGTTAAATTCGTAAAATTAAAAGTAGGAACCACCCCAAAACAAGAAGAATATAGAATGTTATTACGTCCAATGTGTGATGCTGAATAAGCTGTAGTCATTATATATATATATATCATCCATTAGGGTTTTTGCTAGTATTCCATTCGAGTCTTATGATATGATTTTGGTGATGACTAATAAAAAGATAGTTAATGTGTTACATTCTACTGTTTGTTTATTTGTTATTTTCTAATTAATAAACATAATACATAGTATAAAAACTTTATTAGGAAATAAAAATAAAGCAACAATATATTCTACACTGATTTTATTCGATTATATTTTTCGTGAATAGGAATCACTATTAATTAATTGGAACATTAATTCCTTAATTTTATGATATATATTATTATTAATTATTAATTATTATAATAAATAGATAATAGATTTCAAATTTAAATTATCCTTTAACCTCATTACTTATTATTATTTTTTATTTTATATATTTTCTCTCTTTTAATTTATAATTTTCAAAATTTTAATTAAATTTAAAAATCTCATGTAATGTACGTGATACTTATTAGTTTGATATTTAATGATTAAGTAGTTGCGATCAAATGAAAAATAAATTGAGTTATTTCTCATAAATAACTACAAAGTAGTAAAGATAAAGTTTTGAAAATTAATGAAATTAATAATAGTTTTGGCAAGTTTTTAAAAATTATTTAATTTGTAATGCAATATTTTGAGTAATAAATTCAGATTAAATATTAACTACGTATTTCAACTCAGCGAGGAAAATAATTCTTCTTATTATTTCCCCAAGTATATATATTTTTTGTTTTTTTTTGCATTAAATGCCACACAAAATTACAAAACTGATACTATATTCTACGCTAAACACCATAAACTCCAACAAATATTTAAATGCTGAATGCTGGTTTGAATTGCCATATAGAAGAAAAAAAGTTTCCACAATAAAACCGAAATTTTTGTGATGAAATCAACAGGAAAATTATATTATATACATTAATTTCCTTAAATGCTCCTTAATGTCCGTAAATCCTGCAGTGAACAAAATTAAATCTCAATAAATATCTATAAAACATACAAACACGGATACGGTACATGACACCGACAAACACCGAGAACATACCAAAATGAAAAAAATGTTGGACACAGACACGACAGGACATACACACACAGAGACATATATATATATATATATATATATATATATATATATATATATATAATTTTATTCAGGTCAGAGAAGTGTTTATTATGAGAGGTGAGAGAGTAAATCTTGACCATTAGATCTTTTATGAATGGTCAAGATTAGAAGATAAATGCATGTGACTTTTTTAAGTGGTCACATGACCATTAAGTGACTTTTAATCTTGACCATCCATGTATGACTATATGGTCAAGATTTATTCCTCTCACCCTCTAACAATAAAAACTTCTCTCACTAGATATGCTATATATATATATATATATATATATATATAATTACAAAATTTAAAAAAAAGATTCATAATTCATTAATATTATTTTTATAAACTTGAAGATTTACAATATCTTAGTATATGTTATATTTGTCAATATTTGCTATCTAGTAAGCTCCTCCTAAACAATATGGAACATAATTTCTATTGACATTTTTAAAAAAATTTCTTAAACTAACTTCTCCTAATAGAACTAACCATATATAAGTACATGTGCACTCAAAAAAATTAACTAGAGGGAATAGTGGTGTGAGGTAAGTTTCGGTGACGATGAAGTGGACAACTTAGTACAAGTAGAGGTAGAAGGAACAAATAAAAATAGTAGTGTGTGAAAAGATAAAACTTAAAAGCCTAATAGTGACATGTAAAATGATAAAACTTAAAATACTGGTATGTAAAAATAGTAGTTTACGGACTTGGGTGGGTTACAGGCTTACTAATTAGACGTTAGTTATGAAAACTAATTTTTTTTAAAATATTAATAGATCGTGACCAAGCCATGTCCAAGCCCAAAAAAAATAATCTTATTAATTGGACACATTCGGACATGCAAGATACGTGTATCGTACATGTGCTCCTATGTGTCTGATATGGACACGTATCTAACATGCAAACACACCTAAAAAATGACATGTCCATACTTCATAGATAAATATAAATATATTCAAAAAAATTTAGTGGAAATTGGTATTATATAAGCAAAGTAATATATAGGATATTAGTCATCACCACTTGGCAACACATTGTATTAGAGAGCTATGGCCATGCTAAGGCCAATGGCTTATGCAGTGCTGATGTTAACAGCAATTCTGGTAGCATTGTGTTCTGGATCGTGGACCGGGATCCTATTCAGAAGGATTAACTCGGTGCACGCTCCACCGGACTCCTCCATTAATACCCTGGAAAAGTTTGTAAGACCTCAGACTACAACATTGGGCAATATGACGAGGATCACTGAATCAGTGCAAACTTTTGTAACTGCTAATCAGGATCTTACAAAATTAAAGGCTCTGTAATCTCTCCTCGCAATTAATAACCGTAACGTCCATATTCCAATAATACCTGCACTTAATATCATGATTCCAATCATGCTCCATAAAGACCAGGCTGAATCAAACTAATAAGGTAACTGTGATTTAAACACACAAAATCCAACTAGTACACGGCCTGACTTGAGCGTTGGAGTCTTTTTGCAGGTACCACCCCCACCGGATCACCACGCTTGAGTGTGGCTGCTCAAGGAGGAAACCACCACATCATACCTCCTACAAGTATCCCTCTGAATCCATTCAGAACATTTGGCACTGTCTGTGGGAATCCGATAAACTACTATTCCCACGTCAACTATGGTGAGCACAAGGCAAAACCAACAGAGAGGAAGTGCTGCACATGCTGCCCCTGCCCATGGACAGGGCCTAGTGGCTCGGCGTGACCCTCCTTCTGTTGCACCACCAGAAACCTCTGCCGCTAGAAGTAGGCTTGTCCTGGTAGAGACACTACACGAGGGGTGCAAGACCTTGGCTTCAGTTGAAAGCGCCGCCCCCTCGCGAAACGTTTTTTTCCTGGATAGGCTTGTCTTCCCCCCCGCTGGTGGAGAGAATACCGCAAATCAAGGGACAAGAATCCCAGCACACGCTCGCCTGGGAATTTCAAATGTGGATGCAGACCATGTGTCTCATTATGAGGACAACTCGCAATCCGCAATGGTAAGGAACAAACTTCGAGAACTACTACGTCAATAGACTGCGTGATAGATAACCAACGGCGTCAGTTGGAAGAGCAATGTCGTTGTTTGGACAATTTAGAAAGATCTGCGTGAGCTGACAATGAGGGTGGAGAGCGAATCACAATTCAGAGAAAAGAACATCATGCCGGCGCCGGGATCATTAGAAACAATGACCCGGCCCCCGGCCGTCAGCAGCAATTCTCTGATGCTTTAATGGCATACAGGGTCCTGAGGAACTTCAAGCCCCCAAGCAACTTGGAGCCCTATGACGGGACCACGGATTCGCAGGGGCATTTGGATGCCTACACACAATCTATGCA
This sequence comes from Ormosia semicastrata, assembly GCA_029884595.1. NCBI lineage: Eukaryota > Viridiplantae > Streptophyta > Magnoliopsida > Fabales > Fabaceae > Ormosia > Ormosia semicastrata. Next base: position 1,237,463 of record JAQQTO010000040.1, read on the forward strand.
GATTTACGGGTACACCTCGGAATTGTTGTGCCGTGCTTTCCCTCCTTCTTGAAGAAGGATGCTCTCCGCTAGTTCGTCACTTTACGAACAAAAATCACGGGATAGGGGGACCTCACACGATGTTTCTTATTACATTATACTACTACCAAGGAACGACCGAAGTCGATCGATTCTCTTTTTGGAATTCGCTAAGGAAGTAATGAATCCTTGCACGAATACATTAAGAGATTCAACTATGCCTATATGGGAATAGAAAGTCTTGATGACAGGATAGCCCTCCATTATGCTAGAAACAATCTACGGACTGATTCAGACTTTTTTCGGCCACTTGCTAAAAAGAAGCCGGGCAGTTTAAATGAGTTCCACTTGCGGGCAGACAAGTATGTCGAGCTGGAAGAGATTACCAAGGCTAAGGAGAACTTAGAAAAAGGTGAATTCGTTCACCAGAAAAAGAATCCAAACTCCAATCAACCCCGAGATTCCCCTAATAGTGAACAGTATAGACCTAGGTATTCTGAATATACTCCTTTGAACACCCATCGAGAAACAATCTTGAAGAAGGTCCTTCAAACCGAGTTCTAGGATATCAAAAGGCCACCACTTGTGAAGAAACAATCCCAGAGGGATCATTTGAAGCATTACAGGTGGCATAACAGTTACAACAACGAAACTGACGATTTTTATCAGCTTCGAGATGTTATTGAGTCCTTGATCAAAGAGGGACAATTTGCAGAAGTACATTAGTGATTTCTGAGGTAATGAAGACCGCAGAAGACGAAGGGATCAGAGACGAAGCCATAGTCCACGACAGAGTCCAAACCAGCATCGGCAGAGAACCCGAAGTCTAGCCGGAAGAATCCAAAGCCCTACCAGAAGATCCCGAACCTCGCCACGCCGAGACGAGGAGAACAGGAAAGGTCAGAATCAAGATACTCAAGGAGGAGGATACCAGAAAGATAGACTTATCCATACCACCTCTAGAGGGTTTGCTGGAGGGGGACTATTAAATAATTCCCAGAAGAAGGCACTCTGGACAGTGGTCTTGAGCGTATCTAGTTCCTCACAAAGACCACATGTCCAAGACAATGATGCACCACCCATTTCCTTCTCTGAAAAAGACTACAGTGATATTATCTGAGATCATGATGACCCACTAGTGATCTCTAGAATAATATCCAATGCCGAAGTCCGTCGTATCTTTGTGGACCAGGGGAGGTCGGCAGATATCATGTTCATGAACGCATTTGAAAGGCTAGAGTTCCCTTTGTCTGCATTGACACCATACGAAGGTGAACTTACTAGTTTCTCCAGAGAGAAGGTCACCCCAGTGTGATATTTTGAAACTTTCCTAACCTTGGGTGACGACAGCACGTACAGAACTGTCAAGGTGATATTCTTGGTTGTAGATTGTCCCTCGGCTTACAACATTATTTTGGGTTGTCCTACGTTAAATAGCATTGTCGCTGTAGTCTCCACCGCCCACCAGGCCATGAAATTCCTTAACCGGGATAATAAAGTGGTCATGGTCAAGGGCGATCAGATTGCAGCCCACAAATGTTACAATGAAAGTTTGAAAATTAGTAGGGCTTCCAAAAAAATGAAGGCGCGCACATCCACCCCAACCCACCACCAAGTCAATATTTTAATGACCGAATTGGATGCGCGTGAGGAAATCCGAGGCACTAGACCCTAGCCTAAAGGAGAATTGATTCCGTTACAGCTTAGTCATAAGCCCAATCAAATCACCAAGATAGGGGCAAACCTTGATGAATAGGAGAAGGCTCAGTTGGTAAATCTTTTACAAGATAATAAGGATCTTTTCGCCTGGACATCCATTGATATGCCTAGAATTGACCCCACTTTCATCTATCATTGTTTATCTATTAATCTAGATGCAAAGTCGGTCTTCCAGAAGTAAAGGAAAGTTAGCCCAGAGAGGCAACAAGTTATTAAGGAGTAAGTCAAAGAGCTCCTAAACGCCTAATTCATTAGGGAGATCTCGTATACCACGTGGCTCTTGAATGTTGTCTTGGTAAAAAAATCCAACGGCAAGTGGAGGATGTGTATGGATTACACAGACTTAAACAAGGCATGTCCTAAAGATCCATACCCCCTCCTAAACGTGGACAAGCTGGTTAATAGCTTCTCCGGTTTCTGGATACTATCCTTCATGGATGCTTACTCTGGGTACAATTAGATTCCGATGTACCCTGGGGATGAAGATAAAACCACCTTCATTACCGAAAAGGCAAGTCATTGCTACAAAGTAATGCCTTTTGGTTTGAAAAATGTTGGAGCTACTTATCAGAGAATGATGAATAGGGTCTTCGAAGATCAGATAGGAAGAATGATAAAGATCTACATTAATGATATGATAGTCAAGACCCCGTCTTCAGGATCACACACCTCAGATCTCGAAGAAGTGTTTATGCGGCTTAGGAAGCACAATATGAGGCTTAATCCGAAAAAGTGTGCATTCAGGGTCTAGGCTAGAAAGTTTCTGGGATTCATGCTGACACACCAGGGGATCGAGGCAAACCCCAACAAGTGTAAAGCTATTCTTCATATGCACAGTCCTAGAAGTGTGAAAAAGTACAACAGTTAAATGAGCGGATCGCAGCTCTCACACGATTCCTAGCTAGAGTCGCTCACAAATCCCTTCTACTTTTCAAATTATTGAAAAATGGGACAGAATTTGAGTGGACTCAGCAGTGCGAGGACGCGGTCACCTCTTTAAAAAATATATTGTCATCCCCTCCCATCCTCACAAGGCTTGAGCCAGGAGAAACACTGTATGTATACCTCTCTGTTCACGAGGAAGCCGTTTGTTCAATACTTGTTAAAGAAATCGGGGACATCTAGAAGTCAATTTATTTTGTGAGCAAGGTATTACAAGGCCCCGAGCTCCGGTACCAGAAAATCGAGAAGGTTGCATTTGCATTTGTTATCACATCCAGAAGACTAAGACAATATTTCTAATGCCATCCGATTGTGATAAGGACAGATTAGCTTATCCGACAGATATTGCACAACCTAGACTTAGCAAGGAGGATGATTGCCTGGTCCATTGAACTCTCTGAGTTTGGGATCACCTACGAACCCAGAGTAGCAATCAAGGCACAAACACTCTTAGATTTTCTAGCTGAACTAACTTTGGAAACCAATAGAACCGAGGAAACACAATGGACCATGTTTGTTAATGGGTCCTCGAACCCAAAAAGAAGTGGCGCCAGGGTAATATTAGAAAACCCCGAGGGAGTTACCATAGAAAACTCCCTCAGGTTTGATTTCCCTACCTTGAACAATCAGGCTGAATATGAAGCGTGCATTGCCGGACTAACAATGGCTAGAGACTTGGGAGCCACCAAACTTAAACTTTGTAGCGACTCCCAACTCGTGACCTCCCAGATCCGTGGTGATTATCAAGCTAAAGAGCCACTCCTATAGAGATATTTGGCAAAAGTAAAACAACTTCTATCGAGTTTTCAGTCGGTACAATTAGAGCACATCCCAAGGGAGCATAACTCTAGGGTTGACCTCTTGTCCAAACTAGCCAGTACTAAGAGCTCGGGCAATAACTGCTCAGTAATCCAGGAGATCATCCCACAACCCTTAGTTACTGATAGGGGTGTCCACTAGTCGGGTTGAACCTATGAACTCGTGGGTTTCGACCCAACTCATGCGGGTTGGGTGGGTTAAGTCGAGTTGAAAAATTCTCGGGGGTTGGGTCAGGTTGAAAAATCTTCGACCCACAGTATGTGAGTCGGGTAACGGGTTGAAACACTCCCAACCCACACAACCCAACCCAACCCACCATTTTTTTTAAGTGGCCAAGAGACTGACAGAAAAAGTTTTAAAAATATCTTAACTTTGTAATGTAAATATTAGGAGGATGATATAGAGGATGATGTTAATGTCTTTGATATTTTGACATAGTGAAGCCTAAATGTCTATAGTGGCATTTTAAGATGTTTTCTCCTCATTTTTGTGTTGTTTCAATCAAGTTTAAGTGTAGGCATTGTAGTGTTACTTTCAAAGTGAACAACGAAAATAAGTTCATAAAACTTTCGGCGCATCTGAGTGACAGTTGTGTTGAAAAACCAATTGATAGCTTGGATGATAAATAGTATATGAAAAAAATAGAGAGTGAAGTCAATGATTATGTTGTCTATAATTCATGTGACATGCGTGATGATAATGACTTTGATTAATTAGACTAATTTGTTGTTTGAGTTATGACTAGCTTTGTTTAATTTATTCAAGATTTAGTAAGACTTATTAGTTGTTAATTTGTTATGCATTTATTGACTTATGATGTTTAGTTTATTTAATATTGAGATTTATGGTGTTAATTTATTAGATTTTGTATTTCGACTTTTTTTTTCAAGATTTTTTTTAAAAAAAATATCAGACCCACGGTTCGACCCAACCCAACCCACTCTTGAGCGGGTTGGGTTGGGTCGAGCGAAAAAAATCTCATGATCAGGTCAGGTCGGGTTGGGTCAGGTCCAAAAACGAGCTAAACCCACCCAACCCAACCCACGGACACCCCTAGTTACCGACATGACAATCTTCTAGGTTGACAGACAAGAGCGCAACTGGATTACACCGTTGGTAGAATATCTACAGTCTGGTAGTCTCCCCGATGACCCGAAGGAAGCTTCCAAATTGAAGAAAATCGTGGTCAGGTATATCATTTATAACGGACAGCTTTACCGACGTAGATTTTTCTTACCCCTCCTTAAATGCCTTGCTCCGAAAGAGGCTGAATATGTCTTGGCTGAAGTCCATGAAGGAAGTTGTGGACACCATCTGGGAGGGAAGGCCCTAGCTTTAAAGGCTCTAAAGGCGGGTTACTACTGGCTGACGATGGAAGCAGACTCTTTTACGCATGTTCAAATATGCGATAAATGCCAACGGTACTCGGACCACTACCATGCGCTACCAGAAGAACTTTCCACGATGTCCATACCCTGGCCTTTCTATTAATGGGGGATGGACATCTTGGGTCCATTCCCTCAAGCTCCTGGGTAGTTGAAGTTTTTAGTTGTGGTTGTGGATTACTTTACTAAGTGGATTGAGGCAGAGCCCGTGGTCACCATCACCTCGGCTCGAGTTCAGAAATTTACTTGGAGTCACATTATTATCAGATTCGGGGTCCCAGAGTCAATTGTGACAGATAATGGGACGCAGTTTAAAGATAAAGGGTTCGAAGAACTACTTTCTGGGTTAAAAATAAAGCATCATTGTAGTGCCATTGAGAACCCTAGAACGAGCGAGCAAGCCGATGCTACAAACTGGATCATCGTCCATGAGTTAAAGAGAAGGCTAGATGAAGCAAAAGGGAACTAGGCCGAGCAGCTAGACCATATCTTATGGGCCTACCGAACTACTCCTCATTACTCAACGGGTGAAACTCCCTTCAAACTCACATTTGGATGCGAGGCTATGATCCTGGTGGAAATTGGAGAAACAAGTTGACATCTTCAGAACTTCTTGCATAATGATAACCCCAAATTAATCAGGGAAGACTTGGACTTGTTAGAGGAAAGGAGACGCATCGCCCACATATGCAATGTCGCGATCAAACAGAGAATCACATCCTGGTATAACTTGAAGGTCATTCCAAGAAGATTCTAGCCGGGTGACTTAGTACTCCACAGGGATGATGTCGGTGGAAGGAATACCTCCTAGGGGAAACTAGCCCCTAACTGGGAAGGCCCCTACCATATTGTAATCAGCACCGACAAAGGAGCTTATACTCTAGAAACTTTGACAGGGAAACTGGTAAAAAAATTTTAGAACACAAACAAACTTAGAAAGTACTACAACTAAGTACCTTTTTAGGCCTAGTCTCCTAGTTTACTTTATTTGATCTTCCCCAATTGTTATGGAAAGCACATTGTGTGATATTCAATAAAGTAAATGTTATGCATTTTCTGCTCAAGTTTTCAAGCTTTTGAGAAATATTGCGATATCCTGAGACTTCATGGTACCAACCGAGAATTATCTTGTGCTAGATAGGTCGTGCAATGGAAAAATCCTACATTGAGAAAATTCTAGCACCAAACCATAAGCACGAAAAGACCTTGGGAAGGACTAGTCTTTTAAACCAATGTCGTGCGGTATCCTAAAAAACCAAACTGGTTATGGACCCCGGACAAGGTTTCCTACCTTTGGCACGGTTCTTAAATGTCAGACTAATCTGGACATCGGATCCTAAGCCAAGGTTCAAATAGTTTTATAAAGAATAAAGAATTTGGCATCTAGAATAAACGAGAACGAAGGTAATTAATAAAACCCCAAATCTGGGGTAACACTTTTACAAAAAATTCGGGGTAACAATAAACCCAAAACTCCACGCAAGGGGTTAAAAAAAAAATTCTCTAAACTGCAGCGGAGTTCGGACCGCGAACGTTAGCAGAAGAGTCTTCAGCAGCCAAGTTTGAAAAGGCAACACGGGGAGCTACAATGGGTCCTTCTCGAACCACCTTCCCAGAATCTAGCCCATCCAACACCAAGGCAACCCCGGGATTGAAGTGTTGAACTTAGCTAACGGCATTGCGGAATTGATCTTCTTTTGTCTTGGTGCACAGGGTTATCAACTGATTAACGTCGGCCTGCAGAGAGGTAATTTTACCCTCACACCACTGGGACTTGGCACGAAAATCATCACTCTCAGTCCGGAGTGCGGTGATTTGCTTCTGTTGCTCAGTTAGGGTAGCTTCTTTTGCCTTCCTGGCATCCTTCAAAGCCGCAACTTCAATCTGCATCTCCTGAATTCGAGACAGGGCCTCATTCTTAGCTTTGAGGGCATCCTCCATAGCCTTGAGAGCTTTGTTCTCACCCCACTCGGCCGCTGCCAGTTTGTCCGTCATTTCTTGTTCATGTTCTTCGAGGGCTTGTTCTAAGAAATGAACCTCGGTAGCGACATGGATTCCCATATTTTGGAAAGCTAGCAAAGCTTCCTTTGAGCTACGTCGGGCAAAGTAATCCCCAATCTCTTCATCTAAAATGCGGAAGTCGATAAACTCCCTCGGATCTGCTTCCTCACAAAACAGCTCCATTGGCCCGAAAATTTCTCCTGTTGCTTTCCTTTTACCTCGGGAACTGGACTAACCTTCCTCCGCCGCTTTTCTCTTGGGCCCCTGAGGTGATTCGGGAGAGTCCACGTCGATGGGTTCTGCCACCGCAGAAGGAACATCGGTCACTGGGATTATAAGAGCCGGAGCGAACTCCACTTGAGGACCCATCAGGACATCAGTAATCCTTGCCCTCAGCGCTTCCAAAATCGCTAAAGAATCGCCATCCTCCATCTCGGCTAAGCTCTCTGCACAACATAAAAACAAGTCGTCATCTGGCATGAAAAAATCAGGTATTTAAATAAACATACATGATGGCCAACACTACCTAGCATGGCCCAGAGCTCATCGTCATCTAGGCTATCAAAAATATCTTTAGGTTGGATCTTGCCGACCTCGTCAACCCACATTTCGAAGAAGTTTACATACCCGACCTCTTCATCAGTAAGTTGGTTTATCTCTCTCTTAAATGATCGAGTGGGGATGCTCCACACCCTCGGGTTCCAATAAAGGTTGAATGTTATCTCCTCACCATTACCTAGCCAGAAAGGACGAGTGCCATTAGCCACCATCAACTTGAAGAATTTCTCCTTGAAGTCTTTGTAACTCTCCAAGTATGGATAGAACACAGTCCTCCCCTGTTAAGATCGGACTGAAAGCTAGGATTACTATTGAGTGCGGGATCCGTGGACCGAATACCATGTGTGGAAATAGAAAAATGCCCCATCAGAGCATCGCAACCCCACCACTCGGCATATTCTTTCGAAGGCCAGGATGTTCGCTCAACCATTGGGATGGATTTGACTAGGGGTAGCATGAAGAGTTCGGAGAATAGAAATATGGAAGTCGTTGAAAGGAAGCCGAAGTCCAAACCTCCTGAAAAAGTCCTCGTAGAGATACATGAAGTGTTCACCCGCTTCCCGGGTCCAACACACCTGTTCTTTCCCCGGGGACAAAATCATGAATTCATCATCCCTTTCACCCCCCTCAGTGAGTTCCAAATACTTCTTCAGCTTGTCCAATTTTGCGCCAGACTTATAGCCAGATATCTTGTAGTAGGCATCATCGACAACCCACATGTAGGGTAACAGCAGACCTTGGTGAATCCTAATTGCCTGCTCCTCGGCCTGTCGATCCGACTCTCGAACTTCAGGAGTCGAGGCAGGTGCTTCAGCTTTTGGCAGCCTCCTTCTAGCCATTTGGTTTCCTGGAAGACACATAGAGGCCTAGGGTCAGAACTAATTATGTTCAAAGATCCAAACATGGCAATAGGTGAGCAAAGAAAACTGAACACCCACGCACTGGCCTCTGTACCCACCGAGGCTAAAGCTTCAGAGGGACACCCCTGTCACACACAGTGCGATGGAAGAGGTGCTCCATTAGGTGTTGCCACCGAAAAGAGGAAAAATAATGTTCCCATCCGTTTGCAAAAAATAAAAAAAGAAGAGGAACGAAATACACTCCGCCAAAAGAAGTATGCAATCCACTCAATAATCGGCAACTGAGTTAAGGAGGAATACCTTGCAGAAAATTTGAAAATAGGAGAAATCGAGCTTGTGAATCTTTGAAAAGGCCAAAACCACCTTTCTCCGCCATTAAGCTGGTTGGAAATCCCTTCAAACCACCAGTTCAGGGAAGAAGTAGCGAAGGAATAGCGAAATGCAAAAAGGGAAAGGGTAAAACCTTATTTATAGAGGCTACAACTAGGGGGTATTTTCGTCCAACCAGTCTGGATTTGAAAAAATGTTCATTATGGCGCGCAAAGTACTATGCACGTCCACTAAACCGTAGTAAGCCACGTGGCCCATGTCGCTGTCATGGTAGTTGAGGGGACAGCTACTTAGCAGACTGAGACAACCCTAGTATCTACAATGTTCACAAAACTTTACGGACCCCGGCACATTATATACCCTAAAAAATTCCCTCATGGTACAAAGACCCTAGTCAGACTGCTTAAGCTTTGCACTTCGTCGGTCTCGACTAAGTACAGAGTTGGGGGCAATGTGCTATACAGGATGAGCTTTGGACTCACCCTGGCACAATATAAATTCCACGGATTAAAAAGATGGATGATTCAAGCAAAATAATATTTTATTTCATTCCATACATTGTCATACATCAATACAAGGAGAAGAAAAACATGGGATATAAAAAGGTTAAACAGCACTGACGAGCCCGGAGGCTAACTTCCTGCTTGTATGCTTCACATCCATTCTCTAGAGCTCGCATCGGTCTCTTCCCCGTTGAGGCTTCTTGAAAAAGTAGATAGGCTTCGAAAAACCAAAGATAACCAGAACAGAACACTGTTGCCGGATCAGAGAAATTCAGCCACACCACTCTTCGGTGTTACTCACAAGGATAAGAAAAGACCGGGGTGCGTTCTCTTCGGCTGGACAGGGCATGGGTTGTTCATGAAGAAGTTCATTCCACTGGAACTCGACTAGTTTCATGATAATTCCAGGTCGCTTGAAAGCAGCCACCTCAGTAGTCCCCCCTGCTTATTTAAAAGGAGGACCAAGAGGGGCTCTATTTCTCCAATTACCTTCGCCCAATACGATAGGAATTACAGAGCTCCCCAGCGACAAAGCATGAATTAGACACACCCTCATAGGCTGGGAAAGCAAAGTTCCTGCCGTTACTACACTGGGAAAGAAAAATTCCTAATGAAAAAAGGTTATTGGCAAGAAAAGAAGTATCTTCAAAGATTTTGGGAGGAGCAGAAAAATGGTGGCCTTTGTGAAAGGCAAAGCTCTAGCTCTCTTTGAGCATGATCACAGGCATAAGAGAAACAACAGAACCATTCTAGAAAATAGAAGGGAAAATTAAAAGAAGGAATGACTGTATCAGATGTGAACCTTCCATATTTATAGAATGAAAAGCTTTGACTAGCTCCAAGAATCAAATCAGTCGCACTTAATGCTCTCCCTTTCCCATTGATTATGAGAACAACAAGTGTTTGAGAAATATTAAAACTGATAATCTTTAAAGGATCTTTATCTCCCAATAAAGTCAGAAATAATAGTTTCTAAAGATAGGACTCAGATCTGTACAAGTTTCCAGAAATTTCACCGCGAAGGGCCCCAGTAACTCGAGGGGGCAACAAGAACCAAACCCCTGAACAAGAAATACAGATTTACCATATTCCAACCCCAGAGGTATTTCTATACAATGGATGTTGGCCTCAGTATGAGACATCGCAAAACTTGGCTTCAAAGCCAGGGCATAGTCCACTAAGCTTTATAAAGCTAATACATTGACACTTAGCTATCCTATTAAAGCGCCAAGCTGGGGGCAACTGTTTTGGACCGTAGACCAAGATCCTATCCAGAAGGATCAACTTGGCGCACGCTCCACCGGACTCCTCCATTAATACCTCAGAAAGGTTTGTAAGACCTTGGACTACGACATTGGGCCATATGACGAGGATCACTGAATCAGCGTAGACTTTTGTAACTGCCAATCAGGATCTTACGAAATTAAAGACTCTGTAACCTCTCCTCGCAATTAATAACTATAACATCTATATTACAATAATACCTGCACTTAATATCATGATTCTAATCATGCTCCATAAAGACAAGATTGAATCAACCTAATAAGGTAATTGTTATTTAAACACAAGAAACCCAACTAGTACACGGCTTGACTTGAGCGTTGAGTCTTTTTGTAGGTACCATCCCCACCGGATCACCACGCTTGAGTGTGGCTACTCAAGGAGGAAACCACCACATCATATCTCCTACAGGTATCCTTCTGAATCCATTCAGAACACACTGTTTGCAAACAGCGCAATGACGACGATAGTGACTGAAGAGGTGACTTCTTCTTCAACCTCAAGTCCTATGCCATTACCTCGTGTTGTTCGCATGCTTAGATTTGTTCCCACTAGCCCTAATCCATTGCACAACAACAACGTGCCACTGCCACCCATTTATCATCATCGTTATGCTGTGGAATCGGTTGAAGAAGGTTCACATGTAACCACCCCATAGCAAGAAGAATATAAAATGTTATTATGTCCAAAGTGTGATGCAGAATAAGCTTTAGTCATTATATATATCATCCGCTAGGGTTTTTGCTAGTATTTCTTTTGAGTCTTATGATATGATTTTGCTTATGACTAATAAAAAGATAGTCAATGTGTTACATTCTACTGTTTGTTTTTTGTTATTTTCTAATTAATAAACATAATATACAGTATAAAAACTTTAATTAGAAAATAGAACTAAAGCAACAATATATTCTACGCTGATTTTATTCCATTATATTTTTTGTGAATTAGAATCAATATTGATTGATTGGAACATTAATTCCTTAATTTTATGATATATATTATTATTAATTATTAATTATTAATTATTACAATAAATAGATAATAGATTTCAAATTTAAATTATCCTTTAATCTCATTTCTTATTTTTTTATTTTATATATTTTCTCTCTTTTAATTTATAATTTTCAAAATTTTAATTAAATTTAAAAATCTCATGTAATGTACGAGATACTTACTTGTTTGATATTTAATGATTAAGTAGTTGCGATCAAATAAAAAATAAATTGAGTTATTTCTCATAAATAACTATAAAGTAATAAAGATAAAATTTAGAAAATTAATGAAATTAATAATAGTTTTTGCAAGTTTTGAAAATTAATTAATTTATATTGTAATATTTTGAGTAATAAATTCAGATTAAAAATTAACTACGTATATTTTCAACTCAGCGAGGAAAATAATTCATCATGTTATTATTTCCCCAAGTATAATTTTTTGTTTTTTGCACTAAATGCCACACAAAATTACAAAACTGATACTATATTCTACGCTAAACACTATAAACTCCAACAAATATTTAAATGCAGAATGCTGGTTTGAATTGCCATATAGAAGAAAATAAGTTTCCATAATAAAACCGAAATTTTTGTGATGAAATCAACAGGCAAATTGTATTATATACATTAATTCCTTAAATGCTCCTTAATGTCCGTAAATCCCGCAGTGAACAACAATGAATCTCAATAAATATAAATATATTCAGAAATTTTTGGTGGAAATTGGTATTATACAAGCAAAGCAATATATAGGATATTGGTCATCACCACTTGGCAACACATTGTATTAGAGAGCTATGGCAGTGCTAATGTTAGTAGCAATTCTGGTTGCACTGTTTGCAAACAGCACGATGACGATGCTAGTGACTGAAGAGGTGACTTCTTCTTCAACCTCAAGTCCTAGCCATTACCTTGTGCTGTTCGCATGCTTAGATTTGTTCCCACTAGCTCTAATCCATTGCACAACAAGAAGGTGCCACTGCCACCCATTTATCACCATCGTTATGTTGTAGAATCGGTTGAAGAAGGTTCACATGTAACCACCCCATAACAAGGAGAATAAAAAATGTTATTACGTCCAAAATGTGATGCAAAATGGGCTTTAGTCATTATATATAGTTAGAAACAAAAATAGGGAGACAAATATTGATAATTTGTATAGATTTCTAAATGAATGAATACATGAATGTTAACCTCTATTTATACAAGAAGGATGTTGTACAGAAAAAGAAAGTAATAAAATATAATTATGTACTAAATCAATCTAATTCTGTACTAAATTAATTATAATTATTTCTAAAATTAATTGTGATCAATCATAATCTAAATTATAATTAATCACACTAATATTCCCCCTTAAACTCAAGTGGTTATAGAAGAAACTAACTTGAGTTTGGAAACTAGAGTGCAGAATCGGCCAGGATGATGAGTTTTGGTGAGCAAATCGACTGGCTGATAAAGAGTGCTAATGGAAAGGAGATGAAGAGCACCACGAAGAATGTGTTGACAAATGAAGTGGCAGTCGATCTTAATATGCTTGGTTCGTTCATGAAAAGCATCATTGTGAGTAATCTAAAGAGCACTCCTATTATCATAGTAAAGAGTTGTGGGAGAGGACTGAGAAACACCCTATTCGTCAAGAAGTCAATGTAATCAAAGTATTTCAGATGTGGTGTCAGCTAGTGCCTGATATTCTACTTCAGTACTGGAACGTGCAGTTAAAGTCTGTTTCTTGCTTCACCATGAAATAAGTTCATCACTAGGATTGATATAGTAGCCAGTGGTGGATTGGCGATCAATGGGATCTCCACCCCAATCAGCAGCAGAATAAGCCTAGAGAACCAATGAGGAGTTGGCTGAGAAATGAAGCCCATGAAAATGAGTTCCTTTTATATACCGAATAATATGTAAAACAGAAATATAATGTGTAACGTCCTAATATTACGACTAATGACATATCCAGAATTATGCATTAGCATTCATATTAGAGAGCGTCACTTAGATCAGTATCAAATTTTTCTAAAGAAATATGCATTCGATATATAAAAAATATGAGTCTGAAGCGGAAGTACATATTACATATTAGTAGAACTATGGCATATACAAAATATATTAAGGTACATCAAAAGAATCAAAATACATCATATGCCTCTAAAGCTCCAAAAATGTTGTACAACCATATACATCAGTTATATCAAAAGAATCAAAATATCTAAGGATCATGTCTTTCCTCTCCGTGATAGTCTACTCCAAGACTTCCTGGAATCCTTATCGAAATCAAGAAATGGGGTGAGAATCTTACAATTCTCAGTAATCATTTTAACATCGTGTCATCATAATCATTCCAGCTATTTTTGGGGCAAAATCATTTCAAATCAATAAATTATAAACAATAGAAAGGTAGCAAAAGCTAAAACAAGTCCTTTCTCTTCTCGAAACAAAAGTTCATTTTATGTTCTTTATCAAAATCATTTGAACAATCAATCAATTATCAAAATCTTATCGAAATCTCAAAATCATTTTCAGAGATTCATCTACGATAGGCTTACACAATAAGCTATCTCACAATGTTCATTTATCAATCATTGTCATCAATTAATCATCAATAATCATCATTCATCATTTATCAAAATGCTATGGAGGGAATTATCTGTCCTCATAAGACCATTCAATTAGTAATAGTCAGCTTTTAGATTGGTGCACTTCAACCTCTTTATGGCAATCTATTTGTCACACAGAACTACTATGAGTAACCCAATCAAGTCCACAACTAATGAGGGAGTTATCTGTCCTCATATTGAGTTGTAAGTAGAAAGAGAATTATTCGTCCTCAACTACTTTGATAGGGAGGGTATCATCCTTCCTTACACTATCTCTAATCTAGGAATACCTCAAGTAGTGAGGGAATTATCCATCCTCAACTACGATTCCATCTAGGGTGAGCTCAGGTAAAGAGGGAGGGAGTTATCTGTCCTCAGCCTCAATATTCAGGTGGTAAGGAGATATCCATCCTCAACCACTCTTTCCAAGTCTCTCCCTAGAACCAAGGATATCCTAGATAATGGGTTACTCGTACAAATCAATTATTAGTTTCAATCATCATTCATCAACAAGCAAGAATATGCATACAATGATTTTTCTTATCATCAATAATCAAATTCATCATTCAATCTCATTTGATGCAACATCATTATGGAAATAACTTCTCAAATAATTTGGATGCATACTCATATCACATTCAATTAATTCATAATCTTTCAATCTAATGTTTAAGCTTAGTATTTAGATTACATGGGATAAAGAACTCTGTTTCCATCATTTTCAGATCAAAATCCCTAATTTAGGAGCCTAGTAATCGATTACATAATCCTACTAATCGATTACAAGCCTGGAAGAAGCCATGTAACCGATTACTAGCAAGATGTAATTAATTACACCTTTCCCAGAAGCTTTGTAATCGATCACATAGGCTATGTAATCAATCACAAGCTGCCCAGAAACATAATTCGCAGCTCCAGAAGCTTGGCAATCGATTACAATGGCTATGTAATCGATTACCACGTACAAATTTGTAGAAAATAGAACCTTCAAGCCATCCAAACCCATACCAAACTAATAAACATTAATATCAACATCCAAACCATCATATTTAAGCATCCAAAACACTTTCAAAGTAAAGAATAAAACATTGGTTTCATACCCATTTTCAAATCTTAAAGTTTTCATGAATCAAAATCAAAGCTTGAACCTCGAGTTCATAATCTCACATAAAAGCATCACTTTCATTTATCAACTCAAATCTCAACCAAAATCATGAATCTATCATTTTCAAATGGAAAGAAAAGATGAGCAAGTGAGGAAAATGTTACCAAGTGCCTTCAGTACTCAAGAGAGGGGTGAATTGAGTATATAAAATCTTTTCACAAACACTTGTAAAAAAAATTTCGTTGAAGCTACTTTTTGAAAGAAGTGAATAAATAGAGAAGATAGAAAGCCTTAAGCACAAAAAATAAACACATAAAAATATAAAATAAATTACAGGTATTAAAAGAGATTGAGAAGAGAAGCACAAGCACAATATTTATCCTAATTCAATCACCAACTACTTGTGGCCTATGTCCAGTCCTCGAAAAACTATCTAAGATTTTTCACTATTAATGCAAGCTTGAATAGGTGCTTGC
Organism: Ormosia semicastrata; assembly: GCA_029884595.1. NCBI lineage: Eukaryota > Viridiplantae > Streptophyta > Magnoliopsida > Fabales > Fabaceae > Ormosia > Ormosia semicastrata. The sequence continues at coordinate 1,253,055 of JAQQTO010000040.1, forward strand.
TACTGTTACAAACTAGAACACTTTTCACACATAGGAAAACTTTATCTTTGTGCTAAAGCCTCAACTTTCAAGGATGCTTCACCCTTACAAAACCTTTGAGGGATACCTCACCCTCTTTACACTGAATCAGAATATAGTAAAAGAGAAACTCTTAAAAGAGTAAATAGTACAACTTGAAGCTCTAAGAAGCTCTTTAAGGAAATCTCAAAGTTTTGGCAAAAAAAAGAGCACAGAAAATATGTAAAAATGAAATTCACAGATTAAAGCAAGAGAAAATTCTTTTAGATTGTTGGGTGTGTTTTCAAAGATGACCCAAGGTCAGTATTTACAGAGCTCATGAAAAAATAGCCATTGGGAGTAATTAAAACATGTATTGAATGCAAATATGGCCATTTGTTTCCAAATCAAGAACCCGTGTTTATTCAAATAGCCTTTGTATTATTCGATTAACATGTTTTGAAAAACCACGAGAAAATAGATTCTGATATATGTTATTCGAATAACATGAGGGTTATTCGAATAACTCTTTTAAAAGGAGTTTTCTGTGAAACAGGGCTATTCAAATAACATTTGGTTTATTCGAATAGTGTATCTAAGAAAATCATTCTGGAAAACTTCTATTTGAATAGCAAAGGTGCTATTCAAATAGTCTTTTTGAAAATAGAGGAGTGCAGCTTGATTTTGAAAAAGGTTCACTTGACTTGGTTTATTCGAATATAGGGAACTTTATTCGAATAGACCTATTCAAAATCATTTTTAAACAGTATTTAAAACTTCCCAGTTTATTTCCAAAACACCTAAAACCTTTTAATTGTTTTCAAAAGCCATTTTGAAATTTTGGATTTAATTGAAAAACATTTATATCTTTTCTTCCAAAATAAATGAGATATCTAGAAGGCTCCATACAAGAAGACTCTAAGTCATAAAGCTATTCTTGAAGTTCTTGGACTTGGTCTTCCCATCTTCTTCATGTTTGTTATCATCAAAACTAGTCTTCAAAGTCGCATAGTTAATCACATTCTCCCCCTTTTTGATTATGACAAACTAATATTGAGAAAAGAAGTTAGTTTAGATAAATTGGAATTCACATAGTTATTTTGAGAGACTTACTCCCCCTCTTTTTCATAAGAGGTAATTTATATCAGAGATGTGCGCAGCTCCCTCTTACTTTTTGAATTCAATTTTTGTTTTAATTTTACCTATCTTTTAAAAGAGCGCCGAACTCAATCTAAATTACAACTGAGTTATGCCTATGGCTTGTAGCATAAGAAACAAGACCGGATCGTCTCTCAAGGATTCAAAATGCAATTTAATTAAATTAAGCCAAAATTGGGGAAGGATGTGAGAATTCAGAATATGAAAATAACAGAATTAAAGTGAGAGAAATTCAATTAAAAGAATAATCAATTTAGAAACCTATCCGAAATTAGGTTGATTCTATCATAGATCTTTCAACAAACATTTGAAGTGCAATTGAATGGTTAATTTGGATTCAACCGAAATCTCTACATCAAATCCAGAATTCATACTAGATAATAATCTAAAATTCAAATAACTTAGGCACAAATCTGTAACCTAACCTCTTTAATTTCGTGATTAATTCAGATCAATCAACCTAAATTCATCATAATTCTCAATCTTAAATCAAGATCCAATCAGATCAAACATAAACAGAATTACCATTCATGCATTCAAGATCAAGAAGAATAGGAAGAAGAAGAGGAATCTAATTGCAATTCAAATACAAAAATAGAACAAAGATCTCAAGAATTCAAATCGTAATTTTTTCAAGAATATCTGAATTGATTATAGAAGTTTAGCCCTCCATGGCCATCACCACGAAGGAGCTTGAGGAAGAAGAAGGAAGAAGAGATAAAAATCTAGATCTAGAGAGAGAAGGTGGGAAAAGTGTGAAAAAAAACTCCTCTCGAATTTCTCTTTCTATGATCATAAACTAACTCCTATTTTGGCGTCACATTATTAGAATCTCATTAGTTACAGAGTTGGGTCCATTATGAGTAATTGGGCCTAAACCCCATGTCATTTGGAGGTCTACAACTCAAGTTATGGATAAAACATTCTCAAAAGGTCTCTGAACTCGTATTCTGACTTTCAGGCCCAATTAGCTCCACTATATTCCTAATTCTGCCCTAGAGCTCTACATGAAATTTGTGAAGCTCTCTCTTATCTTTGCTACAAGGAAAAATACATAATTTTTAGATATTTAGAACTCAAGATATGGTCAAAATATAGAAACAGTGTCAAACCTCAATGATGCTGGAGAAAAATCAATTAAGCCCAATTTGAACCCAAACTTACAAAACATGACCAAGCTCAATCAATTAAGTACATGGAGAGTGTAAATGATTAAAAATGAGGGTTTATTGTATAAAATATGTGATTATCAAATTCTCTCAAACTTAACTTTTTACACTCCTAGGCAAAGCACATAAGACCAAAACTAGGGAACAAAGGAAAACAAAACATACTCAAAAGCTAAATCCTCTAAAAGACTCAAATTCCAATGACATTGAAGAATGCAAAAGTTATAAACAAGAAGAGCAAGCAAAAATTTAAGAGAACAAAACATTCATGAGGTAACATTTATTCACATCTTAAACCGATAAGCAAGGTATCTTCAATTTGAAAAGCATGAATCAAGAATGATAGATCCTCACAAGATACACTCTCAATCCCTCAAGTGTTTACAAGGTAACTATTTCACTCAATTCAACCCATGAAAAATTGCACTACCATAAGCTTGTTTATCTTCTACTTCTCCACTACTGAAATACATGCACACACAAATCAATAGGACTTTATTCAAGGTTGTAATGAGGCCAAGGTAAGGGAAGGAAACAATATAGATATGACAAGTTAAATACCCAAGAGAATAACAGAGCATTTGGGAGAAACTCAAATGACAAGCAACAAGCATGAAATTTACCCCTAATTCCATATAATGTACATTCTCTTTACATATTCCTTCTCTTATTTTTTTTCTTTTCTTTCATAACCTTTTTTTTTTTGCATTTTGTTTTCTTTTTCTTTTTTCATTTGGCATTTACTTTCTTTCTTTCTTTCTTTTTTTTTTTAATCACCAAACACCTTGCATATTGCACATCAAATTACACAACCCCCACACTTGAACTATTAATTACCCACAAGTAAAAGAGCTCTTCCAATGAAAATGAACCAATGCTCTCTCATTCCCTAAGGTAAGGTAAAAACATGATTTTTAATATAAGACATATAATGAGCTAAGACAAAGAATAGGCAAATAGGCTCAAGAGGGGTTAATCAAAGGAAAATAATGTAAGGTTGGCTAAAGTAGCTAATAAAAGATAGAAGGTCTCAATCATGTTTATGCATGCAAGTGAAAATGTAGCCTAAAAAAGAATCAAAGTAAGTTCTAGAGTGATCAATTGACATGAGTAAAAATCACACAAGAAAGAGGAGAATGGTGCAAATGTTAAAATTAGCTCAAAATCTCACAAGGCATGCATCTATCAAACTCAATCCACCAATCAAACATCCAAAACCAAGCATGTCAAATTTAAGAAGGAAGAAAATTTATTCAATCATGCTATGAACCTTGAATTTTAATTACTTCAAACTCATAAACTTCACAAATCTCAAAACATCATTAGAAAACAATTAAAAACACAATTTTTTTTTGTTTAAAACAGTAAATAGAAAACATAATTTAAAACAAAAAATAGAATAAAAAATAAAAATAGTAACATAACATAAACAACAAAAACTAGAAACAACATAAATCAACAATGTAAATCAATAACGAGAAAATAGTAGAAACAACGAAACATCAAAAATAAAAATAGAAAATAGCAGAAATAGTAGAAACATCAAAAATAGAAAATAGTAAAATAACATAAACAACAAAAAATAGAAACAACAAAAATCGGTAATAGAAATCAAGTAACAAAAAATAGCAGAAACATCAAAAATAGAAATAGAAAATAGAAAAGAAGCAGAAATAGTAGAAACATAAAAAATAGAAATAGAAAATAGAAAACAACAAAAATAGTAGAAACATCAAAAATAGAAATAGAAACAATAAATTAAAAACAAAAATGAATTTAAATGCAGAAAATTGAAAATAGAAATAAAAATAGAAACAACAGAACCAAAAAATTACACAGCAAAACATAAATAGAAAAATAAAATAGCAACATTAAAATTGCAAACAGCAACAAAAACAAAATGCTAAAATTCTTCCCCTACACTTAAATTTGACATTGTCCTCAATGTAAAGCTCAAAAGAAAAACAACATCAATCAAAATCATCAATTAATGAAGGACAAGTAAAATAAAGGAGAGGGAAAGAAAAGAAACATCCTTATCAAGTGAAGAGACTTCCACCAGGGTCCCATTGCTTGAAGTGTAATGACTGACACCAAGTAAAGCTTGAAACATGACTAGAAACATGACTTGGAGCAGGAGAGCTTCCACCGGGGTCTTATTGGCCTTCCTTAATTTTCGTGTCTGCACCACTTGAATGTAATATGTGTACTAGATCAACTTCATTTTCCTTGTTTATGTTAGACCATGGCTCAAAAACAAAATCCACTACAGTAGTGATCGCCATCCAGTTCTCTTCTTCTCCCTTTTCTGAAAATTCTTCAATGGCCTTCAACTTAAGGGTAGGTGGTTGCTGCACTAAAGGTATCAAGCTAGTTGAAAAAATTAATTCTACTAATTTAACTGCAACATCACCTGTAATCTGGGTACAATCTTTCAAAACAGCATGATCATAACTCATAGAATAAGGAAATTTTGAACATGCAGCAGCATCTCCCACAACAACAAAACTTTTAGAATATGCAGCACACATACTAGTCCCATCACATCCAGAACATCTAGGAAAACCAACACTATCCAAAAATCCCATAATTTCAGGAAATTCAGCTAGTATATCATCATGCATATCATTAACAAGCAAATCAATGACATCTAACTGAAAAACAGAATGCTCTTCTAAAGAATATTTCATGGCATCAAAGATATCGAATTGAACTAAGTTATCCCCAAATTCCATGGAAAGGGTACCAACGTGCACATCAATCTTAGTTTTCACAGTTTTCAAAAAGGGTCTACCTAAAATCAATGGCGGCTGATTAGATGCAAATTCCTCATCCATGTTTAGAACATAAAAATTTGCTGGGAATATTAAATCATTTACCTTTATCAAAATATCCTCAACCACTCCTACAGGATGAGTCATGCTCCTATTTGCCACCTGAATTATTACTCCGGTTAGCTTCAACTCTCCAAGCCATAGAGATTCAAAAACTGATTGCGGCATCATATTGATCGAAGCACCTAAATCCAACATTGCATGAGGAAATTGCTTGTTGCCAATTACACAAGGAATGGTGAATGTTCCAGGATCCTTGTATTTAGGGGGCATATTTGGTTGGAACAAGGCAAAAATATTTCTTCCCATGCTCACTTTCTCATTTCCTTTTAACCTTCTCTTATGAGTGCACAACTCTTTCAAGAATTTGGCATACTTTAGAATCTGCTTGATTGCATCCAGGAGAGAGATATTGATTTCCACCTTCCTGAATGTCTCAATGACTTCTCTTTCCATTTCTGCTTGAGCTATCTGCTTGGACTGTATGACCTTATTTGGAAAAGGTAGTGGAATGGCCAGGTCTGAATTCTTTGCACATTTATTCTATGTCACGGATTTCTGGATTGAGCTATTTATTTTGTGCAAATTTGTGTTTCTAGTCAATGTCTGGTTACTGCACTGGAAGCTCTGGTTGTGGTAAACTAGGACCATCAACTTCTTTGCCACTTCTCAAGGAAATGTCACTCACATTGCCTATTAGGTTATTAACTATTTGTGAAGGCAATTGGCTCGACCCTTGACTTTTTAGCTCACTCACAGTGGTTGCCAACTGCCTAATCTGAGTATGTAGATTTTGAATGGTGGCATTAACATTCTGCTGGAACTGAACGTTGTTTGTGGCCATTTGTTTCATCAAATCGTCCAAGGGTGGCTCAGTTGGAGTGACTTAGATAGACTGCTGCATAGGTTGTTGCTGACTAGAATTCTCATATCTCAGGTTGGGATGGTCCCTCCAGTCAGGGTTATAAGTACTAGCAAATGGATCACATCTAGGATGCTGTTGTGACTACTGATATTGGGGTCTACTAGGAAAAATGCCTGCTATAGCAACAGGATAAACTTGTATGGCATAATTATTTTCCTGAAGCATTGGACAAGCATCTGTAGGATGAGATGGACATGAACAAATTCCACACACCCTTGCAGGCTCTTGTACAAAAATTGGTACATGTTGTCCTACTGCTAATTGCCTCATCAAAGAAGCTAATTTATCAAGTTTGTATTCCATTCTCTGTTGGTCTACATAAGACAATGAAACCTTATTGACTCCTCTGGTTGAGGTAAGGACTCTTGTGCCAAATTTTTGAGCATTGACTGCCTTAATTTTTATGAAATCTCTTGCTATAGTAGGGGTTTTATCCATCAAGGCACCTCCAGAGGTAGCATTCACCATACTTCTGTCCATTGGCAGTAAGCCCTCATAGAAATATTGAATCAAGAGCTAATCATTGATTTGGTGGTGGAGATAGCTCGAGCACAACTTTTGGAATCTCTCCTAATAGTTATGCAAGGTCTCACCTGTCATTTGCCTTATGTTACAGATGTCTTTTCTAATAGCAGCATCTCTGGATGTAGGAAAGAACCTCTTTAAGAATAACCTATTCATATCATCCCAACTCATGACAGAACCTGGTGAAAGGTAGAACAACCAATCCTTGGCTACATCAGTAAGAGAGAGAAGAAATGCCTTCAACTTGATGTGCTCCTTAGGGATCCCATGTGGCTTCATGTTTGAACAAACCACATGGAACTTCTTTAAGTGCTTATGGGGGTCCTCACCTGCAAGACCATGAAACTTGGCCAACAAGTGTATCAATCTAGATTTTAATTCAAAGTCAGCATTAAGATCAGGGTATTGAATACTCAAAGATTGGTAAGTAACATCAGGGGCAGCAAGTTCTTTAAGACTCCTATTATGCATGTTGTCAGCCATAGTTTCAAAATCACTTAAGCTCTCGAATCCACTAACAGATTCAATGTGAAAATCAAATTCAGAAGTAATTATTTGGCTAAGCTTACGAGCTCTAATCAGCGCATGCAAAGTCTTATCAATCTCAGGATCAAAATCAAGCAAGTTATCAGAATTAGACCTAGTCATGCACCACTCAGGATTATAGAGGTGAAAACACAAAAACACACAAATCTAAACTATAGAAATAGCTAGAAAAAATGAAAAACACATCAAATGAATTTTAAAAATCACGGGACCATCATAGAATGAAAAGTATACTGATTTAGAAAATTATCATGTAAAGAAAATATTTGAAAAATTAAAAAAGTGGTCTAAATGATGGAATTTGAGAAAAACAAGCATAGCCAATGATAATGATAGCAAAGGCTATTATTGGCCAGGTTAATTGGATTTTTTTCTAGCAACTAGCAAAAAATTAAGTCATTTTGAGATACCACAACAATTACTAAAATTATCATTACGTCCCCAATTTTCTCAAAAACCCTATTAGATGATGGAATTTGACTAAAATCTGAGCGGATGATCCTTAGGAGATCACTCTGCTCAAAATTATGCTTTAACCTTGGGGACCAAGTCTCAGCTCCAAACTCCACAATCAAATCAGCACTAGTCTTCCCCTACACCAAAAGAAATCAAAAATAGGAGAAAAAATGTTAGCTGGGTATGAAACGGTGGTAGGCAGTTAAGAACACATCCAAAATAATTGAATGACACTGAGGGTGAGATCTTACAATGCAATTATCAATATAGGCATCAAAAGAATGATCACCACCAACAAAAGCCAATGAAACAGTAACCAATGATCAATAATAGAATGCAATGCAACAATTATGGATTGAACAAGAGTTAATTGTTAGTGAGAACAAGAGTTAGTATGGTCACTTTGATCATATTGAACCTAATAATCCCCAGTAGCGACGCCAAAATTTTAACGAGCGTGAAACTTAATCAAAATTACAACTGAGTTATGCCTATGACTTATAACATAGGAAATAACACCGGATTGTCTCTCAAGGATTGTAAATGCAATTTAATCAAATCAAGCCAAAATTGGGGAAGGATGTGAGAATTCAGAATATGAAAATAACAGAATTAAAGTGAGAGAAATTCAATTAAAAGAATAATCAATTTAGAAACCTATCTGAAATTAGGTTGATTCTATCATAGATCTTTCAACAAATATTTGAAGTGCAATTGAATGGTTAATTTGGATTCAACCGAAATCTCTGCATTAAATCCAAAATTCATACTAGATAATCATCTAAAATTTAATTAACCTAGGCACAAATCAGTAACCTAACCTCTTTAATTCCATGATTAATTCAGATCAATCAACCTAAATTCATCATAATTCTCAATCTTAAATCAAGATCCAATTAGATTAAATATAAACAGAATTACCATTCACGCATTCAAGATCAAGAAGAATAGGAAGAAGAAGAGGAATCTAATTGCAATTCAAATACAAAAACAGAACAAAGATCTCAAGAATTCAAATTGTAATTTCTTCAAGAATATTTGAATTGATTATAGAAGTTTAGCCTTCCATGGCCATCACCATGAAGGAGCTTGAGGAAGAAGAAGGAAGAAGAGATAAAAATCTAGATCTAGAGAGAGAAGGTGAGAAAAGTGTAGAAAAAAAAACTCCTCTTGAATTTCTCTTTCTACAGTTATAAACTAACTCCTATTTTGGCCTCACATTATTAGAATCCAATTAGTTACAAAGCTAGGTCCATTATGAGTAATTGGGACTAAACCCTATGTTATTTGGAGGTCTACAACTCAAGTTATGGACAAAACATTCTTAAAGGGTCTCTAAACTCGTATTCTGACTTCTAGGCCTAATTAGCTCCACTAGAGTCTGATTCTGCTCTGGAGCTCTCATAAAAGTTGTAAAGCTCTCTCTCATCTTTCCTACAAGGTAAAATACATATTTTTTAGACATCTAGAACTCAAGATATGGTCAAAATATAGAAATAGTGTCAAACCTCAATGATGTTGGATAAAAAATAATTAAGCCTAATTTAAGCCCAAACTTACAAACATGACCAAGCTCAATCAATTAAGTACATGGAGAGTGTAAATGACTAAAAATGAGGGTTTATTAATGTATAAAATATGTTATTTTCACTTTTCTCAAACAAAGAAATTTATCAAAGAGAACTGAGTTCAAGCTTTTTCTCCCCCTTTTGTCATAATAAAAAAGATTAGGGCAAGAGAAAGCAAATAATGTATATATTTAAGTTCAGCATGTAAGAGCAATAAATTGAGCATAGGTTCAAACAACAATAATATAGTTCAGTAAAATAATTGAGAAACAATGATTCATTTTATTTATTAAAGCACTATGGCCAATTACATCAGCATGTGCAGCAAAGACAAAAGCAGCTAATAAAAGTAATCAAGTATCCTACGTATAGGAATCTAAAAATAGCCATCTAGTGGCGAAGGAAGGGATTTAGGCACCCTGCTAGTTAGAAAGGCTCGTAGGGCTGCCTGTTCCCGCTCTACACCTTCTATTCTATCAAACAGAATAGAAAATGTGTTTTTCATGTAAGCTCTGGTGTCCAACATGGTTGTCAGGAGTTGCTCATTTGTGACTGGACCAGCAGGAACAGGAGGAACAGGTAGTTCAACAGTAGGCTAGTCTTCTTGCTCAGGCTCATCATCTTCAACCTCATATGGGTACACCCAGCCATTTGTATTCTTAATCATCTTTATTTTGTGCAGAGTGAAAGAGCTGAAGACACTGTGGTGAGTCAGCTTGGTTTGCTACTCAGTTTCCAGAATCCGAGGATATTTACCAAGAAAGGTCGTGATGATTATGCCATAAGGCAAATTAGACTTTTCTTTACCCTTTGCCTTCATCATATGCTTCATGATGAAGTTAGGCCAGTTGATTTGGTAGCCTTTCTTCAAAACCCATAGCATGAAGATGTCATCATCACCCAAGTAAGCATAGTTTCCACCTCGTGGAGCCAGTATATGTGCATAGGCATAGTGTAAGAGCCTGTCCTGGCCCTTCAAAATGCCCCCTTGACCCTTTTTTCTGGAAAAAGATAGGCCAAGTTTTAACACATCTTCAGTGGTCTTTATTTTGTTATACTCTGGAAAAGGAGGCGAACTGCCATTTTCTTCAAAAATGCAACCAGTGGTCTACAATTCAAATAGCCAGAACCAATCTTGTGGAGTGATTACCACGTGCTGATCACAGATGTCAAAGCGAAGATCCTGACCATCAATTGTCAAGTTGCAATAGAACATCTTGACTAAAGTAGGGTAATAATAGCCTGGTGAGAATAGAGCCGGAGCACTCCTTGATGATTCAGCAGGTTCAGAAAGTCAAAGCCACTTTTTTTCTCGAAGAAATTCAAATCAAGATACTTGGGTTGCACTAGATTGCGCTCCCAAAAATGGGTGATGAAGAGATATAATTCACTCTCATTGGAGGAGAGCCTTCTCAAGTCCAGTGGGTTGTTGTAAGGAGCAGTCTTCATACGAGCACATTTTACGTGAGAAGAGGAAGAGGACATGGCTACGGTGGCTGTGAGGGAAAGATTGGTGGAGAAGAAAAAGAATAGGTTGTAGAGATGGTGGAGCGATGAAGGATAATGATGGAGGAAGAAATGATGGAAGAAGGTTTTCCGGTTTCTGGGTGGATGGGTGACGCAACACTCAAAGAGAAGAGGAGAAGAATGAAATAGAGAAGGAGAGGTGAAATGAGAACATGAAAAGGTGAGAAGCGTTATGGGCATATATAGAGCCCGAGTTTATTCGAATAGCACGGGCTTTATTTGAATAAACTTGCATGGAAAACCAAATGACGTGGCCTTTTGTCAGATGTTATTTGAATAACTATATAGTTATTCGAATAATCAAGCCTGCAAGCTACGCTTTCTGCTAACATTTGTTCGAATAACCATATGGTTATTCGAATAAAACCAGAAAGATTGGGCCTTTGCCAAAACATTATTCGAATAAGTATGAGCTTATTCGAATAAAAGCAAACAATGTAGCTAGAGAAGAGGCTAACTTTATTCGAATAAAAATGATTTTATTCGAATAAAATAGTTAGAAAACACAAGTATTCTAATTTGTTGACTGTGGTTATTCAAATAACCACAAGTTTATTCGAATAATCATGTCAGGAAATTATCAGTAAGCACGTACAGAGATACATTTTGAGAGAATGAAACTTACCTAATGATTGGAGTACCTACAAAATAATTTTTGGGATACTTCCGACGCTCAAGTCAATAATAATTCAAGGGGGATAAACTAGTGATAGAGCAATAAATGCGAGCATTCATTCATATGTATAATTGATCAATAATGCCTAACTCTTCTCTAATATAAAAAAATGCTTCTTTTGCTAAGAGTTTAGTAAAAATATCTGCAAGTTGTTTAGATGTTTCAATAAATTCAAGTATGTAGTCTTATTTTTGTACATGATCTTTAATGAAGTGATGCCTTATTTCTATGTGCTTTATTCTAGAGTACAAAATGAGATTTTTAGATAGATTTATTGCACTAGTATTGTCACACCTTATAGGGATGTGATCAAGATGAAGGCCATAGTCTTGAAGTTGTTGCTTCATCCAAAGAATTTGAACACAACAACTTCTGCCTGAGACATACTCAACCTCAGCAGTAGACAATGTCACACTATTTTGTTTCTTGCTATGCCAAGAAACTAAGGACCTTCTAAGAAAGTGGCATGTCCCATTAGTACTATTCCTGTCCATTTTGCATCCCACAAAATCAGAATCAGAATAATCAAGAAGGCTACATGAGACACTATTAGGGTACCATAATCCCATTTGTGAAGTGCTTACAAGGTATTTCATGATTCTTTTTACAGCACATAGGTGTGATTCTTTAGGATTAGCTTGATATCTAACACATATGCATACACTAAACATTATATCTGGCCTACTAGTAGTATGATAAAGAAGAGATCCAATCATACCTCTATATTTGGTAATTTCTATAAATTTACCTTCTTCATCTTTGTCCAAATAATAGGAGGAGGTACCCATTGGTGTAGCCATATGCTTGGCATTGTTTATTTTGAATTTTTTGAGCAATTCCTTGCAGTATTTGGTTTAGCTTATGAAGTTCCCTTCCTTGGTTTGCTTGATTTGAAGCTCAAGGAAGAAATTGAGTTCTCCCATCATTGACATTTTAAACACATTTTGCATTGTGTTAGCAAATTTCTTAGAAAGGGATTCATTAGTAGTACCAAAAATTATATCATCAATATAGATTTGTACAAGGAGAATATCATATTTTTTATTTTTGATAAAAAGGGATGTATCAATTTTTTCTCTTATAAAACCATTTTTTAAAAGAAATTTGCTCGGCCTTTCATACCAAGCTCGAGGAGCTTGTTTTAAACCATACAAAGTCTTTTTCAATTCGGAAACATGGTTGGGCAAATCATAACTTTCAAAACTCGGAGGTTGTTCAATGTACACCTCTTCTTGAATAAAACCATTTAAAAAGACACTTTTAATATCCATTTGATATAACTTAAAATTCATGATGCAAGCATATGCAAGTAACATTCTAATGGCTTCTAATCTAGCTACAAATGCATACGTTTCTTCATAATCTATGCATTCTTCTTGATTATACCATTTTGCTACAAGTCTAGATTTATTTCTAGTTATTAAACCCGCTTCATCAAGCTTATTCTTAAAGACCCATTTGGTGCCTATAATTGGATGATCATTGGGCCTTGGAACCAATTCCCAAACTTGATTTCTTTCAAATTAATTTAGTTCATCTTTCTTGGCTAAAATCCAATGTTCATCATTAAAGGCTTCATTTATGTATTTAGTCTCAATTTGTGAAACGAAAGCCATATGGTTGCATGCATTTCTAATTGAGTTTCGGGTACTTACACCTTTAGATACATCACCTATTACTTGATTAAGAGGATGATATTTTGAGGTCCTCTATTCCTTGGGAAGGTCCATGGCTTGTAAATCCTCTTAGTTTGGGGGGTCCTCTTGACTTTCCTCTTGCTTCCTCTCATCTTTCATCTTTTTTGTCTAAATGTATTTTTGCCTAAATCTCTGCAACATCATTAACAACAAAATCCTTTCTCGGTCTATTTGGGTTAGTTTCATTAAATGTAACATGAATGGACTTTTCAATGGTCATAATTCTTTTATTATAAATTCTAAAAGTCTTGCTATGATTAAAATAACCAAGAAATATACCTTCATCAGACTTATCATTAAACTTACCTAAGTTATCATTTCCATTGTTTAAAACAAAATATTTGCATCCAAAAATATAAAAATATGAAACATTCAGCTTCCTTCTTTTGTATAACTTATATGAGGTTTTCTTTAAAATTGGCCTTATAATGGCCCTTTTCATTACATAACAAGCAGTACTTACCACATCCGTCTAAAAATACTTAGGAAGAGAAGCTTCATTGAGCATAGTTCTCATCATTTCTTCTAAAAATCGATTTTTTCTTTCTACAACTCCATTTTGTTGTGGAGTTCTAGGGGTAGAAAAATTATGCTCAATGCCAAGTTCATCACAGAAAGTTTCAAATTCATGGTTTTCAAATTCACCACCATAATCATTTCTAATGGAAGTAATACAAAAACCTTTTTCATTTTAGATAACTTTGGCAAGCTTCTTAAAGGCTAAAAATGCATTATTTTTATGTGATAGGAATAAAGTCCATGTATACCTAGCAAAATCATCCATAATCACTAATGTATAGTAATTCTCACCAAAAGCTTATAGCTCTAGAAGGATCAAAAAGAGTCATGTGCAAAAGTTGTAAAGGTCTAGAAGTTGAAACCACATTTTTAGCTTTAAAAGAGACATTTACTTGTTTTCCCTTTGACATGCATTACATAGTCTATCTTTCTCAAATTTTAACTTTGGTAGTCTAATTACTAGCTCTTTAGAAACTAACTTATTTAAGTTATCCATGTGAATGTGTGCAATTCTTCTATGCCATAACCATGAATCATCTTCTTTACTCAAAAAGTATTTCACATCATTTGAAGATATATTGTCAAGGTTAATCAAATAAATATTATTAACTCTATGACCAACAAACTTAACATGCTTATCATCTTTACCTTAAATTATGCAATAGTTAGAATCAAATATTACTCTATTTTCTTTATCACATAATTGACTAATATTAAGCAAGTTATGTTTAAGTTCTTCAACTAGCAATACATTATCAATAGAAAAATTAGGATTTTTACCGACTTTGCCGATTCCAAGAATCTTTCCTTTGTTGTTATCTCTATAGGTTACATACCTGTGAGTCTTGGGAACAAGGAATGAGAACTTGGAATCGTCTCCGGTCATGGGCTTGGAGTAGTCACTATCGGGGTACCAATTTGAGCTCTTGGCCTTCAAGCACACTTATAACACATATTTAATTTTTAATTTTTGGTACCCAAATTTTCTTGGGTCCTTGTATGTTAGTTTTGGGTATAGTACCTTTAGGAACCCAAACCATTTTAGTCCCAATTTTTGCATTGATGTTTTTCCTTGTATTACATGTTGATGCATTGTGTCCTTTCTTTCCACAATGAAAACATTTAATAAAAGGACTACTAGAAGTACTTGAATATTCAAAGAATTTTTTATAAAATTTTTGCTGATTTTGGGTTTATATCCTATCCCAATTTTTTGAAAAATAACTCTTTCTTTTCCTAATAAAATATTTAAATTATCCCTTCTGAAAGTAAATTTTGAAAGGGTATTTTTTAAGTCCTCAGTTTCTTTTTCAAAATATTTGTAAGATGAGCAAGATAAAAATGTAGAAGCATGCTCAGAACAAGTTATGGAAGAAGAATTAGCATCAATTAATCATAACAACTCATTTTTAATTTTTAATTCTTTAATTTCTTTGTTTAAAATAAAAATTTGATTTTCCAAAGAAGAAATAATTTTCTTAGATGAAGATACTAATTTTGTGAGCCTTATTGATTTATCATGTAATTCCTCGAAAGCATCTTGTAGTTCATTATAAGAAAGAGATAAGTCAAAGCTAGAAATTACCTCATTATTGCTTTCTTCTTCTGCTTCTCCTTTGGCCATAAGACATAGGTGAGCTTCCTTGCTATTTGAGCTATCACTGAAGTCCATATTATTGTCATTCCATGTTATGTAGGCTCTTCTTCTTTTTCTTTCCTTGGAGGATTTCTTTTCAAATTTCTCCATCTTTATTTGGTAAATCGGGTACTCCATCTTTATGTGTCTCAGTTTTTTGTACTCATAGCAAGTTGGAGTTGATGATGCTCCTTCTCCTTTATGATGGGTCTTCTTTGGGAGGAAAGACGGTCTTCTTTGAGTTCCTTTTTTCTTGAGAAATTTCCCAAATTTTCTTACCAGAAGATTGAGATTTTCTTCATTTAGCTCAATATTCTCTATGTCATTTCCATCCTCCTCCTCCTCTTCATCAATTACAGATGAAATAGCCTTTAGTGCAATCCCTTTCTTTTTCTTATCACTTTGTTCACTTTGATCAAGCCTATTTAGCTCCAATTCGTGCTCTTGAAGTTTCCCAAAGAGGGTAGCTAGTGTCACTGTTGACAAATTTCTTCATTCTGATATAGCTGTCACCTTGGGTTGCCAAATCTTGCTCAGACATCTCAAAACTTTGTTAATAAGATCTTCGTTAGAAAAATTCTTTCCTAATAATACAAGATGATTTACAATGTGAGTGAACTTTTTTTGCATTTCTTGAATACTTTCTCCTTGGTTCATTCTAAATAATTTATATTCACAAATTAGAGAATTGATTTTCGACCTCTTAATTTCACTAGTACCCTCATGGGTAACTTGCAAAGTATCCCACATTTCTTGGGTAGTTTTACAGTTTGAAATTCTAAAAAATTCATCATACCCCAAAGCAGTGGTAATGATGCTTTTAGCTCTTAAGTTATATTGAACCTTTCTTTTGTTCTCATCAGTCCATTCACTTCTTGGTGTTTTAACTTTTACACCATCGACCACACATGTGGGCACAAAAGTATTATTTTTAGTAGCATCCCATACATCTAGATCAATAGCTTCAATAAAAAATTTTATTTCTTCCTTCCAGTAGGCATAACCATCCCCATTAAAAAAGGGTGGTCGATTTATGGAAGATTCTTTTGAAAAACCATTTGAAGAAGCCATGTTTTCTTGAAGCTGCTATGCTCTTTATACAAGAGTCTAACTCTGATACCACTTGTTACCAAGTGGCTTCAGTACTCAAGAGAGGGGGTGAATTGAGTATATAAAATCTTTTAGCAAACACTTGTAAAACAAATTTCATTGTGAAAGAAGTGAATAAATAGAGAAGATAGAGAGCCTTAAGCACAGAAAATAAACACGTAAAAATATAAAATAAATTACAGGTATTAAAAGAGATTGAAAAGAGAAGCACAAGCACAATATTTGTAACACCCCAACTTTTGAGATAAGTACGATATTGTCCTGAATGTACTGTTTTGTAAATTCTGTGAGTAGTAAATTGACTTTGACTGTTTCGTGAGTGTATTGACTATTGTATGTGATTTGTTTCTGGTTGAAAAAATTTTATTTTAATTAATTAGAGCTGGGGGATCTTACTAAACTCAATCTGATTGATATATATATTAATCTATTAATTTTTAGGATTTAACTATGTAATAAAATAATTTTATATTATTATAATATTATTTTATTTGACAAGATTCTGCTATCTCAAAAACAGTAGCAATCTATTTCAAAATGACCATTTAATTAGCATGTGATTAGCTTTTAATTAAAATCAAACCAAGCCCCTAATCCTATTAATACCCCATGGCCAAGAGGCCAAAATTACCAAGTTCCACAAGTTTCTCTAACCATCCAAGTGACATAAGCCATGTGCTTCAAGTGTGAACACAAATGGATATTTACTATCCAAGTTAAACACTCAATCTCTCCTATACACTCACGGCAGCCCCCCTCCCATTTTACACTCAATATTCACTTTTACACTTATTTAAAAGCTTAGCTTATTTTCTCTCCAAAAATCCCAAGAACTCAAGAACACTTTCCTTCCATTGTTCTCTCTCAAGTTTCGGCCTTCACCCTCAAATACACTATCTATCTTCTATAATTTTTCTTTCTTCACATTTCCTAAACCAAAACTATCTCCTAAACACTTTTCCTTTACAAGGTTTTGTCAAAAACCTACTCCTTCTAGTTCAAAATCCAAGCTTTTGTTTACTTCCCTAAGGGTAAGCTTTTGATTTTATGGTTTAAAATTTGATTTGTAATTTTCTAAACCATGTTTGTTCCATGGTTTTCCATTATGAAGCCTTGTATGTGATTTTGCTTATTGTTTAAGAATTTTAGGGATTTATTTTGAGGGCTACACAAAGGAGAGGAGGAGACTAGGAGATCTTTGTCTTCAAGAGGTAAGAGGGAGATTTAATCTCATCAACCGTGCATGGTGATGAGAAAATGGAATTGTATGTGTGTGAAGAATCCATAAGGATTCATTTGTGTAGTTGTTTATTGTTTTTCTTATTTGTGGTTGATTTTATTTGCAAGCATGTCTATAGTTTTTAAAATATATTGCATGTGTTATAATTGTATGATTATTAATGTAGGATGTGAATAACATGTAAGGATTGTATGAGTGTTTCAAAGAACACAAAGGAGCTCACGGCTTCTCCAAGAAAAAGAGAACCAAAATGTTCTCAACCATTTTCTAAAATAATGATTTTAATGAATCTAAGTAAAATAATGAATTTGAGAATGATTTAGGTTAATTATGGCCAATGTAACACCCCAAATTTCCTATCTCTTAAACAGTAATTTTGACAGTTAACAAAATTTTACTGTTTAGTGATCTCTGTGTGCTGTAAAATTATTTTGATTATTCCGTCAACATATTTGATCGTTTTGAGTGATTTACTCCGTGTCAGGAAAATAATAATTTTTGGGCCGGAAAAAATTTTTCTGTATTTATTTCTCTTGACTGTTAATTATTTTTAACAATCTGACTTGATTTTGATACATTTTTTAATATTTGTGATTTTTGTGGATGATTATGAATTTTTTTTTGTATGTGGCCCAGGTGATCCTAGGTGGGTCCAAGTGACCTTACGTGGGCCCAGGTGGGTCCCACAAAGTGAAAATTTTTCTACACATAGAAAAATTTATACTGTTTAGACGGAGACAGGGAATCTTTCTAAACCTGAATCCGGAAACAGTTTTAGAAATTTTCTTGTTTTGTGTTTGGCACTGTATTTAATTATTGGGCGATAAAAATACAGTAAATATATTCTTTCGTGGGGTTTTTAGTAGATAAAAATAGAAATTATATTGCTTAAGTCAACATTGGTGGTTTGGATATCCACTATTGATTTAATTAACGGTTAAGAAATAAATTTAATAAAGAAGCATAAGATAATCATCATTGATTTAATCAATGGTGTGAGAATAAACTTAATTAGGCAAGCTTCAATATCAACCGTAGATTTAATCAACGGTGTAAAATTAATTATATAAAGTGACCATTTACAACCATTGGATTTAGAGTTGATCAAGGGTGGAAATTTGGTCTTAAAAGGTGACAAAGACCATTTATGACCATTAGATGAAGAATTAATCAAGGGTGGAGATTTGGTCTTAAAAAGTAGCAAAGACTAATTATGACCCTTGGATTAAAAGTAAGAAAAAGTAATCTTGACCCTTTATTTTGGAGACACATCTAATGGTTAGAATTTAAAGGAGAAGGATCCAATGGCTTAGATTTAGTCTTCTAAAGATCAAAAGTCTACCTAAATCCTAACCATTGAATTAATCAATGGCTAGAAATGCTTCAAATAATGGCCTAATTAACAAGCCAAGTAAACTAAATTAAATGTTAAATTATTATAATCTAATTCTTAATTAGATATCTTAATTTTAATTAGAGATTATAATATATGAAATAATATGTCTAATTAATTAGTTATGTAATTAGAAAATTAGTTAAGATTGATTAGGAAACTTAATCTAATGAATTAACTAATCAATTAGCAAGTAATTATGACAACTTTGGAGTGCATGATGAAGGGGGGACAGTTGGAGAAGCAAGAAAGAAGAAGAGACATATTGAGACATGTTGGAGTAGCCTTTTTAGGCCAAAGAAAAAGATGACAAAATGGAAGACTTTGTGCATCATATGATAGCCTTTAATTATGCCAAATGAATTCATATCTCTCCATTCTTTCACTCCCATAGCAGCAGCACCTTTGGTTACACTCTCCATATTCATTTTTCTATTTCACCAAAAAGCCTTCATCAAATTCTCTCAAATTCTCTCAAAGTTCCAAGAACACAAAACAACCATTTTCCTTCCTTTTCTCACTTTATGATTCGGCCAAGCAACCCACAAGTACCATTGCTCACCTATAATTTTCACTCATATCATTTCCTAAACCTAAACACCATTCTAAGAACATCTCTAGTTATGAGTTTTTCCAAAATCATTCATCTTGAGCTTCAAATCCAAGCTTCAAGTTTCTATCAAAAATCAAAAATTCCATCTTTGTGCTTCAAGAGAAACCATTCGGTCAAGACACTCAAAACCACCATCCAATCTCTTTTTATTTCATCCAACCATAGATCTTGAATCTACATGATATTCTAAGCAACTTTCATGTTGGAGACTTTCTCAAAATCATTCATCTTCATGGACTTTCTTCAAGAGCCAAGTTATTGAGTTTTTAAGGTGAAGTGTAAGAAGACTTCAATTCTTATCTCTTTTTCATGATCTAAACCATGTTTGATCCATGGTTCCTCTTAATCAAGCTTAGTATACAAATTGCTATATATTTTATTTTGAATTTGAGAAGCCCTTGGTGTTGAAGGACTTGGAAAGAGAAGCAAAATCAAGAAGCTTTGAGGATCTTCAAGAGGTAAGATGGAGATCCATCTCACCAACCAATTATGGTGGTGGGAGATGGTCTTATATTTGATGAATTATGAATTCATGTGAGAATTCCAATTCATGGTCATGTAATAATTAATTGTGTGTTTATGAGCTTTGCTTTATTTTCTTGTGCTTTGATTATTTTTGTCTATGCTTAATATGTTTTGCATGATTTTATGCCTTTGATAGTATACTTATAATATGCATGATAAGTATATGGCATGTTTGTGATATTTATAATGAAATATATATACGTATGCCATGATGTGTGGATGGAAAGAAAATTGATCTTGGTTCCAATGGCCAAGGAAGAACTACGGTTTTGATGCCCTTGATTTGGGTAAATGTTGAAAGTTTTCAAGAACAAGAAAATTAAATTTTGATCCCTAGAACAATGAGAATTTCGGCCAAGACACCTCAAAATAGGTGTTTACAAATTAATATGTTTATGAAAGAATAAAATTGGATTGATTTGAGAAGTATAAAAAATGAACTAAAGGTTTGTTTTTTTAAGAAAACATGAACATAAATTTTAGAATAAAATTTTATTGATTTATTTTGTGTAGAAACAAGAATGGAACTTATTTAAGTTAGAAGAAAAATATTTCATGGTTCCAATGGCCATCTATAAGGTTTTGATAATTTAGAAAAAAATGTTTTGATGCTATGAAATACAAGAATTTTCAAATAAGGATTTTTGAAAAGGGGAATTAAGTGTTATAAATTAAGTGAAGTGGAATTTTCATAAATAAAAGAAAAAGAAGATTAAAAGTATTGAACTTCAAATTAATCAATTTTTTAAAAGTGATTTTGAGAAAATATATATTAAGGAAAAGATTTTTGACTAAGAATGAAAAATGATTTGCAAAGAAAGTGAAAATGAATTTGAACAAATGGGTTTGTGTTATGACCAATTGGTACTTTGGTTTTGAAAATAAAACTTTAATGGTTTTGTTTGTGTAAAATCATATCAATTTAAAAGAAAAAATGTTTTGATAATTTTTCAATAGTAATGCCTAGATTTTGATGAAACAAAGTAATTTTTCAAGTGAAAATATAATTGATTTAATACAAGAAATTTGAAAAAGGAATCAGAGTATTTTACTCACTTGAAAAATTAAGTTTTGTAAACGAAAATATTTTCAAACTTTAATTTATTTTGAAGTAGGTTAATTTGGAAATGATTTGGGAAAAATGGAGAATATAATGAAATTTTTGAAGGTTGAGAAATATTTTTCGTAATAAAATTGTGGTGAAAAATTATTTACGTATCTTAAAAACGTGTTGAAAATGATATTGAATTATTTGAAAGTCCAAATTAATATTATTTTGGAATATTGAGGAATATTTTAGTAATTTGAACTATCTTTGTTAAAAAATCACTATGTGATTTAAAAGTAATACAATATTTTTACGTGATTGAACAATGAAAAAAATATTTTTATGCGATTATGAAAAATGGTGAAAAATTGTTATAAGATTTGGAAAGTGTTTTAAATATTTTGAGAATGATAGAAAATGATTTACGTAACTTAAAAGAATGATTTTTGAGATATGCAATTTTGAAACAGTGGAAAAATAATATGCGATTTGAGAAACGTATATTTTTACGCGATTGAGAAAAACATTAAAAAATTAGTATGTGAATTAAAAGTGCAACAGAAGAGTTGCGGCATTTTGAAAACGTAACAGAAGTGTTACGGTAGTGTGAAAATATAACAGAACGTTTCAGAATTTTGAAAACGTAACAGAAGTGTTACGATATTTTGAAACTGTAACAGAAACATTTTGGAATTGTGAAAACATAATAGAAATGTTGCGCAATTTTGTGAAAATACGGCAGAAGTGCTTTATGACTATAAAAGCATGATAACATAGTGTATGAACGCTGTGAGAAAATGATGAGTTTGCCTACGATTGGCTTTTGATGTATTTTATATACATTAGAAAGAAATGTCTTATTTGAATTTGGTGCATTATATGTACATTGAAAAGATTTGGCTCGTTGGGGTTGGACTTGCACTGATATACTCGTGCATTGTACAAATGAAATTGAAAAGATTTGGCCCGTTGGGGTTGGACTTGCACTGATAAATTTGTGCATTGTATAAAAGATAGCTAATAGCTATTATGGCCCTTGTGGTTGAAGAGGGATTGAGAATTGATAGTGAGGTCTATGATGGATCTTGGGGGCGTCGAGGCGCGGCGGTCGACCGTGGGACGGTGGCGAGTACCCCGTGCCACTTGGCGATGCTGATCCGTTGCAACGTATTGACGATACCCGACAAGAACACGATTCTTTTCAACGACCGGGAGATTGTCTTTGGGCTAAGGCCGACAATTAACTGAGCATTCTTCTCGAAATTGTGAAAACCTCCATGGAGTCATTTTTGATAAACTGAGTCTTTGTACATATGCATAAATCGAACATTTATATTTGTATGATATATTAATTGAGGAATGTTGGCTATGACAATTGTTTTGAATACTTGGATGATGATGATGATAATGTTGAGGGCATTATCATAATTATTGCTTATGATTATTGAACTGATAAATGATTAGATGATGATAGTTGATTAATGTTGATGACATAATCATAATTGTGGTATGATCTATCTGTTTGATATTGCTGTTTGTGTTATCTCTGTGCTGCCATGTTGGTATTGGTGTAGGTGATCTCACCTCTTTGTTATATTGTTTTGCCGTGTCTATATTGTTAAAATCAAACAATAGAAGGATCGAGTTGTCTTAGACTTAACGGGCGATAAATACTCTGAGATTGGTAACAACAATAAGGAGTGGATATTCAGGACTCGAAGGTGTGCAGTGTTGACAAAGGAACAGATGTTTGATGCATCAAGATGGACAGAAAAAGGAATAAGTATGTTAAAGTTTCTCGCTAGTGTTGTACTGTGCTATTAAGTAGGACTTGTCATGGGGTTTGCTACTGTTAAAAAAAAATTAAGTCTGTTAATTTTATATTTCTCTTTAAATTGTGATATTAATTGGTGTCAATATTGCATAATGAATAGTTAAAATATGATTTTCAATATTACCTAATATTTCAGTAAATTTACGTTTCAGTAAAGAAGAAATTTTGAAACACATCTTTTATAACTCAAACTTTGTGTGAACTTCTTTTCAGATTATGAGTCGGGAGTCGGAAATGTGATGCCCTAAGGAGGGTGTTACATTAGTTGGTATCAAAGCCAGGGTGTTACAGCCAACATGCCATTTAGTGTACATTTAAATTCCTAAGTTATTTTCTAAGGTAGGTTAAGTAGCTAATCAGAATTCTAAATTACCAGAATTTATTATAAGCAAGAAATAAAGCGAACACTTGAAAAATACTAACGTAGAGTTCACTCTCTGAGTTTTGAAGCGTGTTAGCAAGTTTCAAGGTGTAACTGTTGGGTAAGGTTAAAATGAACAGTATTTAGAAAAAAATGTCAAAAATATCATATACTGATTTTCAGGTCAAAATGCTGTTGAAATTTACTAAAATCAGACAAATAAAATAAAAAGATTCCATAATATATTTATAACGTAAGGAAAATATTTTACGTAGTTTAAAAGTACTAAATAAAGCCTATGCAATGTTAAAATAAAGACTTTAAGCTATATGGTTAAGAAAATAATTTAAAAATCTTATGCGATTGAGAAAATGATTTAAAAACATTATGCGATGTTCAAAAATGTCAAAATATACTTACGCGATTTAAAAACATTTGTAAAAGTGACGCGATTGTGAAAACGTGATAAAATTTCTACGTGACTAATTGAAACAGTGAATTTTACTGTCGGGCCAAAGTGGTGGACCCGGACATGTTGTGAAATAGTACTGTCAAGTGGAGACATACTATATTTTGGTATATTGAGACTGAGGGTATTTTTAAAAATATAGTAATATATTGAGACTAAGGGTATTTTGGTAATTTTTGATCATGCTTAGAGAGTTGTGTCAATTTGGTTGATAATTGGCGATTGGTTGATGAGATGAATTACACCGTGTTGTGGGTGTGATAGGCGTATTGTGGTTCATTATATGAACTTGGAGGCATTAGTGTGTGAAGAATTTCACATATGGACAGTAGGTTGCTCCTCTGGGTCGTGGTAACGAGCAACACACTAATGATCTCGACAAGCACTATTCTTAATTGAGATCTTGTGGAGACTATTTAGTACAATGCCTGTAGTGCACGATGTATTGGACTGTGTACTGTTGCACGATATTTTGGACTGTTGACTATAGACACGACATTGGACAGTGTAATAGTTTGGTTGGGCAACCTGAGGTACTATTAGTTCTTTTCGGATCATTCTCTCAGATATCTATGTTAGCTCCATAGAGTAGGAACGAGTCAGTTTGTGTTATCATTCATTATTTGTATTTTAATATTTACTATAATCTATGATAGAATGTATGATGTGTTGATTTGATATACTGTATATGATATATTAGTATGCATTATTGTGATATTTGTTTGTATTGTCGTTTTCTTTATTGCCATGCTGGTAATGATGTAGATGTCTCACCTCTCTGTACGTATTTCTCTATATTATTATTATATTCTGTAAAGAGTTTGAGGAAGAGAAAGAGGAACAACATCTTGAGATTCAGTATCCGGACGAGCGCCAGCTGAACGAGCAGTGCGAGGATGGCGAGTCGATAGATCACCCCTACCATATGGATTGATCCTGGGATCATGGCGTTGCCGGGATTCTTCGGTTTCGTGAGACTTGATTTTCATGGAGGTTCGGAGGCCTGGCATATGCGTGAGGATAGAGGATCAATATTCTACGTGGGATGTCTAACTGTGCCCCTGAGTAGAGAGTTTGATGGGGAGATCATATTTACTACTACTTTGTATTTACATCTTGAGTTGCCTTGACTCTCGGGCGTTATTGGGAAGGAATTTTCCATGCGCCTAGCGAGCTTACTTAGTAGTGAGTCAACAGCTCGGACTAGTGTCCGTAGAGCTGTGGGACCTCCAGGATTTCTGTCATTTGATGATCTCTCTGAAGATGATCCATCGGAGGGTTAGAAAATCTTTGAGGTGCACTTGGGCAATGTTATGCTTTAGTATTATACTGACTTCTTACTGCTTTGTTAAATATTTGTAGTTATAAATTATCTATATACTTCAGACAAAAATCATATGTATATTATGGTGTGATTATGTTTTGCTTTATTTTGTGCTCCATGTTATTTTATTTAATGTTATAAATATAAAAGGAAAAATTTTACCACTAATATTATTTATGTACTAAACGTTTTGCAACTTGGGTAAGAATTTTATTTTATTTTATTTTATGCATTTTAAAAATGTGACATCCTCCAAAGGGTGTTACAATATTTATCCTGATTCAACCATTAACCACTTGTGGCCTATGTCCAATCCTCGAAAAACTATTTGAGATTTTTCATTATCAATGCAAGCTTGAACATATGCTTGGTACCGTTACAAACTAGAGCACTTTTCACACGCAGGGAAACTTTACTCTTATGCTAAAGCCTCAACTTTCAGGGATGCCTCACCCAAAACCTTTGAGGGATACCTCACCCTCTTTACACTGAAACAAAATATAGTAGAAGAGAAACTCTCAGAAGAGTAAATAGTACAACTTGAAGATCTAAGAAGCTCTTTAAGGATATCTCAAAGTTTTGGCCAAAAAAAAAAGTATAGAAAATATGTAAAAATAAAATTCAAAGATTAAAGCAAGAGAAAATTCTTTCAGATTGTTGGGTGTGTTTTCAAAGATGACCCAAGGTTAGTATTTATAGAGCTCATGAGAAAATAGTCATTGGGAGCAATTAAAACACGCAATGAATGCAAATATGGCCATTTGTTTCCAAATCAAGAACCTGTGTTTATTCGAATAACCTTTGTGTTATTTGAATAACACGTTTTGAAGATCCACGAGAAAATAGATTTTGATATATGTTATTCGAATAACATGAGGGTTATTCAAATAACTTATTCAAATAACTCTTTTAAATGGAGTTTTTTGTGAAACAGGGCTATTCGAATAACATTTGGTTTATTCGAATAGTGTATTTAAGAAAACCATTCTGGAAAGCTTCTATTCGAATAGCAGAGGTGCTATTCGAATAGCCTTTTTGAAAATAGAGTCGCATAGCTTGATTTTGAAAAATTCGTTCGAATAACTCTAAGGTTATTCGAATAACCTTTGATAGAAAAAGGTTCACTTGCCTTGGTTTATTCGAATAAAGGGAACTTTATTCTAATGGACCTGTTCAAAATCATTTTTAAACAGTTTTTAAAAACTTCCCAGTTTATTTCCAAAACACCCAAAACCTTTTAATTGTTTTCAAAAGCCGTTTTGAAATTTTGGATTTAATTGAAAAACATTTATATCTTTTCTTCCAAAATAAATGAGATATCTAGAAGGCTCCATACAAATAAACTCTAACTCCTAAAGCTATTCTTGAAGTTCTTGGACTTGATTTTCCCATCATCTTCATGTTTGTTATTAATTATATATATATATATATATATATATATATATAATAAACATATATAATATTTATAATCTAAAATTATGTTTCAGTTTAACCATGGTTAAAGCATTGAACCATGAATTAATTCCTTAACCAATTCAATAACTAATCCGATTTTCAGAACCTTGGCATGGTTCTGAAAACTAGACCAGACTAATCAGTCCAACCTGTTGAATCAGGAACCAGTCTATAGTCCATCGTGGTTAAGCCACTCAAACTAGTAATTTAAGAACCGTCCTGAGAACTGCTAAACTGATTGTAAATAGGTGAACTGTTCAAACTAGCTCCGATTTAACTAGTCAATTAGTTCAGCTTTTCTATCAAAAGTGTTTCAAATTTCAAACAAGGAGAATTGAACATAAGAACCAGTGGATAAATTGGCACACAGACAACACTAGGCCATAGCTATTGTTGGGTACAAAGGTTCACAGTATAATATATAAGCTTATATTTCAAATATTTAATATAAAAAATACTTAATATTCATATAATGTTAAACATACATAATATAAAATCATATAGTATATAATAAAAAATTATGTAATATATAATATAAAATTATGTTCTAGTTCAACCACAATTTGATCACAGTTGAACCATTGAACCTAGAATTAATTTCTTCACCAATTCAATGACTGGTCCAATTTTTAGAACTTTGGTACCAAGCACCTATTGAAACTTGGAAGATTAGTGAAAAATCTTAAATACATCACTTAAGGACTGAATGTTGATCACAAAGAGTGGCTGAACCATTATAAAATCATTGTTTGCATCCTTTCTTCCCTATCTCTTTTAATTTCTAGCAATTTAATTGATTGATTGTGCAATCTTGTATACTTTTATTCTTGGCTATTGGCTAATAAAATTTGTGTGAGAAGTGCTCATCTTCTTCTATCCATTCAAATCTTGTAACTAATAGCTTCAACAAAAATTGATAATCAAGTGCTTTGTGAAATGTCTATGAAAATCTTTTACAAACTTAATTCACCCCTTCTTAAGTTTGATGCCACTTGGTAATAAGTGGTATTAGAGCTAACTCTTGTGTAAAGTGCTTAGCTACTTCAAGAGAAGATATGAATTCTTTAAATCCTTTTTCATTGGAGGGTGCTTCTATTAATGGACCTTCCTTTTTCAATGGTGATGAATATGCATATTGAAAGGAATGTATGAAAATTTTTATTGAAGCTATTGATTTGGATGTATGGAATGCTATAGAAAATGGTCCCTTTGTCCCTATATATACATCTTGTTGATGGTGTAAAGGCTAATAAACTAAAAAGTAAATGGACTGATGAGGATAAAAAGAAAGTTCAATACAATCTGAGAGCTAAAAACATAATTACCATAACCTTGGGGTATGATGAGTTCTTTAGGATCTCAAGTTGTAAGATAGTCTAAGTAATATGAGACACTTTTAAAGTCACTCATGAGGGTACTAGTAAAGTGAAAAGATCAAGAATCAATACCCTCACAGATGAATATGAGATTTTTAGAATGAATCAAGGTGAAAACATTCTAGAAATGAAAAAGATATTTACTCGTATAATTAATCATCTTGTTTCACTGGGAAAGACCTTTCCTAATGAATATCTTATTAACAAAGTATTGAGATCTTTGAGTAGGAATTGACAACCTAAAGTGATAGCTAATGCAGAATCAAGGAACCTTGCCACCATGACCCTTGCCGCACTCTTTAGAAAGCTTTAATTTGAGCTAAATAGGTTCAATCAACATGAGTACCTTGATGAAATTTTAAGCTAAATAGGGAAAATCTCACTCTTCTTGTGAAGAAGTTTGGAATATTTCTCAAGAAGAAAGGAAACGAAAGAAGACCTCCCTTCCCACCAAAGAAAACTTATCACAAAGGGGGAGGGATTTCATCCACTTATATATACTATGAATGTGGCAAATTGGGACACATGAAAATGGAGTATCCAATTTACTAAAAGAAAGTGAAGAAGTTTGAGAAGAGACCTTTAAAGAAGAAAGGTAGAAGAGCTTACATAACATGAGATGAAAATAATGTAGACTCAATGAATAACTCCGACAATGAGGAAGCTTATTTTTGTCTTATGGCTAGAGAAGATGAGGAAGATGATGATGACATAGAGGTAGTATCCTCTGACTTTAACTCTTCTCCTTCCTACAATGAATTGTAGGATGCATTTGAAGAATTGCATGATGAATCTATAAGACTTGCTAAACTTGTTTCCTCTTCTAAGAAAACTATTTCATCATTGGAAAATAAGATTTGAATTTTATACAAAGAGATTGAGGAACTCAAGATTGGAAATAAAACTCTTAGATTGATTGATGTCAATTCTTCATGTATAACTTATACCTCACATGACCTTGCATCTACATCCTCTTCTTGACCCTCATGCAAAGTTTTTGAAAAAGAAATTAAGGACTTAAAAAACACCATTATCAAGTTTACCTTTGGAAGGGACAATTTAAACATATTGCTTGGGTAACAAAGAAGTGTCTTAGAGAAGGCCGATTTGGGCTATAATCCTAAGAGCCAACAAAAATTATATAAGAACTTTGTTCCTTCAAACATATCAAGTAGTCCTTTCATTACATGTTTTTATTGTGACAAGAAAGGATATAGTGGATCCAGATGCAATGTTAGGAAGAACATCAATGTTGGCTCTAGGAACATTATCCAAAACTAACAAATAAGGACCTAAAAAAATTTGAATACCTAAAATTAAAAAAATTAAATATGTTTTGTAGGCATGCTTGAAGGCCAAGAGCTCAAATTGGTACCTTGATAGTGGTTGCTCCAAGCACATAACCAATTATGCCTCCAAGTTCTCTTACCTTGTCCACAAGAAACATGGACATATAACCTATGGAGACAAAAATAGAGGAAATGTTATTGGTATTAAAACTAGTCTTTCAAGTCGCATAGTCAATCAGATAAAACCCTACCTCAAAATTCCACTTTTTTTCCTTTCCCATTTTTCTTCACTTGGTTACTTCTTCCTTCCCCTTCACTTGCTCCCTTCTTGTGCTTCCTTTTCCCCTTCCTCGCTACTACTAATGGACGTGAGACCAATAGAGAATGAAGAGAAAGAGTGAAAATGAGAGTAAAAGATGAGGAAACATGTAAAAGCAGAGAAAGTGGAAACTAAAGTCAAGTGTTTGATGAAGAAGTATCAAAATGGAATAATGCCAAACATGGGAAGCTTTTTCAAATAAAGTATTCCAATTAATATTCTTTTATCTGTTAAGAACACTTTAAGTTTTCATAAACAAATTTTCTAACCTTCATAGGTATCGTAGAAAATTATGGAATTTCATCTTATTTTCCTTATTATTCCTCCATTTTTCTTATACTGCACTATCAGTCTCTGAGCTTTATTATTCTTTCATGGTTTAAATTAAACCTATGGAGGTGAATTAAGAAGCTTTCGAATATCCTAGAAATAAATCTTCCTTATTTATTTCAATTTTCTCAGCTATTTTTCGTAAAGGAACTATTTTTCTTACTTAGTGTTATAGATTTATGCTCAAATTATGCTAGCTTTACCAAAATTAACTAGTGTCCTATACCGGTGTTAATGAGCTTCTATAACCCTGATTAAATCCATTGGGTTGGAGAGAATGTTATATAATGAGTAATGCGCAGAATTGACATAAATTGACTGACTAGATGAATAACACATGAAATGTCTGAATGAGTAACAGTAAGATAAATCAAGTTGCCAACCAACTGTCGATAGAGAGTAGGATCATCAAGTATAGTACCATCTAGAGGTGTAAACTTGACATTAGGTTCTAGAGGAGTAGACTCAGTGTGACTTTCTGAGAGACAGGCTCAAGAAATAAGATATGAAGTATATTTAGCTTGGGGCAAATAAATACCATCAACAGAGGAAAGAACCTCAAGGGGGCATGAGGTGGATACTGCACGAAGATTTGAGGCAGGAGAAATATAAAGTTTAGTGCGCTCAAATAGCCTTCTGACTTTACATCCAGTCCCTATGACTTGTCTTATCCGTGGATCCTGCGCACAATAACTAGAAAAAAATGACTTTATAACCAAGGTCATATAGTTGACCAACAAAAATGAGATTGAAGTTTAATTTGGGAATGAGATATACATTAGGTAAGCTAAGAGTGGGCTGAGAGACAAAACCATTATGACTAACATTCATAGGAGATCCATCGGCTGTATGTATAGAATGTGCAATATCATTAACTGATAGGGATGAAAAAGACTGAGATGTGGACGTCATATGGTTATAGCAATCAGAGTCAAAGTACCATTTAATATTACCTGGTATGGTTGATAAAGCAAAAGATGTATTACTAGAATTGGATAGTAGATTCTTAAGGAGAGAGATAAGATCATTAGTAGAAAAGGCAGCCTGAGGTATAACTAAAGAATCTGGGGATCCATTAGCAGCAGTAGCAACAAGTACAGACTTAGAAGAACTGGGACACGGTTGAAAACTATTCTGATTAGACCTTGGAGGACATATGGGATAATTCTCAATCAAGTGTCCTGGGTCTTTATAATATCTGCAACATCTGGGCACAATGAACACAACTGAAGAAGTCTGAGCAATGTCTGGTGTCTCTATTATACCAAGGAAGAATGCAAAAAACTAAATTTTTGGAACTGAATTGACAGAAAAGAACCTCAAAAAAATATAAAGATATCACCAGAAAACCTTAAGAAGGGTCTGGAACGGTGTTTGATGAAATTCTGGAGCAATGTCAGAATAGAGATCTAGAACGATGTCTGAAATAGAGTCTAGAATTTTGGACGAAGTCTAGAGTTTGGAATCTAGAATCTAGAATTGGACCGAGAGCTTAGACTCTCTGATACCAAGTTAGAAATAGAAATAGGGAGACAAACATTGGTAATTTGTGTATATTTTTTAATGAATGAATATAAGAGGGCTAACCTCTGTTTATACAAGAAGGTTTCTATACAAAAAGGAACATAATAAAATATAATTATGTACTAAATTAATATAATTCTGTACTAAATCAATTACAATTATTCCTAAAATCAATCGTGTTCAATTATAATTTTAATTATAATTAATAACGCTAACATATATATCATCCATTAGGGATTTTGCTAGCATTCCTTTCTAGTCTTATGATATGATTTTGGTTATGACTAATAAAAGGATAGTTGACATGCTACATTCTACTATTTATTTTTTGTTGTTTTGTTTCATCCATGTGTTACAAATTTTTTACCTGCTCTTATATATATATAAGATGTGTATTAGGTGAGAGGAGAGTTTATTGTGAGATGTGAGAGGAGTGAATCTTGACCATTGGATCTTACATGAGTGGTCAAGATTAGAACATAAATGCATGTGACTTTTTTAAGTGGTCACATGACCTTTAAGTAACTTTTAATCTTGACCATTCATGTATGGTTGTATGGTCAATATTTACTTCTCTCACCCTCTCACAATAAAAACTCCTCTCACTAGATATGTCCCATATATATATAGAGAGCATATCTAGTGAGAGGAGTATTTATTATAAGAGGTGATAGGAGTGAATCTTGATCATTGGATCTTACATTAATATTCAAGATTAGAATATAAATGCATGTGACTTTTTTTAGTGGTCACATGACCTTTAAGTAACTTTTAACCTTGACTATTATGTATGGTTATATGGTTAAAATTTACTCCTCTCAAAATAAAAACTCTTCTCACTAGATATGTACCATATATATATATATATATATATGGGTTACGAGTTAGCGGTTTAGGAGCAACCCGATTCCCTAGAATAGTATCTGGATAGTTATGCGCGCTATTTGATAAGTTCATCTACCTAGGGCATAAATTTCCCACAGAATCCCTCATAGATATGAACACTAATTATATCCCACACAAATAAGAAAATTAGTTATAAGAAATAACAATCTCCTTGATTCTAATCCTAAATTATAGCATTCAATTCATATTGGATTATGATTCTTATCACCCAAGTTTATAAATATCCTGCAAGGTCTTAAAGGTATGCATTTAATTCCAAACACTACCCACCTTGTGCACAGTTTAACTTGAGTGTTAGAGTGCCTTTTGTAGGTACCTACCCCCTCCCACCACCATTGCTGCTACTATGCTACAGAGGTTTTCACCTTCAACTACTAGCTCAGGTATTCCTCTGAACCTTGTTTAGAAAATTGGCACCATCTGTGAGAAGAGATAAACTTGTATTCCCATCGTCATCATCATGGTTAACACGAAGAGAAAGCAAGCCTCTACTAATTAGAGTTGTACTTCTACCGCGTAGAACCAATCGTCTCCCAACCGTCGTCCGGCATCTGTTATTACTCACGAGGCAATCCAGGAATCAGTCGTCTCCCTACCAGAACCTAGGCAGGATTAGGTAGAGACTTTTTCTACTAATGAGAATCTCTCCCCTCCGCCCACCATAATTCCGGTGAAGCAACGTCTTGGTCCACAAAGAGCACCTTCTGGAGATGTTGAATAGTAGGTGTCAGTGCTGCTGTGCCTTGGAGCTCGTGTGGAGAATGAAGATGTTTGGTCCTGTCATGTTGAAATTAGTCTCCCAGAGTTGTCCAGAATAAAACTCATCTTTCTAGTTAGACTTTAGGATGAATAGATCTATAACTTGGAAAGAGCTGTTAACTAGGAGAAGGTAGGTGAGAACTAATCTCCGAGAAAGAATCAAGAAAATCAAAGGGACAAAGCCTATGATGAAGTTCATCTTCCAAAAAATTCCAGGAACGCAGAACCAGCTTGGAGCCCTGAAATCCCTGCTCGGAGAAGACAAGAGTAGGACCACGGAGCAAGGAGCTCAGTTTCACAAAACTAACCCTTCTCTAACAAGCTGATGACCTATGAGATCCTTAGGCGCTTCAAATATCCCACAAATATTAAAGCCTATGATGAGACCACAAACCCTTTGGAATACCTGGATGTATACGTTTCTGCTTTCTTATTTGCTAAAGGCGATGAACCACTCATGTGTTGTGCTTTCCCTCTATCTCTAAAGAAAGCTTCCTTAAGATGGTTCACTACCTTGACTCCTAAGTCCGTCGTTAACTGGGAGGGTTTCTCCTCATGATTTTTACCACACTTCACCACCAATAAGGTGCAATTGAAATCCATCTCATGCCTTTCCCAAATTATACAAGGAAAGGAGCAGTCTCTCCGAAACTTTATATCCTAGTTTACCAAAGAAATAGTCAACATTAAAGACTACGATGAAAGACTCAGATTGCACTACCAAAGGGAAGGACTTTGCTTTGGGACATTTTCTTTCTTTCTTGCTAAGAAGGAGCCCAAGACCATGGACAAGTTTTGTGCCCGTGCTGACAAACACATCAATGCTAAAGATGTTCTCCGGGTTAGGAAGCAAATTGAGAAAGGAGAAAATGTTAAACCTAAGTCTAGAAAACCCAACCAGCAGGGCTGGAACTCGAAGCTAGCATTCAAGGGGAAGTATGAAAACTATAATCCCCTCAATGCACCTTGAACTCAGATCTACCAAGGGGTCTTGAACACCGAGTTCAAAGAGTGCAAAGACAACCCCCTTGAAGAAACATGAGCAGAGGGAGAAATCCAAGCATTGTGCATGGCATGACGGCTGATAATCACATATTTGATATATTAATAAACCCTCATTTTTAGTCATTTACACTCTCCATATACTTAATTGATTGAGCTTGGTTATGTTTTGTAAGTTTGAACTCAAATTAGACTTAATTGATTTTTTCAGCAAGATTTACGTCTTACACTATTTTTGTATTTTAGTCATATCTTGAGTTCTAAATATCTAATAATTATATATTTTATCATGTAGGAAAGATACGAGAGAGCTCTACAACTTTCATGCAGAGCTCTAGGTCAAAATTAGACATCTAATGGAGATAATTGGTCTTGGAAGTAAGAACATGAGTTTTGTAATTGGAACCTGAATAGTGTACATTAATCAGAGCATAACTTAGGCTGTAAGAACTTAATTGGACTGAAATTTTGGGATCTATAATTTATGAACCATATCTACAACTTTCATGAAGAATACAAGACTCATTTCAGATTTCTTAGAGGTTATATTGGGCTTCCAAGTCAAAACAGAGGAACTGTAGCTGGTCCTGAGCAGTGTGTAGTAATCAAACCATATCTCGAGTTGTAGGAATGCTTTTGGGTTCAAATAATGGAATTTGAAAGTTAAGATCCAATCCTATAACTTTCATGAAGACCATTTTTTAATTCTCTGACGCATTCAATGAGTTTAGCATTAAATGATTTTGGAGATAAAGAATCTCAATAATTTTCCACTTATCAAAAGTCATTTGGCATTTTTCACTCATTTTCTACTCATCCACTCACTCATGAATCAGCCCCTTATCATTTTGTATCCCTAATCCTCAATAAAAGGCACCATTGATAGATTATTTGAAGGTCTTGGTCTTAGAGATCAAGATCATGCTATTGTGTTGTTTGTTTATCTTGTTGTAGTTTTCTTTTGTTCTAAATTAAAGTTATGTTCTTCTTCTTCTTCTCTCTTCCTTTATTCTTGTCTATGAGTAACTAATTTTCATTTTACTTGGGTGAAAGGGTGAAGCTCTTGGTAATGAAATAAAGTTAGATTAATCACTTTCTTGTGCTTAAATGATATATTATCAAGTGATCATTATATGTGTTATATTTTGTTTCCAATCAATTTAGAATTCCTCCTTGTAAAGTGGAAATCTTGATTTGTTGTAGACAAAATATTGGCACAATCAATGCTTGAGCCCATTTATAAGTGGTGGTGTTAATAGATAATTAAAGGAATCAAAATATAATTACGTATATAATCTTAAATGAACTTTCAATATTGTATTTTCCAATTGGAACATCTATTATGTGTGGATTCTAATTGATTATAAAAAAAATTAATTTTATCCTTAATTTACTTGCTAAGAGTGGATCTCCTAACCCAAGTAAGTCTTTTTTATTTGTGACTAAGTTTTATTACCTTTTTTGTTATAACAAAATATTTACCTTACGTCAAAGAATTTTTCTTCATCAATTCCCTGTGGATCGACCTCGGACTCCCGAGAATTTATTACTTGAAACAGCCTGCACTTGGGTTTGTAACTTTTAATCCACATCAAGTTTTTGGTGTCATTACTGGGGCCTTAATTTGAAGAACAAATTTATGGTGTAAATATTTTGTATATATATATTTATATTTTTTTTTCCTATGGATCTGTGTGTGTGTGTATATATATATATATATATATATATATATATTTTGTTCTACTCTTTTAATTTTTTTTTCTTTGTACTTACTAATGTACTAACTTAGTGGGAGAAACTCTCCCTTATTCCTCTGTAATCTTTAATCATTATGAAATAATCTTTTTCTTCTCTTCTTTATCGTCGAAACAAAAAAATTGGCTTGCTGATTCTCCAATTTTCATGTTTTAAATTTACTTTTGCACTTTATTTTCGTAATTTACTTTTGTACTTTATTTTTGTAATTTTCTTTTTGCACTTTATTTTCTATAGTTTATATTCTGTACTTTATTTTTTGTACTTTATTTTTTATATTTTACTTTCTGTATTTTATTTCTAACTTTCTAACTTACTAACCTACTAACCTTTTAATTTTCTTGCTTACTAACTTACTAACTATCTAACTCTCTTACTAACTTTCTAATCTTCTAACTTTCTAACATTTTACTTTACCTGCTTCTAACATTTTAAGTTACTTGTTTCTAACAGTTTAATTTACTTGCTTCTAACATTTTAATTTACTTGTTACTAACTTTTTAATTTATCAGCTTACTAACTTTTTAATTTATCAGACACCCTTATGAATATATATTTAGTGGTCGGTTTATACTATACCCTTGTAATATTTATTTGGTGGCTGATTTATACTACATCCTTATTAATATTTAATGGCAGGTTTATCGCCTACTTGTTAATATTATTATTTTTATCATGGCAGGTTCACCGCCTACTTGTTAATATTTTTTTTATGGAAGGTTGAGCTTTGTATATATTTTTATTTTATTCATCTTATTTCTCATTCTCTTTTGTCATGTGTAGTTAAATTTGTGTGTTTCTAGGGTGAAGACGTAACTTGATTCAATCGACATGTATTAAGATTAGAATTTTAATCAATTTCTTTTTTATTCAATTTGAGTGCTTATTATGATTCTCAATGCTTTTATGAATTGACCACTCATAAATTGATCTGGTGAGGTGTATGTAGAATCAGAAGGTTTGCATATGACCTAGACCATAAATAATAAGTGTCATAATGTATAATCATCTATGAATGAAGGTTATAAGTTGTGTGGGAGAATTGTAGTGTTTTCCATGATAATCCATAGAGTAAAGGTCATGTCTTTAAGAGTTAAGGTTTAGACAAAGGAATTGAGTTTTAATTAATTACTGGATTCTCCTAATTAATTGAATAATTAGAAATTAATTAGAATAAATGTCCCAAAGCTACTCTATTATCTATGATAGATTATTGAATCAAGTAAAGTTGGATCCCTAGTGTTTTAATTTCATGTGTTTACATCCTTAATGTGTTTTGCATTCATATGCTTTGTTCTCTCTTTTCCCTCTTAATCGTCAACTTTATTTCTTTGACTATTTGGTGCACTTGTTGATTTTCTCAACAAGTTTTTACAAAACTAGGTTGATACGGTGGATTTTGTTGCTTCAAGAATTCAAAATCACAATAAAAGATAAGAAAGAAGCCGAAAATGTTGTTGTAGATCATTCGTCTATACTTACAACAGGCTCACCTTTTGATATCACACCTATCAATAATTATTTTCCTGATGAATTTTTATTTCTGTCAATTCCATACCTTGGTTTGCTAATATTGTCAATTTTCTTGTAACAAGTGATGTCGTTCTTTGGGGTTGATTTTCGCAAACAAAGAAGATAAAATATTCTTCATTAAGAATGGACTGAGTAAGGAGTAATTAGATGATATCTTATTGACTCTTGAGATGCATTCTTGTGGAGTTGTGCATCGTAAACTTCTTAATTTGTGAAATCTTTTCAGGGATGAGCAAGAACGTTACAGTCTTGGGAATCTGACTCAAAAAGACCCTATTTACTAATTTATAAGAAAATTAGATGGGAAACTTATCCTCAACTCATAAAAGGCATTTAAGCAGTTATTGGACGTAAAACCAGAGGAAGATGTGAGCTACAATCATAATGTATATATTATCTTGTACATCTTAAAAAAATAGAAAAAAATAAAAAAAGAAGAAAAAAAAGAAAAAAAAAGAGGGCAAAACTTCGGTTGTACTTGATCTTTAATTAGATTAGGAGCCCTTGCTAGTGGCAGACCCGTCATTGACTTGGGTGGACCTTTGCACGCTGGTCTGTAAAAAAGGTTCATGTGCCATGCTCTGTAGATAGCCGCGCAAGCATTTCCAGGTGTTAATCGTAGGCTTTGCTTGCTGATGGACAAATAGAAGCATCTCGTGTTTGCATTCTCGCGTGACAATGCCTTCGAGCTCAATTCCTAGTATTGATTTATTGGGTTTTTGAGCGTAGCTTCACTGGCTGTGGTCACTGGTCGTCGTATTCAGATTTTCTCTCTTTAACTAGAGGAACAATGCATAGGCTGGGATATCCCATAAGCGGGAGGAGTGCCTTAAGTTTGAAATTCCTTAAGGGAATTCGATGTCTCTTTCAAGGGGCGGTAAGATTGTGAAGGCTACTGCACTCATGACACGCAGTATAAAGATACGCCATGAAAACTGTACATAAAGTTATGGGAAGGGTTTGGAGTATGTAAACGCAGCAAGCACTCTTGGTCGAACACTTGATGCGAGGAACATTGATGTAGTATATGGAGGAGGTAGCATTGGGTTAATGGGGGCTGTATCACTTTCTGTACATCTAAGAGGAGGTCAAGTTTTAAATGTCATTCCTGAACTTTTAACTCGAAGGAACATCATTAGAGAGACAATTGGGCTGGAACTTCAAGTATCATCTATGCATAGATTAAATGAAGGCAATGCTTGAAAACTCTGATGCATTCATTTCCTTACCGGGTGGTTTTGGTACTTTAGAAGAAGTTTTTCAAATTATCTCTTGAGCCTAACTGAACATCCACCATAAACCCATAGGTTTGTTGAATGTTAATAATTTCTTTGATAATTTGTTATATTTTGTTGACCATGCTGTAGAATAGAAATTTATCACATCTTCGGCAAGACGACTCCTTATCTCTACTTCCACTATTGATGAGTTGATTGATAAATTAGAAATTTTTGTTTATGAACCTGATCTAGTAACAGTTCAGATAGATTAGTCAGAAGGAAGCGGTGAGGGAAGTAGTATGAAAAACAAGCCAGATCAGACACTCCAACTATTTAAATAATTACAAGCTTTGGTTTTATTTATTGTACTTTGTTTTTGTTTAAATTTGTGTCATGTATCTCTTTTCAGTAATTGCTACAAAAGGTAATGTGTTCTATTATTTGCTCATCTATATTTTAACATTGCGAACAATGTTGTGATTTAGTTGGGGGGAAGGATAGTTGTTCAAAAAAAATTAGGAAGTATGATATGATTATCAGTAACTTAGTAAACCAGTTAAGGATAGCAAAGTAATGAGTAAATTATGCTCTTGAGACGCATCTTAGTTGGGAAGTATATTTATTGATATGATTGTCAGAAACCTACTCACAGTAAAACCAGTTAAAGATGATAGAGTAAGGAGTAAATTTTACTCTTGAGACGCATCTTAGTTGGGGTAGATAACTAGTTTGTATGAAAGTAGCAATTCAAATTCAAAAAAATTTGCATGATTGAGTAAATTATTTTCTTTCTTAAAAATCACATGCTTAGTTATGGATGTTAAATTGGTGGACTGAGAATGATAGAATTATACATTGTAAGATTTTGAGCCTATTGATGAATGGATTGAACATTTGTACCATTCTGTTCTTTCTTGTGTGAATTTCACTCATGGAATTGTTACTTTAGAACTTGCTTTGATTCTTTTTGAGACTACATTTTCACATGCATACATAAACATGATTGATACATTTTTCTTGAAATAGCTACTTTAACCAAATAGCCAAGAATGACTAGCGCACAAATAGACAGTCTTACTTAGTAGCATATTGTCTTAATATGATATCAATCACTCTTATGACTTCTTGGAAATTCTCTGACTCCTAATATGATATTAAGCACTCTTATGACTTCTTGGAAATTCTATGATTCCTAATATGATATTAAGCACTCTTATGACTTCTTGAAAATTCTCTGATTCCTACCAACATAAGGCATTGGAAATAGCCTATTTCCCCTTGCTCCCTTTGAGCTTATTTGACCATTCTTTGTTTCAAACTCATTATGTGCCTTAAATGAAAAACTATGTTCTTACCCGGCCTTAGAGAATAAGAGAACATTAGCTTTGTCATTGGATGAGTTCTTGAACAAGTGTGGGGGTGTGTGTCCAGAATGGTTGGTAAAAAAAAATGTTTAATTAAAAAAATATATATATATATATATATTATGTTCATCTTCAAAATAAAAATATAAAAAAATATAAATAAGGGCCAACAAGGCAATAAAGGAAAGAAAAAGAATATGTAAAGGGAATTTGTATTAGGTGGAGTTGGGATAAACTTTTATGCTTGTTAATTGAACTCAGCTCCCATGTTCTTTTATTCTCTTTGGTATTTAACTTTTCATATCTATATTACCTCCTCCTTTACCTTAACTCCATTACAACATTGAATAAAGTCCTCATGATTTGTATGTGCATGTGTTCTGAGTAGTGGAGAAGTAAAAGATAAGCAAGCTTATGGTAGTGCAATTTGCATGGGTTAAATTAAGTAAAATACCTACCTTTTAAACACTTGAGGGATTGAGAGTGAATTTTGTGAGGAACTATCATTCTTGACTCATGCTTTTCAATTGAAATTTCCTTACTTGTTGGTTTGAGATGTGAAGAAACCTTACCTCATAAATGTTTTGATCCTATGAATGATTGGTTGCTCTTTATTCTTAAGTATTATTAGAAATTGAGTCTTTTAGAGTGTTTAGCTTTTGAGTCTGTGTCATTTTTTTTTCCTATTTTTGGTCTTATGTGTTTTGCCTAGGAGTGTAAAAAACTAAGTGTGGGGGAATTTGATAATCAAATATTTGATACATTAATAAACCCTCATTTTTAGTCATTTACACTCTCCATGTACTTAATTGATTGAGCTTAGTTATGTTTTATAAGTTTGAACTTAAATTAGACTTAATTGATTTTTTCCAGCAAGATTTATGTCTTACACTATTTTTGTATTTTGGCCATATATTGAGTTCTAGATGTCTAATAATTATATATTTTATTATGTAAGAAATATACGAGAGAGCTCTACAACTTTTATGCAGAGCTCTAGGTCAAAAGCGGACATCTAGTGGAGCTAATTGGTCTTGGAAGTCAGAATACAGGTTTTGTGATTGGACCTAAATAGTGTACAGTAATCAGATCATAACTCGGGTTGTAAGAGTTTAATTGGGCTGAAATTTTGGCATTTATAATTTAAGACCCATATCTACAACTCTCATGAAGAACACAAGACTCATTTCGAATTTCTTGGAGGTCATATTGGGCTTCCAAGTAGGAATAGAGGAACTGTAACTGAGCTTGAGTAGTGTGCAGTAATCAGACCATATCTTGAGTTGTAGGAATGATTTTGGGTTCAAACTAACGGCATTTGAAAGCTAAGATCCAAGCCTACAACTTTCATGCAAACCATTTTTCAATTCTTTGACGCATTCAATGAGTTTAGCACTAAATAATTTTGGAAACAAAGAATCTCAATAATTTTCCACTTATCAAAAGTCATTTGGCATTTTCCACTCATTTTCCACTCATCCACTCACTCATGAATCAGCCCCCTTGTCATTTTGTATCCCTAATCCTCTATAAAAGACACCATTAGTAGATTATTTGAAGGTCTTGGTCTTAGAGATCAAGATCATGCTATTGTGTTGTTTGTTTATCTTGTTATAGTTTTCTTTTGTTCTAAATTGAAGTTATGTTCTTCTTCTTCTTCTTTTCTCTTTCTTTCTTCTTGTCTACGAGTAACTAATTTTCATTTTACTTGGGTGAAAGAGTGAAGCTCTTGGTAATAAAATAAGGTTAGATTAATCTCTTTTTTGTGCTTAAATGATATATTATCAAGTGGTCATTATATGTGTTGTATTTTGTTTCCAATCAATTTAGAAACCCTCCTTGTAAAGTGGAAATCTTGATTTGTTATAGACAAAATATTAGCACAATGAATGCTTGAGCCCATTTATAAGTGGTGGTGTTAATAGATGATTAAAGGAATGAACTTTGAATGTTGTATTTTCTGATTGGAACCTTCATTATGTGTGAATTCTAATTGAGTTATAAAAAGAATTAATCTTGTCCTTAATTTATTTACTAAGAGTGGATCTCCTAACCTAAGTAAGTCTTTTTTATTTGTGACTAAGTTTTATTATCTTTATTGTTGTGACGAAATATTTACCTTACGTCAAAGAATTTTTCTTCATCAATTCCCTGTGGATCGACCTCGGACTCCCAAGAATTTATTACTTGAAACAACCTGCACTTGGGTTTACAACTTTTAATCTGCATCAACGGCCATGGTCATAACACGGAGGATTGCATCAACCTCCAAGATGCCATCGAGTCTCTGATCCGAGATGGCCACTTGAGCTCGCTATGTGCGCCAATCTCAAATCAGCAATCAGAGGGGAGGACAAAACTATAGGAAGCAAAGCTATATCCCACGAAGAAGTCCATCTCTGCCTTACCAGAGAAGATGCTTTTTAGCTAGGAATGAGAATCCCGGCACAGGCTCATC
Organism: Ormosia semicastrata; assembly: GCA_029884595.1. Taxonomy (NCBI): domain Eukaryota; kingdom Viridiplantae; phylum Streptophyta; class Magnoliopsida; order Fabales; family Fabaceae; genus Ormosia; species Ormosia semicastrata. The sequence continues at coordinate 1,295,495 of JAQQTO010000040.1, forward strand.
TTAGGGTAACGCCCAAAACCAAGAAAGAGCATAATTTTAGGATAACAATCAGGATAATGATCGACGTCATGTCGAAGTAACCCAGATAAATAACACCATCTCTGGGGACTTCGCAGGTGGCGGTGTGTCAAGAAATGCCAAGAAGAAAGTACTCTGGACTGTATTGCGTGAAGCATCCCTCTCAAGAAGAAAGTCAGATGGTAGTACAAGGAAAATCCTGCTGATTTCATTCTCTAACAAAAACTACAGATACACAATCCTAGATCACGATGACCGCATGGTCATCTCTGTTACCAAGTGGCCTCAAACTCAAGAGGGGAGTGAATTGAGTTTATGAAATATTTTCACAAATCTTTTGTAAAATGTTTATTTATCAATTTTCGTTGAAGCTATTGGATAATTGAAGTGAATAGATAAACAAGCTAAGATGAATAATATTCAAGCAAGCATATAAAATAAATGCACAAATATAAAGAGATATGGTTGAGAGAATCAAACACAAGGATTTATCCTGGTTCAGCCACCCCTTGTGACCTACGTCCAGTCCTCAAGCGAACCACTCGAGATTTTTTACTAAACTTTAAGCTTGAATGAGTGCTTGAAAACCTTTACAGATTGGAGCACTCAACAACACATTGGGATACCTCACCCTTGTGCTTTTAGCCTCAAAACAGGGATACCTCACCCTTTACAACCTTTGAGGGATACCTCACCCTTTTTACACCTTTGAAGGATACCTCACATTCTTTTCAACAAGGGATACCTCACCCTTTTTCACTAGAGGGATACCTCACCATCTTTACAGAATAGACAAAGTGTTTGAATGATAGAAACTCTCTCAAACAGTAGATTGATACAAATTGAAGCTCAAGAATGCCCCTTTTAAATATCTCAAGTTTTCTCACAAAAATAGGGCAAAAACATTTTTAGAATTTGATTCTCATATATAAGTGTTAGATTGATGTTCTGAATTGAAGGTTAACCCTTAATGAAACCCCAAGGCAAGTATTTATAAGTTGTTGGAAGAAAGGAGTCATTGGGTAGCATTTATGGCAACATTAAAAGCCAAGAAAATAGTCGTTGGTTGCTGTCAGACCACTGGTAATCGATTACACAATCTCTATAATCGATTACATAACTGTTTGAACGTGTTCTTGGCTTTCTAGGCACTTGGTAATCAATTACCAGTTTGGTGTAATCGATTACAATGCCTTTGACTTTCTTATAATCGATTACCATTTCTCTATAATCGATTACAAGGCTTCTTGAACGTGTTCTTGCCTTTCTAGGCTCATTGTAATTGATTACCAGCTTAGTGTAATCGATTACAAGGTCTCTGTTTGCTATGTAATCGATTACAAACATCTTGTAATCAATTACCTTGACCTTTGAACACATTTTTCAAGTCCAATTGAGTACGTAAGCCATTTGTAACACTTAAATCATTGGATTAAACATAAACGCCTTCATGAATATTGATTCCAAGATTTAAAATCAACATTTCTTGAAAAACATGTTTAACTTTGAATTTACAAGCTGATTTTGAAAACAATATTTGAAAAATCATTTGAGAATCATTGAGATACTTAAATAGCATTTTACATTGATATTCTAGGACCTATAACCTATATCAAATATACCTCTTTTGATCTTAGTTTTGTTCTTTTGATCTTGATCACTTCTTTTTTATCTTAGTTTTCATCTTGCTTTTGTTAATCATCCAAAACTTCATTTGATATGCTTCATGACATAAGCATTCCTATTCTCTCCCTTTTTTATGATGACAAACTAAGCATTCAACAGAAGGAGAAATATTTGTATTTATTTGATTTTCAGAGATTTAAGCACAACTCTCCCCCGTAATGTATGCATGAGATAGAATATGTCAAATCGTAAAACTCCCCCATACACATGCAATATATTTCACTAATCTCTCCCCCGTTGACATTATAAAAAAGAAGACATAAGCATTCAAATTGGATATAATCATATCAGTCCAACAGGATCAATATCAGAGTATAAACCTTTTAGCACATCAATATGTGATACTAATAGCAAATGCATATGAAGAAAAACTTAGATAGTATTTATCATTTATGTCAATAGAATTCAAAGTCATATACAAGAGCAATTATGGGGTTAGATAAAGATTAAGCATAAGGACAGCATCATGAAAGAACAGAACATCAAGATTAAGCAAAATTATAAAAAAAAAGGTTTTGTAATTGATTACACTTTTATTGTAATTGATTACACACGATCTGTTTTCCTTATAATCGATTACAAAGTTTGTGTAATCGATTATATGCTTTCTGACTTGGCTTGGAACGCTTGATAGAGCCTTTGTAATCGATTACAAAGATCCTGTAATCGATTACAAGCTTGCTAAAATTAGTTTTTGCATTTCAAACAGTAATTGATCAATCTCAAAACCTTCAAATTAGTTCCAAAACATCCCAAATCAAATCCAAACAACATGTAAACATAAAAGCTAACTAATCTTTGATCCAAAACACATAATTGTACAGTAAAACAACATATTATGCATCAAGATATCATACTATGTAGCAAGATATCATATTATGCAGCAAAGTAATATATTATGCAGGAAGTTAATGTATTGTACGGCAGAATTAGATGCATGATTAATCCATTATGTCAAGTTCAATGATATTGATATTATACATGCCATTTCACATAAAAAACATATTCATTTAGCTTATTCAAGATATGTAGAGATATTTTTCAAGATGTTAAACTAGTAAAGCATAGAGTAAGTCTCCACTTAACCAAATGATGCAAGTTCAATCTTCTAGGAGACAAGGAGGATAGCTTCAAGTATTTTCTGGTCTTGTGCTTGGAGCAGCCACTTTTAAGATTCCAAAGTCAACTTTTGGCCTTCAAGCACGCCTATAATACACTTCAATTTTTGTCTTTTGGTATCCAAATTTTCTTGGGTCCTTGTGTGTTAGTTTTTGGCAAAGTAACTTTGGGAACCCAAACCATTTTAGTTCCTAACTTATTATTGATATTCTTCCTTACATTGCAAGTTGATGCACTATGCCATTTCCTACTATAATGAAAGCATTTAATAAAGGGACTACTTGATGTACTTGATGAAACAAAGAAATTCTTAAGAAACTTTTGTTGGTTATTGGGATTATACCCTAAACCAGCCTTTTGAAAAACACATCTTTGGTTCCCAAGCAATATGTTCAAATTATCTCTTCCAAAGGTAAATTTTGAAAGAGTGTTTTTCAAATCATCAATCTTGATTTCAAATGCTTTACATGATGAGCAAGATGAGGGTGTAGATGCATTATCAAGTGATAAACATATCATGCATGAAGAATTTGCATAATAAGTCCAAGATTTTCATTTTCTATTCTTAGTTCCTCAATTTCCTTGTTTAAAATAGAGATTTTATTTTCAAAAAAGGAAATTGTTTTCTTATATGATGAAACAAGTTTTGCAAGCCTTATAGATTCATTATGTAATTCTTCAAAAGCATCTTGCAATTCATTATAGGAAAGGGAAGAGTTTGATTCAGAATTTGAGGATGTTACCTCCATGTCATCTTCATCTTCCTCTTCTCCTCTAGCCATGAAACATAGATTGGCTTTCTCATTATCCGAGCTATCGATTGAATCCATGTCATTGTCATATCAAGCTATATAGGCTCTTCTTTCTTTCTTTTCCTTTGAGGACCTATTCTCATACTTTTCACTTTCCTTTGATAAATTGGGCACTCCATCTTCATGTGGCCCAATTCTCCATATTCATAGTATTTAGGAGTGGATGAGGTTCCTTCCCCTTTGTGATAGAAATTCTTTTGGGGAAAAGGAGGTCTTCTTTGAGTTCCATTCTTCTTGAAGAATCTTCCAAATTTCTTTACTAGTGAAGCAAGACTCTCATTATCTATTTCTAAGCCATCTCCATCATCATCATCATCATCATCATCATCATTATCATTAATCATAGAGGAAGTGGCCTTGAGAGGTATTCCCTTCTTTTTCTTGTCAAGCTCCTCACTTTGGTTGAGTCTATTTGATGACAACCAAATGGGGGTTGCCTTTTTAAGATCTTTTTGATTGAAATTATCAAGTGTGTTGCGCCATTGAAAGATTAAAACAAATTGAGTTTGAATTCAGAATGTTGGAACAAAGTAAAAGATGAAGAAGAAAAGGATAAAATGGAAGAGATTAGAGATGATGTGAGGCGCCACAAACAAAGGAAACTTTGTTTGATAAGCCAAGTGAAATCCGCCACAAGAATGTTGGAATTCTTGATAAGGATAAAAACCTTGGGTCAACCAAGAACTTAGGAGAACAATGCTCACTAACAATGGAAAATTCCAAATGACATCCAAAAAGTCCCATTCATGAAAATGGTGTGAATACATATAGGTGGTGAAACCACTTTGTTTTCCCTCTTACAAAACCTCCCAATAATTCACTCATTCAAGACTCTATAAATTCTCTCTCTCATCTTCATGAATTACTAGAATCCTATGATAGGTTACAACCTCCACTTATTACATATTACTCAAGAAAATAAATCCTACTTAAAACCCCACTTAATAGCCACCAAAAATGCATTTATGGCAGCCACCAACAATAACTCACGCCTCTCTCTCATCTTCATGAATTACTAGAATCCTATGATAGGTTACAACCTCCACTTATTACATATTACTCAAGAAAATAAATCCTACTTAAAGCCCCACTTAATAGCCACCAAAAATGCATTTATGGTAGCCACCAACAATAACTCACGTCTCTCTCTCATCTTCATGAATTACTAGAATCCTATGTCTACAACCTATTCAAACTCGTGTAACAATGGAAAAGAGTGGGCTTGACCCAAATGCAAACAAAGCAAGTTGGACCTAACTCACAAAAATCCCATTTACACTTATTGGGAAGAAATAAACATTAAACTTGAGCCTCATCTTGTTGCATGCCAATTTCACATGATTCTTCCAAGTGGATGATGCAATTGATTAACTTGGGCTCCTCTTGAATTGATTTTGGGCTTGTTTCCATGAGAAGCCCAATCATGTGGTTTAGAGCTTCTTGGGCCTTCTTTGTTCTTGCCTTGGTCATTGGGCCTCCAAGGCCTTGTATAGCTTCTTGTTCCACTTTGTGCCTAGTTGGGCTCACATCATCCCCTCCTTCTTCAAGTGAATTCGTTCTCGAATTAGAGTCTTCATCACCTACATCAAAAAGAGATAAGTCAACCACATTAAAGGTTGCACTAATACCACCATGTTCACTAGGAAGATCCAGCTTATAGGCATTGTCATTGATCTTGGCCACAACTTGAAATGGTCCATCTCCTCTTGGTTGAAGCTTTGATTTCCTTTGGGAAGGAAACCTTTCTTTCCTCATGTGTACCCAAACCCAATCTCCGGGTTCAAACACCACCTTCTTCCTCCCCTTGTTGGCTTGTCTTGCATAGCTTTTAGTCCTCTTTTCAATCGGGCCTTCACTTGTTCATGTAATTTTTTAACATATTCGGCCTTGGCCCTACCATCTTTATGCTTCAAAATTGAAGAGTTAGGCAATGGTAACAAATCAAGAGGAGTTAAAGGATTAAAACCATAAACAACCTCAAAAGGAGAAAATTGAGTAGTACTATGAACAGCCCTATTATAAGCAAACTCCACATGAGGTAAACACTCCTCTCAAGACTTAATGTTCTTTTTAATTACACCCTTAAAAGGGAAAGAGGGTCTATTCACAACTTCAGTTTGCCCATCCGTTTGAGGATGGCAAGTAGTGGAGAAAAGAAGCTTTGTTCCAAGCTTGCCCCACAAAGTTCTCCAAAAGTGACTTAGGAACTTGGTGTCCCTATCACTAACAATGCTTTTTGGGAGACCATGAAGCCTCACCACCTCTTTAAAGAACAAATCAGCCACATGACAAGCATCATCAACTTTTTTGCATGGTATAAAATGAGTCATTTTTGAAAATCTATCTACCACAACAAAAATTGAATCTTTTCCATTTCTTGTCCTAGGCAACCCAACAACAAAGTCCATTGATAAATCAATCCAAGGAAAATGGGAATAGGTAAAGGAGTGTAAAGTCCATGAGGCATAATATTTTGACCTTTTGCACACAATGCATTTTTCACAAAATTTTTTAACATCATATTTCATATGAGGCCAATAAAAATGTTCATGCAGCATGTCCAAAGTCTTTTGAACCCCAAAATGTCCCATTAATCCCCCTTCATGTGCCTCCTTCACAAGTAATTCCCTAATAGAGCTTTTAGGCACACACAACCTCTTTTCTTTGAATAAAAACCCTTGGTGCCTAAAAAATCCATTTTGGGCTGAATGCATACAATTTGCATAGATATAAGAAAAATCATTATCATGCTCATACAATTCTTTAATGCACTCAAGTCCAAACAACTTTGTTTCAAGGGTAGAAAGTAATGCATGTCTTCTTGAAAGCGCATCCGCCACAACATTGGCCTTACCCTTTTTATGTTTTACAACATAAGGAAATTGTTCAAGAAATTCAACCCATTTAGCATGTCTCTTATTCAATTTTCCTTGACCCTTCAAATATTTCAAAGATTCGTGGTCACTATGAATTACAAATTCCTTAGGCAAAAGATAGTGTTGCCAAGTTTGCAAAGCTCTCACTAAGGCATATAACTCCTTATCATACGTGGGATAATTAAGTGCAGCTCCACTTATCTTCTCACTAAAATAAGCAATTGGATGCCCTTCTTGCATCAAAACAGCCCCAACACCAACATTAGAAGCATCACATTCAATTTCAAAAGATTTTGCAAAATTAGGCAAAGCAAGAATTGGTGCATGGGTGAGCTTTTTCTTAAGTTCCTTAAAAGCTTGTTCTTGTTTTTCCCCCCATTTAAACCCAACATTCTTTTTGACAATTTCATTAAGAGGTGCAGCCAATGTGCTAAAATCTTTAACAAACCTCCTATAGAAACTAGCCAAACCATGAAAGCTCCTCACATCACTCACATTTTTGGGGGTTGGCCAATCTTGAATGGCCTTAATCTTTTCTTGATCCACATGGACCCCTTTAGCATTAATCACAAAACCAAGGAAAATCACATGATCCACACAAAAGTACATTTTTCCAAGTTTGCATACAACCTTTCTTTTCTTAATACAAGCAAAACAGCCCTTAAATGTTCATGGTGCTCATCTAAGTTTTTGCTATATATTAAGATATCATCAAAATATACCACCACAAATTTTCCCAAAAATTCTCTTAAGACATGGTTCATAAGCCTCATAAAAGTGCTTGGTGCATTTGTTAAACCAAAAGGCATTACCAACCATTCATACAACCCAAATTTAGTTTTGAAAGCGGTTTTCCATTCATCCCTTCCCTTATCCTAATTTGATGGTACCCACTTTTCAAATCAATTTTAGAAAAAATGCAAGCACCAAACAATTCATCAAGCAAATCATCAAGTCTAGGGATAGGATGTCTATACTTAATGGTGATGTTGTTCACGGCCCTACAATCCGTGCACATCCTCCAAGTACCATCCTTTTGGGCACCAAAATGACGGAGTACAAACACATGGACTTAAGCTCTCTTGTACCCATCTTTTTGCATCAACTCCTCCACTTGCTTTTGGATCTCTTTGGTCTCTTGAGGATTGCTCCTATAGGCTGGCCTATTGGGCAATGATGCACCGGAATGAGGTCAATATGGTGCTCAATTCCCTCAAAGGTGGAAGGCCATGTGGCACTTCCTTAGGGAAGATATCCTCAAATTCTGCAAAAGATTTTTCACACCACTAGACAAAGAATGATCATTAGAAATGTTAGCATTTAAACAAAATTCCCTACACAAAAGCATGTATAGGGGCTGTCTTGAAACCAATGCACTTTTCACCTCACTTTTTGTTGCAAAACAACTCTCTTTTCTCTCTTTTTCATCTCAGTTTTTCTCATGATTTTTTTTTTATTTTTCATCACTCTTTTTCTCTTGTTCACTCTCTTTTTCTTTTCTCTCTTGCTCTCTTTTCTCTCTCATTTTCTTTTGATCCTCACTAACTTGTTTTAGAGATAAAGGAGAGAGTACAACCTTTCGATCCTTGTCCATGAAAGTGAACTTGTTTGAAAATCCATCATGAATGGCCTTCTTGTCATATTGCCAAGGCATTCCCAACAATATATGGCTTGCCTCCATAGGCACTACATCACAAAGAACATTGTCCTCATACTTCCCAATGGAGAATGGAACCTCCACTTGTTTGTTCACCACCATCTCCCCAACCTCACTCAACCATTGAAGTCTATATGGTGTTGGATGGGTTTTAGTGATAAGATTTAATTTAGACACCAACCTAGAACTTACTACATTTGCACAACTACCTCCATTAATTATTAGAGAACAAACTTTACCTTGAATTAGGCATCTAGAGTGGAAAATGTTCTCCCTTTGGCTAGCTTCATGTTCCTTCACTTGACTCCCCAAAAGCCTCCTCACCATAAGTAAGTCACCATCCGGCATGAACACTTCTTCTTCACTTTCCTCTCCACTTGAAGCTTCGGATTGAGACATCACTTCACCATTCATGGACACCATAGTTCTCTTGGTTAGACATTGAGAGGCTATGTGGCCATGACCAAGACACTTGAAACACTTGACATCTCTGCTCCTTGTGGTTGGTTCCATGGGCTTCTTGCCTTGAGAGGTGCTCACGGCCTCCTTGCTTGGTGCACCCTCCTTCTTTTGCTTGTCCTTCCAATTTGAAGATGGGAATTTGGAAGATGATGAAGAGGAATATTTGGATTTCCTCCTCTTTAATTGTTGCTCCACCTTGATTGCTTGTTGCACCAAATCTTCAAGCTCCACATAGTTTTGCAACTCCACCACATCTTGAATTTCTTGGTTCAAGCCATGCAAGAACCTTGCCATAGTTACCTCACGGTCCTCCTCAAAGTTTGACCTAAGTAAGGCCAATTCCATCTCCTTGAAGTACTCATCCACACTCTTGCTCCCTTGGGTAAGTCTTTACAATTTGTTGTGGATGTCCCTTTGATAGTGACTTGGGACAAACCTCATTCTCATTACAATTTTCATGTCTTCCCAAGTCTCAATTGGCTCCTCTCCAATTCTCCTCCTCTCCTTTTGGAATTGATCCCACCATACTAGTGCATACTCCTTGAACTCCAACGCCGCCACCTTCACTTTCTTTCTCTCATTATATGTGTTGCAATCAAACACTTGCTCCATCTTGAGTTCCCACTCCAAATAGGCTTCGGGGTCATTCTTTCCAAGAAAGGAAGGAACTTTGATTTTAACCCCTCAATCCTATCTTCACGCCTTCCTCCCCTAGGGCCTCCTCTTCTAGGTCTTCTTCCTCTTGGCCTCCCTCTTTCTTCACTATCATAGCCACTTGAGTCATCCCGTTGAAGGTTGGCTAGTTGTCTATCATAGTTGGATTGCATTTGCTCCATTTGTCTTTGGAGTGCTTGAACTTGATTGGCCATTCTAGCATGTAGAGTGGCTGTCCTTGGTGACAATGGTGGACTATCACCCATTTGAGTAGTAGAAAGTGTAATTTATCCTCACAACACTCCCTCTCTTTTTCACAAAGTGTATATATATATATATATATATATATATTCACTCTTTTTGGCTTTTTTCCACACAAGATGTAATTTATCTCTCAAGCCTTTTTCCACTCTATGTTCTCCTTGGGTTCTTAGAAGAGTCAAGCCAAAAACACACAAAAATCCAAAAATCAAGTAACAAAAATCACAAAACTTATCAAACTAAAGGAAACAAAGAAAGAAAGGCTAGAAAGGAAAAGATTTGGAAATGAAACAAGGAAGAAGGGAAAAAAATTGTAAAGAACACTAATTGATCAATTGGAAACTTTTCTCTTCTCTTTTCTCAACACTTCAAGAACACCTTTTCTTTTTTTGCCCAGAATTTTTTTTTTTTTTTTACTTTGAACAAGAGAAGAACACTTGGATACTTGTGTAAGATCAAAACAAATACCACGAAATTTTCCCTTCTCAAACAAGAATCAAAGTGACAATTTTTGTTGTTTTAGAAAGAAAAGAAGAAAATGGTGTAGAAGAAGAACAAAGAAGAAAATTTGAAACACAACACAAATTTCAATCAAAGCCTAAGCTTTGATACCACTTGATGACAACCAAATGGGGGTTGCTTTTTTAAGATCTTTTTGATTGAAATTATCAAGTGTGTTGCGCCATTGAAAGATTAAAACAAATTGAGTTTGAATTCAGAATGTTGGAACAAAGTAAAAGATGAAGAAGAAAAGGATAAAATGGAAGAGATTAGAGATGATGTGAGGCGCCACAAACAAAGGAAACTTTGTTTGATAAGCCAAGTGAAATCCGCCACAAGAATGTTGGAATTCTTGATAAGGATAAAAACCTTGGGTCAACCAAGAACTTAGGAGAACAATGCTCACTAACAATGGAAAATTCCAAATGACATCCAAAAAGTCCCATTCATGAAAATGGTGTGAATACATATAGGTGGCTGAAACCACTTTGTTTTTCCTCTTACAAAACCTCCCAATAATTCACTCATTCAAGACTCTATAAATTCTCTCTCTCATCTTCATGAATTACTAGAATCCTATGATAGGTTACAACCTCCACTTATTACATATTACTCAAGAAAATAAATCCTACTTAAAACCCCACTTAATAGCCACCAAAAAATGCATTTATGCCACCAACAATAACTCACCCTCTCTCTCATCTTCATGAATTACTAGAATCCTATGATAGGTTACAACCTCCACTTATTACATATTACTCAAGAAAATAAATCCTACTTAAAACCCCACTTAATAGCCACCAAAAATGCATTTATGGTAGCCACCAACAATAACTCACGTCTCTCTCTCATCTTCATGAATTACTAGAATCCTATGTCTACAACCTATTCAAACTCGTGTAACAATGGAAAAGAGTGGGCTTGACCCAAATGCAAACAAAGCAAGTTGGACCTAACTCACAAAAATCCCATTTACACTTATTGGGAAGAAATAAACATTAAACTTGAGCCTCATCTTGTTGCACGCCAATTTCACATGATTCTTCCAAGTGGATGATGCAATTGATTAACTTGGGCTCCTCTTGAATTGATTTTGGGCTTGTTTCCATGAGAAGCCCAATCATGTGGTTTAGAGCTTCTTGGGCCTTCTTTGTTCTTGCCTTGGTCATTGGGCCTCCAAGGCCTTGTATAGCTTCTTGTTCCACTTTGTGCCTAGTTGGGCTCACATCACTATTCAATTACAATTCATGTTCTTGGAGCTTGCCAAAAAGTGTGGCTAAGGTCATGGTTGAGAGATTTCTTGACTCCGCAATAGCTGTCACTTTAGGTTGCCAATGTCTGTTCAAACATCTCAACACTTTGTTAATAAGATCTTCATTAGGAAAAGTATTTCCCAGTGAAGCAAGGTGATTTACAATAAGTGTAAAACGTTTTTGCATTTCTTTAATGCTTTTATTTTGGTTCATTCTAAAAAGCTCATATTTATGAGTGAGAGTATTAATCCTTGATCTTTTCACTTCACTAGTACCCTCATGGGTTACTTATAAAGTGTCCCACATTTCTTGGGCAATTTTATAATTTGACACAGTAAAGAATTCATCATACCCCAAGGATGTGGTAATGATGTTTTTGCCACTCAAATTATATTGGACCTTTTTTTTATCATCATTGGTCCATTCACTTCTTGGTGTATTAACTCTTACACCATTCACAACTTGTGTGGGGATAAAGGGACCATTTTTAATAAAATCCCACACATCTAAATCAATAACTTTGATAAAAAATTTCATTATTTCTTTCCAATAAGCATACCCATCCCCATTGAAAAAAAGGAGGTCTATAGGCAGAATAACTTTTTGAAAAATCATTTGAGGAGGCCATCACTTTCTCTTGAAGCTGTTAAGCCCTTTACACAAGAGCCTAGCTCTGATACCACTTGTTACCAAGTAACCTCAAACTCAAGAGGGGAGTGAATTGAGTTTTGAAATATTTTCGCAAATATTTTGTAAAACATTTGTTTATCAATTTTCGTTGAAGCTATTGGATAATTGAAGTGAATAAATAAATAAAATTGAATACTTTACTCATAAATTAAATAAGCCAAGATGAATAACATTCAAGCAAGCATATAAAATAAATGCACAAATGTAAAGAAATAGGGTTGAGAGAATCAAACACAAGGATTTATCCTAGTTCAGCCACCCCTTGTGAGTTACATTCAGTCCTTAAGCAAACCACTCAAGATTTTTCACTAAACTTCAAGCTTGAACAGGTCCTTGAAAACCTTTACAGATTGGAGCACTCAACAACACCTTGGGATACCTCACCCTTGTGCTTTGAGCCTCAAAACAGGTATGTCTCACCCTTTACAACCTTTGAGGGATACATCACCCTCTTTACACCTTTGAAGGATACCTCACATTCTTTTCAATAAGGGATACCCCACCCTTTTTCACTAGAAGGATACCTCACCCTCTATACAGAATAGACAAAGTGTTTGAATGATAAAAACTCTTTCAAAGAGTAGATTGATACAAATTAAAGCTCAAGAATGCCCCTTTTAAATATATCAAGTTTTCTCACAAAAACAGGGCAAAAACATGTTTAGAATTTGATTCTCATATATAAGTGTTAGATTGATGTTCTGAATTGAAGGTTAACCTTAATAAAGTCCCAAGGCAAGTATTTATAAGTTGTTGGAAGAAAGGAGCCGTTGGGTAGCATTTATGGCAACATTAATAGCCAAGAAAATAGTCGTTGGCTGCTGTCAGCCCACTGGTAATCGATTACACAATCTCTGTAATCGATTACATGGTTGTTTGAACATGTTCTTGGCTTTCTGGGCACTTAGTAATCGATCACCTGCTTGGTGTAATCGATTACAATGCCTCTGACTTTCATGTAATCGATTACCATTTCTATGTAATCGATTACAAGGCTTTTTGAATGTGTTCTTGCCTTTCTGGGCTCATTTTAATCAATTACAAACATCTTGTAATCGATTACCTTGGCCTTTGAACACATTTTTCAAGTCCAATTGAGTATGTAAGCCATTTCTAACACTTAGATCATTGGATTAAACATAAATGCCTTCATGAATATTGAATCCAAGATTTAAAATCAACATTTCTTGAAAAACATGTTTAACTTTGAATTTACAAGCTGATTTTGAAAATGATATTTGAAAAACCATTTGAGAATCATTGAGATACTTAAAGGACATTTTACATTGATATTCTAGGACCTATAACCTATATCAAATATACCTCTTTTGATCTTGGTTTTGTTCTTTTGATCTTGATCACTTCTTTTGATCTTAGTCTTCATCTTGCATTTGTTAATCATCAAAAACTTCATTTGATATGCTTCAAGACATAAGCATTCATAATCTCTGGGATAATTACTAATGCCGAGGTTCACAGAATACTTGTTGACCAAAGGAGCTCGACTAATATCATGTTATTATTTCTCTAACATTATCTTGCTATATTCATCTATGATCATTACAACTCACAAGGTTATCACACCTTGGTGAGGTCTGAGGAATACAAGGTCCGAAGAGGATCAGACATTCTGAAATGTACATGATGGCTAAACAAAGGAATCCACTTAACCAGTTTTTGAGTTTAAGGAGTGCATTCAAGGGTTTTCACTCATACCCTAATGAGCCTGACCTTAACACATAAATTAAGGTTTATAAAGGTTGAGCGTATCTGACTATAGCCCGAGACAGTGGACTCCACACTGAGAGGTTTCTGTGTCAACCATACTCCAACAATAAAACCTGGAAAAGGTTTGACATGGCTACAAAATTAAGCCTAACCTATAAGCCTAAAAAAGGTTTAACAAGGTTACGAGCATTAGATCATTGCCTAGGATAGTGGATACCATTCCAAATGGCTTTCGTGTCACAGTTTTACTCCAAAAAATGACTAAGTGTCAAAACACTTATAAGCGGACCCGACCACCAAGATTGAGCATTGTACTCATCTCGGTGATAGAAATATGAGTTTTTGTTAAGTCTAAAATGCCCACCGGGATTGAGCGTTGGACTTATCTTGGCCGAATAGAGGTGAGAGTATGCTAAGTATAAACAAGATCACCGAGATTGAGCATTGGACCTATTTTGGAGAGGAAAGAGAAAAGACAATAGATAGAAAAGTGCTAACTATTTAAAATAAATGCTCCTAAGATCGGGACTTGTCTATTTACAAATATTATTGAACCCCATGTAGGGGAAAAATGAAAAGCATGAAATAAAAGAAGAGTTTGGTCAAGCGTCCTCCGAGGTCCCCTCCACAATGGTCTCCTAGGTCCTCACCTCTGTCTGGTCATCCTTTGATGCCCCATCTTCCTCCTCTTCACTAATTTAACCATCTACAATTTGACCATCTTTGACTAACTTTAGTGAACCAATCCCATCCTCATTAAGATACGGGTTTAGAAGGCGGAGTTCAGTGAGAGCATTCACAAATGATTCATCCACAGACTCAGACCATTCATCTTTAAGCACCATAATCTGTTCATTTAGCTTGGCCTCGGTCTGACGGAGAAATTCATTTTTAGCTTGAAGGGTGGTTAGAGTAGTCTTGGTAGAAGATATATAATCCTTCAACTTATTTTCCTGAACCACATCTTTAGCAATTTGGACACAGTGCGTTCACCTCAACAACTTGAGCTTGGAGATTAGTCATCTCGACAGTATCCTCAGAAAGTCAGGAAACCTTGGATTGGAGCTCGACAATCTCATCCTCGCGCAACTCGAGCTCTTAAGTGACTTGAGCCAACTGCCCATCTTTCTGGGCAACAACCAACTCAAGACTCTATTTTTCACCCCAGAGGGCATTGAGCTCTCTTTCCAACTCTTAAGCCCCACGAATGGACTCAAAAGCCCCCTCTAGAAATAAAAGGATGAAAACATTGTGAAGGCACTAGACTTGAGCATCTTGGAGAAGCTCCACCATATCATGCTCTATAAGCACATCTAAATTAGTGGTAGACAAAAGGGTGTTATCAATGATTCTACTAGGGTCGATCCCTCTGCCCTACACTGATCCAAATGAAAAATGCAGTGGAGCACCCTTTGGGGTTGCTGACCCCGAACAGTAGGAGCCTCGACAGGATTTACCATGGAAGCTAGCCTTTTTCCCGTTTACTCACTACACGTGTCAACTTTTCTTTTCCTAGTGCAGAGAGGTTGCACAAGGGAATCAGGCTCTACTGCTTACATTGTTGCCATGGGTGGAGGTAGAAGAATGACGACCGTGACCTTTGGAGTGGCAACTGGGGCTCGAGATCCAAAGGCTCCCACTCTCTTGGCTACTAAGTATTAATTAGGCTAAAAGCTCGAGTCCACCGAGGGGTGCTATGCTTTCTGCAAAATGAAAGCAAGTGTTACAACACTTAAGAAAAATATGGAAAACAAATGAGTTAGAAATATATAGGATGAGATACCTAGTAAAGGTTTTATAGAATCAGTGGGCTTAACAAAGATATCTTTATAGTATATGGCCCCTTTCGTGTTGGCCCATTCAACAAGAAAATGAAGGATCTCATCCTCATCCTCAACGAGCTCAAAAATCAAAGTTTTAATCTCTTCTATCCTCCAGTCCTATAAGACTTGGGTCTAGTATAAATAAAGACGGGGTTCACCATATGGGGTAACAAAAAAAGGTGTTGACCCTGGAGTCCCCTCAATTCTGAAGAAATCATTCTTAAAGTTTTTGAAGGACTTCAACGGTAAGAATCAAGTGAAAAGGAAGAAGAACGATTAGATGAAATATGGCCAGTTGAAAACCTGACACATGAGTTTGAAAGCCCAGATGAACCCCTATGCGTTTAGGTGAAGCTGGGTTAGTGCAACACATAAACAGTTGAGGACCTCGATCTTGAACTCGGTGAACGGAAGCTGAACCTCGATCCTTGTGAAGAGTGTCTTATACATTTAAATGAAATGGTCGCCTTTCATTCGAGTTGAACACACTCTTTCTTCCTCGAGCAGATGATGGACGATGTACTCTATATCTCTTAATCTGTCCATGGTCAATTGCAAATATTATTGCTTCTCGTATGCATCCCTTGCACTCATACCACTTGATGGAGTGCCCAAGACCAAGACCTCTCAATTGACCTATTGATATAGGCCAATTTCGCAAGGGAAGATGATCTCCCTATGTTCTGATGGAGCCATTCTCTAGGTTTACTCTATAACGTCTCCTACAGAGGCCGCACTCATATTAGATTTAGATGAGGATTCGTTAAGATTCCCTAACTCTACCAAACAGACTGGTCCTTGCCTTGCTAGCTCTCTAACATGATCCGCTCTGTAGATTGCCTACAAGATTCTCATCCTAGTTAACAAACTTGGACCACCATCAGAATCCCCACTGTGAGCCTAAAGCCTTCGTCGTGACAGAGGTGGTAGGGATAACGAAGCACTAACAATCTCTACAGACACGCCACTATTTTGAACTATTTCTTCACTACCATTCCCTAACATTTCCTCCCACAAAAAGGTGTTTTTAGAAAAGAAAAAGGGTGGAGAAGGAGAGTACCTTAGATTTAAATGGCAAAAAGGGCTAAAAATACCAACAACCACCACTTGAGCTTGCCAGAAATTACCTTGTTTGCTAGAGAGGAAGAGCATAATTGCTAGAGAAGGAGAAAACTGGGAGGATAAATCCCCCAATCTTATTTATAATCGAAGGAAACTTCCTCAACCGTTGTCATGAATAGGGATAGAAGTGTCTCTTCTATATCATTTCAAAAATTAAAAATGACTAATCATGACGCTATGAATCCCAAATGGCGGCTTCCACTATTCTTCAACCACACGGTGTATTATTTTTAAGCAAAAGTAGTTGAAAGGACAATGTTCAGAACGTTCGAAATTGAAATGATGCGTGACATTTCAGAAGGACACTCACACTGGATCACGAGCTTTCATCAAGATATCATGTAAAATCATAACACAGATTTCGATTCTAGACCAAATTACACTCAATTTGGACAAGCCCCATTAACAAATCTGTATGAGGGCAACCGACTACGTATCCCGGATAATGGTATATGATGACTTAAGCAGAGTGATCTATTCTGAATCTTGACCTTACTCATTAACCCCGAGGGCATTGTATGACACATCACGGACTTCGGCCCTTTAGAAAAAAAATATTGCGAGATCCAACATTTATGTTATGACTTGGATCCTTTTGTCCTATGTGTGCCATGTGCTCCTACTGAACTTAGATATCTTGACACTTAGCTGTCCCATCTAAGTGCCAAGTTGGGGGTAACTATTCTGGACTGGGTTACGGGTTAGCAGTTCAAGAGCAACCAAACCCACTAGAATAGTATTTGAATATTTATGGGCGCTATTTGATAAGTACATCTACCTATTTCTAAGGCATAAATTTCTCACAAAATCCCTCATAGATATGAACACTAATTATATCCCACATAAATAAAGAAATTAGTTATAAGAGATAACAATATCCTGAATTCTAATATTAAATAATAACATTCAATTCATATTGGATTACAATTCTTATCACTCAAGACGCTCCTATAAATACCTTGAAAGGTCTCAAAGGTATAGATGAGCTTCTTTATTTTTTTAGTAGCATTGGATACTTTAGTTTGAATTTGGAATTACATTTTTTTATTTCTAAATAGCAATGGCTAGTTTTATTTCTCTATTAATAAATGAATCTCATATAAAATTACATAAAACCCACTTGTGCTGTAGAGAAAGTTAGAGACAACATGTCAACATCATAACCTGCATATTTTTGTAGTAAATAACTTGGTTACTCAAGTCATCAACCAAATCTTATAGCATGAAAATGTCTAGTTTTCAATGAGTTTTACTTTACCTCGGAAATAAATTTTGACTAGCAAAAGAGAAAGATGATTTGGATTTTACTGTTCTACTAGTACTTATTTTGTGTCTATTGGCGCCACTTGCGCCATGCATGAACTAAAACTAGTTTTGCACTCTGTGTGAATAAACAATAGTTCCATCTGTCATTAAGAATTTAGTTTCTAGTTTGGGTTGTAAGCTTAAACATTTACAAGGAAATTACTTGAGATTGGTTGACTGGAACGGTTCACATCGTATTTTATTGATTAATGTGCATTATTAAAGGATTCTTTCTTATAAATAACTCATTACCTACATTTATGAAATATTATTGTTATTAATTTTGATAATTTTCCTAAACTGGTAATGTGGTCTTTTGCCTATTTCTTATGTTTTTTAGAGTAATGTTAGTATAGATTCGAGTTCATGTTGAACCCTATATGTAACATCATATCCACTATTCAAAACATAATTTAAAATTATAAAAATATGTATATTATAAAATTCAATAATAGATATACTATCACGTAAATGATTCACTGTGAACCCAAGTCTATACTAACATTACTCTATTTTTTGTGCCTTGCAAGGTTGGTTTCAAAACTATTCTAAACTATATTTTGAGGGTTACCTGAGTAGGTAGACTGTAGTGGGTTCCTCCGAGGTATAACAATAACTGCTGGTAGAGCAAGTGGTGGGTACTTGCAAAAGGCACTCTGATGCTTAAGTCAGTAGCTGCACATAGAGGATAGTGTGTAATGGAATTCAGGCATACATTGTCTCCCTTGCTTACTGTATTTATATGAGTGTTTTAGGGTTTGTAGTGTCTAAGCATTCAATACATGTTGAATACTGCTAACTGGGATTATGGAGACACGATCGTAAGGGATAGGATCATAGGGGATAGGATCATGAAGACCACTATCCCTTTGTCCTTATTCACCCACTTGTACGGGATATGATTAGGATTTGTTCCTGTCGCCAAGCCTAATGTGTGGGTTGCTTCATGCGCACTGTACATCTGGGTGCCAGCTTGGATGGTCAGGTCGCTCCAATTCTGTGGACCCATGACCTGATCCAGAACAGTTGCCCCTAACTTGGCACTTTGATGGGACAATAAAGTGTCAAGATATAAGTTTCACTAGAGTACATGACATGTAATGTACATAAGGGATTCGAGCCATAGTGTTTTATGCCAAATCTCATGATGTTCTCTTAAAGAGCCGAGGTCCGTGATGTATCATAATGAATTTCCAGGGTTCATGAGCTTTACTTACATCATTGTTCCATTGTCTGGGGTATGCAACAAGTTGCCCCCATGTGTGGTTAGAGGGGTTTTGTATCATTTCTCATATTTGGACTGAGATTTGGGTTGTTGTTACACCGTGGTGGCTCTTTAAGGGTTCATAATCGGGCTTAGGCATTTTGGAACTCCATGTGTCGCTTTAATTTTGAGTGTTTTATACCTTGTCCTTTCAAATGCTTTTGTTTAGAAACGGTGAGCCATATGGGTAAGGAATAATAAAGGTCATCGTTTGGCGTTCATAACATCATGATTAGCCATTTTCAAGTTTCAAAATTAGAAAGGCATCATAATGAGGAACTTTGAATGGAAAGACGTATCTGCCCCTATCGATACCAGCAATTTGAGATGACTTTTCATGCTTACAAATAGGGGCGAGGTTTGGCCCTTCCCACTCTTCGCTCATTCCTACACTCCAGATTTCTTTTTCTCCCTACTTAGGCGATTTCTGGCACCTTAGTGGTTGTCATTAGCAATTCAAGGCTTTCTCAGTAAGGCTTTTTCAGTATTTCCTTCACCTTTCAGAGGCCTTTTAGAGACTTCTTCCAACTAATACTTAAAGTGCTCCTTGTTTCACCCTTTCCATTTTTTGTCCTTTCCTTCGAATTATTTAGTAGGGCAAAATGTCTGGGAGTGAATAGATGGTGTAGAATAATGGCCTGCCAGTAGAGGTCTTGAGTCCTCCTTCGTTTTCATCACCTCAGCCACGATGGGCGCTTCAAGCCCATGGTGAGGATTTTGGTGAGGGATCAAATCCCTTGACTAAGGTGAAGATCTTGGAGGCACTTCGGAGGGTGGACCAAGCCAGAGGACTGGCGAGGTGTAGGCCAGCCTGTCTACTATCTGAACTGATGATGGCGGTGATGGACATGAGTGATTCTTCTGATTTTGACTTGGGTGCGTCCTCTGAAGGTATGACACGAACCTGGAGGGCTGCACCTGCTGAGAGGGGGAAGGTTCTAGGAAAAGAAGTTCATCTTCCCGTGAAATGTTGACAAATACTGGTGGGAGGACTAGAAGGTTCTAGGAACTTCTTCCGATATGAGGACCATAGACGATGCTTTGGAGAAGTAATAATATTTGTAGCTAACCTGGAGGGGCTTAGAGATTGAGAGTTTGTGATCCAACACCTATCGAAGGAAAAGTGGGTGTGTTTGACTTATATGGAGGGTGAACACTTCATATAAATGTACAATGCTCTCTTTACCCGAATTAGAGTGTGGTTACCATTCACTGCTTTCGAGATGGGCACACTTAATTACCTGCAGGTGGCGCTCACTTAAATTCATCCAAATGTTTGGGAATTTATCCAAGCATCTGAGTTGGTTTGCCGAGTCTTTGAGTGGCCGTACTCAGTTAAGTATTTCCTTTTCTTTTTCTCTTGGTTGACGACCTCTGGAACCAACCAAACCAAAGGATGGGTTACACTGTGTGTACAGAATGGGCACGTAGTCTTCAAGCCCTACTAAGAGTCCTTCAAGAAGTTTAAAAATGACTTCTTTAGGGTAGAAGGAGCTTTGGGTAAGATACCTTTCTTTGTCACTCCAGAAGGTGAGCTACGCCTCCACTTATATCGGAATGAAGTCAATTGGGGGTAGAGTAATAAAGAATTAGAGCCTCTACATTCTGAGATCCCTTCTTCTAAAGCCTAGGTCCTAGATATCTTGATTGACTAGACTAAGGAAAAGTGGGCCATCTCGTGTAAGAATATCTTAGATGAGCCTGCCACCTCTATCAAGGTTGTCCTAGGTATTCTGTCTTACATATTTTCTTTTTGTACTTTCCTTCTTTCATGAATTTTCCTAAGTGTTGTAACATTTCTCCTTTTATTTGCTGAAAGCATGGCTCCACCATCTAAACTTCGGTGCCTGGCTGAGATGTTGGCAAACAAAAGCAGTGAGGCATTAGGATCTCGGGCCCCAACAACTACTCAAGTGGAAAATGTTGTGGTCCCCACTTCCACTTTTTTAAGCAATGCGGTCCCTCCTCCTATGGCCATAGCAGTTTCTCCACCTCCCCAGTTCATTGGGGCTCGGGATGTTGAGACGAGCTTTCCTGTACTACAGCTGCGACCTCGAAAAAGATAAGCTAAAAGTAGCTGGGATGACAAAGGGAAAAGGCTGGCCATCAAGGACTTTTCTGAGTATCCTGAAGTGTTTGACATCCCCATTGGCTCAGAATTTTAGGGTGCTTCACTTATACCTCCACCGGTGTCGGTATGATATCAAGCAACTGATCCCTTCAACTTTATTGACAATACCTTGTTAAATTAGATCGAGGCCAAGGCATTAGTTCTATTTGACATGTCAAAGTTCTTTGGTAGGGCACAACTAGGGAGTTTGCGACTCACCTTTTTTCTTTGACTTACGGAGGAAAACTAGGATTCCTTCCAAATGTTCCTAACTTAGAGGGAGAGCTCAACACCCTTTGGGGTGATAAGCAGAAATTGGAGTTGGATCTTACTGAGAAAGATAGGCTACTTGCCTAGGCAACCATAGAGGCAAACTAGAAGGATGGGCAGCTCAAGTCGCTCGATGGCAAGGTTGATAAGCTCCGAGCTGAGGTTGCCTGCATTGCCACAAATATTGTCAAGGTCCCCTCTCTCCAGGCTTGAGTTACCGAGATGGAGTCACTTCAGGTCAAAGTTACCGAGGCTAATAAGCTTCAAGCCCAACTCGGTGAGGTAACAACTCAAGAGGATGATATGAAGAAGAACCTGGCCTTGGTCCAGTATATTATTGATGATTCCTAAGCTCAGTTTGAGCTTCTAAATGAAGAACTTAACCAAACAATGGGTGATTGGTTATCGTTCGTAGAGGAAACGTTTAAAAATACTCTTTGTCAACTCCATCTTTTTAACCCCGGGCTCAATGAGGAAGGGGTCAGTGCATTGAAGGAGGTCTGGGATGGTCACATCGTGGACATGGTTGCTTTTGAACCTGCCCCAACTGGCCAAAAAAATTTTGAGGTGGAAAACAGAGAAGGGATTGGGGTAGTACCAAAGGCTGGATGGGAAGAGTGTTGGTGTATACCTTAGAGGCCGATACTTTTTCTGTATTTGTATACATTCTATTATGCTTATTTTAATATATGAGGCATTTCATTTATTGTGTTCTTTTTTGATAAACATAATAAAGTCCTTAGAGTAGTAAGTTTGATGCCAAAGGACATCAAGTGGATGACTTGATCGTGAGATTCTTTTTGGTTACAACACTATTCTTAAATGTCCCTAGTTAAGTATTATTGTTAATTAGGACTACAATAATACATTAAGACTAATATGTGCATAGACTGATGACCACTTCTCACGGGTCATGGATATGAGATATCAAGTCTTCATATGAGTACATATTAGAGTAATGATGTACTGGACTGACCCACCATGAGAACGCTACATGGATCGTTACATGAGTGTCATAAGCAATTCTCATAGTGACAATGGTGGTTGTGGTCCTTTGACCTGAAATCACTACGATTCCTACATGAGGAGTTATGTGTTTTAATGCCATCAAGCGTCATCTGTAACAAGGTGATTATAAAGTTGGTTATTGGACATACCGCGAATCATGCAGAGGGATGTGAGTGACTTAGATGAGATTTGTCACTCCTACATAACAGAAGCGATATCTTCGGGCCCCCTGATTGAGTGAGACTGCGAAATGTATGGCCATGCTCAAATGAGTCAATATGAGATATTGATCTCATTTGTTGTTACAAACTCTGCTCGAGTATCAGGAACAGAAAGATTGGACTATACAAGGGTGACGTATTCTATGCCTTATGTTCAATCTAGATATCTTGACAAAGGAACTAAACGACACGGAAACATTGGTCACGGAAAGGTTATGTCAAATCACTTACATTTTTATTACTTGGATAGCAGCGATGTGTTGCTAGATACCGCTCACTACTTGTAATATTAAAATGAGATTTTAATATTACTGCCAACTTAATAAGAACTTGCAGGGTCATACACATAGAGCAGACTAAAATTGGAGCAATGGATCCAAGTTAGACTCGGATTCAAATATGGGCCAGACTCATAACAGATGGGTCTAGGATTGCATAGCTTACCTTACTGCTGCTCACACTCACTTAAGGCAGTCACTATTATAAATAATATTGCTAAGAGGGCTACTAAGATATATAATTTCAGAACCCTAGCCGCACCTACAGAAAAGTGAGTGAGAGAGTGACAGGTTTCTTCTCTTCTCTTCGTAGCTAGCATTGTGTAAGAGAGACGTGAGGCTCCTCTTGGCAGACATTGGATGTTTGTGAGTCTATTCGTGTGGATACCGCAGAGACATCATTTCTATTACGGTGTTGGTGATTCACGTCCTTCCTTTTGATCACGCTTCAAGAGGTAAATAATTTAAAAACTCAGATTATGGCTTGTTCGCATGGATCCTCGATGGGAATCCCTGTTTTTCACTGCGTGATGTATCCGCAATTCCCAACAGTGGTATCAGAGCATCTTACGAAACCATGATTCAGTTTTTTGTTTTTGTTTACATGAGATAACATGTTTTCTGTTCTTATTTTTGACAAAAGATATGATCTTTAATATGTTATTTCTGAAAATCGTATGAAACCCTTTACGAAATCATATTCTGTTTTATGTGTTGTATACAAAACCGTGATGTTGTTTTCAAAACCTATGAAGATGTTCATAGGTTCTGTGAAAACCGTTTTATATTAAGATGTATATTTTTATGAAGCTTTCTGGTATGTATGTGATACGTACAGCGTTATGGAATCCTTATTCTTAATGCGTGGCGTAAGGGTTTAGGAAACCTTGTTCTTGGTTTGTGGCAGCAGAGGTTATGGAATCCTTGTTTTTGCACAAGAGGCGTAGCGCAAGGGGTTTTGGAAACCCTATTCTTGTTTTACGGCAACAGCATCAAGTGTTGATGTCAAGCTATCAAGGAGGTGCCTAAGGTTCAAGTGTTGAACGATGGCGCAAGGGTTCCCTGTGGCACATGACGTGTTCATGTTGTTCGGGCTTAGGGTTCCGCACGGCACAAGGGCTCAAGGGAGGCGCAAGAGATTCAGCTCTTGTTTATGGTCAAATTTTTCGGGCTGGGGCGCTGCCCCCGCACCCCGGAAGGGGCAGCCTCCCCTTGACCGGGCAGCGGGACCCCCATGGTCAGGGCAGAATCCCATTGCGTAGCGTGTGTTATTCAAAAACACCTTTTTTCTATCCCCTTTTATGACTCATGAAAATAATAATGTATTATTGTTTTGAGTTTATATGTTCTTGTGATGCATGGTGCATGGTTATGGCCTCAGTCCTCTTTTTATGCTATTTTGGTTTTTATAAATACGACCTACGTGTCGTGCCTTTCTTTCTACATTCTGATTGTACATTCTCTTCTCACCTAACTCCCCTCGAATGTAAAAGAGGCAAGTGAGGACGTTGGTGAGAGACGCTTGGTGAAGCTGACTTAGTTAATGCTACTCTCTTAGGGGCCATAACCATGTCACTTTTATTATATGCTTTTTATGTCTGCGATGCATGGATAATATTTATGGTATGATAAACAGTTTAATAAATAGTGAGATCTAGTAATAATAATAATTCCCTCAAAGCAAATATTAAGTCATTATGTGATGCCTTCCAATGTGTGGCACTCGTCAAGACTAGTATCGATCAAGTGTAGGTCTGCCAAAGCAGGATACCTTTATCTATATTAGTAAGATGCGATGGGATAAGAGTAATATCCAAATGCCAACCATTGGGTCTGACTTAACAAGGCAATTTCAATAGGATTGAAGGCTTAGAGGCATGAAGTTGGGTTTTGGTCCATTAGATGGACTTGAATAAGTATTATTAACCTAACTATCCAAGAGTTACATGTGATGTAATTGGAAAGTGTTTCCTACCTAAATAACTGAATTTTGGGTGATTAGCTAAAACTGACTCAAAACAAGGTGAAATATGGATCTTGGCCCGCTAGGAAATCTTACGATGGGATTTTCCAAGTCAATGCTGAGGGTCATTGATTAGAATAAAATAGTGGGAGGCATATTTAATTAAAAGACCTCATTAAATATATTTATGGCATGATACTTATATTTTGTATATTTCTGTTAATAGATTACCATGGCAACAAACACATCGGGTACTTTATCATTGTGATCCGTCCTTGAGAAGGACAAGTTATCTAGAATAAATTTTCTAGACTGGTACAGGAATTTGAGGATTATCCTCAAGCAAGAGAAAAAGCTGTATGTTTTGGAACAACCTATTCCTGAGCCACTTGCTACTAATGCCCCTAGAACTGAAAGAAATGCTTATAAGAAGCATCAAGATGATGCTTTGGACATCGGATGTCTAATGCTAGCCACCATGATCTCTGAGCTCCAAAAGCAACATGAGAACATGGATGCATACGATATGATCGTACACCTTAAGAAGCTCTATCAAGAGCAGGCCAGGCATGAGAGATTAGAGATCTCTAAAGCATTATTTCAGTGCAAGTTGGTAGAAGGAAGCCCTGTTGGTGCTCATGTACTCAAGATGATTGGGTACATTGAAAACCTAGAGAGACTTGATTTTCCTTTGGGCCAAGAGTTGGCCACTGACTTAGTCCTGCAATCATTGCTGAAAAGTTTTAGTCAATTTGTCATGAACTACACCATAAATGAGATTGACAAATCACTACCAGAGCTGCTAGGCATATTGAGAACTGCTGAGCAGAACATTAACAAAGGCAAAGGGAAGGCCATCATGATGGTCCAAAAGAATAAGGGCAAGAAACAACAGAAAAAGCCTAAGGATAACTGGAAGGGAAAGGGCAAGGATAAGTCCAAGCCCAGCACTTCTGGCTTAAAACCAGTGGGTGGAGTGGCTAAGGAAGGTACATACTTCCATTGTGGTCAAACCGAACATTGGAAGAGGAACTGTGCCAAGTTCTTGGAGGAGCTCAAAAGAAGAAGGAAGTGAGACTTCTACCTTAGGTATTTTTGTTATTGAAGTCAATTTATCTTACGCATCATGGGTATTAGATCTTGGATGTGGATCTCACATTTGTGTAAATGTGCAGGATCTAAAGAGCAAGATAAACCATTGACGAAGGGTGAAGTCGACCTACGAGTGGGAAATGGAGCAAAGGTTGCTGCATTAGTCGTAGGGACTTATTTATTATCTTTGCCCACTGGGCTTGTAATAGAGTTAGAGAACTGCTATTTTGTGCTTGTTATTAGCAGGAATATCATTTCTGTTTCTTGTTTGGATAAGAAAGGTTTTTCTTTTATTATAAAGGATAAGTGTTGTTCCATTTATATGAATGATATTTTTTATGGTAGTGCACAATTGAGTAATGGACTTTATGTACTTGATCTCGAAATGCTCGTCTATAACATAAATACAAAAAGGTTTAAATCAAATGATCTGAACCCAACTTATCTCTGGCATTGTCGTTTGGGCCACATAAATGAGAAACGCATCTCCAAACTCCATAAAGATGGATTCTTGGACTCGTTTGATTTCGAATCATATGAGACATATGAATCTTGTTTATTGCGGAAGATGACAAAGGCCCCATTCACTGGACAAGGTGAAAGGGCTAGTGATCTTTTAGGCCTTATACATAGTGATGTATGTGGGCCACTAAATACACTCGCTAGGGGCGATTTTCAATACTTTATTACATTTACTGATGATTTCAGTAGATATGGATTTGTATATCTTATGAAGCACAAATCAAAATCCTTTGAAAAGTTTAAAGAGTTCAAGAATGAAGTACAAAACCAACTTGGCAAGCGTATTAAAATCCTTCGATCACATCGAGGAGGAGAATACTTAAGCCAATAGTTTGATGATCATCTGAAAGAGTGTGGGATAATATCTCAACTCACTCCACCAGGAACACCACAATGGAATGATGTCTCTGAAAGGAGGAGCTAGACTTTATTAGACATGGTCTGATCCATGATCAGTCATGCAAACCTTCCAGGCTCCTTCTAGGGACATGCTCTGTTAACAACAACTTTCACACTTAACCGTGTTCCATCTAAGACGGTTCAAAAGATACCATATGAGATATGGACTGGGAGATGGCCCAGTATGTCTTTCTTGAAGATTTGGGGCTGCGAAGCTTATGTGAAACGTTAAATTTCTGATAAGCTTAGACCTAAATCAGATAAATGCTTCTTTGTGGGGTATCCAAAGGAAATCAAGGGATACTTTTTCTATAATCCTACCGAGGGCAAAGTGTTTGTCGCACAGAAAGATGTGTTTCTAGAAAGGGAGTTTATCTCCAAAAGAACCAGTGGGAGAAAAGTAGAACTTGAAGAAGTTCAAGTTTCACAAAACAGCAATGAACCAATGGTGGAAATAGAGTAGTATCCACAAAATGTTATAGAACAACAACCTGCTCTAGTAGCATAAAACCTGCGTAGGTCTAACAGGATACGTCATCAACCAGAGAGATATGGATTTCTCATGACCCAATAAGGTGACGTATTGCTCAGGGATCAAGATGAGCCTATGACTTACTAGGAAGCCATTATTGGCCCAGAATCTGAGAAATGGCTTGAGGCTATGAGATCTGAAATAGATTCCATATATGCCAACCAAGTATGGACCTTGGTTGACCCACCTGAAGGGGTAAAACCCATTGGGTGCAAGTGGGTTTTCAAGAAGAAAATTGACATGGATGGTAATATGCATACCTTTAAGGCATGATTGGTGGCTAAAGGTTTCAAACAAATTCATGGTGTAGACTATGATGAAACTTTTTCCCCAGTTACGATGCTTAAATCTGTTCGGATCTTGCTTGCTATTGCAGTATACCATGATTATGAAATCTGGCAAATGGATGTCAAAATTGCTTTCCTTAATGGAAATCTTCTCGAGGATGTGTACATGACACAACCTGAGGGTTTTGCCACTCCAAAGGATGCTAGAAAAGTATGCAAGTTGCAACGATCTATTTATGGATTGAAGCAAGCTTCCAGAAGCTGGAATCTTCATTTTGATGATACAATAAAACAGTTTGGTTTCATCAAGAATGAAGAAGAATCTTGTGTCTACAAGAAGGTTAGTGGGAGCACTATTATCTTTCTGGTATTGTATGTAGATGATATACTACTTATTGGAAATGACATCCCTACCCTACAGTTCGTAAAGACTTTGTTAGGAAACTGTTTCTCTATGAAGGACTTGGGCGAAGCCACTTATGTATTAGGTATCAGGATCTATAGAGATAGATCACTGAGACTGCTTGGCCTAAGTCAAAGTACATATATAGACAAAGTGTTAAGACGATTTAACATACATGAATCCAATAAAGGGCTTTTGCCTATGTCACATAGTGTAAGCCTATCTAAAGCTCAATCCCCTTCCACCCAGGATGAGAGGGATCGCATGAGAAAGATTCCATATGCATCTGCAATTGGATCTATCATGTATGCCATGTTATGTACTCGACTAGATATCTCGTATGCTTTGAGCATGACGAGTAGGAACCAGTCTGATCCCGGTGAGAGTCACTAGACTGCTATCAAGAACATCATTGAGTACTTAAGAAGGACTAAGGATTCGTTGTTGGTATATGGAGGCGAGGAAGAGCTAGTTGTAAAATGTTACACTGATGCTAGTTTCCAAACTGATAAGGACGACTCCAGATCACAATCGGGTTATGTTTTTTGCCTAAATGGTGGGACTGTAAGCTAGAAGAGTTCAAAGCAGGAGACAGTCGCCGATTCTACCACAGAGGCTGAGTATATTGCTGCCTCCAATGCAGCAAAGGAGGCCGTTTGGATCAGGAAGTTCATTACTGAACTTGGCACTATTCCTAGCATTGTGGACCCATTGGACCTCTATTGTGATAATAATGGAGCCATTGCACAAGCTAAGGAGCCTAGATCTTACCAGCGATCCAAACATATACTTAGGCGCTTCCATCTCATTCGAGAGATCATCGATAGAGGAGATATGAAGATATGCAGAGTACCAATAGATGATAACATTGTTGATCCACTGACGAAGCCTTTTACGCAACAGAAGCATGAGGGTCACACTAGGTCTTTAGGCATTAGACATATGCCTGATTGGCTCTAGTGCAAGTGGGAGATTGTTGGTGTATGCCCTAGAGGCCAATACTTTTTCTATATTTATATACATTCTATTATGCTTATTTAAATATATGAGGCATTTCATTTATTGTGTTCTTTTTTGATAAACATAATAAAGTCCTTAGAATAATAAATTTGATGCCATAGGACATCAAGTGAATGACTTGATCGTGAGATCCTTTTTGGTTACAACACTATTCTTAAATGTCCCTAGTCAAGTATTATTGTTAATTAGGATAACAATAATACATTAAGACTAGTATGTGCATAGACTGATGACCACATCTCATGGGTCATGGATATGAGATATCAAGTCTTCACATGGGTACACATTAGAGTAATGATGTACTAGACTGACCCACCATGAAAACGCTACATGGATCATTACATGAGTGTCATAAGCGATTCTCATAGTGACAATGGTGTTTGTGGTCCTTTGACCTAAAATCACTACGATTCCTACATAAGGAGTTGTGTGTTTTAATGCCATCAAATATCATCTGTAATAAGGTGATTATAAAGTTAGTTATTGCACATACTGCGAATCATGCAGAGGGATATGATTGACCTAGATGGGATTTGTCACTCGTACATAATAGGAGCGATATCTTCGGGCCCCCTGATTGAGTGAGACTGCGAAATGCATGGCCATGCTCAAATGAGTCAATATGAGATATTGATCTTATTTGTTGTTACAAAGTCTACTCGAGTATCAGGAAACGAAAGATTGGACTATACAAGGGTGACGCATTTCATGCCTTGCAATCTAGATATCTTGACAAAGGGACTAAACGACACAGAAACATTGGTCACGAAAAGGTTATGTCAAATCACTTACATTCTTATTACTTGGGTAGCAGCGATGTGTTGCTAGATACCGCTCACTGCTTGTAATATTAAAATTGGATTTTAATATTACTGCCAACGTAATAAGAACCTGCAGGGTCACACACATAGAGCAGACTAAAATTGGAGCAATGGATCCAAGTTGGACTCGGATTCAAATATAGGTCAGACTCATAACAGATGGGTCTAGGGTTGCACAGCTTACCTTGCTGCTGCTCATACTCACTTAAGGCAGTCATTATTATAAATAGTATTGCTAAGGGGCTGCTAAGATATACAATTTCAGAACCCTAGCCGCACCTACAGAAAAGTGAGTGAGAGAGCGACAGGTTTCTTCTCTTCTCTTCGCAGTTAGTACTATGTGAGAGAGACATGAGGCTCCTTTTGGCTGACGTTGGACGTTCGTGAGTCTGTTCGTGTGGATACCGCAGAGACATCGTTTCTATTACGGTGTTGGTGATTCATATCCTTCCTGTTGATCATGCTTCAAGAGGTAAATAATTTAAAAACTCAAATTATGGCTTTTTCGCATGGATCCTCGGTGGGAATCCCTATTTTCTGCTGCGTGATGTATCTGCAATTCCCAACAAAGAGACTAGGATAGTCATGGTTGAGGCTGTGCAGACCGAGGTGGTATGTGCTTGGGTAGGTGAGTCCGAGGTGGCGGTGGAAACCTCAGAAGACCAAAGCACCACCTTCTGATGCTCAAGTTTTGTTTTTCTACCCTTTGTGTGGGGTTTTATACATGTACTTAGATAAGTCCTGACCTCAACCATTGTTTAATTCAACCATTGTTTAATTTTAGTACTTAGTAATTTTTTCCTATTGATATTCGATTCCCCTTTTTTTGGGATGAGTTCAACACTCAATCTCAATGCTGCTTTTGCTCCTACACTTAAGCTATTTCACTTATGTAATTCACCAAGAAGGGTCTAATACTCGATCTTGGAGATAAGACTTTGGATCTGACATCATTTTAGCAACCTTTACTCTGTGGCTTGTAGTAGTCTACACTTGCTTGGGAACCATTATTTTGAATTTATTGGGAATTAAGATTACTTTAATGGCTCTGTAGTTTTTTGCTCTGTTTCCTAATTGCCCATTACCTTAGAGTCCAATCGCAGGGGAGGAGTGACAAACACAATTTTTATATATTAGTTAACCCTCGTATTTAGTATCTTAGACCTCTTATATGCTTAATTGATTAGTTTTGATCACATTTTATAAGTTTGGGTTCAAATTAGGCTTAATTGTATTTTTTAGCATTATTGAGAAATTTACACTATTTTTGTATTTTGGGCATAACTTGAGTTTTAGACGTCTAAAAATTATGAATTTTATCTTGTAAAAAATTTAAGAGAGATCAATATAACTTAGATGAAGAGCTCAAAGGCTGGAACAAATATCCAGTGGATCAGATTGGGCCACAAAGTTAGAACAGAGATGCTGCTACTAGAACCTGGATGATGTGCAAAGATTGGCCATAATTTGGGTTATAGGTGTCATTTGGAGCTAAAACTAGTGCCATGTGAAATTTGCGACATATATATTCAATTCTTATGAATACCACTTATCAAAACAATGACATTTTGATGGTGTTTTAACCATTTGAAGTCATATAATAGGTTCAAAGAGTTGTTAAGAATGTTGTGGGCATAATTCTCTCACCCTACGCCCAAAATTATGCAAATTAGGTATCCAATTAAAGTTAAGAGGAAGAGAATTATCACTAAGCTGAGGAAAAACTTGGATTTTTAATTTTTGAGATAGTTATTTAAGTAGCAGTAGCAACCATAAAACTTAGCTCTATTTTTTTCCTAGATGCTCTTGCTTGCACTTCCTTTCTTCATCTTTCTTCTCATTTCTCTCTAGTCTTCTTTATTTTCTATTTTTCCCTTCCATCCATGGAGAGCTAGACCCTTTTAAATCAATCCTAGAGATTGACAATTTAATGTTTAATTCTAAGATCTTATTTTGATTGTTTTCATTAAATTGTTAATCAAGTTTTTTTTTTTACTTATTAATCAAGTTTATTGTTTACTTGTTGATCAAGTTTATCTTTTACTTGTTAATTAAGTTCCTCTTTGATTTTGTTAAATCTGAATTAAATTGCTTAATTTGATTTGGATATTGATGTGATAATTTTATAATTACCACGTATTTTATGAGGATTATAAGACTAAACAATGCATTATAGGCTTTGATGTTATTTGTTAAGCTTGGTTGAATTATGTATTTTAGATTAATTTAGGATTAGATGGGTGCTTAACTCATTTAACATTGATTAATTAAATTCTAGATGCTTATTATGTAGAGAGAATTCATAGATCATCTTAAGGCTTCTTGATATAGTCTAAGACCAAGAATCTGATTAGCAATTGAATAGATTCGTAGTGATCAATGACGGATTAAATTCAAGATTAGTTGATTTCCTTGGATTAGTTGTTTATTTAATCCTGTTTACAATTTTTGATTACTTTCTGTTAATTAATTTTGTAACCTTTTTTTTTTTTGCTCCATGTTAACCTGTTAATTTGATTGCATGATTAGAGTGATCTAAGGGCTTGACTTAGTTGTGTCTTATACTACAAGTATTTTAGTGAATTGATTTAATTTGAATGAGCAATTAAACGTGGCTTCGAACATGTAGCCTGTTCACCTTTTTGGGAGCCAATTAGAATGCGTTGCTCCTTCTATAAATAGGAAATGTTTGCAGTAGGGTTATCACCAATTCTCTTTGTTTTCTAGTTGTAGCTGAAAATGGGTTTTTTCTTAGAGAATGGGCCCTTTCCTGCTTCTTGTGAGTGCATGGAGGGTCGTGCCACTTTCTAAGACCATCTTATGGTTTTTCCCCGAATTCTTGAAGGTGTGTCCTCTTTCCACTGCATATTCTTCTAGGCGTGTGTAGCAGTGGAGTAAGACCTCACATCTACTGGAAATGCTTAGAGCTTCTGTCTATAGTTCCTGTGAGGCGTGGATGGGTTTCATTGCCCTCTTCCTTTGCTTCCCTGATTGCTACCCTACCATGGGTGCGCAAGGGTGGTTATGAAGTGTAGGGTTACGAAACCTATCTTCATTCTAATCAAGGAATAGGTGGTTGTTTGCTTGCACCTTAAGGAACTGTTAAGGCAGTCTTGGTTGGTGCTTGACCATCATCATTAACCGATTAGGCTATGATAACTCCATGAAATGTAGTTATTTGTGCCCTATATTTGTGCCATAAAGAATGCTTAGTCCTTGTTTATTCTGCATATATGGAAGGTTTTAGGTTTATATTTGTCACATTCTAATTTTGATATCTTCCTATATGATATTGAGCAAATGGAGCTTATTTTGTAAGAGATTAAGTGGATTTGTAATTGAGATTGACTTGGTGATTTCTCTATTTTAGGAAGGGCTCCAATCAAGCTGAAATTTGGAGGATTTGGACAAAAAGTAGAAGAGAAAGCCAAGTGTGCATTCTAGCAGCTTATGTTGTGGCGTAGGCATGTCAATGCCGCGACATGATGCATCCCTTGCTTTAGTACAAAGGACCTGAGGCTAGAGCGCTACAGTGCAAAGGAGCGTATGTCGCGACGTTGGTGACCTAAATTGAACACACGCCGCAGCATAGGCATATTAATGCCACGGCGTGACTCTGTTTTCTAAGCCTATAAATACTATTTTATTAGTTTTGGTTGAGGGAGGCAGTTAGATTTAGAGAAGCTGCAGCTAGGTTTTCATTTCTGGACTGAAAGGAAGCCAAGGGAAGTAAGGTTGGTGGCCATCTTCTTCATGGAAGGAGATTTAAGCATCGAAGATGAAATTCATGAGCTTTCCTTCCTTTTCCTTTCTCTTTTTTCTCTTCCTTGTATCTTGAACATGGTTTTTGATATATATTTTCGTGTTCAATGAGTAGCTAAGTTGTATTTAGGGTTATCTTTGAATTCTTTTATGTATATTAATGATTTTGTTCTTCTTTGAGTATATATTGATGTTTGATTTTGTTCAATCATATGATTCTTAATGCTCTTGATTGTTTTATCAGCTTTTAAGTGATTTGTTGAAATCTGATAAACCTAAACATAAGAATTTGGATTTTAAATCATATGTATGGTTGATGCATGTTTGATTTCATTCAATTAACTTGGATAAGTTGATTCACTAATGGGATAGAAATATACCTTAGCCATGCATAGCATGTGTTTGAGAATAGATCTTAATGAATGGATTGTGCATCTAATTAAGGAGTTAGGTAAATAAAACTATAGTTGATTGACCTAGACATAGACTTTCAACTAAATCAATTCTCAAGCTAACTTAACAATTTATTGTAGTTGCTTGTAAGGATTGCATGTTATTAGTTGAAATAAGAGATGAAGAAGGATTCTCTAAAACTCTAAACATTATCTTTATTGCTTTGTAGTTTAGATGTAGTTTATTTGCACTTTCTTATTTTTTATGTTCTTGTATAGAATTAGTTAAGCTATTGGTTGATACTTAGCTTTGGAAGGTAACATCCTTATGGGAATGAACTTTACTCTTCATTGTATTACTTGAATGACCCGTGCATTTGTAGTACACAAAAGGTCTAACAAGTTTTAAGCGCCGTTGTCGGGGATAACAGTTTAATTCTATATTGCTAATATCATCAATGAGTTTAGTTAGTTCTAATTCAAGTTGTATATAGTTCATTTTAATTTAAGTTTTCTTTATGTTAAGTTTTAGGTATAATAAAGAAGTCAGATGACTATAATCATATGAGGTCCTTAAGGGAGTGCACAACTTCTCAAAATGAAATTCTTCAATCTAGTTCAAGAAGACCACTCATATGTATAAACCATTTTGGTGATAAAGTCCTGCCAAGATTGTAAATTAAGCTCTTCTTGAGAGGAAACCCAAGTTTATGTTAATTATTGTCTTTACTTTTGCATAAATAAGTAGTATGTTGATTTTATATGTTAATACTTATAAGTTAATACTTATTTGTTAGTATGTTGATTTTGTTAAGTTTTAAGTCTTATTTATGTTAATACTTATATATGTTAGTATGTTAATTTGGTAGTTTTATGCTTTTTCTATTTTTTATGTTTTAGTTATGTTTT
This sequence comes from Ormosia semicastrata, assembly GCA_029884595.1. NCBI lineage: Eukaryota > Viridiplantae > Streptophyta > Magnoliopsida > Fabales > Fabaceae > Ormosia > Ormosia semicastrata. The sequence goes on from JAQQTO010000040.1 coordinate 1,330,715, forward strand.
AAGTCTTAAATAAGTTAGTATGTTTAATTTGTGGTTTTATTATATTTTTGTTATATATATTGTAATTTAACATTTTGGACAAGTTTTAAAAGTGCTGGAGATCATTTTGGGGCAGAACCTGCAACAAAATTGATTTTGCTGTAGAATTCTGCAAGCTGGCTCCTCATGCTGCAGCGCAAGTATTGTAACGCTGCGGTGTGAAGGCCTTTTATCCGTATCTGGGCCAATTCCATGGAACTCAACACCATGGCGTGAACTTCTGTATGCTGCGGCATTCTTGTAAAACTTGTACTTCAAAAAAAAATTATACATAGTTTGTTTATTTTTCAAGTTTGTACATATTTTAGTATGCTCAGACTAACAATGTGCATATTTTTTGCTAAGTTTAGGTACCCAATGCACCAATGAAAGTGAGTATATTGTCTCACTTTGGTTTGGAGGAGTATCATTACATGCTTTGATTATTATAATGTATTAAGTATGCATGTGATGATGTTTACTGTATGCAGTTGTGATAGCCACCATGTTTTCATGATTTTTTATTAATTTGGCTATTACTAAAGGGTAATGATGCAAATATTTCAATTTTTTAACATTATGAAAATGATGTTTTGTATGCTTGAATTGAAAAAGTTGAATCTATTTGAATGCATGACATATTGCCAATTTGCTGGTGTTGTTATAATTGTTCAATGATATAAAAAGTTGTTATTTGCCCCCTTTTCAATGAAACTTTATGTGATCAAGAAGCATGTGAAACAATTTAGTTACTTTTTATGCATGATTTACATTCCACTTAGATGCACATGTAACTTTGAAAATGATAAGAGTACATATCTAGAGAAAGTTTATGGATGTACATGTAGAGTTTCGATTATCTTTTTTGAACTCTCTTGAGGTAAAATCCTAGATTATGCATAATTGAGGAAATAATTAGGGCATTGTTTGGACTAATTGAGCCTTAAAAGCTTACCCAGATATGATTGTATTCATAAGTCCCCTTTTAAAGCCTTATAATGTTTGGCCTTATATGTTTTTCATCACCATTGTATTCATTAACCTATTAACCATTCAAATGCATGTGAAAGCATTGCATTTTCTTCTTACCATCATTGTTAGTTGCGTACATAATATGTTATTTCTTGAAGTGAGTCTATTGATTAAGGGTATAATTGCAAATTCAATACCACATGAGCCTGAACGAACTAGATGCAGTCAAAGAAAAAAAATGATGAAAAGAAAAGAAAGAGAAAAACAAAAGCAAAGCATAAGAAATGAAAAGTATGAAAAGAATTGCATGGTTCTAGTGAGTTTTCTTTATTCATTATTGAATACCCTACTAATATCAGTTGGAGGCTCAAGTCTTAAAATAACATGTTATGTTTCTCAATGTTTGTATTGTATCCTTTCCCCATTTTTCATACGCCTATCAACATTGGTCTGACATTATAAGCTGTTAAAGTCCCTTTTGATCCTCGGTTATATGCGATTTACATTAGTGGAGAAAGAGTTGAATTACAATCTTTTAGATTCTATGATTCACACATATGTATGCTCATAAACTTATTCGGATCTGTATGACTTGACTAGGACAAGTTTATCTTGCATGTTTGCGAAAAATGTGAATTACATAGAATAATGATTGGATTGTTAGCATGTTAAGGATTGTGTATGTGTGGAACTGATTATGAGACATTTGCACTTTTTGAGGGATATATAATCATTATGCACCGGTTGTGGTTTAAATGAAAAATTAAATTTTATTAGATGCTAAATGAATGTTTAAGCATGAATTGTTAAGCATATTTACTTAGTCATACTTTGTTTTGCTCGAAAACTAGCAAAATATAGGTTTGGGGGTGTGATAACTCCATGATATGTAGTTATTTGTGCCTTATGTCTATGCTATAAAGAATGCTTAGTCCTTGTTTATTATGCATATATGGAAGGTTTTAGGCTTATATTTGTCACATTCTAATTTTGATATCTTCCTATATGATATTGAGCAAATGGTGCTTATTTTATAAGAAATTAAGTGGATTTGCAATTGTGATTGACTTAGTGATTTCTCTATTTTAGAAAGGGCTCTAATCAAGCTAAAATTTTGAAGATTTGGACAAAAAGTGGAAGAGAAAGCCAAGTGTGCGTTCCAGCAGATCACGCTGTGGTGTAGGCATATCAATGCCGTAACATGATGTATCCTCTGCTTTAGTACAAAGGACGTGAGGCTAGAGCACCGAGCTCAAAGGAGCATATGTCATGATATTGGTGACCTAAATTGAACACGCACTGTGGTATAGACATGTTAATGTCATGGCGTGACTCTGTTTTCTAAGCCTATAAATACTGTTTTATTAGTTTTAGTCGAGAGAGGCCATTAGGTTTAGAGAAGCTACGGCTAGATTTTCATTTCTGGGCTGAGAGGAAGCTAAGGGAAGCAAGGTTAGAGGCCATCTTCTTCATGGAAGGAGATCTTCTTCATGGAAGGAGATTCAAGCATTAAAGATGAAATTCATGAGCTTTCTTCCTTCTCCATTCTTTTTTCTCTCTTCCTTGTACCTTGAACATAGTTTTTGATGTACATTTTCGTGTTCAATGAGTAGCTAAGCTGTATTTAGGGATAACTTTGAATCCTTTTATGTATATTAATGATTTTGTTCTTCTTTGAGTATATATTGATGTTTGGTTTTATTCAATTATATGATTCTTAATGTTCTTGATTGTTTGATCAACTTTTAAGTGATTTGTTGAAATCTGATGAACCTAAACATAGGAGTTTAGATTTTAGATCATATATATGGTTGATGCATGTTTGATTTCATTCAATTGGTTTGGATAAGTTGATTCACTAATGGGATAGAAATATACCTCTTAGCTATGCATAACAGGTGTTTGAGAATAGATCTTAATGAGTGGATTTTGCATCTAACTAAGGAGTTAGGTAAATGAAACTATGGTTGATTGACCTATACATAGGCTTTTACTTAAATCAGATTCTCAAGCTAACTTAACAATTCATTGATGTTGCTTGTAAGGATTACATGTTATTAGTTGAAATAGGAGGTGAAGAACGATTCTCTAAAACTTTAAACATTATCTTTGTTATTTTATAGCTTAGATTTAGTTTATTTGCACTTTCCTATTTTTTATATTCTTGAATAGAATTAGTTAAACTATTGGTTGATACTTAGCTTTGGAAGGCAACACCTTCGTGGGAATGAACTTTACTCTTCATTGTATTACTTGGATGACCCATGCACTTGCGGTACACAAAAGGTCTAATAGGCTACCTTCTTGGCTTCCTTCAAAAGGGTAACTTTGCACTAGAGTAGTTTAGAAGCTTCTTCTATAAAACTGATGATGTATGGAATGAGAGTAATGATTTGTTTATCTGAACATTCTACTTTCCGTTGTATTTTTCTTTTGTACCCATGAGGTCAGTCCAATGCCAAATCTCTATTTTATTTTGCACTTAGCGATCAACTTATGTAGTTTTGAGATGGGTCCAAAGCCGAATCTTGGTATTTACTTGTTGAACGAATACTCACTTCACCTGTCTGAGATAAGTGTGCAACTTGATTTCGGTGATAGGGTTTGTTTAGTTGGACACACACTTACTTCACCTGATCGAGATGAACGCAAAGCTCGATCTCAAAGGGAGGGTTCGTTTCGTTGGATGAACACTTGCTTCACCTAACTGAGACGAGTCCAAGGCTCGAACTTAGAGGTAATGTTAGTTTGGTTTAGCGCGGTAACCTCGTGGTGTGGGGTCCATAATCCCAGGCTATGGTCAATTACGCTTAACTATTGTAAATTATGGTGAGTTTATGAGTTAAGGTGTGGCTCAAAAGGGTTCAGGTTAGAACCCTTGAATACTCTGCTTGACCCCGAGGGGTGTTCAAGTGGACTCCCCAGTTTGGTTATCTTATGTACACATCAAAATATCTAATCATTTTCAGACCTTGTATTCCTACGACCTCACCAAGGTGTGGTAACCATGAGGTTTGCATTGTGCCATGGTACTCAGGGGCTCAAGGTCACGCTCGATATACTGGCTTGGATAAAGTCATGCCAAGGTTTTTGGGGACTCGAGGTCACGCCTAATATACTAGCTTTGATGAAGTTTGGCAAGGTATTTGAGGACTCGAGGTCCCGCCTGATATATTGGGTTTAATGATATCAAAGTGCTTGGGGAACCATGGTCTCGGCCGAGGTATTGGCTTTGGATGAGACAACAATTGTAAAAAGAACTGATTCATTGATATCCAAGAGTTTTTACATTGTGCAAGTAACATTTATATAGCATTACAGGATAGTCTGGGTCACTTCAGTGTGATGGCGGTTACCCTCCTAGTCGTTCTCCTGGGGTTATGCCCTGACTTGATGTTGGGCGTTGTCCCGTGGTGAATGTTGTGATATTGACAAATGCACCAAATCACAAAAGTAATAAACAATGAGTTAAGTATCGATCCCACAAGGATTATGCTGTCAATTGCTAAATTTGCCAAATTGACACTGTTCAAGCAATTGAAAAGAAGTAAGTAAAAACAATAATAAGAAAGAATAAGCAAAAATAACAAAAGTAAAATTTAATCAATTGGGTTAAGTTGAAAGATAATGATATGAAAGTGTTAAGGGTCAGATTTTACATAAACTCTTTTAATGCAAAATCAAATATTGATTTAATCAAATTTTACTCTAATGATTCAAAGTCAATTCTCAAAATTAATCAATATCTAGTCCTTTGGTATATTAATCCTCTTCACACTATTTAGAATTAACTAATCCCTTAGTCTAACCCCTAAATAGAGAAGGCATTATTAAAAATGAGGGAATTAAGAGAAAAAACCCATAACATGTATTCCTAGCGATTGCAAAAATTATGGTGTTTATCACAAGTTCTAGGTTCGTGCATGATTTTCCCAAATTATACATAACACAAATCAATTCCAAATTGATCAGGTTTAGAAAGCATTAAGAGAAGAGATAAATATGTAAATCATGAAATAAAAATATATATTAAACACATAAAAGAATTTACATCATCCAAGTATCAAGATCCATCATCACCCTAACGAAAGAGGTTTAGTTACACAGGAAAAAAGAAGAACTCAAAGGGAAGAAAATGACAAACTCCATTATAGATAAGTAAAAAGGTTGAAGAGAATTCCTAATTTTCAGGCCTAATTGCATCCACACCACTTTACGATTTGTTCCTCTTGATGACTGCTGCATTCCAACCAAGTATGTTCCTCAATGGCATAACTTTTCTTTTTATAAAGAATTTTATGCTACTATTTACGTGATCAGCACTCAGGCGTTAGGTTTACTGCACTCAAATGCTGGCCTAATATGAAAGAACATGGTTGTATACGCTTTACGCGCTTGAGTACTCCACTCCCAACGCTCAAGCGCTGGGACACCATAGAGAAATTCTTCTATGCACAACGTGCGCTCAAGCACTGGACGTCAGAATAGAATTTCCTCTTTTTCTTGCTTCCTCAAATGTCCAATCTTATCAATATGCAATTACCTATAAAAACACGTAATAAGAACACCATTTAAAATAATTAAAACATAATAAAACTTGAGAACTAAACTCTATCAAAAAGATTAAAAGATGATGAATACCCAAAATTTTGACCCGTAAAATATGAATTTTTGAATGTTCATAACTCCCCCAAACTTAAGATTTTGCTTGTCCTTAAGCAAAAGGAAAAGGAAAACAACAAAACAACATGAAAAGAATAAACATCTAAAAACTAACAACATACTAATTTAAAAATGACAATACCAGGTAATGAAAATCATGCATATCCGTATAAACTACTTCACAATCTAATTTCAAGGTGTCACATATGTACAATCTAGTTGTTACATCATCTTTCACATGCAAATCTCATACATAAATTGTAACACCCTAACTTTTGGGTTAAGTATGATATTGTCCTAAATGTATTGTTTTATATTTTCTATGAGTTATAAATTGAATTTGACTATTTCGTGGCTGTATTTGACTGTTGTGTATGATTTGCTCCGAGTCGAGAAAATAATAATTTTCTGGTTAGAAAAATCTTATTTTAAATATTCGGAGTTGTGGGATCTTACTAAACCCAATTCCAAGTGATATATATATTAATCTTTTAATATTTAGGATTTAACTGTGCAATAAAATAATTTTATATTATTATAATATTATTTTATTTAACAAGATCTCTTGTCTCAAAAATAGTAGAAATCTGCTCCAAAATGACCATGGACCTTGAAAAGTCTGTGCGACCCGTGTTTAGAAAAGCAGTCAATGTTTCTGACTAGACTAAATTCTAAACCAATAAGAGTTGGTCAAATAAAGTGGCATGGACTTTATTGTGTACCATTGGATGAACAACTTGATTTAGAAGCCTTGATCATAACCATTTATCAAACCAACGGTGTGAGAACACTCCTGATAAAGTAACTAATGATATCCACCTTAGATTAAATCAATGGATAGGAAGTGAAGTTAATTTCAAGGGCTAGGATTTAGTCAAATATAATGGCTTGACTAGTTACTAAGTAACTAAGTAAACCTAATTTAGTTAGCTTAATTGCCTAATTAAGAAACTAAGTGAAGTAACTTAGTTACTAATTAGTTATGATTTAATTACTAATCAAATATCCTAATTTCATCTAGAAGCCATGACTAAGCATGACATAAGTAATGACCTAATTAACTAGTTAGCTATGTAACTAGAATAAAAATTAAAACAAACCTAGTTACCTTTCCTAGAGAGGCCACACGGCCAAGAGGGGCAAAGGAGCTTCTCCAAGCTTCTTGAACACTTTTGCATGACCAATTGGTGACATAGGCCATGTGCTTTGCAAATGTGAACATAATGTGATATTTACTATCAAAACTTATCTCCTAATTTCCCTACACAGTCACTTACGGCAGCACCACTTCACATTCACTCTCAAATTTCACTTTTTCTCTAACCTAAAGACTTAGCTTATTTTCTCTCAAAATTTCCAAGAACACCAAGTTATTTTCCTCTCTCATTCTCACTTGTGTTTCAGCCCCAACACCCAAAATCACCACCCATCTTCTATAATTTTATCTCTATACATTTCCTAAACCTAAACAACCTCTTAAACACTTTTCATTTAGAAGGTTTTGTCAAAATCCTACTCCTTCTACTTCAAAATCCAAACTTTTGTTTACTTCCCTAAAGGTAAACTCTTGATTCTTTGATTTTAATATAAGTTTTTTATTTTCTATACCATGATTGTTCCATGGTTTATCATTATTAAGCCTTGTTTGTGATTTTACTAATTATTTAAGAATTGTTAGGGCTTTGTTTTGGTTCACACGAAATTCAAAGAGGAGGAGGAGACTTGAGGATCTTGTCTTCAAGAGGTAAGAGGGAGATTTAATCTCATCAACCTTATGTGGTGATGAGAAAATGAATTGTATGTGTGTGAAGAATCCATAAGGATTCACTTGTGTGGTTGTTTAATGCTTTCCTATTTGTGGTTGATTTTATTTGCAAGCATGTCTATAGTTTTTAAAATATATTGCATGTGTTTATAAATGTATGATTATTATTGTATGATGTGAATAACATGTAAGGATTGCATGAGTGTTCCAAAGAACACAAAAGAGACTCATGGCTTCTCTAAGAAAAAGAGATCCAAAATGTTCTCAACCATTTTCTAAAACAATGATTTAATGAATCTAGGTAAAACAATGAGTTTGGAAATGATTTAGAAGTTAGAAAATGATTTAATGATTAGTTGTGAATGATAGGTTGATTTTGGCCAACATGTCATTTAATGTACATTTGAATTCCAAAGTTATTTTCTAAGGTAGGTTAAGTAGCTAATTAGAATTCTAAATTAGAAGAATTTGTTATAAGTAAGAAATAAAGAAAACACTTGAAAAATACTAATGTAGAGCTCACTCTTTGAGTTTTGAAGTATGTTAGCAAGTTTCAAGGTGTAAATAATGGTTAAGGTTAAAATGTGCAGTATTTAGAGAAAAACATAGGATATACCATTTAATAGATTTTCTAGACAAAATGCTGCCAAAATTTACTAGAATCAGACAAATAAAAAGAGAAGGTTCCATAGTATGTTTATAACATAAGGAAAATATTCCAAGTAGTTTAAAAGTACTAGAAATAGCTTACGCATTTTTAAAATAAAGATTTTAAGCTATATGGTCAAGAAAATGATTTTAAAATCTTACGCGATTGAGAAAATGATATAAAAACATTACACGATGTTCAAAAACATCAAAATATATTTATGCGATTTAAGAACGTTTGTAAAAGTGACGTGATTATGAAAATGCGATAAAATTTCTACGGGACTAAATGGAATAGTGAGTTTTACTATCGGGCCAAAGTGGTGGACCCAAACATGTTGAGAGATAGTACTATCAAATGGAGACATACTATATTTTGGAATATTGAGACTGAGGGTATTTTTGTAAATATGATAATATATTGAGACTAAGGGTATTTTTATAACTGTGATTCTTAATCATGCATAGAGAGTTGTGTTAATTTGATTGAAAATTGGCGATTGATTGACGAGATGAATTACACAGTGTTATGGGTGTGATAGGCGTAGTGTGGTTCATCAATTGAACTTGAAGGCATTAGTGTACGGAGAATTCCACATGCGGACAATTGGTAGCTTCTCTAGGCCGTGGTAACGGGCAATGCACTAATGATCTCGACAAGCACTATTCTTAATCAAGATCTTATGGAGACTATTTGGTACAATGCCTGTAGTACACAATGTATTTGGACTGTGGGCTATAGACATGACATTGGATAGTGTAATAGTTTGGTTGGGCAGCCTGAGGTACTGATAGTTCTTTTCAGATCATTCTCTCTAATATCTGTATTTAGTTCCATGGAGTAGGAACGAGTCAGTATGCATTAGCATCTAGGATCTGCATTTTTAAATGTTTACTGTAACTGTGATAGCATGTATGATGTGTTAATTTGAGGTATTGTATATGATATGATGGTATGTATTATTGTGATATTTGTTTGTATTGTCATTTTCTTTATTGCCATGCTGGTAATGATGTAGATTGTCTCACCTCTCTATACGTATTTCTCTGTATTATTATTATATTTTGTAAAGAGTTTGAGGAAGAGGAAGAGGAATAACCTCTTGATATTCAGTATCCTGAGGAGTGCCAGCCGAGTGAGCAGTGCGAGGATGGTGAGCCGTTAGATCACCCCTACCATCTGGATTGATCTTGTGATCATGATGTTGCTTGGATTCTTTGGTTTCGTGAGACTTGATTTTCATGGAGGCTCAAAAGCCTGGCGACTGCGTGAGGATTGAGGATTGGTAGTCTACGTGGGACGTTTAACTGTGTCTCTGTATAGAGAGTTTGACAGGGTACTTATTATTACTACTACTCTATATTTACATCTTGAGTTGCCTTTGACTCTTAGGCGTTATTGGGGAGGGATTTTCCATACGCCTAGTGAGCTTAGTAGTGTGTTGACAACACAGACTCATGTCCATAGAGCTGCGAGACATCCAGGATTTCTACTATCTGATGATCTCTCAGAGAGTGATCCTTCAGAGGGTTAGGAGTCTTTGATGTGCACTTGGGTATGTTTTAGTATTATGCTGACTTTTTACTATTTTATTAAATATTTGTAGTTATAAATTATTTGTATGCTTAAGACAAAAAAATCGTATGCATATTATGGTGTGTGATTATGTTTTGCCTTATTTGGTGTTCCATGTTATTTTGTTTAACGTTATTATGTATAAAAGGAAAAAATTTTACAACTCATATTATTTATGTACCAAATGTTTTACAACTTGGGTAAGATTTTATTTTATTGCATTAAAAATGTGACATCCCCACAAGTGTGTTACATTAGTTAGTATCAGAGCCCAAGTTAGAGACTTTTGGGGTTGTGGTTGGGTCTATTTTTGCTTGTGGTGTGTGATTCTCTGTGATTTGTTTCCAAAAGGTTACATCTAACTCTGTTCTGTTATGATTGAAGAAAGAAATATCTGGCGGAAGAGGAATGTGTGCAAACGTGGGACGTAATGTAGACCCAATGACTGCAGCTACTGAGGCTATGCAGCGAATGGCAGAGATGATTACTCAACAAAATCAACGAGCAGCTCCACAGCAAGATACAACTACTGATGCTCTGAATTTATCTGATTTTAGGCGCAACAACCCGTTGCAGTTTAGGGGCGAGTTTGACCCCAAGAAGGCGAGTCTCTGGATCCAAGACTTGGAAAGGGTATTTGAAGGAATGGGGTGCGCAGATAATAGAAAGGTGATGTATGCTACTTTTATGTTGAGAGGAGATGCCAAAAATTGATGGAGAGGAACCCGTCGATTATTACAAGCTGAAGGGACTGAAATTACTTGGGGGGTGTTTAGTGAAGTATTTCTGGAGAAGTACTTTCCTGCTAGTGCCCGACATACTAGTGAGATGGAATTTCTTGGTTTGCGTTAGGGTAACATAACTGTTAGGGAGTATACTACTAAGTTTGAGAGCTTGTCACAGTTCTCAAGGTACTTTCAAATTCAACCTGACGAAGCATGGAAATGCCGTAAGTTTGAGGATGGACTGAGGGTGGAACTGAAGCGAGGAGTACTGCCTATGAGGATGAGGGAATTTCCTGCTTTGATGGATACCTATCGATGACTCGAGGAGTTGGAGCTGTCTCGAGATCCCAGAAATCGTAACTTTGGACCGAATAGGTTCCAAAGAGGAGGCAACAACAACAATAATCGGTTTCAGCGTAAGCCTTATTCAAGACCCCCGGGAAGTCAGCCTTAATGTCCATCTGTTGAGGGAAGTTCTAGTGGTAATAGAGCTGGTCAAAATGTGGTGTTTACGCTGAGATGCTTTAAGTGTAGAAAGAGTGGCCATATATCTACAGATTATTCAATCAGAGGAATGATTTGTTTCAATTGCAGAAAACTTGGACATGTTTCTAGGGATTGCACTCAGCCGGAAAGGAAGCCTGTTGTGAGTAATGTTTGTGCTACTCAACCGCGATCTGGAGGGCGAGTATATACGATGATTGGAACTAAAGCTTCTCAGTCGGAAGATCTTATTCATGGGGAAGGTGCCATTGAAGGTAATCTCTTGACTGTGCTATATGATTCGGGTGCAACGCATTCATTTATTGTATATGATTGTGTGGAACGGTTGAAACTGCCAGTGTTTTCTCTGAGTTTTCAATTGATTGTGTCTAAGCCAACTGCCAAGCCTGTTGTTACATCCAAAATATGTCTGAATTGTCCTATCATTATAAAGGATCGTGTATTTTGGGTCAATTTAATTTGTTTACCTCTTTTTAAGATAGACGTAATATTAGGAATGGATTAGTTATCTTCTAACCATATCCTAATAGATTGTGCAAGCAAAACCATAGTTTTTCTAAGGAAGAAAGTTCTGGATTCTTGACTACTGTTAAAGTCAAGTCATTGTTGAGGGATGGAGCTTAGGGATATATGTTGCTATCTTCTTTAGAAGTCAAGAGTGAGAAGGATATGATTGTTATTCCTATCGTTAATGAATTTCCAGATATTTTTCCTGATAATGTACCCGATTTGCCACCGAAAAGAGAGATCAAGTTCTCTATCGATTTGGTGCCGGGAGCACGCCCTATTTCGATTGCACCATATCGAATGTCGCCTGCAGAGTTGGTAGAATTGAAAAAGTAATTGCAGGAACTGTTGGAGAAATAGTTTGTGCAACCTAGCGTTTCACCGTGGGGAGGGCCAGTGTTACTAGTCAAGAAGAAGGATAGAACTTCTCGTCTTTATGTAAATTATCGTCAGTTGAACAAGATTACAATAAAGAATAAGTATCCACTTCTGAGAATTGATGATTTGATGGACCAGTTGAAGGGAGCTGCTGTTTTCTCTAAGATAGATCTATGATTAGGTTATCATTAAATTTATGTCAAGGTAGATGATGTACCTAAGACACCTTTCCGAACTCGTTATGGGCATTATGAGTATCAGGTGATGCCGTTCGGAGTGACGAATGCTCCTACAATATTCATGGATTACATGAATAGAATTTTTCGTCCATACCTAAACAGATTTGTCGTTGTTTTTATCGATGACATTCTGATCTACTCTCAAAGTCAAGAAGAGCTATGCTGATAAGCGGAGACGACTTCTTGAATTTGAGGAATGTGAGCATGTATTCTAAAGAGTAACATCTATGACTGGTGTCGGAAGGATTATCAAATCCAAAAGACTTACTCCTAAATTCATAGGGCCTTATCAAATTATTCGTCAGATAGGTCCTGTAGCCTACCAGATAGCTTTACCACATTTTTTATCCAATCTACATAATGTGTTCTATGTGTCTCAATTGAGGAAATATATTCCCGATCTAATGCATGTTATACAGCCAGATGAAGTATAACTGAAGGATAATTTGACATATGAAACACTTCCTGTTAAGATTGAGGATAGGAGAGTGAAGCAGCTTCAAGGGAAGATGATTGAGCTGGTAAAGGTAATATGGAATGATGTAACGGGAGATGCTACATGGGATTTAGAAGATAAGATGAGGGAACAATACCCACAACTATTCTGAGGTACGACGAATTTCGGGGATGAAATTCTTATTAGTGGTGGAGAGTTGTAACATCCCAACTTTTGGGTTAAGTATGATATTGTCCTAAATGTACTATTTTATATTTTCTGTGAGTTATAAATTGAATTTGACTGTTTCGTAACTGTATTTGACTGTTGTATGTAATTTGCTCCAAGTCAAGTAATAATTTTTTGGCCGAAAAAATCTTATTTTAATTATTCGGAGCTGGGGGATCTTACTAAACCCAATTTCGAGAGATATGTATATTAATCTTTTAATTTTTAGGTTTTAACTGTGTAATAAAATAATTTTATATTATTATAATATTATTTTATTTAACAGTACCTACTGTCTCAAAAATAGTAGAAATTTGCTCTAAAATGACCATGGATCCTGAAAAGTCTGTAGGACCCGCATTTAGAAAAGCAGTCAACGTTTCTAACTAGACTAAATTCTAAACCAATAAGAGTTGGTCAAATAAAGTGGCATGGACTTTATTATGGACCATTGGATGAACAACTTGATTTAGAAGCCTTGATCATAACCATTAATCAAACCAACAATGTGAGAACAATCCTGATAAAGTAACTAATGATATCCACCTTAGATTAAATCAATGGATAGGAAGTGAAGTTAATTTCACGGGATAGGATTTTGTTAAATATAATGGCTTGACTAGTTACTAAATAACTAAGTAAACCTAATTTAGTTAGCTTAATTACCTAATTAAAAAACTAAGTGAACTAACCTAGTTACTAATCAGTTATGATCTAATTACTAATCAAATATCCTAATTTCATCTAGAAGCCATGACTAAGCATGACATAAGCAATGACCTAATTAACTAGTTAGCTATGTAACTAGATTAAAAATTAAAACAAACCTAGTTACCTTTCCTAGAGAGGCCACACGGCTAAGAGGGGCAAGGGAGCTTCTCCAAGCTTCTTGAATACTCTTGCATGACCATGGCATGACCAATTGGTGACATAGGCCATGTGCTTTGCAAATGTGAACACAATGTGATATTTACTATCAAAACTTATCTCCTAATTTCCCTACACACTCACTCACGGCAACACCACTTCACATTCACTCTCAAATTTCACTTTGTCTCTCACCTAAAGACTTAGCTTATTTTCTCTCAAAATTTCCAAGAACACCAAGTTATTTTCCTCTCTCATTCTCTCTTGTGTTTCAGCCCCAACACCCAAAATCACCACCCATCTTCTATAATTTTATCTCTATACATTTCCTAAACCTAAACAACCTCCTAAACACTTTTCATTTAGAAGGTTTTGTCAAAATCCTACTCCTTCTACTTCAAAATCCAAACTTTTGTTTACTTCCTTAAAGGTAAACTCTTGATTCTTTGATTTTAATTTAAGTTTTTGATTTTCTATACCATGATTGTTCCATGGTTTATCATTATTAAGCCTTGTTTGTGATTTTACTAATTATTTAAGAATTGTTAGGGCTTTGTTTTGGTTCACACGAAAATCAAAGAGGAGGAGAAGACTTGAGGATCTTGTCTTCAAGAGGTAAGAGGGAGATTTAATCTCATCAACCTTGTGTGGTGATGAGAAAATGGATTGCATGTGTGTGAAGAATCTATAAGGATTCACTTGTGTGGTTGTTTAATGCTTTCCTATTTGTGGTTGATTTTATTTGCAAGCATGTCTATAGTTTTTAAAATATATTGCATGTGTTTACAAATGTATGATTATTATTGTAGGATGTGAATAACATGTAAGGATTGCATGAGTGTTCCAAAGAACACAAAAGAGGCTCACGGCTTCTCCAAGAAAAAGAGAACCAAAATGTTCTCAACCATTTTCTAAAACAATGATTTAATGAATCTAGGTAAAACAATAAGTTTGGAAATGATTTAGAAGTTAGAAAATGATTTAATGATTAGTTGTGAAGGATAGGTTGATTTTGGCCAACATGCCATTTAATGTACATTTGAATTCCAAAGTTATTTTCTAAGGTAGTTTTAGTAGCTAATTAGAATTCTAAATTAGAAGAATTTGTTATAAGTAAGAAATAAAGAAAACACTTGAAAAATACTAACGTAAAGCTCACTCTTTGAGTTTTGAAGCGCGTTAGCAAGTTTCAAGGTGTAAATAATGGTTAAGGTTAAAATGTGCAGTATTTAGAGAAAAATGTAGGAAATACCATTTAATAGATTTTTCAAACAAAATGCTGCCAAAATTTATTAGAATCAAACAAATAAAAAGAGAAGGTTCCATAGTATGTTTATAACGTAAGGAAAATATTCTACATAGTTTAAAAGTACTAGAAATAGCTTACGCATTTTTAAAATAAAGATTTTAAGCTATATGGTCAAGAAAATGATTTAAAAATCTTACGTGATTGAGAAAATGATTTAAAAATATTATGCGATGTTCAAAAACATCAAAATATATTTACACGATTTAAGAACATTTGTAAAAGTGACATGATTGTGAAAACGTGATAAAATTTCTATGCGACTAAATGAAACAGTGAATTTTACTGTCGGGCCAAAGTATTGGACCCGGACATGTTGAGAGATAGTCCTGTCAAATGGAGACATACTATATTTTGGAATATTGAGATTAAGGGTATTTTCATAAATATGATAATATATTGAGATTAAGGGTATTTTTGTAATTGAGATTCTTAATCATGCATTGAGAGTTGTGTCAATATGATTGATTGACAAGATGAATTACACCGTGTTGTGGGTGTGATAGGCGTAGTATGGTTCATCAATTGAACTTGGAGGCATTAGTGTGCGGAGAATTCTACATGCGGACAGTTGGTAGCTCCTCTGGGCCGTGGTAACAGGCAACGCAGTAATGATCTCGACAAACATTATTCTTAATCAAGATCTTGTGGAGACTATTTGGTACAATGCCTGTAGTACACAATGTATTTGGACTGTGTACTACTACACAATGTTTCGGACTGTGGGCTATAGACACGACGTTGGACAGTGTAATAGTTTGCTTGGGCAGCCTGAGGTACTGATAGTTCTTTTCGGATCATTCTCTCTAATGTTTGTGTTTAGCTCCATGGAGTAGGAACGAGTCAGTATGCATTATCATCTAGGATCTGCATTTTTAAATGTTTACTATAACTGTGATAGCATGTATGATGTGTTAATTTGAGGTACTGTATATGATATGATGGTATGTATTATTGTGATATTTATTTGTATTGTCATTTTCTTTATTGCCATGCTGGTAATGATGTAGATTGTCTCACCTCTCTATACGTATTTCTCTGTATTATTATTATATTTTGTAAAGAGTTTGAGGAAGAGGAAGATGAACAGCCTCTTGATATTCAGTATCTTGAGGAGCGCCAGCCGAGTGAGCAGTGTGAGGACGACAAGCCGTTAGATCACCCCTACCATCTGGATTGATCTTATGATCATGACATTGCCTGGATTCTTTGGTTTTGTGAGACTTGATTTTCATGGAGGCTCGGAAGCCTGGCGACTGCGTAAGGATAAAGTATCGGTAGTCTACGTGGGACGTGTGACTGTGTCTCTGTGTAGAGAGTTTGACGGGAAGCTTATTTTTACTACTACTCTATATTTATATCTTGAGTTGCCTTTGACTCTTAGGCGTTATTAGGGAGAGATTTTCCATGCACCTAGTGAGCTTAGTCGTGTCTCGATAGCACGGACTCATGTCCGTAGAGCTGCGAAACATCCAGGATTTCTGCTATCCGATAATCTCTCAGAGAGTGATCCTTCGGAGGGTTAGGAGTCTTTGATATGCACTTGGGCATGTTACGTTTTAGTATTATGCTGACTTTTTATTGTTTTATTAAATATTTGTAGTTGTAAATTATTTGTATACTTAAGACAAAAAATTCATATGTATATTATGGTGTGTGATTATGTTTTGCCTTATTTGGTGTTCTATGTTATTTTGTTTAACGTTATTATGTATAAAAGGAAAAAAATTTACAACTCATATTATTTATGTACCAAATGTTTTACAACTTGGGTAAGATTTTATTTTATTGCATTAAAAATGCGACATCCCCACAAGGGTGTTACATAAATGACTTCCCATAAATATGAATATAAAACCAAATCTACTCATACAATACAAGCCTGAATAGGTTTATAAAAATGCAAATGTATATCAGACCCACATCCATAGGGTTGTTTTTCATCTCCCTCTCCACTAATGTAAACAACACATAACCAAAGATCAAAATGGACTTTACAAAACTTATAATGTAAGGCCAATGGTAAAGGTTAAAAAAAGGGTAAGATAAATAAAACAAAAGTTGAAATACAAAATAATGTACATTTCACAATCCAAGCCTCAAAATATTGAATAAGTGCAACACAAAGCATAAGAATACATCACTTTATTTGTGTGTGTGTGCGTGTATATATATATATATATATATATATATATATATATATATATATATATCCACCACCTCTAAACTTATTTTTTTGTAATATTTTAAGTGGACTTTCTCTTTTTGATTTTTTTTCAATTTTTTTTATGCTCCTAAAGTACTTCATGCACAAAGAATAGCGAAGGCTTGAATAAAAACATAATACAATATATGCACTCAATAAAGGGTGTGTAAGAAAGAATTTTTTTTTTGAAATAAAGTAAAGGGTAAGGAAAATGTGGGTAAAAGAAAAAAAAATAAAGGGCAAATATACACAAACCTACAAAAGGAACTAGGGATATACTGTGTGTGCAAGTTAGCTTAAAAAGCTCAAACGGTCCAAAGAAGGCCCTTATCTATTCCTTGATCATGCATTATCTAGGATTTCAGCTCAAGAGAGAATCTAACAACTTCTAGACATAAGTCATCCACACACATTGACGAGCGTCGAACTCAATCAAAATTGAAACCGAGTTATACCTATGAATTGTAGCATAGGAAACAACACTAGATCATCTTTTAAGGATTTTAAATTCAATTTGATCATATCAAGCTAAAATTGGGGGAGGGAATTGAGGACTCGGGATATATAAATAACAGAATTAGAGTGAGAAATTCAATTAAAAGAGCAATCAATTCAGAAACCTATCCAAAATTGGGTTGATTCCATTATAGATCATTCAAAGAACATTTGAAGTGCATTTGAATGGTTAATTTGGATTTAACCGAAATATCTACATCAAATCCAGAATTCATTCTAGATAATCATCTAGAATTCAATTAACAATTGACACATGAATTTGTAATTGTATAATTCATGTTAGATCTATGTTAATTTGATCTTCGAATTTAATTAACCTAGGTACAAATCAGTAACCTAACCTCTGTAATTCCATGATTAATTTAGATCAATCGATCCTAAATCCCATCAAAATTCTCAATCTTAAATCAAGACTTAATCAGATCAAACATAAACAGAATCACCATTCATGCATTCAAGATCAAGAAGAAGAAGAAGAAGAAGAGGAATCCAAATGTAATTCAAACACGAAAACAGAACCAAGATCTTAAGAATCCAAACCAAAATTTCTTCAAGAATCTTTGAATTGATTATATAAGTTCAGCTCTCCATAGTTATCACCATGAAGGAGCTTGAGGAAAAAGGAAGAAGGAAGAAGGAAGAAGAAGAGAAAAAGAAAAATTGTAGAATGAGAAGATCAATCTCGGTTTTCTGCTTCTATCCCCTATAACTACCCCCTAATTTGGCCTTACATGATTTAGAAACCTATTAGTTACAAAGAGGGGTCCATTAGGAATCATTGGGCCCAAGTCCCATGTCAATTAGAGGCCTGCAACTCAAGTTATGCCCAAATCATTCTCAAAGGGTCTCTAATTCTGTTGGCTGACTTCAAGGGATGAAATATCCATCTAAAAATCATAATTTGGAAAAGTAATCTTCATATGAATTGAATATATATGTCTTAGATTTCAAATGCCACAGTTTCAGGCCCATATCACATATATATCCCTATCACATATATATCCCAAGTTATGCCCTGATTAGTGCACACTGCTAAGGTTCTAGTGACAGAACCTGTGTTCTGACTTCTAAACCCAATTAGCTCCACTAGATGTCCGAATTAGCCCTGGAGCTCTTCATAAAAGTTTTAGAGCTCTCTATCATCTTTCCTACAAGGTAAGATAAATGATTTTTAAATGCCTAAAACTCAAGATATGGTCGAAATACAGAAATAGTATAAAATCTCAATAATGCTAGAAAATATCAATTAAGCCCAATTTGAGCCAAAACTTACAAAACATGATCAAGCTCAATCAATTAAGTACATGGATAGTGTAAATGACTAAAAATGAGGGTTTATTAATGTATAAAATATGTGCCTATCACATATGCATTCCCATAAACTTTCTCTAAGCTTGACATGCATTTATATTCCAAGGTCTATCAAACATAAAGATGAGAAAAACATTCATACACAATTTAAACAATAGAGATAAACATAACTCATGAATTATTATGTGATATCCCAAGAAAATAGATCAATTCATAATTTATACAATCATTAGATATTTAATTCAATCGGCATGCACAATTAATGACTCAAAACACAATAGAGTGATGATGACAAAATAAAATCAAAAAGAACAAAAGTGAAAATGAAATATTACAGAAAGAAAAAGAAAAACTCTTTTTGGCAGCCGACAACTATATACATCCCCTACAAAGGCTTTGAACTCAGGGAGGCACCTAAGCCGACTCAACATTACCTTCAAAATAAGGACAGAAAAATGTTAGTCAATAAAAAAATAATAAAATAATAGCAAAAACAAATAACTAACCGAAGAAAAATAAATAACTAACCAATGAAAACAAATAATAAATTTGAAAACAAATTAAAAAGTAAGGAAAAAGAAAGAAAAATTGCATTGCCACCCAAAAAGTGCTTATTTAACATCATTAGCTCGACGTTGCCTTTTCAACTAATCAAGGTGGCTAGAAGCAAGAGAAATAAGATGACGTATTTTCTTTTTCAGATTTTATGCCTCCATACTCAGTCAATGACCTTAGAACTACCTCCAAAGGTGTTTTGAACTTGACCCGAGCTAGGTTGTCCTAAATTCATCTTAGCATGAGAAATTGCACCAGTCCATAGTGGTTTCAATTGAACAACAGGTGAATGATTAGCTTTCAATGAATTAATGGAAGATGGAGGATCTTTTTATCCCAACAATCTCAGAGATAGGAGGACCTTTCTCCTTTTCATTAACAATCTTGGAAGTAGGAGGATCAACATTGATTAATGATGAAGGATTTTTACTAGCCAAATTCTATTGAGGCTTACCTTGAATGCATTTGACAAAGGCATAGAAATTTAATGTCAGTGCAGATTTATCAAAAACATTGATGGTCACCTGATCTCCATCTACCATCAAAATACTCATCTCTTGGTACATCAATTAGTGCTCCTGAAGTAGCTAAGAATGGTCTTCCAAGAATTAGAGGGATATCATCATCCTAATCCATATCTAAAATCACAAAATCTGTTGGAAAGAAGAATTTGTCCACCTTTACTAACAAATCTTCAACTATACTATATGGATGTTTAATTGACCAATCAACTAATTGAAGAGACATTGTAGTTGGCTTCACTTTTTAAATCTCAAGCTGTTAGAGAATTGACAATGACATTAGATTAATGCTAGCTCCTAAGTCACATAGAGCTTACCTTGAATGCATTTGACAAAGGCATAGAAATTTAATGTCAGTGCAGATTTATCAAAAACGTTGATGGTCACCTGATCTCCATATACCCTCAAAATAAGCTCATCTCTTGGTACATCAATTAGTGCTCTTGAAGTAGCTAAGAATGGTCTTCCAAGAATTAGAGGGATATCAGCATCCTAATCTATATCTAAAATCACAAAATCTATTGGAAAGAAGAATTTGTCCACCTTTACTAACAAATCTTCAACTATACTATATGGATGTTTAATTGACCAATCAACTAATTGATGAGACATTGTAGTTGGCTTCACTTTTTAAATCCCAAGCTTTCAGAGAATTGACAACGACATTAGATTAATGCTAGCACCTAAGTCACATAGAGCCTTCTTAATGGTCAGTTTGCCAATGGTGCACAAAATGCTAAAACTACCTAGATCCTTTAACTTTGGTGGTAGCTTCCTCTGAATTATGGCACTACATTCTTCATTAAGCATCATTGCCTCATCTTCTTTGATCTTCATCTTTTTAAATAGTAGGTCCTTCATAAATCTGGCATAAGAGGGTATATGCTCAAGTTCTTTAGCAAAAGGGATGTTTATATACAATTGCTTGAAAATATCAAGGAACTTTGATAACTGTCTCTCTTGCTTCTCTTGATTTTCTTTCTTCAATCTCTAAGGGAATAGAAGCCTAGCGTATAGTGAAAGGTCCAATGGTTTATCCAAATCTAAATCTTTCTTCTTTCTTTGTACTCTCAATTGTTCCTCTTTGGGTTTAGTAGAGATCTCTTCCTCTGGAGCATCTTTTTCTTGATCGGGACTTGGAAAAGGTACTTCCTTAGCTTTATCTTCTTTTGGTTGAGCAATAATAACTTTTCCACTCCTCAAAGACATTGTCATACATTGCTTCTTTGAATTGACCATTGTATCACTTAGTAAAGTGCATAGAGGTCTCTCTGAGAGTTGTTTTGCTATCTGACCCACTTGATTCTCTAGACTTCAAATAAATGCTCCTTGATTATGAAAATTAGCTCTTGTTTCCTCCATAAAAGTATTGGTGCTAAGAACAAGTTTCTCAATAATACTTTCAAGATTTGATGTCTTTTCTTGTTGAGGTTGTGAATATGGCTATTAATATAGAGCTGGTGGTGGTCTTAGCATATTTTGATTGGTCCATGAAAAGTTTGGATGATTCCTCCACCCTGGATTATATGTATTGGAATATGGGTTACCTTGTGGTCTCGAAGAATTACCCATAAAATTAACCTGCTCTTAAGGAATAATGCCCGAAATGCTTGCTTCATGTCCACCATTGGCATGGTTACCTCAACAGAAATCACAAATTAACACTTGATGGTTCATTAAATTCACCTACATATTCCCAACTTGCTTAATGAGGTTGGCTAACTATTGTGAAATACTTTTATTTTGAGCAAGTAAGGCATCGATAGTGTTAAGTTCCATAACTCTCTGTTTGATTACTGCTCTTCCACTAGGCATCTGATATTCATTAGTAGCCATAGTCTCAAATAATTCCTGAGCCTCTTCAGGAGTCTTAGTGTTCAAAGACCCACCTACAGACGTATCCACCATAAGTCTTATGGAATAATTCAAACCATTATAGAAGATCTGCACCCACTGCCAAACTTTGAAAGCATGATGAGGACACTTTCTCAGCAGCTCTTTAAATCTTTCCCATGCTTCATAGAGAGATTCTCCTTGATTTTGAGTAAAGTAAGCAATCTCACTCCTTATCTTCACAAACATTGACAGAGGAAAATACTGAGTGAGGAACTTACTAACCAGATCATCCTAAGTGGAGATGCTTCCTTGAGGCTGGGCTTGAAGCCAACTCTTAGCCTTGTCTCTCAAAGAAAATGGAAAAAGTCTTAATCTGATGGCGTCATCACTCGCTCCATTATATTTTATAGTGTCACAGAGTTGCAAGAAATTAGCAATATACAAGTTGGGATCTTCTGCCTGACCTCCCCCAAACTAATCCTGTTGTACTAGCTGTAGAAGAACTGATTTAATCTCAAAATTATTTGCTTGAATAGCAGCTCGCATAATACTGGTTGAGACACTTTTAGAAGATGGAGTTGCATAGTCAGCCAAAGTGCATCTTCTTTGTGCAGTAGTTTCAGTCATCTTTTCTTCTAGGCTCGTTTTTTCTATGACTACTTTCCTGTTTAGTCCTTTTGTTCTTGTTATCTACATATCAAAAAGTAATTCTTCTGAATCCAAAATACCTTGCATAAACAAACAAACAAGCAAACTAGAGTGAAGTAAAGAAAAGAAATTAAAAATAAAAATAAAATAAAAATAAATGACTCATAAAAATAAACAACGAAAACAAGAGTAAATAAAAAAATAAATTAAAAAAATTAAATAAAGAAAAATAACATTAAATAAGAAAAATAAGTTCTTAAATTGTTGTCTTTTCAACTACTATTGAACATTGACAAACAATAGTTCCTAGCAATGGCGCCAAAAACTTGTTATGATATTGGCAAGTGCACTAAATTGCAAAAGTAATAAAGAGTGAGTTCAATATTGTTTCCACGAGGATTATATTGTTAATTACTAAATTCACTAAATTGACACTATTTAAACTATTTAAAAGAGAGTTGGTAAAAATAATAATAAGAAAGAATAAGCAAAAATAACGAGAGTAAAATTTAATCAATTGGGTTAAGGTGAAAGACAATGATATGAAAGTGTTAGGGGTCAAATTTCACTTGAACTCTTTTATTGCAAAATCAAATATTAGTTTAATCAAGTTTTATTCCAATGATTCATGGTCAATTCTCAAAATTAATCAATATATAATCTCTTGGTATATTAATCCTCTTCACACTATTTAGAATTAACTAATCCATTAGTCTAACCCCCAAATAGAGAAGGCATTATTAAAAATGAGAGAATTAAGAGAAAAACCACATAACTCACAATGTCTAATCTAGGCTCGTGCACAATTTTCCTAAATCATACATAACCCAAAATCATTCCTAAATTGATCAAGTTTAGAAAAGCATTAAAAAGAAGAGATAAACATGTAAATTATAAAATAAAAACATAGATTAAACATATTAAAGAATTTACATCATCCAAGTATCAAGATCCATCATCACCCTAATTAAAGAGGTCTAGTTACACATGGAAAAAGAAGAACACAAAGGGAAGAAAATGACAAACTCCATTGTAGATAAGTGGAAAGGTTGAAGAGAATTCCTAATCTTTAAGCCTAAGTACCCACTCCACTTTAGGGTTTTTGCGTTTTGATGGATGCTACGTTCTAACTAATTGTGTTGCTCAATGGCATAACTTTCTTTTTATAAAGAAATTTACACTGTTGTTTACGCGACCAGTGCTCATGCGTTGGGTTTACAGTGCTCAAGCGCTGGCCCAATCTAAAAGAACATGGTTTTATATGCTTTGCATGCTTGGGTGCTCCACTCCCAGTGCTTAAACATTGGGACACCAAAGAAAAATTCTTTTGTGCGCAATACGAGCTCAACCATTGAATGTCCAATGCTCAAGCACTGGACGTCAAAATAGAATTTCCTCTTTTTCTTATTTCTTCAAATGTCTAGTCTTTTTCATATGCAATTACCTATAAAAACACATAAAACACATAATAAGAACACCATTTAAAATAATTAGAACATAATAAAACTTAAGAACAAAACTCTATCAAAGAAATTAAAAGAGGATGAAAACCCAAGATTTTTGAATTGTAAAAATATAAAAATTTGAAGGTTCATCAGTGAACGCAGGCTGGGATTGTCGTTCCTTGCCGGAGAATGTCTTCCTTAGTATAGAGGGGATAGACTCTGGGGACTGTAGCTCTACTTCTTGTAATGGCCTCCCCTTTGGTCATTCCGGGTTTGTCGTTCATATTGACCCAAACGTTCATCTAGGATAAGGGACTTGATGGCATCATGGAGGTTGGTGCAATCCTCTATGCTATGATCGCAGTTGTTGAGCCAAGCGCAGTGTTTGGATCTGTCTTTTGGCTTCTTTATGAGGGAAGGTCTCTACACATCTTGGAGCTCAGTGTTCATAACTTCTTGGTATATCTGAGCTCGAGATGTGTTGAAGGGAGTATAATTCTCAAATTTCCCCTTGAGAGGCGGTCTCAAATTTTGGCTCTATTGATTTAAATGTTCTTTCGATTTGGGTTTAGTATCCTCTCTTTCGAGATGCTTCCTAGCCCAAAGAACTTCTTCAGCATTGCTTGATTTAGGTGAGACAGGATATGGGCTTGGGCTGCACTTTGCTAGTGGTGAAGTGCAATAGAAATCTTGAAGACAAGTCTTCCCAATTAGCGATGGACCTTGGGCTAAAGTGGTAAACCATCTCAAGGCAGATTTCTTCAGTGACAAAAAGAAACCTCGACACATAAGAAAGTCACTGCCCCCAATGAATAAGAGTGTAGAAATGTAAGCATCCAAATGTTCTTGAGGGTTCGAGGTCCCATCATAAGCTTCAATATTAGTTGGATACTTGAAGTGCTTTGGGATCTCATATACTATCAGTTCATCAGAGAATGACTAGTTCTGGGAAATTGAGCTCCTAGTTTTATCTTCCTATTCTCTTACATGGACTTGCCTAGCACTGCGATCGAGATCTGTGATCCTTGAATTCTCAAGGAGGTGGTTATCCTTATGGAGTCCTTTCTCATTTTCTTGATCCCTTCTAAGAGATCGATTTTTGCCTCCTTGATCCTAGTTGATGGCTCATACTAGGTTATGGAGTCTTTCATCTTGGCGCTAGATTTGATCATCCTAAAGTCTAACCAGAGAGAGCAATTCTTCCCTGGATAGCACCTGATGGTCGATTTTGGTGGGGCAGGACTAAGCTTCGTTCTCAACATGATCACCAAGATTGTGCAACGCTAACACTCACTGTCTAGCATCTTTGAAAAGTCTTTGTGGACTAAGGTGTTGCCTCACCAAAATTCTCTAGACAAAAGGGGGGAGATTATCTCAAGTGATAGAAGTCTCGTGCCCATCCTACCTAGGTCTCGGTCAAGGCATGGTTGGTCCATGAGCAGCAAGGACCTATACTGGAGGGCGATTCACTAAAGGTGGGTCGCACACTGTAGAAGCTTGGTTCTGGTTTGTTGGAGCTTGTTTCCTTCTTGTGTTCACCTTTATGATGACTGTTTTGAGAATATTGAAGGTGGTGGTGGGAGTAGAAATTTATGGTTCCCATAGATAGAACCAATATTCTGAAATGGGTTCTGAGGGTTACCAAAGTAGGTAGACTGTAATGGGTTCCTCTAACGCATAGCAACAACTGTTGGTGTAACGAGGGGTGGCTACCTATAAAATACACTCTGACGCTCAAGTCAGTAGTTGCACAAGGAGTATAGTGTATAATAGAATTCAAGCATACCTTGTCTCCCTTGCTTACTATATTTATATGAGTATTTTAGGGTTTTTGGTGTCTAAGCATTCAGTGCATGCCGAATGCTGTTACCTGAGATCATGGTAACACAATCGTAGAGGACAAGATCATGGAGATAGGGTCATGGAGGCTGCTGTCCCTTTGTCCTTATTCGCCCACTTGTACGGGATACGATTAGGATTTGTTCCTATCGTTACGCCTGATATATAGGTTGCTTCATGCGCACTGTATGTCTAGGTGACAGCTTTACGGGTCAGTTCGCTCTAGTTCTATGGACCCATAACTTGGTCCAGAACAGAAACCTTCAATGTTCAAATTTGGGTTACTCGATTCTCTCACCCTTGAACAGGTGATGCTCTACAATGCAGAAAAGAATTGTACTAATCTTGTGAAGTCAATTCCTTCAATTAAATGTCCACTGTATGACTTGGCAATCAATTTGATGGTAGATGTTGTTAAGCACAAACAATTCAACTAGATGAATGCATTCAGTATTGCTATGGTTTTTGCGCCCAACATAACACAAGTTAATTAACATTATAAGCGAGAGTTTAGTTATTTGAACACTATATGTCACCCATTCATATTTGCATATGGTACACCCATTTTAACTTTATATACGGTATATGACAATATCTAACCATACTCACATCAGACACAGTGTCCCACACATACGTTGTATTAGGGTGTACAAAAAACATTTTCATATAAGCAATGATGTATGGTTCTGCTTCTTTTATTGTTTAAAAAGTGATATGTTTCTAGTTAGTTATTTAAATATATTTTAATTAGGCTCATTATTTAGTTGAGCAACCTAATTTCATATTTTCAAGAGTTTTGATAATAAGAGCCCTAAAAGATACCAAAATAGAAAGTTTTAAATAAAAACGTAAAGTTTTTCAATTTCCAATGCATTAAATACCTTGTTTTCATTTAAAATTTTTTTATTTTAGTATCTTTAACAAGTGTTCATAGAGCACTTGTTAGTAAAATACTATTTTCAATATATTCTTACATTCTTATGTCTCAATCATTTTGCACTTAAACTCATCTGCAAGGATCATTTTAAATGAAGTTCCCCAACATGTTTTCCTCATGGAAACAAGGAAGAAGTGTGCATAAATGAAAAGGATGCGACAATGTTGTGGTTGTGGACTATCATGGAAATGGAAGGGATAGGGCTGGGGGCTTGGCTTGTATATGGAAAGGCACACTATAAGTTCATGTACTTTCCATGTTAGCTAATCTTATTGACATGGAAATTTGTTGTACACAATCCAACATTGTATGGAGAACTATAAGGATCTATGGCTGGCTAGAAAAGGAAAAATATTGCTTACATGCAACTTGATCAAGAATCTTAGGGGTGTTTCAAATCTTCCTTAGTTTTGTTATAAAGATTTTAACTTAATCTTGGGCCAAGATGAGAAGGTTGGTGGTAAATTGGTTGATTATAACTTGGAGGATGAATTTTGAGATAACATTCAATTTTGTGGTTTAGCTGATCTTGGCTTTTTGGGGAGCAAATTTACCTGGTCTAACCTTAGAGAGCAACATGATAATAATGGGTGGGCATAAAATCTAAAAGAACCGAACCAGTTCATTAACTGAACCAAACCCAACCACTTAAATCCATTTTAGGAGAACCAGTTCTTATAGCTAAACCTATCTTCAATATTTTAACAATCTAGTTAACTGATATCAAATCCAGTCTAGTTAACTTGAAAAAACTGAACCGCTTCTGAATTAAAATCTCATTATACAAAATCAAATCTCAATCTCAAATTCTCAAATTCACATCAACGAAGAACCCTAGTCCCATTTCTGCCATCTATGAATAGCCCTAGCACCACACAATTCAGTTCGCACCACACAATCTATTCCCGATCTAGATCGCGCTCTATTCATTGTTCTTCTCTCTGCGTTCAACTCCCATTCGCATTCCTATTCTGTGTTCATCTCTCTACGCCAATCGACATCTTCAACTCTTCATCAATTTTCTCCTACTGCATCTTTATCGAGTCACTTGGGGGATGCTGCTTAATGTTAGTCCTTGTGTGATTGGCTTCTACTAGTGTTGGGTCTTCATATTTCTGGTGCGTCTTCAACCCTTGATTTTTTTTTTATATTTTGGATCTTACATTTTTATTTTCATTTTTTAATTTGGTTTTTTATTTGTTGTTTTTTCTATATTGGTTCTATTACTTGGCTTTAATCTTAATTGTGCTATGCATTTGTTAACTCTAAGACTGTAATTAGTTCACCCAATTACCAAATTTAGTTAATCAACCTCTACAATAGTTAGTACCAAAATAAGTTAAGATATATTTCTCTATCTTTCCTCATTTAAAATCAATCTTTCAGGCCACTTTGAAAATAGATGTATTTAGCTACATGCATGAAGGAGGCTATTGTAAACATCAATGAATCATCTGGTGACAATATTGATTTAATCTTCAATCAAGACATATTACATCCAGCAGCTCTTTGAACTAAATCGCTTGACCGGTTTGGTTCGGTTTAATTTTTCATGCTAAATCGAACTATACCCACCCCTAGATAATATCCAAGCCTGTTTAGACACAGCTTTGGCATTTGAATCTTTGAGAAATGTTCTCACCTAGGTAGAAGTCAGTCACTCGCCACGGTTTCAATTGGACCATTCTCCTCTTTTCATGTTTTTTGGTGTTGCCTTAGTGAAGAAGAAAAGGTTGTTTTGATTTGAACAATTCTGGCTATTGGAGGATTCTTGCTCTCGAATTGTAAATGACAGTTGGAGATCAGCACTGCAGTTGCTGATGCAATGGAAAGAATCAAACATTATGCAGAAAAATTAGAATTTTGGGGAATGGATCAATTTGGGGAACGCCCAAAAAAAATCAAAGACAAGCAGAAGCTTGTGAAGCAAATCCATCTTTGCCTCCTTCACCTAAGAATATTGGTAGAGGGTTGGATACATCAAAGGAACTGGACTCTTTCTTCTAAAAGGAGGAAATTGGTTGGGCCCAACAGTCTCGAGCTATATGGTTACAGGATGGGGATAAAAATACCTTTCTTCCAAAAATAAAGCTTCTCAACGTAAGCGAACAAATTAGATTGACTCTATCATTGATGATTATGGATATTATTTCTCTGAGGAAGATCAGATAACTAATGTTATGATTGAATATTATAGAAATATTTTCCAATCCACTAATCCTACTCTAGTTGATGAGGTGACACGCGGTGGTGAATGGGAGAGTGACACAAGATATAGCTAAGATCCTTTCTAAGGAATTTTCTAGGGAAGTGGTAACTAGAGTATTATATCAAATGCACCCTGCAAAGGCTCCAGGACTAGATGGTATATCGGCATCATTTTACCAACATTTTTGGCGTCTAGTGAAGGATGAGATAATAACCTCAATTCTTAATATTTTAAATAATGATGGGGATTTGGGATCTGTTAATCATATATACATATGCCTTATCCCGAAGGTGAAAAGGCCTACGCATACAAAAGATTATCATCCTATTTCATTATGCAATGTGATTTTTAAATTAGTCACCAAAACTATTGCAAATAGGATGAAGATAATATTACCTAATATTGTCGGGAGAAATCAAAGTGCATTTGTTCGAGGAAGATTAATTATCGATAATACATTAATTGCATATGATATTTTTCGTTTCATGAACAAGAAGAAGAATAGGAAAAGGGGGGTATGTGGTGTTTTAGATCGATTTTTGGATCCACAGGTTTGGAGCAACCCAACCCGCCAGAATAAGACCCAGACATTACTGCACATGCATAACTACCTATTTGCTAGGCGTAACTCCCTTAAGGAGTATGAATGTTAATCATATCCTATATAAATATGGATTTTAACACAAAGAATAATGGTCCTCCGGATCTTGTGCAACAACATTCAATCCACATTGAAGGCTCATATTCTCAATGCCCTAAGAGGCTCCTACATATACCTTGCAAGGCAAAAATGTATGGATCTAATCTCTATTTCTATACACTACCCTCCTTACACATAAACTGACTTGAGCGTCAGAGTACCTTTTGCAGGTACCCACCCCATCGTATCGTTGCTGTCATTGCTGTGCCACGAAGGTTTTCACTAACTGCTACATTCTCAGGTAATCCTTAGAACCAGTTCTGAACATTAGTGTCGCCTATGAGGAACAATAAACTTCTTCTTCCATCACCACCATCAACATTCCGATTACTACTGTCATCATTATTAACATAAGGAGGAGACAAACCTCAACTAACTAAAATTACGCTTCTGCTGTGCATGACCCACCGTTTACAAATTGTCATCCATCATCTATCCTTATTGCTCATCAACCAATGGTAGCTTATCTGGAACCTAGGCAGGACGAGTTAAAGACTTCTTTCGCTGGAGAAAATTTCCCTTTCCTTCCACGAGAGTTCCAATGAGGCAATGTCTTGGCCCAAAAAGAGTGCCTTCTAGGGATGTTTGGTAGCGGGTGTCAGTGCTGCAATGCCTTGGAGACTGGGTGGAGAATGAAGCTCAGTCTCACCGGGTTGAGACAGATTACCAAGAGCTATCTAAAGCAGGGCCGCTCTCTCTAGTTATACTTCAGGATGAGAGA
The DNA here is from genome assembly GCA_029884595.1 of Ormosia semicastrata. Lineage (NCBI taxonomy): Eukaryota > Viridiplantae > Streptophyta > Magnoliopsida > Fabales > Fabaceae > Ormosia > Ormosia semicastrata. Next base: position 1,360,990 of record JAQQTO010000040.1, read on the forward strand.
ATTCATCTTCAAGATGAAAGAATTCATAACCTACAAAGAGCTGTTAACCAAGACAATGAAGTTGAAAACTAGTCTCTGAAAAGGAATCATGAAAATAGAAGAGACTAAAATCAAGAAGATGACTATCATCCAGAGAACTCTATGATCGCGGGTCCTGGTCATACTGTTGAGCCTACCTATGCGAGAGAGCAAGAAATTAGTTTCACAAAACCAACCATTCTCTGATAGACTAATGGCTTACAAAATTCCTCAGTGCTTCAAATATCTAACTAATATTGAAGCCTATGATGGGACCACAAACCCTCAGGAACACTTAGATGCCTATGTTTCTATACTCTTGTTTGTTGGGGGTGATGACTCTCTCATGTGTCGCACTTTCCCTTTGTCTTTAAAGAAAGCCACCTTGAGATAGTTCACCACTTTAACTCTGAGGTCTGCGGATAACTAGGGGAACTTGTCCTCGATATTTTTATTGTACTTCACCACTAGCAAAGTGCAGCCTAAATCCATTTCATGCCTCTCCCAGATCAAGCAAGGAAAGGAGGAGTCTCTCTAAGACTTTATATCCCAGTTCAACAAGGAGATTGTAAACATATGTGACTAGGATGAAAGACTTGGATTGTACTATATAAGAGAAGGGCCCTGCCTGGACCATTCTCTTTTTCATTTGTAAAGAATGAGCCCAAGACCATAGACAAGTTTTGTGCCTGCGCTGACAAATACATCATAGCTAAAGATGTTCTCCGAGCTACTAAGCATATTGAGAAAGAAGATGCTAAGCCCAAGTCTGAGGAGTAACTAAACCAACAGGGGCAGAATTCAAAGCCACCTTTCAAGGGGAAGTATGATAACTATACTCCCCTCAATACGCCTCAGGATCAGATTTATCAGGAGGTCATGAACACCGAGCTCTCGGATGCATAGAGACCCCCCTCCCTTGAAGAAGCATTTGCGGAGAGACACATCCAAGCACTACATATGGCATGACGGCCATGGTAATAACACAGAGGATTGTACCAACCTCTAAAATACCATTGAATCTCTTATCTAAGAGGAACGTCTAGGCCGATACATGTGCTAGACCCAAAACAACAATCAGAAGAGAGGGCATTATAGGAAACGGAGTTGTGGCCCTCGAAGTCCCTCTCCTTCCTACCAAAGAAGGTATTCTATGGCTAAGAATGAGAACCATAGTCCACGTTCACCTCGGGTTAACACCTACAATCAAGATAGGACACAACCCCAGAATAATAATCATGAAGATGATCGTCATCGTGATGAAGTAACCCATATAGTTTTGTAATGCTTTTCAAATTTTAATTCTATGTAAAAAATAACGCTTGATATCAATAAATTTTATTTTTCCAACTGTTACATTATCTAAGCCAATATCTCGGCCGCGACTTTGATTCCACTAGTACTTCGGCCTGATATCACCTAAGCTAGTATCGAAATTATGACCTTGAATCCATGAGTACTTCATCCTAACACAACCCTAAGTTTACCATACCTTGACGAGGTCCAAGAAATACAAGGTCTGAAGAGGATCAGCTATTCTAATATCTATACATGACGACTAGACAGGGGAATCCACTTGACTGTTAATCGAGGTCAAGGAATGCATTCAAGGGCTTTCACCCACAAACTAACCAAGTTTATAGAGGTTGAGCGTATTCTTACATGATGGCTAGACAGGAGAATCCACTTAACTATCAACAGAAGTCAAGGAGTGCATTCAAGGTTTTCACTCGTACCCTTGTGGCTAGACCTTAACCTATAAATTTACCAACTTTACAAAGGTTAAGCATAGCCGACCGTAACTTGGGACCATGGACTCCATGTAACATCCTAATACTACTACTAATGACAAGTCTGAAATTATGCATTAGTAATCATATTAGAGAATGTCACTTATATCAATATCAAATTTTTCTAAAGAAATATACTTTTAATATACAAGATATGAGCCTATAGTGGATATACATAATATATATCTGATGAACTATATACATATATAACTAATACATCAAGGTATATCAAAATAAATCAAAATACATCATAAGCCTCTAAGGCACAAAATGGCATATGTTGTGAAATCGACAAGTGCACTGAATCGCAAAAGTAATAAAAAGTGAGTAAGAGTATCGTCCACGAGGATTAAGTTATTAATTACTAAATTTACTGAAAGTAACACTATCTAAGCTAATAAAGAAAAAGAGTTATTGCAAATTCAATTAAAAAGAAATATAAATAAGTAAAACAATAAATCAAAGGAGTGAAAAATAATGGTATTAAAGCGTTAGAGTTCAGACTTCACTTGAACTCTTTAAATGAACATTCAAATATTGGTTTAACTATGTTCTATTTTAATGATTTATGACCAATTCCAAAAATTAATTAATACCCAATCCCTTAGTATATTAATCCTCTTACACTATTTAGAATTAACTGATCCCTTAGTCTAACCCCAAATAGAAAGACATTATTAAGAACGAAGGAATTAAAAGAAAGACAACATAACCTATAATGTCTATTCCTAACAATTGTAGATATTATGGTGTTTATCATATATTCTAGGTTAATGCAATTTTTTTCAAATCATACATTAACCCAAAAGATATTTCCAAAATTGATCAGGTTTAAAAAAAGCATTAAGAATACAGATAAATACATAAATCATAAAATAGAAACATAAATTAAACCCATAAAAGAAGTTACATCATCAAAGTTCAAATCCATCATCCCCCTAACAAAGGGAAATTAGTTACACAAGAAAAAAGAAGAACACAAAAGGAAGAATATAGCAAACTCCATTGTAGAAAGATGGAAAGGTTGAAGAAAATTTCTAATGTTCAAGCCTAATTGTGCCCACACCATATTAGGGTTTGTGTCTCTTGATGGCTGCTGCGTTTTGTCTAAGTGTGTCCAAGTGTGTGTTGAATTTGGCATAACTTTCTTATTTATAAGAAACTAACGTGCTTAGTTACGCGTTCAGCGCTGACTATCTAGCGCTCAGGCGCTGGGTCACTTAAGTGGAACTCTCCAACGCGCAATGCGCACTCAGGCGGTGGATACCAGCACTTAGGCGCTGGCGTCTAGATGAAATTCTTTCCTTTTTCTTGCTATCCAATCTTCTTTATGTGCAATTACCTAACAAAACACATAAAAATACATAATAATAATAACACAATTAAAATAATAAAAATGTGATAAAACTTAAGAACAAAAATAAATAAAAAAATATTAAATGTGGATGAAAACCCAAGGTTTTGAACTATAGAAATATGAATTTTTACATGTTCATCAGTGTACAATTATATACATCAATCAAATCAAAAAGAAAATAAAAGATCTACAAGATCAGATCCTCCTTTGCCTTGATAGTCTGTACGAGGGTATCTTGGAATCATTATGGAAATCAAAGAAATGGAGTGAGAATCTTACAATTCTCAGTAATCACTTTAAAAAAAATGTCATCATAATCATTCCAATTGTTTCAGGGAAAAAACCCATTTCAAATCATTTTATTATAATCAATGGAAAGGTGACTAAAGGCAAATCAAGTTCTTTCCCTTCCCAAAAGAGATGTTCATTTTTGTGTCATTTATAAAAAAAAATCATTTGAAATCAAGGAACCATCAAGTTTCATCACAGTCTCAATATCAATCAAGAAATTCATTCATGATAGACTTATACAATATGCTATCTAAGAATGGCCATCGATCAATCATACTTATCAATCATCAACAAATCATTAATCATCTTTTTATCAAGTGGTATGAAGGGGATTATTTATCCTGACAATATCATTCCTTTGGTAGTAACATGCTTTCAGGTTAGTTCACTTCAACCTATTTATGACGATTTATTTATCACACAGAGCTACTCTTAGTAACCCAAATCAAATCCACAATAAATGATGAAATTATCCGTCCTCATACAGAGTTGTGAGTAAAGAAGGAATTATCCCTCCTCAACTACTTTGATAGGGAGGGTATCATCCTTCCTCACACTATCTCTAATCCAAGAATACCTCAAATAGAGAGGGAATTATCCGTCCTCAACTACATTTCATCAGGGAGAGCTCAAGTAAAGAGGAAGAGAATTATCCATCCTTATCCTTAATTACTCAAGTGGTAAGGGAATATCTACCTCCAACTACCATTTTTCAAGTCTCACCCTAGGACCAAGGATATCCTAGATAATGGGTTACTCATAAGAATCATTGATCAATCTTATCTTGCATGTAGTAAAACATTTCATCACATCATCTCATCTCATAGCATTATGCATTCTTATCAAATCACGCATGCAAGTGAGTCACCCATCATATCATTTCATAATTTTGAATTTTGAAATTTTTTCAATTCGTAATCTTGACACAAAGTGTCCATTCATAATTGAAATCACTAATCATGGTGAAATCATTTGAAAACACATAATTTAGAACTCTTAAAAATGTTCAAATTCTAAAAATAGGGTTCTATTATTCGAATAACATGTGTTGTTATTTGAATAACAACTCATATTTTATGCTCTGTAACTTGTTATTCGAATAAGGCTCTCCTTATTCAAATAACACACCGAGATTCTTTATTCTTGATACTTGTTATTCGAATAACAAGCCTGCTATTCAAATAATAAGATGCATAATTAGATTTATGCATCATTTTCTTATTGTTTCCTCCATTTTCCTCATTTTAATCAAATCTTCTTCTATCAATGCATATTCATACTTTTCAATAAGCAAGAAAACAACAAGAAATCATCAACTTTAGCATATTTGATGATATGTTTTCAAACACCCAATAAAATGGCAAATCTCAATATGAGTTTCAACCCATTTTTCAGATCTCAAGTTTTCAAGAATCAAAATCAAAATTTGAACATTGAGTTCATAATTACACATAAAAGCATCTCTTTCATTTATCAACTCAAATCTCCATAAGAATACCAATCCATCATTCTAAAAAATAAGAAAAAGATTAGCAAGGTTAAGAAAAACCCTACCTCAACTTGTCACTTTCTTCTTTCCCTTTCCTTTCCTCCTTTCTTGGGTGCTTCCTCCTTCTCCCTCACTGGTTCCTTTCTTGTTTTTCTTGCTTCTCTTTTTCTCTTCTGTTGAATGTGAGACCGAGAGAAAAAATGGGGAAAATGAGTGAAAATGAAAAGATGAAAGAATAAGGAGGAAACATAGGAAATGAGTGAAAGTAGAAACTCAAAGTCAAATTTTAGATGACTTTCCCTCTAAATGCAATAGTGAAAATGTGGGGGAACTTTGACAAAATGAAATCCAACTGTAACCCCTTTTATCTGCTAGGAATAGTTGTCTTTCATAAGTGAATTTTCTAACCTTCCTAGGTATCATAGAAAATTCTAAGATTTTATTCTATTTTCTATATTAATATTCCACCACTTTTCTTATACTGTAGTATTAATCTCTAAGCTTCATTATTCATTACTTGGTTAAATAAAACCCGTGGAATCAAATTAAGAAGCTTTTAGGTATCCACCTTAATTTTTTATAGCTTAGAAATAATTCTTCTTTATTTATTTCTATTTTCTTGGTTCTTTTCCATCAGAATCCAAGTCTATAGGAGCTTTTTCTCGCATTCAGTGTTATAGATTTATGTTCAAACTAATCCAAATAATTACCATAATTTACTAGTGATGTTTATTGACATTATTGAGCTTCTATAACCTGATTAAATCCATTTAGTTGGAGAGAATGTTACACTCTACACCAAGAGGCTTATGTGTCCCTTATTCCATAATTTCAAAGCAAACTCACAAAACTAGGGTTAAACACAGTTACAATACTATGCCTAACCCATAAACCAAACCAAAGGTTTAGCATGGTTATGCACTCTAGACTATTCTTGGGATAGTGAACATCACTATGAGAGGTTTCTATATCACATACACTTAAAGTTTGATGGTCAACTATTCCTAAATAAACTCAACCACTGAGATTGAGCTTTGGACTCATCTTGGTCGGGCAAAACAAGTGTTCGTCAAACTAAACGAACCTAACCATCGAGAACAAGCTTTGGACTCATCTTGATCATGCAAAATGAGTGTTCATCAAACTAAATGAACCCAAAGACCGAGATCGAACTTTGGACTCATCTCGGTTAGGAAAAATGAGCATTTGTCAAAGGAATGAATATCGAGATTAGTGTTAGACCTATCTCAGTAAACTGCCTGAGCAAATCGCTAAGTACAAAGTGAATACCGAGATCCAGAATTGGACCTATCTCAGAATTACAAAGACAAAGCTACGCAATATAAAGAGCCACCAAGATCGAGCAAGACATGGAGTAGTAAGTCAACTGCACAAGACAATGAAAAGTAGAATGTTCAAAAAAGCAAATTTATTATTATTCATATTCTAAACATCATTAACTTTACAAGAAGACTCTATAAGCTACCCTCGTGCGTGAGTACCCAATTGAAAGAAGCCAATAGGGTAGCTTGGTAGGATGATGATGATGATCAAGCATTGACCACGACCATCTCAACGGTTCCTTAATATGCGAGCACATACCTCTGCCTTCTTGATCATCATGAGGAGAAAGCTTCACAATCCTACGTCTCCAAAACACCCCTGCGCACTTAAGGCATGGTGAGCACATTCCGTGACAATCAGGAGCACAGAGGAAGAAAAGTGGTGAAACCTCTCCACGCCTCACAGGAACTACAATAGAAGCCATTAGCCTTTTCGACAAGAGTTGGATCTTGTTCTACTATTACATACACTTGGGGAGAAAAGCTTTTGCTGCTAGGAGACATGTTGACTAAGCCACATGAGCAGTTACTTGGCCTTCACCAAGCCCTTACACTTGGAGAGAAAGGCCTCCACCAAAAGAATATGCAGGGAAAAAGGGAACACCTTTAAGAATTTGGGAAAGAAATGAAAAATGATTCTAGAAAGGGACATAACCCTCAACATGCTCAGAAGAAACAAAAATGGGCAACCTTCTGGAAAAGACCCAGTCTCCAACATAGCTAGAAAAGAAAGAAAGGAACAAGTGATAACCCCATTGCAAACATTCCCTATTTATAAAGGGAGTAATGCACTCTAATTAGCCCACAAAAAGGTGAACCAACTGCATATTAGAAGTCATGTTTAATTGTCCCTCCTTTGTGACTAGCTACAAGAGTAGCAGGAAGTTAGGAAATAGAGCAGAAGACTGCTATTGCATTAAAGCAGCTTTAATTCCTAATAAATTCAAAGCAACGGTTCCTAAGCATGCATAGACTGCTACAAATCGATGGGATGTTAGATCCCTAAGAGTAATAAAGTCTCTACCTTCCTTCAAGTAGCAATCAACAAAGAGACTATAGAGGAACACATTGGACATTGACTTATGAACATTGAACCACGGACCCCAACAGGGACGTGGACTCCCAAATGCTTCAACAATCTAAAGTCTTGCCATCGAGATCTAGCATTGGACCCGTCTCGGTGAACTACATAAGCAAATTGCTAAGTGTAAAGTGAACACCGAGGCTGAGAGTTGGACCCATCTCAACATCACAAAGGCTAAAATTTGACCAAGTATGAAAGAGGCACTAAGATTGAGTGTTGGACTCATTTAGGTAAAAAGAAAGTAGACATCATTATGAAGAAAATGTCAAGTATTAAAATTAAACAAGGGATGCCCATGATCAGGACTTGTCTAAATACATCAATAAAACCCCACACAAGGGGCAAGAAAATAAAAAAGTTAGGCATCAAAAATTGGGGCCTGAACCTTATGGAGTCACCATCGCCTTGGACCGTGCCACCTCGACCTACGCCACCTCGGTCTACATAGCCTCGACCACCACTACTTTAGCCTATTCTTGTCCAGCCTCTAGTGTAGCTTTTGTCCCACCTTTGCCACCCACTCTTTGGTCCATTTGATCATTTAGGGCAGCCACGAGAATAACAAAACAATTTGGCCATCCCAAACCTCCCTTAATGCATCGACCCCCTCTTCATTAAGACCAAGGTTAAATAGGTAAAGTTGGTTAAGAGCACTCTCAAACAATTCCACCACGGACCTCAACCAGTCATCTATCATTTGTGAAAGTTCTTTACTCAGCTTGGTCTTAGTCTGGCGCAGAGATTCACACTGGGCCTAGACATCAGGAAGGATGGACTCAGTTAAGTTCATGTTCTCTCTCAGTATGTTCTCTTGAGCTGTTGCTTTTTCCAAGTTGGACTTGAAGCGCGTTGGCCTCAGTTGCCTTAGCTCGGAGCGAATCCACCTTAGTAACTTGAGCCTATAGATAAGTCACCTCAGCAGCATTTGTGGTAAGGCAGGAGACCTCAGCCCAGAGCCTATCCACCTTAGAGTAGTATAACTTAAGCTCTTTTACAGCCTAGGCTAGCTACCTGTCATGCTGGGTAATCTCTATGGAAACCTAGGCTACCTGCCTATCTTTTTGGGAAATATCTAGCTCAACTTTTTACTTTTCACCCCAAAGGGTATTAAGCTCCCCTTCCATACTAGTAACCTCCTGGACAAACTCCTAAGCCTCCTCCATAAATCGAAGGAAAAAGACGATGCTCAAACCTTGGAGTTGGGCCTCATAGAGGAGCTCTGTCATGTCATGCACGATCTAGACATCGATCTCGACAGGACTCAATAAGGCACCATCTATGAAGCTAGTAGAATCAGCCCCCCTAATCTATATCGATCCAGATGGAAAATGGAGTGGAGCACCTTTAGACCGCAGAACACCTTCAGATCCTAGACTGGTTAGGACCTCGAACCCCTCGGGCTCCTCCAGAACACCCTCAATGGCTGGCCTTTTCCCTTTGTATCCCTGCTGCTCTCGGCCCGCCTCTTCTAGGGTTGTAGTAATAGAGTAGGAGAACTGTTCCCAGCATCTCGAACCTCAGTGTTTGTGTGAGGCGGAGGAGCCATCTCGGCAGTGGATTGAGGGACTGCACTACTAAAAGGTAGAGGAATAGTAAGAGTCACCTGTGAAGGAATCGCCAGGGCCCAAGATGTGGACGCCCCACCATTCCTGGCCCCTAACTTTTCAACTAGGAAGTAAAGTCCAGTCTGTGAAGCCATGATTTCTGTAAAAGAAGGAAAAATAATATAATACTTAGACAAATATTAAGCACAAAACAAATTTTAAATGCAAGAAGAAATGTACAAGACGAGATACCTAGCAAGGCCTTAACGGAATTGGTGGGCTCATCTAAGATATCCTTGCAATAGATAGCCCCCTTTTCATTAGTCTAGTCAATTAGGAAGCATAGGACCTAGGCCTTGGGAGGAGAGATCTCAGAGATCAGAGTCTCTATCTCTTTATTCCACTCTTTTCAACTAGCTTCGGTCTAGTATAAATAAAAGCATGGATGGCCCACCAAGGCCAAAAAAGGTGTCGACCTTAGAGCCTTTTCTATCCTAAAAAAGTCCCTTTTGAATTTCTTAAAGGTCTTTTGATAGGGCTTGAAAACTTTGTGCCTGCTTTGTGCTCACAAGGTAACCCACTCCTTGAGTTGATTATTCCTAGAGGTCGATAACCAGGAAAAAAGGTAGAAGAAAGAATTAACCAAGTAAGGCCAATTAAAGACTTGGAAGACGAGCTCGAATGATCAGACTAATCCCCAAGCATTCAAATGGAGTTAAGTAGGTGCCACTCGCAAGTGATTAAGGACATCCATCTTGAACTCGATAAATGGCAGTTGTATCCCGATCCGAGTGAAGAGAGCCTCATACATATACATGAAGTGCTTGCCCTCCATATGGATCGAGCACACCCTTTCATCCTCAAGAGGATACCAGATGGCAAACTCTCGATCTCCAAGCATGTCCATAGTAAGCTGTAAATATTGTTATTTATCGCAGACATCTTTGGTCGTCTTTAATTTAGAAGGGGTGCCTTGAACCTCTCAGTCCACCTATTAGTGTAAGCTTATGTCATGTGGAAAGACGAGCCCCCTCTGCTCTGCAGGTGTAGCCTCTAGGTTCGCATCATACCTATAGAAGACACACCCGAGTTAGACTTTGAAGAATCACTCAAGCCTTCTAACGCCATCAAAAGTTGCCCAACTTTCTGGCTTGATACATCCTCTAGAGCACCTCCAGGATCCTCACCTTGACAAAGGAACTCAGACCCTCATCAGAATCCCCATCGTGGGCTTGAAAACTTTGTCATGGCTGAGATGGTGGGAATAACAGAGGACTTGAACCTCCACAGATTGGTCACTATTTTGCACCGTCTCCTCACTCCTTGACATTTCCCCCCACTAAATGTTCACAAGAAGAAAAGGGTGAAAGTGAAGGGTACTTTGAGTTTTGAAGAAGAAAAGAAGCCTTAAACGGTGAAAAAAGTGTAGAAGAGGCTTTGAATCACCAACAACCGCCACGAGAATTCGCCATAAATTGCATAGGTCACTAAAAAAAGTTTAGAATGCAAAAGTAAGTAAAAAGTGGGAAAGGTTAAACCCTATTCCAATTTATAAGTGTGAAAAGATCACTTTAATTGCTACTATTAATGAGGGCAGATATGCCTTTTTATTCAAAGTACCTCATCATGATGCCTTCTTTTTAAAATTTGAAAGCATTAAATCATGATGCTATAAACCCCAAACAACGGCTATTACAGTTCCTCAACCATGTGGTGTGCTATTTTTGAACAAAGGCAATCGAAAGGACAATGCCCAGAACATTCAAATTTGAAATAATGAATGACGTTTGAGGACATATTAGCCAGATCACGAACTTCCACCAAGACCATGGTGAAACCACAACTCGAAACCTAGACCAAAATTGAGGTACATTTATAACACAGACCCTACGAAATACACATGGGGGTAACCTACTATCTATCCCAGACAACGGTATGATGACTTAAGCATAGTGACCCATCACGAATCCCGACCTTACTCAATAATCCTGGGGGTATAGTATGATATATCACGAACCTCGGTCCTTTGGAAAAACATCGTGAAATCTGACGCTGACACTATAACTCAAATTCCTTTGTCCATTATGCATTGTGTGCTCTATTTGAACTTATATCTTTACACTTAGATGTCTTATCTAAGCGTCAAGCTGGGGACAACTGTTTTGGAACAGATTTTGGGTCCATGAGTCGTCTATGAGTCTGGACTAACCTGACTCGCCAGAATAAAACCCAAACATTACTGCGCATTCATAATTTCCTATTTGCTAGGCATGACTCCCTCAAGGGATATGAATGCTAATCATATCCCACATAAATAGTGGTTCTGACACAAGGAATAACAGTCTTTCGGATCTTATGCAACAACATTCAATCTGCATTGAAGGATCAGATTCTTAACGCCCTAAGAGGCTCCTACATATACCCTGCAAGGCAAAAAGCTACGTATCCAATCTCTAATTCTATACACTACCCTCCTTGCACACAAACTGACTTGAGCGTTAGAGTGCTTTTTGCAGGTACTTACCCCTCGCATTATTATTGTCGATGTTGTGCCACAGAGGTCTCCACCAACCATTACTTTCTCAAATAACCCTTAGAACCCAGTTTTGAACATGTGGGATTGAAGCTTGATATGTCTAAAGCTTACGATCACATTGAATTAGGGTTCCTTGAATCAATATTGTTGCAAATACGATTTCTTCAAAATTTTATTGTAGTTATTTTGAGATGTATGACATTGGTCTTTTTCTCTTTATTGATAAATAGTGACCTGATGGACATTCTTATACCATAGCAAGGACTTAGACAAGGGGATTATTTGTCCCCGTATTTATTTATTTTTTATAAGATTTTTTCTACTTTAGTCACAAAAGAGCAAGCCTGTGGTAGATTTCATAGTATTCAGATTGCTAAAGGTGCACCTGACATATCTTACTTGTTCTTTGTAGATGACAGTATGGTTTTCTATAGATATTCTATGCTTGAGATTGACTCTTTTCAATCTATTCTTGATGTTTGTCAGAAGGCTTCAGGCCAATGCGTGAACTTTGAAAAATCAAAACTCTCTTTTGACCAAAATGTGCTAAATGACAAGATATATACTATCTAAACTGGATTGGGAATTATAGTCGTTGAGAGTCATTCCAAGTATCTTGGGACACTTATGATAGTGGGAAGATACAAGAAGTAGGTTTTTCAGTTTGTACAAGACTGAGTCTAGAAAAAATTAAAAGGATGGAAAGAAAGGAACCTATCTCAAGTAGGAAGGGAGGTTCTAGTTAAAGATGTTGCACAGGCCATTTCTACATACATAATGGGTTGTTTCCTTCTACCTATTTCTATTAGTGACAATATTAAATCCTTGATTAGTAGATTTTAGTGGGGAAGTAATGAATAGGAGTAGAAATCCATTGGATTTGAAAGGGAAAATTATGTGACTCAAAGAAGGATGATGGCATGGGCTTTAGGAGCTTCCATGCTTTTAATAAAGTTTTGTTGGCTAAGTAAATTAGGCAAATTCTTTAGAGCCCAAAACTTTGATGGCTCAGGTCATAGCAGCTAAGAGCTTTCCATCAACAACAATCCTTCACTCAAAATTGCCATAAAATCATAGTTGCACGTGGCATGATATTTGGAATGCCAAAAAAGTAATTGAAAAAAGTTTTTTTTGGCAAGTGCACTATGGCGAGCAAATTAAAATTTGGAAGGATGGCTGGTTACCATCATAACTAATCCATAAAGTACGGAGCCCAGTAACAACTTAGCTATGATGGATGTACTTGTTTTGTCTTATGCTTTGAACGAGTCAGAAAGGTTTACTTGAAAGGCTTTTTAGTGAATAGATGGTAATGCTTTCCTCCATAGTATGGTAGCTAAAAAGGTAGTATAAAATGGTGGTGTAACTTAAATGCTTAAGTCAGTCGATGCATTAGGAGATAGTATTAGGGTTAAGAGAGATACTTGAGTGATCAAGTCTGGTATTTATGGGGAAGTGCTACTTAAAGGTTAAGTAGAATAAGAAGGAAATTCCAATTTGAATAGTCATTAATGGGTAGTGATGGCTAATAAAGAGATATGCAATTGCTCTTGTTTCTATGGGATTTCTTGGGAGTGATTATCTCCTAATTGTGTAACAACCATAGGTGATGTGGCGTTGACTTAGGCCGCACTACGTGATGTGAGTGGCATCGAGATGCTCATGCTGGCCAAGATGCCCCCAAGGACATTGATCCAGATCCCAAGTTAGAACAGTTGCCCCCAACTTAGTGCTTCAATATAAGTGGAATGTCAAGATATCCCAGTTAAAGGCCAATGGGAGTGTTGGTTCTATATTCTTTAACGAGTCATGTGTTTGTGACCCTTCTAAGATGTTTTCCCCCAACATTTGTGGCGCTACTTATAAAAACTTGGATGAAAGGGTACTTTGACTGTACCAAAATCAAAGGACGTCTCTAGCAGACTTTATTTGTTCAACCAGGATTCGAATTGATTTTATTTTGAGATGAAAGAGTTCTAAGAGGTCATTCTACTATCCTTTGTCTGGGATCATATTAGATCGTGGTTCTTGATAGCATTCAAGGGGTGGTTGACACTTGGCTTGTTTGCAGTGCTTTGTCTATGACCAGAGTCATTTCACCTACTATTTGCAGGTTTTGGGAGACATGTGGTCAATTATAAGTGGAAGTTGTTGTTAGGATTTCGTACTACATCATTTCAAACTTTCAAAAAGGACCAGCGTGTCCTTATTAGAGGTGTTCAAATCCAATCTAAATAAAAAATCAAACCAAAAATTGAACCGAAAAATTGAAATCCAGTTAAAACCAAATAAAATTTTTTTTATTGAGTTTTTGAAAACTGATTGGATCAGATTGGATTTCGGATTTGATTTTCAAAACTGATTTAATCTAATCCAAATCGATTAATATATATAATATTTTTTTATTATAGAATTTATATTTTTACTTATAATAACTCAAATTTCTTACACATTTTTCTCATTTTATATGATCAAATATTATTTTAGGCATGTGAAATTAGTTATTTTTACTTTCTATTTTCTATTTCCTTTTATTTCTTTTTTCTTTTTAATAGGCTAAATTGGTTTTAACTCACAAAATTTTTTGCTTAAAAAAAATATAGGTCAAAAATTGATTAAACGGATCCAATCAAAACTGATTTAAATTCGATTAGATTAGTTCAATTTTTAAAATGTAACAAGTCTAATCCAATCCCGACTAATATAAATGATACTGTTTGGATCGATTGACTTTTTGACTCAAAACTAATTTAAACCGAATTGCGAACACCCTTAGTCACTATCAAGATGGTGGCAGTTGGGACTTCGTGGGTCTATAAATATAAAAGTGGGAGAAAACTTCCCACTTTTTTACTTCCTTCATCCTATTCAAAGAATTTTTTGGTGGTCAGTGGCAATTTCAAGAAAGCTTTCTATGGTGGTTTGCAGCGGCGCTTGTGGTGGTGCAACTATTTACGCTTATGTTTTCACTCATCCAAGTGTTACATCATTTCCGTCTCTAATTTTCTCTTCTTCCTCAAACTATTGCCCCCAACCTTTGTTTCTTCTTTCCAGTTCCTCTTTTCTTTTTTATTTGAGTTATGGTGAGGGTACAAGAGCTAGAAACCATAGTGAGGAAGGTAGCAACTTTATGGAGCATTGTCTATAGTGCCACCTCTATGCGCGGTGGAGGTGCGGCAGAGGGTCTCTTGTAAGGACACCACTAAGGTGCATAGGTCACTTTTGAGTTCTGGGATCCATGATGTTATCCAGAGAGCGGAGGCAGTGAGGGAAGCGACTAAGCTTAAACCCTCACTTTCATCTTTTGAGATCATGAAAGAACCAAAACATAAGAACTTTTCTCTCTCTAGCGCTAATGAAAGATTGACCTTTATAGGTCATCTTTTTGTTGTTCGACAAATGGGAAGAAAAAGAAAGACCCTAGCTCTAGTTACGATACCGGTGCCTGAATCAAATGTGGCTTCAACCCCGAATATATACAGATGGATGAGCCCTAAGGTGAGGGGTATTGCCTCCCGATTCACTACCATGGTGGAGGTGGATGATTTGAGGACGTACCTCCAACTAATAGAGGACATTATATGGGATTGAGAGTTTGAAGTACATCCCATCTTCTAGGAGGAAAAGGTCAGTTCAATGCAGACCACGAGTGACAAAAACTTTGTGTCTTTATATGAGACAATGTTTATCAAGCTTAAGATTCATCTTCCATTCTCCCATTTCGAGATGGATGTTCTAAACCATCTTTAGTTTGTGTTCACGTAGCTACATTAAAACGTATGGTGTAACACCCTGAAAATTATTTGTTTCATCATAAATGATCATTTTATAATATTTATGATTTTTGAGAATTTTTCTGAAATTTTTCAGAAATGTCAAATATTTTAATATATTTTTCATTTTACGTACACACAAGGAGAGTCAGTGAAACACCCCAGAAATTGTTTGTTTCATAATGAATAGTCATTTTCTAATATTTGTGATTTTTAAAAAATTTTGTGGATTTTTCTAGAAACGTTGAATATTTTAGTATATTCCTCATTTTCGTGCACGCTGAGCAGAGCCGGGAAAACGAAATGTTTACCCTGAGGCTGGTAAACCTTGTGTTACCAAGTGGCTTCCAATACTCAAGAGGGGGGGTGAATTGAGTTTAAAACTTTTTCGAAAAACCTCTTTTTATCAAAAACTAATATTAAAAACTTAATAAATAAATGCACAGAAGGAACGAGAAGAAGAAAAAGAAACAATAAAGCGCAGTGAAAAATAAATATGCAGTAAATTAAAATTGTATAAAATAAAGAGATTAAGAAGAGAGAAGCAGACACAGTATTTATCCTGGTTCGACCACTAACCCATTTGTGGTCTACGTCCAGTCCTCGAAAGCCGAGATTTTTCACTAAGTATACAAGCTTCAATAGATGCTTGCTACCATTACACAAAAGAGCACTTTTCACACACAAGGAAACTCTACCCTTGTGCTAAAGCCCCAGCCTGCAGGGATACCTCACCCTTTATACAAACCTTGAGGGATACCTCACCCTCGATACAGAATGTCAGAAGTAGATGAAGAGAAACTCTCACTCAGAGTAAGTAATACAAATTGAAGTGCTAATGGAGCTCTCACAGAAATATCTCAAAGTTTTTAATTAAAAAGAGCATAGAAAATAATTTTCACAGATTAGAGTAAGCAGAAAATAATTCAGAGTTATGGGCAAAAAACTTCATGACCCAAGGTTCCTATTTATAGGGAAAAGCACGGAGATAGCCGTTTGGGCATATTTAAGAGCATTTAAAATCAATTTAACCGAATTAAAACATTTGAAAGTTTCCATATCAGACTTCGTGTTCAAACGTGTTTATTCGAATAACTTAATAGGTTATTCGAATAACACTGTTCCTGAAACCAACTTAAAAGGCCATCTAATATGGGTTATTCGAATAACCAATGTGTTATTCGAATAACTCTATTAAAACTAGAATTCTAAAATGAATAGGTTATTCGAATAGCATTTGAGTTATTCGAATAACTCACTTAAAAACATAGTTCTGGAAAACTCATTTATTCGAATAACAGGACAGTTATTCGAATAGCAACTTTATAAAGCATATCATCGTGAAGGTGTTTACTCGAATAGACTATGCTCTATTCGAATAAGTCAAACCAAAAACTGTTTTCAAAAAGGTATTTCAAAGACACTAAATTTGTTTCAAAACAATTTTTATCTTTTCTTTCAAAAACAAAGAGATATCAAAGTGAGCTCCGTACAACAGATCCTAAGTCCTAATGCTAATCATATATAAACTTGGACTTGGTCTGTTTATCATCTTCATTTATTCTTCACGTTTGTTATCATCAAAACAAGTCTTCAAAGGTATACATCCAAACACACCTTGAACTATTGAAGCGTCAATGGGAGATCTTACTAAACCCGAGGTCAGACACAGTTTACGAGGTTTATATTTTTTGAGATTTTACCTGATAAATAAAATCTCTGTACGTACCATTAAATAAAATTTTTTCATACGCTCTATTATCCGTTGGATAATTAATACTAGCTTTGTGCACTATAACAATTATCCATTGGGTAATAGCTTGTAGTTAAAATCTTAATCACCTTAATATTTTAATTACTTTATCACCTAATTATCCTATCCAAATATAATCCACTTTATGTCTAATCAAATCCTCTTTTTGAAAAAGTTACCAAGCTTCTCAAAGAAGCTACATACTCTTCTCTCTCCTCCCCCTCACACACGGCTACATGCCTTCTCTTGGAGCCTAAAATTTGTGCTTCACTTAATTAAGTTAACCATTCTAATTTCAAAAATCAAAAGTCATCATCTTTATTTCTACTATCAACTTCTCCTCCTTCTCTCTACACCACACCTCACGGCTGCCCCTCTCCATGCCCTCCACCATCACAAAATTTTCAAACAACTATATTTTCTTAATCTCCACTGCACTCTAAACACATTTCTAGTTGAAGATTTCTTGAAAAGCTTCCATCTTCATCATCTTCTTCAACCTTCAAGTTTAAAGCTTTAAGGTAAGATTCTTGGTTCCTTACCTTCTCTTCTCCATTTTCCTTTTTTAAGGTCATCTTTATGACCATTTATCTTCTCTTTTTCAAGCATTGGTGTTGATTTGATGAAGTTGTAATTTCTAGGGTTTTTGGAGGAGTGAAAACCGAATTTCACTAGGAGCTTCAAGGGAGTTCTTGACTTATTTTTCTCCCTTGGTAAAAGGGAGATGATTCTTTTCAACCTCTCTTGGTAGTAAGAAACTTGATTTTGTGTTGGTTATGAGAAACCCTAGTTAGGGTTCCTCTCTTTGATGTGTGATTTTCATAACCAAATGTTAATTTTACCTTGTTTAAATTATTTGGTTGTATGTATATGTGTATTGATGATCTTGGATTAGTTTGGATGGATTGGAAAGATGGAATGGAGGCAAAGCTTCTTTGCCCTCCTCCATGAGGCTCATGGCCACACCCTTGAAATAGGGTGTTCATGGTTTAAAAATTTGTATCAAGTTGGCAACATACCTAATCAGGTAATTAAAAGGTAATGGAGTTAAGAAAAACTTAGGGTTTCACCTTGGGAGGCCACGACCTCTAGGGCCAATTTAGGACCAAATTATATAACACCATACAACCTTGGACTTTAAATGATCAAGTGATTAAATGACTAATAATGTAATGGATAGAAACCAATTTCATAACCTAAAGTAATTCTTTAGACCTAAGACAAGAATGAGACTGTGAGAGACTTGGAAAACTTAGAATAATTCTCTAAGTGAGTTCTGAATAAACTTAAAGTAGGGAACTTAACCATCAAGAGAATTTCTCTTGAGAAAAATTTCATAAGAAATATTAAATTGAAGTGAAACTTAATTAATTTGGATAATTAGGAATTAATTTGGATTTCATAAAATGGAAAGAACCAAGAATAATTTTCTATTAAAGTAAGACCATGAGTGAAAGTAAGAATGTTAAATAATTCCATAATGTACCCTAAAAGTGTAATTTATTATTTTAAGGACTTAATAATATTTATTGTGGGTCAATGAGTGAGACCAAGAATGTATTAATGCTTATCTTAGCCGAATTGTGGCATGACATGGAAAGTATATTGCTATTGAATATACATGATATATACATTGAGTCATCATGCACTGTGAAAGTCTAATAGACTGTTGTTAAGGCCCTGTTGCCTAGGAGATTGAACACACCTTTGTATGGGTGCAAGTAGACTAGTGTAGGTCATAATGTTGACCATGGGGACGTCAAGGTGTGGGTACCTCACAATGGACAGTTGGTAGCTCTTCTATCAGTGGGGTAGACCAATGCAAATGCACTGACGACCCAAACCTAGACACAGCTCCATATCACGATCTAGTGAAGAATGTCTGTACGATGCCTTGATGTGCACGTGGAAAAACTGATGAGTTATAGCACATTGGCCGCAGTAGCTGAGTTACAGACATGTGTCCTGATCTTTCTCTCCGACTGTTTGTGTCTAGCTCCATGGAGTAGGATTTTAATGTTGTATTCATGTGCATAGTGAGTCCATATATTATCTGACATTTAATTATTATGATAATTGGAACTGATACCTTACCGATGTATAACTGCTTGGAATTGTTAAATTATTTAATATTTACCTCTTCATTACTGCTTATTACTCTTATAATGCTATGTGGGCATTCTACGCCATTTTGTTTCTTACTGCCATAATTAGTAATGAAAGTATGATGTCTCACCTTTTTTCTGTATCTCTACTATCTCTATGTATATATATATATGTTTCTATGAAGACAGTGGTGAAGAAGGGGAAGTTCACGAGTTTCCCAATTTTTGGCTTGACTGTAACTAGTACTTGCTTTTGATCATGATGGCCTATCCACAAGAATTTTTGAGATACGTGCGCTTGACATTTCTCGGTGACCCAAACTGTTGGCATGTTAACTTTAGTTCGGATTGCTGTGTCTACTAGGGAGATATGTCAGTGTCGCTATCTTGGGGGCGTTATGATTTGCCTATTTTCACCTATAGCGTTCGTTTACATTTAGAATTTTACATGCCCATTAGGGACATGTGGGGTGATCGTTATTACACCCCACAGGAGGATTCATTCCTCTCCACTGCTCGAGCCCTAGCCCATAATTCGGTGACTCCGATGAGGGTTTCCTCTGATGAGGAAGACCCTGAGGAGGATCCTGACACGGTTCCTTCTCTTTTTTAGTAGGGGTTGATACTGTCGATAGCTACTGATGGCTATCAATGTTCATTTTGGGGCCTGATGACTTATCTTTTTGGTGGGCTGTACCATGTATGATCCTTTAGGCAAACATAGTTTTACTTTTTATATATCGGGCATTGTAACTAAATAAATTTGATATAATTATATATATATGTATATGCATATTGATCGAATATATGCTTTACTTCTATCTTACTCTTTGTTGCAATTATGTCATGTCACTATATTTTATTAATTATAACAAAAAAGCCACCATTTTATTTATACAACTATAATCAAATAAGTTTAATTGTAATAAAATTAACCGGGTCTTAACTTATACTTTTGTTTTTCGCATTGTAATTAATGATGTGATGTTCCCTCCTAAAAAGGGGCATTACATTAAGTTGGTATCAGAGCCCCGGTTTATGTTTTCTTTGGGTCTTTGTGGTTAGGTCTGACTTGTGTGTGCTGTGTGATTCTCTGTGATTGGTATTCCGAGAGGATACATCTAATTCTTCATTATGTGTTTTAGTTAGTATTACTTGAAAGAACGAAATGGCACGAGGCAGAGATATGGCAGCAGCAATTGAAGCGATGCAAAGAATGGCAGAAGTTATTGCCCAACAAACGGAGAGAGCTGCCTAACAATAGGAGAGGGCTGCTCAACAACTTGAAGCTACGGCTGATGCGCAAAATTTGGTGGTGTTCGGTCGCCACAACCCTCCTCAATTTAAAGGAGAATTTGATCCGGAGAAAGCTAGTCTATGGATCAAGGAGTTGAAGAAAATCTTCAGAGGCATGAATTGTGCCAACGACAAGAAAGTGGCTTATGCTGCTTTTATGCTAGTTGGGGATGCTGAAGACTAGTGGAACGGGGCACAGAGAGTGTTAGAAGCTGAAGGTCGTATAATCAATTGGGAGGTATTCAAGAATCAATTCTTGGAAAAATATTTCCCTGCAAGCGCCAGACATGTAAAAGAGATGGAGTTCCTAGCTTGAGACAAGGAAACTTGTCCGTCAGCAAATACGCTGCAAAGTTTGAAAGCTTATCCAAGTTTTTGACGTATTTCTAACACCAACCAGATGAGATATGAAAATGTCAAAATTTTGAGAAAGGACTGAGATATAAAGTGAAGAGAGCAGTTATCACCTTGAAGATCAACAAATTTTCGGAGCTGTTAGATACATGTTTCCAAGTGGAAGCTCTAGATCAAACTCGAGACTCAAGAAACCGAGACTTTGGACTTACCAGGTTCCAGAGAAGAGGCGACAACAACACAAATCATTTCCAAAAGAAGCCTTATTCCTGACTACTGGGAAATCAATAGCAGACGTCGGGTGGAGGTTCCAGTGGAGGTTCTGATGGGAACCGAACTGGGCAGAATATGGCATTTTCTTTGAAATGCTTAAAGTGTGGGAAGGATCACGCAACCAGAGATTGCACCATCAAGGGGATCATCTGTTTCCAATGTGGGAAGCCTAGACAAATCTCCAGAGATTGCAACCAAGCTAAGGCTGAGCCTTCAGTCAACGCTACACGGGTTGCAAAGCCGCAAGCAGGAGGTAGAGTGTACACCATGAGCAGAGAAGAAGCCTCCAAATCCAAAGATCTAATACAGGGAGAAGGTGTCATAGGAGGTAATCTTTTAACTGTACTGTATGACTCTGGGGCAATCCACTCTTTCATTTCCTATGATTGTGTGTGACGACTTAGTTTACTTGTGTCTTCGTTACCTTTTGACTTGACTGTTTCTACTCCCACTGATAAACCTATTGTTACTACCAAAGTCTGTTTGAATTGTTCATTGATTGTTGAGGGTCAAATCTTTTCTGTTGATTGATTTGTTTACCCCTTTCTCAGTTAGATGTAATTTTAGGAATGAATTGGTTGTCTTCCAACCGTATCCTTTTGGATTGCTCTAGCAAAACCATAGTTTTTCCCATAAATAAAGATTCTAGATTTTTGACGGCCAACCAAGTTTGAGCTTTCTTGAAAGAATGAGCTCAAGGATACATGCTATTGTCTTCCTTGAAGGTCGAGAGCGAGGCTGATGTAACTGTAATTCTCGTGGTCAACAAGTTTCCCGAAGTCTTTCCTGATGATGTACCTAGTTTATTGCCGAAGCGGGAAATAGAGTTCACTATTGATCTTGTACCGAGATCTGGTCCCGTGTCTATAGCACATTACAAATGTCACCATCGGAGTTACTAGAGCTTAAGAAGCAGTTGAAAGAGCTTTTGGAAAAGAAGTTTGTTAGACCCAGTATGTCACCCTGGGGAGCACCGATGCTTCTAGTCTGGAAGAAGGATGGTACTTCACGATTGTGTGTAAACTATTGCTAACTGAATAAGGTCACGATCAAGAATAAGTATCCACTTTCGAGGATAGAAGATTTAATAGATCAACTTAAATGAGTAGCAGTATTCTCTAAGATTGATCTACGATCAGGCTACCACCAAATTCGAGTAAAGGTGGAGGACATACCTAAGACGGCTTTTCGTGCCCGATACGGTCATTACGAATATCTTGCGATGTCGTTTGGCATAACGAATGCACCTGCCATCTTCATGGACTACATGAACAAGATCTTTCATCCTTACTTGGATAGATTCGTTGTTGTCTTCATTGACGACATCCTGATATACCCTCAAAATCAAGAGGATCATGTCGAACACCTCAGTATAGTTCTCTAGATTCTGAAGGAGAAGAAGTTGTATGCCAAATTGTCAAAGTGTCAATTTTGGCTGGATGAAGTCAAGTTTTTGGGCCATGTAATCTCGAAGGAAGGGATTGCAGTGGATCCGTCAAAGGTGAAAGCGGTTCTACAATGGGAACGACCGAAGATAGTGACAGAAATCCAAAGCTTTATGGGCTTGGCTGGGTACTATCAAAGGTTCATTGAAGGATTCTCCAAAATTATAGGACCTCTTACTCAACTCACAAGAAAGAACCAAGCTTTTGAATGGACTGATGCTTGCGAAGAAGGTTTCGAAGAATTGAAG
Organism: Ormosia semicastrata; assembly: GCA_029884595.1. Taxonomy (NCBI): domain Eukaryota; kingdom Viridiplantae; phylum Streptophyta; class Magnoliopsida; order Fabales; family Fabaceae; genus Ormosia; species Ormosia semicastrata. Next base: position 1,383,689 of record JAQQTO010000040.1, read on the forward strand.
AGATGACTAACTACTTCACCAATGTTAGTTCTACCCAATCTGAATGAACCCTTCGAAGTGTACTACGATGCTTCATATCAAGGATTGGGAGCTGTGTTTATGCAGAATGGAAAAGTGGTGGCTTATGCTTTGAGACAGTTATGAGTGCATGAGAAGAACTATCCAACACATGACTTAGAGCTAGCAGTTGTAGTTGTTGCCTTAAAGATATGGAGGCACTTCTTGTATAGAGCGACATTCAACATCTTTAGTGACCACAAGAGCTTAAAGTACTTGTACGATCAAAATGAGTTGAATATGAGACAGTGTAGGTGGTTGGAATTTCTGAAGGATTATGATTTTTGACTTCTGTGTCACCCTGGAAAGGCAAATGTCATGGCAGATGCATTGAGTAGGAAGATGCTCAGTATATCAGCCATGGTGATTAAGGAAAAATATTTGATAAAGCAGTTCAGGGATGTATGGTCTTTCGTGGAATTAGCATCGGGAAAAATTTGCATGAACATGGTTACTATCTCAAGCGAATTAATGGAAGACATCCGAGAAAAACAAAAAATTGATAAGTTCTTACAAGAAGAAAGAGAGTTAATGAGGCAAGGCAATTCAGCAACATTCAAGGAAGGAACGAATGGAAATCTAAGATTCTGAGGTAGAGTTTGTATACCCAGGGATCAAGAGCTTAGAGAGTATATTCTCGAACATGCTCACACGAGCAAGTTGAATATGCACCCGGGGATAACTAAAATGTACCAAGACCTGTAAAAGTTATTTTAGTGGCATGGAATGAAAAGTGATATTACCAGATGTGTGTCATCTTGTCAAGTTTTCCAGAAAGCAAAGGTGGAACATCAAAGACTATTAGGACTATTGCAACCTCTATCTATTCCCGAATGGAAGTGGGATAGCATTGAGATGGATTTTGTGGTTGGATTGTCGAAGACTAAAAAAGGGTATGACTCAATATGGGTAATCGTTGATTGACTCATGAAGTCAGCACACTTCCTACCGATCAACATAAGATACAACATGGAAAAGCTGACCCAGCTGTACATCGGTGAGATTGTTAGACCACATGGTGTACCTACCAGTATTGTTTCTGATAGGGATCCAAGGTTTACTTCTAAGTTTTGGAAAAGTTTACAAAAAGCATTGGGAACAAAGCTACGATTGAGTTCTGCTTACCATCCATAAACAAATGGGCAATCCGAAAGGATGATCCAATCGTTGAAGGATTTGCTCAGGGCTTGTGCTTTAGAACAGACTAGAAGTTGGGATGAAGTTTTATCGTTGGTAGAGTTCACCTACAACAATAGTTTTCATTCAAGCATAAGGATGGCACCCTATGAAGCTCTGTATAGACGACGGTGCCGAACACCTCTATGTTGGTACCAAGACGGAGAGCGCTTTACTATTGGACTTGATATTGTATAGCAGACGACTGAGAAGGTCAAGATGATTCAAGAAAAGATAAGGACAGCTCAAAGTCGGCAAAAAAGCTATGCGGACAGAAGAAGAAAGCCTCTTGAGTTCGAAGAAGGAGAGCATGTGTTTTTGAAAGTCACGCCAAGGACTAGGGTCGGCCGAGTTCTGAAATCTAGAAAACTCACTCCCAAATTCCTTGGACCTTACCAAATTCTTCGCCGGATAGGTCCAATAGCTTACCAGATAGCCTTACCACCTTTTCTTTCGAACCTTCACAATGTCTTTCATGTGTCACAACTACGGAAATATATTCTTGACCTAAACCATGTTTTAGCACCGGACACTGTACAATTGAAAGAGAACTTAACCTATGAGGCACCTCCTATAAAGATTAAAGATAATAGAGTAAAACAACTCAGAGGAAAGGAAATCTCATTAGTGAAAGTGATTTGGAACGAAAAGATCAGAGATGCAACATGGGAATTAAAAGACAAGATGAAGGAGCAACACCCACAACTGTTTTAAGGTATGAAAATTTTGAGGATGAAATTTTTTTTTAGAATGGGAGAGTTATAATATCCCAAAAATTATTTGTTTCATCATAAATGATTATTTTATAATATTTATGATTTTTGAGAATATTTTTGAAATTTTTTGAAAATGTCAAATATTTTAATATATTCTTCATTTTGCGTGCACATTGAGCAGAGTCAGTGAAACACCTCAGAAATTATTTATTTCATGATGAATAGTCATTTTTTAACATTTGTAATTTTTGAGAATTTTTGTGAAGTTTTCCAGAAACGTCGAATATTTTAGTATATTTCTCGTTTTGCGTGCACACTGAGCAGAGCTGGAAAAATGAAATGTTTACCCTAAGGCTGGTAAACCTTGAACTGTGGAAGCGTCAATGGGAGATCTTACTAAACTCGAGGTCGGGCATAGTTTACGAGATTTATGTTTTTTGAGGTTTTACCTGATAAATAAAATCTCTGTACGTACCGTTAAATAAAATTTTGCGATATGCTCTATTATCTGTTGGATAATTAATACTGGCTTTGTGCACTATAATAATTATCCATTAAATAATAGCTTGTAGTTAAAATCCTAATCACCTTATTATTTTAATTACTTTATCACCTAATTATCTTATCCAAATGTAATCCACTTTATGTCTAATCAAATCCTCTTTTTGAAAAAGTTACCAAGCTTCTTAAAGAAGCTACACACTCTTCTCTCTCCTCCCCCCCTCACACATGGCTTCATGCCTCCTCTTGGAGTCCAAAATTTGTGTTTCACTTAATTAAGTTAACTATTCTAATTTCAAAAATCAAAAGTCATCATCTTTATTTCTACTATCAACTTCTCTCTCTAACCTTTATCTTCTCTCAAGTTCTCCTCCTTCTCTCTACACCACACCTCATGGATGCCCCTCTCCATGCCCTCCACCATCACAAAATTTTCAAATAACGACATTTTCTTAATCTCCACTACACTCTAAACATATTTCTAGTTGAAGATTTCTTGAAAAGCTTCCATCTTCTTCAAGCTTCAAGTTTGAAGCTTTAGGGTAAGATTCTTAGTTCCTTACCTTCTCTTCTCCATTTTCATTTTTTAAGGTCATCCTTATGACCATTTATCTTCTCTTTTTCAAGCATTGGTGTTGATTTGATAAAGTTATAATTTCTAGGGTTTTTGGAGGAGTGAAAACCGAATTTCACTAGGAGCTTCAAGGGAGTTCTTGGCTTGTTTTCTCCCCTAGGTAAGAGGGAGATGATTCTCTTCAACCTCTCTTAGTAGTAAGAAACTTGATTTTCTTTTGGTTGTGAGAAACCCTAGTTAGGGTTCCTCTCTTTGATGTGTGATTTTCATAACTAAATGTTGATTTTACCTTGTTTAAATTATTTGGTTGTATGTATATGTGTATTGATGATCTTAGATTAGTTTGGATGGATTAGAAAGATGGAATGGAGGCGAGAGTTCTTTGCCCTCCTCCATGAGGCTCACGGCCACACCTTTGAAAAAGGGTGTTCATGTTTAAAAATTTGTATCAAGTTGACAACATACTTAATCAAGTGATTAAAAGGTAATGGAGTTAAGAAAAACTTAAGGTTTCACCTTGGGAGGCCACGGCCTCTAGGGCCAATTTAGGATCAAATTATGTAACATCATGCAACCATGGACTTTAAATGATCAAGTGATTAAATGGCTAATAATGTAATGGATAGAAACCAATTTGATAACCTAAAGTAATTCTTTGGACCTAAGACAAGAATGAGCGTATGTGAGACTTGGAAAACTTAGAATAATTCTCTAAGTGAGTTTTGAATAAAGTTAAAGTAGGAAACTTAACCATCAAGAGAATTCCTCTAGAGAAGAATTTCATAAGAAATATTAAATTGAAGTGAAACTTAATTAATTTGGATAATTAGGAATTAATTAGGATTTCATAAAATGGAAAGAATCAACAATAATTTTCAATTAAGTAAGACCATGAGTATAAGTAAGAATGTTAAATAATTCCATAATGTACCATAAAAGTGTAATGTATTATTTTAAGGACTTAATAATATTTATTGTGGGTCCATGAGTGAGACCAAGAATGTATTGATGCTTATCTTAGCCGAATTGTGGCATGACATGGAAATTATATTACTATTAAATATACATGATATATGCATTGAGTCATCATGCACTGTGAAAGTCCGATGACTGTTGTTAAGGCCCTGTTGCCTAGGAGATTGAACACACCTTAGTATGGGTACGAGTTGACTAGTGTAGGTCATAATGTTGACCTTGGGGGCGTCGGGGTGCGGGTACCTCGCAATGGATAGTTGGTAGCTCTTCTGTCCGTGAGGCAGACCAATGCAAATGCACCGATGATTCGAACCGCGACACTATCCCATATCGTGATCTAGTGAAGAATGTCTATACAATACCTTGATGTGCCCGTGGATAAACTGATAAGTTATAGCACTTTGGCTGCAGTAGCCGAGTTGCAGACATGTCTTCTGATCTTTCTCTCCGACTATTTGTGTCTAACTCCATGGAGTAAGATTTTGATGTTGTATTCATGTGCATAGTGAGTCTATATATTATCTGACATTTAATTCTTATGATAATTGGAACTGATGCCTTACTGATGTATAACTGCCTGGAATTGTTAAATTATTTAATATTTGCCTCTTAATTACTGCTTATTACTTTTATAATGCTATATGAGCATCCTATGCCATTTTATTTCTTACTGCCATAATTGGTAATGAAAGTAGGATGTCTTACATCTTTTCTGTATCTCTACTATCTATCTATCTATCTATCTATCTATCTATATATATATATATATATATATATATATATATATATATATATATATATATATATGTTTCTATGAAGACGATGGTAAAAAAGGGGAAGTTCACGAGTTCCCCAGTTTTTGGCCTGACTGCGACTAGTACTTGCTTTTGATCATGACAGTCCGTCCACAGGGGTTTTTGGGATACGTGCACTTGACATTTCTCGGAGGCCTAGACTGTTAGCATGTTAACTTTAGTTCAGATCACTGTGTTTACTTGGGAGACGTGTCAGTGTCGCTAGCTTGGGGGCATTATGATCCGCCGATTTTCACCTGCAGCGTTCGTTTACATTTAAAATTTTACTTGCCCATTAGGAACATGTGGGGTGATCGTTATTTCACCCCACAAGAGGATCCATTCCTCTCCACTGCTCGAGCCTTGGCCCATAATTCAGTGGCTCCGATGATGGTTTCCTCTGAAGAGGAAGACCCTGAGGAGGATCCTAACATTGTTCCTTCTCTTTCTGAGTTAGGGTTGATACTGTCGATAACTATTGATGGCTATCAATGTTCATTTTGGGGCCTAATGACTTATCTTTTTGGTGGGCTGTACATGTATGATCCTTTAGGCAGGCATAGTTTTACTTTTTGTATATCGGGCATTTAACAAAACAAATTTAATATAATTATATATATATATACATATGTATATTCATGTTGATCGAATATATGCTTTACTTCTATTTTACTCTTTGTTTCAATTATGTCTTATCACTATATTTTATTAATTATAACAAAAAAATAGCCACCATTTTATTTATACAACTATAATCAAACAAGTTTAATTGTAATAAAATAAACCGGGTCTTAACTTATACTTTTGTTTTCCACATTGTAATTAATGATGTAACATTCCCTCCCAAAAATGGGCTTTACACAAGGGACTATGTTCGGGCACACCAACTGCTACATTGGAATATGGATCTCCCATTCTTTGTTCATTCGTTTTTCAACTTCTTCAAAGTAGTCTGGCCAGATGACAGAGGGCTGACGAAGGCTTGGGTTACACTTCGCGTTCAGAGCTATCGAAAAATCTTGGAGACTTTTGTTGAGTCTTACAAGAACTTCAAAGATGAATACTTTCACCTAGAGGCGATCCCCAAAACGTGGCCATTTTTATTTACTACAAAAAGGGGGCCAACGACATACCTTTATTAGATGTTCCGACATTTTGACTTATGCTTAGAGGAATATGAGGTCCGGGATGAGGACTTGACAGAGGATGAAGTGGATGTGGTGGCCTTTTTAATTAAATAGGTCACTGACAAGGACTTCACTCACTCGAGTGACTTGATTGAGATGCCAGAGAATGAACACTGTGCTCACCTAGTTGTAGTCATATAAGTTTGTTACATTGAGTTTGTTTACTTGTATTTTTCTTCTGATTATATTTTGGGACTTATATTTTTTTCTTTTTCGTTGTACAAAAAGTATGGTCGTACTTATAATCTCGAGGACCTCCACCAGAGGCTTGTAAAGATGGTAGCTTGGAAGGCAACAAAGGGGAAATGAGTAGCCCCTACTCCCCAAAATGAACCAGTTCTGAAGATCCAAGATCCGAAAGAGCTGACACATCCAAGTGCCCAACTTCAAACTCACAAGCAGAGGGCAGCAAGTTAGGGTGGTCATCCTTGGAGGCTGCGGGTAAAGGGCCCAATGTTGGATTTGACGGCCCCTCAAGGCAAGGATTTATCTATCAAAGCCCTAGTCCGATTTGTGGGTGCCTCCATCTAGGGTAAGGATTTCCTAGTCTTTGAGCTGATAGAGAAGTCGCTGCTAATGGAGGATGACCTCGAGAAGATGGCTAAGGCCGATGTTTCCCACCAAATCCACCTTGGTAAACTCTAGAGTCTAAGGAATACGACTCTTTTTCACATCTTGGGGAGGAGTCTTCCCAAGGCTAACAAGATGGCTAAGTTAGATGTCGACATAGAGAAACTTTGGGGGGGAGAATAAGTCTTTAGAGAAGGATCTCAGGACATAGCGTGAGTTGATTGAGGAGGTCGAGAAGAAGCTCGAGTCGCCCAAGAGGAAATCCAATCTTTGAAGTAGTAGCCCACTAGTTTGGAGAAGAAGGAGGCATACACTGAGTCGATGATGTCTGGTCTTCGGACGATGGTGGGAGGGTTGGAAGTGGCAAATGAGGCCTTAGATGCCAAGATTGAAGACATCGAGCTAAAATGAGCGAGGTCCATGGATGAGTCCTTTGCTAATGCTTTGGAACAACTCTGGACCTTGAACCTTGTCAGGCTTATAATCAAAGGTGCCGGATCTCATTATCGCGTTAGGGATGGATTCATTATGGACATTATTCTAAGGCCTTCAAATACTGGCATCGTTACTTCAATGAATCTAGTCTTGGCCTCTGCTGAAGTTGATAAAAAGTTGGACACTGACAACCCTACTCCACTGTGACATTTTTGGTTTTTCTTTCATTGCTTTCGTGCCTCCTACGTGAGGTTTTTTAACATTTGTAAGGACAAGTCCCATATTTAGGCATTTTTTGTGGACAAGTCTTGGATTTCAAGCACAATTTAATTTCTTTAACTTAGCATTGTTTTATATCTTCTTATGCTGCTTTGATGTGATTTTTCCTTCAACTTCTATCTACTTTGGGTCCAACTCCCAAAATTATATGTGAACTTTGAAAGGAACTTAGGAAATTTTTCTTTCTTTTTTTCTTCATCCGCTTTGGGTCCAATACCAAGCATCCCTTGAAAAAAACTTGGGAAAATTTTACATGTGTTACTCTACTTTGCAATGTTCACGGATACCTTAGGACGAATGACTAGATGTAGGTGAATATGAATCTCAGAAAGTGGGTCATAGAGTCTAGTGTAGCTATCTTGCTTGTATCTCTTTAAACACTTAGAAAAATTTCTAAGCATTCGTAGGAGATTCTCTTTTTTGCGAGAATATCATGGCAGAACCTCAAAGGGGAGAAACCTACGATGGATCTCGGCAATCTTGGTTGTCGTACTTTAGGCTCCCATTAAATATGCTTAACCTCATCAAATTCTTTTTTGAACTTGTGGGTTAATGCTAGGCTCGTTGGGGTGTGGGTGAGAAATTGTATGCTCACTACAAGACCTCGAATAGTGGTCAAGTGGGCTTCCCATTTTGACCTTAGGTGTAATCAAAATAGTTGATCCTCTTGAGAATGTGTATTCCTCAGACCTCACTAAGGCACTCTGGCCTTGTGGGTTGCGTTAAAACATAAGTAAATGGAATGAATAATTATATGAATAATCCGAGATCATTTTATTGATGTTGGAATCCGTCACTTACATAGTTATAACATTTAAAACTTGAAATGACTAGCTATAATATTTTTGGAGTTTCTCCTCATTCCAGTAATTTTTAATGCTATTTCTGGTAAAGATTTCCAAGGTATAGGCACTAGTGTTCATATTTGCCGTGATCCAGTATAGGCCTTCCCAATTTGGTGCTAGCTTTCCTTGAGAAGTGTTTTTACCTCCGACATCCGCTCTGCGCAAGACAAGGTCACCAGGCATAAACCTTTGTGGAATCACTTTGGCATTATACTGGGTTGCCATTCTCTATTTGATATAAGCTTCATGTAACATCCCACTCCTAATTTATTTAAATAAATAGTTATACTAATTTATAATTGCTTGTTTGATTTATTTGCATGTCTCTGTGAATGCTTATAATTTATGTGTAGATAAGAATAGCTTAGCGCATAAATTAAACCAAAAATAATAGTCAAAATATACGTAGAAAATTTAAATTAGTGAAAAAAATTATGAAAAATTTATAATTTAGTTCCAAATAAATAAATATAATTATGGTTAATTTATGGGACTTAAAAAAATTAAATTGGTACTTTTAGTGAATTAAAGTGATTTTATTAACTTAAAAGTAGCGTAGAGATTAAAATAAGAAGGATAAATTATGAAAATAATTTTATAAATTAAGGAATAAATTTAGATGATAAAAGTGATGTTATAATTAAGTTAGGACTTAATAAAATGAATGGAAATAAATTAAGATGAATATATAAGGTTAAAATCCTATTTAAACTAAATTAAAAATAAGGTAATGATTATCCCTTGACCAATTAGAATTCATGCAAATGAGACTTCTAGATAAAGTTGGAATCCTATTGGATGGTGGTAAAGGTTGACATGAATGAATTTAGACTTGATTAGACCTAAACTAATAAGACTGCATATATGTAGGTTACTTGAACCTCAAGTTAACTACCTATTACAAATAATTAGTATCTAATAAGTACTAAGTGGATTAAGTTAAGATCATATATGAATCCTAAGAAGTTCTAAAACCTGATGAGGAGTTGAAATAATGAGGATTGAGGATTAAAATTTTTCTAAGAGCATTAGAATTTATCCAAGTAACAATGGTAACTTAAACTTAATAATTAAGTTCCTTATCTCTCCTTATTACACAAGGCCAACGCCCCCTTCCCCTCCATCCTTCTTTTCTTCTTCATTTTCTCTTCCTTTCCACGCACCAAACCCATCCATGGTAGCCAAGGTTCTTTTTCTTTAAGCTCTTTTATGGAGGCCTAAACAACCAAATGGATTATAGATTTGAGCGCCTTCAACTCTTTCTCTTCACCTTCAAGTTGCAACCTAGGCATCCAAGTAGGGGTCTTTACTTACCATGCCTCTTTTATACTTGTTCTTAGCTGAATGAAGTGTATGCATATTGGTTTGAAATTAATTTTTGATATTGAATTTGATGTGACTGTCTCAGGTTTCATTAGGTGCATGGGTGAATTCCTACTTAATTGTTGTATTGATCTTGGATTTATGATTTTATACATGACAGTGAGCTTGAATTTAATGTTGCATGTCACAATTTTGATTGAATTTCCTTACCTTGGTTGAATATGTGCCTTGGTTCCAAGGGAGGGAGTTGCTCCAAATTGAGGTTTTGATGGTATTATATGATGGATTCATGCTTAATTGTGTTGGGAAAAGAAGAATTGGGTATTAAATTTTGAATACATGATGAGGTTAGTGTGGATGAGTGTCTCAGGTGAGGAGTTGCACTATGTTGGTTTGATTTTGAATTATTATAGTTGAATCTTAATTTACCTTGTTTAGCTTAATTAGGTGATTAATGATGAACGTAAGTTGAAATTTTGAAGTTCTTGATTTAGTGGAAGTCTAGGCTTAGGGCGTTAGAGCACCTAGGAATGTGATCTAAAATTTAATTATGATAACTTAATTTAGGTTAGGAATCATAATTAGAAGCTACTTGGACTATTGGTTGATAAATGGTGAACTTAGGAAGTTGGTTTGGCACCTTGGATGAACTAAATTTATATGGAAATTAATTAATTAGACCTATTAATAATAAAATGATTAATTAAAATCCAAACAGGCTAAGGCAAGGTTGTTTGATAAGGTTGGTTAATGATAAAGTACTAATTAGATTATATTTGAAGTTTTAGTTGAGATAGCTAGTGGAAGAGATAAGTTGGCTCATGTATTTGATAAGTTGCCTTAGACCATGATAACTCCATGAAATGTAGTTATTTATGCCCCATAATTGTGTTTCATGGCATGCTTAGTCCTTGTTCTTATACATATTTGGAAGGTTTTATGCTCATATTTGTTAAATGTCATTTGGATACCTTCCTTTATGTTTTTAAGCAATTTGTGCATATATGTTGATTGATTAAGTAGATTTGCAATTATATTTAATTTGGTGCCTTCTCTAATGTAGGAAGGGCTCAAAAGAGACAAATTGATGCAAGCCAAGGCCCAGCATTGGAGGAAAGAAGCCAATGAAGCATTCCAGAGTTCCACGCCGCGGCACAAAAATGTGCACGCCGCGGCGTGAGGGTCTCAGCCAGCCACATACTGATAGGGCAGAGAGCTCCACACCGAGGCGTGGGAATATGCACGCCGCGGCGCGTGTCGGCGAGCTGAGCCTATTTATTCTATTTTTCACGCACCCTCTCGGACTCTCTCAGTTTCTCTCTTCTAGGTTTTAGGTTTTTTAGTTTTCTGGGTTAGAGGCTGCGGCTAGAACTCTATTGGAGGTGGAGATGGAGCTTGGGGAGCTAAGGATGGAAGCCCTCTTTCTCTTGGAGGAGGATCCGAGCTTTAATGGCGAAATCCATAAGCTTTCTCCTTCTCTCTTTTCTCGTTTCTCTTCCTTATTTCTTGAACATATATTTTGTAATTTGTTCTCATGTTCATTGTATAGCTGAGCTTTATTTAGGGATGACTTTGAATCCTTTTATTAATATTAATGATTTGTTCTTCTCTGAGTTTGTGTGGATCTTTGCTTTTGTTCAATCATATTGATCTTAATGCTCTTGAGTGTTTGGCCAACATTTAAGTGATTTGATAAAATCTAATGAACCTAGACATAGGAATTTGGGTTTGAGATCGTATATATGGTTGATGTATGTTCGATTCTATTCCAATGGCGGGATAAGTTGATTCGCTAATGGGATAGACATATACCTCTTAGCCATGCATAACATGTGTTTGAGAATAGACTTTAAAGAGTGGATTTTGCATTAGCTCTCAAGGACACTTAGAGAGTTAGGCAAATGACACCATGGTTAGACGACCTAGACATAGGCGTTTAGCTAATGTAGATTCTCAAGCTAACATAATCATTGCATTCATATTTATGAGGAGGATTGCTTGTTGTTAGTTGATGTAAAGGGTGAAGAAGGATTTCCTTAAACTCTAACCGTTTATCCTTATTGCTTTATGTCTTTACTTTCTTTACTTTTATCCATTTTTATGTTCTTGAATAGAATTAGGTAAGCTATCGGTTAATACTTAGCATTGGAAATAAAATTATCCTCGTGGGAACGATATCTGTACTCATCATTTTATTACTTGTGCGACCCGTGCACTTGCGGTTAGCAAATGGGCAAACACGTTTTGACCCTCAACAGACCACTTAGATAAGATGACGCATGTGAATGCTAAGCTGTTTTATGTTTTGTACATATATGTAAATAAGAAATTTTATATACTTGTTGATGAAAGATTTAGCAATGAGACATATGATATGATGTGGCCAATTATGTTATAATGAGATTGTGTTATCTCTTGTGATATATGCATTGCTCATAATGGCTGGATATTTTGATTGATTGACATTCTAGCACCATGGCAAAAAAAGATGAGCATGCATGGAAAAGAATTAAAATGCTCTTGAAACTATTGAAATGAGCCAAAAAGATAAAAAATGGTATGAAACTATGAAAATCCTTCAATGCTCAAATGAAAAAGAAATGTAAATATGATCCTCTTGTGCACGGAGGTGATCTTATGAGCTATTCCCAAACTATGGGCGAGGCCCTAATAATAGGGGATAGGGTTGTAAGGCGAAGCACGTCATGTATAGGATGAGCACTCAAGCCTGATAAGCATACCATCACCAAGTATATATTTAGGTGGACTAAAGACTCCCTACTTATGATTATAAGGATCTGGGATCTGTTGGGAATGAGCTAATGAGATGATGAATTGATGGAATAAGCACTATAAGGTATAAAAGCAGTCATGACATTGCATTGCATTAATTCAAGAGAAACATGCATTGCATTGGCATAGCATTATGCATTGGTGATATGATTCTAATTTATTCTTGTGGATATCTAAGTATTTATGATTATGAATGATGATGGTATTCTATGTTTATTGTAATTATCTTTGTGAGTTTCTGTGGATGATATTGTGCTTTAGGACTATTCCTATGGTTGATTTGTGATGTTATATTTATTTGATAATGAACCTATATGTTAATTTGTATAAACAGCAATAATAAAATGAACATTTGCCTCAGGGATAATTAACTGCTTTGGCATACGCCACTCAAATTATTATCTGTAAATGTGTGCGAAAACCCTGCAGCAGTTGGAATCTTCATGATGATCCTTGTTTGTTAGAATTATAGGGAACTCTTAGAATTCTTGCTCTATTTATGTTTTCATGGTATTCCAGCCACTATCACTACAGATTGACAATGCCACTATTATCAATCTACTAGGATCCCTCTGACTACTGGTGGGTGTATAGCCCAGCGACCAACTTATATATGGTCTGCATGAATGTATGACTGTATATAAGCTACTCGTCGGGGGTCATCATCCTATTTCCACCTGCTTAACATTGTTGCTTTCTTGCTGTATCTCTTTTTGTGATAGGCCACACTTAGGATGTGGTTGTTTTTTATTATCATAATATACCACATTAGTATATGTATGTATGGTAGATATATGTATCCCTATCAAGACTTTTATATAGTTGACATGGACATTGATCTAGACTGTTCTAGTTATGATGTATAAGGCACTGATGCCCGTAGTAGTATTTATATTTTATGATGTATATATATATGGCATAAGGTCAAATAGATGACTATGTGTAGGTATTGATGCCTACAATTTAACTTTTAATATGTATGTATGATGTTTAGTTTCTATATGATCTTATTGGTTAGGTAGAGCTGTGCTGTTATAATTCACTTAGACGATGAAGCCCACTAGAGTTCACCCAAGAGGACTCGTCGTGGAGTGTGGCATGGTTTGATATGCTGATAGAACATGATCAGGTTGCTTTACTCATTTTCCTTTTGCTTTATCCAACCTTTTCTTGATACCTCAAAGAATAACCCGGTTAGCGACCTCAGCCTAGCCGTTCGACTTTGGATGCTCTACTAAGGTGAAGTATTGCTTGATGCAAAGTCTGGAGAGTAAATCTTGCAAACCTTCATCAGTGAATTAGGTGCCATTGCCTGTGATAATGGACTCTAGCATGCAAATCTACTGATAATGTTTCTATAGGTGAACTTTTGTATGCAAGCCAAGGTGATAGTGGACAACAACTCAGCTTTTATCTACTTAATGAAGTAGTCCACCACTATCACTAAGTACTTCACTTTCCCGAGTGCTTGTGGAAATAGGCCTAAGATGTCCACCCCCTATTGATAAAAAGGCTAGGGCACGAAAATTGTTGAGATTTCTTTTGGAGGGGTGGAGTAGACATTCGAGAACTACTGATATTTTTCTAGACGTGATTCATTGAGTCGGCCTCCATGCTAGGCCAGTAGTACCCTGCTCGCAACGTCTTTCGAGCTAACACTTTCCCTCTGAGGTGATGTCCACAGCTCCTTTCATGGATCTCGGCCAAAACATATTCGGCTTCTTTTGGTCCAACCTATTTAAGGAGGAGGGATGAGAAGCCAAAACAATATAGCTAATTATCATAAAGTGTATACCATACCACGGTTTGTACTAGCTTATGGACTTTATTCCAATCTTTGAGCAAGGTTCCATCTCGGAGGTAGGTAGTAATAGGAGTGATCCAAGTTTCCTGTTCTTCAAGTAAGAGGACTTCAAAGTCTGTAATGCTTAGTGCTAGTAGAGTTTCCTGGATCAATGATCTGTTGTTGTCGGGACTCTTTGTGCTCACAGGCTTTGAAAGGATGACAGCACAAGAATTCTACTCTTTGGGAATGTGTTCAACCTTAGCGCTTGCAAAACTCTCCAGAGTTTTCTTCACTTTAGCTAAGTATTTTTAAGAGGGGCATCTTGGCCTAGTATTCACCTCAGATATGGGAAGTTGCCAATTACGAATTGTTGCAAAGTATTATGTTGGAGGGCCCCATTTCCTTAGCCATAGTGATCCCAACAATGCATGTTTTGTACTCTGCTTAGTTGTATGATGTTGGAAACTTGAACCTCAAAGAATGCTCAAGGGTAAGTCTGGCTTCATTCTCCAATATGACATCGGCACCACTCCCTTTAGGATTCAAGGAGCCATCTACATAAATGATCCAAGAGTTTCCTTTGGGATGGCTGGTATCAGGTGTGAGTTCTACTAGGAAGTCAAAAAAAACTTGAGCTTTTATTGCTTGTCTTGGTTTGTAGATTATTCCAAACTCTAAAAGGTCTATAGGCCAAACAATCATCCTCCCAGCAAGGTCCAACTAATGCAATACCTGCTAGATTGACTGGTCTATTCTTACCACGATAGGATGACATTGAAAGTGTTTTCAAAGACATTTTGCCTCAGTTAGGAGTTCCAATGCCAACTTTTTAATTTTTTGGTACCAGATCTTGAGGTCCTGCAACACTTTGCTCACAAAATACACCAGTCTATTGCCATCTGGAGTTTCCCTTATTAAGACCGAGCTAATAGCCTCATCGTCAATAGAAAGGTATGCATACAGTGTCTTGTTGTGATTTGGTTTTATCAAAATGGGGAGTGAAACCAATGTGTTCTTCAAATCTAAGAATGTAGCCTCACACTCTGGGGCCTACTCAAAGTCTTTTCCTTTTTTACGGAGTTTGAATAAGTGAAGAGATTTATGAGTCTTGGCCACAAAATGAGTGAGGGTCTCTATTCACCTTGTGAGTTACTATACTTCCTTCATTGAGCATGTCAAGTATAGCTTGCCATTTGTCTGGGTTGGCTTCAATGTCACGGTTTGTCAACAAGAATTCCATGAATTTACTAGCTTGCACCCCAAAGGCACATTTCTCTAGCTGACCTCATATTATGTCTCAGGAGTTGAGCAAACACCTCCTCGATGTCTAGAACATGGCTGTCGGTGTGGACACAGTATTTTGATTGAGCCTATATCCAAAAAAATTGAATGAAGAAGGCAAAAAGAAAAAAGAGAGAAGATTTTTCTTTAATAGCCCAATAATGGATGGATAATGAAAAAAAAAAAGCCTCATTGAAAATTCTGGTTAATTGAAATTTAGAGGGAAAAAGAAAGAGATTTTTTTGGATAAGTGAAATGGTCATAAAAGAGATAAAACAAATTTAAGGAAGTTAAGATAACTGATTAGAAAATTTGGAGAAGTGATAAATGAGATAAGATGATAGAGTAAATCTGAGAAAGTTGAGAAAAGTGACAAGTGATAAGATAAAAGAAAGAGAGCATCTGACATTTGTTTAAATTAAATAGGAGATAACATGAAAGAAAGAGATAAAATAGCTCTAGATAGCAACCTTTCTCTAGGTGATAAGAGATTTGGTGAGAGAAAATTAGATTGTTTCAATGCATGATAAGATGAGAGAGAGAGAGAAGAGTTGTAGATAACATATAAATCTCAAGTGATGGAGATCAAATGAGCAAGATTTAAGTTAGATAAGATTGAGCTGGTTCAAGGGTTGTGATCAGGAGGGATATGCACTTAGCCTATAAATACAAGCCTAGATGGTGAGGGAAGGGAGCACATAATTACACACAATTGCACACATAGAGACACAATTATAAATAATTGCATTAAAAAAAAACACACACACACACACACACACAAAATAATAAAGAGGCAAATGGTTGGAGATGAGTTTTAGGTGATGACCTGGAGTAAATTCTCGCAGGATAAGAATATGTTGAGGAAGAGATTTTATAGTGGTTGCTTAGTTTTTTTTTTGTGTTGGGTTAAAGGTGAGTATGTTTTGCTCTCTCTATTTGTCAACTTTGAATGTCTAACTACTTGTCTTGGAATCTGAAGAATGAACAATTACCACTGTTGAGCTACCAAAGTTCTTATTCCCATCTTGATTATTTTTTCCTCATCCTTTATAATAATTGTTAGCTATCTTTGGCTTTCTTTTTCTTTGAACATTGATGTAGCAAAGTGATAACGAAGAAGAGTAAATGTTTTGTGTGCTCTCACATTTTAGGCGACTTTGCTATTTTTTTTTCAATTACTAACAATTTCACTTTATTCTTAAGTTTTGAAATCTCTATAAGTACAAATAAATTTCAATAATGTATGAAATAAACAAAACTGAAATTTGTGGATAAAATAAAAAAAATCAATATAGTTTGTAACAACTTGATAACTCTTACATGACGTCTCTAATGTGATGTCTACCTTTGATGAGTGTAAAATACAATCATCTTTTGGGTTTATTTATTAGTATTTTTATTTTTTTTATTTTTTTATTTTTAATTTATTTTTAGATAATTATTTCCTCACTAATCATATTTGAATAAATCATCAAATTTTGTGTAAAAATAAGAAATTCCTAAAGATAAATATTTGAAGGATTCTTATCCTATTCTTAGATCCTAATTAGAGTTTTATTTAGATGCAAAATCTTAAATAAGGATTAGGTTGAAAATTGGATAAGGATTCTCAAAGAGATTTGATTTGGAGCAAAATTTGGATTCTCGCACTATCTTGATCATTTCTCATTAATTGACCCATATTTTGGACTATGAAGATCAGATCGATGTGTCATTTATGGCATTGAAAAGTTAACAGAAAATTCTACAACTTATTTGTGAGATCGAGGGTAGATTCAATCATCTGAAGGATGAGAAAAATCGTGCAAGTTAGATATGAAAAGTTATCAACTTTTCTATAAAAAGGGGAAAACGAGTTTATCTAATGAGCTTTTTTTTGGTTTAAAAAATACACAAAAAATATAAAGTTTTAAAGGCTCAAAGGCAGTAAGGGGACGAGCCCTAGGAGAGGAGGAGGAGCTGTCATGGAGCTCTCATGGAGTTGGAGATCGAATCACCATTGAAGGTGTTTTGGTTTATTCTCTATAATTCTATCATGATGAATACTCTTTCTTCTTCCTATCTCTCCTTCTCTTTTGTCATGAGTAGCTAAATTTGTGTGTTTATAGGGTGAAGATGTAACTTGATTCAATCGACATGTATTAATATTAGATTTTTAATTAATTTATTTTCTATTCAATTTGAGTGCTTATTATGGTTCTTAATGCTTTTCTGAATTGGCCACTCATAAATTGATCTAGTGAGATGTATGTAAAATCAAAAGGTTTGCATATGACTTAGATCATAAATAATAAGTTTCATGATTTATAATCATCTAGGAATAGAGGTTATAGGTTGTGTGAGAGAATTGTGATATTTTTCATGAGAATCCATGAGTGAAAGTCATGCCTTTAAGAGTTAGCTTCACCAATTCAAAATTAAAGGGATTATTTGAATCACGACGGCTTGTTGATCCAAGTTTTAAAATTGAATTAACTTTTTTATATAACATAAGTAAATTTTTAAATAAAATTTTAAAAATGATTTTTAAAGATATTAAAAATGATAAAGGGCCATTTGAATTATAACTGCTTGATAACTCTTAGGTGATGTCTCTAGCGTGACGCCAAGGTTCACCTTTTTGAAATTAAATAGATTAGCTGAGTTATGACGGCTTGTTAATTCAAATTTTCAAAATCAAATCATTTTTTTAATATAAGTCATTTTTTAAAAATCAAAATCAACCAACAAAGAAGTATTTTTTTTAAAGAATTACGTGATTTTGAATCCTCCATTGCACTAGGGGATATGTAAGAATGCAAGTCACGCCAAATTTAATTTTTTTTCTTAATTTAGTTTTCTTTAAGGGGTAAAATAAATATTTGAAGATTATTAATAATTTGTATAATTAACATAAGGTAATCGTTTTAGGACGGATGTACCAGGGGTGCAATGAGATTAAATATTCACCATTCGCTATGCATAATTAGACTCTCGAATTTGACTGTTGAACATAGACCATTTTTCTTAGTTTTTTTTTTCAATTTTTTTTTAATTAAAAATAAAAATTGGTGGCGACTCTTAATTTTCAAATTTAGTTACCATTTCTATCATAATTTCAGTCAACTTCACTAGGGATACTTGAGGGTCAAACTTATGAAAGTTAGTTATGTAAATATTTTGATATTTATATGTTTGTTTTACCTTTTTCTTGTGTTTTGTTCTTTAAATTTTGTTTTTTTAGTGTTAATTGTTTTATTATGTCAATCTTAGGGTAGAAAACTTTTGGGAGTTGTTTTTGTTAGTCATGGCAACCATCACCTAAGAGGGGGTGAATTGGGTAATTACAAATTTTTAAAACAACTTTGAGAAATTGTACATTTTGATATTTTCAATCAATACATGTAGTAGAATAAGTTTAACAAGATACAATTATTGTAGATTACTCAAATACAACTTGGGATATAAGATGAATCAAGTAAATAAGCTAGATATCAAGTTCAACTCAAGCATATGTAATCAAAGCACAAATGTAAAGAAATAGAGTTGAGAAAAGCAAACACAATATTTATCATAGTTCAGTCACTAACCACTTGTAGCCTACATCCAATCCTCAAGTGAATCACCCGAGATTTTTCACTATATCTTCAAGCTTGAACAGGTGCTTGACAACCTTTACAACATAGAGCACTCACCACACCTTGGGATACCTCACCCTTGTGCTTGAGCCTCAAAATAGGGATACCTCACTCTTTACAACCTTTGAGGGATACCTCACCCTCTTTACAATCAAGGGATACCTCACCTTTTTTCTCTAGAAGGATACCTCACCCTCTTTACAGGAAATCAAAGTGTATATGAATAGAAACTCTCTCAAGAGTGGATAATACAAATTAGAGCTCTATGTGTATCAAGGATTCACACTTTAAAGCTCAAAAATAGAAGATTGGAGAAAGAGATAGTGAAACACGAATTTAATGTTCAAGGATGATTTTCAAATTGTTCTCCAATATTTCTTTAATGCTCAAACACTTTCATTTATAGCCCAAAGCTTTTTAAAGTCATTGGTGGTGGTTAGGAGCATTAAATGCTCAAAATAGAGCCATTGGAAATTTGTTTCTGCTACCCAAATAACCAGTTAGGAAGTTGTTCTAATCGGCTAAGAGCTTGCAATTTTGACTCTTGTAATTCTCAATAATCGGTTAGGGGATATTTCTAATTAGTTAAGAGCTTACAATTTTGGCTCCTGTGATTCTCAATAACCGGTTAGGGGATATGCGAATCGGTTAAGAGCTATTATAAAAGTATGAAAATGCTCCTAACTTTTACACTAACTGATTAAGTGAATTGCCTAATCGGTTAGGAGCTTTGAAAATCATGAAAAATGCTCCTATCTTTTACATTAACCGATTAGGTGAATTATCTAATCGGTTAAGAGCTTTAAAAACATGAAAAATGCTCCTAACATTCACAATAACAGGTTAGGTGAATTGCCTAATGGGTTAAGAGCTTTTAGAACAAGAAAAACGCTTCTGACATGGTGAATAATCGGTTATAGAAAATCCATAATCGATTATTGTACTCTGGCTTTGAAAACTAACTTTAAATGGTCATAACTTTTTTATTTCTTAGTCGTTTAAAGGAAATGACCATTCACTAAAAAGATTGTTGAGTCTATTTTCGTAAGTTTCAGTACAAAACTCAGTATTTTGAAAGTTGTGATTAAAAGAGTAACCAAAGGTTAATTTTACAAAACACAAACTTGACTTTTTTTCAAAGGTTTGAACTACTACCAAGACTAATTTTTCAAAAATAGTTTGTTAGGCATTTTAGCATGTAAGAAACATTTTTAAAGATGTTAAAATATATTTGCGCTTAGTGTGATTCCTCTTTACTTTTACACAAGATCTAAGTCCTATAAGCTATTCTTGAAGAACCTTGGGACTTGATCTTTTGCTATCATCAATTCTTGATGTAATCCAAGCTTCCAAAAATTTCTTCTCTTCAAATCTTGCAAATTCTTAGAGCATCTTTATCATTTTCATTCTTCTTGAGTTGAGCATAGTTGTGATCTTTTGCTTTCTTGTTGCAATACTCACTCTTGGTACTTGGACTATCCTACAAAGTATTACTCACTTAAACAAACATAGTTAGTCCAAATTCATGATTCAATATCTTTATATGCATGATTCATTAATGTATAACTCTAGTTAGTCTAACATTCATATAAGACTTTCACAGACATATCTAAATAAGATATTTATCAATTACTAATGGATATACTCTATATAGGATGCAACAAATCACACTTTACATATTTTCATTTAAACAGAGTCGAATCCAATATTAATTCATTTATAACTCATATAAAGTATTATTAGATATATTATATGAAGAATGTTACACATATCTCATTGCATGATTATTAAGTGAAATATAACTAAATAAAGTACATAATCATGCATGATACAATATATTTCATTAAGCATATCTATGTAACATGATCAATATTCTTTTGTAATGTATTTGTCATCTATTAAGCACATCAATCAAGCATAAGCATCATTCTTTTTGTCTTGTATTAGTTATCATCAAAACTTAACATATTAAACCATTAGGGTAAAGACAATTCTACAATCTCCTTCTTTTTTATGATGACAAATCACCAAAGAAAAATACGTTGAGTAATATAGAAGAATAGATATTCATGTAAGCATATCAAACAATAAGTACAAGAACATATTTTTCTTTCCAATTTTCACTCCCCCTATTTGACATCAACAAAAAGGCTTAGGAAGGAAATATAATATTTTCTATCCCCTTATAGATAAAATCCATGATGTCAAAAAGACTACAATCATCAAAATCCAAAAAATTCTTTAAGTTATTCAAATCATAATTGTCTTCCCCTATTTGGTTTTACATATGATTTAAGAATATAGAGATGAAACAAGCATGCTTTCAAGATATAAAAGATTATTCATGTAATGCTTATCACATTTTGGTACATCAACATTTAGTATATGATAGCAATAAGCTTAAAAAATTACGTCTAGCATACAATATCTTGCATACCACATGATAAATAAGTACCATTTGATGAAAGTTACAAAATATCCGTGTAAAGTTTGAGGCTAATCAGAGTTAGTTCGGGATTTTTAAGCATATTGGTTATGTGTTTTAGTGTCGGCTTGACCCACAGCTGATATGGAAATATCAGTTTTTGGTGAAACATAATTTTTAATGAATCTTAAGATTTATTTTGAGTCTTTTGGAAGCTACGAAATCGGATTTGGTGAAATCTGAGTGTTCTTAGCAGATCAGGATTTTAGTACCTATCTAAGAGAAGTCAAATTAGACTTCCATTGTTAAATATCCCATGGCTGGGATATTTGTGAAGCAGAAATAGAGAAGAGAAAACGTAGAGAAAAGAAAGAAAAGAAAATAGAAGAAAGAAACAGAAGAGGAAGAGAAGAAGAAGAAGGAAGAGGAATCATCTGGAGCTAGGATCCATTCTTGACTTCACCTTCTTGATCTTGAGGTAGGGATTCTTATTCTCATCTCCCAGCTCCCATCTTTGCTTTATTTTTGTCATGCTTGGGGTATGTTTGAAATAGGTGAAAATGAGATTTTGTGAGTTCCTTGAAGGTTTGAGTTAGTTGAACACCTTGGAAACTTGGATTAGAACTTGTAATGAGTTAGATTAAGCATGGTGGTTAAATTAATCCCTAAGACTATCTATGTAATGCTTTATGGTGAAAATGAAAAATAGGTATTTGGGAGAGGGGTTTTGATTCTTGATGCTTAGTTGTGGTTTGAAAGGTCAATGTGAGATTGATGAGTTGAGTTTAGTGTTTAATAATTCTAACATGTTTAGAGACCATGATTGGAGTTAGAAAACACTTAAAATTCATGTTTGTATGATTGGAAACAGATTTGGAGCCATTAGAACAGTGATTCGTGTTCTGTAAATTTTTTTGTAGAATGATCACGCCTAGGCGCAGCCTGGCCACACCTAGGCGTGGACTGATCAGATTTCAGTCCTGAGCAGATAGAGAGAACCACGCCTAGGCGTGGTAAAACCAAGCCAAGGTATGAGTCAGCTAAGCCTAGGCATGGAAATGTTAAGCCTAGGCATGAGTTCCAGAATTTTTCAAGAATTGTATTCTTGATGTAATAAGTTTCCCTAAGTTTTGGAATCACTCAGATATGCTCTTTTAAGAGTGTTAAAGTACTTCTATAAGTATTTGATGATATGTGTGTGAGATAAGTTCAAAATGCATATAAATAAATTATGAAACTAGTTACGGGAAGTAATTAGTAATTGTTTTGCATGAGATATATGAGAAGCATAGATTGGTAAGTAATATCCTTTCTATGTGTTTGTTCAATAGATTGGTGAGAAATATCAAACTCTATTGTATATGAAATATCTTGAGGTTTATAATATCCTCTTTGTATTGTTTGAGAAACATAGATTGGTGAATAATATCCTCTCTATGTGTTTGTACAATAGATTAGTGAGTAATATCCTCTCTATTGTTTGTGAAATACATTGAGGTGTGTAATATCATTTTTGTGCTATTTGAAGCATATTGGGGTGTGTAATATCCTATCGATGTTATGTGTAATAATGTGAGTAATATCATTATTACATTGTTGAGTAAAGAGTTTTATACTATTCTTTTTGCTTTGCTGATCGGTAGAGGTGAATAATATCCTCTGCTTATTTTGATGGATAGTGTTGGTGAGTCATATCCTCACTGTGCCTGATAAATCATAGCATATCATAACACATCCTAGAGTAGTTGAGGTGGGTAATATCCTCAATACTTCTAAGGTCTCATAACATTTTTAAAACTACATTCATTTCTAGGATTTGCATAGACATACACATTAAACATAATTAAACATAGCATGGCAATTGTATGGGTGGTTGCTATCATAACATTTTCATGCATGACAATTGTATGGGCGATTGCTATTATTAAGATGAGGTGTTGTTGCTTCTGTGATTGAAGTGTCGACTTAATAATTATGAATATTATCTGTTTGTATATATGTATATATGCTGGTATTGGAATACTTCTACTGAGATCTGTTTTCTCACCCCGATTGTGTTGCCATGTAAATCCAGGTGTGAATACTTCAAAAGGGAAAAATAATATGTATAAGGATTAGCATTGTTTAGATGCTGTTTTGAGCTGAGCATATATTTGTTTTATATTTACTTAGTTGTTTTAAGTTATGTATAACAGTATGCCCTTGAGGTTGTGATGTATATATATAACTTTTGCCTTTGTGTCTCTCCATATTTACTCATTGTGTATGAATGATATGAGTTAGACGTTGATGTATATTAGTAGTAACAGAGTCAATATTGGGTTATTCATTTATATGACGATATAATTGGGTGGTAAATATTAGGCTGTTACACATATTATCAAAATATAAAACATAATAGTTTAACATAGTTATACATGTATTCTTAGTCAACAAGGATATAGAAGAAAGATATATAAGATAAAAAGGATAAATAATCATTACAAATCAACAAATAATTATAAGGAGTTATAAGAAAAGAAGATAAGCTCCCCCTTATTGAAGCACAAGATAGATAAAAAGAAATATGTTATGCCAAGACCATGTAAGCACATTACTATAAAGTAAAGCAAGGCAAAAGGTACATATTCTTAATTCATCAATTAAAAACTATTTTAAAACTTCTCCCCCTTTCAAAATAAATTTTACAAGAACATATGACATTTTCAAAAGAATTTTAGAAGGGTTGAGAGGTTTTATATCAAAACTACATATTCCTTGAGAGTGATCAACCCAAGTTAAAAGAAAATGTGAAAGTACATCTCCTCTCTTTCTCATTAAACAAGAGCCTTGAGAAAATAAAACATTTTGAAGAACAAATTTTATCTTTTTGAAGCATCAAGATGAGCTCTATAGAATATTTTAAAAGGTTTATTTGGAAACTTTCTTAAGCATTCTCTTAAGATTTAATAAAATATTTCAAAGCAAATGAAAAGAATACTACATTTATAACATATATCCAAAGATTTTCAAATTTTCAAGATAAATAAGAGGTGAAAATACTTTCAAGTTCTTAAGATAAGTTCAAAAGATTCTCAAGGATATGGAACTTGAAAAGCTTCTTTCAAATATAATAAAGGACTTTGATTTTTAAAAAAATTAGTCAAACCATAAACTCTTTTAAAAACAAGTGCATGATTCTCATAGGTATTATACCACTAAGAAACCATAGATCAAGAGAATCATAGATATCAAACATTCACCTGATGAAATATGCTATAGGGATCAAAGCATGTATAGAACAAATATCATCCATCCTATATACAATGACAAAATTAGCAAGTTAATATCCAATTAGACACTTTGTCAATGCTAAAAATACTTCTCATGTAAAGAAAGAATCTAATCATTTAAGATCAAATTATCAACAAGTATCATATAATTCATAGCATATAGAATACCATAATAGCTTAGGGATAGAGATACTTATTAAAAGAGTGATGCTTCTTTAAAGTGTTCTTCATTTATTTATCCTTTGAGTTTGTGCTTTCTTCTATTGAGTATTCCATTCCATTGTACTTGAAGAAAGTCTCCTTATGTCATTCTTCATTCAACTTTTCTCATTTATTCACATATGCTTAGCATTTTAATATTTGATTACTATATTTGAAGCACATAGAGACACTTGCAAAGCTAACTCTAAAAGTTCTCTAAAACATAGGTTAGCATCAAATATCATTTAAGCTCATTTACAAGCATAATTTAGGTTAATATATAATGTAAAAACATGTATCACATTATCAATTATGCAAAATTAGCTTTAACAAGAATGCATGAAGAACATATGCACTTGAATCCAAAAGCGTAGTTTAAGCATTTTGAAAGCAAGATTCAAGTTTATCAAGAAAAATTTGATCATCATCAAAACATATATAAGCATTTTGGGGCAAACAATGATCATGTAAGATATGTAATATCAAGTTAGGAATACTAGTATGCACACATGCCAATCAAGAACAAAAAGTCCCTTATTGTAATGCAAGAATTGAAAAACCATGGAACTATAACTTTTAAAATCATTTACTTCTTGTTTTCAAGATATGAACATATCAACCAATTTCAAACAAGAAGACATATAGCATTTAAATTTTCAATCTCCAAGTAAGTATATAGGACAATTAAGCATCAAAGAAAAAGGATTAGAACTACTTATGAGCATATGAATTTTCATATTTAAATAAAGAGAATTGGTCATAATCTCAAGAATAAATATATTATCATGACATGTTATTCCAAGTAAAATGTGTGCATATCTAGCATGTTAGCATATGTAAAGATATTTTGAAATAATGCTAGAAAAGTACAACTTAGGGCATGTTAAGGCATAAAAACAAATCTTTACTTATCCAAATATCACATGATATTCAATTTAAAGCATAAATAAGGATAAGAGATTGATATCACTAAAAGTGTACTCATTGGATTTTTGTAGGAGACTTCAACTTCCATGCATGTTTGAGTGAATAGTCACCCTACAACATAATTTATAATACTTTCTTTAGTATCCATCGATTTGGGATCCATAAGGGTTAGTCATTGATTATTAATCCATTATACTCTCATAAAGATCAAATTTTTCCATAATATATAAATTGAGCAAAATAAATTAAATAATCATTTACCATTAAGCACATAGCAAAATCACACTTACTTTCATGATATATAGACAATTTAAAGCATAGAAAGCATACATAGGCATTGTAGAACCTTATGTACCAAGATATATAAGAAACTAATGAGTTATGGTACAATAAGAATGAACATAATCATGTGCTAAATAAAATATTCAAATTTTACTAAGTACACATGATTCTATCCTTTATCTAAGGCCTACAAAGAATGTACCTCATATTCATTATCTTTTTAAGTGAATGTTCATAAGAGGTAAAAACTTTTGATACATTGGCCTTGGTAATCAAGGAAACTCTTTTCCTTATCCATTGCTTCTCTCTTGGTGTTTTGAACTTTATAAGTTTCATATTTTGTACTTGAGAAACTTTGGTTGAAGCCATCTTCCTTCTTTGACAAAAACTTCTATTATTGGGCCTTCGAAGCATTCTCCTTGATGACTCATTTTTCACTTGACCAATTTGTCCGTCCTTTTGAGAAATTTTTTGCATAATTGAAACACTAGGAGGATATTTTGGTACCCACTTCATCTTGGGTCCTTGAATGTTAGTACTAGGGCATTTAAGATCTTTAGGAACCCATACGATATTATTTCTTATATAAGGATTTCTTCTATAATTGCACAAATGAGAAATATGTCCTAAATGACCACAAAAATTATAAACAATTGAATTTAATGATGGCTTGATCCTTTGAAGATCATTTTTTGAAAAAACTTAAGCCTTTGGTTGCAATTGAATCTATGCTATTTTTGCCACAAGCCTTACTTGAAATTCCATGCGGAGTAACATTAATTTCATTCTTATTAACAAATATGGAATGTAAGCAATTAGAATCATTAGCTTTGGCAAATTCAAAATATAAGTCCTCAACTTAATTTTTAAATTAATGTACTTTTCACAAGAAGTTGAGGTTTCACATTTCAAAGGCATTTTCTCATCAAGAAAAGCATATTCATCATTCAAAATATCAATTTCATTTTGAATAGAAGAAATATTTTCCAAACAAGATGAGTTTTTCTTTTCTAAAAATAAGAAGTTATCATACAATTCATCATATACATATTGTAACTCATCATAGGAAAGACTATAATCAAGACAAGCATCATTTACCTCAAAATCTTTTTTGGCCATATATGAAGTAGTCTCAATTTCTAGCATACTTGGCTCTTTAAGGGAATCACCTTCTTCTTCATCTTTTTTGTTTTGCTTTGCCTCTTCTTCAAATTGAGCACCATCATCACCAAGAGGCATTGAGCTCATTTTTTTACTTTGAACATCTTCTTGAGGATATTTTTTATGACAAGCTTCCTTCAATGACTTTTGCTCTTCTTGCTTTCTATATACAATTTTATGCACAAAATCTTTGTTAGCAATATAAATAGCATCAAGAGCATCCCATATATCTTTAGCACTAGAGCAACTCTTAATTTTGGCATAAGCTTCATCATTCAAATCACTTCTCAAAATTTACATAGTTCTAATGTTCAATGAAAAACATTTCTTGTCATATGCATTCTAAGTTTGTTTTGGTTTAGGAGAAAATCTATCAAGCACAATATCCCACAAATCTAAATCAATAGATTGCATATAAAATTTTATTCTAGCTTTCCAATAAACGAAATGCACACCATTAAAGAATGGTAGTTTATCAATTTCAAAATCTTCCATTTTAAAATGCTTTCAATGGTTGCCAAACAAACAAAGATCTTTAACTCCAAGCGGTTAAGCTTTTAACAGAGCACAAAGCTCTGATACCACTTATTAGTCATGACAACCATCACCCAAGAGGAGGGGTAAATTGGGTGATTACAAATTTTTAAAACAACTTTGAGAAATTGTGCATTTTGATATTTTCAGTCAATACATGTAGCAAAATAAGTTTAACAAGATACAATTATTGTAGATTACTGAAATAAAACTTAGGATATAGGATGAATCAAGCAAATAAGTTAGATATCAAGTTCAACTCAAGCATATATAATTAAAGCATAAATGTAAAGAGATAGAGTTGAGAAAAGCAAATACAATGTTTATCTTAGTTCAGTCACTAACCAATTGTGTCCTACATCCAGTCCTCAA
The DNA here is from genome assembly GCA_029884595.1 of Ormosia semicastrata. Classification (NCBI taxonomy): domain Eukaryota; kingdom Viridiplantae; phylum Streptophyta; class Magnoliopsida; order Fabales; family Fabaceae; genus Ormosia; species Ormosia semicastrata. Next base: position 1,411,772 of record JAQQTO010000040.1, read on the forward strand.
GTAAACCACCCGAGATTTTCTACTATATCTTCAAGCTTGAATAAGTGCTTGACAACCTTTACAACACAAAGCACTCACCACACCTTGGGATACCTCACCCTTGTGCTTGAACCTCAAAATAGGGATACCTCACCCTTTACAACCTTTGATGGATACCTCACCCTCTTTACAATCAAGGGATACCTCACCCTTTTTCTCTAGAGGGATACCTCACCCTTTTTAAAGGAAATCAAAGTGTATATGAATAGAAATTCTCTCAAGAGTGGATAATACAAATTAAAGCTCTATGGGTACAAAGGATTCACACTTTAAAGTTCAAAAACAGAGGATTGGAGAAAGAGATAGTGAAACATGAATTTAATGTTCAAGGATGATTTTCAGATTGTTCTCTAACATTTCTTTGATGCCCAAATACTTTCATTTGTAGCCCAAAGCTTTTTAGAACCGTTAGTGGTAGTTAGGAGCATTAAATGCTAAAAATAGAGCCGTTCAAAATCTATTTGTGCTACCCAAATAACCGGTTAGGAAGTTGTTCTAATCGGTTAGGAGCTTACAATTTTAGCTTCTGTGATTCTCAATAACTGGTTAGAGGATATTTCTAATTGGTTAGGAGCTTACAATTTTGGCTCTTGTGATTCTCAATAACCGGTTAAGGGATATCCCTAATAGGTTAGGAGTTTCTATAAAAGCATGAAAATGCTCCTAACTTTTATACTAACCGATTAGGTGAATTGCCTAATCGGTTAGGAGCTTTGAAAATCATGAAAAACACTCCTATCTTTTACATTAACCAGTTAGGTGAATTGTATAGTTGTTAGGAGCTTTTAGAACAAGGAAAACATTCCTGACAAGGTGAATAATCGTTTATGGAAAATCCATAATTGGTTATTACACTCTGGTTTTGAAAACTAACTTTAAATGGTCATAACTTCTTCATTTATTATCCGTTTAAAGCAAATGATCACTCATTGAAAAGATCTTTGAGTCTATTTTCATATGAAATAAGTCTTAGAATAAAAATCAAAATATTTTAAAAGTTATGATTAAAAGAGTAACCAAAGGTCAATTTTACAAAATACAAACTTGACTATTTTTCAAAGGTTTGAACTACCACCAAGACTAACTTTCCAAAAATAGTTTGTTAGCCATTTTAGCATGGAAGAAACACTTTTAAAGATATTAAAATGTATTTGAGTTTAGTGTGATTCCTTTTTACCTTTACATAAGATCTAAGTTCTATAAGCTATTCCTAAAGAACCTTGGAACTTGATCTTTTGTCATCATCAATTCTTAATGTAATCCAAACTTCCAAAAATTTCTTTTCTTCAAATCTTGTAAATTCTTGGAACATCTATACCATTTTCATGCTTCTTGAGTTGATCATAGTTGTGATATTTTGCTTTCTTATTGTAATGCTCACTCTTGGTACTTAAACTATCCTACAGAATATTACTCACTTAAGCAAATATAGTTAGTCCAAATTCATGATTCAATATCTTTATATGCATGATTCATAAATGTATAACTCTAGTTAGTCTAACATGCATATAAGACTTTCACAGATATATTCAAATAAGATATTTATTAATTATTAATGGATATTCTGCATATAGGATGCAACAAATCGCATTTTGCATATTTTCATTTAAACAGAGTCAAATCTAATATTAATTTATTTATAACTCATATAAAACATTATTGGATATATTATATGAAGAATGTTACACATATCTCATTGCATGATTATTAAATGAAATATAACTAGATAAAGTACATAATAATGCATGATACAATATATCTCATTAAGCATATCTATGTAACATGATCAATATTCTTTTATAATGCATTTGTCACCTATTAAGTACATCTATCAAGCATAAGCATCATTCTTTTTATCTTGTATTTGTTATCATCAAAACTTAACATATTAAACAATTTGGGCAAAGACAATTCTTCAGTTTTGTGTTTGCTTTGTTTTGTAAGATATGGGTAGTCTTTAGGATTGTAAAGGTTTGAATACTCCTTACACCCAATGTCTCTACACATTTCTGACACACATTTAAGTGGGGCCATATACCTGGGTCTGAGTGAAGCTTAAGTTAGATAGGAGGTTGTCTAGTGATAGCCATTTTGGATGTACATCCAATTTGGTTATCATGAAAACCTCGTCTAGAATGTGTCCTTTTCACAATTGATCCTTGCCTAGTGATTTACCCATTGTTTGTGATCAACATTATGAAATCAAACTTTAGCTCTAGAGACCTTTGGAATAGTAAAGCCACTTAATGGAAGTTCTCCCAAATTAGAAAGACTATAGATCCTTAGGGTAGAAAACCAATAAGTTAAGGCAACCTTAATTAGGACATAAATAAAGCATATCTTTCTTTTAAAAAAAATAATAAATAATAAAATCCAAAAATACATTCCTTGCATTACATGCATCAATAAAATCCTTGGGTTCAGCTAAGTTGTTTTGTCCACTAATATGACTAAGAACATTAGAAATCTTAGTGAAAAATCTTCTCAAAGAAAGTAAGCTTTGATTGAAAAAAAAAGCAAAAGTCACCATTAGTGGACCAACAATTTATCAACCAAACGTGTCTTTCATCCTTCAAAGAAAAAATGAAAAAAAATGCATTGCATCTTCGCATCAATTGCATCCAAAAGCTTAATTGCATCTTAGCACTTTCTCTGCACAAAAAAAAATGAAGAAAAAAACTTTATTGCATCTCATCTTTAGTTTTGACAATAAAAAAAGATTAAACTCATTGAGTTCTTGCATAGCCTTTTGCAACTAGGAAGAATATGAAGACTTTTTTTTTCTTTTCATTGTGCATCCAAGAAGGCAACCTAAAAATTTTTTTTTGCATTTTAGCATGAATGTTTGCATCTTGGCATTTTAGTGTGAACATTTTGCATGAGGAAAAAAAAGGGAAAAAAAGAGGTTTTCATCTCGTCTTAGTGTCAATTTGTGTAGTGTTTTGTTTGTTTGTTTTCTTTTTGTTATTTCATATTAGCATCATAAAATTCTTTTTCATTGCATCTTAGCTTCACTATAGAAAAAAGAAGAAAATTCACTGCATCTCAACATGAACTTTTGTATCTAGAGAAAAGGTAAAAATTATGCATCATATATCATCATCAATTTTTTTCATTTAAGTAGATAATTAAAAAAAAGGCATTTCTCTGAGTCTTAGTTTCGATTTTTCATGTAAAAAATAAAAGGATAAAGGACTTTGTCAGTTGCATCTTGGTAAAATATTGTGCACAATAAAAAAAAGAAAATTAAAAAAAAATTTGTATTACATCTTGGCATGGCATTTTACATCTAACAAAAGAGGGAAAAAATCTTCATTGTATACAAGCATAAATTTTCCATTTTGCATTTAAAAAAAAATCATGCACTATTGCACCTAGTCACTAAAAAAAATAGAAAAAATAAAGAATAATGACTTCATATGTAATTTTTTTTAAGTTGAACCATTCAATTTTCAAGGAAAATGAATACCAATCAAGCCCAGGTTTATGAAGTGAGGCCATAAACAAGACCCACGCAAGTGGTTAGGAGAAATATGGGTCTAGAAGTCGATGAGGTAAAGGGAAAGATGAATAAGATGTCAGAAGTTCAAAACAAAATGGAGGAAATGTTGTTAGCTATGAAGGAATCCTTTAGTTTGATTGGGGCAAATGGGGGTGGAGGAATGACTGGGGCATATCTGTGCCCACCACCTATACTTCCATGGTGACAGCCCCTGTGTTCCCAAATGAAACCCAAATATCACTCAAGGAGTGACCTTTATGGGAGGAACAGTAAGTACTGCATCCTTGGTGATTCCTATTGGAGAAGGGTATCAAGAAATGGAGGATGTGCATAATGAAGTTCATGATTATGCTGGGCCCTCATGGAAATAACCTCATGTATGGAAAATGAAGGAAGAATGAATGGAAAAGATGGAAAAGTAAATTAAAGCTATCAAGAGTCCTAGCATCTATGGTCCCCTTGGGATTGAGTAACTATGCCTTACTTTTGGTGTTGTCATCCCAAAAGACTTCAAGGTCCTAGATTTCGACAAATATGATGGGAGTTCCAATCCTTATTTTCACTTGAAGACCTACTTGGCTAAGATGATAATTTGGTCAGCAAACCATAGGTTCCTAATAAATTTCATCCATGAAAGCTTAAATGGGTCTGCTTTAGAGTGGTATCTTCAGTTGGATCATTAAAAAATCTCTTGTTGGAGAGATATGGCCAACATGTTCATAGGCCAGTATGAGTTTAAGTTAGATGCAGTTCCTACCCAAGAATAGCTTAGGTCATTGTAGAAAACAGTGAGGAAACTTTCAAACAATATACTCAAAGGTGAAGGGCCTTAGCAACATAGGTTCAACACCACTTACTTCGACTGAGATATATGCCTACTTCTTAGGAACCTTGAGGTCTCCATTTGATGGGGTAATGGCTAGTGTAACTTACAGAGACTTTGTTGAGTTGATTGTGGTTGGGAAAAGAATATAAATGCTAACAAAGGCCAAAAAGTTGTCCACTGGAAATGTTGAGAATAGCTTTGCAGTGAGTAAGCCAAATCCAAAGAAGTTGGACTCAAATGTGAGCAATGTACAATACCTGCAACCATTTTCAATTCGTATCCCACTATCTCATTTCACTTATTACCAGACTTTTCAGCCATCCGTACCTAACCATCATTCATCCATGACCAATACCCCATTTTAGATTAACCTCACTTCATCACCTTATCCATATACACAACCATATTCACCCTATGCTAGTCATTCTATTATGCCTCCAACTAGTTTCATCCCCAAGCGAACCCATCAAACAAAAAGGTTATTATGTCCTCTATCAAGCATGCCAACATTCCCAATGTTGTATATCTCAAAGGATGAGTTGTTCCAACTACTATTTAAGGCTCATATGATTGAAAAAGTCCTTGTGCATCTTAGGGGACCTCCATTTCCAACATAGTATGACCCTAATGTCACTTGTAAGTTTCACATAAAGGCAGCTAGCCACTCTATTGAGAATTATGATGATTTTAATATTATTGTAAGAAGGTTATTAGCTAGTAGATTATTAAATGTTCATGAAGAATGAAGGATTATCATCATAAGTGATTCATTTACTAGCTGTTGAGAATGGATAGTACTTTATAGTCTTCTAGTACTAGTGAATTTCTAAACAGTTGGTTTTTTAATTTGTTTGTCAAGTGATTATCATGAAATAATGGCTTAATTGTATTGACCCCAAATCTGTTCAATTATTAAAATCATTTGGGGTTCTAAACTCATGTTAACCTTCTTGAAGTATTAATGTAATGACTTTACATGGATTTTAACATACGTTGTTTCCTTTCATTTTCTTCTTTATTCTTTACATTCATATTCTTGTCATTTTTGTCAACATCATACTGTCTTTCTTGTCATTTTTTTCTTCTGTTTGTTCAAAGTGCCTTCCATGGGTTTGGACCCTATAGGACTCTAATTCTTGACAATTCTTGGTTTGATGGATGTTGGTAGTCATAAAACTCATGTGTGGAGGCGCCTTTTGCCTAAAAGCAAATAAAATAAAATAAAATAAAATAAAATAAAAAAGAAATAAAAAGAGAAGAAATAAAAAGGGAGCAAAGAAGTAATCACTTGGTGTGCACTATCTTTTTGTCTCTAAATTAAAGTTTTGAAAAAAAAAAAGCAATCATGATTTGAAATGAAGATTGACCATTTTTCTCTATCCCTCGCGATATTTCATTATCCCTTGTTACCTATTTGAGCTTGAAAGTTTTCTTCAAAGAACCTTGGATAAAGTTCACCTCTACACTATGAGCTAGCACAAAGTAAAGGATGATTTATGTCAAAAAGAAAAGGAAGAAAGAAAGAAAGGAAGATAAAAGGGGAAGGAGATAAAAGTGAAAAAAAAAGAAAAAAAAAGAGAAGAAAGAAGGCAAATTAATGGCCCGTTAGGCTAAAAACCTATAATGGCAGCCTAAGCAAAAGTTAGGACAAACTTTTTAGCTTTACACTGTTTCAAATCTTTTGGTTTAATTTAGCCTTATACTGGGATAAGTTTCTATCCTGTTCGATTTGGCTTTAGGAACTTTTTAGCCTTACATTATGGCAAATATTTTGGTTCAATTTGGACCTATACTGGGATAGGTTTCTACCTTGTTCAATTCAACTATAAATTGTGACAAGTTTTTTTTTCTTTGGTTCAATTTGACTTACACTAGGGTGAGTTTGTATCCTATTCAATTTGGCCTTAGACTAGGACAAATTTCTCTTTAGTTCAATTTGTCCTTATATTGAGGTAACTTGTCTTCGGTTTAGATGATAAACACTGATGCGACTTTGTTTTCAAGTGGCATACACTAAGCTAGTTTCATTTTCGAGATGCCTTACACTAGGGCAAAAATTTTTGTATGCTCAACAAAAGGAAATTAATGGATGTGATATCCAATTAAGAAGAAAAGATCGATTACATGAAGATCAAATCATTATTGACTTCCATTCCACCTCTTGTGTCTTTTTTCCTTATTTTTATCCTTTGTAAATGCACTTTGTGTAGACTAACTCTCAAAATCAATCAAGATGTCAATCACTTAGTAAATTTCTTTTCTTTTGTACTTTTGAATCCATGCATGTCTGTTACACAATACTTTAGGTAAAGTGAACATAAGTACAACAATATGGCTTAACCATCTAATGGTAATCCCTCGATGAACAACTCAGGCTAAAGAAGTTCAAAGGTTTCAATCGAGGAAGGAAATGACATCCCCAATGGATAGTCCAAAATGAAATGCATCTGGTTAGCAAAGGGATGGAAATAGTAATCCTTGGAAGGAGAATATCACAAGCTTCAATGAAAGCCATATCCAATGAAGAGAAATTTGAGTAAGATGTGATTGGCAAAAGGTTCCATTTGAATACGGGTTTTATTGGTCAAAGTCTCCAAGAAGCACTTGGTTCAAGATTTTCAAAAAGAAGATTTTCTCAAATGCATTCATTTTGTTTACTCTTTTGTCTCTTGGCCCAATGCATAAATTTTTTTTTTGCATTATTTTTTGACTTAAGGTCCTTAGCATAGTTTTTTAAGCTCATGGCCCATTGCATTCATTCTTCTGGCTTAAGGCCTGCTACATTTAGTTTTCAGAGTCATAAGCTAATCGCATTCGATTTTCTGGCTCAAGGCTCATTACATTCCTTTGTTTGGTTCAAAGGCCCTTTGCATAGTTTTTTAGGCTCATGGACTATTGCAATCATTTTTCTAGCTCAAGGCCCGTTACATTCGATTTTCGGCTCAAGGCCCATCATATAAAATCTTTAGGCTCATGACCCAACCTATTTAGTCATTTGATTCAAGGTCCATTGCATAAATTTTTTTGGCTCAAGGCATATTGCATTTAGTTTATTAGCTCAAGGCCCATTGCATTCAATTTTCTGACTCATGGCCCATTGCAAGTTTGTCTTGTCTTTTTTAGAATTTGTAAGCCCATGACCAATTGGTTTGCAAGTGTTTTTTCAAAAAATTGTGAGTTTGTATCTAGTTGACTCACAAATTGACTTTTCTTTTCTTTTCTTTCTTTTCAAATTTGTAAACTTATATCTAGTTATTTTGCAAATAGTTTTTAACAATTGTAAGACCATAAATGTTTTTCAAAAAAACTATGAGTCTATGTCGAGTTGACTTGTAAGTTATGGCGAATCTGTGTCCAGTTGAATTGCCAATTTAAAAAAAAAATGTTTCTAGAAAACTGTGAGTCCTTTTCTAGTTGACTCACAAGTTATGGCGAATCTACGTCTAGTTGATTTGCCATTTCAAAAAATGTTTCTAACAAAAATTGTGAGTCCATATGCAGTTGACTTACAAATTGCATTTTTCAAATTTTGTAAGCTCATATCCAGTTGATTTGCAATTGTTTTTTTAAAATTGTGATTCCGTATCCAGTTAACTCGCAAATTTCTTTTTTCAAAATTTGTAAGTCTTTTCCAATTGGTTTGTAAATGTATTTCAAAATTATGAGGTTGTATCCACTTGACTCGTAATTGGTTTTTATAAGCCTATATCTAATTAGTTCATAATTATTTTTCAAAATTGTACGTCTGTATCCAGTTAACTCGCAAATTACTTTTTATAAGCCTATATCCAGTTAGTTTGCAATTATTTTTCCAAATTGTGAGTCTGTACTTAGTTGATTAGCAAATTGCCTTTTTCAAAGTTTGTAAGCTCATATTTAGTTGGTTTGCAAATATTTTTTAAAATTGTGAGTCCATATCTAGTTTACTTGCAAATTGCTTTTTGTAAGTCCATATCCTGTTGGTTTACAATTATTTTTTAAAATTGTGAGTTTGTATCCAGTTGACTCACAAATTGCCTTTTTCAAAATTTATAAACCTATATCTAGTTGATTTGCAAATGTTTTTGCAAAATTGTAGGTCCATGCCTAGTTGATTTTCAAATTGTCTTTTCTTTCAAAGTTTGTGAACTCATATCTAGTTGGTTTGCAAATGTTTTGTGAAATTGTGCGTCTATGTCCAGTTTGTAGGAAAACATACCAAGAAAGGCACACTTTATATGAAATTAGAACACCGATTTAAAAAAACTTACTTGTTGAAGACATGATTTGATGAACCAGGAATTGCTTCTGTGTTACACGTATCATTGGAACCAAAAGCCAAGTCTTCCTTTGCCTGATCACTTACTCCAAATTCTAGGTTTTTCAATGGGGTAAACCTAGAGAGCAATCTAAAGACGTGACGGCAAATGAGACTTAGCCACGCTATTTATTAACCCTAGGCACCTCCCATTATGGGCCTAGTGGTTAGGCCCACACTGTCTCCCACACACATCAATATTAAGTGTCCAAAGCCCATTAGTTATTTAATCACGTTATTAGTAGGCTTAAGTATCATAGAATGGATCATAATATTAGCTCATTTTTAGCAAATCAAAATGTCACAATTGATTACAGCCCACTAGAATTTATACAAAAATTCTAACATTCTCCCACTTGGGTAAAATCAATTGTGTATTTTCAATTTTGAAAAACATTTTGAAAACGACTCTTGAGCTAATAGCATGTTGTGGCCATAACACATATGATCCCAAGATACAACACCTAATTAAAACTTCATCCAACAAAAACCCATGTAACACCGAATCATGGCGGTAATTGCATCCCTAATTGATGCAACACCTTCCATGGTTACAAATATCACCGACTCTATCGACTAGTCATGAATGTAGAGTGTGGCAAGAAAATAACATGCCAATGTGATTAAATTGCCACACCGTCATTTTCTTTGTCAGACCTTAATTTCTCTCAAATGCATAGAAGCTAAAGAAATTATATGGTTTATCACTAAACCATCATGCCTCAGCTATAAATCAGTATCAACTACGGGCACAATAGTCCTAACGACACCGAGCTTTAACAATTTTACATTTGATATACACATTAAAATATTATAATAAAATTCATCTCATCATTTATTTCATCAAATCAAATGTAAAATATCATCAATACATTATTTCCTAAAATTCAAAATAAGAATCCAACAACATAAAAGAGGAAATAACATAAAACTAAAGCTCCCACTAACCAAACACATGAAAAGAACTCACAATGCCCATGTTCTCAACATGTCTTTTGAAAACAACGGGCCTGAGTCCCTTGGTTAAGGGATCAGCCAACATGGAATCTGTGTCAATATGCTCTACCACTATAGAACCATCTTTCACAAGATCTCTAACAGTTAGGTACTTCAGCTCCAAATGCTTAGATCCACTAGAATTCTTATTGTTCTTTGTATAGAACACTGCAGCATTATTGTCACAGAAAATCCTAAGTGGCCTAGCAATGGAGTTCACAATGCGAAGTCCCGTCACAAGATTCCTCAACCAAATGGTATGAGTAGTAGCAGCAAAGCAAGTAATGAACTCTGCTTGCATAGTAAAAGAGGCAACAAGAGTTTGTTTCTTACTCTTCCAGGATATCGCACCCCCAGCCATCATAAAGATGTATCCAGAAGTCGATTTCCTATCATCAGGGCACCCACCAAGATCTGAATCTGTGTACCCTATGATCTTCAAGTTGTCAGCTTTTCTATATACGAGCATGTACTCTTTGGTCCTCTGTAAATACCTCATTACCTTCTTAGCAGCTATCCAATGATCATTCCTAGGGTTTGACTGGTATCTACCAAGAACGCCAACTATGAAAGCGATGTCAGGCCTAGCGCATACTTGAGCATAAATGAGACTTCCCAAAGCACTACCAAAAGGTCTATCGTTCATTTTTACTTGCTCAATCTCATTCTTAAGACATTGATCCTTATTGAATCTGTCACCTTTGATGACCAGAACATCTCCAGGTTTACAGTTTCGCATATTGAATCTCTCTAAGACTCTATCAATGTAGGCCTTTTGAGATAACCCGAGTATATAGTGTGATCTATCTCTGTGAATCTCAATCCCTAACAAAAAAGAAGCCTCACCAAGGTCTTTTATGTCAAAAGATCTAGTCAACATCTATTTTGTCTCATGCAGCATGCCAAGGTCATTAGAAGCCAACAATATATCATCCACATATAGCATAAGAAAGATAAATTTGCTCCCACTGACCTTAAGATATATACATTGATCAACCTTTTTCTTCTCAAACCCCATAGAAGTCACCACCTTATCAAATTTCAAGTACCACTGCCTAGAAGCTTGTTTTAAGCCAAAAATTGACCTCTTCAGTTTATAGACCAGGTCCTTATTACCACCAATATGGAAACCCTCAGGTTGCTGCATGTATACTGTCTCACTTAAATCACCATTCAGAAAAGCAGTCTTCACATCCATTTGGTGCAACTCCAAATCAAAGTGAGCTACGAGAGCCATTACGATCCTAAAGGAATCCTTTGTTGATACAGGTGAAAATGTCTCAGTAAAGTCAATACCCTCCTTCTGCGTGAAACCCTTTGCCACTAGTCTGACCTTAAATCTTTCAATGTTACCCTTTGAATCTTTCTTTGTTTTGAAAACCCATTTACAACCAATTGCCTTACAATTCTCAGGCAACTCAACAAGCTTCCATACATCATTAACTGACATAGATTGCATCTCTTCATTCATCGCATGTTTTCACATTTCAGACTGTGAGCAAGATACAGCTTCTTAATAGCTCTTCGGATCAACAATGTCCCCAATGTCATATGCATCCTCACTGAGATAGACCATAAACTCATCACCTATAGCTGGTCGCCTCTGTCTAGTTGACCTCCTTAAGGGAATCTATGCAACTGGCTCAATGGGTTATGGAAGCTCAACCACAGCAGGATGATCAAGCATATCATCATTCTGAGAGCCAGTTATATCCTCAGTCTGAGCCTCAGTCTCCACTGGAACAATTGGGACCCTAGTCTCAATGGGAAGAATACTGTCAACAATAATAGGTAGTAGCAAAGAAACAGTCTCAGGTGAAAGAACATCAGTCACATCGGGTCAAACAATAGAATCTGTTACATCAAGCTCCAGAAATTTAGCATTCATTGAATCTACAATTCTACTCTCCTTACTAGGATAGAAGAACCTGTATCCTTTAGCGCGATCTGGATATCCAATTGAAAAAGCAACGACTCATCTTGGGATCTATCTTTTTTTGCAAGGGATTATAAATTTTGACCTCAGCTGGGCAACCCCAGACTTGAAGATGATTCAGGCTAGGTTTTCTTCCTGTTTAGAGTTCAAAAGGAGTTTTGGGAACAAATTTACTGGGGCTATTAAGAATACAAAGGGTTGTTTTCAAGGCTTCACCCCACAGATATTCTGGCAAGTTACATCTACTCATCATGCTTCTCATCATATCTTTAAGTGTCCTGTTATGCCTTTCGGCTACACCATTTTGTTCAGGACTCCCAGGCATGCTGTATTGTGGAACTATTCCACAATCCTATAAGTATAAAGCAAATGGTCCCATATGTTGCCCTGCGACACCATATTTACCATAATACTCTCCACCACAATCAGATCTTACAATCTTGATTATTTTTTCCAATTGCTTTTCCACTTCAGTTTTAAAAATTTTAAATTTCTCAAGTGCTTCAGATTTTTCTTTAATCAAATAAATATAGTCATATCGAGAAAAATCATCAATGAATGTAATGAAAAATCTATTACCACAAATTGTAGAAGTCAGGGGCCCACTAATGTCTGTATGAATGATCTCTAAGAGATCTGAACTTCTAGTTGCACCTACCTTTTCGGTCTTAGTAAACTTTCCCCTAATGCAATCCACACAAGTAGCCAAATCATCAAAAATCAAGGAAGGTAGAATATTTGCCTTTGTCAACCTCTCAACCCTTTTCCTAGAAATGTGACCTAAGTGCTTGTGCCACAACATAAAGGATTTTTCCTTAACTTTAGACCTTTTAGTAACTGAATTCTCAACAACTAAAGATGAAGAAATATTATCAGAAGCCGAAGATAATTTATATAAATCGTCCACTAAAGATCCATAACCAACAATTTGGGAGTTCAACATCATATTTATTTTCTTATCACTAAAAATAAAATTGAAACCAAGTCTGTCTAAATAAGAAACATAAATCAAATTTCTCCTAAAAGAGGGTACATAAAAGGTATCCTTCAAAATTAATTCAAAACTAGAATCTAAAACTAGGCTGAGGTCTCCCACTTTCTCTACAAAGACTTCAAGATCATTTCCTACCCTTAGCTTGCTTTCTCTCGGACTGGGCTCCCTCAGATTTTTGAACCTCTGTAAAGACACAGCAATATGGGTTGTGGAACCATTATCAAGCCACCAAGAATTCATAGAAACATCAACTAGATTAGACTCAAGATAAACAAAAGTTAAGTTATTACCTCCTGATTTATGCTTGTTCTCTAACCAAGCCTTGAACTTACTACATTCAGTTTTCTTATGCCCCTTCTCCTTACACCAAAAGCACCAAATACTCTTCTTAAAGATAGCTGGTTGAGGACCTCCTACATTGTGATGCTGACTCTTACCTGGTTTCCCTGAGCCTCGATATCTATGAGAAGCATTAGATGCACTCTTTGTATATTTCCAATTTCCCTTACTAGAAGTGGGTTTGCCATGGACAGATAATAAGGCTATGTCACTCTTTTCTTTCTTGAGTTTCTCTTTTTCAGTAACACATTTGGTAATGAGGTCATTCACAGTCCATTTCTCACCAATGGTATTGTGGGCAGTTTTAATTTGTGTGAAATTAGCAGGTAGGCAGTTTAGGGCATGTTCAACAATGAATTTTTCATTAAGGTCAATTTGGTGGCCTTTCAGTTTGGTTTGGATGTGAACCATCTTCATAATGAATTCCCTAACGCCCCCAATGTTGTCATATCTCATGTCCATTAATTGTTTCATTAGACATCTGGATTCAGCATTGTCAGATACTTGGTACCTCTCTCCTAGAGCGTTGAGGAACCCCTTAGTTGTCCCTTTCTCTACAAGACCACTCAAAAGATGTTCAGAGATGGTCCTCTTGATAGCAATCAGACTCAACCTATCAGACCTCTCCCTCTTAGCCAAAAGATCCTTCTGTTCAGGCGTTCTATTCTCATTGATCATAGGTTTGTCTTCATGCAGAGCTAAATCAAGATCAGTGATTCCTAAAGAGAATTCTAAATCTTGTTTCCATTTCCCATAATTTGATCCATTCAAGATCTCAATAGAAGCAGAACAATTGTTCACAGAAAATTTCACTATTAAGTCAAAATAGGAATGTATTAAAACATATTATAAGGCAAGATATAGCTCAAAATGCAAACAAGCTATCACAATGAGGCCAATATCATGGCACATTCTCCTTTGGGTAGAATGAACAAACCAAGGTCATAACTTGGGCCAAAACCTCAGATGAGTTAATCCATGAGTATACACTAGGTTTAGAAAGTTGTCTCCTTTGGGCAGACAAGTCTCTTTAGCCCAATATATTCCCCAATAACTCCATCTCAAAATAACTTTCAATCACTACACACAATAACCTCCTTTGGGCAGGTAACTGTATGCAATGGTTAAAAGCATTCCTCAAATTACAAAGAGACTTCCATGAACTGATACAAGTGGCTCCACTTTGGTGGTAACTACTCATAGTAATCCATAAAAACTCTTGCATAGGAATCATCATCTTCTCTTGCTCAGAACCATGTATCAGCATTCCCAACTCGTTTTGTACTCAAACAGTCTTAAAGGATTATTAAAGCATGTTAATTTTAGGATCCAAACTTAATATATATATATATATATATCTATATCAACAATGAACTTACAGCAGTGGAAAACGAAAGGAGAAAAGAAAAAAATAAAAAATAAATAAATAATAGCAATCTTGAATAGCTGAAAATGCAGATTCAAAACGTTAACATGCCTTTATATATACATTTAGCGCAACAAAACCATAGTAGCACAATCTGGTCCAGTGGTTATGCATTTGCATAATTCCTTGTGCACTTGTGTTCGAATCCCAGCAAAGCCAGTTTAACATCTATTTATTTTATTTTTCAAAACAATATACAGACATTAGCGAAAAAAAAATATGAATTAAAAAACCCATGCGGCAATATGAATTGAAAAACCCAAATATGAATTGAGAAACCCAAATCCAATTGAATTGAAATATATAGGCATACGGCAGTCAACGAAAAAATATGAATTGAAAAATATGATAATTAACAATCAGGTCCTAAATCATATAAAACCTGCTTTGATACCAAATGTAGGAAAACATACCAAGAAAGGCACACTTTATATGAAATTAGAACACCGATTTAAAAAAACTTACTTGTTGAAGACATGATTTGATGAACCAGAAATTGCTTCTGTGTTGCACGTATCCTTGGAACGAAAAGCCAAGTCTTCCTTTGCCTGATCACTCACTCCAAATTCTAGGTTTTTCAATGGGGCAAACCTAGAGAGCAATCTAAAGATGTGACGGCAAAAGGGACCTAGTCACGCTATTTATTAACCCTAGGCACCTCCTATTATAGGCCTAGTGGTTAGGCCCACACTGTCTCCCACACACATCAATATTAAGTGTCCAAAGCCCATTAATTATTTAATCACGTTATTAGTGGGTTTAAGTATTATAGAATGGATCATAATATTAGCTCATTTTTAGCAAAACAAAATGTTATAATTGATTACAGTCCACTAGAATTTATAGGAAAATTCTAACATAGTTGACTCGCATATAGTCTTTCTTTTTCAAAATTTGTAAACCCATATCCAGTTGGTTTGCAAATATTTTTTTTCAAAATTGTGGATCCATATCTAATAGATACACAAAGCTCATAGTTCATTGCATTTTCATGACATCTATTCATATCATTATCCCATTTTTGCTCTTGAATTGCCGCATGCATTCCCTACCAAAATATTGAGTTCGTGTCTTTACTCGTTCCTTACTATGAAAATATGAAAAACAATGTTATTCATACTTTCTAGTAAGAAACAAGTAATGAGGGACAGGTGTGAACACTATATTTTGACTGGACCTATATCCAAAAAAAATTGAATGAAGAAGGATAAAAAGAAAAAAAAAGAATTTTTTTTAAAGGCCTAATAATGGATGGATAATGGTAAAGAGAAAAAGCCTCATTGAAAATTCTGGATAATTGAAATTAGAAGGAAAAAAAAGGAAAAGAAAAATAGAATTTTTTTGGATAATTGAAATGGTCGTAAAAGAGATAAAAGAAATTTGAGGAAGTTGAGATAAGGGATAAGAAAATTAGGAGAAGTGATAAATGAGATAAGATGATAGGGTAAATACGAGGAAGTTAAGAAAAATGATAAGTGATAAGATTAAAGAAAGAAAGCGTCTATTGTTGTTTAAATTAAATGAGAGATAAGATGAAACAAAAGAGATAAAATAGCTCTAGATAGCAACCAATCTCCCTGTGATAAGAGATTTGGTTAAAGGAAATTGGATTGTTCGATGCATGATAAAGAGAGAGAGAGAGAGAGAGAGAGAGAGAGAGAAGAGTTGTAGATAACAAAAATATCTCAAGTGATAGAGATCAAATGAGAAAGATTTGAGTTAGATAAGATTGAGTTAGTTCAAGGATTATAATCAGGAGAGATGTGCATTTAGCCCATAAATACAAGCTTAGATGGTGAAGAAAGGGGCACATAATTACACCTTATTACATACATTGAGACATGATTATTCACAATTGCACAAAAAATAACACACACACATAATAAAGCAAATGGTTGGAGATGAGTTTTAGGTGATGGCCTAGAGTAAATTCTCGCAGGATAAGAACGTGTTGAGGAAGGAATTTCATGCTGGCTTATTATTATTATTATTATTATTATTATTATTATTATTATTATTATTATTATTATTATTATTTGTGCTCAGATAAAGGTGATTACGTTTTACTCTCTCTATTTACCAACTTTGAATGTCTAACTAAGTGCCTTGGAATCTAAAGAATAAACAATTACATCTATTGAGCTACCAAAGTTCTCATTCCCATCATGATTTTTTTTTCGTCATCCTTTATAATAATTGTTAACTATCTTTGGCTTTCTTTTCCTTTGAACATCAATGTAGCAAAATTATAATAAAGAAGAGTAAATGTTTTGTGCACTCTAACATTTTTGGCGACTTTGCTCCTTTTTTTTATTACTAACAATTTCACTTTATTCTTAAGTTTTGAAATATCTATAAGTACAAATAAATTTTGATAATGTATGAAATAAACAAAGCTGAAATTTTTGGATAAAATAACAAAAATCAAGATAGGATGTAATAACTTGACAACTCTTAGGTGACTTCTCTAGCATGACACCGAGTTTCACCTGATCAAAATTAAAGGAATTAGCTGAGTCGCGATAGCTTGTTGATCTAAGTTTTTAAATTGGATTAATTTTTTATATATAAAATAAGTCATTTTTTAATTAAAATTTCAAAAATGATTTTAAAAATGATAAAGGGCCATTTGAATTGTAATCGCTTGATAACTCTTTGGTGATGTCTCTAGCGTAACGCTTTCGAAATTAAATGGATTAGTAGAGTCGTGAAGACTTATTGATTCAAATTTTCAAAATCTAATCAATTTTTTTAAAGATAAGTCATTTTTTAATAATTAAAATCAACTAACACATAAGTATTTTTTTTAAAGAATTACATGACTTTGAGTTCTCTATTGCACTAAAGGTTAGGTAGGAGCACAAGTCAAGTCAAAATTAATTTTTTTCTCAATTTAGTTTCTTTAAAGGGGTAAAATAAATATTTTAAAATTATTAATAATTTTCATAATTAACTTAAGGTAACCGTTTTAGGACAGATGTATCAGGGTTGTAGGCGGGTTAAATCTCCACCCTTCCTTATGCATAATTAGACTCTTGAATCTGATTATCGAACATAGACCATTTTTCTTAGGTTTTTCTAATTTTTCCTAATTAAAAATAAAAAATGGTAGAAACTCTTAATTTTCAAATTGAGTTGCCATTTTCATCATGATTTTGGTCATGACAGCCAATCCCTGATACGTTGATGATCATCTCGTCAATATAGACTTCAAGCATCTTACCAATTTGTTCATCAAAAACTTTGTTCATCATCCACTATTAGGTTGTTCTAGCGTTCTTCAAGCCAAAAGGCATGACCTGATAACAATAGCTTGCCCTTTCTGTTATGAACGTCATCTTTTCTTCGTCATATGGGTGCATAATCCATGAAGGATAAAATTCAGAACCCAAATGAATTGTCAACTAGGTTATCAATGTTGGGAAGCGGGTAAGGGTCCTTAGGATAAGCCTTAATCAAATCCGTGTAATTGACACACAAATGCCATTTCCCATTAGCTTTCTTTACTAGAACCATGTCGGACAACCAAGTAGTATAGGAGACTTCTCTTATGAAACTGGCATCTAAGAGTTCCTTGACTTGTTTCTGTATAATCTCCAACCTCTCTAATCCAACCTTCCTTTTATACTATGCAACTGGTTTAGCATCTTTCCTAATGGAAAGCTAGTGAGAGATGAATTCAGGATCTAATCCCAATATGTCGGCTAACGTTCAAGCAAAAAGGTCTTTGTTTTTCTCAAGGAACGCGACTAGCTAGGACTTCTCTTCCTGATTCAACTGCCCTCCAATCTTGGTGATTTGGTTCGACTTTACACTAAGTTAGAGGGGTTCAAGTTCCCCTTTCGGTTGAGGAAGAGTATCTCGAATCTCTTCATGCACATCCAACTAAGTCAATAGGACATTGGTGGAGTCCATAGTGACTGAGCTGAATTTATCGCGTTGCTTCATCTTCTTGGCCCCCTTCACTATCTTGAGGCTCTCGTTGTGACATCTTTGAGTTGTGGCTTGATCTCCTTTGATCGTGATTATCTTATTATCCTGGTCAAGGAACTTCATAGCCAAGTACAATATGGATATCACAGCTCCAAAAGGCATTTAAAGAAAGGTGGCCTAGGATCATATTGTAGGTAGAAGGGCAATCCACCATAAGAAACTTTGAGCATCTTAAAAAGGGGGTCTTTGCCCAAGGTCAAGTACATCTCAACATTCACTAATAGTGTGATTATCTCCCATGAATCTAATCAGCTTGTCAGTATAAGGGATGAGATCCCTATTCGAGAGCACCAACTTCTGGAACAAGTCCAAGAACATTATATATGTCGAACTCCACTGATCCACAAATATACGTCAGACTTTGGCATTGATGACTATTCCGGATATCACCATAGGATCATCATGATTCTGGATAATGTTTTTGTAATCTTCTTTAGAGAAGGAAATTGGTAGAGCTTTCCAAGCCCTGCTCCCTAGTTTAGAGATTGGATGGGAGGCCACACTCAGTACTGCTTGGAGAGCTTTCTTCCTTGCATTGCTATATTAAATGCCACTCTCAAAACCACCTGATATTATGTTGATAGTGCGGGTCACTTCCGCATGGTGGTGATCGTCATTTTGAAGGGAAAGATCCGAAGGTTATCCTCTATCCTGATTTTAGTTATTATCCCGGGGTGTGCCTTCCCTTTGATTATCATTTATGGCCCGGGATTGCCTTCTCTGGTACAGGGAATGACTTCTTTGAGGATTGTAACTTTATTTCATGTCATTTCTATTTTCCTATTGTTTTCATTCTGAGATTGGTGCACATAGTGTCCTAGATGGCCATCTTAGATCAAAGATTCAATTGCATCTTAAAGGAAAACACAGTCTTTTGTCATATGTTTGTATCCTTCATGAAAGGCACAGTGTTTATACTTGTCTTTATGGGCATGCTTTCTTAGTGGGGGAGGTTTGGGTATGTCTCAGAATTCCATGTCGATCACCTATTAGTAGATTTGGGACCTAGGTGTGTTAAGGGAGTATAGTCCTAATACCTCCCTTTTGGTGGTAGTTTGGAATTCCATGGTTATGAGGGGGCTTGGGCTAGCTTTAGCTTTGCCTCCTCCCTTTTTTCAATGTGCTTCTCACGTGGATGACATTTTCTGCATTGATGTATTTGTCAATTTTTACCCTAAATTCATCCATACTTCGGGGTTCCTTCTTTGTAAGGGATGTAAAGAATAGGCCAGAATGGAGGCCATCCTTTATGTAGTGGAGGGCCAACCTCTCATCCCAATCCTAGATAGTCAAACACTGCTTGTTGAATTAGTTTATGTAATCTTAGAGTGATTCCTCTTTTCCTTGCTTAATGTGGGAGAGGCATAAAATAGATTTCGACTGCACCTTACTAGTGGTAAAGTGCAGCAGGAATTGCGAGGACAAGCCTTTCTAGTTGACTACAGACTTCGAAGTTAGGGTTGTGAACCACCTCAACATAGCTTTCTTCACAAAGAGGGGGAAAACATGACACATAATGGGACTATCTCCCTCTACTAACAATATAGCTAAAATATAAGCATCCGAATGCTCTAGGGGGATTCGAGGTACCATCATAGGTTTCAATGTTAGTTGGGTATTTGAAGTGCTTGAGGATCTCGTAGGCCATCAATTCATCTAAAAAAGGTTAATTTTGTTGAACCATAGTTCTCCTCCTATCGAGATTCTACTCCTTAGATTCTTCTTTTTCTTGGTTCCTAAGTTTGCATCCAGGTTCTATTATCCTAGGGTTTTCTAGATCACGTACCCTTCTAGCCTCGTGATTCCTATAAGGAACCTGATTCTCATCTTCTCTTTTCCCATGGATAGATCTCTCCAGTTCGTGAATGTGTTTGCCTTGAAGGCAAACCAAGGAAATCATCTCGCAATGTAACAATTCAACAGGGATTAACTCCTTTTGCTATGATTGATCGCCCTCATTGTTTCCTCTCATGTCTAGGCACTACAAAGCCAAAACCCTGGGTATGGCTTCCCCTCTTGCGGAGGGGGAGAAGGGTCTCGTTGAAAGAGAAGCCTTCTCTCCATCTCACTAGGATTCTGGTTGATCAGTAGGTGGACCGGGAATAACGGTAGAGCCATGGTAGTGGCTGGTGTTTGGTTGGTTCTGCATGGTGATAATCACATATTTCATATATTTATAAACCCTCATCTTTAGTCATTTACACTCCTTATGTACTTAATTCCTATAGCTTGATCATGTTTTGCAAGTTTGGGATCAAATTGGACTTAATTGATAATTCCCAGCATTGTTGAGGTTTTACATTATTTCTGTATTTTGGCCATATCTTGAGTTTTAGATATATGATAATTATGCATTTTACGTTGTAAGAAAGATGAGAGGAACCTCTATAATTTTCATGAAGAGCTCAAAGTCTCAATCGGATGTCTAGTGAGCCTAATTGGGCCTGGAAGTTTAGACTCAGATTTGGGGAGCATATGACAATAAAGTGAGCATATCTTGGTCAATTTAAGTCCAAATCAGATTAGACTTAGGGCATTGCATTCCTATAAGGCGCAGCTGTGTTTAGGAAGTATAATGAAACACTAGGGGCCAATTTAGGGGGCAGTTTTAGCTATAAAGAAGGGGAATCTGAGATTAACCCCACAAGCATCATGATTACACTTCCACCTTCTCTATTTAGATCTAGATCTAGATCTAGATCAAGCATTGTGACTTCATTCTCCTCTTGCTCTCTGTAATTTCGTTTTGCTCTTCTTTTCATATTTTTTTGAGTTCTTTCCTTCTCATGGAGGGCTAAACATCTTGTAATCAATTCTAGATTCTTGAAGAAATTTCGGTTTGGATTCTTGAGATCTTGTTCTGATTTTGTTTTTCTGATTTGTATTCAGATTCTTCTTCTTCTCCTTCTTTTTCTTAATGATCTGATTAGATCTTGTTTTGAGATTGAGAGTTGTGATTGAATTTAGGTTGATTAATTTGGTTTAATCACAGGATTAGAAGTTAAGTGCTGAATTGTGCTTAGGTTAATTGAATTCAGATTTAAAATAAACATAGATCTAACATGAATTATGCAATTATGAATTTGTGTATCTATTGTTAATTGAATTATAGATGATTGTCTAGTATGAATTCTAGATTTAATGCAGAGATTTCAGTTAATTCCAAGTTAATCATTTAAATGCAATTCAAATGTTTGATTTGTGATCTATGATAGAATCCACCAAATTTCGGATAGATTTCTGAATTGATTACGCTTTTAATTGATTGTTCTTTCCTTAATTCTGTTATTTTGTATTCTGTTTATCAACTTCTTTCCCCCAATCTCGACTTGATCTGATTAAATTGCAATTAAAGATCCTTAAGAGGCAATTTGGTGTTAATTCCTATGCTACAAGCCATAGATACAAATCAGTTTTAATTTTAATTGAGTTCGGCGCTCGTCACATGGCAGAGGCACGGTTCTGTCTGATGGTAACCATAGTGAAGGTGGTGGAATTTGAAGTTTATCTCTTCCCATAAACGGAGCCAATGTTCTGAACGGGTCAAAAAAGTTTACCTGAAAGGCCTTTTAGTAAATAGGTGGTGGTGTTTTCTTCCATAGTGCGATAGCCAAAAAGGTGGTGCATGGGGTGGTATACCTGCAAAAGACATTCTAACGCTCAAGTCAAGCGATGCACTAATAGAGAGTATTAGGGTTTAGAGAGATACCTGAGTGATCAAGCTTAGTATTTATAGGGAAGTGCTGCTTAAGGGTTAAGCAGGATAGGAGGAAAATTTCAATTTGAATTGTCATTGATGGATAGTTATAGCTAATAAAGAGATACTCAATCACTCCCGTTTCTGTGGGAGTGATTATCTCCTAATTGTGTAACTGCCATAGATGATGAACTATTGACTCAGGCCGTACTCCATTATGTTGGTGGTGCCGAGGTGCTCGCATTGGCTAGATGCCCCAAAAGACATGGGTCCGGCTCCTTGCCCCGAACATCTTCTGGTTAATGTTATTCATGCCTTCCATGTCAAAAAAAAAAGAGGATCATTTTAAATTAACGATGACAAAAATCAAGTTGTTTTCATAAATCTGTTTTAGTAGAATAAGCAATTGGAATTTACATTATTCAGTATAATAAAAATAAATCAGCATGGTGTAATGGTGAACAATAAACAGCAAATGCTGAATCCTTGATGTACTGAGCAACAAATTAAAGTTGGTATAACTCTTTTTATGCATATCTTATTTAAGCTAGAGCACATTTAAATACTTGTTTCCTTGTGCTATGCATATGGCCCAGCGGCGGATTCAAAAAAATTTGTTAGTGGGGTAAATCATTTTATTTTATCAGATGTATATTTTTTATTTTAAAATTATGATAATTATTATGTTTTTTTATATGTAGTGTTAATGTAACTATTATTTTTTTTAGTATATACATGTGTTAGTTTATTTAAGAAAATTTTACTTGTAAATTATTTAAAACTAATTAATAGTTATGCACATAAATATAATTCTATGTAATAAAATTAAAATTTATTGAATTAACTTTGTATTTAAATAAAAAAATTCAAATTTTATAAGAGATAAAAATAATGTGCTACCTATATAGTGATGAATATATTTTTTTTAGTGGAATCCACCAACGTGGCAGACCCTTTGACCGCATTGATTCCTGCAGACAAAGTCATGAACTTTAATTAATTATAATTATAGCCGACCTTTTGACCGCATTGATTCATGCAGACCAAGTCATGAACTTTTACTAATTATAATTTAATTATAGATTGCTTTAACTAAAAAGCATAGATGTTCACATATTGATGGCTTAACTAATTAATTAGCCTAGTTTTACTGAATTTGAAGAAAGGAAAATGCATTTGTAGAGAATTAGGCTACTCCTTACTGAATTTGTTGAATAATTTTATTTTAATTTACAGAACACCAAATGCCAATGGGACCTCCCAAATGTCTTATCGATTGTGATTTTGTCATCTATATTTGACTTTCAGCAATTAGTTTGTCAATTCTTGACTAGTTGATGTTTTTCTTTAATTTGTCTCTGAGGATTACTCACAGTAGCCTACTGCTCAAGAACAAGTTGCCAGAGATCTTCATGGTAATGAATGGACATTCAAATACAAATTTCGAGGTGTACTGTATGTATAGTTGAATATGGCATTAATTAATAAGGAACGAGACCTTGTTGCTTCTGACTCACCTGACCCGTGAAACTGAGGTAACCCTTTTTGATCTAATGATCATCCCCCCACTTCTTCAGTTTTTTTTTCTTTTTTTACTTATTCTTTTTATTTGGGGCTAAATTATTTATAATCTAAATAATTCTTAATGATTATAGAAGATTCAAAAGATCATTTTCTTTGAAGGTGCATTTGAGAAGATTTTCTGTATCATCGAAGAAGAGGAGGGTGGTTCAGACGGTGGCATCGTTGTAAAGGTGATACATGGTTATTTAACTTGCCTTAGTAAGTGCGCGTATTAGCTACGTGACATTAAGATGTTAATCCATAATACATTATTCATTAAGCTTTTATGGTCTAGTTGGACCTTGCAAATTTTAAGCTGTCTGTGTTTATGAACCTATACATCTAAAAGTAAATTAATGGCAAGTTAGTCATGGCTTCTAGTTCTGTTGGTTAAGGCGTGACTCTTGGCTTGTCTGAAATGCTTCAGTTGCTGCACTGACCTCTTTTCGCCTGTACACTGGCAGCCTTTTAGCCATGTGGTGGGTGGCGATTCGTGCGTGCGCTGTAGGTGGTTTGGGGTTATACGTCATGTCATTATTTGAATTTAAGGTGTCTAGACAATTTTGCCCTAATTAGTGGGTGACAGTTATTGTGCTCATCCCCTATAAATAGGGGAGGAAGGAAACTAAGTCCCACTTTTGCATCTTTTTACATTTCCAGAATTCTCCTTTTCTTCTTCAGTGGATTCCTTAGCATTTCCAAGCCTTCCACCGTCTCAAATGCGATAGCTCATTGACTTCATTGATGCCTCTCAGTCCAACTTGACCTTTGTCTAGAGCAAGAGCTTCAATATTTGGGACCACTCTGATGTCTTTTTCCAAAGAGAGGAGGACATAGAGGTGGTGAGCTAGATGTGGCCCTTCGACCTTTTCCTCCATACGCAGAAAACCTAGTATCAATCAGCCTCCGTGCTTCACTACTTAGAGAAGAAGTTGGATGCCAAAAGAATGTTTGTTCTGGAGTCAGACAACAAGATCCTCCAAGACAAGATTGCCAAGCTAGAGGTCAGATAAAAGGAGGTAGCCGATCGAGATAGGGAATCGAGCCCAAACTGTCTCAACCTAGCAACTTGAGGCCCACAACTGCTGCGAGAGGTGGAGGACAACAGCTATGGACTTTGACGCCAAGTTGAAGGCGTCCAAGGCTTGAGCAAAAGTGCTAAAGACTTAGGTTGAAAGGTTGAAAATTGAAAAAACAAGTCTTGAAACTTGGGTCTCGGATCTCGAGAAGGAGAAGGCGAGTCTCGCCGAGGCCAGTGGTAGGCCTTATGGTGAATTGGTGGTGAAGCTAGTTGGTGAGTGGGACTAGTATCTGGAAAGTTGGAAGGCTATAATAGAGAGGTTCTTCCAGAATGCACTAGCATAGGTGTCCATCCTCTATCCAAAGATCAAAATGTTTTTGGGGGTAGACTACTTGAGTATGATGATCAATGGCTAGATTATGGTGATTGGCAATTCTTCTTTGGAGTATAAAGAGGAGGGCAATTAACCGACTACGGATGATAGCCAGTTCGAATAGGACATTGCTACGAATGCCAATTTGCTAGATCAACTTTCCTAACCAGTTGAGGACCTAAAGGTCAAGACTGGGGGAGTTGCTAACAACGATAGGATGGCCCCGACTTAAAGTTTTTTTTCCTTATTCTTTTTGCTATTTTGGCCCATGTATGAGTTTTTATTATTTTTGTATGAATGCGTTTTTCCTTTTCTTGAACTTGGGGGCCTTTATAATATTTTGTCTTTTGAATATCTATTGCTCTTTTTCTTTACTTTTTCTACTTTGATTTTTCACTTTCCAAGGTCCAACGTCTTGGAGAACATTCGAACTCATAGTCCCATACTTGAATTTTTGAAACGTTAATGGATCCAATGTCTCTTTTGCAATCTGTTCATGTTACGCCCCGAAAATTTCTTATTTCATGATAAACACTCATTTTATAATATTTGTGATTTTTGTAGATTTTTCTAGAACTGTTGATTATTTTAATATATTTTTTGATTTACGTATGCGCTAAGCGGAGCCGAGAAAATAAAATATTTTTTCCGAGGTTAGTAAACCTTGAAATATGGAAACGTCGACGAAGGATCTTACTAAACTCGAAGTCGGGCATAGTCTGCGAGGTTTACGTTTTTCAAGAATTTATCTGATAAATAAAATCGCAGTACGTTCTGTTAAATAAAAATTTTGCAGTACGCTCTATTACCCATTGGACAATAAATATTGATTTTGTGAACTGTAACAATTGTTATTGGAAAATAGTTTGTAGTAAAAATCATTATCACCTTATCTAAAAATTTACTTTATGTCACATCAAGTTGACTTTTCAAAAAGGTGAAGAAGGAGGAAACTTCCTAACACCTTCCTATTGGCTTGTTGGAGAAGCCAATTTCCCCCTCTCCTTTGTGAAGCTCTACGACAATGAGGAGAAGAAATGAGTGGCAAACGTTGTCACCTTTTCACCAATATTACTTTTTCACTTCACTTTTCAAATTTCCAAACTTTTCTATCACTTTCTCTCTCCAAATTTTCTCTATCTCACTTTTTCTTCACACTTTCATCTTCTCCATTTTCTCTCTAATCCCATGGTAGCCCCACATCCTTCCATTCTCCATGGTTGCTTGATTTCAAGCTCACACATTTCTTGAAACCACATTTTCTTTGAAGACTTTCTCTTCTTGTTGGAATCACCTTCAAGGAGCTCACATTTTTCTCTCTATTTTCTCTTTCCTTCCACGACCAAGATACC
Source organism: Ormosia semicastrata (assembly GCA_029884595.1). Classification (NCBI taxonomy): domain Eukaryota; kingdom Viridiplantae; phylum Streptophyta; class Magnoliopsida; order Fabales; family Fabaceae; genus Ormosia; species Ormosia semicastrata. The sequence continues at coordinate 1,438,126 of JAQQTO010000040.1, forward strand.
ATTTTTGGTTACTCACATTTTCTTGTTCAACCAACCTTGTTTCTTATATCTTCTCATCATCTTAAACCTTTTCTCTTTTGTGACCATCTCTTGAATCCACCATTTTCATCTTCTTCCATAAAGCCCTAAGATTTAGAGTTTTAAGGTAAAGTTTATGACTTTTCCATTTTCTCTCACCATTTTCGTGATTCTTGGTCATCTTTGTGACCAAGAACTCCTTTTTATGGTTTGGTTTATTGATTGTAAAAGTTTGATGTCCCAGGGTCTTTGATGGTTGTGGAGGACGAATTTCAAAAGGAAAAAAGAGCTTGCTTTTCTTGTTATTTTCTTGGTAAGGGGGAGAACATCCTCATTAACCACCCATGGTAGTGAGGGATGAATTTGTGTGTTGAAATTAGAGGATAATTGCTTGATTTTGGTGATTTGTAATTATATGCTTGTATGATGTTGTTACTTGATGTTGTTTTATTATGTTGCATGGATAAATTGTGATATTTTGTGTGCTTGAAATCAAGTGTGAAAGATAAGGAATCCTTGCTTATGTTGAAGGGGAGCTCACGGCCTTGTGGCCTTAAATAATGAATCAAGAACCAAACCTCATGTTAAAATGGAACTTAAGCAACTAATTGATGAGTTGATGGAAATCTTGGGTCTAGAGACCATGGTTGAGTGTCTTAGCCAAGAGGAGGTAAATTAGGAAAACTTGCAATTAAAATTAGGATGAATTGAAACTTAGAAGTTTATGTGGAAAAAGGGATTGATTAAGGAATTAAAATGATGGATTAAGAAGATGAATGTTGAATTCCATGAACTTAGGGCTCATGGCCATTTAGGGTAATTAAGAGAAAATTTTGTATTAAAATAGAACTTTGAATACTTAAGTGATTAGACATTCAATTAGGGATTCATAAGATGGAAAGAGAAAGGAAATGAAATTTTACCATAAAACTATGAGTAGATCTTGACCTTTAAAGGAAAATGAGTGTAAGTGAGACTTTGAGAATCATAAGACATTTAATTAAATAAGTTTTATTAAGAATAAAGAGAAGGACTAAATGAATTAGAGAAACAAGAATTAGGAGTGTAAGGGAGGATTTGAGAAATATAAAATACTAATTTTAGTTGAATTTTATTAAGGACAAAGAGAAGAACTTTTTGAATAAGAGTAAAATGGATTCAGTGAAAGATAGGAGGATATATTCCCTAGTGGAGCTCAATAGGAAAAGTGTTGAGGTTGAGGTGATATTCTTATACTAATTTTGAAGATTCAACGTTTATTTTAATATGGCTTATGCTTATGAAATGCACGATTGAAATTCTCTGTGATAGCATGCATTTGGCATTGTGCTTTTGGAAACAAAGTACCGGACCCAGAAACATCAAGTAGATGATCGAGTTAGATGTGGTTTGCTTTTATAACTAGAAACATCAGATAGACAATCGAGTTAGAAAGGACTGGTTATCATAAGAAACCTAGATATTAGTGATATTATGTAGTCGTATGGACGATTATATAATGTCATGGATACAAATGGTATGGAACAATCATATGGACGGTTGCTTTAATGCTATTGGGAATGATACAACGGTAGTTTGGTGTCATTGAATATGCATTTGAGCATCATATAGTTATGGCTGTTGTGACGTTTTATGCCTAAGGAGTAAGCGAGAACTTACAGGATAGTGCAATCCATGATGGATCTTAGGGGGCGTCCATGTGTGGTGATCCACTTAGTGACCTGTTTGTCACATTGTATACCCTTAGCCGTGGTGATACATTGCAACGCATAACGAGAACTCGACAAACACTATTGTTTTTCGTGATCCGACATAGACTTTTTTTGAGGGGGACAGATCTTCTGGATCACTCATCTCTGATGTTGTGTCTAGCTCCATGGAATAGGAACTGGTTCATTATGCATACACCTGGTCAGTTCACACATTGTCATGGCATAGTCAACATACATATTGTGGTGGCATAATTATTATTTATACATCTATGGTGGATATCTGTTGTTATAGTGCTGTTAATATTTATATTATTGTGGGATATGCTTTCTGATGATATTTATGAAATTGATAACTTGAATATATTTGCAATATCTGTATGTATAGAATGACTTCGTCACTCGTATTATTTTCCTTCGCTGCCATGTTAGTAATGATGTAGGATATCTCACCTCTTGTTTGTACTATTCTTGTTCTATGTGATTTCGGTTGTTCTATGTGATTTTGGTTAAAGGCTGTAAAGGGGACAAAGTTGAATCTCCTAGATCTTACTTAGTTTGATCTCCTGCGTTCAGTGATGGCGGCAAGAAGGGGTTCTATTGGTTTCGTCAAGATTGTGTTCACCATGGGTGTCAATGCTTGGCGAGTCGACTAGGCTGGCGAGCATATACGGTATGTTAGGGATCTGATCTTGACCGTGAGGAGGACCCGCGGTGGAGATCCTATCCTGACTCTCACTACATCAGTGCATCTGGAGTTTGCCTTGCCCATTCGAGAGCTATGAGGTGATCCACTTCACACCCCTAGAGAGGACGAGGATTCTATGGCATCAGCTGCTAGGGCACCTACTCGTGAGACCACACTCTGTCCTATCCTAGTGTCTTCAGATGAACCGGGAGAGGATCACGAGGTGGATCCGATGGAGTACCCAACTCCTTAGACATGGGTGTCGTTATGGGTAGTTTATGTTTCTTTTGCACTACCTGTATAAAGGTTGTTTTGAGTATAACTGCATTTTAAAGTACAACTTGGTGTATTTTGCTTTGAGCGGTATGAGCAGTTATGTTTTAAGGTAATTATCCTGTCTTATGTGCTGTATTTTGAGTATATCTTGTTGAATTATATTTTCAAATGATAGTATGTGTATCTATTCATTTTTAGCTCATATATTTCTTTATATGCACAATGACTAAATTTTGGAAACATGCTATTTGAGTTGTAGCATGCTAATAATTTATTGACCATGGTATAATGACGATTGTGTCATGGTTACTAAATTGTGGGGTGTTACAGTTTAAGGTGGGATCCGTGGTTCCATAATAAATTGGGACCTATGGTCCTACACTTGTATTCTTTGGATGCTTTAGGGATCTAATGTCCCTTTAGCAATCTGTTCAAGGTGGGATCTGTGGTCCTATAACCAGTTGAGATCCGTGATCCTACACTTGTATTATTTGGATGCTTTAAGAATCCAACGTCCCTTTAGCAATCTATTCAAGGTGATATTCATGGTCCCACATTTGTATTTTTTGGATGCTTTAAGGATCCAACGTCCCTTTAGCGATCTATTCAAGGTGGGATCCGTGGTCCTATACTTATAATTTGTGAATGTTTTAGGGATCTAACGTCCCTTTAGCAATCTGTTCAAGGTGGGATATGTGGTCCAACACTTGTAATTTTTGGATGCTTTAGGGATCTAACAACCCTTTAGTAATCTATTCCAAGTGGGATCCACAGTAAAGGTTGTCTTAGGACAGTAAGTTAATATGGTGCCTTATGCTATCTATTATGCATCAAGGACCCTAAGTGATGCTTAACTCAATTACTCTACAACTGAAAAAGAGCTTCTAGTTATGATTTTTGCTATAGAAAAATTCAGATCATATTTAATTGGTTCTAAAGTAATTATTTTTTCTGATCATGCAGCTTTGAAGTACTTACTTACGAAGAAGGAAGCGAAGCCTAGATTGCTCCGATAAATTTTACTGATCCAAGAGTTTGATTTGGAGATCAAAGACAAAAAATAGAGTGAAAATTTGGTGGCATACCATTTGAGTAGGTTGGTGACTGAGGAGGAGGAGATGCCTATTAAAGAGAGTTTTCCAGATGAGTGTATCATAGCCATCGAGACTACAATTCCTTAGTATACTGACATTGCCAACTACTTGGCCACCAAGGACTTTCCAAAGGGCTTGAACAAGGCACAATGGGATAAACTCAGGAGTGATTGAAAATATTACATCTGAGATAATCCTTACCTCTGGAAGCATTGTGCAGATTCAGTGATTAGGAGGTGCATTCCAGATTCAGAAACTCACTCCATACTCTCTTTTTGTCACACTTATGCATGTGGAGGGCATTTTGGCATGAAAAGGACAATCAACAAAGTGATCGACAGTGGTTTCTATTGGCCTACAATTTTTAAGGATTCTATCAATTTTTGTAAGTCACGTGATCGCTGTCAAAGAACAGGTAATATTGGTCTAGAAATCAAATGCCTCAAACTCTGATAGTTTTTGTAGAAATCTTTGATGTTTAGGGCATTGATTTTAGGGGACCATTCCCACCCTCTTTTGGTTTCTCATACATTTTTTTAGTTGTTTATTATGTTTCAAATTTGGTGAAAGCAAAGGGCAACAGATCTAATGACTCTAAGATTGTTGTGGATTTTGTGAAGTCTAGCATTTTCTCTAGGTTCAGAACTCTAAGAGCCATAATTAGTGACTAGGAGACTCATTTTTGCAGCAGAACATTTGAGGTTCTCTTAAAGAAATATGGTGTGGTGCACAAGACTTCCACTCCCTACCATCCACAGACAAATGGACAGACCAAAGTGTCAAATCAAGAAATCAAGTCCATTATTGAAAAGACAATGAATCCGACGTGCAAAGATTAGAGTACTAGACTTGATGATGCATTATGGGCTTATAGAACTGCATATAAAACCCCAATTGGCAAGTCATCATTTTAGTTGGTATATAGGAAGCCCTGTCATTTGCACGTGGAACTGGAGCATCCATCTTATTGGGCTAGTAAGCAAGTCAACTTGGATCTGGATGGTGCTGGAAAGCAAAGGAAAATCCAATTACAATAGTTGGGTGAATTGAGGAATGAGGCTTTTAAGAGTGCTCTTACTTATAAGGCAAAAGCCATGGCATTCCATGATCAAATTATCTCCAAGAAAAACTTCAACAAAAGACATAGAGTGCTGCTATACCAATCCAGACTCAAGATGTTTCCAGGTAAACTGCGTTCTAAATGGATTGGACCATTTGTGGTGACTAATGTTTTTCCTTCTGGTGTAATGGAATTCATGAATGAAGCATCTGGCAAAGCATTCAAGGTCAATGGATACCGTCTCAAGCCATACCATGAGTTTCCAGAAAAAGGAAAAGTGAAAGAGATGATCCTTCTCCATCCACATTATGAAGAACACTAAGGAGTGTCATAATGTCGAGTTGAGGACAATAAACTAAGCGATTAATAGAAGGCAACCCATCATCAAGATTTCTAGGACAAATATTACTTATTCTTTGACAGCAGTCACATGACTTACAAAAGTTGAGAGAATCCTTAAAAGTTGTAGGCCAATAGAAACCACTGTCGAGTACTTTGTTAGTTGTCCTCTTCTTGCCAAAATGTCATCCACATGCATAAGTGTGACAAAAAGAAAGTATGGAGTGAGTTTTTGAATCCAGAATACACCTCCTAATCACTTGATCTTGCAATGCTTACAGAGGTAAAGATCATCTCATATGTAATATTTGCAATCACTCCTGAGGTAAGAATTATTTTCTCCAGGTTCGAAAATCCAAGGGCCATAATTAGTGATCAAGGGACTTATTTTTGAAGCAGAACATTTGAGGCTCTCTTAAAGAAATATGGTGTGGTGTACAAGACTTTCATTCCCTATTATCCACAGATAAATGGACAGACCGAAGAGTTAAATCGAGAAATCAAGTTCATTCTTGAAAAGACAGTGAATCCGATGTGCAAGGATTCGAGTACTAGACTTGATGATACATTATGGGCTTATAGAACTGCATATAAGACCCTAATTGGCATGTCACCATTTCAGTTGGTATATGGGAAGCCTTGTCATTTTCTCGTGGAGCTGGAACATCGATCTTATTAGGCTATTAAGCAAGTCAACTTGGATCTGGAGGGTACTAGAAAGTAAAGGAAACTCCAATTACAAGAGTTGGATGAATTAAGGAATGAGGCTATTGAGAGTGCCCTTACTTATAAGGCAAAAACCAAGGCATTCCATGATCAAATGATCTCTAAGAAAAAACTTTAACAAAGGACATAGAGTGCAGTTATACCAATCTAGACTCAAGATGTTTCCAAGTAAACTACGTTCTAAATGGATTAGACCATTTATGTTAACTAATGTTTTTCCTTCTGGTGCAGTAGAATTCAAGAATGAAGCATCTGGCCAAGAATTCAAGGTCAATGAACACCGTCTCAAGCCTTACCATGAGTTCCCTAAAAATGTAGAAGTGGAAGAGATGATCCTTCTCCAGCTATATTATGAAGAACACTAAGGAGTGTCACAATGTCGGGCTGAGGACAATAAACTAAGCACTTAACGGGAGGCAACCCATCATCAAGAAAATCAGATTTTCTTTCTTTGTCCTTTTTATTTTATGTTTCTTTATTATTTTCTTGATTAGTTTCTTAGGTTAAGTAGATCTTGGTATGTCTCTTGAACGATTGCCCAGGAATCCTTAGATATCTTTGTGTTTTGGAATATTAGATTTGTGATTGAATGCATTGTTTGATTTTTTGATGGTTTGATGAGTGTATGGAGTCATTATTAGAGTTTTAGGTGGATGAGAAACCTTGGAATTAGATAATTCCGTGGGGTATTAGTGTGGTTTTCTAAGTTTCCAAGTTAGAGGAAGACATGGGGGGTGTGTATCAAGACACACCCTATGTTCCTAGCTAGCTGAAGCCCCAATTGCTCATAGAGCAGTACAAAGGAGGGTTCATGTCATCTGACATGGCCTATGTTCTCATCACAAAAGACACCAGTTGGTCACAAAAGATTACACGGGGGAGGCTGTGTCATAAGACACGACCTATGTTTTCGTGCGTAGAGACACGACCCGTGTTTTCGTGCGTAGAGGCCCCCAATTCTCTCAGAGCCTTACACGGGGAGGTCGTGTCTTTTTTTCGTGCACAAAATCCCTTAGTTCTACTAGAGCCAAACAAGGTGGGGGCTGTGTCTTATGACACGGCCCGTGTTTTCATGCGCAAAGGCCCCAATTTCTCTCAAAGCCTTACACAAAGGGGGCTGTGTCAAAAGACACGACCCGTGTTTACATGATAGTACATTAAAACCGTCTCTTAGGGTTTTATTTGCCACTCTCAGCCCCAATTTCTTCCTCTCTTGTGCTGTTCCACATATCTACCAACTCCTTCCCCCATCCCTTATGCAACCAGCCTTCACTCCCATCACTATTCTCTAATCCTCTTCCACCATCTCCCCACCACCACTATTTTGTTCATTTCATTTCCCCCTATACTTGCGTAATCACCTACCCCATCACCATTCTCCATCACAATTTCACCGTAACCCACTCCCTTGTCCTCTATCCTCTTCCATAATTGCATACTCCCCAAACCTCAACCACCACCGTCCCTTTCACTCATTCCCTTTTCTTCCAAATCCACGTCCAAAAGCCTCCTCGCTATCCATCTCCACTTTTCTGGGTTTCTCCTCCAATTCCTCCAAAGAAGCGAATGAAGCATATGGCCAGGAGGGAAAAGACACCTTCCCCACCTCCGCCTGCAGAGCCATCTCCACAGGTACCTTTGAATCCTCTTGATAGGAAAGAAGTAACACCCACTAGGTATCTAGATGAGGACATGTAATACCCTAGAAAATCATATTAGGCTTGTATATGATTACAGAGGTAGCCTAATACTTACTTAACATGTCTGTGAAGTTTTGTGACTTTCTGAGCACGTTTAGGCACTTTGCTGTAACGCTAAGTGAGAAATATAACTGTTATTTGCTCTGGAATTGGCTTAAATTGCTTAGTTAGTGGAAATAAATGTGGAGAGTTTGTTTCCAAGTCACAAATATGGAAACTGTACTACAGTTAAAGTTTGAGAATTTTCGGAGTTAGTTTGGTATTTTTGAGCATACTGGTAGTGTGTTTTAGTATCGGATTGACCCCTAGCTGATATGGAAATATCAGTTTTTGGTGAAACAAAATTTTTAATGAATCTTAGGATTTATTTTAAATCTGTTGGAAGCTACGAAATCAGATTTGGAGAAGTTTGAGTGTTCTTAGCAGATCGAGATTTTAGTACCCAACTAAGAGAATTCAAAAGGGATTTCTCTTCTTGAAATATCCCACGGTGAGGATTTTTGAGGGATAAGAACCGAATAGAAAAAATAGAGAAGCAGAAAAATAGAGAGGCTGAAAACGTGAGAAAGAAGAAGAGAAAAGAAAGAAAAGAAAGAAGAGAGAAGGAGAAGAAGGAAGAGGAGGATCTAAGTGAAGGTCTTGCTTCATCTTCATCTTCAAGTCTTGAGGTAGGGGGAAAATATGTGTTACTTCATAACTTCATCTTCTTCATTGGGTTTATGGGGACTTGATGGAGGATGTGGGATTTTGAAGTGTGAGAATTGTATTTATGTTAGTAAATGCATGAATTTTGCTAGAAAGCTTGAGAATAGTATGTTTTTAGTTTGCTAGAGGCAATAGAATAGTTCTTCATCACTTGAATACCCTTGAAAGCCATTTGTGAAGGAATTGGAGTTTTAGGGTGTAAATGGATGATTTAATCCAAGATTCAAAAATTAGTGTTGTGAGTTGGTGTTTTAAGTTTCCTTCTTGTTTGTGAACTTGTTTGGGACTTGAAATCACTTAGAAACTAAGTTGGAGTGGCCAAAATCCATGGAAAATGGCCAAAGGAATAGTAGCATCGTGCAGGAGAGCTTCTGCCATGTTTCTGGTTCAGTTACATGGCCCGTGTGAGATTACACGGCCTAGGTCGTGTATCTCTCTGCCATAAATTTTCCTGATGCACGAAAACACGGCCAGGGCCGTGTAAAATTACATGGCCGTGTATTTTGATATGTTATGTCTTCTGTGATGAGAATTAGCTTTTGTGATCTTCATGAAAGTTTTAGCTCTTTCTCTTAGCTTTCCAACGCCACTGAAACAGTGTCATTTTGATAACCGTAGCTCAAGTTATGCTCGTTTTACTACACAAAGGCCAAAGGTTGAATTTGAATAGAATGTGTTTTTGGATAGGAAATGCATGTTTTGGCATTTTATAAGGCTAGAAGCCTTAGAGGGACCTTAGATAACCATAGTAGGGTGGATTATCAAGGGGTAATATGTTGGAACACCTTAGGCTTCCATAGTATGGTGGAATGCCATAGGCAAGGATAGGGCGCCTAGATGCCCAGAATAGATTTCATCAGAATTTCTATTTTGATGTTTTGAGGTTCCTAGTTGCTAGGATACTTTGTTTATGCCTAGTAGAGTATGTTGAAACTCTAATAGAAGTAATTGATGAAGTGGAAATGTATTAAGTCAAGTTAACTTGAAATACTAATTACGGGAGGTAATTAGACGTGACTATGTATATACATATAATTTGTATTGTGATGGATCGAGGAATTGAGTTTCCCTAAGTGTGGGAATTATTTATGTATGCTCTTTTAAGAGTGATAAGGTACTTTTAAAAGTATTTGGTGATTTGTTTGTGAAATGAATTTGGAATGCATATAAATCAATTGTGAAAACTAGTTATGGGAAGTAATTAGTAATTGTATTGCATGAGATGTTTGTGAAACCTATTAAGGTTTTTAATGCTAATTATGAGAAGTTAATTAGACATGATGATATACTTAATGGTATGATTTGCCTTTTTGAAAGGTGTGAGCCCCGTGAAAGTGGGTGTTCTATATCAGGTAAGGCACACTGTATCATTCCTAATATAGTGAAATTCTTAAGGATGGACTTCCTTGTTCATTATCGATAACTGTGTAGTTTATGGGACTTCACTACTCGGGGGGGATGGATAGTGCTTGTTCGATGTTATAGATGAAACTATGGACTTCTATTGCTTTGTTCAAGTTTCATGCATTCATGACATTACCATAGGATTAGAGGTCCCGGATGTGGTATCATGCATTATTCACTTCCATACTTAGGAAATTGCATAGACATAATCATTAGTCATAATTAAGCATAACATGGCGATTGTATGGGCGGTTGCTATCATGACATTTGCATGCATTGCAATTGTATGGGCGATTGCGTGTTGTTGAGATGAGGTGTTGTTGCTTCCATGATTGAAGTGTCAACTTGATAATTGTGATATTATCTGATTGTACATATATGTGTATATGCTGGTATTGGAATACTTCTACTGAGATATGTTTTCTCACCCCGATTGTGTTGCCATGTAAATCCAGGTGCAAGTTCTTCGAAAGGGAAGAAGAAGATGTATGAGGATTAGCCTAGCTTAGATGCTATTTTGAGCTGAGCATATGTAAATGTTTTATATTTGCTTAGTTATTTCAAGTTATGTATAACAAGATGCCCTTGAGGTGTGATATATATATATATATATATATATATATATATATATATATATATATATAACTTTTGTTATCGTGGCTTTCCATATATACTCATTATGTATGAATAATATGGGCTAAACATTGATGTATGTTAGTAGTAGCAGGGTCAATATTGGGTTATTCATTTATATGACGATATATTTGGGTAGCAAATATTGGGCTGTTATAGGACACACTAAGAGCCATTAGCTTATATGAGGAGGTCTATAATTTATTGGGTAGAATAGGAAAGGTTGAATTCGACAACATGCGTAAGCCTATCTATGCTGATTTAACTAGGGAGTTCCTTTCAACTTTCACCTGTACACTGTACTCTCTAAGTAATCAAGTTGAGTGGCTTGGTGAAATTACCTTTAAACTGTTAGGGACACCTCATGCACTAGACATTCATTAGTTTAATGCAATTTTTGGTTTTCCTATGGGGTACAATTGCATTTCTCGTGAGTTTTAGCAGGAGCGTGTTTAGTCTAATTTGACTGTTATTAAATCCGGTTGTTACGAGCCCAAATCCTCTAAGGCCTCCAAACTCCGATACCATGGCCATCGATACCTCCAAAAGTGATTAGCAAATACTATTTGTGCACGGGGGGAAAGCCAGGGAAACCTTAGTAGGCCTGAATTATTTTTCCTTCACTGTATAGTCAATGGGGAACCTGTGAATGGCGGTTCCTAGATGTGTAACCATTTCAAACATGTCGGATCCACTCGAGCTAGACATATCTTGCTAGGAGGTTACGTTATTGCTATTGCGGAGCATTATGGATTTGATCTGGACCTGTTGCTGGAGGAGGACCCTGTAAAGGGTCCTAGTGCTATTGATGGGTCCATTCTGGTTGCCATGGGTATGTGCGTGAACTAGAATGGTACCCTCCACTTGGTCAGAGCAGATAGTCATGTCTTACTCGGGGGAGCTCCGATGCTTGAGTCACAGGAGCACGTTGATGATGCTTCAGCGCCTCCGGAGCATGCTCATCATTTCATAGAAGATGCAGGGCCTTCCACTTGGGCTGTTTCCTATGAGGAGGTTATGGCCCGCATTGACCTGTTGGGAATTATGGAAACATCATGCAGCGAAAAACAGGGATTCCCACCAAGGATCCATGCGAAAAAGCCATAATTCGAGTTTTTAAATGATTTACCTCTTGAAGCGTGAATCACCAACACCGTAATAGAAACGATATCTCTGTGGTATCTATACGAACAGACTCACGAACATCCAATATTCGCAAAGAGGAGCCTCACGTCTCTCACACAGTGTTAGCTACAAAGAGAAGAGAAGAAATCTGTCGCTCTCTCACTCACTTTTCTGTAGGTGCGGCTAGGGTTCTGAAATTGTGTATCTTAGCAGCCCCTTAGCAGTATTATTTATAATAGTGACTGCCTTAAGTAAGTGTGAGCAACAGCAAGGTAAGCTATGCAACCCTAAACCCATTTTTTATGAGTCTGGCCCATATTTGAATCCGAGTCCAACTTGGATCCATTACTCCAATTTTAATCTGCTCTATGTATGTGACCCTGCAGGTTCTTATTACATTGGCAGTAATATTAAAATCCCATTTTAATATTATAAGCAGTGAGCGGTATCTAGCAACACATCGCTGCTATCCAAGTAATAAGAATGTCAGTGATTTGACATAACCTTTCCGTGGCCAATGTTTCCGTGTCGTTTAGTTCCTATGTCAAGATATCTAGATTGAACACAAGGCATGGAATGTGTCACCCTTGTATAGTCCAATCTTTCGTTTCCTGATACTCGAGTAGACTTTGTAACAACAAATGAGATCAATATCTCATATTGACTCATTTGAGTATGGCCATACATTTCGCAATCTCACTCAATCAGGGGATCCGAAGATATCGCTCTTGTTATGTAGGAGTGACAAATCCCATCTAGGTCACTCACATCCCTTTGCATGATTCGCGGTATGTCCAATAACTAACTTTATAATCACCTCGTTACAGATGACGTTTGATGGCATTAAAACATACAACTCCTCATGTAGGAATCGTAATGAGTTCAGGTCAAAGGATCACAGACACCATTGTCACAGTGAGAATCACTTATGACACTCACGTAACGATCCATGTAGTGTTCTCATGGTGGGTCAGTCCAGTACATCATTACTCTAATATGTACCCATGTGAAGACTTGATATCTTATATCAATGACCCGTGAGATATGGTCATCAGTCTATGCACATACTAGTCTCAATGTATTATTGTTGTCCTAATTAGCAATAATACTTGACTAGGGACATTTAAGAATAGTGTTGTAACCAAAAGGATCTCACGATCAAGTCATCCACTTGATGTCCTATGGCATCAAACTTACTATTCTAAGGACTTTATTATGTTTATAAAAAAGAACACAATAAAATGAAATGTCTCATATATAAAATAGCATAATAGAATATATATAAATACAGAAAATGTATTGGCCTCTAGGGCATACACCAACATGACTATCTGGAGTTGGATCATGACACCTGATTCTAGTATTTGGATGACCGATTCCAGTAACTAGAGGACTTCACTGCTAGGAGGATGGATACCATTGATAGCAAACTTGATGCTTTGCTTCAGAGAGTGCCTTATCCCTCACCCCCATCTTGATGTATTACCTTTGTATTGGGATTTTGATTTGTATTTGCATTGATATTTTGACATTTTATTTGATCTAATTTTGGACATGAATGATAATTAATGGTTATGGATTAAATTTTCTTCTTAATGTCTTTCAAATATGCACTGTTAGTTTCCTTGCATTTCTTAATGTCTTTGATATGTGTATACTTTGACATTAAGGACAATGTCTGCTTTAAGTGTGGGGGGAGTAATGATCATGTTGAATTTATGGTGCATGTCTCTCCAATGGGCTTTAGAGTGATTTGAATGGTAAGCAAAATATCCAATAAAAAAAATTTAAGGAGTAGATTTTCATGCTTTCAAACCTGTCAGGTGAGGTTTTAAAAATTGAGGGGTTAATTTGAATGTGATAAATTAAGACCTAGTGAGATTTTGGGCCTTGATGTGAAAGGATACTTTTAGGCTATTTTGGTTCTTTGTTGTGTGATTTCACTCATGATTATGTGTTCTTCAGAACTTGTCTTTAAGTTTCAAATAACCACTGCACACATTTGAAATGCCAAAAGTATATCTTTCAAATAGCTACTGGCCAAACAGCCGTCTTTGCATTTTATCCATTATTTACCCTATTTGAGCCTAATTAACTTTTTCTTCATTTATAGCTCAATACAAGCCTAAAAATGAAAAATCATTAAGCTACCCTACCTTAGGGAGTAGAAGAGCTTAGTACTTGTGTTGGAAATTGGTCTTGAATAAGTGTCAGGGATTTAACAATATGTTTGCTTAGCTATGTATTCATATAAAAAATACATATTGGCAAAACAAAAAGATACTTAGATATGATGAAAAAAAAAGCTCAAAAGTGAGAAAGAAAGAAATAAAGAAGAAAAGGAAAAAATTTGGCTATTGTATGGAGAAAAGGCAAGAAAAAGGAAAAGATGCAAAAGAAAAAATTAAGGTTGAAGAGTGCTTGGGTGACTTTTATTATAATGATTGAATATATTCCCATTTACTCTTCTAATTCTTATGGTCTAACTTTGCTCATCCTTGATGTATCGTACATTAACCCTGACCCCATTACAACCTAATTAAAGACATTTTGATCTTTGTGTGCATGTGGCCTAGATGGTAGAGAAGTAGAGGCTTGCCAAGCCTGTGGTCGGGTATGTTTTCATGAGTAGGTTGAGAATAAATACAAGCCCAAAACACTTGAGTGAAAGAGTATTTCAGTGAGGATTTATGATGTTGATTTAACCCTAGAATTTGATTGACTTCATTTGCTAGTTTGGATTGTCAAGGGAGGAAATTGTTGATTACTTAGATTTCTTGAAAAGACTAAGGTGTGTTGGTCTTTGCTCATTGCTCTGCACTTCATTGCTTGTTGGGATGCATGTGCTTCATTTTATATTTTTACCCAGGAGTGCAAAAGACTAAGTGTGGGGGTATTTTGATCTGTTGATTATTTCTATATATTGAATGTCTTGTCTTTGATCTAATTGGACTCTATATATGCTTAATTGTTAACTTTTAGCTAAGTTTCTAGATATGATGATTAATTGGATCCTTATTGTGAAACTATGCTTAAGTGTGTTTATAAGCACTCATAATTGCATTGTGTTTTTTAGGAGATTTTTGAGTGACGGAGTCCATTAGCATCAAACCAAGCTTACTATACATTTCAGTAGAGAGCTAAAGACTTAAGGAGATCAATATCACCCTTAAAAGCAAAAGGAGAAACAATATGTGAAGAATGATGGTTGAATTTGAAGAAATTAAGAAACATGGCTCGTGTCCCCAGACATAAGGGGGGCGTGTCCTTCTTTAGCATCACAAATTAGGACTAGTTTTGAATTTTCTCGAAGACACCACCCGTGTTTCTCTCTGACTTCCAATTTGTGGAATTCATGCTGGTAAACTCAGACACGGGGGAGGAGGGGGCGTGTAATCAGACACGACCCATGTCTGCGTATCAAAATATTAGTTTTGGGCTTGGACGAGGAGCGATGTATCCAATGGTATAAATAGGATTGCTTAGGGTTCAAAGAGGGGGAGTCTGAGATAGAAGCCGCCAAGGAACTAAGCAGAATACGAAGAATAAGAGAGACGAGGATTCAATCAAAGATTGGAGATTCGGGTTCGAACCATCGATGATCAATCAATCTCATTCATTGGAAACTAGTTTGATCTTTAGTTTTCTTTCACACTTGTATTCTTGACAATGTTTTTCTTTCATTTTTCTTTTGATTTTGGATTTTCCATGTGTGGCTAAGTTTTTTTATTTGGTTAAGGGAAGATGAAACCTTAGTTTTGATTTTGTGAATCCTACATACTTCTTTATTCCAATACAGTTATGTTTTTATTCATATGTTTATGTTCTTAATTCGGTATAAAGGTTTTTATACTCTTTGCTATTTTCAAATGTGGTAAAACTAGGATTGCCATACGCGGTTGCGGTGGTAGGATTGGTGAGACATATGATCTAAGTAATTCAATCCCGGTGTGGGATTGGACCTTAGTGTAATTAGTTTTCTAAATCTTAATACTGTCATTAGGTGGATATAAGAGTAGTTACTTTATAGCTAACAAGTGATTAGAGATTAATTTGAGCGGTTGCTAAATTAACCAAAATTTAAGGAAAAGAAATTAATCTCACAATTACATAAAGACATAATTGATCATGTTGGGATAAAGGATATGTAGGTTAGCATTATCATGTAAATCTAATGTTGGATTCCATCTATTAACCAATATCTTTAAATTGGTAATTCAAATTGTGTTTATTGCTATTACTTTAAAATTAATTTCTTTTCTTAGTTTTGACAAATAAAACCCCATTTTTCTGTTATTTGTTCCTAGAGTTTAATTTAGGAATCGATTTATAGTATTAGTTGAATTAGTTCTTCGTGGATCGACCTTTACTAACTACAACTGGTTGTAAAATTTTTATATTTTTTGTGGAACTTGACAACTGTTTTTAATCTTAATTTTTAATCACTATCCAAATTTTTACACTAATTTCCATAAAACTGTCAAGTTATCCATGAAAACCTCTAAATAATACTTAACTATGTCACTAAAAATATTTGGCATACATCTTTGGAATGTTGTCGGAGCATTACAAAGGCCAATAGGTATTCTTCTGTATGCAAAAGTGCCAAAGGGGCATGTAAAAGTGATATTTTCTTGATCTTCTAATGCAATGAGTATTTGAAAATAGCCTGAATAACCATCAAGAAAATAGTAGTAGGGATGTCTTGCTACCCTTTCCAGAATTTGGTCAAGAAATGGTAAGGGAGAATGATCTTTCCTAATGGCAACATTTAATTTTCTAAAATCAATACACATACGCCAACTGGATGAGACTCGCGCAAATATTAACTCACCTTTTTTATTTTCAACCACTATTATTTCAGATTTCTTAGGTACAACTTGTGTAGGGCTTTTACACACTGGTTATCAAAAATAGGGTAGATAATTCCAACATCAAGTAATTTAAGAACTTCAGCTCTAACTACCTCTTTCATATGTGAATTCAATCTTCTTTGAGGTTATTGTGATGTTTAAGCATTATTCTCTAAATGTATTCTATGCGTACAAATTAATGGATTAATACCTTTTATATCCTTTAATGTCTATTCAATTGCACTTTTATGCCTTTGAAGTACTTCTATTAACATACCTTTTTGTTCTCTAGTAAGGGTCGAAGAAATTACCATTAAAAAGCTTTGTTCTTCTCCCAAAAATGTGTACTTCAACTTAGCAGGTAATGGCTTTAGTTCTAGTGTGGGCACTTCTTCATGGGTATTATCATTCATGGGTTTTAGCTTTTCGAATCTCGGTTTCCATCCTTTGTATTCTAATACCTGTGTACAATTAAGCAAATAGCATATTTCAGAAATATCATCATCTAATTGCATACTTGAGTCAAATGAATTAATTAAACAAATTTCTAATGGGTCAGCAGAACTCCTGATTTGAAGATGATTATCTATAATGGCCTCAATCCCTTTAACTTCCTCCTTTTCGTCATGGACTTCCTATGGTGGCTTGCACATGTTGAAAATATTAAGCTCCAGTGTCATATTTCCAAGTGTTAGCTTCATCACTCCATTTCTGCAATTATTCAAAGCATTAGATGTTGCTAAAAATGAGCTACCGAAAATAATAGGAATTGACTTGCAACTATTAACCATAGGTTAAGTTTCCAAGATAATAAAATCTACAGGATATATGAATTTATCAACTTGTACCAACACATCTTCCACTATTCCTTTTAGAATTTTAACTGATCTATTGACAAGTAGAAGAGTTATAGAAGTTGGTTTTAACTCACCTAGGTTGAAGTACTAATAAACTAAATATGGAAGTAAATTAACACTAGCACCAAGATCAAGTAAAGCTTGTTCAATTTTATGTTCTCCAATAATGCATGAAACTGTAGGATAACCAAGGTCTTTATATTTTAGGGCATTGATATTCTGAAGAATGGAGCTTACCTATTTAGTCAAAAAAGCTTTCTTTTTCACATTTAGTTTCCTTTTAATAGTGCATTAGTCCTTTAAAAATTTGACACAAGAAGGAACCTGTTTGATAGTATCTAACAGAGGAATATTGACCTTTACTTGTTTAAAATTTTTAAAAATTTCAGTGTTGTGGTTCAATTTCTTTAAATTGTTTAATGCTTGAGAAAATGGGAGTGAAGATGAGAGTTTGATCTCCTTTTGGCAAGGTGGCTTATCAATCTCTTCCTTATCTTGGGGGATTGATTCATCATCTCTCTCACAAGATTTAGGAATTTATTTTTAAACAACCTTTCCACTCTTAAGAGTTTTTACTGACTTGACTTGATCTATTTGTTGGCTTTCTGAACTACCCTCATTTAGACTGTACTGACCCTTGGGATTTGGTTGAGATTGAGAAGGAAATTTTCCTTTCTCGTGAATGGTGAGTGTAGAAGTAAATTTGGCAAGAGTATTTTCTATGTCAATCCTGACTTGAGTGTTTTGGTTATTAATAGTCTCTTGCTTTTCCATGAATGCATGCAATGTTGCTTCGATGTTTTTCTTGTATGGTGGGACATAAGGTGCATATCCTTGAGAATTTTGAGAGTCCAGTTGCACTTGAGGAGGTGGTGGTTGCATAAATTATGCCTGATTATTTGTCCTCCAACTGAAGTTTGAGTGATTTCTCCATCTTGAATTGTATGAATCTGAAAAAGAAAAGGTGAATGACTTTTTAAAATTATTCATTGCATTTACTTGCTCATGTACAACTTCTTTAAAAGTAGGAATCTTTAGACATTCATTTGTTGAGTGTCCTAATTAATCACAAATGCCACAAATTTCTTCATTTTGCACAGATTTGATTTCTTTTACTTTCCCAAATTCTATGGCTTCAATCTTTCTAGCTAAATTGATGAACCTTGCATTAAGATCTTCTTCTTGACTAAGGTGATATTTTCCTTTACTAGCATTTGCAAAGTTAGATCTAATTAAATTTTTAGAAGGATTAGTACCATGGCAAAATTGAAAATTCTCAACCAAATGGTCTAAATATTCTAAAGCTTCTTCAGGTTCTTTATCAAGAAACTCGCCATTACACATTATTTTCACAAATTGTTTAGTTTCAGGTGTTAATCTTTCATAAAAGATGCTTATAGTGCGTCATTTTTCAAACCATGATATGGGCAAGAATTTAACAAATCTTTAAAATGTTCTCAACTTTGAAAATATGCTTCATTTGAATTTCAGAAAAAAAAAAAATTGGATTTGTTTTTTCAAAGCATTGGTTTTATGTGTTGGAAAAATTTCTTTAAAAACTCATTTTGCATTTCTTTAATAATTTCTTCAGTGTAATTTTGATCAATGAAAGTGATACATACTTTCTCAAATTCTTTTAGATGTAAATATGGGTTATTAGATTCTAAACCATGGAAATTAGAAAGTAATGAAATCATACCTGGCTTAAATCTAAAATTGTTAGCATTGAGTGTAAAGATAAAACATGATGGACTAGAATTTCGATATGGTTACAACTATTCACGCATGGTTCGCAACTGTTAATTTTCATGTTCATCATGTACATTTTCATTTTTAGCCATTGTGTTTAATGTGTGTGATTGTGATTCAAACAGATCAATATATAAAGTACCAATATTTGTTTTAACCAAATGATCAGAATTTGAATCACAATACTAATTAAGCATAAATAAGTGACTTAAAATAAGAAAATAAAAATAAAAATATATATAGAGCTTAACCATCCATAATAAAAAAAATATTAACAAGTAGGCGGCAAACCTGTGATTAAAAATATGATACAACTAAAAAATTAAAAGAGTAGGAAAAGAATATAACAGATGGTGAAGTTCATTTAAAGAAAGAAAACCTCAATAAAGTTATTTTTCAAATTAAGTTCCCAGAAACGGCGCCAAAAATTGATATTGTTGCAAACTCAAGCACAGGTTATCTCAAGTAATAAATTCTCGAGAATCCGAGGTCGATCCACGGGGAATTGATGAAGAAAAATTCTTTGAGGTAAAGAAAGGATTTATCACAACAATAAAGGTGATAAAACTTATTCACAATTAAAAAGGATTTGTTTGGGCTATGAGATCCATTCGTGGAAAGTTAATTAAGGACAAGATTAATTCTTTTTATAACTTAATTAGAATCTACGTATAACGGAGGTTCCAATTAGAAAATACAATATTTAAAGTTCATTTAAGATTATGTATGTAATTATATTATAGTTCCTTTAATTATCTACTAACACCAATACTTGTAAATGAGTTCAAGTATTCATTGTGCCAACATCTTGTCTACAACAAATCAAGATCTTTACTTTACAAGGAGGGTTTTTAATGCCAATACTTGTAACTTGGTTCAAGTATTCATTATGCCAATATCTTGTCTACAACAAGTCAAGATCTCCACTTTGCAAAGAGAGTTTCTAAATTGATTGGAAACAAAATACACCATATATAATGACAACTTGATAATATAACATTCAAGTACAAGAAATTAATTAATTAATCAAACCTTATTTAATTACCAAAAGCTTCATCCTTTCACCTAAGAAAAATGAGAATCAATTACTCATAAACAAGAGGAAAGAAAAAGAGAAGAAGAAGAAGAAGAAGATAAACATAACTTCCATTTAGAATAAAATAAAACTACAACAAGAGAAATAAATAGTACAAGAACAAGATCTTGATCTCTAAACCAAGATGATTCTAATGAGTAACCCATAGTGCCTTTTATAGAGCATGAAGGGTACAAAATGACAATAGAGTTATTTAATGAGTGGGTGGATGACTAGAACATGACAATAGAGTTGTTAATGAGTGAAAAATTGTTGTCATGCTTGTCTCCCCACTCAACCAATTCAGCTATTTTCACATGACTATAACTCTATCATAATATCACTTATTGCATAAGTGGTCTCATGAAAATTGAAGAGCTTTGTCTCAACTTTCCAATGCCACTAGTTTCATCACAATCTGATCTCTACAACCCAAGATATGTCTCAATCTTTGTACAGTGTTCAGATTCTGGTAATAACTCCTCTGTTCTGATGTCTAGGCCCAATATGACCTACTAGACATCTGAATATGCACTTTTATTCTTCGTGAAAGTTATAGATTTGAGTCTTAGCTTTCATTTGGGCTTGTTTGGCGTCAATTGAACTCCTATAACTCAAGAAATGGGCTGATGAGTGCGCATAGGTCAAGCTGTCAAGATCAGAATTCTAACTCTTGATTTCACTTCAATTTAAATTATCCAAACGTGTGATTCCTCTCTTGAGGTCCATATGAAACTTGTAGATAATTATCTTAACTTTTCTACAAGACTAGTATCATAATAATCAAATATTTGTAACTCATATTATAGTTAATTTACTGAACGTTGGCAAATAGACAAATTAAGGTCAATTTATGCAATAATTCCTTCAATGATTCAATCAGGCCCAATATCATAAAATGTGACAAAACTAACTTAATTAAGCCTAATTGAACCTTAAGAAGCCCAGTGAGATGATTATTAAATGAAAAAAAATATTGCTATTAAATTCTCCCACACTTAGCTTTTGCACTCCCGAAAAAAACACATAAGACCGAAGCTTTGGAACAAGGAAAAACAACACAAACTCAAAAGTTAAAAACTCTAAAAGACTCAATTTCCATGATATTCAAGAATGCAAAAGTTTATAAGCAAGAAGAACAACCAAAGATTCAAGGGATCAAAACATTTATGGGATAATATTTCTTCACATCTCAAACCAACACGCAAGGAAACTTCAATTAAAAGGCAAAGTCAAGAATAATAGATCCTCACAAGATTCACTCTCAATCCCTCAAGTGTATAAAAGGTGGGTATTTCACTTAATTTAACCAATAAAAAATTGTACTACCATAAGCTTGATTATCTTCTACTTCTCCACTACTCAAAACATACACACACACAAATCAAAAGGACTATATTTAAGGTTATAATGGGATCAAGGTAAAGGAGGGGGTAATATGGATATGACAGGTTAAATACTAAAGAGAATAAAAGAACATTAGGGTTAAGTTCAAATAACAAGTATGAAAGTTCATCCTAACTCTACCTAATGCAAATTCTCTTTATATATTCTTTTCGCTTCCTCTTTTTGCCTTGTTGACCTTTCTTTACACTTTTTTTTAGGAAGATGGCTACTCTTTCCTTTTTTTTCAACTGTTTTATACACACACCCCTACACTTGTTCACGAACTCATCCAATGTCAATGCTCTCTTATTCCCTAAAGTTGTGTAAGAACATTTTTTTAAGGCATGTAATGAGCTAAACATAAGAAATGCTCAAATAAGCTCAAAGGGGTTAAGCAAGGAAAAATATGCAAGGTTGGCTATTTGGTTAAAGTAGCTATTTCAAGAAAAATGTTTCAATCATGTTTATATATGCATGTGAAAATGTGGCCTCAAATAGAGTCAAAGCAATTTCTAGAGTAACAATTTCATGAGTGAAAATCACATAAGAAAGAAGAGAATGGTACAAATATTTAATCCATTCATCAATAGGCTCAAAATCTCACAAGGCATACATCTATCATTCTTAATCCATCAATTCAACATCTATAACCAAGCATGTGAAATTTAAAAAAGAATATAATTTATTCAATCATACTATGATCCCTTAATTTCAATTGCTTCAAAGGATGTGAGAGTGCATTTACTTGAATCTTTCAAAGGAAATCAAATGATAAAACTTCGTTACTTCCACAAATCAGTACAAAATAGTTATCTACCTAATTACTTCTTACTCTACCACTAATTCAGATGCGTCTCAAGAGTAAATTTACCTCAAGGGCATAATTTACTCCTTACTCTACCATCCTTAATTAGTTTTATTGTTAGTAAGTTACTGACAACTATACTAATAAACATACTACCCTAATTTTTTTTTCATTTTATGTCAACTATTCTTTCCCCTAACTAGATCACAATATTGTCCTCAATGTTAAAATATAGATAAGTAAAGGGTAGAAGATATTACCTGTTATACCTATTATGGAAAAAAGAAATCAGAGCCAAATTTAAACAGAAACAAAGTACGATAAATAAAATTAAAGGTAAAGGTAAGTTATAGATGGAGTGTCAGATCAAATCCACATTCCTTGTTATTTCCTTCTAACTAATCTATCTGAGCTATTACTGGATCAGGTTCATAAACAAAAGCTTGTAATTTATCAATTAACTCATCGATTATGGAAGCAGAGACAAGGAGTTGTCTTACCGAAGGTGTGATAAAGTTCTGTTCCACAGTATGGTCAAGAAAAGATAACAAACCATCAAAGAAATTATTAACATTCAACAAACTTATGGGTTTATGGTGGATATTCAGTCAGGCACAAGAGACAATTTGAAAAACTTTTGCCAAAGTACCATAGCCACCTGGTAAGGCAATGAATGCATCAGAATTGTCAAGCATTCTAGTTATTTGTTCATGCATAGTTGATACTCGTAGTTCCTCCCAAATTGTCTCTCCAGTGATGTTTCTTTGAGTTAAAGCTTTAGGAAAGATACCTAAAACTTGACTGCCTTCTAGAAGTGCAGTGATTGATACAACTCCCATTAACCCAATGCTACCTCTCCCATATACTACATGAATTTTCCTTGCAGCCAACGCTCGACCAAGAGTGCATGCTACTTCTACAAACTTTGTACCCTTCCCAAAACTTGACCCACAAAATACACAGATATTTATAAATCGATGAATAGAAACTCCCTCTATTTCTACACTCCTCCCTATGAATGATTATGAGTTGGATGAAAATGAAGAAAATGGAATGTTCAAATAGGGAAAAGAATGGAAAATATAATGATAACACTTATATGGATAGGTTGGTTATTGTCAGAAAAGTTTGAAATTAAGAAACACTATTTTTTATTAAAATTTTATTTTAATTATTTTATTTCATTTTTGAAAGAAAATGAGAGCTGGAACTAGTCCAAAACTGGAGGCTAGGCTCTCATGCCCGTTTATTCAACAAAGATGGCATATCTTTATACTGTGTATCATCAGTGCAGTAGGTGGCATATCTTTGAGTTGCGTGTCACTAGTGCAACATAAGAACTTCACAAGGTTTAGGAGCACCTTGCCAAAACAGGCCACAAAAACCTTTAAGCCCTTTCTGTCCTGCTTACGAAATAATAATCCTATTTTCCTGTAAACCTAATTAAATGCATGTATTCTAAGAAGGTGGCACTTTGCCGCAGCAGTTAGAACTCGCCATAGAGGCCTACTTATTAAAGTAAGTATATGACTCAATGACAATTTCACATGCACTATAAAGACGAGATGCTTTTATTTGTCCATCAATCGTCTAGAACCTAGGAAAATTCTTGGAATGGATAATGCGGCTCTCTACAGAGCATGGCACACAAACTTTATTTACGAACTGGCGTGCGAAGGTCCACCCGAGTCAATGGCGGTTCTACCACTTGCAAGGGCTCCACACTTAATTAAGAGCATGGTACTCTTTCGATCGCCCTTCTTTTTTTTTAGATTAACAAGATAAGAACATACATGTTGTTGTGATTGTGGATCACATCTTCCTCTAGTTTTACGTCTTGTAATGACTTAAACGCTTTCTATGAGTCAAGGATAAGCTTCCCATCCAATTTTCTTATAAATTAGCAAACAAGGTCTTTTAAAGTCAGATTCTCAAGATTGTAACATTTGTGTTCATCTCTGAAGAGATTTTACAAATTAAGAAGTTCACAATGCACAACTCCACAAGAATGTGTCTCAAGAGTCAATAAGATATCATCTAATGAGTCCTTACTCAGTCCATTCTTAATAAAGTATATTTATCTTCTCGGTTTGCAGAAACCATCCCCATAGAATGACATCGCTTGTTACAATTCCATCATACACATTTATGACAAACTTGCATTCTTTTCGCTATTCTCCATTTAGAATGCAAACTTTTACTGAGACTCAGCATGTATGAGACAAATGAATTTGAGGATTCACTTGCTAAACAGATTCGATTATCCAGCGTATATCTTCTGGGATGCCTTTGTGCATTAACATTCTCAATCTTTCACACCTACCTTTGTAGATTTTTGTTAGAGCATTTTGAGGAAGAGAAGGAAAATGTTTTCTTAAATTCGAGAGAAGACATCCATTTTATAGGAGAAGAAATTAGATATTATGGGAAACTAAAATACAAACCGACTTAAGAGTCACGAAGTACCGTTATCTGTCACTTAACTGGGGTCGCAAAGAACTGCAAAAAAAAAGTAACAAAATTAAAATAAATTCTTCTCATAACATGGATTAGAAAAGGAAATGGATTCTACCTCAACAACTTGGGTTTCCATAAATGGTTTAAGTCTTTATCCATTGACTTTAAATACATTACCATTCCTAGAGTTCTCAATGTCTATGGCCCCATGAGGATACACATGTTTGACAACAAAAGAGTCACTCCACCTAGATCTCAATTTTTCAGGGAATATGTGAATATGATAATTATAAAGTAGAATTTTTTGACCAATTTCAAAAGATTTCCTCAAATTTTATTTGTTATGAAAATGTTTTGTTCTAGTGTTTTTATAAATCTTTGAGTTTTCATATGCATCATTTCTCAATTTCTCAAGTTCATTTAATTGTAATTTGCGTAACTTGCAAACAACATCAAAGTTTAGGTTGAAAGCTTTAATGGCCCAAAATGCTTTATGCTCCAGTTCTACAAGAAAGTGACAAGGTTTTCCATAAACTAACCGATAGGGTGACATGCTTAAAGATGTTTTGAAAGTAGTATGGTAAGCTTAAAGTGCATCGTTTAATCTTAAAGACCAATCTTTACGATTTATGTTAACTATTTTTTCCAAAATTTGTTTAATTTCCCTATTCGCTAATTCTGCTTATCCACTTGTTTGAGGGTGATAAAGGGTGACAATTTTGTGTGTAATGACATATTTCTTCATTAAGGATTCAAATGATTTATTACAAAAATGTATTCCTCCATCACCAATGATAACTCGAGGGATTCCAAATCGACTCAAGACATTTTCTTTTAAAAATTTAAGAACAATTTTATGATCATTGTGTCGACATGGAATCGCTTCAATCCATTTTGAGACATAATTAACTACAACCAAAATATACACAAATTCAAATAATGGTGGAAATGGACCCATGAAATCAATTCCCCATAGGGTTCAGAGGCATCATGTTTCATTTATAAATGAAACGTAATTTTTTATAGTTTTCACAACTTTTGAAAAAATGTATAGCTGTTCTTAAATAAAGTGGGTCAATAAAATCCACACTGTAAGATTTTTGCAGCTATTTTTTTTTGAAGAAAAGTGACCTCCACATGCTTCTGAGTGACAAAATTTAATGACACTACCTACCTCACTGTCGGGCACATATCTCCAAATGATTTGATCAAGACAATATTTGAACAAATATGAGTCATCCTAATAAAAAATTTTCACCTCAGTCAAAAATTTCTTTTTGTCTTGGTGCGTCCATTGAGGTGACATCTTTCTTGTTACAAGAAAATTGACAATGTTAGCAAACAAAGACATGCAATTGACAGAAAATAAAAAAATCATCGGGAAAAGAATCATTGATAGGTGTGATATCAAAAGGTGGGTCTGTTGTAAGTATGGACAAATGATCTGCAATAACATTTTCAACCCATTTCTTATCTTTTATTGTGATATTAAATTCTTGAAGCAACAAGATCCATCATATCAACCTCGGTTTGGCATCCTGCTCAGATATTAAATATTTAACAGTAGCATAATTGGTGAAAACAACAATAGAAGAACTAATTAAATAAGCTCAAAATTTGTTCAATACAAAAAGTACAACAACTAGTTCTTTTTCAGTAGTGGTGTAATTCATTTGTGCACTATTTAAAGTTCGACTTGCATAATAAATTACTTGAGGCTTACCTTCCTTTCTTTGGCCTAAAATAGCACCAACAGGAAAATCACTAGCATCACACATCAACTCAAAAGGCAAAGACTACTCAGGGGTTTGCATGATAGGAGCAGATATCAGAAGATCAATTAATTTTTCAAATGAATTTTGACATTCTTGAGTCCAATCAAATGGTGCATCTTTTATTAGAAGATTACATAATGGTCTAAATATGGCACTAAAGTCCTTAATGAAGCTTCTGTAGAATTCTGCATGTCCTAAAATGAATGAACTTCCCTATTTTTGGTGAAGGCAAATGGGTAATTAATTCAACTTTGGCCTTATCAACTTCAATTGTTTTAGAAGATATCACATGACCTAACACTACTCCTAAGGTAACCATGTAATGATATTTTTCTCAGTTTAACACAAGTCCTTTTTCTTCATATCTTTTAAGAACTTTTTCCAAATTGTCAAGAAAAATTTCAAATGAATTTCCATTAACTATCAAGTCATCCATGAAAACTTCTAAATAATGCTCAACCATGTCATGAAAAATACTTAGCATGCATCTTTGGAATGTTTTCGGAAAATTATAAAGGCCAAATGCATTCTTCTGTACGCAAAAGTACTAAAAGGGCATGTAAAATTGATTTTTTCTTGATCTTTAATGCAATGGGTATTTGATAATAGCCTGAATAACCATCAAGAAAATAATAGACAGGACGTCCTGCTATCCTTTTCAGAATTTGATCAAGAAATGGCAAGGGAAAATGATCTTTCCTAGTGCCAACATTTAATTTTCTAATTTCAATACACATACGCCAACTAGATAAGACATGCGTAGGTATTAACTCACCTTTTTGATTTTCAACCACAGTTATTCCAAATTTCTTAGGTACAACTTGTGTAGAGCTTACCCACTGGCTATCAAAGATAGGATAGATAATTTCAACATCAAGTAATTTGAGAATTTCAACTCTAACTACCTCTTTCGTGCGTAGATTTAATCTTCTTTGAGGTTGCTGTGATGTTTTAGCATTATCCTCTGAATGTATTTTATGTGTACAAATTAATAGATTAATACCTTTTATGTCCTTTAATGTCCATCTAATTATATTTTTATGCCTTTTAAATACTTTTATTAATATACCTTCTTGTTCCCTAGTAAGGGTCGAAGAAATTACCACCAAAAAGCTTTGCTCTTCTCTCAAAAATGTGTACTTTAACCCAACAGGTAATGACTTTAGTTCCAGTGTGGGTACTTATTCTTGGGTATTATCATTCATAGGTTTTAGCTCTTCGAATCTTGGCTTCTATCCTTTGTATTCTAATACCTGTGTACAATCAAGCAAAGAGCATATTTTAGAAATATCATCATCTAATTATATACTTAAGTCAAATGAATTAATTAAACAAATTTCTAATGGGTTAGAAGAACTCCTGGTTTAAACATGATCATCTATAATGGCCTCAATCCCTTCAACTTCCTCCTTTTCGTCATGGACTTCCTGTGGTTACTTGCACATGTTGAAAACATTAAGTTCTAGTGTTATATTTCCAAATGTTAGCTTCGTCATTCCATTTCTGCAATTTATCAAAGCATTAGATGTTGCTAAAAATAGGCTACCTAAAATAACAGGAATTGACTTGTCACTATTAACTATTGTAACACCCCAAAATTTCCTATCCTATAAATAGTAATTTTGACAGCTAACAGAATTTTACTGTTTAGTAATTTCTGGATGCTGTAAAATTATTTTGTTTATCCGTCAGCGTATTTGATCGTTTTGAGTAATTTACTCGTGTCGGAAAATAATAATAATTTTAAAGTAGGAAAAAATCTTTCTGTATTTATTTCTCTTGATTTGTTAATTATTTTTAATAATCTGACTTGATTTTCATACATTTTCTAATTTTTGTGATTTTATGTGTGATTTTGAATTTTTTTTCTGTTTGTGGGCCCCACGAGGTGTTTGTGGACCCAGGTGACCATACGTGGGCCCAGGTGGGTCCCGCAAAGTGAAAATTTTTCTACGCATAGAAAAATTTATACTGTTTAGATGGAGACAGGGGATCTTACTAAACTTGAATCCAGAAACAGTTTTAGAAATTTTCTTGTACTGTATTTTGTACTATATTTAATTTATCGGGTGATAAAAATACAGTAAATATATTCTTTCGTGGGGTTTTTAGTAGATAAAAATAGAAATTATATTGCTTAAATCAACATTGGTGGTTTGGATATCCACTATTGATTTAATTAACGGTTAAGAAATAAACTTAATAAAGAAGCATTGGATAATCACCATTGATTTAATCAATGGTGTAAGAATAAACTTAGTTAGGCAAGCTTCAATATCAACCGTAGATTTAATCAACGATGTAAATTTGATTATATAAAGTGACCATTTACAACCATTGGATTTAGAATTGATCAAGGGTGAAGATTTGGTCTTGTAAAGTAACAAAGACCATTTATGACCATTGGATGAAGAATTAATCAAGGGTGGAGATTTGGTCTTAAAAAGTAGCAAAGACTAATTATGACCCTTGGATTAAAAGTAAGAAGAAGTAATCTTGACCCTTTATTTTGGAGACACATCTAATGGCTATAATTTAAAGGAGAAAGATCCAATGGCTTAGATTTAGTCTTTTAAAAATCAAAAGTCTACCTAAATCCTAACCATTGAATTAATCAATGGTTAGAAATGCTTCAAATAATGGCCTAATTAACAAGCCAAGTAAACTAAATTAAATGTTAAATTGTTATAATCTAATTCTTAATTAGATATCCTAATTTTAATTAGAGATTATAATATATGAAATAATATGTCTAATTAATTAGTTATGTAATTAGAAAATTAGTTAAGATTGAATAGGAAACTTAATCTAATGAATTAACTAATCAATTAGCAAGTAATTATGACAACTTTGGAGTGCATGATGAAGGGGGATGGTTGGAGAAGTAAGAAAGAATAAGAGACATGTTGAGACATGTTAGAGTAGCCTTTTAGGCCAAAGAAAAAGCTTGAAGACATTAATTAGATGTCTTGACCAATTATTGGTCATTTTCCTAAAAAGCAAAATTATTTTCTTCTTTCTCTCCATGCAATGCTACGGCTGCCCACTTCAATTCAGCCATTTGATTTCATTTGTATCACATTTTATAACACTTAACTCATTCTCTCTCTCTCTCTCTTCCAATTTGTCAAGAACACCAAGAACAACACCATTTTCTTTCCTTCCTTGAGCATTCGGTCACCACCCATGGAACCACTTCCAATCTTCCATAATTTTATCTAACTACATATCTTGAATCCTTTCATCAATTCAAAACACTTTCATGTTGGAGACTTTATCTAAATCATTCATCTTCATCACTCAACCAAGCCAAGAACACAAAACAACTATTTTCCTTCATTTTCTCACCAAATGGTTCGGCCATGACCACCAAAAGCACCACCCATCACTTTTAATTTCATCCAACCATAGATCTTGAATCTATATGATATTCTAAGCAACTTTCATGTTGACGACTTTCTCAAAATCATTCATCTTCATGGACTTTCTTCAAGAGCCAAGTTATTGAGTTTTTAAGGTGAAGTGTAAGAAGACTTCAATTCTTATCTCTTTTTCATGATCCAAATCATGTTTGATCCATGGTTCCTCTTAATCAAGCTTCGTATACTAATTTTTATGTATTTTGTTTTGAATTTGAGAAGCCCTTGGTGGTGAAGGACTTGGAAAGAGAAGCAAAATTAAGAAGCTTTGAGGATCTTCAAGAGGTAAGAGGGAGATCCATCTCACCAATCAATTATGGTGGTGGGAGATGGTCTTATATTTGATGAATTATGAATTCATGTGAGAATTCCAATCCATGGTCATGTAATAATTAATTGTGTATTTATGAGCTTTGCTTTATTTTCTTTTGCCTTGATTATTTTGTCTATGCTTAATATGCTTTGCATGATTTTATGGCTTTGATAGCATACTTATAATATGCATGATGAGTATATGGCATGTTTGTGATATTTATGATGAAATATATATATGTATGCCATGATGTGTGGATGGAAAGAAAATTGATCTTGGTTCCAATGGCCAAGGAAGAGCTACGGTTTTGATGCCCTTGATGAGGGTCAATGTTGAAATTTTTCAAGAACAAGGAAATTAAATTTTGATCCCTAGAACAATGAGAATTTCGGCCAAGACACCTCAAAATGGGTGTTTACAAATTAATATGTTTATGAAAGAATAAAAATTGGATTGATTTGAGGAGTATGGAAAATGAACTAAAGGTTTGTTTTTTTTAAAGAAAACATGAATACAAATTTTAGAATGAAATTTTATTGATTTATTTTGTGTAGAAACAAGAATGGAATTTATTTAAGTTAGAAGAAAAATATTTCATGGTTCCAATAACCATCTATAAGGTTTTGATAATTTAGAAAAATGTTTTGATGCTATGAAATACAAGAATTTTTAAATAAGGATTTTTGAAAAGGGAATTAAGTGTTATAAATTAAGTGAAGTGAAATTTTCATAAATAAAAGAAAAAGAAGATTGAAAGTATTGAACTTCAAATTAATTTAAAAAGAATCAATTTTTAGAAGTGATTTAGAAATATAAAAGAAAATGTTTGTAACTTAAATTTACTCACGAAGAATTTATTTGGGTTTTGGAAAACGTTAGGAAATTTAAAGTTAAGAAACAATAATTAAAACAACTCAATATGATTTTGTAGGACTAGATCAATAAAAAGTGATTTTGAGAAAATATATATTAAGGAAAAGATTTTTGACTAAGAATGAAAAAGGATTTGCAAAGAAAGTGAAAATGAATTTGAACAAATGGGTTTGTTATATGACCAATCGGTACTTTGGTTTTGAAAATAAAACTTTAATGGTTTTGTTTGTGTAAAACCATATCAATTTAAAAGAAAAAATGTTTTGATAATTTTTCAAATAGTAATGCCTAGATTTTGATGAAATAAAGTAATTTTTCAAGTGGAAATATAATTGATTTAATACAAGAAATTTGAAAAGGGAATCAGAGTATTTTACTCACTTGAAAAATTAAGTTTTGTAAACGAAAATGTTTTCAAACTTCAATTTATTTTGAAGTAGGTTAATTTGGAAATGATTTGGGAAAAAATGGAGAATATAATGGTATTTTGAGAATTTACTCAAGTATAACTTATTTTCAAGTTTTGAAGTACGTTTTGAAATTTTAAGATTTGAAACATTGATTTATATCAATGGAAAAGTAATTTTGTGGATTATATTTAAAAAAGAATTTCTTGAGTAAAGAAACGTGGAAAAAGATTTTCTTGAGTAAGAAAATGTGAAAAATGAAGTACAAAATCATAATATTTTGAGAAAGGATGAAATGAAATTTTTGAAGGTTAAGAAATATTTTTCGTAATAGAATTGTGGTGAAAAATGATTTACGTATCTTAAAAATGATTTAGAATATAGTAAAATATTCCTATGCAATTTAAAATATGTTGAAATATTTCTACGTGATTTGAATTACGTTTAAATATTTTACGTGAGTTTAAATATTTGACGTACTATTGAAAAATCACTATGTGATTTAAAAGTAATAGAATATTTTTACGGTATTGCGAAAATATAACAGAAACGTTTCAGAATTTTGAAAACGTAACAGAAGTATTATGATATTTTGAAAACGTAACAGAAATATTTTGGAATTGTGAAAACATAATGAAAATGTTGCGCAATCTTGTGAAAATACGGCGAAAGTGTTTTATAACTATGAAAACATGATAACATGATTTTGTGTTGAAAATACAAGATATAATTCTTGTTTAACCGATTGTATGGACACGTATATGAGAGAGAGTGACATGCTTTGCCTATGATTGGTATTTGGTGCATTTTATATGCATTGGAAAGAGATGCCCGTATTTGGATTTGGTGCATTATACATGCATTGAAAAGATTTGGCGTTGGGGTTGGACTTACCGATATACTCGTGCATTGTACAAATGAAATTGAAAAGATTTGGCCCGTTGGGGTTGGACTTGCACTGATAAATTCATGCATTGTATAAAAGATAGCTAATAGCTATTATGGCCCTTGTGGTTGAAGAGGGAATGAGAATTGATAGTGAGGTCTATGATGGATCTTGGGGCATCGAGGCGCTGGCGGTCGACGGTGGACGGTGGCGAGTACCCCGTGCCACTTGGCGATGCAATCCGTTGCAACGCATTGACGATACCCGATAAGAACACGATTCTTTTCAACAATCGGGAGATTGTCTTTGGGCTAAGGCCGACAATTGACCGAGCATTCTTCTCGAAATTGTGAAAACCTCCATGGAGTTGTTTTTGAAAAAGCGAGTCTTTGTACATATGCATAAATCTGAGCATTTATATCTGTGTGATATATTAATTGAGGAATATTAGTTATTGATTATGATAATTGAATTGATAAATGATTGAATGATGATTGAACTGATAAATGATTAGATGATGATAGTTGATTAATGCTGATAGCATGATTATGGCATGATCTGTCTGTATGATATTGTTGGCTGTGTGTTATCTCTGTGCTGCCATGTTGGTATTGGTGTAGGTGATCTCACCTCTTTGTTATGTTGTTTTGCTGTGTTTGTATTGTTAAAATCAAATAATAGAAGGATCGAGTTGTCTTAGACATAACGGGCGATAAATACTCTGAGATTGGTGACAACAATAAGGAGTGGACATTCAGGACTCGAAGGTGTGCAGTGTTGACAAAGGAACAG
This sequence comes from Ormosia semicastrata, assembly GCA_029884595.1. NCBI lineage: Eukaryota > Viridiplantae > Streptophyta > Magnoliopsida > Fabales > Fabaceae > Ormosia > Ormosia semicastrata. The sequence goes on from JAQQTO010000040.1 coordinate 1,471,250, forward strand.
ATGTCTGATGCATCAAGATGAACAAAAAAAGGAATAAGTATGTTAAAGTTTTCCATTAGTGTTATACCGTGCTATTAAGTAGGACCCGTCATGGGGTTTGCTACTATCAAAAAAAAAAAAGAAAAAAAATAAGTCTGTTAATTTTATATTTCTCTTTAAATTGTGATATTAATTGGTGTCAATATTGCATAATGAATAGTTGAAATATGATTTTCAATATTACCTAATATTTTTAGTAAATTTACGTTTCAGTAAAGAAGAAATTTTGAAACTCATCTTTTATAACTCAAACTTTGTGCGAACTTATTTTCAGATTATGAGTTGGAAGACAGAAATGTGATGCCCTAACTAGGGTGTTACATTAGTTGGTGTCAGAGCTAGGGTGTTACAACTATAGGTTTAGTTGCCAAGACTATAAAATTCACAAGATATACAAATTTATTAACTTATACTAACATATCTTTTACTATTCCTTTTGGAATTTTAACTAATTTATCAACAAGTAGAAGAGTTATAAAAGTTGGTTTTAACTTACCTAGGTTGAGTTGCTGATAAACTAAATATGGAAGTAAATTAACACTAGCACCAATATTAAGTAAAGCTTGTTCACTTTTATGTTCTCCAATAATGTATGAAACTATAAGATAACTAGGGTCTTTATATTTCAGGGCATTATTATTCTACAGAATGGAGCTTATCTGTTCAGCCAAAAAGGCTTTCTTTTTCATATTTAGTTTCCTTTTAACAGTGCATAAGTCCTTTAAAAAATTGGCATAAGAATGAACCTGTTTGATAGCATCTAATATAGGAATATTGACCTTCACTTGTTTAAAAATTTCAAAAATTTCAGTGTTATGGTTCAATTTCCTTGAATTTTTTAATGCTTGAGGAAATTGGAGTGAAGACGAGAGTTTGGTCTCCTTTTGGCCAATGGCTTATCAATTTCTTCCTTATCTTGGGGGATTGATTCATCATCTCTCTCACAAGGTTCAGGAATTTATTTTTCAATAATATTTCCACTTCTAAGAGTTATTACTAACTTGACTTGATTTATTTATTGGCTTTCTAAACTACATTCATTTAGACTATACTGACCCTTGGTATTTGGTTGAGGTTGAGGTTGAGGTTGAGAAGAAAATTTTTATTTCTCATGAATGATGAGTGCAGAAGCAAATTTAGCAAGAGTGTCTTTTATGTCAATTATGGCTTGAGTGTTTTAGTTATTAATGGCCTCTTACTTTTTCATGAATGCATGCAATGTTGCTTCAATATTTTTCCTATATAGTGGGACATAAGGTGCATATCCTTGAGAATTTTGATAATCCAGTTGTGCTTGAGGAGGTGGTGGTTGCATAAATTGTGCCTAATTATTAGTCCTCCAACTGAATTTCGGGTGATTTCTCCATCCCGAATTGTATGAATTTGAAAAAGAATAAGTGAATGACTTTTTAAAACTTTTCATTGCATTCACTTGCTCATGCACAACTTCTTTCAAAACAGGAATTTTTGGACATTCATTTGTTGAGTGTCAAAATTCATCACAAATGCTACAAATTTCTTCATTTTGCACAAATTTGATTTCTTTTACTTTTTCTAATTCCATGGCTTCAATCATTCTAGCCAAATTAGAAAACCTAGCATTTAGATCTTCTTCTTGACTATGGTGATATTTTTCTTTACTAGCATTTGCAAGGTTAGATCTAATTGAATTTTTAGAAGGATTAGTACCATACTAAAATTAAGAATTTTCAGCCAAATAGTCTAAATATTCTATAGTTTCTTCAGGTTCTTTATCAAGGAATTCACCATTGCATATTGTTTCCACAAATTGTTTAGATTCAATTGTTAACCCTTCATAAAAAAACTTATAGTGCACCAGTTTTCAAAACCATGATGTGGGCAAGAATTTAACGAATCTTTAAAACGTTCCCAATTTTGAAAATATGCTTCATTTGAATTTTGTAAAAAAAAATTGGATTTGTCTTTTCAAAGCATTGGTTTTATGTGTTAGAAAATTTTTTTAAAAAAATTCACTTTGCATTTCTTGCCATGTGCCAATTAATCTTGGTTTCAAAGTGTTAAGTTAAGTTTTTGTTTTATCTTTCAAATTACCACTCCAAACGGGGACTTTTTGGGAATAGCGTTTCAAATTTTAAACAATGATGAGGCGTAAGAACCAAAACGAGTACTACACGCTCCCCACCCTTGGCCTACCACGTGGCAAAAAAGCTACAGTATCTCAGGTGAAAGGACAATCGTTCAGAAGAATGGAACGTTCTAAGACAAACTAAGTGACACTTGCCTAGCGGCGTTTTCAGATGACAGTCACCGGATAGATGACAAGGTGAACCAATGCAATCTCGATCTCGGAGCTTGATAATCACATATTTTATACATTTATAAGCCCTTATTTTTAGTGATTTGCACTCTCCATATCCTTAATTATTTGAGTTTGGTCATGTTTTATAAGTTTGGGCTCAAATTGGGCTTAATTGATAATTCCCAACATTGTTGAGGTTTTACATGGTTTCTATATTTTGGCCATATTTTGAGATCTAGATATCTGATAATTATGTATTTTACCTTCCAAGAAAGATGAGAGGAATCTCTACAACTGTGATGAAGAGCTCAAAGTCTCAATCGGATGTCTAGTGGACCTAATTGGGCCTAAAAGTTCAAACTCGGATTTGGGAAGCATGTGGCATTACAGTGAGCATATCTTGGTCAATTCAAGTCCAATTCAGATGAAACTTAGGCCATTGCATTCCTACAAGGCCCAGCTATGTTTGGGAAGTGTAATGAGGCACTAAAGGCCAATTTAGGGGGTAGTTTATAGTTTGAAAAATAGGAATCCGAGAAGAAGTTTTTGAATTTCCACACTTTCCTCACTTCTCTCTAGAACTCTCTTCTCTCCTCTCCCTTCTCTCTAGATTTTTGTTTTCTGAGTTCTCCTCTTCTCATGGAGGGCTAAACACCTTGTAATTAATATAAGATTCTTGAAGAAATTTTGGTTTGGATTCTTGAGATCTTGTTCTGATTTCGTTTTTGTGATTGTATTTCGATTCTTCTTCTTCCCTTCTTTTTTCTTGATCTTGATCTGATTGGATCTTGATTTGAGTTTGAAAATTGTGATTTTGTGATTGAATTTAGGTTGATTAATCTGGTTTAGTCACGGAATTAGAAGTTAAGTGCTGATTTGTGCTTAGGTTGATTGAATTCGGATCTAAAACTAACATAGATCTAACATGAATTATGCAATTGCGAATTTGTGTGTCAATTGTTAATTGAATTCTAGATGATTTTCTAGTATGAATTCTAGAATTAATGTTGAGATTTCGATTAATTCTAAGTTAATCATTCAAATTCAATCTAAATGTTTGTTTTGTGATCTATGATAGAATCAACCAAATTTCGAATAGATTTCTGAATTAATTGCGGTTTTAATTAATTGTTCTTTCCTTACTTCTGCTATTTTATATTCTATTCATCAACTCAAACCCCCCCTAATATAGGCTTGATCTGATTAATTTGCAAACTAAGATCCTTGAGAGACGATCCAGTGTTAACTCCTATGCTATAAGCCATAGGTACAACTCAGTTTTAATTTTGATTGAGTTCGGCACTCGTCAGAGCTCGTCAAGTATTAGGAGGTCTAATAATGGAAAACTACGAGAGCACACCCCTTGCTCTCAATGGTCTCGCAAAATTATTTTAAACTCGGGAATGCCATAAAGAGCGAGGATAGTTGGTAGCCTAGAGTCCCAAAATCCCATGAGATCGGAGCTCGACACTCTGATGTCATCAAAGCACCGACCTGGGGCCAGTGTTCAATATTGGATTTGGACCTTGATGAGCCAAACCCACTAATAGACTCGATAGTGACCTTCCATAAAATTCAAACAAAATGACCCTTGTTGAGGCACCTTTGGGGGACATTGAGGAGAGTCAAGCCTTGAGGAGGAAGGTGCTAGGAAGCTTCCTTCCCTCAAGGAGAAATGACCTCCTTACCTTCATAACTTAATGGTGCCTACGTATCTCCCGCTCATATAAATAGGGTACTATAGTTTCATGGTAAGAATCTTCTCCTTGTTGAATCCCCTACTGCAACCCTACCTGACTTAAGCATTTAAGTGTATTTGCAGGTACCATACCCTTCTATTTCCATACTCAAAGGAGCTGCTAGGTGGAGATTCATGTTCCAAGGAGCCAATACCACCACAAGTTTGGAACAGAATAGATTCCATGTCTAAATCTTTTTACTTTTTTAAAATGTTTTATTACATGAAATATATAGCAACATAATTTATTCCACCGCTATGATTTTTCAATAAAAAATATATTAAATATTTAATATTTCCCAACTTTCTTTGATCTGTTTTTAGTACTGTGCATTGAATATCTCTTTTTTCCATGCATATTGGATTGCCTTACTTAATTTTTTAACCATGGTCAATTTTATGCTGCCATCTCTTAAAAAAAATATATTAATAATGTTAGCGTGATTAATTGTGATTAATCACAATTAATTTTAAGGATAATTGTAATTGAATTAGTACAAAATTAATTTGATTGAGTACATAATTTTATAATTTATAATTTTTCTTTTTCTATATAATAATTTTTCTTATATAAATAAAAGCTAGCTCTTTTGTATTCATTTATTCAAAAATATACACAAATTATCAATATTTATTTCTCTATTTTTATTTCTAACTTAGTATAAAAAATCTAGGCTCTCGATCTAATTCCAGATTCAAGATTTTAAACTCCTTTTTAGACATTATTCCTATTTCTTTTTTGTTTGGCCGTTCACTATGCATTAGTATTTTTGGCCATTTTGTTCCCAACTATAACATGATTGCTTCGTATAGCGTGCTTGACTTTTTGGCCATTTTGTTCCCAATTATGACGTGATTGCTTCATACGACGTGCTTGACTTTTTGTGCTTCATATGACACGCCTCTTTGCAACTCGCTTCGTATAGCCCGCTTGGTGTGACCCACTTCCGAATGCATCCTTTGCAACGTTTCATACTGTGTGTTTTTTTTTTTGTTGTGGACGTGACACCAAATTTTTTCTAAGATTTTTTGATGAGATCTTTTCATTTTTGAAGTTCTTTTCTGTCCCTAAAAGTGCATTTTTTATTGTTATTATTTTTTACTACTATAAAAATGTTTGATGTTGCTCAGCCCATTCCAGTTTTACTCAATAATTCAAACTGTACTCACTGGGTTGAGGCTATGTGTGACTTTCTAAAAGGCCAAAAACTTTAGCGTATGTCACAAGTGATATTACTTGTCTTATCAAAGCTGACAATGACACTGATGAGAAATATGTTAAAAAATTAAAAGATTAGGATAGCAAAAATCATCAAATTATCACTTGGTTATGAAACACCTTCACTTCCAGCCTTCGTCTACAGTTTGGATGTTTTGACACTGTCAAAGAGGTATAGGATCATCTAAAAAATAGATATAAAATTTTTGATTTATCTCATAAATATCAGTTGCTGAAAGAACTCAACAGTCTAAAACAAGAACCTGACCAAGTTGTATATGAGTTATTGGCTTAGATGGAAGCTATTTAGGATTAACTGATTCTGTGTGAGCCAACCTTGAAAAACAAAAGTGATGTCAAACTATATGAGGAGTATCATGATCGCACCAGGCTCATCCAATTTTTGATGGCTCTCACTGATAACTATGAGCTTGTTCGAGCTTCCTTACTAAATCAAGATCCCTTGCCCACACTTAAGGATGCACTTTCTTGTCTAAAATCAAAAGAAACTCGATTAGATCTTCTTCGATCTAAAGCAGATTTAGCTTTTGTAGTTACTCATCAGAAAGGCACATTTTGTGGTCGCTGCTGCAAACCTGGTCATATTTTGGCTGAATATCCCACCGTAGAGTGCCACATTTGTAAGAAAAAGGGTCATATTGCTCCTAACTGCCCTAATCGTTCACAAAACTCTATTCATCCAAGGTTTGATCAAAGAAAGTTTCAACCTCATACTAGTTCCTCCTCTAAGCCTGTAATTGCAGCTTCAGTTGCCGACGATGCCTCAGTTTCCATATTTCTCTTTCCACTACTAATCTTGAGTCTTCTTAAGCAAGTCCTTTCTCATTCTTGTAATACTCCTACTGCCTTAGCCACTACCCCGGGTAATAATCGTTGGTATTTTGATTCTGCATGTTGTAATTATATGACTTCCTCATCCCATGTATTCTCTTCCCTTTCTTCTAGAGATATCATTCATTCCATTCATATTGCTGATGGGTCTCTTATGGAAGTAAGTCATAAAGGTCATATCTCCTTACATATCCTTACCCTATCAGTCACATACTTTATTCACAAATTAAACTTTAATCTCATCTCTGTTGGCCAATTGTGTGACCTTAATTATATATTTACTTTTTCTTCTGCTAGTTGCTCTGTGCAGGATCCACAAACAGGACAATTAATTGAGAATGCTCTTGTTTGAGCTCACTGACCTCCACGTTCCTTTATGCGGATTAAAATTTACAAACTTAAGTGTAGGTTGTTTCAAGTAACAAATTCTCGGGAGTCTGAGGTCGATCCACAAGGAATTGATGAAGAAAAAATTCTTTGACGTAAGGTAAATATTTTGTCATAACAATATAAGTGATAAAACTTAATCACAAATAAAAAAAATATTTACTTGGGTTAGGAGATCCACTCTTAGTAAGTAAATTAAGAACAAGATTAATTTTTTTTATAATTCAATTAGAATCCATGCATAATAGAGGTTCTAATCGAAAAATACAACATTCAAAATTCATTTAAGATTATATACATAATTATATTATGACTCCTTTAATTATTTATTAACACCACTACCTATAAATGGGCTCAAGCATTTATTGAGTCAATATCTTGTTTACAATGAATCAAGATCTCCACTTTATAAGGAGGGTTTCTAAATTGATTGAAAACATAATACAACATGTATAATGACTGCTTGATAATATATAATTTAAGCACAAGAAAGAAATTAATTGTGTGAATGCTTATGTCTTGAAGCATATCAAATGGGTTTTTAATGATAACAAAGCCAAAGATGAAGATCAAGATCAAAAGAGAAGACCAAGATCAAAAGATAAAAAATCAAGATCAAAAGAGGTATATTAGATATAAGTCTTAGAATATCAATGTAAAGTGCTCTCTAAGTATCTCAATGATTCTCAAATGGTTTTCCAAATATTATTTTCAAAATAAGTGGAAAAATTCAAAGTTAAATATGTTTTTCAAGAAATGTCATTTTTAATCTTGGATTCAACACTCATGAAAGGTTTTATGTTTAATCAATCATCTTAAGGTGTTAGAAATGGCTTACAAGCTTAATTGGACTTGAAAAATGTGTTCAAAGCCAAGGTAATCGATTACACATGTTTTGTAATCGATTACAAGCTAAACAATTTGTAATCGATTACATGGTTCATGTAATCGATTACACGCAAGTCAGAGGCCGTGTAATCAATTACACTAGTGATGTAATTGATTACATTAAAGCCCAGAAAGGCAAGAATACGTTCAAGGAGTCATGTAATCGATTACATAGATAATGTAATCGATTACACACAAGTCAGAAGCCATGTAATCGATTACACCAAGAATGTAATCGATTACACAGAACCCAGAAAGCCAAGAACACATTCAAACATCCATGTAATCGATTACATAGGCTGTGTAATCGATTACACGCGGTCTGACAGACCCCAACGGCTATTTTAACTGCATTAAATGCTTGGCTTTTTCACCCCCAACGGCTCTTTTCTTCATACAACTTATAAATACTTGCCTTGGGTCTTTATTAAGGGTTGAACTTCACTTTATAACATCAATCTAACACTCATACATGAGAATCAATCCTAAAAATGTTTTTGCCCTGTTTTTGTGAGAAATTTTGAGATATTCAAAAGGGGCATTGTTAGAGCTTCAATTTGTATTTATCTACTCTTTAAGAGAGTTTCTATCTTCTATACTTTGTGTAATCTGAAAAAGAGAGGGTGAGGTATCCCTCTAGAGTGAAGGGTGAGGTATCCCTTAGAGAGTGAGGTATCTCTCAAAGTTAGAAAAGGGTGAGGTATCCCTTGAGGGTGAGGCATCCCTCAAAAAGTGGTAAAGGGTGAGGCATCCCTGTTTTTGAGGCTCAAAGCACAAGGGTGAGGTATCCCAAGGTGTTGGTGAGTGCTCTATTGTGTAAAGGTTTTCAAGCACCCGTTCAAGCTTGAAGTTTAGTGGAAAATCTCGAGTGGTTCGCTTGAGGACTGGACGTAGGTCACAAGGGGTGGCTGAACCAGGATAAATCCTTGTGTTTGATTCTCTCAACCCTATCTCTTTACATTTGTGCATTTACTTTATATGCTTGCTTGAATATTATTCATCTTGGTTTATTTAATTTGTGAGTGAAGTATTCAATCTCATTTATCTATTCACTTCAATTATCCAATAGCTTCAACGAAAATTGTTTAACAAACGTTTAACGAAAGATTTATGAAAATATTTCATAAACTCAATTCACCCCCCTCTTGAGTTAGAGGCCACTTGGCTAACAAGTGGTATCAGAGCTAGGCTCTTGTGTAAAGGGCTTAGCAGCTTCAAGAGAAAGCGATGGCCTCCTCAAATGAGTTTTCAAAAAGTTCCTCTATCTATAAACCTCCCTTTTTCAATGGGGATGGGTATGCTTATTAGAAAGAAAGAATGAAAATTTTTATTGAAGCTATTGACTTAGATATGTGGGATGCTATTTACAATGGTCCTTTTATCCCCACAAAAGATGTTAATGGTGTAAGGGTTAATACACCAAGAAGTGAATGGACCAATGATGATAAGAAAAAGGTCCAATATAATTTGAGTGCTAAAAACATTATTACTACATCTTTGGGGCATGATGAATTCTTTAGAGTTTCAAATTGTAAATCTGCTCAAGAAATGTGGAATGTTTTAGAAGTAACCCATGAGGGTACTAGTGAAGTGAAAAGATCAAGAATTAATACTCTCACTCATGAATATGAACTTTTTAGAATGAACCATATTGAAAGTATTCAAGAAATACAAAAATGTTTTACACATATAGTTAATCATTTAGCTTCATTGGGAAAGACATTTTCTAATGAAGATCTTATTAACAAAGTGTTGAGATGTTTGAGCAGGCATTGGCAACCTAAAGTGACGGCTATTGCAGAGTCAAGAAATCTCTCAACTATGACCTTAGCCACATTTTTTGGCAAGCTCCAAGAACATGAATTGGAGTTGAATAGACTCAAACAAAATGAAGAAGTTGACAACAAAAAGAAGGGAAGCCACTTCCTCCATGGTAAATGAAGATGATGAGGAATGACTTGGAAATAGATGAGGAGAATCTTGCTCTACTAGTCAAAAAATTTAAAAAATTCTTTAAGAAGAATAGAGCTCATGGAAGACTTCTCTTTCCCCAAAAGAATGTCTATCATAAAGGGAAAAGAACTTCATCCACTCCTAAATGCTATGAATGTGGAGAGTTGGGTCACATAAAGATGGAATGCCCGATTTATCAAAGTAAAGTAGAAAAACACCACTGAAAATCCTCAAGGGAGAAGAAAGAAAGAAGAGCCTACATAGCTTGGGATGATAATGACATGGACTCAACCGATAGCTCGGATAATGAGAAAGCCAATCTATGTTTCATGGCTAGAGGAAAAGAGGAAGATGAAAATGATATAGAGGTAACATCTTTAAATTCTAAATCAAACTCTTCCCCTTCCTATGATGAATTGCAAGATGCTTTTGAAGAATTACATAATGAATCTATAAGACTTACAAAACTTGTTTCATCTTCCAAGAAATCAATTTCCTCTTTTGAAAATAAGATATCTATGTTAAATAAGGAAATTGAGGAACTTAAATTAGAAAATGAAACTCTTGGGTTGATTGATGCAAATTCTTCATGTATGACATGTTTATCACTTGATAATGCATCTACACCTTCATCTTGCTCATCATGTAAAGCATTTGAAATTGAGATTGAGGACTTGAAAAATACTCTTTCAAAATTTACCTATGGAAGAGATAATTTGAACATTTTACTTGGAAACCAAAGATGCGTTTTTCAAAAGGCTAGTTTGGGGTATAATCCCAATAAACAACAAAAGTTTCTCAAGAACTTTTTTGTTTCATCAAGTACATCAAATAGTCCCTTTATTAAATGCTTTCATTGTGGTAGGAAATGGCATAGTGTATCAAATTGCAATATAAGGAAGAATATCAATAACAAGCTAGGAACTAAATTGGTTTGGGTTCCCAAAGGCACTTTACCAAAAACTAACACACAAGGACCCAAGAAAATTTAGGTACCAAAAGTCACAAATTGAAGTGTGTTGTAGGTGTGCTTGAAGGTCAAGAACTAACTTTGGATATATTGAAAAGTGGCTGCGCCAAGCACAAAACTAGAAAAATACTTCAAGCTATCCTCCCTGTCTCCAAGAAGCTTGAACTTGCATCCTTTGGTTAAGTGTGACTTACTCTATGCTTTACTAGTTTAATATCTTGAATATGTTAAATGAATATATTTTTCATGTGAAATGGCATGTATAATATCAATATCTTTGAACTTGCCATAATGGATCAATCATGCATCTAATTCTGCTGTACAATATATTGGTCTACTGCATAATATGCTTATCTGCTGCATAAATTGGTCACCTTGTTGCATAATGTCTTATTGCATAACACTTTGCTTCATAATGCCACAATCTTCTACATAATACATCAACTTGATGCATAATATGTTGTTTTGCTGCACAATAATGTGTTTTGGATTATAATCTGACTGGAATATATACTTAAATGATGTTTGGGATTGTTTTGGAATGTTTTGGAACTAATTGAAGCCTTTCATCATATGCATTTGCTATTGGTATCACATATTGATGTGCTAAACGATTATACTCTTATATTGATCCTGCTGGACTGAAATAAATATATCAAGTCTGAATGCTTATGTCTTCTTTTTGATAATGCCAATGGGGGAGAAGATTAGTGAAATATATTGCATATGTATTGCATGTGTACGGGGGAGTTTTGCACTTTCACATATTATATCTCATGCATACATTACGGGGGAGTGTTGCACTTAATTATCTGATAATCAATTAAATGCATATATTTCTCATTCTGTTGAATGTTTAGTTTGTCATCATCAAAAAGGGGGAGAATGTGAATGCTTATGTCTTGAAGCATATCAAATGGGTTTTTGATGATAACAAAGCCAAAGATGAAGATCAAGATCAAAAGAGAAGACCAAGATCAAAAGATAAAAGACCAAGATCAAAAGAGGTATATTAGATATAGGTCTTAGAATATCAATGTAAAGTGCTCTCTAAGTATCTCAATGATTCTCAAATGGTTTTCCAAATATTGTTTTCAAAATAAGTGGAAAAATTCAAAGTTAAATATGTTTTTCAAGAAATGTCATTTTTAATCTTGGATTCAACACTCATGAAAGGTTTTATGTTTAATCAATCATCTTGAGGTGTTAGAAATGGCTTACAAGCTTAATTGGACTTGAAAAATGTGTTCAAATGCCAAGGTAATCGATTACACATGTTTTGTAATCGATTACAAGCTAAACAGAGAGCTGGTAATCGATTACATGGTTCATGTAATTGATTACAGGCAAGTCAGAGGCCATGTAATCGATTACACCAATGATGTAATCGATTACATTGAAGCCCAGAAAGGCAAGAACACGTTCAAGGAGTCATGTAATCGATTACATAGATAATGTAATCGATTATACACAAGTCAGAAGCCATGTAATCAATTACACTAAGAATGTAATCGATTACACAGAACCCAGAAAGCCAAGAACACATTCAAACATCCATGTAATCGATTACATAGGCTGTGTAATCGATTACACGTGGTCTGACAGACCCCAACGGCTATTTTAACTGCATTACATGCTTGGCTTTTTCACCCCCAACGTCTCTTTTCTTCATACAACTTATAAATACTTGCCTTGGGTCTTCATTAAGAGTTGAACTTCACTTCATAACATCAATCTAACACTCATACACGAGAATCAATCCTGAAAACATTTTTGCCCTGTTTTTGTGAGAAATTTTGAGATATTCAAAAGGGGCATTGTTAGAGCTTCAATTTGTATTTATCTACTCTTTAAGAGAGTTTCTATCTTCTATACTTTGTGTAATCTGAAAAAGAGAGGGTGAGGTATCCCTCTAGAGTGAAGGGTGAGGTATCCCTTAGAGAGTGAGGTATCTCTCAAAGTTAGAAAAGGGTGAGGCATTCCTTGAGGGTGAGGCATCCCTCAAAAAGTGGTAAAGGGTGAGGCATCCCTATTTTTGAGGCTCAAAGCACAAGGGTGAGGTATCCCAAGGTGTTGGTGAGTACTCTATTGTGTAAAGGTTTTCAAGCACCCGTTCAAGCTTGAAGTTTAGTGAAAAATCTCGAGTGGTTCGCTTGAGGACTGGACGTAGGTCACAAGGGGTGGCTGAATCAGGATAAATCCTTGTGTTTGATTCTCTCAACCCTATCTCTTTATATTTGTGCATTTACTTTATATGCTTGCTTGAATATTATTCATCTTGGTTTATTTAATTTGTGAGTAAAGTATTCAATCTCATTTATCTATTCACTTCAATTATCCAATAGCTTCAACGAAAATTGTTTAACAAACGTTTTACGAAAGATTTACGAAAATATTTCATAAACTCAATTCACCCCCCCTCTTGAGTTAGAGGCCACTTGGCTAACAAATTGAACATTAATTTATTACCAAAAGTTTTACCCTTTCACCCAAGTAAAATGAAAATTAGTTATTTATAGAGAAGAAGAAGAAGAAGAAGAAGAAGAAGAAGAAGAAGAAGAAGAAGAAGAAGAAGAAAACTTCAATTTAGAACAAAAGAAAATTACTACAAGAAAAATAAGAAACAAAATAGCATGATCTTGATATCTAATACCAAGATTCATAAATGGTCAGCCAATGCTCCCTTTTATAGAGGATTAGGGATACAAAATGACAAGGGAGAATAGCATGATCTTGATATCTAATACCAAGATTCATAAATGATCAGCCAATGCTCCCTTTTATAAAGGATTAGGGATACAAAATGACAAGGGCCTAATTCATGAATGAGTGGATGAGTGAGAAATAAGTGAAAAATGCCAAATGACTTTTGATGAGTGAAAAATTATTGAGATTCTTTGTCTTCGAAATCATTCAGTGCTGAACTCATTGCATTCGTCAGATTCTCACCAAGTGGTCTTCATGAAAGTTGTAGGCCTAGATCTTATATTTCAAATGCCGTTGGTTGAGCCTAAAATCATTCCTACATCTCGAGATATGATCCAATCACTGCACACTGCTCAGGCACAGCTACAGCTCCTCTATTCCGACTTGAAAGCTCAATATCACTTCTAAGAAGTCTGATCTAAGTCTTGTGTTCTTTATGAAAGTTGTAAATATGAGTCTTAACTTGCAGATTCCAAATTTTCAGCCCAATTAAGTTCTTATAGCCTGAGTTATGCTCTAATTACTGCACACTATTTAGGTTCCAATCACAAAATCCGTATTCTGACTTCCAAGGCCAATTAGCTCTACTAGATGTACGATTTTGATCAAGAGTTCTAATAAAAGTTATATATCTCTCTCTTATCTTTTCTACAAGGTAAAATACATAATTGTTAGATATCTAGAACTCAATATATGGCAAAATTACAGAAACAGTATAAGACGTAAATCATGTTAAAAAAATTAATTAAGTCCAATTTGAGTCTAAACTTACAAAATATAACCAAGCTCAATCAATTAAGTACATGGAGAGTGTAAATGACTAAAAATGAGGGTTTATTAATGTATAAAATATGTGATTATCATTCCTCTATCTCCTGTGTCAACTATTTATACTGCTTCTACTACTTTTTCTCTTCAGCTTTGGCATAAATATCTTGGTCATAGTTCTCTTAGTAAATTATGTCATCTCATTTCTCAGGGTGTCTTAGGATCTGTTAAAAAAGAATCTTTACAATGTACGTCTAATCAAATAGCCAAACAACATGCTTTATCTTTTGGTAAAAGTACTTCCATTTCTATTTCCTCTTTTGATCTTAATCAGATGGATGTGAAGAATGCCTTTCTTAATGGTGATTCATAATAAGAAGTTTATATGTGACCACCACTAAGTTACTCTTGTCCACCTAAAAAGGTATGTCTTCTTCGCAAAGCCTTGTATGGTCTTAAACAAGCTCCTTGACTCTGGTTTGCTAAGTTCAGTTCTACCATCAGTCAGTTTAGATACTCCACTAGTTCTAATGATTCAGCACTCTTTATCCGTACAACTGATAGTGACACTGTGTTACTACTTCTTTATGTTGATGACATGATTATTACAGGCAGTGATACTTCTGGTATTGTTGATCTTAAAGCATCTTTGAGCCGCAATTTTTAGATGAAGGATCTTAGCTCTCTCAGTTATTTTCTGAGTCTTGAGATTCTTTCCTCTGTTAATGGTATTTATTTGTCCTAAGCTAAATATGCGTTGGATCTTATTTCTTGAGTCAGTTTCTCAGATAGTCGCATTGAGTCTACTCCTTTAGAACCTAATGTCAAGTTTACACCTCTGGATAGTAGTACACTTGATGATCCTACTCTCTATCAACAGTTGGTTGCCAGCTTGATTTGTCTTACTGTTACTCGTCCTGACATTCCATATGTTGTTCATTTAGTCAGTCAGTTTATGTCAGCTCCGTGAACTACTTATTTTGTTATTGTTCTATGTATTATTCGGTATATCAAAGGAACTCTGTTTCATAGGCTTCATTTCTTAGCCAACTCCTTGGTTCTTCAGGCTTTTTCTGATGTTGAATGTGCTAGAGATCCCACTAATCACCGATTGACCACTGACTACTATATTTATCTTGGTGATGCACTTATTTCATAGTGAAGCAAGAAACAGACTTTGACTGCATGTTCCAGTACTGAAGCAGAATATCGAGAACTAGCTAACACCACATTTAAGATACTTTGGTTACATTGGCTTCTTGACAACTTGAGTATTTCTCAGTCCTCTCCCACTGCTCGTTATTGTGATAATAGGAGTGCCATTCAGATTATTCACAATGATATTTTTTATGAGCGCACCAAACTTATTGAGATTGATTGCCACTTCATCCATTAACACATTCTTTGTGGAGCTCTTCGTCTCTTTTCCATTGGCACTCTTAATCAGTTAGTCGATCTATTCACAAAAGCTTATCATCTTGGCAAATTTCACACTCTGATTTCCAAACTCAAGTTAGTTTCTTCTACACCCACTTGAGTTTGAGGGAGAATATTATCCTGATTGATTGTGATTGATCACGATTGTTTGTAGGGATGCTTGCAATTGATTTAGTATAGAATTAGTATGATTTAGGACATAATTATAATTTATTATTTTTTTTGTACAACAACCTTATTATATAAATAAAGGCTAGCTCTCTTGTATTCATTCATTTAGAAATATATACAAATTATCAATATTTATTTCCCTATTTCTATTTTTAACTAATAACATCTATAATTAAGCATGTCGTAACAAATCAGAAGTTGTGAAATAGACCTAAGATGGTTCATCATATAGATCAAGGAATGCGGCATGTTGCAAATTGCAATGCCCAAACCTTAGAATAAAGAACCTACCTTACTCTTAATTTTTTATGTTAAAAAAATAGATCAAAGAATAAACAAACAACAATTTTTAGAAAATAAAATTCAAAAAGTTTTTATAATGGTGTTAAAAATTTCGCCATGTAAAGCATAAAATCTTGATATTTGAGATTGCAAGGTGAAAGGAGGGAAAGAGTATAAGTCAAGGATTGATCAATAGAAGCTTTATTAGAGAAATTGAGTATTTTTTTTATAAATATTGGCAGAAATAGGCTTATAATGATGTTTAGCAAGACACAGTTTTCAAAATAATAGATAAACAAACACATTTTGTGGGCAGAATCAGAATCATTGTTTAACAAAGATATTTTTATCTTGTTATTTTTTGTTAAGTGTACTGTATAGTATTATCATTATCAAAATAGAATTTTATTTTAAAATAAATTAAGTTTTAAATTATTTATCTTTTTATTTTTTTATCTTGATTAAATTCTGAGTGCCTTTGTAGGCAGGTACCTTGGGTCCAGTTGATATAGATCCACTCGAAAAGGCCTAAAATGCCTAATTTTGCTATTTAAAAAAAGGACTATTATAAGCCCATATAAATGGCCTATCTCAAATAAAGTTTCTGAAACTTTTCCCATCAACACAAGCCGAAAAGCCATAAAGATTAGGTTTTTTACACAGAAAATTAATCTCATAAAGGCCAAGGCCGAGTACATCCACTTGTACTCAATTAATTATCAATCTTATTATATGAACGCTCATAATATGACACACAGGCTACATTCCTCTCACATCGGTATGCCTCAACACTCGTCCATACTTACATTGATATACAGTATCTATATGGGATGTCATATAACAGTGTTTAAAAAAATATTTTTCATTAATTATTCATAAGCTATCAAGTATGAACACTCAACCGAAGCAACCCATATACTACACCAATCTTTTATTGAAGTTTGAATTGACGTTTAGCTTATGAAGTTATTGTCCATAGTATTTGATTAAGTCAATTAACTAGCTACCACCAAATTCTTTATGACAAATTATAGAAATAATGTGCATATCTTTCCAGTATAAACATTTCCCCATCAACAAAATCCTTTTAAAGTCTTTGTTTTCTTTTATATTATTTTATCCTTTTGTCTTTTAATTAGAAGTTAACCGCCTATCACACATAAGAGAAGGTATATCTAGCTAGTTTTTGTTGAAGGGAATATGATGTACACTTGTGTGTAGAATATGAGTAATTCAAAAGGGAAAAAAAGAAAAAAGTTTGATTGGAGTTTAATGGCTCATAGGAAAAATTGTACGAAGCGTGCAAGAAATCTATGTGTAAATCATAACAATCATGTTATTCCTTCCATAATACTTTATATTATAATAAATAATAAAAAGTAAGAAGAGTGAGGGCCTTAGCTCAAATAGCATATGCCTCTTTAGGACTTGCCTAATCAAATCCCTTGCTCGGTCAATTTAAAAGTAGATAGGCTGCTTCAAATCCCTCGATCAATATAGGATATGTATGCGTTAAAATCTTTGATCCTATACATTCATATGTAGGATTAAATTATCGATATTTGTTCTTTTCCATGCTCAAAATTCATAAATTGGCTTTGACACCTATCACTAGATATGTATACTTACGTGTATGTGTTCCTACGAGTCACTAGAGACAAATCTAATCTAGCTTCTCTTGTACAACTGCATTTGGCTTCCTCTAGTACTTGAATTTCCTATCTCTCTATTTTTAGTTTTTTTTTTTCAGGGGAAGCCCCACCTTGGGGTGAGATCCAGGGATGCCCCACTAGACCCTAAGGGGAAGGAGAGGGGAAGGGAAATGAGATGAGGGGGGAGAATAATTTGAAAAATTGAACCCCTATACTTTTTACAACACCATATATGTCTAACCAGCTGAGCTAAGGTTGACGGGTTGGGTTATTTAATTTTTATATAGCTTTTGTCTGGTTTTCATCTAATTCACTCTTTTTTCGTTTATCCTCCCCTTTATTTTGTTATCTTCAAGTTCAAGATGGCACATGTGAATCTCAATGAAAGAGCTGATACTTTTTTATTATAGGCAAAAAGAAATTTTGGCCCCTTAACTTTATTTCTTTTTTTAATCTGGTCTTATAACATTTTTATTTTTTTGTTAATTTGATCCCTTAAGTGGAGGATCGCGCTCAATGTAGTCCTCCATTACAATTCTATCCCCGCAATTGGCGAAAGTTAGGATGTGACACTAACAGTGATGATTTGACTCTAACATGGCTATTAAGGGACCAAAATATCCTTTTCCCCTAAATTTATTACATTTTCTTTCCCTAAACTAATCAAAATGACATCGCTTTTGGGTTGTGTTGTCCTTCCCCAACCAATCTTCTTCCTCTCTGTTAGGGTTTGAAATGGTGGGTGAGGGATGGTTCTGTGATACTGCTCAGGTGAGGGGTTTTGGCTCATAAATGTTAAGGAGATGTTGAATATGGAGGAGGTGATTTGTATTTGGGGTCTTGTGTTTGATTGTTTGCAATGTTTTCAAAATCGGATAGGTCATTGAATTAGAAAAGAAAAGGTTAAGGTTTTGATGTTTAACCAAAGTTAAATTGGGGTCGAATTGAGATTTTATATATACACATATATAATATAAATATATAATAATATGTAAGAAAAATATAATATACATATTCTAATTTTATAAATAATATTAAAGAAAAATATTAAAATATATTTCTAACATAATTAAATTTACTTATTACGTAAATAAGTATTAAACTAAAAGTATTATACTAATAATAACATAATTTTTTGACTTATATTAGTCTCATATTGAATAAATAAAAATATAAGAAGTGAAATTTCTCATTATACATTGAAGTCAAACTCTAATTATATTACAAGCTCTTATTTGTCTCACATTGGACAAATTAAAAGGAGAAATGGTAAGTTTTGGTTATAAATTGGTAACCACATACTCAGTGCTTTGAAAAGGTTTTAAATATATTTTTTTAAAAGAAATTTAATTTTCTTATAAAAAAAGGACAAATTCAATTGTGTGAACTATGACCAGTTCAAATGGGTTGATTGATTCAAGACTAGTTTATGGTGTTTTTACTAATTTTTAAAAATATGATTTTTTAGGGTTGATTGGATTGGTCGGAGGACTGGTTCTTGATTTTTCTGATCTGACTAGCGAGTCTGGTCTGATTCTGAAAAGTATTATTGTTTGTGACTCCACTTGTGTGAAGGTGAGGCAAAGGGTTTTTAGTGTTGTTGATGAGGATGAGATGAGTGATTTCACTGGTTCTAAAATAGGGAAATTGGGTATAGGATTTAGCATGGTGGTGCCTTGGCTAGGGAAGATGCATGAAGGAGTGAATCTTGTGTAGTGGTGGGGCTTCTTAGGATGTGGGTTTCTAGTGCTGTAGTTTGTGCTGGTTTGACACTTTGTGTTGCAGTCAATATGGCAGGGCAGGGGGCGATAATTGTGGTGTGTCATGGCTATGGCACACGGTGGCAATGTTGCCTTCGGAGGAGGTTTAAGATTTGTTTATAAGTAAGGGACCAAATTAAAAATGAAATTATAAGTAAGAGACCAAATTGCAAACAGTAACATCTAAAGTAAAGGACCAAATAAAAGTATCACCAATTCTAAATGACGTTGTTTATGTCACTCCTACCCAACTAAGCCACTTAACGATGGTTATGTCAACGCTAGGTAATCGTCACTAGTGCCATGTCTTTGTGTTTCATTAGTGGCGGTGATAGAATTGTAATGAACTACTACGTTGATTGAATTCTCCACTTAACGGAAATTGACAAAAAAAATAAAGTTGTGGAACCAAATTGAAAAAGAAATAAAGTTAAGAGATCAAAGTATCATTTTTTCCCTGTATCATATATGTAGTTTTCAAAGTTGTTTCTCTTATAAGTGGCCTTTTTGGATTCAGAAGAACTACCAAAATTTCACAAAGTTATCAAATATATATTGGAAAGGGAATTAATTTTCCAAGATATAATTTTCCTTCAGATGAGAAAAGCACCTATTCTAGCAAATCAGAGCGTTTGTGACCCTCAGAAAAAAAAATTACGAAAAAAAATAAAAGCGTTGGTGAAATTTCTCCTTTCGTGTTAATTAACCAACGCATGATTCAAAGTTTTCGATTTAGATTTAATAGCTTGAATGTGTTTTGAATTCTTTAGATTCAATAGAATTTGAATGTGTTATATGAATTTTTTTAGGCTCCTAACATTTCAGATTTCATATCCTTGTTTCGTTGTTAAATTTATTTGCTGAAATTGTTTATTTTCTCTATATGTAAAAGATGGGCAATAGATTCCGCCTAACTTTTCTTTTTTCTTTTTGCCATAAATAAGATAGATTTCATTATTTAAATTAAAGAAAAAAACACAAATCCAAAAACATATAGAGAGTGTTTGGAATGTAAAAAAAAATAGGAAATGATTTGATTTGTAAATTAAATTAAATTAAATCTTATGTTTGAATGTTAAAAAAAAAAAAATGATTTGATTTCTAAAATCTCATGGATTTTATTACTTTTGTTTTAGAAATTCCATCATATTTGATAAGATTTGTTATGATTTGATTTGATTTGAAATGAATAGACTATTTTACCTTTAGTAATTACCTCTAACCACCTTTCATAAAGGGTTAAAATATAAAATAATAAAATCAAATTAAATCAATTCTCATTTTAATGAATTTCAAATACAAAATTTGATTTTTAAATCAATTCAAATCCAATTTTTTTAAGAAAATTCTAAACATAAAATTTGATTTCTAAATCAAATTAAATTAATTCAAATCAAATCAAAACAAATTATTTCTCATTTTTTATTTTTTCCAAACACAATCAAGCCATATTTCCCAAGATCACTCACAGCGTACCTAGAAGGATAATAACCCGCAGGAATTTAATAAAATCTAGAATAAAAAAAAGAAATAATACAAGGACAAACACCATAACCCTCACAAAATCTTAACAAAGAAACTAAGAAAATAAAATAAAAATGAAATAAAATATTACATCTATCTCCCTAACTTTTCTTCTCTTATATTTTCTAGTGATTTATCTTGTCAAAATTTTCTGTGTAACTTTAGCTTCAGAAATACACCAAAGAAAGTAGAAACAAATTTGATTAATTTCAAGTATATACAAATATTCACATATTTTATTAATAAAAATAGATTATTTTGCATATAATAATAATAATAATAATAATAATAATAATAATAATAATAATAATAATAATAATAATAATTTGTGTTATGGACCGAATTTTAAGTTAGGTGAGTCAGTAGCAACTCAATTCGTCGAAAATGGATCCCAATGAACAGTGTGCCACACTCAAAGCTATAATTGTACTTATCAATGAGGAATAAATCTCTCTCAAAATTTCTCATAAATAAAAGATTATAGTTAAAAGAAATAATTATCCTAATTGCTTACTATTTTATAGGAATCTTCATTAATAGCATTTATTATACATTAATATAGATTTCACACGCGATCCTCATCAATCACAATGCTTCTATAAATACTAGACAAGATAATAAATGTATAGATTAAAATCCTTAAATACTATTTACTTTGTACACACTTTAACTTGAGCGTTATAGTGTTATTTACAGATACTCATCATGTACAATACTATTGCTATTGTGCTAGGAAGAAAATCACTTTTATCAACCTTACTTAAGTGATTATATGAAATTCATTTAGAATAATTTGTTATAGCTTTATAGTTATAATATACAATTGTACATCCTCAAAAAAAAACTATACAATAATACATCAAATTAAAATTAATTGTCTTAAATTTAGTTCAATTAATATATGCCTAGTCTACTGAAAAAAAAAAATGCATGCCTCGTTTAGCATAGTGTAGCATCATTTCTTAAATAAATAGATCGTGGAAGGAAAATTAAAAAGAAAAAGGGAGAGGGATTTTTAAATTAGTTTTTCCCTCCTCATGTTCACTGTACTATATGTAAAAATGAGAAATTTTTGTTTAAACTATGAATATTTATTTAAGTGTATCAGTTTAATTATAATAAATATTTTTATAAATAATTATATTACATAATTAATTTTATAAAAATTAATAAAAATATTAAATTTTAATTAACTTAATGTACCTAATTATGATACTTATCATGTAGGTAAGAATTTTTCTATAAAGATACTAGATGCCATTAAGGCCATGGAATTAAGCTAACCTAGCTGGATTGAAAGCGATGCTCGAAAGACTAGTAGAAATCTGCGCATGCATAATGTCAAAATTATTAATTGAAAAGCCAATTGTGTCAGATCTCAAACCACACCCACCCAACCTACTTTTCGATACTAACATAGACACGCAACGTGAGAGAGAAGATGAAGCGGTTTTGTCCGGTGATCATCTACTAATATTCTTGGGCTTATATTCAAATTTTAATAATTACTTATTTAAAGTTATTTCATTGTTTTCATGATGTATATCATTTTATATTTATTTTATAGATTTAATTATGATTCATTAATAATATAATTTTTTTATATTATCATTTAATTATATATTGTCAAATTATTCAAAATATTTTATTATCACAATTATTAGTAACAAAATTTAACCTTTTAATAATGTACTAACACATCATTAGATAATAACATAAAATATTATATTAAGAATGTATTAAATTTAAACTCTTATTTTATTAGATTTAATTTGATCTATCGGTTATATAAATTATCATCTAATCATATGTTTTCATACATCAAAAGAGTTATTATAATTATAACAATTGCATTAGAAGTCAAAGTGTCAAACTCTTTTGCTAATTATGATAATGATTAGATGATGAAAAAGTATATTTCTAAAAATTAATCTCTTACAAAACTCTCAAACTCTTATTCAAGCTATTGGATAATAAGCATTATTCTAGTATTTATTTATTTTTCCTGTGCCTAGCTACGTATATTAAATAGATTTATAGACGTTTAGAATCTATTTGACATGTCGTATTAAACTTGATAAGATAAATTAATACAATACATTATAATTTTATCAATTATTTGATATAAATATTGTATTATATAAGTTTATCTATTAAATTTTTTTTACATTAAAATAATTGATAACTTAATCAAGCCTTAAATGGTAAGATTAGGTCTGATTAAGTTTTGATATATAAATTTTTATAAAAGATTTTTTATTATAATTTTAAACATCTCGATATCCCAAACCCATACATGTTAAGCCTTATATTATCAAGTCTTATAGTATCAGATATAATATTATAAGATCTTATCATATCCTTTATACCATTCTTATTGTGAAATCAACCATAAATAAATGCTTGAGCCTATAAGAGTATCGATCATAACAATTAATTCCTTTGAATAATACGTTGATCTAACTTCAACTTTTTTGAATGGTCTAAATGAACCTACATTGAAGTCTACGAGGGTTTTGTGATGATAAAGTCCATGCAAATATCATTACTTTTAGATAATAATGTGAAACGTTTTTACAATAATTATAAATAAAGTTTGTAAATGTTCCACATATTTATTTATTACAAGAAAGAAAAAAGAAGAAAGGGAGAGAGAATTTTGTGCAAGTGACATATTTTCCATGAAATATGATGAGGATGCATGTGAAGCTATTCAAGAATTGTGGCGGGTTGTTTGATTCTAAATTTGCAAGTGAAAGAAGGAAGAACATTCTTAATGGCAATAATAGGGAAGCAGAACTCAAAAAAGAGATGCCATAAGTCATGACTCAAGACAAGTGGTGCTTCTTGCTCTGTTACCTCGCACAACAAGGGAAAGTGTTTGGAAATTGTCTACTTTACTGCGTCACGGCCGCTTTGACCTTGTGCCATTAAAATTGCGGCCATAAAATAGCAATGCGCACATACCAACCTTTGATGGTTCCCATATGCATTCTTTGAGTTTTGTTATATTTTTTAAAATATTTTTTAAATAATATTTTATTAGTAAATAAAAAATTAAATATAATTAATATTTTGAGAAAATAAAAAATATTTAATAATTTTTTATTTAATAATTAAAAAATTATTTAAAAAATATATTAAGAGGATTTAGAATTATTCATTCAATTTTTCTTTCTTATTTTTCATCTCTATTGTATCCTTAAATTAATATTGATAATTAATAAAAATTACATATCTTAGTTAATATTAACTTCTCTCAGTATTGTGATTTTTTTAACTGAATTTTAACATTAAATTAAAGGAATATTTAGAGAAAGAAAAAAACAAAAATTAAAAAAATTGATTTCTGCTCATCATTCAACAGAGCACTAACCCAAGACAGCTAAATACGTTGTCTGAATACACAGACACACACAGAATGAGGGATAGCGCGTCCTACTAAATATTCTAATTCTTTATGAAATATAGAGTATAGACATTTTAAAAATGTGATCTTGATGTCTACGTTAAAAAAAAAAAAAAAGGCATACAGACACATAAAGTTTAGTTGTGTTGCAGTGTCGACGTCAATGTATGCTATTTCATATTTGTGTTGACGTATATTTTGATATATTACAATTGCAGAGCAATTTGAGTCGAAGGTAATAGTTAAGTAAAGCATTTTAAAAAAAAGTAATTTTAGGATTCAAATATCTGGCATTATAGTAAATGTATATTTTGATTGTCACACTTAAAATGAGAATTTGCCAATATATATTGATTCTGATAGAATTACTTTGCCTCTAAAATTTGGTTTAGATTCCTGCATCCAGCAATCTTCTTATAATAAGCAAACTGTAAACACCAACAACAACAATCCCCTCTTTTAACTTTTACCAAACAAAACAAAAAAAGAATTTTTTTTTTCTATTTATCATAAAAGCAGACTGCTTATCTTTCCTGTTAATAAGACTTGAACTTAAGATTTTAAAATAAAATGCCCAATCAACTATATACTTAAATGTCCCTTTCATAAAATAAAAAATCAAGAAATAAGCATTCATATTTATACAGAACATGATTTTCAAGTTTTGAGTTGCAATTGATATATCCAGGTTCCGTAATTGCTTTGTTATTGAGCAACCGAAAAACAAACAATGTGTAGAAAGAAAAAACTTCATGTATACCTTACACAACACTTGAAGCGGCTACTGCAATAATTGCGGCCACAATTACCGCAGATTTAAAACGCATTTTTGTTATGTCCTATTGGTTGGTCTCTGCCAAGATTATAGTTTCATTGATCTATGAGTCATTCTTGTTCTACTTTTTTTAAAGATTCTTTGTCTTCTTTTTCTAGTATGCAACTTGCCATTTTGATGTAATCTACAATGGTTTTCTTTCAACTTGATTTTCATTTGTTCAGATTTCACAGCTTATATGTACAATCTGAAAATAAAGGATCGAATTGTTTAACTGCTTTCCCTTGAATTCGTAAATTTCTTTATCCTTAATCATGTCTGAAAATAGTAAACTGAGACAAAAATCTTAGGTTGTAAAATTCTTTCAATAATTATTCATGAAAGTAGTTTGATGAGGAAGTTGGAAAGTGGCTACCTGCTAATCAAGTCTTGGTGGGGACCAATACAGGGCATGTGGAAATGGAAGCAATAGAGAAACAAATAATACTTTTCAATTAAGAATTAAAATCCATTTGACGGGCATAATAAGGAAAGCCTAGTTGGATTAGATAACACCCAATAGCGGCATATATATACATTATCAACATTGTCATTTAGCAAAATTTGAAGATTATCCTGTGTCACTTTCACAATGGAAAAAAGAATGGACAGCATCCCTTGTTCTATTGGTTCATTCATGCTTGTTTACCTCATTCCTGCTTGGAAAAGTAAACCATAAACATTCCTAACCCAGTAGAAAAAATAGAACAAAGTGGTGTGAATGAAGAAGCATACCTTGTTTGCATGCTCTTTCTAGGGTTAGCTAGCTATAGGGTTTACGTGCATGGAAGTGGGACCTCCTTCTGATTAATCAAGGAGTTAGTCAAAATCTTGCCATCAAAGGGTATCTACGGGGATGGCAATCAATGGTGGTCCATGATTTATTTCCTTACGAGAGATGCATGGGAATGTGACCCATACATAATGAACCATTCATGAAATTCTAGGGTTTAGGATCCTTTTTCCTTGGTGCTTGAATTTTGAGGGTAGTGTAGTGTTGAACACGGCAGCACAAAGACGGATGGATGGGTCCAAAAGTAGGCACCGTCTATTATTGACGTGAAATTGATTGGAATTGGAGAAAGGGAAGGCAATTTTGTATTCTTTTATATATTCACAAGCTTGACTAACTTTTCTATTAATTTTTTTTAAGACTGGGAGGTGTCCTTATACTATTTGAGTGGGGATTCATTCTCATTTGAGAGCATAGTCATTTGCTTTGGTCAAGAGATGCTTCCTGTAATATTTGAATCTCTACATATGCAGATAAAATTTAGTCACATCTAACTCTCTTTACATTGCAAATAAAATTCAGTCGCATCTAACTCAGTTTGCCAACTAAAACACGTGATGAATTATATTAACTTCTCTTCATATGTGGCTCTTATACCGATGGGGTCATGCATGACACATATACGTATTGAAAACTCCAAGTGATATGTCCTAGGTTTATCCCTCGTGGGTTTTTAGATTTAACACGTGGGATATATATATCTAAAATATATGAAAATAATGCCACATATATCTTTTAGGTAATTAAGGGTTTCTCCTAAACCTCAACTTAATTAAGTATTAATATATGTAGAACTGATGAAAGCATCAGTTGAAGACATAATTGAAAACGAAGTAGCTAGTAGCCTGTGCATTATATGAGAATTGATCATAGTTTAAATCTTAATGTCTAGATAATATTCATAGAATATAAATTATTAGTATATAATTATTTGTAGTTCATTTTCATGTTTTAATCCTATTACTTATAATACAAAATAAAATATAAGCTACTAATTGAACTAAAGAAAATTACGTACTTCATTGTGTTTTTTCAACAAACTAATTTCATAAGTTAGAAACATTTTAAATTACAGGATATTTGGTCATTATTCTTAATATCATTTATTGCAAATTAAAATTCTTCCTAGTTCCTACAACGAATCTTAGGAAAAAATTTCTAATAAAAAATGGAGTAATTGCTTATTTACTGAAAAATTGATTCAAATTTGATTGAAAATAATTAAAGAAAAAAAAATTTCATTGATTGAGCGAATAATTTTTTAAGAGATAATCAAAGAGTAATTAAGGAGAAGATAAGAAAAATAAGGAAGATGAAAGTATGAAACAGAAAAAGAGTGTGAGAAAGCAATGACACGTGGTTATTTGAGAAGAAAAGTACAATTGAAATTTTACCATCCTTAAGAGACAGTAATCTGATTTATAAGATAGGGATGAATTAATTGATTATGCTTGACTAAATCACTCATTGCAATCAAATTTTGAAGTACAGCCATCGCTTTTTTGGTTCTTTTCTCTTAACACACGATTAATTATTGACTTGAAGTAGTTGAGATTTTGACTTATCCAACTCTAAAATACTTAATGAATCCATTGTCATTACCTTTTTTTTTTGGAATTTTTTCTTTGTGATCTTTTCGATCCAATTCACTAGCAGTCCCTGCATCAATGCGATGAACAAATTTAAAGAAATGAAACGAGTCATACAATTTAAAATTAGAAGAACCTACTCATTTATTTCTTCTACGTCATCTATACAGTGATTTGTAGAATCTCTATTTTGTTTTTCATTATTTTTAGATTAATTAATGAAAAAAGTTAAACTACGCATGTCATCAAGATTTAATTGTAAGAGGTGAATTTGCTTTATTGTCAATGTTGAGCATGTAATTATATATAGTTAACTTGCTTATCTGCAGACTTTTAAATGAGATTTACTTAATTTTCTGCTCGTGTAATTTATTTATTTTTTCCTTGTAACTTATATTTCAACTGGCAAACTACATATAAATGACTGTGAAAGGAACAGTTGTTTGAATGTAGTAAACTAGTTATTTTCAAAGTAATTAAAGATCACGTTTTTTAGAAAGGTTGAATTCTAGTGTTTCTCAAAGCACACATTTCATTTATTTGTATATTACGATCTATATTAAATGCAATGTTCAATCCGACCACCAAAAAAGAATTTTTTTTCCCCTAAAAAGACAAGATATATATAAGAATATATGAAAACTGTATGTTTTAACAATAATATCAATTTTCTGAAAAAGTCATTGGCCTAAGACTTTGGAAAACATTCTATGGCTGGTGCTGTATTCATATTAGAGGCAAGACCAATCTTATTTATATCTGTGGTCTTCCGTTGAGCTTCTCTAGCTGCTGCTTGCACATCTCATATACGAAAGTGAACCTGAGGAAATGAAGAATTCTCAGAGAACCGGCGTAAGGCAGTACCACAAATCTGATCATCCACGCCTGCGGTGGACACCTGAGCTCCATGAACACTTTGTGGAAGCTGTTGAAAGTCTAGGTGGAAAACATGGTAAGTTTTCCTTGATGCACATGCTCTACGGTTAGCAAATTGATCTCTTCGGGTCCTTTAATTCCTTGCTAGAATTGTCCTAATTTTTGCCTTGATGCTTATTAAGCTCGTTTCTTGGAAGTGTCTGACTTCCATTTAGAGTTTCCTTTTCTTTAATTTCTGATGTTCTTCTACTAATTCCTCTTGTATACTCACTCAGGCTAAGAGAAGATGGGGAAAACCAAAAATAAAAAACATAAAAAAAAGACATATCTGAGAAACAACTTAATTGGGCTTTGCAATATATAATATAATATGACATATTGCAGAAGATTTATGCTAGAGCTAGCACAGCAACATAAATGAAAAAGTAATACTTCTTCATCTCTTTCTCCTCTCTTGTGTGTGTAATATCAAACAAGAGGGGAAGGAATTATTTGGTATGCTTCAACTACTACTAACAATTTAGCAAACTGGTTTTGCAGAGGCAACTCCAAAGCGCATTTTGCAGATGATGCATGTGAAGGGACTGAGGATCTCTCACATTAAAAGCCATCTTCAGGTATATATAGTTCACCCATGTGGTCCAATCCTTATATACATATTGATAGATATGCAGTAGCTAATTTAATTAGCATCGGCTTTATTTTCTTGTTTATTTTCTTTTGAAAGTAAAATCCTAATTGGGGGTTCTAAAAAACACCAAGATTTGAAAAAAATCCTAGATTATTGTGAGTGAAAGAGATATTGGCCCTATACCTAGATTAGTTCTCCTCCCTCACAAGGAAAAAGTCCTAAGCTCACATCTCTCTTTCTTTAAATCAATCAAAGCATGAGACAAAAAATACCCTAGACCGAATACATCTTTGCAGTACCTATAATTATTGTTGAAACAAAACAAAAAGAAAATATTGTAGTTTGTGGAAAGCAAGTCACTCCACGATAGGCATATATATCTTAGTACACTGATCATTGATGATTATCATTCTTTACTTTTCAGTTGATGACAAAAATTCATCAAGAGCCATCTGATCCGAACCCATTATTAACCCCACTGCTTTCAGCTGTTACTTTACATGGTAGCAAACAAATGGATAGCAAATTGGCTTTTTCATTATGTGAAGAAATTCAGAAATGATCAATAATATTCCATTTATGTTCATATTACACTTTAGGTTATACGTCTTCCCCATCAAAAGAATAAACAAACGGTTACTTTAGCATGCAGTTTTTTAAAATGTGTTTCGTGCATGCGCTACATATATAAATAACAATATAAAGTATGTACTATCTGCTGGGTTAGGTACATATGCATATGCTCCACGAAAAGGGAAACTTTAAAGACGTGGAATTCCTTTTCTCCCCGTCTCTCTTCCTTAGCAGAATCTATGAGAACACATTTGTCTCATTATATAGCTTTTCGTGAGATGCCAAAAGTGCACAGCTGTGTAAGCTTTTAAGAAAGGGAATTACTTTTTTCCTTTAGGCTTGAAAATCGGTTCTACACTTCTCTTCAGTCTTCAAGGTCTCTGCTAGGCTATACCAAGATTACTTACATGTTACACTCCTTGCTACTACTACCATTACTACTTCTTTAGAATAATATGGTTAAGTAAACAGCCTAGGTGAGTGTACGATTCCAATGTATGAGAATCTTAGTTAATAAATCCATACACTCGAGACAATTGTATGCATATTTTAAGGTTCAAGAACTACCTTCTATGCAACATGGTTGTTGAACACGGCATTTGATTTAAAAGCTAAAGTTGACAAGAATGCATGTGCGCATGGCACATAAAGAATGATATCTGCATTTTACATTTGAGTGCTGCTATTCTCGTTTCAATTAGTCTTGAACAAATAATCAGTTTTAATTAAAAATTCCTTTCTAGGTCCACCTAACATTCAGATAATATTATCATCTATAATCATGTGTTGCAATGTTATTAAATGAGTTTGAGTAGAGATCATGAGAGAAGAAAGGAGGAGGAGATTAAGATGATGTTACAACACATGTTTGGATGAGAGTATTAAAGAATTTTACACATCAAAATTGAACTCTTAATCTAATTGCGGATATACCATCTAGAATTCTCTTTCTCTGTTTCTGTTGCCCTCCTATATATTTCCACAATGTGATCCAATTGAGTCGTACTTTGCTAGCTAATAGCAGATAATAATCAAGAGGCCACAAAATTCAAAGCTCAGCCATTATAATTGGCTCGCGAATTATATGTGTAATTGTGCACATTACTTTTTTTTTCCTTCTATTAATTGTTTTAATAAACTATATAACTTACGGTGAAGTAGTACTTCAATCTTACAGAAATTTTGGGTTGTTAATTAGATGTACAGAAATATGAAGGGACATACAATTCTCGCACCAATGGATCAGTTGCGGGAAGGAAATGCACATGTTAACGATCTCCCAGTCTACTCCATTTGTTCAGCCCAAAGGTAACCCATAACTGATCTCTAAACAATTCGAAACGAGTAAAAAAAATCCTTACTTATAAAATAGATCAAAGCTTTAAAATATGGAGTTTCTTTTTTGACATGGTATGATAAAGACCTTGTTGTAGAGGACAAGGAAAACCTCCTATTACTATCTACTAAGAGAAATATACTGAATCGGTGACTCTTTGCATTCATTCACTTGTCTTAAATATTACAATCACCAATGCCAATCAGTGGCTTACCGCACTTTTAAGAAAAGGAATCTATAACAAAATTTGTTTTTTTGACATTTGGTATAACCAACTACTATGTAAAATAACAACAAAATAGGAAAATAACAATTTTTAGGCAAGGAATCCTAAGTCTTGGCTCCTCTGGTCTCACAAACAAAGTCCTTCAAACGGATGGATTGCTGAATGGTTCTCTTTGGGCGGCCCACATATTTTATCAGGTCTTGGTCCATGCTAATTCCAGTAATTCCAGTGTTGCTATCATGGTACTAAGTAAATTTTTTTTTTACACAACTTAATTATATAGTGTTCAGCCAATACAAATGAATGATATGTCATTTGAATATTAATTATATGGCTTCAATTATTAATTGATTAAAGCTTAAATTAATATGTAAATCCTTATATTTTTCAAGAAATTTTAAGTAAGTCCTTCTAGTTTAAAATTTGTAGTTGAATTCCTATAATTTCAAAAAGTTGTTTAATTGTGTCTCTATATCCCTCAAATGGTAGGTTGGATTTAGGGACCCATTATTATTATATTTTAAGTATAATGACTCAATTATAAATTTTAAACTACCTATTTAAAAATTTACAAAAAGTATAGGAACCTACATATTAATCTAACCTTTGATTGAATACCATTTCAATATTATTACTTTATTAATTAATTTTTTTATTATATTGTAATCAATGTTTTAAATTACAGTATCGCATCGCGATTGCGGTCGCTTTGCAGCTATTGTAGATTGATGTGAGTTGATGTCGTTGCAATCACAGCTTGATTACGGCAGCATTATGTGATGCATCTGCAATTTAAAACCATAATTATGATCATTAACTTCTTTCACATCCTTTTTCATTCCTTCAGATCACTAGGAACTAGATTAAGAGTATCAAAAAATGAAACGAGGATTGTCAATCAAGAACGTCATCTGCTAGACAATAAAGGGCTTTCACAAACCAGTGAAGAAACTGATTATGATCTAAATCAGGTACTATTTTACAATTTGATATATTACATTATATGTCTTTCCTTAACTTTTAGCAACTTTTCAAACTTCTCAAGTTTTAAAAGCATCAAACCAGATAGTTTAAAAAAGTTACGTGCATCTCTAGATTGTTATGTAAGCCGGTCGAGTCATGTAGTTTTAGTTTAAATCTCTCTCACTCACCCACATATATATAGACACACACTAAAAGTTGAACACGACAACATGCATGTAAGCATTTGATATATATAGATTTCAATTTCTTATTTTAAGATGTTAAATGAAAAAGGAGTGTTTCTCCATGCTGCTTTTATTATGTCTTTGTTGTTTTTTTTGTTGTCTACTACTTTTAGGCATTTATAAAAAGTTTTTACTTAAGCATTGTAATGTAAATTTGGCTCTTCAATTTGTCCTTGTGAGTTTTATTTAAAAATGTCAATGTTAAAATCATGCATATATTGTATAATGTGTTGTGTTATATAGTGAGCTGCATTTTTAGAGAGATGGCCAAAGTTCAAATCATATTTTATTAGAACTAGACCAGATTGGCTGGTCAAATTAGAAAAATTGAGAATCGATTATTTGATTGGTTCAATCAATCTTAAAAAATCGGTAAAAAACTTGAAAATCAATCATGAACCGACCAACCCTTTTAAATTGGTTACTATTCATACAGTTGAACCAGTCAAAATTTTCTTTAAAAAAATATTTAAAACTTTTTTAAGACATTGATTATTTAACTCCCAATTTATAACCAAAATTTAGCATTTCTTATCTTAATTTGTAATGTGGGACAAATAAGAACTTGTAATGTAATAAGAGTTTGACTTCAATTTATAATAAGAAGTTTCACCTTTCACCCTTTTACTTATTCAATTTAAAATTAGTATATGTTAGAAAATTATGTTCGTATTAGTATAATACTTTTAGTTTAATATTATTTATGTGATAAATAAATTTACTTATGTTAGAAATACATTTTCAATTTTTTTTTTGGTATTAATTATTTATACAATTAACATATGTATATTATATTTTTCTTACATATTGTTATATATTTATATAATATATATGTATATAATATATATGTATATATATAAAACCCAGATTGAATCGTGGTTGAACCTCAAAACCTTGACCATTTCTTCTTATCGGGTCAATAATCAGTCCGATTCTAAAAACATTGGTTCAAACATGGACAAAGCAATTGTTAAGAAGATTTCCTAGTCATGGTAATACCTATGGGTTTAGCCTCACAACAATGCTTGTGAGGACACCCTGGTCAAAGACATAAAAAATGTGTGTGTGTGTGTGTGTGTGTGTGTGTGTGTGTGTGTGTATGTATTATTGAAATAGAGTGTCGCTATGGAGAAATAATTGAGTGAGAAAAAGTGTGTGTGTGTGTGTGTGTGTGTGTGTGTATTGTTGAAACAGAGTGTCGCTATGGAGAAATAATTGAGTGAGAAAAAATAAAAGACACTGAGATTTAACGTGATTCAACAATGTGCCTACATCCACGGCTGGAGAGCAACAAGAAAATTATCATTATGTGACAAAAAGAATATTATAAGAATCACTAGTCAAAATATTTCTCATAACTCAAAACCCAATTACACCCAAGATCACTTTCACTCAAGTCTCTCTTAAACCCACAAAACTTTCTCTCACTATTAGAATCCTCTCTCACTTTAGAACAAGAGAATGAAGAGAAAGATTAAGAAGAGAGAATTCCTAGAGGTTGGAGTTTTTTTGATGTGTGTCTCCATAAGGCTTTAAGCATGACTATTTATAGCCAAATTTCATGACCAATATGTGGTCTAAAATCATCTAAAATTTCAGCCACAATTAGTGGCTTCATAATAGCCATTCATTATACTTTTTCCATTATTAGTGTGGCATAATGAATGCCATATATGCTGAGTGCTTGGTGGCCCTTATGTCTTTCAGCCATTAATTATTACATATATATATATATATGCCTTTATTATGTGTTGTCTATAATAATTGCAAGAAATGATATAATATTATTAATGTTATTAAATTAATAAGTAATTAATTAATATCATTTTACTTTGTATTGTGGATAAATTCCTTATTACTGGAAAATCTTTATAAAGCGATTTTTTTTTATCATTTAGCTTGCTCATGTGTAAACTGCAACTGCACAATTCATCTTTTATGAAAATAATATTTATTCTGCTATCTTGCAGGAGCCCGAATCAAGTGCGTGCTTACTTAGTGATATGTCAAATGAAGAAGAAATTAGTAGGACAATGAAACTTCCAGACCTCTCCTTCTCCTTTAGCACTCCTCTAATTCCAATGATGAATAGTGATCAAGGAAGAATGCGTTTTTCTTCACCAAATACCGCAGATAATCATGTTGTTGATTCTAATTCTATACAATCTGATGGGAGCAATTATATAAATTTAGACCTAACAATTTGAACATGTATAATTTCTTTAAACTTACACGCAATACTTATTATAATTTCAGGTTTTAAGGCAAAGACTTATTATAGTTTTTTTATAAGATAAAAATATATTAAGAAATTACAAGGGTTACTTCAACCCTTTTTCAGAAAAGGTGCAAGTATTGTATTATCTTAAAGAAAAGGTGCAAGTATGCTTCTATTTTAAGCTGCTTAATATTGCTTTTTAGAGTTGTGTTTGTGTATATTTATACCATTAATGATTTAATGATTTTTCTTGTTTTTATTTTATGTTTTAGATCAAAGGTTCCTTATCATGAATTTAATTTAAGACCTTTGCTTAAAGTTTCGCACAGTTCAACCACTAGAGTTACATCTAGTGACAATGAGTTTTGGCCTTTTGATTACTATATAAATATGAAGTATTGGCCGCAAAACATATATGAAGTATAACGTCAATACTTCTGTAATAATATCTTTAGTGTTTGCGGTTTAGTTTGAATCGATTTTGAGTAAAAAAATCAATCAATCCAAATATTATTATTTATATCAGTTTGAATTAGATTAGACTTGTTACATTTTGAAAATCAATTCAATCCAATCCAATTTAAATTGATTTGGATTATATTGATTTAATTGATTTTTGACCTAAAAAAAATTTTAAGCAAAAAATTTTGTGAGTTAAAAGTAATTTAACCTATTAAAAAAGAAATAAAAGAAAATAGAAAATAGGAAGTAGAAATACCTCATTTCGCATGCCTAAAATAATGTTTAATCACATAAAATGAGAAAAGTGTGTAAGAAATTAGAGTTATTACAAATAAAAATTTAAATTATATAATAAACAGATATATTATATAATATTAATCGATTTAGATTAGATTGGATCGATTTTGAAAATCAAATCTGAAATTCAATCTAATACAATCGGTTTTCAAAAACTTAATCTAAAAGAACTATATTTATTTAGTTTTAATTAGATTTTGACTTTTATGTTCAAATTTTGGTTTGGTTTTCAGTTTGGATTGGATTTGAACATCCCTAGTTTAGTTTAACTCAGGGATATATGATGGGCGTGTTGATCCCTCCTCTCTAGTAGGGTTTCTTTTCTTTCTCTACTAGGGTTTTCTCTCAGCCACCATCCCGCTGTACAAGGGCCTCCCCTGTGTCACTTTCGGTTCGTGTTGCTTCCTCTAACTGTGATTGGCTTTCTCTCTTGTTCGTGGCTCCCCTAGGCACACCGCTAGTTGTAGGTGTGGCATGCGCTGTTAGGGGAGTCGTAATGTCTCATTCTGGTTTGGCTAAGCTCTATAGTGTCCCCTTAGGCAAGTCCTATTCCATTTTTGACGAGCCCTGTGTCTACCAATCTCACTTTTTTATCATCAAACCTGCGTGCGGCGTCTCTATGTACGCAGATCTCGGTGGGTGCATCACCAAACCTGTCTCTGTTGCACATGGCATTGCTCCTCTGGTGACCGCTCAACCATGTGATTGCGGCCTAGTTGGTTGCTGTGTTCTACCTAACTTTGTCACTCTGCTACATCACTCAGTCATACCCTGTGACAACTGACACTGCTTTGCAATCCCACTCTTTCCATCTCCCAGCAACCACTTTTCTCTTTGTGCACCTGCTTCTGCGGTTTAGCGAGACCTACTGCATCCACCTCACCCACCCTTTATGGTCTCATCTAGCAACCAAGGATTGGAGACCTTTGCTGGTGACAAGGAGGAAGAAGATGAGGTAACTAAGCAATCAGAGACGTCGCAGTGATACCTCATCGGTCGAATGTTCACTAAAAAGCTACTAGCATTTGGGACCTTTTTCACAAACTCAAGTCATGGGGTGAGCACCATTTTGAACTCCTTTGAGAACGAAGTTAAGATCATTATCTACCTAGCTATTGACAATGTTCCTAAGGACAAGACTTCTCTACCTCACACCGTGTGCTCCCTCATCAAGTCCTTATCCAGCGGATCAAGTAAGATGTTACCTCTCTTGTCAACATCTTTATCCATATATATAAGGGCTACCTTTGAAGAATGATTGGTGGAGAAGTGTAGCCAAGAGCCTACTGACTATGGAGCAGGCAAGAGAATTTGCATATGTTCCACCTAAACCACACCATCATTGTTTTATCTTTCAACTAGTCACACTTCTAAGCTTGTTCGAAGATCTTTTTTAGGCATAAGCCCCAACTTTTGTACTTGGGACCTAGCTTCCCTTTTCATTCCAATAATATATTTCTTTGGAAAAAAGAAAACAAAAAACTCAGGGACATATAATGCTCGAATTGTTATCAACCATTCCTCATGATTCATTCTTGATGTATTAAAGTCCATACAATTTAGATTTATAAAATTTTGTTTGTTAGTATATATTCATTAGTAATAGAGAGAATATATATAACCTTTTAAATAAACAACTTCTTTGAATTTTGTATATTCTTAAAGTCTTAAAATCAATATTTTAATATTGAAAAATTGGTTCAGAATATATTATTCAGAATATATATATATATATATATATATATATATATATATATATATATATATTGAAATTCATCATGTCATTTTGCTCGATTCATCTAATTTTAATTTCTAGAAATCAAAATTTTTTAACTAATTTCAACGTTTCTCCCAATTTATAATATTATTAATTTATTTATTAAAAAAGATCATTAATATAATTTTTTTATAAATCGCAAATTGTGCAAAGAATGAACAACTGGACCCACGATTAAAAAAAATAAAATAAAAGTTGGAAGTCCTACAACTAAAAGCTACCGTCAAGTACTATAGAAGTAAAGAAAAGAGATTGGAAGAGACATTATCAGCTCATACATTGGAAGCTAGCCCACGGCTTTAATGAAAAAGTGACCTAATTTAACTTGGATAAAAAAAGCTATAAATTGAGGAGAATTGGCAGCAACAGGGAGCGCAGCGTGAGATGAGATACAAAGCAAAGGCGCAAAGACGGAGAGAGACGTAGCAAGAGAGAAATTTGCAGAGAAGAGAACAAGAAGAGCAGTATTAATGAAGAATTTTAGTGAGATAATTTTATTATTTTTTAATATTATTATATCTTTCTAAATTCTTTATATTAAAGGGATGAAAAAATCCTGATTGTTTTGACATTGTTATATTGAATTATTTTTCTCAATTTTATGATTTAATATTTATTGATTTTATTTTTCTATCATATTATATAAATAAATTTTTAGATGAGTTCAGATCTTGCTTTTCTCATACTTTGTAATTTATTTGTGTTAACTGAGTGTTGGTAGTAATTGTTAGATATCAATTATGATTTTTTATTAGGAATACATTTGATGATTTGATAATTTACTATTGATTAAGAAAATTTTATCATACACTTGATTATTATTTTTAGTGCTTCATTGATAGATTTTTTATGATCACATGCTTTATCGCTAGATGTTCATGAGATAAATTATTCAGGTATAATAATTTGACATAGCTAATGTTAAAATTAGTCTTAATGGATTCTGACCCTTAGTCCTTTTACATTTGGTAGAAACCTCATCCGTATACTTGCTTTCTTTTAATTTATTTTTTTTATTATAATTATTTATTTAATTTAATTTTTGCATATTTGGCTTATCAATTTGTCTGACTAGATTAGAAAGAATTTTTTAATACTTAAAATTAACTCTAAGTCTCGGTGAAATCGACCTCGTTCTTACTCAACTGTATTTTGGTATGGCTCGTACACTTGCGAGTATTTAAAGACTTTTAAAAAAAGTCACAACAATAGTAAAAGTAGACTATGACCTTAGGTGAATTTTACCTATAATGTCAAAGGTTTCAATTTTAGAATTGTCACTTTATGAGAAGTCTTACTGCCTAATTGTAACACCCTGAAAAAATATGTTAAGCTTGTATATAGTTACAGAGATAGCATAATACTTACTTAATATGTCTGTGTAGTTTTGTGGCTTTCTGAACACGTTTAAGTACTTTGCTGTAATACTATGCGTGAAATATAACTGTTATTTGCTCTGGAAGTGGCTTAAACTGCTTAGTTAGTGGAAATAAATCTGGAGAATTTTGTTTCCAAGTCATAAATGTGGGAACTGTGTTACAGTTAAAGTTTGAGGTTAATCGGAGTTAGTTTGACATTTTTAAGCATATTGGTTGTGTGTTTTAGTGCCGGATTGACCCCCAGCTGATATGGAAATATCCGTTTTTGGTGAAATAGAATTTTTAATGAATCTAGGATTTATTTTAAATCTGTTGATAGCTAGGAAATCAGATTTGGTAAAATCTGAGTGTTCTTAGCAGATTAAGGTTTTAGTGCTTTTTGTGAGAAGCCAAAATTGGCTCTTCTATATAAATTCACTCACGACTGAGAGTGAAAGGAAAATATAAAACAAAGAAGAGAAAAGAGAAAACGTGAAGAAGGAGAAAGAGGAGAAGCCAAGAGGCAAATAAGGATTGGAGAGCTTGAATCCATCCTTGGCCATCTTCAAGACCTTAAGGTAGGGGGAAATCTTGTTTTGATTATTTGTATTTCATTTTCTTCTTTTGGTTCAAGAGAGGCTTGAAGAGGAAATAAAGGTTTGATAAGTGATTTGGTGATTTATGAGTTAAATCTTGATGTGGATAGATTGGTTGAACTAGAAACTGATTTATTGATGTGCTAGGATCAAGTTTTCATCATTTGGAAGCCTTGATCCCCATTTAGGTCAGTTTTGGGGGTTTTAGGTCATGATTGGGGTTTTAATTCATAAGTGTTGAATTAAATGAAATTGAAGTTGTTTACGAGTTGTTATGTGTAGTTGGACCTTGTTAGAGGTTAGAAATCACTTGAAATAGGATTTTGAGTGATTAGAAGAGGGTTTAGTTCCAATGGAACAGTACCCGTATCTGTAGAATTTTGCATATTCTGGTTTCTGTAAATGACGTCGCGGCGTGGCACATGGAATGTCGCAATGTTGGGAAGAATAGGGGATGCGCGTCGCGGTGTTGCACATGAATGTCGCAACGTGGGAAGCTTTTTTTGCCAATACTTGAACCCGAGACCTAGGCGCTGAGACGTGGCACAGGGTATGTCGCGACATGAGTGCCAGAGAATAACTATAAGTTGTGTTTGATGCCCTAGAGCCTTCCAGTAATGTAATTTTCTTCTTTTATACTTCTTA
The DNA here is from genome assembly GCA_029884595.1 of Ormosia semicastrata. Classification (NCBI taxonomy): domain Eukaryota; kingdom Viridiplantae; phylum Streptophyta; class Magnoliopsida; order Fabales; family Fabaceae; genus Ormosia; species Ormosia semicastrata. Next base: position 1,510,685 of record JAQQTO010000040.1, read on the forward strand.
AGGAGTGATGAGACTCTAGTAGGAGTATTTAATGAAGACTGGGTGATTTTGAATCATATTTGATTTGAAATGCTAATTATATGGGATAATTAGACATGATTATACACATCTACTGTGCATTGTAATGAATTGAGGAAATGAGCTTCCCTAAGTATTAGAATCACTTATGCTTGCTCTTTTAAGAGTGATAAGGTACTTTTAGAATTATTTAATGAAGTATTGTGATATGAACATGAAATGCATATAAATCAATTGTGAAACTAATTATAGGAAGTAATTAGTAATTATTTTGCATGAGATGTTTGAGAAAAATAATGAGGTGTATAATATCCTTGTTATGTTGTTTGAAGCATAGATTGATAATATCCTCTCTATGTGCTTGTTGAATAGATTGGGTGAGTAATATCCTCTTTGTGTTGTTTGAAGTATATTGAGATGTGTAATATCCTCTTTATGTTGTGTGTAATAAGGTGAGTAATATCCTTATTACCTTGTTGAGTAAGAAGGTGAGTAATATCCTCTTTGCTTTGTTTGACCAGTGAACGTGAGTAATATCCTCTGTTTGTTTTGATGGATAGTGTTGGTGAGTCATATCCTCACTATGCTTGATATTATACATGATGTATGTTTTGCCTTTTTGAAAAGTATAAGCCCCGTAGATGTGGGTGATTACTTTTTGATAGGTGTGAGCCCCGTAGATGTGCGTGTTCTATTTTGGGTAAGGTGGATTGTATTATTCCTAATATAGTGATTTTGAGGATGGATTTCCTTATTCATTATCGATAATTGTGTAGTTGATAGGCTTCACTACCCAGGGGGGAATGAATTTCCTATGTGATAATGATGTTTACTGGATGGACTTCAAGTGCTTGCTCAAGGTTATGGTTGTGACTTCCATTACTTTGTTCAAGTTTCATGCATTTATGACATTACCATGGAATTGGAGGTTCCTGGATATGATATCATACATTATTCATTTTCATACTTAGGATTTTGCATAGGCATAAACATTAGACATAACTTAGCATAGCATGGCGATTGTATGAGCGGTTGCTATAATAACATTTTCATACATTGCAATTGTATAGGCAATTGCGTGTTTCTGAGATGGAGATGTTGTTGCTTCTGTGATAAAGTGTTATTTTTGATAATTGTTAATATTATCTGAATGAGTACATATGTTTATGTATATGCTGGTATTGGAATACTTCTACTGAGACATGTTTTCTCACCCCGATTGTGTTGTCATGTAAATCCAAGTGTGAGTTCCTCAAAAGGAAAAAAAGAAGATGGGTGAAGATTAGTATAGTTATAGACTTTTGTTGACAAGGCTTGTATATTATGCTAGATCTTGTTATAAAAGCTTATGTATTACAATATGCCTTTAAGGCAATGAGGTATACATGTAGCTGTTCATTTGTGGCTCATATCTTCTATATAATGCTGGTATGTTATATTGGAAATTACGTAGCTGTAGTAAGTAACATGCTTGAATCTAATTACTGTAATATACTTTGGTTATATTATAGTTATTAAATTCAGGATGTTACACTAATCACTACTCTTGACCTAAAATTGTTTGAATAATTACTTAAGAAAAACATATTATTTTATACTTCGATGATTGTCTCAATTCTAAAGGACATATGTGTAACTTTGTTTGATTGCACTCAAATGTGTGATTAGTGCAATATATAAGGAAAGAAAGATGCTAAGTACACAGACAAATCATGCATAGATAGGTCATAGAGAAACAAGTATTTGTCATCTAAAGTAAAAATCACATCACGCAAGAATGGGAAATTTTATGATACTTATCTTCTTCTTTTTTAAGGTATAATATTCAAAGTGAGATGTCAAGTATTTTATTAACTATAAATTATTTTTAAATATTTTTCATGAAATCATAAATGCTTGACAACTCACCTAGGTACCATACTCATATAAAAAATTTCTTCCCACTTAATGTTTCCCATGGGTGATTTCTAAGGAGTCTATATTTGGCGCAAGTAAAATTTCCCATAAGGAAAGGGATATTAGTTAAGGAGCTCGACCCAAGTCTACTCTCTTAGCCATTTTTTAAATGTCACGGTTCTTTAATCTGACAACATTTAACAGTTTTGGATTATTTTATTGATAATTTGTCCTTAAAATTGTAACTATTAATAGATTAGAACATAGATTTTTAGCCTCTCCACTATTAAGCATTTATTATCATAGGAAAGCATAAAATTTCAATATTTTGAGTGAGGATTAGTCTCACTGTTGGTATAAAATATAAACTTTTTCATTTACAAAAAAATACATTAGCAAACAAAACATCTTATGATTGATTTAACTACTAAGTTAAATTTCGATTACCGAATCGAAACTAACCCTTTCAATTAAGATATTATAACTAGTTTTGCAGGTTCATAGGTAATTCGAAGGCAAGGGGTGAATTCTTAAAGACGTATTTCAATTTGACAAAAGGAAATAATTTCTCGAAGTCACATATGAAATTGAAACAAAGAATGAAGAACACTTAAGCAAATTTCCAATATTGCAAAGGGCGTTTTCGAGTTCAAGACATCAAGAAGTAGACTCAAGGTAGTTGTATTTAATTCAAAATTCAAATTTAAGTGTTCGAATTTGAATTTAGGAAGTTATTAGTAGTTGAGTCTGTAATATTAAAACAGGGTAATCATTGTTGTTAATTGAGAAAGTTATTTTTGACAAAGACACTTGTCAAGATCTTGTCAGAATAACAGTTACCACCTTTGTCTATACATACTAAAAGGGTGAAGACATTTAGGTTGGCTGGAAAACACTTGCACAAACTCTCTCATAATTCTTGTCACATTTATCATAGACTTTAAAGGATACACACATAGACTAGACAAATATGCCTTTCACCCAATTTTATTTCTGTAATCTTTACTATTCAATGTAAGTTTAAAACAATTCCTTTACATTTCCTGCAATTTCTTTTATTTTTGATCGAGTGATTCTTAGAGTTATTTGATTTCTTTTACCTGCTTTCTCTAATTTTCTGCAAGTTTAACTTTATGCTAGTTTTACTTTCCTACATTTTTATTGCTTTCCTTGCTTTATTTACTTCTTTGCAATTATGTTTTTTATGCCTCTATTGATTTTTTTTATTTACTTCCATTTAGATTCTAGTGGAATTTACATTTTTGCAAGTTTAAGTTCCTTGTCCTTTAGTATTTTTCTTGCTTTCTTTATATGCTTATTTACATGCTTTAACTTATTTTTGATTGCTTTCTTTTAACTCCTAGTTCATTTTCGATTAAGTCTTTTTATAATAATTCTTACTCTTTACATCCATACTTCACAACATTCTTATTGGAATTCGAGATAAATTTATGATATTCTTTCGATTTTCAAATCACCAAGTACTTAAGAATCCTTTAAAAGAATAGATTCCCTTCCTAGACTGATAACATGAACTAAATTAGTCCTTCGAAAAATTTTCAAGTAAACAAATTGACATGTCCGATGGAACTAAGCCTAGAGATTGGTTTGTAAAAGATTCCACTTAAAAGCTTATGCGATTAAGAAGTGGTAATATAGTGTCAAAAATGTTAGAAAATAATTCAAACAATTCTCAAAACCCTCTTTAGGGAAATAATGGAGTTAGTGGCAATGTTGACACCATAGTGTCTAGAACATTTCCATCAAATCCTATAGTTAGTAAAATTATTCCTACTATAAGGGCTTTTGTTTCTACTTCGGAAACTAAAAGGAGCCCTAGGGTGAATCGAACGACACCAATATATGGGTTGCCTCCTTGTGCTTTAACTCAAATTGTAACACAGCCTGTAGGTTCTACTCAAGCCTATTATACTATAACATTACCAAACGTTTCACCAAGAAATCAAGGCAATGATTATGGTAAAGGGGAAGGAATGAGCACCAATCGAAATGAAAGGTTGAATGTGGGAACTATTGTTTTCCTAAATATCCTTAGGGATTTGTCATCAATCCAATTAGGAAATACAAACATTACTCTAAATAATATTCGGCAACAAGTCGATGAGAGCAACCATGAGATGGTTAATATGATGATTCAACAAATGACCATATTCATAACACCCCTAATCGAGTCAACTGATAGTACCTATAATGCTTTGTCTTTGCAAATGGGTTGAATTGCTTATGTGTTTGGACAACCTGAGGATCCTATAGTAAACCAAGTTGGAAATGCCCAACTAACACAAAATGAGCAATATCAACCTGTTTAGCCTAAGGGGGTTCGAATTGTGAATCGAAATTAGAATGCTAATCAGTACCTGGAAAGGTTTAGACAAAACAATCTTAGGGGCATTACAACATTAACTAGGTTGTTGAAAAAGTTTTTAATAGGTATGGTTTTTATGTGGGGTATGTGAACCAACCTTACTTCATTTCAACATTCCTTGATTTCATTCAACAGGCAGAACTGCTTAGGGGTAGCAAAGTCCTAAAACTAACTAAGTTTGCTGGTGAGGTTGGTGAGTCAACAGTCAAACATATAGCTCGATACACAATTGAGTTAGGGCAAATTGCCAAAAATGAGTATTTAAGAATGAAGTATTTCTCAAGTTCCTTAACCAAGAATACTTTTACTTGGTTTTCGACATTAAATTCAGTCCATTCTTGGAATCAATTAGAAAGAAGTTTTCATGAACAATTTTTTTGAGGAGAAACCAAAGTTATCCTAATGGACTTGTTTAATATTAAACAAGTGAAGAATCAATAGATGATTACTAAGCTCAATTTAGGCAAATAAAAGCTAGGTGTTTCACTATTATTCCTGAAGCTAAAATAGTTATGATGGCCACTAGTGGCCTTGATTATTCAATAAGAAAGAAACTAGTTAACCAACAACTATTAGGTATGTCTCAGTTAGCAAATAAAGTGAGACAAATTGAATAGCTTAAGATTGAAAAGGAAAGGTATAAGAAACACATAAGGCGTGATAAAATTGTCTATGTTGAAATAAATGAAAATGAAAATGAAGATGTTGACGAAGAGGGTAACAAAGTGAACATAGCTGAACTTCAGTCAGGTCTTCTGTATGTTTGTGCATCTTTGAAACATGTTAGAGCAAAGGATAATTCGAAATTCATAAGTAGACAATCCTATGGCTTTGATATAACAAAAGTTGATCAAATATTTGATGTGTTGTTAAAATATAAATAAAGCAAATTACCAAATGATAATAAAATTCCTTCTCCTAAGGAAATTAAAGGTAAAAAATATTGTAAGTACTGTCATAAATATGGTCATTAGCCAAACAATTGTGTCCGTTTTAGGGACTTGATTCAAAAAACAATCAAAGAAAGAAGGCTTAAATTCGAGGACAAAAATAAAGAAGACATGAAGGTTAACACTAATCTATTCAAGGTGAACACTAGTTATGTTGAGTCAATGGATTTTCTTCAAGTAAATATGGTGGATGTCACTAAGAATGCAACTCCTGAGGTCAATACTAAGGTTGATCTTGATATGCTTGAGGCCAATGAGAAGGAAATCTATCCCAAGGCAGGGGAAAGCTTAGTAGACATCCTGATCCGGAAGAAGGAGGATAAGAAAGAAGTGTCACTATGGCCTCGGTACAACGCGATATTTGATAGGTTAGCTGCAAAATCCTTTAAAGCAGCTAAGAGAAAGAAGAAACATAACAAGATTCCTATTCAAGGAGGAATCGAGACCCAGAACTTACATGTGGATGTAAAGCCTGGGGTGATGGTTACCTCACAAGGAAATCGAAGAAGGAAAACCAAGGTATCACCTGCAAATGTGGCACCTAATAAGTGGTATTGAAATAGTCAGGCTCCAGTTTAGAAGCCAAACTGGAACAAGTTTGAATTGGGTATTCAATACCATATGTTGGGATATGGGGGAAACCCTTATACTTGGTTGAGAAACGAAGTTGGACAATCTTCAACTTAGTATAGGGGCCCTTACATGTCGAAGAAGCAATGGAGGAAGGCGCTATGACTTCGACACTAGCAATTGTCATAGCAAGCCCAACAAATAGCTCAGCAAGAAGCTATGAGGCAAGCTATTTGGTTGAAGGCTGCTTAAATGAATATCCAGCTATATGCTAATGTGCTAAAATGAACAACAAGTCAAGTTGAGAAAGGGAAACTGTAACACCTCAATTTTTTATTTTTCTTGATATAAATATGTTTTACAATATTTGTGAATTTTTGTGAATTTCTGAGAATTTTTAAAATATTTTGATTATTTTAATATTATTTTAGATTGTATGTGTGTTTGAGGTGTGCAACACCCCGAACTTCATTTTTTCTGAATATATATGAATTTTATAATTTTTATGATTTTTTTGAATTTTTGTGAATTTTTCTAAAATTTTGATTATTTTAATATTATTTTGAGCTATGTGTGGGTCTAGGGTGGACCCGAGGTGGGCCTAGAAAAATAAAAAATTTTCCTAAATCAAAAAGTTTCGGACTGTCATGGCGGGGACGAGGGATCTTACTAAATCCGAAACTGGGAATAGTTGACGAAAATTTTCTGTATTTGAGTTTTCTATTATCTATTGGATAATGTTATTATCCATTGGGTAATGTTTTTATTTATTGTGTAATGTAATTATCCATTGAACAATGACTAGTAGTAACTATTATTCTTTGGGTAATAGTTTCTAAAAATATCTTTTAAAAAATATCTTTTGAAAAATATCTTGAGTATTAGTCAACAATAGTAGCATGGACTTTGATTTGCACCCTTGGATGACAAGACTTGAAGGAGAAGCTTTACATATCTATCATTGATCTAATCAATGGTTTAGAAGTAAGACTTAATGAGGAAGCCTTGGATGATCATCATTGATCTAATCAATGGTGTAAGAGCAAACTTAGTAAGGAAGCTTTGGATGTTCATCATTGATCTCATCAACGGTTGTGAGAGTAAGCTTAATGTAAAAGTCTTGGATATCCACCATTGATCAAATCAATGGTTTAGGAAGCAAGCTTGCTTGCTTAGTTGTTAAATAGTCAATAAAAATGTCTAACCAATAGAAATTGGTCAAGCTTAGTGGCTAGCCAATGGGAGGAGAGCTTGGAGAGCAAGTTTTGACTTTCATAAAGCATCTTGGAGAAGCTTTGACCTTTCCTTTGGATGACCATCCTCACAGCCATAGGCTTCTAAAAGGGACCAAAATTGATTTTCTATCACATTTTCAAAACTCTCTCATCTTCTCTCCAAAACACCTCACAGCCGAACACCAAGGATCTACCTTCCCATTTCCCTAAATCTCATCTAACTTCATATCTTGAATCCTCTTATCAATCCAAGATACTTTTATGTTATGAATTTCTCAAGATTCATTCATCTTCATCCTTCTATCAAGCAAAGAACACAAAAGATCTTACCTTTTCTCTCCTTGTATAGCTCACGACAACCACCCTAAAACCACCTTCCAAGTTTGTTTAATTTAAATCAACCCTTGATCTTTGACCTACATACAATTCCAAGGCACCTTGTAGTTGTGACCAACATCTAGTTCCATCCACTTTTATCTTTTCTTCAAGCTTAAAGTTTGAAGGCTTTTGAGGTGAAGTTCTTGATTTTCATCTCTAATTTTTCAAAGTTCTAACCATGATTTTGATCCATGGTTATCATAGTTTAAAACCTTAGATGTTAATATTGTATGTTTTCTTTGTTTTGAGATCAAGTTGGTGGAGAATGTGTATTTGAAGAAGGACAACAAGGAGCTTATGAAGCTACATCTAAGGTAAGAGGGAGAATAATCTCATCGGCCATTTGTGGTGGTGTGGAAATAGATTTGTTTGTGTTTGTGAATGAAAAATCCCTTAAAGGATTTATTCATTTGATTGTGTATGTTTATGTGCTATGTGTTGTTATATGTGATTTTATTGCCTTAATAATTATGCATAATTTTTATTAAGTGAATACTATGTGAGATGATATGATTTTGATTGAATTGTGATTAGATGCTTAATATGATTTTATTGCTTTAATAGTAAGCATGAATATGTAATAGTAGAAATATGATGAGTGATATGTTGTATATGATAAGAATCATGTGGAAAGGAAAACTATTTTGGTTTAAAGAACCAAGAGGCACATGGCCTTCATGAGTATTTTGGAGAAAATAACTTAAAATATTTTACTAAGTATGAATTTTAGATGATTATGTAGCAAGTAATTGGATTAAAGATTTTTACAAAGAAAAATGATATAGGAAATGAATAAATATTTGATTATGGAATATAAATTGATTTTTGGCCAACATGCCAAGAATTGGTATTTTAGACCAAAAATATTTTCTCAAGTGTAGTCTTAAAGGATAAATTAACAAGAACTCAATTTAGTGAATTTTGAGATGTAAAAAGAAAGTAAACTAATTTTTGGAATTAATTAAATTAATGAATTAAGGTCATGATGGAAAATAAATTTATAAGTTAAAGTTTACCGCGTATAGCTCACCCTTTGAGTTTTGAAGCACGTTAGAAAACTTTGAGTTATAATATTTGATTAAATCATGGAAGTGTAAAATTTTGCGAAGAAAATATTAGAAAGTATTATTAAGAGGAAATTTATTGAAAAAAGTTTTATTTAATTAAAATAAATATAAGTTTTTGAAAGGATATTAGAAAATATTATTTAGAGGATTTTTAGCAAGACAATAATTTTTAATGATAATTTGGAGTTTAAAATATTTTATTTAAGAAAGTTTTATTAAGAGTAAAGAACAAAGATTTTGAGATATCTTGAATTAATATGAATAATATAAGTTTTTGTGAAAAATGTTAGGAAATATTATTTGGAGGAGGTTTATTATAAAAATGTAGGAAATATTATTTAAAGGTAATTTATTAAGAAAATATTGGAATTAAAGTTCAATTTTGATATTAAATGAGAAAAGTTTTAATTTAAGCTTAGAATATGATTAAAATGTTTTACGCTTAATGGAAAATAAGTAGAAAAACTTGTACGCGATTTAAAAATGGTGATTTTTAGTTACGTGATTAAGAAAACGTTTTAAAATTGTTGATACCCAATTTTGTCATTTTTTTTATTTTAATTTTTATTTTATTTATTTAATTTAATTTAAATTTCTTTCTTTTAAAAGGAAAAAAAAAGAAGAAAAAAAAAAAAAAAATCACTAACTTTGTTCTTACGGGTCAACCCATGACCCAATTTCCCTTCTCAACCCATAACCCAATTTCCTTCTTCCTGCTATTGCAACCCTAGCCTCCACAATCAGTTGCATTGAATTGGATTAAAAGCTTCAGACAGTTTTCTTTTCCAATCATCAAGTTCTGACGGTTTTCTTCTTTATTTGCATTAATTCAGAAACTCAAGGTTCAGACCGTTTTAATCTTTTTGCATTCCAATCATCAGAAATCGAAGAGATTTGATTTGACATGTTTTTTTTCCTTATAAGAATCACACACAAATCAAAAGGGGGGATCATTAAAAGAAAAAATGAAAGCAGAGAATACAATCACAAAGCAATCACATATTCAGAAATTCTCACACAGTAAAAATCCCCTCACACAGAGCCTCTGTAACCACCAACACCAAATCCATACCTCTATTCACGGCCAACCTCTCCTCTGCCACCCCAAAACCGTGAACCACCATTCCCACCTCCTCCCAATTTCCATAACCTTCAACCCAATAAAAAAAAAACCTTCGGCCACCTACCATCATCCTCACAACTCAAACCACCACACCACCTCCATAGCTGCCCATCTCACCATCAAGCTTCCATCACCACCAAATCATCAAGACAGCAACCCTCCACCACTGTGCCACCGCTCGGACCAGACGACAGGCCATCGTGCATCAGGATCCAGATCCGGCCACCATCCACCTTCGCCATCCTCGCGTCACGCCTCTGCCACGCTGCCTCGCGCCGTCCCTTGCACCAAGCGTGAACCACTGTGAGCCTCCATTTCCTCTACTGTTTCATTTTTTCTCACAAAGACCATAAGAGTCTCTTTCTGATTGTTTTTTTTATTTAAACCACCCTTCTCTCCTTTTTCTTTTTTTAAGTTACGGGGGACAGCCTTGTCCTCCCCTTCTCTTTACTTTTTTTTAAAGAAATTTGGGTGGTCACCCGTGACCACCATTTCCTCTCTTTTTATATATATATATATATATATATATATATATATATATATATATATATATATATGGGTGGTCTCTCTCCCATTTTTTTTAACATAAAGACAATTTTTTTAATTAAAAAATAGATAAAAAGCTTAAAAATAAGTATTTGAAGTCTAAAAAATGAAATTGTTTTATTTTAAAATAAAATAAAATAAAAATAAAAAAATACATAAAAAAGAAGAAAAATAAAAAATAAAAGATAAAATAAAATAAAAAATACATAATATTTTGTTTGTTGTTATGATTATTATACTTGTTAGTATGTGATTTTAATTTAATTATTTTTGTATTAATCAAATAAATTTAAAACTGACCGATGACGGAAAAATTAGGAGAGGATCGGAGCGCCGATCAAATACACTCTTCCCAATAATCTTGAGGCTTTATATTGGATTTTACTAGGAGCGCTGGCGAAGTCTAGTCCTCATACTAAATTAAATAATTTCGTAAATTAAATTTTTTTTCTTTTTTTTAAAATCGAAATAAAAATCATTTTGTAAAATAAAAATTCTCAAATAAAAGTAAACAATTTCATATAGTTTCAACATCATGGTTGAGGTGAATTAAAGTTTTATTTTTTATGAAGACTTTTTTTTTTGGAAATTACTACAAAAATCTCATTATGCCTAAAAATATTTTTCTTGATAATAAATGAGATTTTATTTGGTCATTTACTTAAAAAAAAAACATTCTCTTACTTTAAATAAATTTCTTTGAATCAAAATTTATTCATTGAAATAATGTTTTATTTGGCCATTTTATTTTAAAAATTACTTCTCTTCAAAAAATAAAATTTTAATTCACCACTTTTATATAATATGTTGTAAACCTGGAATTTGTCCCAAAATAATGGCAATTTAGCCACTCATTGCTTGTCTTAGTCATTTATCATTCTTGATATTATGCTTGACAAAATGGGACATGTCAAAATAAAAAATAAAAAAAATTCTTTTCTTTTAATTAATAAAGGACCAATTTAATTAACTTTGCAAATAACATTAGATTAAACAGGTAACCATTCTTAGAACGGACGGTGTATGGTGCTAACACCTTCCCTACTCGTAATCAACCCCCAAACCACGAACTCTAAAACGCAGACTATCTTTTAGGTGTCCAATTACACCATTCCATTTAATGGATAAAGCGATTGGTGGCGGCTCCCAACACCCCGAGGTCTTTCCTCCTTGTTCTTTTTATTTTCGCGGCGCTCTTCGGATCGGACGGATTGCAATGCGGCGACTCCACTCTTAGGGGACAGTTAGAGGGTTAAACCTTATTTTAATCTTATGTGATTTGCTCTTTAATTATGTTGGTCCGTTTTTGTTTTATTTGTTTATTTATTATTTGTTTCATATTATTATACATTTTGTTTGCATTATATGTATTATATTTTTGCTTTGTAAATAAGTTCGCTCATGTACACCTGCACACACAAGCTTTATACCCCAGCTCAGTACCTTGTAGGCTTAGATAGATGGTGAAGTAGTGTTGCTTTGTGAGACCGTTGGTCTCCGGTTAGGCACATGAAAACCCCTCACTCAAATTGAACTCTTTCCGCTTGTAACCTATCATGGGTGAGGATGGAGGACTCTTGCTAGCCAAAGTGTTGGTGACAGCAAGGGGCAATTTGGGGACCTTTTGTCTGATAAGGGTCTGAACCAAAGCTATCACTTGTAGATATAACCTTAGAGCTACCATCGTTTATAGAACCTATCCTGCTGGACGGGTACCAAGATTAGGTACCCCTTTTCCTCTAACATATGAGGAATTTCTGTTTGTCTTTTATTTTGTAGTTGCTAACTCCCTTTTCGTTGTTTTCTTTTATCTTGCATTTGTATATGTGGTCCAATCCTATAAAGATATCAGTAAACCTCGATCATGAATAAGGGAAAAATGGCTCTAATGTCTGAGGTGGCAGAGAGTATCTAGGCTGTCAGTGAAGAGTCTACAAGAATTCAAGCCAATGAAGGAAATAGTTTGCATCACGAGGATGTTCCTTTACCTCTCTTAAAGGGGAGCCATGACTTTGAGCAAAATGACCTAAGGAGGCTCTGTAATATGTGGTGTAGTATGAGAAGACAAAAAGAGTTCAATGACAAGTATGGAGATATTGCAACTCTCATGTTCATCACCCCTGACCTCTAAATATTGAAAGCTATGCTTCATTTTTGGGACCCCTCATATCGGTGTTATACTTTCTAACAATTTGACTTAGTGCCAATGACTGAGGAGTATGCTAGGCTTCTTAATAGAGACGACATACCCATGGACAAAGTGTACTCACATGACCCCAAGAAGATGCCAAGAAGGATGCAGTCCAAATTGATAGGGATTCATGCCAATGAATTGGACAAGTACATGATGGATGAAGGACGAAGTCTAGATTCAGAGTTTTTGCTTAGGATGGTTGAAGCTCGAGTTGATCAAAGTTTTGGTTTGGTAGCACTAGCCCTCGCAATTTATGGGTTAGTAATTTTTCTGAGATGGAAAAATCAAATAGATGGACATATGATCAATTTGTTCAAGCAGATCGAGCATGGGGTACACCCAGCCTCACCAATTTTAGCCGAGGCAATTCGATCCCTGAATTATTGTCGAGTCCATCAGAAAGGAAGATTTTGGGGATGTGCACCATTGCTTACAGTATGGATGTTTAGTCATATGCTAACCTTGAAGTGCTTTAACCATCCAAAAGTTAATCTAAAATAGTATGTCATACCTAAGCACCCGCTCTCTCTATATAATCGTGACAATTGGCCTCCCCGAACTCCGATGATGAGACAATGGATTAGTTTTTTCATGGAGGACTAAGTGGTTTCCTCTCACTTATATCGTATATAGATGTGGAAGCAAATCTTGGGTTCCACTTATTGGCCCATGGGGAGTGGTGGGCTATGCACCAACTATGGTCCGAAGACAAATGACATCCCTACAATTCATTCCTATGACTCATGGGCTGTCCAAATTTGAATTCTCGTATGGCGATGAAGGAACCATTCATAAAATAAAAGAAGTCATTGAAGATTGGAAGGACACAAGAAGTGTGAAGCCCGGTCTCCCATCATCTGAAATGACACCGGAATACCTAATTTGGTAGGCTAGTAGGAAGAAGGGGTTTCTTGCTCCCAAGGTACAGGGTCCAGAGTCACCAATGCACTAATTTAATGAACCTATTGACTACTATGCTAAAGCAGAGGTGCGATATGAAATCATTTATCGGTAGTGGACCACTAAGAGAAGGTCCTTGAAAGATCAACTTGGCACTGCAAGAAGGAAAATCCAAAGTCAAGAACAGGAGACAGCCTCTAAAGAGATTGAAATAGAGAGGTTAAGGAAAACATGCCAAGCCCTCGAAACCATCATTCAAGGGAAAGATGGTCAACTTCAAGAATTCAAGAATGAAGTTAAAATCTTGAATCAACATTTGGAAAAATATGTTGAATGGTCTACTTTCTTGGAAAGTAAGAAGATGCGGTTGGAGGATGATGTTCTTTTCTTGACTAATGAAAAGAATTTCTATCTTAATGCAAGCTAAGAAATGGAGCGGAAAGCCAAAATGGTTATTGATAATATGAGGGAAATCTCCAACCATTCAAGATAGAGGGCAAGAGAAATCATCAAAGTGGAAGCCAAGCTAGCACCAGGAGAGAACCAAGATATCCTGACTCGGGTTAGGAAGGACCTTGACTTCCTAGGAAAATTTCACTGAAAAGGATCACTAAAATTAGTTCCTTGTTCTAGGAGTGCTGATATAATTTAGAGTTAGCATGACTCTTTTCATTTTGTTTTGTAAAGCTAACTCCTCTATCCTACTTGAGGAGTAGCAATGATCAATATGTGTAAAACTCTCTATGATCATAGAGCTTTTCTCTTTGAATGAATGAGGTTTATCGATATCGCTTGCTACTTTGGATCATGTCTCTACATGCATAGTTTTATTTTTGTTTGCATTTTCCTTTCCTTTTTCATATTTTCTAATAAAAAAATAATGAATACAGAAAGGAAAAATGTCTCTACGACACCCATATAGGACTCGCTCTCAATCAAAAGTCATAGATGAACTGGGTCAGTCACAAGAATAGTTGAGAAGTGAAGTAAGTCATCTAAAGGAACAAATGGCTAAGATCTTGGAAATTTTGGAAAAAATGAGGAACACAGAGGGGACTCCTTCAAAGGCAAATGACGATCCTTCGGCCACACCTGCTCATCCGTCTGGATTTACGCCAATTCCTTGGCACTATCCTAGTGTCACCTCTCAAGGGGCCATGATGCCACTCACCATCTACTCAAATAATCCTAAAACATAGGTATCTTCATTCCCACCATATGGCCTTCCACCTGGTTATGTGCCACCATTAGCCACCAATACTCCTGAGGGCAGTGCACCGACAGTCACAACAACTTCAAACCCTCCCCAAGGATCTCAACCAAATACCAGTGAGATTCCTTAGTACCCTGTTTCTATTCCACCTTATGGCATTTCCCCTGGTTTTATGCCGTCCCAAACTACCAACCCTCTTGAGAGCGGCTCATCATTGGTAATACCTACTTTAGGGCCACAAGGCTCGACTCAGGCCCAACCTCCTTTCTACATGCCACAATTTTTTCCTCATAAGGTCGCTGGAACTTCTCTGCTTAACCTTTCAACTGAGGGCTTTCAATCCAAAGAAAAATTAGAAGTTCTTGAAGAAAGACTACGAGCCATAGAAGGAGCAAGTAGTTATGATCTCTTGGATGCCTCAGAGCTTTGTCTTGTCCTGAATGTGGTGATTCCCCCGAAATTTAAGGTCCCAGATTTCAAAAAATATAAGGGAACCACTTGCCCAAAGAATCATCTAACCATGTACATCCACAAGATGGAATCTTATGCTAATGATGACAAGTTGTTGATCCATTTCTTCCAGGACAGCTTAGCTGGGGCAGCTTCGAATTGGTATACACACCTGGAACGTGCCTATATACGATGTTTCAAGGACTTGGCTGATGCTTTCTTGAAGCAATATAAATACAACATTGATATGGCGCTAGATAGGCTACAGTTACAGAATATGGCTAAGAAAGGAGCTGAAACCTTTAAAGAATATGCTCAGCAGTGGAGAGAGATAGCTGCTCAGGTTGAACCCCTATTGACAGAAAGAGAAATGGTGGTCACATTCATTGACACTGTCCAGTCACCCTTCTATGACAAGATGATAGGAAGTGTGTCATCGAATTTCTCAGACATGGTTATCATCGAGGAAAGAGTTGAAGGAGGAATGAGAAGTGGAAAGATCGCAGAAAGTTCAATAGCGACATTTAGTGCCAAAAGGCCCCCAGCAAGGAAGAAAAAAGAAAGTGAAGCTCATGCTGTGACTTTCGATAAGAGGAGTTTTGCCCAAGGGAGACATAGCTAAGCGCCTATCAACCCTCAACCATCCTTCCAACCTCTCTACATGCCTTACTATCCATACATTGCTAATGCCTCTCAAGCTCCATACCCTCAACCTTATCACCCAATGATCCCTTATCGTGCACCATCTCCTATCCCAAACCAAACACTTCCTACCATGCCATATCAACCAACTCAACCATGGACCCAAAACCCAAATACCAACCAAAGAAGGCCGCCAGCTAACCAAGAAAAGAAAGTCGTCCAATTTGACCTAATTCCCATGACCTATACTGAGCTACTACCATAACTTTTCTGAAACTCCTTATTGGTTCCTTGCCCAATGAAGCCAGTGGAACCCCCTACCCAAGAGGATTTGACCAAAATGCTAAATGTGAGTACAATGTTGGGGATGTAGGCCACTCAACAGAAAATTACAAAGCCTTGAAGTTCAAAGTGCAAGACTTGATTAATGCCAAATGGTTAAACTTTAAAGAAAAAACTCCTAATGTAGGCCGCAATCCCTTGCCTGATCATGGAGGTCCTGTAGTTAATGCCATAGAGAAGTCTTCTAGACGATGCCTCATAAGTCGAGTAGTTGATGTGAAAACTCCCATGAGAGTAATTTTTTAAGAGCTTTGCAAATATGGGTTGATACAAAACCAAACTGAGATTAAAAAGGTCAATGAAGATGAAACAGTGTGCAAGATTCATGGGAAAGTAGGGCATTCTATTGAGGAATGTGATGAGTTCAAGCAGATCCTCCAAAGTTTAATGGACAGTCACCTAGTACAAATAAACAATCAGTACGATAATGGTGATGTCTATATAGTTACACCTCCACTAGTTCAAGAGGCTGCCAATACCTATGCAACGCAACCAATCATAGGGCAAGCTCCAGGTATACCAAGGCCATTGATGATTCATTAAAGTAAAGAAGTGTCTCCACAAGTCTCTCTTGGTCGGAATCCTATCACCATCCAAGTGCCGACTCCTTTTCCTTATAAGGACACCAGAGCTATGCCTTGGAAATATGTTGTGCAAGTCGTTGTGAATGATCTCTAGGGCAATTAAATGAAAATCCCATTGGCCATTTCTAGTATATCTGGGATCGGTGGAATGACTCAGAGTGGTCATATTTATACACCTGAGGATCTGCGTAAAGAGCAAGTGGAGGAAGTGGAAAAAATTCGAAAAAGGAAAGACAAGATGGGGGAAACTTCTACTGAAAAAACCTTGAAAGAAAAGGAAGAACCAAAGGCAACAAAGCAAGAGGTCTATAAGAAAGAAGTGACCGAGGAAGAAGCTTGTGAGTTCTTAAAATTCATAAAGCAAAGTGAATACAGGGTGGTGGATCAACTGAACCGCACCCTTGCAAGAATATCACTCTTATCTTTATCAATGAACTCAGAGCCACACAGGAAGGTGTTAATGAAAGTGCTTAATCAAGCCTATGTTTCTCATGACATCATAGTTAACAAGTTGGATGGAATTATCAGCAACATCACAGCAGATAATTACATTACTTTCACTGATGATGAAATACCCAATGAGGGAAGGGGATATAATAAAGCACTTCATATCTCAGTAAAATGTCAAGACCATATCATGGCTAGAGTACTGATGGACAATGGCTCTTCTTTGAATGTGATGCCAAAGTCAACACTCTCCAAGTTGCCTTTTGATAGGTCACACATGAAATCAAGTGCGATGATAGTAAGGGCATTTAATGGCACAAGGAGAGAGGTCATAAGGGAAATCGAAATACCAGTTCAAATTAGTCCCTGCACTTTCAACATACTCTTCCAAGTAATGGACATTGCACCATCATACAGTTGTCTCTTAGGACGACCATTTATTCATTCTGCTGGAGCTGTGCCTTCCACTTTGCACCAAAAAGTAAAATTCATAGTTGATAACAAGATGATTACTATCTTTGGTGAAGAGGACCTGCTGGTGAGCAAGCCACTAGACACCCCTTATATTGAAGCTACAGAAGAGGCTCTCTAGACTGCCTTTCAAGCACTCGAGGTTGTTAATACCATTTATATAAAGGAAGGAGCTCCAATTCCTAAACCGCAGCCCTCTGTTGCATCTGTAATGATGACTAAAATTATGCTAGAAGGAGGTTATCAGCATGGAGAGGGGCTGGGCAAGAAACGACAAGGTGCCACAGGACTTTTTCAACCCTTGGAAAACGAAGGTAGATTTGGGCTGGGATACAAACCCACCAAGGCCAATAAGAGGAGAATCATGGAAGAGAAAAAAGAGAAAAGGCTGGCTCGCTTGGAAAATCAAGAACCTAAAGTGGAGGAAGTCCCCATCTGTGATATACGACAAAGTTTCCAAAGCGCGGGAGTTGTGTTCGTAGACCAAATGACTGCAGTTGAAGATGATTTTGTCAGTCATATGGATCTGGTGTATGCATGTTCTTCAGATATAAGACTTAACAATTGGGAGATCGCTGAGCTTCCCATAACCTTAGAATCTCTTTCAAAGTAATTCTGTAGTGCTATTCCTTTAGCTCTGCCCAAGGCTTTAGGATTTCTATTTGTAAAATGGGCTCACATGTTTTCTTTCCAATAATTGTTATTAATAAAATGCATTTTTGAGTTCTCTCATTTTTCATTCCATTAGATTTCATCCCACCATTATCATGACCTTCTATTCATTTCATTTTTCTTGTGTCAACATCACTTATTGCAGATCTGAAAATGACTTTCTTGAAAGTGACAATGTCAATATCTCATTATATAATTTTGAACACCCTGTTAATCATGCTGATGAGGATAATGAGGATAATTAGAAAACTTCACCTGAGTTAATGAGATTACTTGAACAAGAAGCTAAAGAAATCTAACCCTATGAGGAGCTAATTGAAGTAATTAATTTGGGGACTGAAAATGATAAGAAAGAAATCAAAATTGGTACCTTGATGAAAGAATATGAGTGTAACATATTGATTAAACTCTTGTTTGATTATAGTGATGTCTTTGCATGGTCATACCAAGATATGCCTAGGCTAGACACTGACATAGTTAAGCACAAATTGCCACTAAAACCTGGGTACCCTCTGGTGAAGCAAAAGTTGAGACGAATGAAAGCTGAGATGTCCCTAAAAATCAGAGATGAAGTAAAAAGGCAGTTTGATGCCGGATTTCTTGCAGTTGCAAAATACCCACAATGGGTTGCTAACATTGTTCCTTCCCAAAGAAAGACGGGAAAGTCTGAATGTGTGTGGACTATCGAGACTTAAATAGGGCTAGCCCTAAAGACGACTTCCTGTTACCTCACATTGATGTTTTAGTGGACAACACTGCTCAACATTCATTTTTTTTCCTTTATGGATGGTTTCTCGGGATACAATCAGATCAAGATGGCACCGGAAGATATAGAGAAGACTACATTCATCACTTTATGGGGAACCTTCTGCTACAAAGTGATGCCTTTTGGTTTAAAAAATGCTGGGGTAACGTATCAAGGAGCTATGGTGACATTGTTCCATGACATGATGTACAAAGAAATAGAAGTTTATGTGGATGATATGATTACGAAGTCAAAAATAGAAAAAAGATCATATAATCAATATGCAAAAGCTTTTTGAGCGATTGAGGAAGTTCAAACTCTGACTAAATCCTGCAAAATGCACTTCTGGTGTCAGATTAGGCAAATTATTAGGGTTTGTGGTGAGCCAGAAATGAATAGAAGTTGATCTTGACAAGGTTCGAGCCATACTGGAAATGCCGGTCCCTCGCACTAAAAAAGAAGTTTGGGGATTTTTGGGAAGGTTGAATTACTTCGCTCGATTCATATTCCAGCTCACAGCAACATGCGAGCCACTCTTCAAGTTGTTATGCAAGAATCAGCCAGTTAAGTGGAATGAAGATTGCCAAAGAGCCTTTGAAAAAATCAAGTAGTATTTACAAGAACCCCCAGTTTTAGTGCCTCTAGTGCCTAGGAGACCTCTCATTATGTATTTGACGGTTCTTAATGAGTCTATGGGTTGTATACTGGGGCAGCATGATGAGTTCGGTAGGAAAGAATGCACCATCTATTATTTAAGTAAAAAGTTCACTGATTATGAGGCAAAGTACTCATTGTTAGAGCAAACTTGTTGCGCCTTGGCATGGGCTGCTCATCGATTGAGGCAATACATGTTATGTTACATTACTTGGTTGGTGTCCAAAATGGATCCTATTAAATATATCTTTAAGAAACCCGCTCTCACTGGGAGAATCACGCGATGGCAAGTTTTATTATCAGAGTATGATATTGTTTATGTCACCCAAAAGGCAATTAAGGGAAGTGCCTTTGCAGATTATCTGGCTAACCAACCTATAGAGGATTATGGGTCGATGCAATGTGAGTTCCCTGATGAAGATATAATGGCTCTATTTAAAAAAGAAAAATGGACTATGTGGTTTGATGGAGCCTCTAATGCACTAGGGCACGACATTAGAGCCATCTTGATCTCCCCTGAAGATAAATTCATCCCAATCACGGCAAGATTGTGTTTTGACTGTACTAACAATATAGTAGAATATGAAGCATGTGTTCTGGGTATTCAGGCAGTAATAGAATCAAAAGCAAAGATCTTGGAAGTATATGGGGACTCTGCCTTGGTCATTCATCAACTAAAAGGAGAATGGGAGACCCGTGATGCCAAACTGATCCCATACCATGTTTACATCAAAGAATTGATCGAGCAATTTGATGAAGTCACTTTTCATCATGTTCCTCGAGAAGAGAACTAGTAGGCTGATGCTTTGGCCACATTATCATCAATATTCCAAGTAAGTCATGAAAGGGACCTACCACTTATAAAAATGGAAAGTCGTGACTGTCTTGTATATTATCAAGTGGTTGAAGATGAGCCTGATAGGAAACCGTGGTACCATGACATCAAATATTTCATCAAGAATAGGGAGTACCCTGCAGGTGCTTTAGAAAATGATAAGAGGACCTTGAGGAGACTCGCGATGGGTTACTTTCTGAATAGGGAAATACTTTACAAAAGAAACCATGATATGGTGCTTCTAAGATGTGTTGATGCAATGGAAGTAGAAAAGATTATTGAAGATGTACATGAGGGTTCCTTTGGAACTCACTCCAATGGACATGCAATGGCAAGAAAAATCCTAAGATCTGGTTATTATTGGTTAACCATGGAAACTGACTGTTTCAATCATGTGAGGAAGTGCCACAAGTGCCAAACATATGCTGATAAGATCAATGCGCCGCCAGTCCCTTTGAATGTCCTAGCAGCACCCTGGCCATTCTCCATGTGGGGTATGATGTCATAGGACCTATTGAACCTAAGGCCTCAAATGGGCATCGCTTTATCCTTATCGCGATAGACTACTTCACCAAATGGGTTGAGACTGCTTCTTATACCAATGTGACCAAGAATGTAGTGATCAAGTTCATCAAAAGAGAGTTGATATGTCATTATGGTCTATCGAATAAGATCATCACTAACAATGCAACTAACTTGAATAACAAAATGTAAGGAATTGCGGATCAAAATATCTCGCAGTGGAATAATAGGATTCCCACACAAGATCCATGCGAAAAGTCCATAATCTGAGTTTTTAAAATTTACCTCTTGAAGCGTGATAAACACAAGCGAGGTGAATCACCAACACCGTAATAGCGACGATGTTTCTGCGGTATCCACACGAACAAACTTGCAAAAGGAGTCACGCCTCTGTTTCGCGGTGCTAGCTGCGAATAGAAGAGAAGAACCTTTCACTGTCTCTCACTCACTTTCTTAGGTACGGCTAGGGTTGTGATGTAACCTATATAGCAGCCCCCTTAACAATACTATTTATAATAGTGGCTGCCTTAAGTGAGTGTGAGCAAGTAGCAAGTAAGTGTGTGCAACCCTAAAACCCATCTGTCATGAGTTAGGCCCACAATTGAATCCGAGTCCAACTTGGATCCTTATTGCTCCAATTTAGTCTGTTCTAAGTGTGCGACCCTGCAGGTTCTCATGACGTTGGTAGTAATATTAAAATCTCATTTTAATATTACAAACAGTGAGCGGTATCTAGCAACACATCACTGCTACCCAAGTAATGAGAATGTCAGTGATTTGACATAACCTATCTGTGATCAATGTTTCCGTGTAGTTTAGTCCCTTTGTCCAGATATCCAGATTAAACACAAGGCATGGAACGTGTCACCCTTGTTTAATTCAATCTTCAGTTTCCTGATTCCCGAGTAGACATAGTAAAAACAAATGAGATCAATATCTCATATTGACTCATTTGAGCATGGCTATACATTTCATAGTCTCACTCAATTAGGGGGCCCGAAGATATCACTCCTGTTATGTAGGAGGGACAAATCCCATCTAGGTCACTCACATTCCTCCACATGCATCGCAATATGTCTAATAACCAACTTTATAATCATCTTGTTACAGATGACGTTTGATGGCATTTAAAACACACAACTCCTCATGTAGGAATCGTAATGATTTCAGGTCAAAGAACCACATACACCATTATCACTATGAGAATCGCATGACACTCACGTAACGATCCACGTAGCGTTCTCATGGGGTCTGTCCAATACATCATTACTCTAATATGTATCCATGTGTAGACTTGATATCTCATATCCATGACCCGTGAGATGTGGTCATCAGTCTTCGCACATACTAGTCTCAATGCATTATTGTTGTCCTAATTAACAATAATACTTGACTAGGGACATTTAAGAATAGTATTTTATCCAATAGGATCTCACCATCAAGTCATCCACTTGATGTCCTATGGTATCAAACTTACTATTCTAAGGACTTTATTATGTCTATCAAAAAGAACACAATAAATGAAATGCCTCATATATCAAAAATAGCATAATATAATGTATGTCAATACAAACAAAATGTATTGGCCACTAGGGCATACACCAACACAAAATGATGAAGGAAATGTGCGAAAATTTCAAGATCCAACATCATAACTCCTCATCATACCGCCCAAAGATGAATGAGGTTGTTGAGGCAGCAAATAAAAACATCAAGAAGATCATCCAAAAAATGGTTGTGACATATAAAGATTGGCATGAGATGCTTCCCTTTGCTCTGCATGGTTATCGCATGTCTATCCGTACCTTAACTGGGGTAACTCCTTTCTCTTTAGTTTACGGAATGGAAGTTGTACTCCCTATTGAGGTAGAGATCCCCTCATTAAGAGTACTAATGGAGACAAAATTGGAAGAGGCCAAATGGGTCCAAGCCTGACTAGATCAGTTGAATTTTATTGAAGGTAAAAGGTTAACTGCACTGTGTCATGGCCAGTTATATCAAAGGAGGCTTATGAAAGACTATACGAAAAAATTGCGCCCTTGATAATTTCAAGAAGGAGACTTAGTGCTCAAAAAGATCTTGCCAATTCAAAAAGATCACCGTGGAAAATGGACTCCAAATTATGAAGGACCTTATGTTGTGAAGAAGGCTTTCTCTAGAGGATCCTTGATTCTCGTAAAAATAGACGGTGAAAATCTACCACTTCCTGTAAATTCGGATGCAGTCAAGAAATATTATGCATAAAAGCACTACTTGTCAAAAAAAAAGAGAGAAAGAGAGAAAAAAAGAAAAGGAAAAAAAGGAAAAAAAAAAAGAAAAACTTGGCTCGCTAGGTGGAAAACCTGAAAAGGCTATCTAGGCAAAAGTTAGAGTGACCTGGTAGGGTGAAAACTCGAAAGAGCGACCTAGGCAAAAGTTAAGGTCCAAAATAAAATGACAATAGTGCTTGATATGACAAAGGAAGTGAGACATGAGTGGTTGAGTCTCCATGCTAGGGAGGAGCAAATCTCTACTTTAGAGCAAACTAAGTTTTCCATGTTGAGGCAGGCCAAATGATCCCAACTGGGGCAGTCAAAGTCTTCATAGGCTGGTTAATAGGTGTTCAAAATCGGGTATGCAGAGGATTGACACTGATTACGATAAATGGTTTCACTGGAAGAACTGAAGACCTTTGCCCTTATCATCCCTCTGTAAATTTTATGCTTTCTTTTCACCATTCCCATTTCAATACAATATCATCATGTTTTTATCATTGCCTCTTCTTTGACTCAATACGCATTTTTCTAATAATCATATATTAGAATGTGAAATGTGTGACATTGCTACTAAAGCATTGAGAATTGCTAATGACTTGAAAGGTATGGGAAACACAATGATTCCTAATAAGAGTGTTGATAAAAAGAAAGGACAACCAGGTCACCTCAAGGGTCATCTGAAGGGTTTTCCCATTACTCTTATGTGTCACATCTAATGCATACCTCAAGGGTCATTCTGATTGGACATTTCAACCATCGGCTGAATAAACAAATGAAAGGATGCCAATAAATCCCATTCCAGTTCATCTTTGAAAATGATTGCAATCATGTCCTCAGGGGTCGTGGAGACAAAAAAAAAAAAGTAAAAAAAAATTAATAAAAAGTTTTTCATACTCTCATACATTTGAAGCATGCATTGCATAGTGCATTTTTCTCAATTTGCTAGCCTTGACCTACAAAGGTCCAACTTATTGTTTTTAGTTAAGCCAAGGCCTTATGCCCATTGCTTTTAATTTTCGGTTCCTCGCACCCATTGCCTTTAATTTCTGGGTCCCCGTACCCATTGTTTAATGTTTTTGGGTCGCCGTACCTATTGCTTTTAAGTTCTTTTGTTAAGCTTTAGCGGATGCCTGACTCCACAAGCTTTTTACCTTTTCGGGTCCCCGCACCCATTGTTTTATGTTTTCGGGTCCCTGTACCCATTGCTTTTAAGTTTCTTGTTAAGCTTCAATGGATACCCAATTCCGTAAACTTTGTACCTTGTTTTTGTTAAGCTTCAATGGACACCCGACTCCGTAAGCTTTTTACCTTGTTTTTGTTAAGTTTCAGCAGATACCCGACTCCGCAAGCTTTTTACCTTTTTTGCTTTAAGTTTTCAATTAAGCTTCAGCGGATACTCGACCCCGCAAGCTTTTTACCTTTTCATGCTTTAAGTTTTTGTCAAGCTTCAGCGGATACCTGACTTCGCAAGCTTTTTACCTTTTTGGGTCCCTGTACCCGCTGCTTCAAGTTTTTTGTTAACCTTCAGTAGATACTCGACTCCGCAAGGTTTTTACCTTTTCATGCTTTAAGTTTTCTGTCAAGCTTTGGCGGGTACCGAATTCCGCAAGCTTTTTACCTTTTCGGGTCCCCGCAACCGTTGCTTTTAGCTTCCATGTTTTCGGGTCCCCGTACCCATTGCCTTTAAGTTTTTGTAAGCTTCAATGGATACCTGATTCCGTAAGCTTCTTACCTTGTTTTTTTTTAAACTTCAGCGGACACCTGAATCTGCAAGTTTTTACCATTTCATGGACAAATTTGAGTCAATTCCTTTGTTTTTTATTTATTCTAAATGTAAAACATTGGGGGCAGCTGTTGATACCCAATTTTGTCCATTTTCTTTTATTTTCATTTTTATTTTATTTAATTTAAATTTCTTTCTTTTAAAAGGAAAAAAGAAAAAAATAAAAATCACTAACTTTGTTCTTACGGGTCAATCCATGACCCAATTTCTCTTCTCAACCCATAACCCAATTTCCTTTTTCCTGCTACTACAACCATCGCCTCCACAATTAGCTGCATTGAATTGGATTAAAAGCTTCAGACAGTTTTCTTTTCCAATCATCAAGTTCTGACGGTTTTCTTCCTTATTTGCATTCATTTTGAAACTCAACGTTCAGACCGTTTTAATCTTTTTGCATTCTAATCATCAGAAATCGAAGAGATTTGTTTTGGCATTTTTTTTCCTTATAAGAATCACACACAAATCAAAAGGGGGGATCATTAAAAGAAAAAATACAAGCAGAGAATACAATCACAGAGCAATCACAGATTCAGAAATTCTCACACAAGAAAAATCCCCTCACACAGAGCCTTTGTAACCACCAACACCTAACCCATACCTCCATTCACGGCCAACCTCTCCTCTGCCACCCTAAAACAACCACCATTCCCACCTCCTCCCAATTTCCATAACCTTCAACCCAATAAAAAAAAAACCTTCTACCACCCACCATCATCCTCACAACTCAAACCACACACCACCTCCATAGCTGCCCATCTCACCATCAAGCTTCCATCACCACTAAATCATCAAGACAGCAGCCCTCCACCACTGTGCCACCGCTCAGACCAGATGACGGGCCACCGTGCATCACGATCCAGATCCGGCCACCATCCATCATCCACCTTCGCCATCCTCGCGTCACGCCTCTACCACGCTGCCTCGCGTCGTCCCTTGCACCAAGCGTGAACCACCATGAGCCTCTATTTCCTCCTCTGTTTCATTTTTTCTCACGGAGACCATAAGAGTCTCTTTCGATTTTTTTTTTATTTAAACCACCCTTCTCTCCTTTTTCTTTTTTTAAGTTATGGGGGACAAGGAGGGACACCTTGTCCCCTCTTCTCTTTACTTTTTTTTTAAAAGAAATTTGGGTGGTCACTCGTGACCACCATTTCCTCTTTTTATATATATATATAAATTTGGGTGGTCACTTTTCTCTCTCTCCTTTTTTTTACATAAAGATAAATTTTTTAATTTAAAAAAATGAAAATAGATAAAAAGCTTAAAATAAGTATTTGAAGTCTAAAAAATGAAATTATTTTATTTTAAAATAAAATAAAATAAAATAAATACATAAAAAAGAAAAAAAATAAAAAAAAAATAAAAGATAAAATAAAATAAAAAATACATAATATTTTGTTTGTTGTTATGATTATTATACTTGTTAGTATGTGATTTTAATTTAATTATTTTTGTATTAATCAAATAATTTTAAACTGGCCGATGACAGAAAAATTAGGAGAGGATCGGAGCACCGATCAAATACACTCTTCCCGATAATCTTGAGGCTTTATATTGGATTTTTCAAAGAGCGCTGACGAGGTCTAGTCCTCACACTAAATTAAATAATTTCGTAAATTAAATTTTTTCTTTTTTTAAAAAAATCAAAATAAAAATCATTTTGTAAAATAAAAATTCTCAAATAAAAGTGAACAATTTCATACAGTTTAAACATCATGGTTGTGGTGAATTAAAGTTTTATTTTTTATGAAGAACTTTTTTTTGGAAATTACTACAAAAATCTCATTATGCCTAAAAATATTTTTCTTGATAATAAATGAGATTTGATTTGGCCATTTACTTTAAAAAAAAATATTCTCTTACTTTAAATAAATTTCTTTGAATCAAAATTTATTCATTGAAATAATGTTTTATTTGGCCATTTTATTTTGAAAATTACTTCTCTTCAAAAAATAAAATTTTAATTCACCACTTTTATATAATATGTTGTAAACTTGGAATTTGTCCCAAAATAATGACAATTTAGCCACCCATTGTTTATCTTAGTCATTTATCATTCTTGATATTATGCTTGACAAAATGAGACATGTCAAAATAAAAAATAAAAAAAAATTCTTTTCTTTTAATTAATAAAGGACCAATTTAATTGACTTTGCAAATAACATTAGATTAAACAGGTAATCGTTCTTAGAATGGACGGTGTAGGGTGCTAATACCTTCCCTACTCGTAATCAACTCCTGAACCACGAACTCTGAAACGTAGACCATCTTTTAGGTGTCCAATTGCACCATTTCATTTAATGGATAAAGCGATTGGTGGCGACTCCCAACATCCTGAGGTCTTTCCTCCTTGTTCATTTTATTTTCGCAACGCCCTTCGGGACGGTTACGACAAAAATCTTTACACGATTGAGAAAACATTGAAAAATCATTACCCGGTTTGAAAATGTAACAGAAGTTTTTTGTGATTGTGAAAATGCGATAATATCGCTACACAATTGAGAGGAACAGTGAGTTGTGCTGTAGGGCTGATGTACTGGACCCAAGTGGATTATGGACTTAGCATTATGCTTTTGGGCTGAAGTACTGGACCCGAGTGGATCATTGTTATTATGTAATCATTTGGGCGGTTATTTAATATCATTGATACTAATGGTATTAGACAATTGTATGGGCAGTTGTTTTAATATCATTGGGAACAGTACAATGGTGGTTTGATTTCGTTGAATATGCATTTGAGCATTATACAATTGGTGGCTGCTGTGGCGTTTTATGCCTAGGAGTGAGCGAGAACTTACAGAATAGTGGGATCTTTGATAGATCTTAGGGGACGTCAGGGCGAGGTGATTCACTTAATGACCATGTTGTCGCATCGTATACCCCTAGCCGTTAAAAATCGTTGCAACGCACTAACAGCCCGACAAACACTATTTCTTTTCGTGATCCAGTGTACACTGTCTTTTGAGGGGGGGACAGATCTTCTGGAACGTTCATCTCTGAGTTTGTATTTAGCTCCATGGAGTAGGAAATGAGTACATTGTGCATAAGGATGGTTAGTATACACATTGTGCTTGTGCTTGGTCAGTGTACATACTATTCATATGCATAGTTAGCATTTATACTGTTGTTATATAGTATTATTGTGATATAATATTATTATGGTATTATCATTATGCTAGATATTTGTTGCAAGTTTATTGGATTATTTATTTATTAAATATCATGAATATATCTGCTGATTTTATGTTATTCTATGGATTGTATGTTGAACTGTGTTATCATGTTTATCGTTTCTTTGCTGCCATATTGTTATGCGATGTAGGGGATCTCACCTCTTTGCTGTATTATTTGTCTGTTAAGTTTTTATGATTATGTTTGATAAAGACCGTGAGAAGGACAAAATTGGATCACCTAGGTTTGAGTTGAATTGAGTTTGTTTGATCTGTTTGCATTGGCTGTAAGGAGGGATTTCTCTGTTTACGTGCAAAAGCAGTTTCGAGGAGGCACTGATGCATGGCGCTATGATACTGATGTTGAGCGTGTTGATTATTTTTGGATTTTTGTCTATTAGGGATCCTGAGGAGGATCTGGAGGAAGATTGGGTGCAGGACCCTAATTTTCTAGTGTTTAAACTTGGGTTAGGTTCAGTTTTTATATGGTAATTGTATATTATTTAAAGTACATAAGTTTAATGTATTTAAGTTTTTTACTATTCTATGATATATACGAGAGATATATGTTATTCAGGTCTTGTGTCTTGTGTTTTCTAAAATTTGGTAAGCTTATGTTATCCGCAAAAAATTAATTTTGGAAACTTATATTAAGATAATATTAAATATTTTATAACTTGGGTAAAGAATTAAAATGAGTTATTCTGAAATGTAATGCCCTGAGGTGGGTGTTACATTAGTTGGTATGAGAGCCCAAGTTAGAGTCTTTTGGGTTTGTGGGTAGGTTTGTCTTGTTTATGCTGTGTGTTTCTTTGACACCGAACCCAGAGATATGTTGTCTAGTTTCCAAAAGGAGACAATATTGCTTGAAATGGTTACTTCTTGTTTCCATTGTGTTTTGATTTGTCTATTTTTGAAGAAAAAATAATTACTCGCAGTAGACGTATGCTTGTGAATGTGGAACGCAACAACGATGGGATAGCTGCGGCTACAGAAGCAATGCAAGGAATGGCTTGCGTAACAGTACAACAGAATCAGAGGGCCACTCAGCACCAAGAATTGATAGTCGAGACTCAAATTTTGTTAGAGTTGAATCAATCTCAGAGTACAAGACCCCATAACGTTCGACCATATTAGTTCCAAAAAAGGAGAAATTGTAAAGTCAAACGGTCCCAATGGAAATCGTATTTACAATCATCAGGAAATCAATGGTAACAATGAAAAAATGAAGGAAATACTAGTGGCAGTAGTTTTAGGAAGATCGTGAAGTTTTTACCATATTGTAAGAAGTATGGAAACGAATGAGTGTAGGAACAAGGAAATGATCTGTTTCATGTGCGGGAAGCTCGAACATGTTGCTAGAGGCTGTACTGAATCAAATATGGAACTTTTCTTGAATAATGAATGTGCGACAAGATCTCCAACAAGAGGAAGAGTCTATACGTTGAGTGGAGCAGAAGCCTCCCAATCTAAAGATCTTATCAAGGGAGATTATGCAATAGCAAGAAATCCTTTAACTGTACTGTATAACTCGGAAGGCAACCCATTCTTTTATGGCCTGTGACTGTGTGAACCATTTAGGTTTATCTATGTTTTTATTTCCTTTTGACTTGGAAGTTTCTACTTCAACTGCTAAACTTGTTATTACTACTCAAGCTTGTTTAAAACTATCCTATTATTATTCGAGATTGGAACTTTTCTATTGATCTGATTTTTGTACATCTTTCACAAATAAACAAAATCTTAAGAATGGATTGGTTACTTTCTAACCATACCCTATTATATTGTTTCAATAAAAACTTTAGTTTTCCTTGAGATTGAGATTTTTAGATTTGAATCCAGAAAGTTCATTTCTAAATTTATTAAACCATGTCAAATTCTTTGTTGGATAGATCCAGTAATCTACCAAATAGCCTTATCACTTTTCTTTCTAACCTTTATAGTGTCTTCCATATATCTCAATTGAGAAAATATATTTCTGATTCAACCTAAGTCATAGCACCAGATACAGTATAATTAAAAAGAGAACTTGATCTATAAGACATTTTCTGTTAAGATTAAGGATAAACAAGTGAAACAACTCAGAGAAATTGCCTTGGTAAAGGTAATTTGGAACGATGTGATGGGAGATACAACATGGGAATTAGAAGACCAAATGAAGGGAGCTGTTGTTTTCTCCAAGATCAATTTGCATTTTGGTTATTATCAGATTCGCGTGAAAGTAGAAGATATTCCAAGACAGTTTTTTGAGGTATTATGGGCACTACGAGTATTTAGTAATATCGTTCGGGGTAACAAATGCTTCTGTGATGTTCACAAATTACATGAATAAGATCTTTCGTCCCTATTTAGACAAATTTGTCATTATCCTTACTGACGACAATCTGATCTATTCTCGAAGTCTGGAGGAACGTGTTGAACATCTTAGTGTGGTTCTTCAAATTCTAAAGAAGAAGAAGAAGTTATACGTGAAGCTGTCCAAGTGTGAATTTTGGTTAAAAGAAGTTCAACTTTTGGATTAAGATTGTGTGTTGATGCAAAATAGAAAGGTTGTGGCTTATGCTTTAAGGCAGTTGAAAGTGCAAGAGAAGAATTATCCGACTCACATTTTGGAATTGGCGGCAGTGGTGTTTGCGTTGAAGATTTGGAGACGTTTTCTTTATGGAGAAATTTTTGATGTCTACAGCGATCACAGGAGCTTGGAGTACCCGTTCGATCAGAAGGAGTTGAATATGAGGCAGAGACAATAGTTAGAATTTTCATAAGACTACGATTTTCAACTTCAATGTCATTCCGGAAAGGCGAATGTCGTGGCAGATGTCGTGAGTAGAGAAGTACTTAGTATATCTGCTATAATGGTTAAAGAGAGTGAATTGATAGAGTAATTTAGGAATATGCGGTTGTCTGTGGATTTGACACTGGGGAGAATCTGTTTGAATATGATTACTATTTTGAATAGTTTTTCGAGGGAAGAAGAAAGGTGATCTAGAACGACATAATTAGAGTTGCTACGTGGGAGCTTGAAGACAAGATAAATAAGCAATATCCTCTTTTGTTTTAAACGTAAGAGAAATTTTGAGAACGAAATTCTTTTTAGAGTGGGAGAGTTATAACACCCTGATTTTTTATTTTTCTTGATATAAATATGTTTTACAATATTTGTGAATTTTTGTGAATTTATGGAAATTTTTAAAATATTTTAATTATTTTAATATTATTTTAGATTATATGTGTGTTTGAGATGTGTAACACCCCGAACTTTATTTTTTTCTGAATATATATGAGTTTTATAATTTTTATGATTTTTGCAAATTTTTATGAATTTTTCTGAAATTTTGATTATTTTAATATTATTTTGAGCTATGTGTGGGCCCAAGGTGGACTCGAGGCGGGCCTAGAAAAATAAAAATTTTTCCTGGACTGAAAAGTTTCGAATTGTCATGGCGGGGACAGGGGATCTTACTAAACCTGAAACCGGGAACAGTTGATGAAAATTTTCTGTATCTGAGTTTTCTTTTATCCATTGGATAATGTTATTATCCATTGGGTAATGCTTTTATTTATTGTGTAATATTATTATCCATTGAATAATGACTAGCTGTAGCTATTATTCTTTGGGTAATAGTTTTTAAAAATATCTTTTAGAAAATATCTTGAGTATAAGTCAACAATAATGGCATGGACTTTGATTTGTACCCTTGGATGGCAAGACTTGGAGGAGAGGCTTTACATATCTATCATTGATCTAATTAACGGTTGAGAAGTAAGACTTAATGAGGAAGCCTTGGATGATCACCATTGATCTAATCAATGGTGTAAGAGCAAACTTAGTAAGGAAGCTTTGGATGTTCACCATTGATCTCATCAACGGTTGTGGGAGTAAGCTTAATGTAGAAGTCTTGGATATCCACTATTAATCAAATCAATGGTCTAGGAAGCAAGCTCGCTTGCTTAGTTATTGAATAGTCAATAAAAATGTCTAACCAGTAAAAATTGGTCAAGCTTAGTGGCTAGCCAATGGGAGGAGAGCTTGGAGAGCAAGTTTTGACTTTCACAAAGCATCTTGGAGAAGCTTTGACCTCTCCTTTGGATGACCATCCTCATGGCCATAGGCTTCTAAAAGGAACCAAAATTGATTTTCTATCATATTTTCAAAACTTTCTCATCTTCTCTCCAAAACACCTCACGGCCAAACACCAAGGATCTACCTTCCCATTTTCCTAAATCTCATCTAACTTCATATCTTGAATCCTCTTATCAATCCAAGATACTTTCATGTTGTGAATTTCTCAAGATTCATTCATCTTCATCCTTCTATCAAGCAAAGAACACAAAGGCTCTTACCTTTTCTCTCCTTGTATAGCTCACGGCCAACTACCCTAAAACCACCTTCCAAGTTTATTTAATTTAAACCAACCCTTGATCTTGAACCTACATACAAATCCAAGATACCTTGTAGTTGTGAGCAACATCTAGTTCCATCCACTTTTATCTTTTCTTCAAGCTTAAAGTTTGAAGGCTTTTGAGGTGAAGTTCTTGATTTTCATCTCTAATTTTTCAAAGTTCTAACCATGATTTTGATCCATGGTTATCTTAGTTTAAAACCTTAGATGTTAATATTGTATGTTTTCTTTGTTTTGAGATCAAGTTGGTGGAGAAAGTGTACTTGAAGAAGGATAACAAGGAGCTTATGAAGCTACATCTAAGGTAAGAGGGAGAATAATCTCATCAGTTATTTGTGGTGGTGTGGGA
This sequence comes from Ormosia semicastrata, assembly GCA_029884595.1. Taxonomy (NCBI): domain Eukaryota; kingdom Viridiplantae; phylum Streptophyta; class Magnoliopsida; order Fabales; family Fabaceae; genus Ormosia; species Ormosia semicastrata. Next base: position 1,543,485 of record JAQQTO010000040.1, read on the forward strand.
ATAGATTTATTTGTGTTTGTGAATGAAAAATCCCTTAAAGGATTTATTCATTTGATTGTGTATGTTTAAGTGCTATGTGTTGTTATATGTGATTTTATTGCTTTAATAATTATGCATGATTTTTATTAAGTGATTACTATGTGAGATGATATGATTTTGATTGAATTGTGATTAGATGCTTAATATGATTTTATTGCTTTAATAGTAAGCATGAATATGTAATAGTAGAAATATGATGAGTGATATGTTGTATATGATAAGAATAATGTGGAAAGGAAAACTATTTTGGTTTTAAAGAACAAGAGGCACATAATTATCATGAGTATTTTGGAGCAAATCACTTAAAATATTTTACTAAGTGTGGATTTTAGATGATTATGTAGCAAGTAATTGGATTAAAGATTTTTACAAAGAAAAATGAAATAGGAAATGAATAAAGATTTGGTTATGGAATATAAATTGATTTTCGGCCAACATGCCAAGAATTGGTATTTTAGACCAAAAATATTTTCTCAAGTGTAGTCTTAAAGGATAAATTAACAAGAACTCAATTTAGTGAATTTTGAGATGTAAAAAGAAAGTAAACTAATTTTTAGCATTAATTAAATTAATGAATTGAGGTCATAATGGGAAATAAATGTATAAGTTAAAGTTTACTGACGTATAGCTCACCCTTTGAGTTTTGAAGCGCATTAGAAAACTTTGAGTTATAATATTTGATTAAATCATGGAAGTGTAAATTTTTTTGAAGAAAATATTAGAAAATATTATTGAGAGGAAATTTATTGGAAAATGTTTTATTTAATTAAAATAAACATAAGTCTTGGAAAGGATATTAGAAAATATTATTTAGAGGATTTTTAGCAAGACAATTATTTTTAATGATAATTTGGAGTTTAAAATATTTTATTTAAGAAATTTTTATTAAGAGTAAAGAACAAAGATTTTGAGATATCTTGAATTAATATGGATAATATAAGTTTTTGTGGAAAACGTTAGGAAATATTATTTGCAGGATGTTTATTATAAAAATGTTAGAAATATTATTTAAAGGTAATTTATTAAGAAAATATTGGAATTAAAGTCCAATTTTGATATTAAATGAGAAAAGTTTTAATTTAAGCTTAGAATATGATTAAAATGTTTTATGCGATTGAAAATACACAAAAAATCTTATGCGATTTAAAAATGGTGGTTTTTAGTTATGCGATTAAGAAAACATTTTAAAATCTTTATGCGATTGAGAAAACATTGAAAAATCATTACGCAATTTGAAAATGTAACAGAAGTTTTCTGTGATTGTGAAAATACGATAATATCGCTACGCGATTGAGAGGAACAACGAGTTGTGCTGTAGGGCTGACGTATTGGACCCTAGTGGATTATGGACTTAGCATTGTGCTTTTGGGCTGAAGTACTGGACCCGAGTGGATAATTGGTATTATGTAATTGTATTGGCGGTTATATACTATCATTGATACTAATGGTATTAGACAATTGTATGAGCGATTGTTTCAATATCATTAGGAACAGTACAATGGTGGTTTGATTTCATTGAATATGCATTTGAACATTATACAGTTGGTGGCTGTTGTGACGTTTTATGCCTAGGAGTGAACGAGAACTTACAGGATAGTGAGATCTTTGATAGATCTTAGGGGACGTCAAGGCGAGGTGATTCACTTAATGACCATGTTGTCACATCGTATACCCCTGGCCATGAAAAATCGTTGCAATGCACTGACAGCCTGATAAACACTATTTCTTTTCGTGGTCCAATGTAGACTATCTTTTGAGGGGGGTAGATCTTCTAGAATGTTCATATCTGAGTTTGTGTTTAGCTTCATGGAGTAGGAAATGGGTGCATTGTGCATAAGGATGGTTAGTATACACACTGTACATGTGCTTGGTCAGTGTACATATTGTTCTTATGCATAGTCAGCATTTATACTATTATGATATAGTATGATTGTGATATAATATTATTGTGGTATTATCATTATGCCAGATATTGTGTTACAAATTTATTAGATTATTTATTTATTAAATATCATGAATATATCTGTTGATTTTATGTTATTCTATGGATTGTATGTTGAATTGTGTTGTCATGTTTATCGTTTCTTTGCTACCATATTGTTATGCGATGTAGGGGATCTCACCTCTTTGCTGTATTATTTATCTGTTATGTTTTTATGATTATGTTTGATAAAGACCATAAGAAGGACGAAGTTGGATTGCCTAGGTTTGAGTTGGATTGAGTTTGTTTAATCGGTTTGCAATGGCTGCAAGAAGGGATTTCTCTGTTTAAGTGCAAGAGCAGTTTCGAGGAGGCATTGATGCATGGCGCTATGATACTGATGTTGAACATGTTGATTATTTTGGGATTTTTGTCTATTAGGGATCCCGAGGAGGATCTGGAGGAAGATCGGGTGCTGGACCCTACTCTTCTAGTGTTTGGACTTGGGCTATGTTCAGTTTTTATATGGTAATTATAATATTATTTAAAGTACGTGAGTTTAATGTATTTAAGTTGTTACTATTCTATGATATGTACAAGAGATGTATATTATTCAGTTCTTGTGTCTTGTGTTTTCTAAAATTCAGTAAGTTTATGTTATCTGCGAAAAAAAAATTTTGGATACTCGTATTAAGATAATATTAAATATTTTATAACTTGGGTAAATAATTAAAATGAGTTAGTCTGAAATGTAATGCCCTAAGATGGGTGTAATAGAAACAACCTATTCTTAGGGATAAAGATATGATTATAGATTCCTTTGAGTCTAGTTTCAACGATGATCTCGATGTAATCTTCAAGCTTCCGGTAAATGTAGTCTTAGTTTTTCCAGCAAAATTTGCTTTTACTTCGATGGAAGACAACTACGAGGAAGACTATCTGGATGAACTAGATGAAGTAAACAATGATTTAGTTTCACCGAAGAGGACATGATTGAAGCCAAAGAAACTCTGCTGTTTTCGATATACTCACCAGGGAAATGAAGGATCATCTATGGCCCATATTCATCAATGTGGTAGCAAACAGAAAGCTAGTAAATCGTGTTTTGGTCGATGGTGGTGCAACAATCAATTTGATGCCCTCAAGTCTATTAAAGAAGCTTAGTAAGAGTGAGGAGGACTTGCTTCCTCATAATATGGTAGTAACAGACTTTAATGGAAAGTCTTTGACTTCAGAGGGATTGGTGGCTTTGGACATTAGAGTTGGAACTATGACAAGGTTAATGTTAGTTATGACAATCATCACCTAGGAAGGGGGTGAATTGGGTGATTACAAATTTTTAAAACACCTTTGAGAAATTGTACATTTTGATATTATCAATCAACACATGTAGCGGAATAAGTTTAACAAAGGTACAACTATTAAAGAATTCTCAAATACCACTTGGGCTATAGGAAAAATCAAACAAATAAGCTAAATATTAAATTCAACTCAAGCATATATAATTAAGGTAAAAATGTAAAGGATAAAGAGTTGAGAGAAGCAAACACAATATTTATCATGGTTCAGCCACTAACTATTTGTGGCCTACGTCTAGTCCTCAAGTAAACCACCCAAGATTTTTCACTAAACCTTCAAGCTTGAACAAGTGCTTGAAAACCTTTACAACACAGAGCACTTAACACACCTCTGGGATGCCTCACCCTTTGTGCTTGAGCCTCAAAATAGGGATACCTCACCCTTTACAACTTTTGAAGGATACCTCACCCTTTACAACTTTTGAAGGATACCTCACCCTCTTTTACAGATTAATCAAAGTGTAGATGAAAAGAAACTCACTCAAGAGTGGATAATACAAATTAAAGTTCTATGGATATAAAGGATTCACACATTTAAAGCTCAAAACAAAGGTTTATGAGAAAAGAGAGTTAAAACTCATTTTCAATGCTCAAGAATGATTTTCAAATTCTTTCCCAACTTGTAGTCAATGCACAAACACTTTAATTTGTAGCCCAAAGCCTTTAAAAGCCATTGGTGGTGGTTGGGAAGCATTAAATGCCATTTATAGCTGTTGGAAATCTATTTCTGGTTTCCAAATAACCGGTTATGGCCTAACCAGGGGCTTTTTAAAACATGCCAATAAACGGTTATGAAATCTCATAACCGATTATGACCTTTTTAAAAATAGAAACCTACACTTCTGATTAAATGAATAATCGGTTATATAACTGGTTATAGTCTTTTAAAAAACACAAGGTAATGCTTCTGACTTGGTGAATAACTGGTTATGTAACCAGTTATGGCACCCTATTTTTGATCAAAAGACATTTGAAAGACCATAACTTCTTTGATACTTATCCATGTAAGACAAATGACCAATCATTGAAAAGATCATTGAGTCTAATTTCATATGAAATAAGTTTCAGAACAAAACTCAAAATATTTTGAAAGATATGATCAAAAGAGTAACCAAATGTCAATTTTGCTAAACACAAACTTGATTATTTTTCATAGATTTGAACTATCACCAAGACTAACTTTTCAAAAACTATTTGTTAGGCATTCTAGCATGTAAGAATCATTTGTAAAGATTTTACAAACATATTTGAGCTCAGTGTAACTCTTATTTACCTTTATACAAGATCTAGGTCTTATAAGCTAAACTTGAAGATCTTAGACTTGATCTTGCTATCATCACTTCTAGTTCTTAGGCTTGTTGATGTAATCCAAGCTTCCAAAAAAAAATCTTCTCTTCAAATCTTACAAATGCTTGGAACATCTTATCATTCTCATTCTTCTTGAGTTGAGCATAAATGTGATCTTTTGCTTTCTTGTTGCAATGTTCACTCTTGGTACTTGGACTATCCTACAAAGTATTGCTCACTTAAAGAAACATAGTTAGTCCAAATTCATAATTCAATATCTTTATATGCAAGATTCATAAATGTATAACTCTAGTTAGTTTAACATGCATATAAGATTTTCATAGACTCATCCAAATAAGATAATTATCAATTACTAATTGATATTCTCTATATAGAATGCAACAAAGACCACTTTGCATATCTTCATTTAAATATAGTCAAATCTAATATTAATTTATTATAACTCATATAAAGCATTATTAGATATATTATATGAAGAATGTTATAATATCTCATTTCATGATTATTAAGTGAAATATAACTAGATAATGTACATAATCATGTATGATACAATATAGCTCATTAAGCACATCTATGTAACATGATCAATATTCTTTTGTAATGCATTTGTCATCTATTAAGCACATCTATGAAGCATAAAAATCATTCTTTTTGTCTTGTATTTGTCATCATCAAAACTTATCATATTAAACTATTGGGGCAAAGACAATTCTACAATCTCCCCCTTTTTGATGATGACAAATCACCAAAGAAAAATATGTTGACCAATATAAAAGAATAGATATTTATGTAAGCATATCAAGTAATAAGCACAAGAGCATATTTTTCTTTTCAATTTTCACTCCCCCTATTTGACATCAACAAAAAGGCTTAGGAAGAAAAGATAATATTTTCACTCCCTTTATAGATAAAACTCATGTTGTAAAAAAGAATGATGTTTATGCTTCATAGATGTGTTTGATAGATGACAAATGTATTACAAAAGAATATTGATCATGTTACATAGATGTGTTTAATGAGATATATTGTATCGTGCCTAATGTAACACCCCCAAAATTATTTATTTAATCATAAATAATCATTTTATAATATTTATGATTTTTCAAAATTTTTCTGGAATTTTTTGAAAATGTTGAATATTTTAATATATTTTTCATTTTACGTGTACACTGAGTAGAGCCTGTGAAACACCCCAGAAATTATTTGTTCTATAGTGAATAATCATTTTTTAATATTTGTGATTTTTGAGAATTTTTCTTGATTTTTCTGGAAATGTCAAATATTTTAGTATATTCCTCGTTTTGCGTTCGCGCTGAGCGGAGCCGGGATAACGAAATGTTTTCCCTGAGGCTGGTAAATCTTGGACTATCGACGTGTCATTAGGGGATCTTACTAAACCCGAGACTGGGCACAGTTTGTGAGGTTTGCATTTTTTGAGGTTTTATCTGATAAATAAAATCTCTGTGCGTACCGTTAATTAAAATTTTACGATACGCTATATTATTCAATGGATAATTAATACTGGCATTGTGTACTATAACAATTATCTATTGGGTAATAACTTGTAGTAAAATCCTAATTACCATATTATTTTAACTATTAAATCACATTATCTTATCTAAAGGCATTCTCCTTTATGTCTAATCACATCTCCTTTATTGAAAATGCACCCAAGCTTCTCAAGGAAGCTAACCATTTCTCTCTCCTCCTCCCCACACTTACTCGGCTGCTGCACACAAATTGGGAGCCAAATTTGTGCTTCAATTTAATTTAATTAACCTATTCAAATTTCAAAAAGAAAACCCTAAAAGCATCTTTCACTTTTCTATTCACTTCTCTCTCTACCTTCATCTTTCTCAAACTTTCTCTCCTCCTTCTCTCTAGAACACCACACGGCCACCACACCTCCAAGCCCTCCATCTTCACAAAAATTTTAACCAACCCCATTTTTTAATCACCTTCATCATCTAAACACTTCTCTAGTTGGTGGTTCCTTGAAAAACTCTCATCTTTACCATTTTCTTCAAGCTTCAAGTTAGGGCTTTTGGGTGAGACTCTTGTATTCTCTTGATCTCCTCTCTATTGTCGTTTGAGATGCTTTTCTTTTGACCATCTATTCATTCTTTTTCAAGTTTTGGTATTGATTGGTTGAAGTTAGAATTTTAGGGTTTTTGGGTGGTGTTGGCCGAAATCTCAAGGAGCCTCAAGGGGGTTCTTTTGCTTGTTCTCTTCTCTTTGGTAAGAGGAAGATACTCCTCCTTAACCTCTATTGGTAGTAAGGAACCTTGATTTGTGATTGGTTGTGAGAAACCCTAGTAGGGTCACTCTCTTTGTTTGTATGATTTGTATGATTTCATATTGTTTTTAATTTGTTTAAGTTATTTGATTGATTGATTATGTATATGTATGTGTTTGGATGGATTGGAATCTTAAATGGAAGCAAGAATGACTTGGTCATCTTCCATGAGGCTCATGATTTTGGGGCCCTAAATTAGGGTTCTTGGTGAAATATTTATAACAAGTGGAAGACTTAGTTAGCCAAGTGGATAATATGTGATTAATGAAATAAAAATTTAAACCCTAAAACCTAGAGAGGCTCACAACCTTCATGGCTAAAAATGGCTCAATCATATGATTTCATACAGCTATGACATTTAATTAATCAAGTAAATAAATAAGAGGATTATATAATAGAAGGAAATAAATTTAGTAACCTAAAGGAATTCTTTGGACTTTAAGAACAGAAAAGGATGTGTGAGACATTGGTAAGACTTAGAAATAATTCTCTAAGTGAATATGACTAAGTTTAAAGTAAAAAACCTAATAATGAAAGGAATTTCATAAGAAAAATTAAATTGAAGTGAAACTTAATTAAATGATTAATTAGGAATCAATTAGGTTTTTATAAAATGGAAAGAACCAAGAACGAAATTTTATTTAAAGGCTTAGAATAATTTTCGGTTAAGATGAGATCATGAGTCTAAGTGAGAATGTTAAGTAATCTCATAATGTGCCTTAAAAATGTAATGTATTAATTAAGGACTTAATGATATTTAACGTGGGTCCATGAGTTGACCAATAACATAATGATGGTTACTTTAGTCAAACTGCGACATGACCTGGAAAGTGTATTATTAATGAATATACATGTTATATGCATTGAGTCAGCATGCATTGTGAAAGTCCATTGGACTGTTATTAAGGCCATATTGCCTCGGAGATTGAATACACCTTTGTGCGGGTGTGAGTAGATTAGTGTAGGTCATTCTATTAACCTTGGGGGTGTCGGGGCACGGGCGTCTCACAGTGGACAGTTGGTAGCCTCACTGGGCCGTGAGGTAAACCGATGTGAACGCATCGACGATCCGGATATGACACTGTCCTATATCATGATCTAGCATAGAATGTCTGTACAATGCCTTGATGTGCACGTGGATAAACTGATGAGTTACAGCACTTTGGCCACGGCAGCCGAGTTACAGACATGTCTCCTGATCTTTCTCTTTGACTGTTTGTATCTAGCTCCATGGAGTAGGATTTTGACATTGTACGCATGTGCATAGCGAGTCCATACATTATCTGGCATTTAATCCTTATTATAATTGGAACTGTTGTATTACTGATGTATAACTACCTGGAACTGCTTAATTATTTATCACTACTATTCAATGCTTATCATTATTACTGCTAAAATGCTATGTGGGCGCTTCGTGCCGTTTTGTTTCTTATTGCCATAATTAGCAATGATGGTAGGATGTCTTATCTCTTTCTTGTGTTTCTATTATTTCTGCCTGTTTATAAATACATTTCATCGAAGACGTCGGCAAGGAGGGTGAAGTTCACGAATTCCCCGGCTTCTGGCCTGACTGCGATTAGCACCTACTGTTAGATCATGGTGGCACGCCTATGCGAATTTCTAGGTTATGTGCATTTGACCTTCCTCGGAGGGCCAGACTGCTGGTACATCAACCTAAATTCTGATCGTTTCATCTACGAGGGAGACGTGTCGATTTCACTAGCTTGGGGGCATCATGAACCGCCCATCTTCACTTGCAGCGTCAGTTTATGTTTGGAGTTTTATTTGCCCATCAAGGAGATGTGGGGTGATCGTTATTACACCCCACAGGAGGATTCTTTTGTTTCCACTGCTCGAGCCCTAGCCCGTAACTCGATGGCTCTGATGAGGGTTTCCTCGGAAGAGGAAGATCTTGAAGAGGATCCTGATACGGTTCCTTCTCCTCTTAGGGATTGATATTGTCGATAGCTACTGATGGCTATCAGTGTTCATTTTGGGGGCTTGATGTGTTATTATTTTGGTGGGCTGTATATTTATGATCTCTTGGGGTATGCATGTATAATTTTTCTTTTTGTATATTCAGGCCCTGTAATCAAACAAGTTTAATATAATGATATATCATTGTATATGCATGTTGATTGATGTATGTTTTATTTCTATTTTACTCTTCATTATAATTATGTCTTATCACTATTTTATTAATTATAACAAAAAAATATACTCACTAATTTAATTACATGATTATAACCAAGTAAATTTTATATTTATAGAAAGAACCAGGTCTTAACTTATATTTTTATTTTTCGCATCGTAAATGACAATTTGACGTTCCCTCCCAAAAAGGGACGTTACACATGATGATGTACTTTATCTAGTTATATTTCACTTAATAATTATGCAACGAGATATGTGTCACATTCTTCATATAATAAATCTAGTATTAATTCATTATAACTCATATAAAGAATTATTGGATATATTATATGAAGAATGTTAGACATATCACATTGCATGATTATTAAGTGAAATATAACTAGATAAAGTACATAATCATGCATGATACAATATATCTCATTAAGTACATCTATGTAACATGATCAATATTCTTTTGTAATGCATTTGTCATCTATTAAGCACATTTATGAAGCATAAGCATCATTCTTTTTGTCTTGTATTTGTCATCATCAAAACTTAACATATTAAACCATTGGGACAAAGACAATTCTACAATCTCCCATTTTTTGATGATAATAAATCACTAAAGAAAAATATGTTGAACATTATAGAAGAATAGATATTCATGTAAGCATATCAAACAATAAGCACAAGAACATATTTTTTTTTTCCAATTTTCACTCACCCTATTTGACATCAACAAAAAGGCTTAGGAAGGTAAGATAATATTTTCACTCCTTTTATAAATAAAACTCATGTTGTCAAAAAGAGTGGGATCATTAAAACTCAAAAACTTCTTCAAGTTATTCAAGTCATAACTATCTCCCCCTATTTGATTTTACATATGATTCAAGAAAAGAGAGATAAAACAAGCATGCTTTCAAGATATAAAAGATTATTCATGTAATGCTTGTCACATTTTGGTACATCAACATTTAGCATATGATAGCAATAAACTTAAGAATTTATGTCTAACATATAATATCTTGCATACCACATGATAAATAAGTACCGCTTGATGAAAGTTACAAAATATCCATATAAGGTTATGGAATTAAGGCTTTCAAATGAAATATCATACAATCTTGTCACATATCAAGCATTTCTCAATGAAAGAGTCAAAAGATATTGAAGTTTAAGAATATTTATCTTCTTTCAATGATAGAGGGAAAAAGAATAAGAGATGATCTTCATTGACATGCTGATAATATTAACAATAAAACACTTCATGTCAAATAAGGATGTAAGGCAAGAGATATAAGCAACAATTTTAAAGCTAGACTCCCCCTCAAAATATGCATATTATCAAAATATGTAGTTTAACATAGTCATTGTTTATCCCAAAATAGGCCGCAAGTGCACGGGTCATTCAAGTAATAAAGTGAAAAGTAGAGATCGTTCCCTCGAGGATAAGTTTACTTCCAATGCTAAGTGTTAACCAATAGCTTACCTAATCCTATCCAAGGACATAAAAATAGGAAAGCAATAAACTAAACTAATCTAATCTACAAAAGCAATAAAGATAAAAGCGGTTAGGTTTCAGGAAATCCTCCTTCACCCCTACATCTATCAACAACATGCAATCCCCCTTCTAAACACAAATGCATTGATTAGGTTAGCTTGAGAATCTGATGTAGTCAAAAGCCTATGTCTAGGTCAATCAACCCTGGTTTCTACTTGCCTAACTCACTAAGTTTCCTTGAGAGCCAGTGCAACTTCCACTCATGAACGATTTATTCTCAATCACATATTATACATGGCCAATAGGTATATTTCTATCCTATTAACGAATCAACTCATCGCCGAACATGTATCAACCATACCATATCCATATCAACAAATCCCTATGTCTAGTTCATTTGCCAATATTAAGATCATGTAATCGAGGCCAACCAAGAACAAGCATTAAACACAGATAATGATTGAATAAAACCAATAATCCACACAAACTTAGAGAAAAACACATCATTAATATAAATAAAATGATTCAAAGTATCCCTAAACAAAGCTCAGCTATATAATAGATAAGGAAGAGAAGAGAGAAAGGGAAAAGAGAGAAAAAAGCTCATTGATTTGTCTCTAAAGCTTGAATCCTCCTCCATTCTTGTTCCTAGCCTCCAATCTACCATCAATGGAGATCTAGCCAAAGCTTTCTAACCTAAAACTAACTAAAACCTAAACTAAAAGAGAGAAAACTAAAAAGCAATGGCTAAGGCAGCCAAGAGAGAGAGAAAACATGAAAAATCCTATTTATAGGCTCAGCTCGTCGCCGTGTGCCCCGGCCCCCACTTAGGAGCGCCTAGGCCCGCATTGAGTCGGTTACAGAGCGCCACGGCCCTCGTTAGTGAGCGCCGCAGCCCCTACTAGGTTGGTTGGCCTGCGCCCCGACCCCCATTAGTGAGCGCCGCAGCCCCCGCACCTCGGGTTTAAGTATGGAATTTCTGATGATGTGCCTTTGCACCGCGGCGCGCACTACCTTGTGCTGCGGCGGTGACTTGCCAAAATACTAATTTGGCTTCCTCTTGGTCTTTAAGCTCACATGCTCCACATTTAACCTTCTTTGGAGCCCTTCCTAACATGGAGAAAACACCAAATTAGTAACAGATATAAATTTACTTAATCCATAACAATTAAAGCTCAATTTTGCATAATAACACATCGGAAGGCATCATAATCAGAATATATCAAATATAAGCACAAAACCTCCAAATATGCATTATTAACAAGGACTAAGCATTCATTCTAGCACAGAAATAGGACACAAATAGCTGTATTTTATGGAGGTATCACACCCCCAAACCTACATTTTGTTAGTCCTCGAGCAAAACAAAATAAATCAAGTAAACCACTTAAACATTAAAATCAATTTTTCATTCAGCAACTATAATTTCAATCTTCTTTTCATTTAAAAACAAATACTAGTGTGTAATGGCTGCATCAATCCTCAAAAAGTACAAATGCCCCGTAAACAGTGCCACATATATACAATCCTTAACATGCTATCAATCCAGATAACTTTTCATGCAATTCACATTTATCACAAACATGCAAGATAAACTTCTTCTAATCAAGTGATACATATCCAGATAAGTTTACAAACATACATGCATATGATTCACAGAATCCACAAAATTGTAAATCAACTCTCTCTCCACTAATGTAAATCACACAAGATTGAGGATCAAAAGGGACTTTATCAGCTTATATTGTTAGGCCATTGGTATGGGCGAAAGAAATGAAGGGAATTGATACAATACAAACATTAAGAAACATAAACATGATATTCCAAGAAATGAGCCACTAATTGATATTAGCAGGGTATTCAAAAGTGAGATCATAAAACTTGCCAGAACCATTTTCGATGCTTTTTGAACTTTACTTTTCTTAAGCTTTGCTTTTCTTTTCTATTTTCATTTTTTTTCTTTTCATTTTCTCTTCTATTTTTCTTCTATTTTTACAAAGCAATGCTTTTTCTTTTCTTTTCTGCATCTAGTTCCTTCAGGCTCATTTTGAATTGAATATCATACCCCTTATCATCAGATTCATCTCAAGAAATAACATATCATGTACTCAACAAATAACGAAGGTAGGAAGAAAATGCAATGCTTTCACATGCATTAGAATGGGTAACAAGTTAACGAACACAATGGTTATGAAGAACAAAGATGGCCAAATAGTATAAGGCTTCAAAAAGGCACCTAAGGATATCATCATATCAGGGTAAGCTTTTTAAGGCTCAATCGGTCCAAACAATGCCCTAATCATTTCCTCAATCATGCAGAACCTAGGATTTCACCTCAAGAGAGTTCAAAAACAATCTCTAGGATAATAAAAACTTTACATGTACATCCATAAACATTCTCAAGACATGCATTCTTATCATTTTCAAAGTTACACTTGCATCTAAGTGAGATATAAATCATGCATCAAAAGCAACTAAATTATTTCACATGCGTCAAGATCACATAAGGTTTCACTGAAAAGGGGGCAAATAGTAACCTTTCACATCATGGACAACCAAAAACAACACCAGCATTCTTGCAACATGTCATGCATTCAAATAGATTCAACTTTTGCAATTCAAGCATGCATAACATCATTTGCAAATAGTGAAAATTGAAACTCTTGTCAACAGCACATTAGTGATAGTCAAAACAAGATATAATCATGAAAATATGATGACTAACACCACTATATACTCAAATACCAATACATGTTAACATTAAATATAAAAGTATTAAAACATGTAAAGATACTCCCCCAAACCAAAATGAAATGTATTCCTTAAAGAACATGGTCTAAAGGGAACCTGTGACTAGTACTGAGCATTACTAAATACTAAAAAACAGAGAAAATAAAAAAAAGAACAAAAACAGGGGTTTAGTCGCTGCGGCGCCCCCATGCCTGGGCCGTGGCGCTCACAAAAAGCTACAGAATTCTACAAAAAATGCCCCCTGCGCCACGGCGCACACTACTACCCTACCCTCTGAGTAGTCTCAAAAACTTGGGCAACGCGACGCAACAATCTAAGCTGCTAAATTTAGTAGTAAACACAGTTTTGCTACTGGATCTGGCTCATATGGGTCACTAGCTGCAACAAAACTTGTTCAAAAAGCTAAATTACAAAATGTACAACATACACATAATAAAACACAAAAATAACATATTAACCTATTTAAAAACCTAAAACAAACTTAAAACCAAAAACAAAAACATAAAACTAATATAACTAACATATATATAAACTAACATATTAACAAGAACATATTAACACAACTAACATTAACATAAACATATATATACAAATATGCAAAACACAACATACTACCTATTTATGCGTAAAGTAAAAATAGGAATGAAACATAAACATGGGATTCCCTCCCACGAAAGGCCTGAGTTATAGTCCCAGTAGGACTTTGTCACCAAAATTGAAGTACTGCGAATGAGTAGTCCTCAAAAACTTGATCCAAGGGTTATCTTTTTCAGGAGTCGTGAATTCCCTAAAGGGCCTCATATGATTGAAATCACCCGACTTCTTATTTGAAACTAAAACAAAACATAAAAAAAACATAGATTATATACAACTTGAATTAGGACAAAGCAAACTCATTGTCAATATTAGCACTATAGAAGTAATGCCTTATCCCCGGCAACGGTGCCAAAAACTTGTTTGTCCCAAAATAGGCCGCAAGTGCACGGGTCATTCAAGTAATAAAGTGAAAAGTAGAGATCATTCCCTCGAGGATAAGTTTATTTCCAATGCTAAGTATTAACCAATAGCTTACCTAATTCTATCCAAGGACATAAAAATAGGAAAGCAATAAACTAAACTAATCTAATCTACAAAAGTAATAAAGATAAAAGCGGTTAGGATTCAGGAAACCCTCCTTCAGCCCCTACATCTATCAACAACATGCAATCCCCCTCATAAACACAAATGCATTGATTAGGTTAGCTTGAGAATCTGATGTAGTCAAAAGCCTATGTCTAGGTCAATCAACCCTGGTTTCTACTTGCCCAACTCACTAAGTTTCCTTGAGAGCTAATACAACTTCTACTCATGAACGATCTATTCTCAATCACACACTATACATGGCCAATAGGTATATTTCTATCCTATTAACGAATCAACTCATCGCCGAACATGTATCAACCATACCATATCCATATCAACAAATCCCTATATCTAGTTCATTTGCCAATATTAAGATCATACAATCGAGGCCAACCAAGAACAAGCATTAAACACAGATAATGATTGAACAAAACCAATAATCCACATAAACTTAGAGAAAAACACATCATTAATATAAATAAAAGGATTCAAAGTATCCCTAAACAAAGCTCAACTATACAATAGATAAGGAAGAGAAGAGAGAAAGAGAAAAGAGAGAAAAAAGCTCATTGATTTGTCTTTGAAGCTTAAATCCTCCTCCATCCTTGTTCCTAGCCTCCAATCCACCATCAATGGAGATCTAACCAGAGCTTTCTAATCTAAAACTAACTAAAACCTAAACTAAAAGAGAGAAAATAAAAAGCAATGGCTAAGGCAGCTAAGAGAGAGAGAAAAACGTGAAAAATCCTATTTATAGGCTCAGCTCGCCGCTGTGCGCCCCGGCCCCCACTTACGAGCGCCTAGGCCCGTGTTAAGTCGGCTACAGAGCGTCGCGGCCCTTATTAGTGAGCGTCGCGGCCCCCACTAGGTTAGTTAGCCTATGCCCGGCCCCTATTAGTGAGTGCCACGGCCCCCATTAGTGAGTGCCACAGCCCCCACGCCTCGAGTTCAAGTATGGAATTTCTAATGATACACCTTTGCGCCACGGCGCGCACTATCTTGCGCTGCGGCGGTGACTTGCCAAAATGTCAATTTGGCTTCCTCTTGGTCTTTAAGCTCACATGCTCCACATTTAACCTTGTTTGGAGCCCTTCCTAACATAGAGAAAACACCAAATCAGTAACAGATATAAATCTAATTAATCCATAACAATTAAAGCTTAATTTTGTATAATAACATATCGGAAGGCATCAGAATCAGAATATATCAAATATAAGCACAAAACCTCAAAATATGCATTATTAATAAGGACTAAGCATTCATTTTAGCACAGAAATAGGGTACAAATAGCTGCATTTTATGGAGTTATCAGTCATGCATATATTTTTAGTCAACAAGGACATGAAAAAAAGATATGTAAGATAATAAGGATAAACAACCATTACAATTCAACAAATTATTATAAGAAGTTATAAGAAAAGAAGATAAGCTCCCCCTTATTGAAGCACAAGATAGATAAAAGAAAATATGCATGTCAAGACCATGTAAGCACATTACTACAAAGAAAAATAAGGCAAAAGATACTTATTCTTAATCCATCAATCAAAAATTATTTTAAAACTTCTCTCCCTTTTAAAACGAATTTTACAAGAACACATTATATTTTCAAAAGAATTTTAGAAGGGTAGAGAAGTTTTATATTAAAATCACATATTCCTTGAGAGTGATCAAATCCAAGTTAAAAGAACATCTGAAAGTACATCTCATATCTTTTTCATTGAACAAAAAACTTAAGAAAATAAAATACTTCAAAAACAAGACTTATCTTTTGAAGTATTAAGATGGTCTCTATAGAATATTTTAAAAAATTTATTTAGAAACTTTCTTAAGCATTCTCTCAAGATTTAATAAGACTTTTCAAAGCAAATGAAAAGAATACTACATTTATAACACATATCCAATGATTTCCAAATTTTCAAGACAATTAAGAGGTGGAAATAGTTTCAAGGTCTTAAGACAAGTTCAAATGGTTCTTAAGGATATGGAACTTGAAAAGTTTCTTTCAAATATTGTGTTTGGATGCATACCTTTGAAGACTTATTTTGATGATAACAAACGCGAAGTATAAATGAAGATGATAAATAGACCAAGTCCAAGTTTATATTTGATTAACATTAGGACTTAGGATCTATTGTACGGATCTATTGTACGGAGCTCACATTGATATCTCTTTGTTTTTGAAAGAAAAGAAAAAAACTTGGTTTTAAACTCAGTATCTTTGAAAACATCTTTTTCAACACCCTTTTTGAACTGAGTTATTCGAATAAAGCTTTGCTTATTCGAATAAACATCCTCACGTGGTTTGTTTTCTAAAGGTGTTATTCAAATAACTACCCTTGTTATTCGAATAATCAAGGCTTCCAGCATAACTGTTTTGTAAGTGGCTATTCGAATAAACCTTCCTTATTCGAATAAAAATGAGGTTTTTTTCGAACTATGCTTTAAGTGAGTTATTCGAATAATTCATACGTTATTCGAATAAATCCTTTCTATCGAACTTTTTTAAATACGTTATTCAAATAGATAAGCTATCATTGAATAAACGTTCGTTTTCACAACTCTAGTTTTAATGAGTTATTCGAATAACGGGTTGGTTATTCGAATAACCCATTTCAGATGAGTTTTTCGAAAAGATTAACTTAATGCTACAATCTTTTGTATTCTTTTTGTTGACTTTATGAATAAAGCTTACTTCTTTTTAGTCTGGATATACGTTTTATCAGATTGCCTGATTCTGAATTTGCTTGTTTTCCTCTCTGTTTTTTTTCTCACAGCTATTAAGTGAATAAGTGTTTGCTTTATTCGAATAAACACGTAACTTGTGCTTACGTAAATGGAAACAGACAAGATTTTCAATCTGTGTTAATTGCTATTAATTATACCCAACGGATAATTCATCTGGTTTTCCTATAAATAGCAAGTCCGGGTCACGTTTTTCGAAGTGCCCATAATTCGAACTATTTTCTCGATTACTCTGTTTTTTTGTGAAAACTTTTTCTACGCTCTTCTTGTTTAGAAACTTTGAGATATTTCGTGAAAGCTCCATTAGCACTTCAATTTGTACTACTTACTCGAGTGAGAGTTTCTCTTCATCTCTATTTTCTCGATATTCTCGTATCGAGGGTGAGGTATCCATCAAGGTTTGTATAAGGGTGAGGTATCCCGAGGCCGAGACTTTAGCACAAGGGTAGAGTGTCCCCTTGTGTGTGAAAAGTGCTCTATTTTGTAACTTCAAGTAGCAAGCACCTATTGAAGCTTGTATACTTAGTGAAAAATCTTGGCTTTCAGCTGGAGGATTT
This sequence comes from Ormosia semicastrata, assembly GCA_029884595.1. Taxonomy (NCBI): domain Eukaryota; kingdom Viridiplantae; phylum Streptophyta; class Magnoliopsida; order Fabales; family Fabaceae; genus Ormosia; species Ormosia semicastrata. The sequence continues at coordinate 1,561,216 of JAQQTO010000040.1, forward strand.
GGACGTAGACCACAAGTGGGTTAGTGGTCGAACCGGGATAAATCGTACTCGCTTCTCTTTTCCCTAATCTCTTTATTTTATGCAATTTAATTTATTTTTGCACATTTATTTTTCATTGTTCTTTATTGTTTCCTTTCTTCTTCTCATTCTTTCTGTGCATTTATTTATTAAGCTTTTGATATTCATATTAATTAAAAAGAGGTTTTGCGAAAAAGTTTTATACTCAATTCACTCCCCTCTTAAGTACTGGAAGCCACTTGGTAACAAATATAATAATGGATTTTGCTTATTTAAAAATAAACTTTTTAATCAAACTATAAATTCTTTTCAAAATAAGAGCATGATTCTCATAGGTGTTATACCACTAAGAAATCATAGATCAAGAGAATCATAGATATTAAACATTCACTTGATGAAATATGCTATAGGATACAATCCAGAACCTATAGAATATCACAATAGCTTACGGATAAAGATATTTATTGAGTTAGATAGAGAGTGATGCTCCTTTAGAATGTTCTTCATTTATTGGTTCTTTGAGTTTGAGCTTTCTTCCATTGAGTATTCCATTCCATTTCACTTGAAGAAAGTCTTCTCATGTCCCTCTTTATTTAACTCTTCTCTTTATCCATTTATGTTTGACATTTCAATATTTGATGGCTATATTTGAAGTACATAGAGAAACTTGCAAAGCTAACTCTAAAAGTTCTCTAAAACATAGGTTAGTATCAAATATCATTTAAGCCCATTTACAAGCATAATTTAGGTTGATATATAATGTAAAACATGTACCATATTATCAACCATGCAATGTTAGCTCTAACAAGAATAAAAGAATGACATATGCATTTGAATCCAAAAATAATGGTTTAAGCATTTTAAGGCATGATTCAAGTTTATAAAAAAACACATGATCATCATCAAAACTTATATAGGCATTTTAGGAAAACAATGATCATTTTAGGCATGTTATGTTAAGTAAGAAATTCTACTATGCACACATGCCAATCAAGAATAAAAAGTCCCTTATTGTAATGAAAGAATTAAAAAGCCATAAAATTATAAATTTTAAAACCATTTATGATTCATTTCAAGATATACTTCAATGTAAGAATCATTGAAGTTAAAAAACAAGTTCAAGGCACAAAATGAATCATTTACTTTTGGTTTTCAAGATATGAACATATATCAAGCAATTTCAAACAAGAAAACATATAACATTTAACTTTCCAGTCTCCAAGTAAGTATATAAGACAATTAAGCATCAAAGAGAAAGGATTGGAACTACTTATGAGCATATGAATTTTCATATTTGAACAAAGAGAATTAGTCACAAGCTTAAAAACAAAGATATTACCATAAAACATGTCATTCCAAGCAAGATATGTGCATATCTAGCATGTTAGCATATGTAAAGAAACTTTCAAGGCACAATGCTAGAGAAGCATAACTTAAGGCATGTTAAGGCATAAAAATAACTTTATACTTATCCAAATATCACATGATATTCAAATTAAAGCATAGGTAATGATAAGAGATTGATATCACCAAAAGTGTACTCTTTGAGTTTTTGTAAGTGACTCCAACTTCCAAGTTTCAAGACTTCATGAGGAAGTGGGTGTCGGTGAGAGTTGAGAGAAAGAAGATGAAGAGGATAAAGGGTCTTGTGAATGGTAGAGGAGAACCTACATTTTTCTGATATAGGAGTCCAATAACTAGTTATATGGTGAGAAGAGCAGCAAACACGCGTGGTTGGGAGCACTGAATAACTGGTTATGCTTTGGTTAATAATCAGTTATTTTCATTTTCAAGACAGAACCAGATTTTTTGTGAGATGAATAATCAGTTAGCGAATTTTAATAACTAGTTATTTGCGTGACTATAGAAATGCCCAGCCTCTATGTGAAGTAAATAACCGGTTAGCCCTTGTTAATAATCGATTATTTGAGTCTTGCAGAGAGCTCCAAACAACCATAATGTGAAATAGAACATTTCCAAATAACAAATCACATATTGTTTGCTCCTTATAACTGGCTATTTCACCACCAAAGCTAGAAATTTTTTAGGAATTCAACCTTTAAAACACAACCCCATGTCTTCTTGAAGATCATCTTAGCTTTGCTACATTTTCCATTTTTTCTAAAATGCCAATCAGCCCATTAACAGAATTAAACTTCAAAAGTTACCAGAAACCACTTTTTCATAGCAGGAACTTTAGATTTGAAACACAAGTCCAAGTTTCTTCGAGACAAGGAAGGGAACTTGGAGTATTTTCTGGTCTTGTGCTTGCAGTAGCCAAATTCATGATACCAAAGTCAGCTTTTTGTTAGCCATGACAACCATCACCCAAGAGGGGGGTGAATTGGATGATTATAAATTTTATTGCAACTTTGAGAAATTATGCATTTTGATATTTTCAATTAACACATGTAGCGGAATAAGTCTAACAAAGGTACAACTATTAAGGATTACTCAAATATAACTTGGGATATATGATAAATCAAGTAGATAAGTTAGATATCAAGTTCAACTCAAGCATATATAGTTAAAGCACAAATATAAAGAGATAGAGTTGAGAAGAGCAAACACTAAGATTTATCCTGATTCAGCTACCAACCACTTGTGGCCTACGTCCAGTCCTCAAGCAAACCACCCAAGATTTTCTACTATTTTCAAGCTTCAACAGGTGCTTGACAACCTTTACAATTAAGAGCACTCAACACACCTTTGGATACCTCACCCTTGTGCTTGAGCGTCAAATAGGGATACCTCACCCTTTATAACCTTTGAGGGATACCTCACCCTCTTTACAATCTTTGAGAGATACCTCACTCTCTAAGGGATACCTCACCTATTACAATTTTTGAGAGATACCTCACTCTCTAAGGGATACCTCACCCTTTATTCTATAGGGATGCCTCACCCTCTCTTTTACAGAATATGCAAAGTGTAAAAGATAGAAAGTCTCTCAAAGAGTAGATAATACAAATTGAAGCACTATAGGTATTAAGGATTCACACACTTATAACTAAAAAAAAAAGGATTGGAGAAATAAATAGTGAAACACGAATTTGATGCTCAAGAGTGATTTTCAGATTGTTCTCCAATATTTCTTTGATACCGAAACACTTGTATTTATAGCCTATTAATATTTAGAGCCGTTGGGGAAAGTTTAGAGTCGTTGGAATGTTTCTTCTGGTTGCCGAGATAACCAGTTAGGACATTGTCCTAATCGGTTAGGAGCTTCAAAACTTTGCTCTTGACATTCAGAATAACTGGTTTGGCAATTGGTCTAATCGGTTAGGCCTTCAGGAAAAGCCTTCTCACGTGTGTTTTAAAAACACTACTAACTGGTTAGGAAAACTTCTTAATCGGTTAGGAGGTCTTATAAAAGCATGAAAAATACTTCTTTCTTTTATGCTAACTGATTAGGTGAATTACCTAATCGGTTAGGAATTTCATAAACTTGAAAAATGCTCCTAAAATTCATAATAATCGGTTAGGCCAATTGCCTAATCGATTAGGAGCATTTAGAACATGAAAATGACGCCTGACAGGGTGAATAATCAGTTAGGGAAAATTCCTAATCGGTTATTGCACTTTGGTTTTTAAAACTGACTTTAAATGGTCATAACTTCTTCATTTCTTATCCGTTTTAAGCAAATGACCACTAATTGGAAAGATATTTGAGTCTATTTTCAAATGAAATAAGTTTCAAAGAAAAACGCAAAGTATTTGAAAGATATGATTAAAAGAGTAACGAAATGTCAGTTTTGCAAAATACAAACTTGACTATTTTTCATAGATTTGAATTACCACCAAGATTAACTTTCCAAAACATGTTTGTTGGGCATTTTAGAATATAAGAAACACTTTTAAAGATATTAAAACTTATTTGAACTTAGTGTGATTCTTATTTACCTTTACATAAGATCTAAGTCCTATAAGCTATTCTTGAAGATGTTAGACTTGAACTTTTGCCACCATCAATTCTTGATGTAATCTAAGCTTCCAAAATAATTCTTCTCTTCAAAACCTGTAAATTCTTGGAACATCTTTTCATTTTCATTCTTCTTAAGTTGAACATAGTTGTGATCTTTTTGTTTCTTGTTGCAATGCTCACTCTTGGTACTTGGACTATCCTACAAAGTATTGCTCTCTTAAAACAAATATAGTTAGTCCAAATTCATAACTCAATATCTTCATATGCATGATTCATAAATGTATAACTTTAGTTAGTCTAACATGCATATAAGACTTCCATAGACATATCCAAATAAGACATTTATCAATTACTAATAAATATGCTCTATGTAGGATGCAATAAAGAATACTTTTCACATTTTCATTTAAATAGAGTCAAATGCAATATTAATTCATTATAATTCATATAAAGCATTATTGGATATATTATATGAAGAATGTTACACGTATCTCATTGCATGATTATTAAGTAAAACATAACTAGATAAGTTACATAATCATGCATGATACAATATATCACTTTAAGCACATCTATGTAACATGATCAATATTCTTTTGTGATGCATTTGTCATCTATAAAGCATAAGCATCATTCTTTTTGTCTTGTATTTGTCATCATCAAAACTTAATATATTAAACCATTTGGGAAAAAGCAAGCTTATTTCCACAATTTTGGCCTGCAAGCACACCTACAACACAATTTTTTTTTTCGCTTTTGGTACCCAAAATTTCTTGGGTCCTTTTATGTTAGTTTTTGAATATTAATCCATTATGCTCTCATAAAGATCACATTTTTTCATAGTATGTAAATTAAGCAAAACAAATTAAATAATCAATTACCATTAAGCACATAACCAATAGCATACTTACTTTCATAATATATAGACAATTTAAAGCATAAAAAGCATACGTAGACATTGTAGAACTCTATGTACCAAGATATATAAAAAACTAATGAGCTATGGTACAATAAGAATGAACATAATCATGTGCTAAATAAAATATTCAGATTTTACAAAGTGCATATGATTCTATCAATCACTTAAGGCCTACAAGGAATATACCTCAAATTCATCGACTTTATAAGTGAATACGTATAAGAGGTAAAAACTTTTGATACCTTGGTCTTGGTAATTAAGGAAATACTTTTTCTTACCCATTGCTTCTTTTTTGGAGTCTTGAACTTTACAAGTTCCACATTTTGTACTTGAGAAGCTTTGGTTGAAGCCATCTTCCTTCTTTGACCAAAACTTCTACCATTAGGCTTTGGAAGCATTCTTCTTGATGATTCCTCTTTCCTTTGACTAATTAGTCTATCCTTTTGAGAAAATTTCTGCATAATTAAGGAACATTTGAAAGTACATCTTTTTTTGTCGTTGAACAAGAGCCTTAAGAAAATAAATTACTTTGAAGAACAAGGCTTATATTTTGAAGTATCGAGATAAGCTCTATAGAACATTTCAAAAAATTTATTTAAAAACTTTCTTAAGTATTCTCTCAATATTTAATAAAACATTTCAAAGCAAACAAAGAAAATGATACATTTATAACACATATCCAATGATTTCTGAATTTTCAAGACAATTAGGAGGTGAAAGTACTTTCAAAGTCTTAAGACAAGTTCAAAAGATTCTCAAGGATATGGAACTTGAAAAGCTTCTTTCAAATATAATAAGAGATTTTTTAAAAACAAAACTTTTTAATCAAACAAGAAATTCTTTTCAGAAAGAGCATGATTCTCATAAGTGTTATACTACTAAGAAACCATAGATTAAGAGAATCATATATATCAAACATTCACCTTGATGAAATATGCTATAGAGATCAAATCATGTATAGAACTAATATCATACACCCTATATGCAATGACAAAAATAGCAATTTGATGTCCAATTAGGCACTTTATCAAAGCTAAGCATACTGCTCATGTAAGAAAATTATCTAATCTTTTAAGATCAAATTATCAACAAGTATCATACAATTCATATAAAATATCACAATAGCTTAGGGATAGAGATACTGATTGACAGAGTGATACTTCTTTAGAATGTTCTTCGTTTATTGGTCCTTTGAGTTTGAGCTTTCTTCCATTGTGTATTCCATTCCATTGCACTTGAAGAAAGTCTCCTCATGTCCCTCTTCATTCAACTCTTGTCATTTATCCACATATGCTTGACACTTTGATATTTGATGGCCATACTTGAAGTACATAGAGACATTTATAAAGCTAACTTTAAAATTTCTCTAAAAGATAGGTTATCATCAAATATCATTTAAACTTATTTATAAACATAATTTAGGTTGATATATAATGTAAAACATGTACCACATTATCAACCATGCAATGTTAGGAAGAACATATGCACTTAAATCCAAAAGCATAGTTTAAACATTTTCAAAGTAATATTCAAGTTTATCAAAAAAAGCTTGATCATCATCAAAATATAAACAATTTAGGGCAAACAATGATCATGCAAGATATGTAGTATCAAGTAAGGAATTCTAGTATGCACACATGCCAATTAAGAACAAAAAGAAATCCCTTATTGTAATAAAAGAATTGAAAAACCATGGAACTATAAAGGAGGTCACGGCTGAGAGTGTATTTTGATGTCCAGTAACTGGTTATAAAGCTTTATGTAACTGGTTACCAAGTCCCCTGTAACACCCCAAATTCTGACTATATTAATAGTAATAACAGAATTACACTGTTTTGTATTTTCTGTGTGTTATAAAAATAATTTGACTGTTCTGAGATCATTTTTGATCGTTTTGTGTGATTTACTCTAAGTCAAGAAAATAATAATTTTCTGCCCGAAAAAATCTTATTTTAATTATTCGGAGCTGGGGGATCTTACTAAACCCAATTCCGATTGATATATATATTAATCTTTTAATTTTTAAGATTTAACTGTGTAATAAAATAATTTTATATTATTATAATATTATTTTATTTGACAGTACTCTACTGTCTTAAAAACAGTAAAAATCTACTTCAAAATGATCATGGACCCAAAAAAGTCTGTGGGACCCGCGTTTAGAGTAGCAGTCAATGATTCCGACTGGAAAGAATTCTGAACCAATAGGAACAAGTTAACAAAGATGGCTTGAAAACTCAAAACCAATAAGAATTAGTCAAATAAAGAAGCATAGACTTCATTAAGGACCATTGGATAAAAAGCATGATTTAGATGCTTTTGATCATAACCGTTGGTCCGATCAATGATGTGAAATGAATCCTGATAAAGTCACTAAGTAATATCCACCGTAGATGAGATCAATGGATAGGAAACTAAGTTGATTTCAATGGCTAAGATGAAGTCAACAATAGTGGCTTGACTTTGCTTAGTAACTAATTAAACCTAATTTGGTTAATCTAATGGCCTAATTAACAAGTTAAGTAAACTAACCTAATTATTAATTAGTTATAATCTAATTCTTAATTAGATATCCTAATTTTAATTAGAGGTTATGATATATGTAATTATATGTCTAATTAATCAATTATGTAATTGGAATGTTAATTAAGATTAATTAGGAAACTTAACCTAACTAATTAACTAATTAATTAACAAGTAATTAGACAATAATTGAAAACAATTAAGTCCCTAATCCTATGAAGAGTCACACGGCCAGCAGCCTTGGGAGACTTCTCCATGGTTCTTGAACCATCTTGCATGACAATAGCATGACCAAAAGATGACCAAGCCATGTGAAATTGCATGTGCACTCAATTAGTGATATTTTGATTCAAGTAAATCCTAATATTTTCCTATACTCACATGGCAACAGCAGCTCCATTTTTCACTCTCACAATTTCACTTTTCTCTCGCCAAAGACTAAGCATCATATTCTCTCTAAATTTCAAGAACACATAGAAGCCATTTTTCTTCCATTTTCCTCTCTAGAATTCGGCCCCTACACCCATAAACACCATCACTCTTCTATAATTTTTACTCTCATCATTTCCTAATTCTAGACAACCTTCTAAACACTTTCCACTTAGGAAGTTTTCCCAAAATCTCACTCTAAGTGCTTCAAAATCCAACTTCTATCTTACTTCCCTAGAGGTAAATTTGTGATTCTTTGGTTTTAAATTTAATTTGTGATTTTATAAACCATGGTTTTTCATTATTAAGCTTTCTTTGTGATTTATTAATTGTTTAGAAATTTTTAGGGAATTGTTTATGATTCCCACGAAATTAAAGAAGGAGGAGGAGCTTGTGGATTCTTGTCTTTAAGAGGTAAGAGGGAAATTTTACCTCACCAACCAAGTTTTGGTGGTGTGGGGATGGTTTTGTTTGGTGATAAACCCATAAGGGTTTATTTACCTATTGTTTGATGTCTCTTTGTTTGTGATTTTGATGTCTATAGCTTTATAATTGTGTTTGCACGTATGATATTATGTTTATTGTTTTGATATATATTTGTATGTATGTAATTGAATGCATGTAAGTGTATGTGTAATTTAGGATGTGAACAACATGATAGAACGATTGTATGAATGCTCCAAAGAGCAAATGAGGCTCACGGCCTTACCATGAAAAATAGGACCAAAATCCTGAAAATGATGGATTCAAATGAGAATTTAAAGATTTAAATGAAAAGGAATTGAATTTGAAAAAGTTTGAGTATAGCAAAGTAAAATGATTTTGGAAAAACAATTTGATATAATTAAATAAATGGGTTATGAAATAAAATTGAATATCAATACTTGAAGTTTTTTGACGTATAACTCACCTCATGGGTTTTGAAGCGCGTCCAAAAAATTTGAGCTGTATTATTGGAAGTAAAAGAAAGAATTATAAATTTTTGAGAAACAGTACAAATACTGATTTTAGAGGGGTTATATTGTAATTTTCATTTTTAAAAGGGGCCATATTATAATTATGATTTTAGAGGGGTAATATTATAATTTTCATTTTTAATGGGGCCATATTGTAATTATTGATTTTAGAGGGGCTATATTGTAAATATTTTAAAAAAGAGAGATTATCTCATAAATATTATTTTATGATGAACTATTATGAAATTATTATTTGAAAAAGGACTAAAATGTAAATACTATGTTTTGGAGGGACTATTTCATAAATATAAATTTTATGAGGGACTATTTCATAAATAAAAATTTTATGAGGGACTGTTGTGAAAATATTATTTAAATGAGGACTAAAATGCAAATATTATGTTTTGAGGGGTTATTATGCAAATATGGAAAATAAAGTCAAATTTTGGTGTTAAATGAGAAAAATAGTATTTTTGATTTAAAACGTATGAAAAATATTTTACGCGATTGAGAAATGTTGAAAAATCGATACGCGATTTGAAAATGCAACAGAATTGTTGCGCGATTGAGAAAACGTGAAAATATGTTTACGCGATGAAAATACAGTAATAATACTATTGGGTTATTGAGTGGACCCCGAATATGTGGTAATGAATTGGAATTGTGAAAGGTGCATAGTACATGCATTGGAAAGGTCCGATGGACTGAATAAGGTTGACTGCCTAAGAGAGAATACACCCCCTGAGTGGGTGTGATATGTGTAGTTTAGGTCACTCGTTGACGTTGGGGGCATTGGGGTGCGGGTTGCCTACAATGGGCAGTTGGTAGCTTTTTTGTACCGTGGGTTAGACCGATGTAACACACCAATGATCCGGACCGAGACATTATTCTTAATCAAGATTTGATAAAGACTGTCGTGCATATGCTAGATGTGCAAAAAAATTGAGCACGTGGTCTGAGGCATGTTGGTGCAGACAGATCTTTTCGATCACTCTTTCCGATCTGAGTTTTAGCTCCATAGAGTGGAAAATTGAGTCTAGGTGCATATGTATAGTTATTGAAAACATTATCGTAATTATTGTTTATGATAATTGAATTATGGAATATATGAATATTGGTAATGGCATGATCGTAATTATGTTATGATGATAAATGATGTTGATAGCATGATTGTAAATATGGTATGATAGTTGTATGAGATATTGTATGTGTTTGATAAATGATATTGGTGGCATAATTGTAATTATGTATGATGTGTTAGTATGAGATATTGTATGTGTTTATCTTCATTGCTACCATACTGGTATTGGCGTAGGTGATCTCACCTCTTTGTATGTCTATTCTGTATTATATTATAATTTTAAAGACGTTGAGCGAGGACTTGAGCAAGAAACTGAGGAAAAACAGATTCTTAGAGGGGAAGCTGAGTTCTGAGACGATAGAGATGCCTTGTTTCCTTGGGTATATAAGAATGACGTTTCGTGGAGGATTGGAGGCGTGGCACGTCGACCTGAAAAGATAGCGTATTTGCTACATAGGGGACTTAAACATTATTTTAAGTAGGCTACATCTTGGACACCCTTATTTTACAATGAATATTAATGTACACCTAGAGTTCCCATTGTCTATTAGACAATACTGGGGAGCGTACTATCGTACTCCAAGTGTGATTAATATTGTGTTGTCTGCTCGGACACCTGTCTATAGGACTTCGCGTCAAGTTAGATTCCTATCTTGTAAGGAGTCTGAGGAGGACCCGTTTGAAGGTTCTGCTGTCTAGTAGGACTTGGGCAATATGTTAGTTTAAATAATGTTTTAAATATTTTGAGAGTCTAGTTTGTAAATATTAAAATATGACAATACCAAGACTTGAGTATGAATATATAATGTACATTATTTGTAATGATGCTGTAATATTTTATTTTCCACTAAGTTTATTTTATTGCTATTAAGAAATTTTACAACTCGTATATACATTACAAAGCACGATTTCTAATGAAGGGAGTAATTTGGTAATTAAGTAACATGAATTGTGATGCCCTAAGGAAGGTGTTACATCTCCTCTAACCAGTTAGAGAATGTCTCTAATCGGTTAGCACTTAGTTTCAATAAGTTCCAGGAAATCCAAAACACCCATAACCGATTAGGTGTGGATAACTAATCGGTTAGGAGCTCTTTTAAAACCAATCCAAATGCTTTTGTTCAATTGAATAACCGATTAGAGCAAATCTTTAACCGGTTAGGCCTTGTGTTGAGATGAATATGAATGCCTCTGTTTAAAGCAGATAAACTGATTAGACTAAGCACATAATCGGTTATGCATATAAAATATAAAGAGGCAATGCCTCTGTTATGAGGAAATAACTGATTAGGGGGATGTGATAATCGGTTATTGGTTTAGAAAGAACATAACATATGTTTGCTTTGAATAACCAATAATTGATACATGATATAGCAAGACATTATGCAGCAAAGCAGTTTAACTAAATTAAATTCATTCATGACAATCAAACTAACTAGGAACATAAAGAAATGATCATTTAGTCCCAATTCTTAAAGGCATTTTAAATCAACCAAGGATCATGTTAGAAAGGGATAAAAATAAGATAAAACACATTTATTTCAAGACATGATTGATCAAGGCTTTCAAGAACAAATATATCATTATCAAACATGTCATTTCATATAGGAAGCATACTTATCTATCATGTAGAGATATTTTCAAGATTTAAGGGTAGAAAAGCTTAAAACAAGTTTCTACTTATCCAAAGATTACAAGTCTAAGCTTCTTAGAGACAAGGAAAGGAACTTGGAGTATTTTTCTGGTCTTATGCTTGCAGTTTCCAAATTTCATGATACCAAAGTCAACTTTTGGCTTTCAAGCATATCTACAACATACTTCAATTTTTGGCTTTTGGTACCCAAATTTTCTTAGGTCCTTGTGTGTTAGTTTTTGAATATTAATCCATTGTGCTATCATAACGATCAATTTTTCATAGTATGTAAATTGAGCACAATAAATCAAATAATCAATTACCATTAAGCACATAGCCAATAACATGTATACTTTCATGATATATAGACAATTTAAAGCATAGAAAGCATACATAGGCATTGTAGAATCTTATGTACCAAGATATATGACAAACTAATGAGCTATGGTACAATAAGAATGAACATAATCATGTGCTAAAATATTCAGATTTTACCAAGAACACATGATTCTATCCTTTACCTAAGGCCTACAAAGAATATACCTCATACTTATTGTCTTTTTAAGTGAATGTTCATAAGAGGTAAAAGGTTTTGATACCTTGGCCTTAGTAATCAAGGAAATACTTTTTCTTATCCATTGCTTCTCTTTTGGTGTTTTGAACTTTGCAAGTTTCACATTTTGTACTTGAGAAGCTTTGGTTAAAGTCATCTTCCTTCTTTAATTAAAACTTCTACCAATGGGCTTTAGAAGCATTCCCCTTGATGATTCTTTTTTCACTTGACCGATTTGTCCATCTTTTTGAGAAGTTTTCTGCAGAATTGAAACACTAGGAGGACATTTTGGTACCCACTTCAACTTGGGTCCTTGAATGTTAGTATTAGGGTATTTAAGATCTTTAGGAACCCATACCATGTTATTTCTCATATAAGAATTTCTTTTATAATTGCATAAATGAGAAATATGTCCTAGATGACCACAAAAATTGTAAACAATTGAATTCAATGATAGCTTGGTCCTTTGAAGATCATTTTTGAAAAACTTAAGCCTTTTGTTGCTTTTATATTCTAAACTATTTTTGCCATAAGCCCTACTTGAACTTTCATGTGGAATAACATTAATTTTATTCTCATTAACAATCATAGAATGTAAGCAATTTGAATTATTAGCTTTGGAAAATTTAGAAGATAAGTCCTCAACTTGATTTTCTAAATCAATGCACTTTTCATAAGAAGTTGAGGTTTCACATTTCAAAGGCATTTCCTCATCCAGAAAAGCATATTCATTTTTCAAAATCTCAATTTCAATTTCAATAGAGGAAATGTTTTCCAAACAAGATAAGTTTTTCTTTACTAAATTCGACAAGCCATCATATAATTCATCATATGCACATTGTAGCTCATCATAAGAAGGACTATAATATAGTTTAACATTATTTACCTCAAAGTCCTTTTTAATGGAATCACCATCTTCCTCATTGTTGTCTATCAAGAATTCGAGAATATCTTCCTTCTCAATTTTGTTTTGTTTTGTCTCTTCTTCAAATTGAGCACCATCATCACTAAGAGGCATTGAGCTCATTTTCTTACTTTGAACATCTTTCTAAGGACATTTTTCATGACAAGCTTCCTCTAGAGGCTTTTGCTCTTCTTGTTCTCTATATATAACTTTATATAAAAAATCATCATTAATAAGATAGATAGAATCAAGAGTATCCCATATATCTTTAGCACTAAAGTAACTCTTTTTTTAGCATAAGCATCATCATTTAAATCACTTCTCAAGATTTGCATTGCTCTAATGTTCAATGAAAACCATTTCTTGATATAGGCATTCCAAGTTTGTTTTGATTTGCAAGTAAATCCATCAAACATAATATCCCACAAACAAAGATCAATAGATTGCATATAAAATTCCATTCTAACTTTCCAATAAACAAAATTCACACTATCAAAGAATAGTGATTTATCAATTTCAAAACCTTCCATTTTGAAAAGCTTTTAATGGTTGCCAAACAAACAAGGATCTTTAACTCGAAGCAGTTAAGCTTTTAATAGAGCACAAAGCTCTGATACCACTTGTTAGCCATGGCAACCATCACCCAAGAGGGGGGGATGAATTGGGTGAGTACAAATTTTATTATAACTTTGAGAAATTTATATTTTGATATTTTCAATTAACACATGCATCAGAATAAGTCTAACAAAGGCACAACTATTAAAGATTACTCAAATATAACTTGAGATATATGATGAATCAAGTAAATAAGCTAGATATCAAGTTCAACTCAAGCATATATAGTTAAAGTACAAATATAAAGAGATAGAGTTGAGAAGAGCAAACACTAAGATTAATCCTAGTTCAGTCACTAACCACTTGTGGCCTACGTCCAGAGCTCAAGCAAACCACCCGAGATTTTCGACTATCTTCAAGTTTCAATAGGTACTTGACAACCTTTACAATTGAGAGCACTCAATACACCTTGGGATACCTCACCCTTGTGCTTGAGCCTCAAACAGGGATACCTTACTTTTTACAATTTTTGAGAGATACCTCACTCTCTAAGGGATACCTCACCCTTTATTCTAGAGGGATGCCTCACCCTCTCTTTTGCAGAATATGCAAAGTGTAGAAGATAGAAACTCTCTCAAATAGTAGATAATACAAATTGAAGCACTATGAGTATTAAGAATTCACACACTTATAGCTCAAAAAAAGAGGATTGGAGAAATAAATAGTGAAACACGAATTTGATGCTCCAAAGTGATTTTCAGATTGTTCTCTAACATTTCTTTTATGCTTAAACACTTGTATTTATAGCCCATTAATATTTAGAGTCGTTGGGGAAAGTTTAGAGCCGTTGGAATATGTTTTCTGGTTGCCTAGATAACCGGTTAGGACATTGTCCTAATCGGTTAGGAGCTTCAAAACTTTACTCTTGACATTCAGAATAACCAGTTAGGTAATTGGCCTAATCAATTAGGCCTTCAGGAAAAGCCTTCTCACGTGTGTTTTAAAAACACTACTAACCGGTTTGAAAAACTTCATAATCGGTTAGTAGGTCTTATAAAAACATGAAAAATGCTTCTTTCTTTTATGCTAATCGATTAGGTGAATTGCTTAATCAGTTAGGAATTTCAGAAACATTAAAAATTCATAATAATCGGGCCAATTGCCTAATCGGTTAGGAGCATTTAGAACATGAAAATGGCTCCTGACAGGGAGAATAACCGGTTAGGGAAAATCCCTAATCAGTTATTGCACTTTGGTTTTTAAAACTGACTTTAAATGGTCATACCTTCTTCGTTTCTTATCTGTTTTAAGCAAATGACCACTAATTGGAAAGATATTTGAGTCTATTTTCAAATGAAATAAGTTTCAAAGAAAAACGCAAAGTATTTGAAAGATATGATCAAAAGAGTAACCAAATGTCAGTTTTACAAAACACAAATTTGACTATTTTTCATAGATTTGAATTACCACTAAGATTAACTTTCCAAAACATGTTTGTTGGGCATTTTAGAATATAAGAAACATTTTTAAAGATATTAAAACTTATTTGAACTTAGTGTGATTCCCATTTACCTTTACATAAGATCTAAGTCCTATAAGTTATTCTTGAAGATGTTGGACTTGAATTTTTGCCACCATCAATTCTTGATGTAATCTAAGCTTCCAAAATAATTATTCTCTTCAAAACTTGCAAATGCTTGGAACATCTTTTCATTTTCATTCTTCTTAAGTTGAGCATAGTTGTGATCTTTTGCTTTCTTATTACAATGCTCACTCTTGGTACTTGGACTATCCTACAAAGTATTGCTCACTTAAAACAAATATAGTTAGTCCAAATTCATAACTCAATATCTTCATATGCATGATTCATAAATGTATAACTTTAGTTAGTCTAACATGCATATAATACTTCCACAGACATATCCAAATAAGACATTTATCAATTACTAATAGATATGCTCTATATAGGATGCAACAAAAAATATTTTTCACATTTTCATTTAAATAGAGTCAAATCCAATATTAATTCATTATAACTCATATAGAGCATTATTGGATATATTATATGAAGAATGTTACACATATCTCATTGCATGATTATTAAGTGAAATATAACTAGATAAATTACATAATCATGTATGATACAATATATCACTTTAAGCACATCTATGTAACATGATCAATATTCTTTTGTGATGCATTTGTCATCTATAAAGCATAAGCATTATTCTTTTTATCTTATATTTGTCATCATCAAAACTTAACATATTAAACCATTTAAGGCAAAGCAAGCTTATTTGTATACTTTTGGCCTTCAAGCACACCTACAACACACTTTAATTTTTTTCGCTTTTGGTACCTAAAATTTCTTGGGTCCTTTTATGTTAGTTTTTGAATATTAATCTATTATATTCTCATAAAGATCAATTTTTTTTCATAGTATATAAATTAAGCAAAACAAATTAAATAATTAATTACCATTAAGCACATAACCAATAGCATGCTTACTTCATGATATATAGACAATTTAAAGCATAAAAAGCATACCTAGGCATTGTAGAACTTATGTACCAAGATATATTAAAAACTAATGAGCTATGGTACAATAAGAATGAACATAATCATGTGCTAAACAAAATATTCAGATTTTACAAAGTGCACATGATTCTATCAATCACTTAAGGCCTACAAGGAATATACCTCAAATTCATTGACTTTATAAGTGAATGTATATAAGAGGTAAAATCTTTTGATACTTTGGTCTTGGTAATTAAGGAAATACTTTTTCTTACCCATTGCTTCTCTTTTGGAGTCTTGAACTTTACAAGTTCTACATTTTGTACTTGAGAAACTTTGGTTGAAGCCATCTTCCTTTTTTGACCAAAACTGCTACCATTGGGCTTTGGAAGTATTCTCCTTGATGATTCCTCTTTCCTTTGACTAATTAGTCTATTCTTTTGAGAAATTTTCTGCATAATTAAAACACTAGGAGGACATTTTGGTACCCACTTCATCTTGGGTCCTTAAATGTTAGTACTAGGGCCTTTAAGATATTTAGAAATCTATACCATATTATTTTTCATATAAGGATTTCTTCTATAGTTGCATAAGTGAGAAATATGTCCTAAATGACCACAAAAATTACAAACAATTGAATTTAATGATGGCTTGGTCCTTTGAAGATCATCTTTGAAAAATTTAAGCTTTTTGTTGTTATTACATTCTAAACTATTTTTTCCATAAGCCTTACTTGAATTTCCATATGGAATAATATTAATTTCATTCTTATTATACATAGAATGTAAATAATTAAAATCATTAGCTTTGACAAATTCGAAAGATAAGTCTTCAACTTAATTTTTTAAATCAATGCACTTTTCACAAGAAGTTGAGGTTTCACATTTCAAAGGCATTTCCTCATTAAGAAAAACATATTCATTTTTCAAAGTCTCAATTTCATTTTCAATGGAGGAGATATTTTTCAAACAAGATATGTTTTTCTTTTCTAAAAACAATAAGTCATCATATAATTTATCATATGCACATTGTAGCTCATCATAGGAAGGACTATAATCTAGTTTATCATTATTTACCTCAAAGTCTTTTTTAGCCATATATGAAGTAGTCTCAATTTCTAAAATACATGGATCTTTAAGGGAATCACCATCTTCCTCATTGTTGTCCATCAAGGATTCAAGAACATCTTCCTTCTCAATTTTATTTTGCTTTGCCTCTTCTTCAAATTGAACACCATCATCACTAAGAGGCATTTGGCTCCCTTCAATAGTTTGAACATCTTTTTGAGAATATTTTTCATGACAACCTTCCTTTAATGACTTTTGCTCTTTTTGCTTTCCATATACAACTTTATACACAACATTATTGCTAGCAAGATAGATAGCATCAAGAGCATCTCATATATCTCTAGCACTAGAGCAACTCTTAATTTTAGCATAAGCTTCATCATTCAAACCACTTCTTAAAATTTTTATAGCTCTAATGTTTAATGAAAAACATTTCATGTCATAGGCATTCCAAGTT
This sequence comes from Ormosia semicastrata, assembly GCA_029884595.1. NCBI lineage: Eukaryota > Viridiplantae > Streptophyta > Magnoliopsida > Fabales > Fabaceae > Ormosia > Ormosia semicastrata. The sequence goes on from JAQQTO010000040.1 coordinate 1,578,753, forward strand.
TATTTCGGTTTAGGAGAAAATCTATCAAGCACAATATTCCACAAATCAAGATCAATAGATTGCATATATAATTTTATTCTAGCTTTCCAATAAACAAAATGTACACCATCAAAGAATGGTGGTTTATCAATTTCAAAATATTTTATTTTGAAAATCTTTCAATGGTTGCCAACAAATAAGGATATTTAACTCTAAGCTGTCAAGCTTTCAGTAGAGCACGAGGCTCTGATACCACTTATTAGTCATGGCAACTATCACCCAATAGGGGGGTGAATTGGGTGATTACAAATTTTAAAAACACATTTGAGAAATTATACATTTTGATATTTTCAATCAACATATGCAGCGAAATAAGTTTAACAAAGGTACGACTATTAGAGATTTCTCAAATACTATTTGGGCTATAGGATAAATCAAGCAAATAAGCTAGCTATTAAATTTAACTCAAACATATATAATTAAGGAACAAATGTAAAGGAGATAGAGTTGAGAGCAGCAAACAAAATATTTATCCTGGTTCAGCCACCAACCATTTGTGGCCTATGTCCAGTTCTCAAGTAAACCACCCGAGATTTTTTATTAAACCTTCAAGCTTGAACATGTGTTTGAAAACCTTTTCAAAAACTGTTTGTTAGGCATTTTAGCATGTAAGAATCATTTGTAAAGATTTTAAAAACATATTTGAGCTTAGTGTGACTCATATTTACCTTTACACAAGATCTAGGTCCTATAAGCTAAACTTGAAGATCTTGGACTTGATCTTGCCATCATCACTTCTGGTCCTTAGGCTTGATGATGTAATCCAAGCTTCCAAAGAAAATCTTCTCTTCAAATCATACAAATGCTTAGAACATCTTATCATTTTGATTCTTCTTGAATTGAGCATAAATGTGATTTTTTCCTTTCTTGTTGTAATGCTCACTTTTGGTACTTAGACTATCCTACAAAGTATTGCTCACTTAAACAAACATAATTAGTCTAATTTCATAATTCAATATCTTTATATGCATAATTCATAAATGTATAAATCTAGTTAGTCTAACATGCATATAAGACTTTCATAGATGCATCCAAATAAGATAATTATCAATTACTAATTGATATTCTCTATATAGAATGCAACAAAGAACACTTTGCATATCTTCATTTAAATAGAGTCAAATCCAATATTAATTCATTATAACTCATGTAAAGCATTATTGGATATATTATATGAAGATGTTACACATATCTCATTGCATAATTATTAAGTGAAATATAACTAGATAAAGTACATAATCATGCATGATATAATATATTTCATTAAGCACATCTATGTAACATGATCAATATTCTTTTGTAATGCATTTGTCATCTATTAAGCACATCTATGAAGCATAAGCATCATTCTTTTTGTCTTGTATTTGTTATCATCAAAACTTAACATATTAAATCATTGAGGCAAATACAATTCTACAGTTAACATTATTTATTGTGGTTCCTTCAAAGCCTAGCTACAATCTTCTTCTTAGAAGGGAATGGATTCACGCAGTAGGAATTGTCCCTTTGAATATCCAACAACAGATGTTTTTTTGGGATGAGGAAGGGGAGCTTGAGTTGATTGAGGCTGATGATAATCTTTGTTATCTTCAAAATAATTTTGTTGATTTTAAAATGTACTTTCTAAGGGTTAAACCTTTAACATTTAGGACACAAGAGCTTTCGACAACAAGGCTATCATGATGTGTTGATTAGACATTAATGGTTTTTATCGTGTGCCTAAGGTTGATTTATCAATATGACTTGATGAAGTTGTAAATAATGACAATTGAGAGCCAATTGGCTCGATTGCCAGCCAATATGGTTGACAAAATGGTTTGCACCACTGATGGCATAAAATTAGATTGTATTTATGATAATTATCCTTTGGGGTTCGAACAAACTCCTCTATCTGAAAGTGTTAAAAAGATAGAGGTACATGACCCCTTAGAAGAAATTCATTTGGGCAATGATGTATTAAAACGCCAACTTATATAAGTAGTCTATTAGTTGTAAATTTTAAATAGGATTTGATCAATGTGCTCGAAGAGTACTATAACTACTTCACATAGGACTATGAAGAAATGCCTGGGCTCAGTTGAGAGCTAGTGGAACACAGGCTACCAATTCGAGCAAGATAACATCCAATCAAGCAGGCACCTCGAAGGTTTTCTCCTAAAGTAACTTTGAAAATAAAGGAAAAAATCAAAAGGCTGTTAAAAGCTAGATTTATTTGAACCACTAAGTATGTAAATTGCATTTCTAATGTTGTTTTTGTTATGAAAACAAATAGTAAGTTAAGAATCTGCATTGATTTTTGATACTTAAATTTCGCAACACCTAAGGACTAATACTCTATGCTAATTACTGACATGTTAGTAGACTTAGCATCTAGGCATGAAATTCTCATTTTCACTAACATCTAGGCATGAAATTCTCATTTTCATGGATGGATACTCTGATTAGAACTAGATTTTTATTGCTAAAGAGGAGGTATCGAAAATGACATTTCGATGTCCTGGGGCAATTGGTACTTATAATGGGTGGTGATGCCTTTTGGTTTGAAAATTACTAGAGCTACTTATCAAAGAGCCATGAATACCATCTCTCATGATTTAATTGGCAAATTTATGAAAGTTTACATAGACGATGTTGTTTTTAAATCAAAATCAAAAGATGAACATTTGACAAACCTAAGGCAATCATTCGAAAGAATGATAAAGAATGGATTAAAAATGAATCCTATTAAGTGTGCCTTTGGTGTTTCTGCAGGAAATTTTATTGGATTCTTGGTCTTGAAGAAAGGAGTTGAAATTGATAACAACAAGGCAAAGGCTATAATAGAGGATTCACCTCCTTCGAATAAAAAGCAACTTCAGTCTTTTCTAGGTAAGATCAACTTTTTTCAAAGATTTATTTTGAATATATCTGGAAAAACCAAGATTTTTTCACCATTGATAAGGCTCGAATCTGAGGAAGAGTTTCAATGGGAAAAAGATCACCAAGAAACCTTCGACCAGATAAAAGAGTACCTTGTAAATACACTAATAATGACCCCTCCTATTCTAGGGCGTCCATTGAAGTTATATATTTCAACATCAGAAGAAACCATTGGGAGCATGCTAGCCCAAGAAGATGAAAATAGAATTGAAAGAGTCATTTATTATCTTAGTAGGTTTTTAATTGATGTAGAAACTAGGTATAATGTAGTAGAGAAATTGTGTTTAGCTTTTTATTTTTCCTGTACTAAGTTAAAGTATTATATGAATTCTTATGATGTACTTGTCTTATCCAAGATAGATATAATAAAATATATGTTATTGAAACCTATTTTGCATGGTAGAAGTGGGAAATAAGTTCTTGCTTTAACTGAATTTTCTTTACAATATGTGCCTTTGAAGGCAGTAAAAGGCTAAGTTTGGACTGATTTCTTAGTAGAACACCCCTGTGTGGAAATCGAAGAAAAGGAAATTAAGTTGGTAGGGTTAAAACCCTAGAAGTTGTTCTTCGATGGGTTAAGACAGAATAAAGGTGTAGGTTTGGGAGTTTTAATATTTTCCCAAAAGGAATCCCAATCAAGTTCATGTTTGAATCAAGATATGAATGTTCAAATAATGAGGCTAAATATGAAGTTTTAATTGCTAGTTTACAATTATTAATTTCGATGAAAGCCAGAAATGTTGATATTATAGGTGATTCTCAATTAATAGTCAAGCAATTGGCTCAAGAATACCAATGTATAAATGATAAATTAATTAAGTACTTAGCTTTTTCAATGAAATTGTTACATGAATTCGATGAGGTCATCATTCAACATATTCCCAGAAAGGAAAATGCAAAAGCTAATGAATTGGCCTAGATTGCCTCAAGGTATAAAATTTCGAGTGACTTTTTAGTTAAGCTAACTAGGATTAAAGAAAATTTGTACCTATTAAAAAAATTAGAAATTAGAAAAATAAAAAATTTGGACCTTTCAGATTGGAGGAAATCAATTGTAGATTATTTGAACAATCCTAACTTACTAGTTGAAAATAAGGTAAAATATAAATCCTTTCATTATGTTATAATGAGTGATTCACTTTATAAAAAAATCAATAGATGATAATCTATTGAATTGCCTTGGCGAAAATGAAGCTTATTTAGCATTAGCTGAAGTTCACAAAGGAATATGTAGGGCCCATCAGGCTGGTGAAAAAATGAAGTGGGTTTTGCTTCGACAAAGGGTTTATTGGCCAAAGATTATAATTCTTATGCTAATCTTGTGAACAATGACAAAAGCATGGAAACATTCAACATGTCCCAGCTAGTGAATTACATACAATTATAAAATCTTAGCCTTTTCGAGGATGGGCACTTGACTTAATTGGGTTAATTACGCCTGCTTCTTCGAAAGGCCATAGATATATATTAGTTGGTATTAACTATTTCACTAAATGGGTAATAGCAATTTCATTAAAAGATGTTACATAAGAAGGTGTGACTAACTTTGTTGAAAAAAATATTGTGCATAGGTTTGGAGTTCCTAAAAATATAACTACTAACTAAGGGACAATATTTGTCGGTTGAAGAGTTTCACAATAAGAAGAATCAAGGAATATTAAAATGATTACTTTGACTCTATATTATGCTCAAGCAAATGGGCAAGTAGAGGCAGTCAACTAAATAATTATTAGTTTAATTAAAAAGCATATTGGTCAAAGGCCAAGGAGTTGGCATAACACATTAAGTCAAATTTTGTGGGCTTATCGAAATTCTCTTAAAGAATCCATTGGTTGTAAGCCTTATAAATTGGTTTATGGCCATGAGGTAGTGTTACCAATTGAAATAAACTTACAGTCTATTTTTTTACAATGTCAAAATGATATTCCAAGTGAAAATTATTAGAATTTAATTTTTGACAAATTAAATGGTTTAGACGAAGAAAGGATAAAGGCTTTAGAGAATTTAATTTGACAAAAACAAAAAATTGTAAAATTCTATGATCAAAAAGTTAAAGTCAAGGAATTTAAATTAAATGACCTAGTGTGGAAAGTTATTTTTCTTATGGATAAGAAATCAAGGAAATATGGAAAATAGTCTCCAAATCGGGATGGATCATATCGAATTGTAAAAGTGTTTTTAGGCAGCACTTATTCAATATTTAACCTTAATTTGTAAGAACATATATATCTTCTATTAATGGCAAATATTTAAAAAGGTATAAGCCAACATTACAAGAAATAAAAATTTCATATTAAGCATTTCGATATATAAGTAATTGAATTAAAATTAACTTATCTGAATATAAAGAATAAACATCCTATTTTTGCTATTCTTTAAAGAAAAGACGAGACACCAAGGTATCTTCATCTTTCCTCTTTGAGTTTTGGGCTCGTATATAAGCTGGTTTAAAAGTATGGATGACATAAAGGATGTCTCGAGTCTGAGTAGCTAATGCAATACAATCAACTTTGAGCTACTATTTTTGGTATTTGCACTTCTCCACAACAGTTTGCATTAGTCTTTATTTCGACTCAAGTTTAACCAGTTGTTTTTTTTAGATTGATTTGAATTGAATATCCTTGTAGTTTTTTTTAGCTCCAATCATGGTGGCATCCAATTGAGTTTGCTTTGCCTCAGCTTCTCTTGCATTCTTGGCAATGTCAGCCTTTGAATCTAAAAGTTGTTGATGGTCAAGGATTAGTTATTGATACCCAAAATAATTTGATAAGAGGTCTTCAAAAAAATTCCTTGTGTTATGGATGGTTTTTCTTACATTCGAGTCTAGCTGATGATCAAATTGACCAATTTGAGCTAGAACAGAAATAACATTTTGCTTTGACTCCTCAAAGGCCATCAAATGGTCAAGATTTTTATCAAGGGTCTTCTTTAAGTCTTGCAGGAGTGATGCAACTGAGGAACTCTCTACTCTACTTCTGATTGTGTAGTGGATTATTGGGACTTAGAAGACATTGAGAGCTTGCCTAAAAGAATGCTTTCGAGGCATGCAAAAGGATCAAATTACAGCATTTCCTTTAATAAATCAAGATTAATGAAAGATGGATCAGAGTCAAGAATATTAGGCTGAAGATCAAGTTATGTAGTCACATCTTTTCTGAGTGTTTGGTTTGAAGCAGGATTCAAACCACTTGAAGGTGCAGGCTGATCAGGCATTTATTGGACTTCAACCTCTTCATTAACAGGTTGTGGAGATGAAGGGTTAGGATCCCTAACTTCCTGGATAGGTGAAGTTGAAGGATAAAGGTTTTGAATTTGATCAGGACTTGGTTGAGTAGGAGAATAGTGTGAGATGTCTTTGACATCAGCAGCTAGAGGTTCTCTTTCAACACTCTACAAAATGAAATTTGAAATTAGACAATCTATGCAAGAGATTCTAAATAAAAATAAAAGAACTCACTAGGTGAGAATCCTTGATTTCAATATCATTTTCTAGAGAACTAGCAGACTTCTCCATAGTCGAAACAAGACCAGTAGTGTCTTGGGATTCTTCAGTTTCTAACACCTCAATAGATTTGGGAGGAGCAGTCCTCTTCCTTTTTTGACCAATTGATTTTATCCTGGTACTTTTTAATTTAGGACATTTTCTAGTACTTGAAGAAAATGGCTGCATGTAGAAGTAATAAGAATAAAGTTTAAGCAAAAGAATTCACGATGATAATTTAAGAGTATACCTTCGAATGAAGTTTCGTGAAATGTTTCGAATGTTTGATATTGGAAAGGGACTTTGCGGAAACCTCTTCAAAGGGAGGCATATTTAAGATTGCATCGAATGAAGGTATTACCTGAAGAACTGTAACTTTTGAGGCAATGGTAGAAGAAGTTTTCTTGTGCTTTGGAGGTGCAGATTCAACATCAGAAGGTCACTCTTCAACATGGGCCTTTGGGTCATCCATCACTCTTGTGCTATTCGATACTATAATCAAAAGAAAAGGATTACTCAAAGAATTGTTAAAAGGAACATAATATTAGGATGGAAAATTACCATAAGGAGGATATCTTAATATTCAAGTACTACCATATAAGAATCCTTGAAATTCATGTAAATAATGCTTAGTAATGGAAGCTTATTTTTTCTTAGTTTTATAATAAACACCAATTACCTCACTAGCTGGATCGAGATACTAGTTAGCTATGCCAAATGGAGCATTAGGCAATGGGGGATATTTTGGGAAAGGTGGGCAGTAGTCCTTAAATTGCATTGTAAGATTCAACATTAACACACCAATAAACTTAGCATAGTTTTTTTATGGTGTTTAGCTTTCTTATGTAGAAGTATTTGCTCTGCTTCTCAAAGTACTAACTGTGGATTTTGAGGTTCCCATTTTACTTTGAAATATTTTTCAATTTTAAAGATTTCTTGGAGATGTGTACCTTTCAATTTTTTCTTTGGATCTCCACTCTGCACAGAAGAGCTTTGGTTAGTCATCCTCAAGAAGCAGGTCTTCAAGTCTACATAAAAATCTTTATAGTATTGATGCCACCAATCAGTAAAATCTATAGAGATGAATGAACTAAGTTAACAATCGAAGGGATTGGACTCTTCTTTTCTTTTTTCATTCATTTTGAGATAAGCTTTCAATGTTTTGAGGTATCAACATAGCTATCAACAATCTGATGATCCTCTTCCATCGAGATTGGAGTAGGTAATCCTTGTGAAAAGCTAAACTGCCTAGACAAAGTACAAGGAATATAAATATAGATGTTTGGTCTTTTTTGAATCCAGAAGACTCGAAGTTAAAACTTAGGGACATAAGATATTACTCCACAACTCGAAATTTTCTACTTGAGCTCCAGCAGTCTCAGCAAAGAAAGGTTTTCAAAACCAATAAGGACCTTAGGATTGATGGGCAAAAGGAGTAATATTAAAACAACCAGAATCAATTTTCATGTGATGAAATAAGGAAAATAAAATTTTGAAATCTTTTACTTCTTGACCTTTATTAGGAGGATAATGAAGAAAAGATAGTCTAATTCCTTTTATTCCCCTAGGAACATTCTCAAGGGCAGAACTAGTTAAAAGCGGCTTAAAAACAACATTGAGCCATAATTGAAAGAGCCATAAAGGACCACCTAGGTTGGTCAAAGGACCTACTTTCGTGTCTCAAAGAGAATTAATAGCTTCACCAATGATTTTAAAAAAAAATGGGCTAAGATAAGTTTGCTCATAAAAAGCTTGTGCCCTTCATGTAAAAGGGCTACTAAAGGGATAAGTGACTTGGGTATTTGAAGAGACCTAGTGTAGAAAACAAAAGCACTAAGCCAAAGAAGATGGAAAGCAATATGTTCTCCATCAGAAACTTCATCACTATCAACATGATTATTGTTGATGAAGTGATTGTAGGTGAGTTTGGTGGTGTCGAATTATGGAATTGAACTAGGAGTCATCACAGTGCTAACAATTTCACCAGTTGGTTTAAGACCAATAATAGCCGCAAGACTGAAAAGTGAAGGGCCAATCATGTCATAAGGGACATGAAAGGAGTTGGTAGTTTTGTTCTAGAATTAAAAAGAGTTGGCAAACATAGAAGGGTTATAATCGATGACATACTTGCTAAGTTGAATGAAATCGAAAATCCCAATCTTTTTCCATAAACTGCCTTTATGTTTTTTAATTTTATTCAACCATTGCAAGTATGAACGTTGATTTTGAAGATTAGAACTATGAAACACTTTGTCAAATCTAGGAAAATAATAAATTCTAATAGTGTTTTAAGAAGCAATAATTAGTTCACCCTCTAAGTTTGGGAAGAGAGAAGCAACAAAACAAAGTTAAGCTACAAGTAGAGTAGGTCTCATATAAGCTTACCTAGTGTAAGCAACGGAAAAAAGGATTAAGACCTGGGATTTCCAAAGCTTAGAATTATCCACTAGGGGATCTGGTGTATAAATAAACCCTTCCTTAGAAATAGGAGTAGGCATAGTTATTATGTCAGGAAGAACAGTTGCTTCATTCTGCCAAGAAGAAGCCATGGATTTGCTAGATAAAGCCATTTTCTTTGCAGAAGAACAAAAGAAATGAATAGAAAAGGATGATAGTAAAGAACAAAACACAAAAGAAGAACTCAAAAGCTTTGAACATAAATAATGGAGGCTGAGCGAAGAAAATGGTTTCTCAGAGAAAAGATCAAGCAAGGAAGAGGAAAACTAACCAAATGGCTAGCACAAGGGGTTTTATAAAGGTTTAAATGAACCACTTACCATTAAGTTACATAAAACCCGGAGTGGTTGTAATTGCCACGCACTAAATATCATCATTAAGGCTCGATTACCCAAAATTGGGAACAACCCGTGGTGGTGATTGCACATTGCAATTAATGTGGGGAGGGTTTCAAAATTTCTTTTCCCTCCAATGTCTTTTCATGTGACAAAATTTGATATGAAAAGGTCCTAAGTCTTTTCTATTTTAAATCAATCAAGTCAGACCAGAAAAATCGAAAAGTATAATTTGAACAAACTAATATTTACTTCTTTCATACTTCAAGAAATAAATATTAGGGGACATATGTTGGTATACAAAATAAACTTTTCGATTTACAAAAGAAATACATTAGAAAACTAAACATCTTATGGTTGAATTAACTATTAAGTTAAATTTTGATTACCAAATCGAAACTACCGTTTTGATTAAGATGTTATAACAAGTTTTGCAGGTCAAAAGCTAATTCAAAAGCAAGGGATGAGTTCTTAAAGATGTGTTTCGATTCGACAAAAAGAAATAATTTCTCGAAGTCACATCTAAAATTGAAGCAAAGAATGAAGAACAGTTAAGAAAATTTCCAAGATTACAAAGGTTATTTTCGAGTTCAAGACATCAAGAAGCAAACTCAAGGCAGTTGTATTTAATTCAAAATTCAAATTCAAAGGTTCGAATTTGAATTTAGGAAGTTATTAGCAGTTGAGTCTGTAATATTAAAACAAGGTAATCATTGCTGTTAGTTTAGGAAGTTATTTTTGACAACGACACTTGTCAATATCTTATCAGAATAACTGGTACCACCTTTGTCTGTAAATACCCAAGGGTGAAGGCATTTAGGTTGTTTGGAAAACACTTACACAAACTCTCTCATAATTCATGTCACGTCTATCATAGACTTTAAAGGATACACATAGAGACTAGTCAAGTATGCCTTCCACCTCGTTTTATTTCAGTAATCTTTACCATTCAATGCAAGTTTAAAGTAATTCCTTTACATTTTTTTGTGTTACTAAGTGACTTCAATACTCAAGAGGAGGGTAAATTTAGTTTATAAAAACTTTTTGTAAAATTTTCACAAACACTTGAAAAGTAATTTCCGTTGAAACTATTTATCGATTGAGGTGAATGGATAGAGAAGATAAAATACTTCACTCACAAATAAACAAACCAAGATAGAAAGTAATCAAGAAAGCATATGAAATTAAAGTACAAAAATAAAGGAATTTGAGTGTAGAGGAGCAAACACAATATTTATCTTGGTTTAATCACCAACTACTTGTAGCCTACGTCTAGTCCTAAAGTAATCACCTAAGATTTTGATAACTCCATGTAATGTAGTTATTTGTGCCCTATAATTGTGTTTTATAGAACGCTATGTCCTTGTTATTATGCATATATGGGAGATTTTATGCTTATATTGGTTAAATTCCCTTTGAATGTCTCTTTATATGATTATGAACAATTTGTGTATATTCGTTAAATGATTAAGTGGATTTATAATTTATATTTAACTTGGTGATTTTCCTAATGTAGGATGGGCTTAAAACTGATGTATTGGAGCAATTCAAGGCTCAAAAGCCCAAGAGAAAGCCAAGGAGGCATTCTAGAAGAGAGTGCCGTGGCACAAAGGAGTGTGCGCCGCAGCGTAAGAGTGCATCATCATAATTACCATACTGAGACCTGAGGCTAGCGCACTGCAACACAGAAGTAGTGTGCACTGTGGCCCTTTGTAACTGACTTAATGAGGGCTGCGGCGCAGGTTAGTGAGGGCCGCGGTGCCAAGTGCAGAACTGATCCTATAAATAGATTTTATTAGATTTTCTTAGAACGGCTTTCTAGGTTGAGAGAAGATGCGCCTTGTTCTTCGTGTGTGGAGGCTGAGGAGGCCAAAGGAGCCAAGGATGAAGGTCTTCTTCCTTAGGAAAGTTAATTGGAGTTTCAAAGGATCACATCTAATGAGTTTCCTCCTTCTCCTTTCTCTTTCCCTTTCTCTTCTTTATCATTTGAGCATGTATTTTGATTTGTAATCATGTGATCAATGATGTAGCAGCTATTTTAGGGAATACTTTAAATCTTTTTTCTAGATATTAATGATTTTGTTCTCTTATGAGTTTGTATGGATGTATGGTTTTGTTCAATCATATGGTTCTTAATACTTTTGAAGGTTTGATTAGCTTTTGAATGATTTGATGAAGTCTGATGAACCTAGACATAGGAATTTGGATTTTAAATCTAATGTATGGTTGATGCATGTTCAATTCTATTCCTATAGCGGGATGAGTTGATTCGTTAACTAGATAGAAATATACCTTTTAGCTATGTATAGTGTGTGTTTGAGAATAGATCGTTCAAGAGTGGATTTTGTGTTAGCTCTCATGGAAACATAGTGAGTTGGGCAATTGCAATTATGGTTAGATGACCTAGACATAGGCTTTTAGCTAATAAAGATCCTCAAACTAACCTAATCATTGCATTCATGTTTATGAAAAGAATTGCATATTGTTGGTTGAAGTAAAGGTGAAGAAGGATTTTCCTAAACTCTATCCATTATATTGTTTTCATTTATCACATTTTAGTCTTTAGTTCATTTATTGCTTTCCTTATTTTATATGTTCTTGAATAGAATTAGATAAGCTATTGGTTAATACTTAGCTTTGGAAGTAAACTTATCCTCATGGGAACGAACTTATACTCTATATCTGTATTACTTGAATGACCCGTACACTGGCAGTACAAATGGTCTAAACAAGTTTTTGGTCAAGAAAACAAGTTTTTATCTTTTGAAAGGACCAAGAATTTGCCTATCAAGTTTTTGGTGTCGTTGCTGGGGATAAGGCATTATTTCTATTTTGTTAATATTGATAATGAGTTTGCTTAGTTCTAATTCAAGTTTTTATGTTTTATTGATTATAAATAGTTTTATGTTCAAGTTTTTATGTTTTTGTCATTGATTTGCTTAAATGTGTAGTTATAGTTTGATTTTATGTTTTTGTTATGTTTTTGTTGTACATTCTGTGTTTTAAGTTTGTAGGCACATTTTGATGGTGTTGGAGGCTATATTGAAGTAGAGATGGTAGCAAAAACCATTTCCCTGCAGAATTATGCAGGTTGAGTTCTGAGCGTCGCGGTCCAGGCATTGTTGCGCTGCGGCGCACGTGTGCATTTTCTACAGAATTATGTAGCTTTTTACTTAAGCCGCGGCCCTTGGATGGTTGCGCCGCGGCTCAGCACTGCTGTTTTTGCCTTTTTCTGTTTATTTTCTTTGTTTTTCTTTATTTAGTATGCTCAATGCTAGTTTGGTTGCTATTTTGATATGCTCAGGTACCTTATAGACCATGTGCAGCAAGGAACACATTCATTTTGGTTTGGGGGAGTATCTTTATATGTTTTCACCCTTAATGCTTAATGTTTACACATGTTTTGATATTTTAAGTATGTGCTAGTGATAGTCATCATGCTTTCATGATTATATCCTGTTTTGGCTATTACTGGCGAGCTGTTGATGTAAGTTTCAATTTTTTGCACTTTATACATGATGTTATGCATCATTGAATGAAAAATGATGGATTTTTGGAATGCATGACATATTTCTATTTGCTAGTGTGTAATGGTTGGCTAATGATATAAATGCTTGCGTATTGCCCTCTGTTTTGTGAAACCATTTACGATCTTGAAGCATATCAATGTAATCTAGTTTGTTTTTATACATGCTATGTTTTCCCACTTAGATACTTGTTTAACTTTGGAAATATATAAGTGTTTGTTTAGAGAATGTTTATGAATTATGCATGTGGATGATTTCTTTTATCCTTGAAGTTGTTTGTCAACTCTCTTGAGGCAAAATCCTAGGTTATGCATGATTGAGGAAATGATTAGGGCATTGTTTGGACCGTTTGAGCCTTTCAAGCTTAACCCTATATGATGATATTCATAGGTCCCTTTTTGAAGCTTTATACTGTTTGGCTTTATTTGTTTTTCACCGCCATTGTGTTCGTTAACCTGTTAACTGTTCTAATGCATGTGAAAGCATTGCATTTTCTTCCTACCCTTAATGTTTGTTGAGTTCATAATATGCTATTTTTTGAAGTGAGTTTAGTGATTAGGAGTATTAATATCTTCAATACAAAATGAGCCTGAAGGAACCAGATGCAGTCAAAGAAAAAAAAAGCATTGTTTTGCAAAAATAGAAAAAGAAATAAAAAAAATCAAAAGAACAAGAAAAAAAAAAGCAAAGCATAAGTAAAGAAAAATGTGAAAAGCATCAAAATGGTTTTGGAAAGTTTTCTACATTCACTTTTGATTCCCCTTCGAAAATCATGTGGTGACTCAAGTCTTGAAATAGTATGTTTATGTTTTTTAATGTTTGTATTGTACCCTATCCTTTCATTTCTTTCGCCCACTACCCTTGGCCTTACATTATAAGTTATGAAAGTCCCTCTTCATCCTCAATCTTGTATAATTTACATTAGTGGAGAGAGGGTTGAATTATAATTTTGTGGATTCTTTGATTTGTATCAATGTGTAGGTTTATAAAATTATCTGGATGAGCATGATTTGAAAAAGATAAGTTTGACTTGCATGTTTATGGGAAATGTTATGTGCATGATTGGAAGCTAGATTGAGGGCATGTTTAAGATTGTATATGTGTTGAGCTTAATTGTGAGGCATGTGCATCTTTTGAGGGCTTAAACAATCATTGTGCATTGGTTTTGGTTAAATGAAAATTGAAGTGTTGAATGCATATGAGCATGAATTGATTAATATGAGTTTACTTGATCGTACTTTGTGTTGCTTGAGGACTAGCAACAACTTAGGTTTGGGGGTGTGATAACTCCATGTAATGTAGTTATTTGTACCCTATAATTGTGCTTCATAGAATGCTATATCCTTGTTATTATGCATATATAGGAGATTTTGTCTCCCTATATGATTATGAGCAATTTGTGTATATTCGTTAAATGATTAAGTGGATTTATAATTTATATTTAACTTGGTAATTTTTCTAATGTAGGATGGGCTTAAAACTAATGTATTGGAGCGATTCAAGGCTCAAAATCCCAAGAGAAAGCTAAGGAGACATTTCAGAAGAGAGCATCGCGGCACAAAGGAGTATGCGTCGTGGTGCAAGAGTGCATCATTAGAATTGCCATACTGAGACCCGAGGCTAGTGCGCTACAGCACAAAAGTAGTATATGCCGCAGCCCTTTGTAACTGACTCAATGCGGGCCGCGGCGCAGGTTAGTGAGGGCCATGGCGCTAAGTGCAGAACTGAGACTATAAATAGATTTTATTAGATTTTCTTAGAATGACTTTCTAGGTTTAGAGAAGTTGCGCCTTGTTCTTCGTGTGTGGAGGCTGAGGAGGCCAAAGGAGCCAAGGATGAAGGTCTTCTTCCTTAGGGAAGTTGATTGGAGCTTCAAAGGATCACATCTAATGAGTTTCCTCCTTCTCCTTTCTCTTTCCCTTTCTCTTCTTTATCATTTGAGCATGTATTTTGATTTGTAATCATGTGTTCAATGATGTAACAGCTGTTTTAGGGACTATTTTGAATCCTTTTTCTGGATATTAATGATTTTGTTCTCCTATGAGTTTGTATGGATGTATGGTTTTGTTCAATCATATGATTCTTAATGTTTTTGAAGGTTTGATCAGCTTTTGAATGATTTGTTGAAGTCTGATGAACCTAGACATAGGAATTTGGATTTTAGATCTAATGTATGGTTGATGCATGTTCGATTCTATTCCAATGGCGGGATGAGTTAATTCGCTAACTGGATAGAAATATACCTTTTAGCCATGTATAGTGTGTGTTTGAGAATAGATCATTCAAGAGTGAATTTTGTGTTAGCTCTCATGGAAACATAGTGAGTTGCGCAATTGAAACTATGGTTAGATGACCTAGACATAGGCTTTTAGCTAATGAATATTCTCAAGCTAACCTAATCATTGCATTCATGTTTATGAAAAGGATTGTATATTGTTGGTTGAAGTAAAGAGTGAAGAAGGATTTTCCTAAACTCTATCCATTATGTTGTTTACATTTATCGCATTTTAGTCTTTAGTTTATTTATTACTTTCTTTATTTTATATGTTCTTCAATAGAATTAGGTAAGCTATTGGTTAATACTTAGCAATAGAAGTAAACTTATAATCGTGAGAACGAACTTATACTCTGTATCTGTATTACTTGAATAACCCATGCGCTTGTGGTACAAATGGTCTAAACAAGTTTTTGGTCAAGAAAACAAGTTTTTATCTTTTGAAAGGACCAAGAATTTGTCTATCAGATTTTCTATTATTACTTCAAGTTTGAACAAGTGCTTACTACCTTTACAAACTATAGCACTCTTCATACCTTGAGATGCCTTACCCCTTGTGCTTGAGCCTTAACAATCAGGGATACCTCACCCTTATAATTCTTTGAGGGATGTCTCACCCTCTTTATAGAGAATCAAAGTGTAGATGATAGGGAAACTTTCACAAGAGTAGATAATACAAATTGAAGTCCTATGAAGCTCTCAAAGATATTTCAAATTTTTGCCAAAAATAGAGCTCAAAGATTGAATGAAATAAATCACGGATTGAAAGCTTGAGAAAGGTGTTTCACAATGTTGGTTCTATGTAAAAGATGTCCCAAAAACTTGTATTTATAGTATTCTAAGAAAAATAGTCATTGGGGGGTATTAATTCCAAGCAATAAATGCTCTGAAAATAGCCGTGCAGGCTTCAGGGTCATGGTAATCAATTACCATTATATGGTAATTGATTACCAAGCCTCTGTGAGTAGTGGTAATTGATTACCAAGTCATGGTAATCGATTACCAAGCTTCTGACTTTTGAAAAATAGGTTTCTGCACAACTGTAATCGATTTTGAGGTCTCAATAATCGATTACTAGCATTCAAAAAAGTTGTTAATTGATTACTAAGCCATTGGATGAGATTACAACAATTCTAGAACCTATTTTTGAGCCCAAAATAGCTTGGTAAACATTTCTAACTTTGATCACTTGAATTTTTCAAAGATACAAACTTGATTTTCATGATTCAAGGTTAAAATATCATTTGTTTAAAAACTATCCACCGACTAAAATAATTTTTTAAGAGAAACTCTTTCAAAAGCATTCTAAAACATTTTAAGATATCTAGAAAGCTTCTCACATGAAGACCTTAAGTCCTATAAACTATACCATTTAAGCTTCCTTTGGACTTGGTCTTTGACTTGACTATGTTATTATCAAAACCTTCATGATCTTCATGACATAAGCATTCACATTCTCCCCCTTTTTGATGATGACAAACCAAAACAAATAAAAAGTAGCATTTATATATATATCAGAGATTTAAAGCACAACTCTCCCCCTTAAGCCATGCATGAGGTTCAAGTAGGAAAAAAATTATTAAGTAAGGTTCAATGACATAAATTTTTTCATGCACAACACTCCCTTTTACTCATGCAATTCATACTCTCCCTCTTTTGGCATTATAAAAAAGATATAACCATTCAACATTACCAGCCCATATATAATCAACTTCATCAAAACAAAGTAACCAACAGCATGCCAACATCTCATAATGAATCAGTTTATAAACATTAAAGTCAATTAATAATCAGAGTCAAAAAGGCAGAAATAATGTTAAATGCTAAGGGTTCTTAGGTGTATGGTCATTAATTAGATCCCTAGAATTTATTTCATATTGTTTGGAGTGATTTTTGTCAATAGACAAATCAGATTCCAGTTCTTAATCTAGGAGGGAATCTCTTCCTCAAGGGATTTTATAGTACTTGACTGGTTTGTTTTTAATAAGAATGTCAGGAAGAATTTCAAGTAAAACACAAAGATGTTAAAATCAAAATTAAAGTGTAACAATATTACAACAGTAAAGAACTAAGTAAAGAAAGCAGACAAGAGTAGTAAAAGATGCAACAAAATAAACTTGCTCGAAAGTTAAAAATTGCAGTAAAGTAAAGAAAGCAATTAAAAGAAAGCAATTAAACTACTTGTAATGTAAATTATAGAGAAATAAAATACTGCAAAGTAAACTTAGCAAGAAAGATAAATTGCAAAATGATGAATGAAAATAATTAAAGAAAAATAATATAAATGTAGTGAAAATACATGTGCAAGGAAGTAAAGTTAGCAGAAAGATAAACGTACAAAAGAATAAAGAAAGCAAGTAAAGAAAAATAATTAAAAGAAATTAAATGATCTTGAAAAGAACACTTAATCATAAGTAGAAGAGCATTTACAGGATTTAAATGATTGGAAATGGAAATGAACTTGAATTAAATTTGCAGTGGAATTGTAAAGTTTACAGAAAAAAAGGATAGGAACATACTTGACTAATTTTTATTTGCTCATGTTTGTTAGAGTGATTAGGAGCATGTTTAGAAATGTGTGCAAGTAAGTGAATTCTAATCCCTAAACATTTCTATCCTCTTGGTATTTATAGAAAATTTAAGTAACTACCCCCTCTACAAGATTCTGACAAGTGTCTAAAACTAAAAAATTGCCTAATCATTGTCAACAATTCCTGTATTATAAGTAACTGTCCAATCTTGGTCAACAATCCTCGTCTTGTCTGGATTTTACACTTGTAACTGCTGCTAACTTCTGATTTAAATTCAAATTCTATCTTATTCAAATTTAAATTTGAATCTTCAAGCAGCTATTGTCTTCTTGGTTGAAATCTTTACTCCCGTCTTCAAAAAATCTCCCAATTGTAGTTACTATCATTCTAGATCTAAGATTTGAAGATCAAGTCAAAATTACCATTTTAGCAATTTCACTTCCATAATTTTGATTCGAGCACAATCTGAGTATTTGTGTCTTTTCAAGTTCACAAATGTACTCAAGACAACTTTGTGGATATCATTCATACTAAGCTTTCGAATATAACTTGAAATTGTCCGAATCGAAAAGTTTTTTTTATACCAATTGATGCCCCCCAATATTTATTCTCAAAGTATGAGAGATAAATATTATTGTTTTGGGCATTACTTTTTGATTAAATCTTGACTTAGAGCTTTAGTTGCTATATCAATTCGAACTGACATGAGCAAATAAGGAAATGTTAGGGGAAAATATCTAAATTTTAATTTTAAATTATCTCCAGCCACAATGTGGCCTATCCTGTAATACCTTAGAAAAGCTTGTTAGCCTTGTATATGGTTACAAAGGTAGCTTAATACTTACTTAACATATTTGTGTAATTTTGTGACTTTCTGAGTACATTTAGGCATTTTGCTGTAATACTATGTGAGAATTATAGTTGTTATTTGCTCTGAAAGTAGCTTAAACTGCTTAGTTAGTGGAAACAAATGTCGATAGTTTGTTTTGAAGTCACAAATATGGGAACTGTGCTATAGTTAAAGTTTGAGAATTTTCGGAGTTGGTTCGACATTTTTGAGCATACTGGTTATGTGTTTTAGTACCGGATTAACCCACAGCTGGTATGGAAATATCAGTTTTTGGTGAACCAAAATTTTTAATGAATCTCAAGATTTATTTTGAATCTGTTGGTAGTTACGAAACTGGATTCTGTTGAAACTGAGTATTTTTAGCAGATTGAGATTTTGGTACCCAATTAAGAGAAGTTAAAATGAACTTTTCTTCTTAAATATCCCATGGTGGGGATATTTATGAATCAGAAACAGAGAAGAGGCAACGTAAAGAGAAGAGAAAGGAAAGAAAAGAAAAAGAGAGAAAGGGAAGCCAAGGGAAAAGAAGGAAGAGGAGGATCGAAGTGAAGGTCTTGCTTCATCTTCATCTTCAAGACTTGAGGTAGGGGGTTATTTTTATCCATTTCCTCTTATCTTCACCTTGTTTCTTGGCGGAACTCGATGAGAAAAAAAGTAGGGTTTAGGTGAGAATAAGAAGTTAGATGTTTGTTTCTTGCTTGTTTAGTTGAAATGAGTTAGATTCTAACCAGTTTAGTGCATGGTTGATAGTTTGGAACCCTTAGAATTCATAGTTTCCTATTAGTTATTTAGTTGAAACAAAGGGGTTTTAAGGTTGGAGTTTTAGTTTTAATCAAAGTTTGATTGAGCTATAGGAAGAAATGAGGTTTATAACTTGTTTAGAGACCTATAGTGATGATAGAAATCATCTAAAAGTGAGGATAGAAGGTGAAATCTTGGTTTAGAACCAAGATTATGTAGAAACATGTTCTGCAGAATTTTTTACAGAAGGGTCATGCCTAAGCGCAACCTGGTCAAGCCTAGGCGTGGACTGATTAGTTTTCAGTCCAGCGAGACAGAGACTGCCATGCCTAGACTTGGTAAAACCAAGCCTACGCGTGATACAGGACAGTAACCTAACAAGTTGTAGTGTTTGTCATATAACGTGAGCTACAAATATCGGATTGACCTGCTTCTTATTGCATTTGAAAGCTAAGACATAAGGCTATCTACTTGTAAAATTTCAAAATTTCAACAGTTAGGATGGATTTGTGGTGAATTTATGAAAAACATCCTTTTTAGGTGCCCAGAGCAGACTTCATCAAAATCTTTATTTTGATGTTTTGGGATTCCTAATTGTTAAAATCCTTTGTTTATGCCTAGTAGAGTGTGTTAGAACTCTAATAGGGGTAATGGAAGAAGTGAGAATGTATTAAGTCAAGTTAACTTGAAATGCTAATTACAGAAGGTAATTAGACATGGCTATAAATACATGTTTAGTGTATTGTGATGATTTATGAGAAATTGAAGTTGTATAAGAGTTGCAATATGTTCATGGACCTTGTGGAAGTTAGAAAATCACTTGGAAGTGATTTTGAGTGAGTGCAAGATCACTTGTTCCTAATGGAACAATGATCATTTCTGCAAACTTATGCAGAACCATTTTCGGTTTGAAAGCGCCCAACCGCTGAATTGCTGGGCGTCTAAGCGCCCAATGCCCAGGAAGAACTTATCAGATGTGGAGAGCGCCAAAGCGCTGTATGGCTGGCCGTCTAGGCACCTAGTTCACCGAAAGTTCAGGTTACGTATGTAATGCGCCTAAGCGTGCAGAATCTGAGCGCCTGAGCACCCAGTCCAGAACAGAACAGAACAGAGCCCTTATTTTGGGAAATGCAAGGGGATTTTTAGTGTGATATTTTATTTTATGCTTCCTAACGAGTAATAAGACTCTAATAGGTGTATTTAATGAAGAGTGAATGTTTTGAATCATATAGATTTGTGATGCTAATTATGTGGAATAATTAGACATGTTTATATACACTTATAGTGTATTAAGTTGGATTTGAGGAATTGAGTTTCCCTAAGTGTGCGAATTATTCATGTTTGCTCTTTTAAGAGTATTGAAGTACTTTTATAAGTATTTAATGAAGTGTTGTGAATTGAACCTGAAATGCATATAAATCAATTGTGAAAACTAGTTGTTTTGCAAGAGATGTTTGAGAAAACATAATGAGGTTTATAATATCCTATTTGTATTGTTGAGAATCATAGATTGGTGAGTAATATCCTCTCTATGTTGTGAGTATTAAGGTGAGTAATATCCTTATTACATTGTGAAGTAAGGAGGTGAGTAATATCCTCTTTGCTTTGTTTGGCCCTGTGAAAGTGGGTGTTCGATATCAGGTAAGGCACTTAGTACCCTTCCTAATATAGTGAAGTATGAAAGGATAAAATTCCTTGTTCATTATCGATAACCATGTAGTTGATGAGACTTCACTACCCAGGGAGGAAATGAGACTTCCTCTGTGATAATGGAATATGCTGGATGAGACTTCCAGTACTTGTTCAAGGTTATGGATGAAACTATGGACTTCCATGACTTTGCTCAAGCTTTATGCATTCATGACATTACCATGGGAGTGAAGGTCCTAGATATGGTATCATGCATTATTCATTTTCATACTTAGGAATCTACATAGATATAATCATTAGTCATAATTAAGCATAGCATGGTAATTGTATGAGTAGTTGCTATCATGACATTTTCATGCATTGCAATTGTATGGGCAATTACTTGCTATTGAGATGAGATGTTGTAACTTCTATGATTTAAGTATCAACGAAGTAATTGCGTATTGTTGCAATGAGAAGTTGTTGCTTCTATGATTAAAGTATCAATGAGATAATTATGAATATTATCTGTTTGTATATATATATGTATTTGTATATATACTGGTATTGGAATACTTCTACTGAGATATGTTTTTTCACCCCGATTGTATTGCCATGTAAATCCAGATGCGAGCTCTTTGAAAGGGAAGAAAAAGATGTATAAGGACTAGCATAGTATAAATGCTATTTTGAGCTGAGCATATATTTGTTTTATATTTGCTTAGTTGTTTCAGGTTATGTATAACAGTATGCCTTGAGGCTGTGATGTATATATAACTTTTGCTATCGTGGCACTCCATATTTACTCATTATGTATGAATAATATGGGTTTAACATTGATGAATGTTAGTGGTAGCAGGGTCAATATTAGGTTATTCATTTATATGATGATATATTTGGGTAGTAAATATTAGGCTGTTACATTTTGGTATCAGAGTAGCTCATCCTATTGAGCCGGGGTATGGACTGACTATGCTTAAGCATGTAAAAGTTTCTCTGTATGTTGTGCATTTCTTTGTCTCTTGTTTGAGATGTTGGAAAAAGGATTGCTTGACTTGTTTTAGGTTGGATGTTGGTAGCTACTATTACACGGTTACATGATGTTGAGACTGCAGCTCAATATGTAATGTTCTGTGTGGACAGGAAGCTATGATTCCACCTAGGCGAACCTTAGTTGGAGATCTTGAAAACCTTAGTTGTCAGAGACTAAGTGTTCATGACGAGTGAATTTTGGGGACAAAATTCTAAAAAGGTGGGGAGAATGTAATACCTTAGAAAAGCTTGTTAGCCTTGTATACGATTACAGAGGTAGGCTAATACTTACTTAACATATCTGTGTAATTTTGTGACTTTCTGAACACGTTTAGGCACTTTGCTGTAATACTATGTGAGAATTATAGTTGTTATTTGCTCCAGAAGTGGCTTCAACTGCTTAGTTAGTGGAAACAAATGTCGAGAGTTTGTTTCCAAGTCACAAATGTGGTAACTGTGCTATAGTTAAAGTTTGAGAATTTTTGGAGTTAGTTCGGCATTTTTGAGCCAAAGGAAGAAATGAGGTTTATAACTTGTTTAAAGAGCTCTAGTGATGATAGAAATCATCTAGAAGTGAGGATAGAAGGTGAAATCTTGGTTTGGAACCAAGATTATGCAGAAACGTATTCTATAAAATTTTATGCAGAAGGGTCATGCCTAGGCGCAACCTATAACACCCCAAATTCTGACTATATGAATAGTAATAGCAGAATTACACTATTTTGTATTTTCTGTGTGGTATAAAAATAATTTGACTATTCTGAGATCATATTTGATCATTTTGTGTGATCGCTCCTGGCTAGGAAAAATAATAATTTTCAGGCCAGGGAAATTCTAATCTGTCTCATTTGGAGACGGGGGATCTTACTAAACCCGAATCTGAGTGACTCAGAAAAGAATCTTTTAAATTTTTAGAATCTGTCTATAAAAACAAAAATATTGTACTGATAAATATCTGTGGTTATGTTTACAGTAGTCGTTTGCTATGAATGTTGGACCCGATAAGTTTTAATTAATAGAAAAGTGTTTAGAATATTTCTTGTGATTAAAATTAAAGTGAACCAATAGGATATAGTCAAAATAAATGGTTGGACTTTTCTAACCAATGAGAATTGGTCAAGGAAAGAAACAGCTTAGATTTTCTTGTGAACCATTAGACTTAAAAGCTTGATTTAGAAGCTTTGATCTTCACCATTGATCCAATCAATGGTGTAAAACAAATCCTACCAAAACTATCAAGTAATATCCATCATAGATAAAATTAATGAATAGGAAATCAAATTGATTTTCAATGGATAAGATTGAGTCAACAATAATTACTTGACTTTTGCTTAGGAAACTAATTAACCTTAATTTAGTTATCCTAATTACCTAATTAAGAAATTAAGTAAACTAACTTAATTAGGGATTAGTTATAACTTAATCCTTAATTTAATATCCTAATTCTAATTAGAGGTGATGATGCATGCTAAATATGTATTAGATGCATGCTAAATATGTTAAACTAAATTAGTTATATACTTGGAGGATTAAGTAAGAATGGTTAGGAAATTAAACTTAATTAATTAGCTAATCAACTAACTAGTAGTTAGGCTTGAACTAATAATGAATTAAGGACCTTAAACTCACCTAAACAACCATGGTCCAGCAGCAGATTTGGAGCAGCAGAATTAAGCTTGGAATTAACAACCAATTGAAGGATTTAAACTTACCTAGCTCCACGGTCCAGCAGAAAACTTGGAGCAGCAGAATGGAATGGCCCAAAGAAGAATAAAGAACACGGCCCAAGAAGTGAGCAGATTGGAGACATCCAGCAGCAGCAGCACGGTTCAGCAATTTGTGAAGATTCCAAGTAATATTTGAATACTCAAATGTCATGCAAAGTCAAGATGGTAACCAATGAGAAGTGAGTGTCCTTGTGCAATTAAAGAATGGCTACTTACTCAAGCAAAAGTTCATTCACGGTCACTCACAAGACAGCATGCAGCAGCTGTAAAATGGGAGGATTATCCAAGTAATTCTCTCCATTTTCTCCTCTCAAATCACACGGCAACAACTCATGGTAGCAGCTGGAAAGATTGGACAATTATGCAAATAAATCTCTCCAAATGTCACAAGTTATTATACGGCCAACAGCTTCTTGAAACTTCCTCATTCTTTTGTTTTTAAACTTATCAAACATAAGCTAATTTCTCTCAAAGTCCCAAGGGAAAACTCACGCACCTCTCTCCCATTTCTTTTCTTCACAACCGGTCATCACCTACAAACCACACCATCCATCCTTTAAAACATTCATCTCTTGGTTTGTTTTAACTCAAATTCTACTCTAATCATTTCTCCTTCACAAGGTTTTGTCACAAAACCTATCCTATCTTGTTTAAAGCTTCTTCAACCTTTTCCTAAAGGGTAAGCTTGGATTTAATGATTCAAAATCTGATTTTTTTGTTATTTTGTTAACCATGATTTCTCCATGGTTTTCAATCTTGATTCTTATATTATCCTTTACCAATTTTCTTGAAAATTTTAGGGCTTGTTTAGGAGATTAACAAAGTTTCAAGGAAAGGAGGAAAGCTTAGAAAGCTTGTCTTCAAGAGGTAAGAGGGAGACTCAACCTTACCACCCATGTTCTGGTAGTGTGAGGATGGTTTGTTTGGTGAAAAATCCTTAAGGATTTATTCACCTAATTGTTTGAGATTATTGGACTGTATTTGGGATGTGTCTGCTTGTGTTTCTATGTTTGGACTGTATTTGGGATGTGCCTGCTTGTGTTTTTATATTCATATATGTAGTATCTGTGAGGTATAATTTTATTTCAATGCTTGCTTGTATGCTGAAATGCTTAAGTAAGTGATATTATGTATGTATGTGAAATATATACTGTAAAGAAAATTTATACTATATGTATGTGAAATTTATACGGTAAATTTTATGAGGAAAGGGCTCAATTGGAAATATTATGGAAATATGGGGTCATTATGTAAATATAAAATTTTGAGGGACTATAGTGAAAATACTATATTTTGAGGGACGAAAACATAATTTATGTGTTTTGAGGGACTATTTTGCAAATATGAGAGAAATACGGTAAATTTCAATATTAAAATGAGTAAAACAGTAATTCTGATTCAAAACGTATGAAAAATATTCACGCGATTGAAAAACATAAAAAAAATCATTACGTGATTTGAAAAGGTGACAGAATTGAGTCGCGATTGAGAAAATATGAAAATATGACTGCGCAATTAAATTACAGTAATACTGTTGTTAAATTATTATATGAACCCTGCACATGTGATATAACGGAAATTGTGAATAGTGCATAATACATGCATTGGAAAGGTCCAAAGGACTGTGTAAGGCAAGTTGCCTAGGAGAGACTACACCTCCTGAGTGGGTGCGATAAGCGTAGTGTAGGTCACTTGTTGACCTTGGGGGCATTGGGGTGCGGGTTGCCTACAATGGACAGTTGGTAGCTCTTCTGTACCGTGGGTTAGACCGATGCAACATACCAATGATCCGGACCGAGACACTATCCCTAATCATGATTTGATACAGACTGTCGTGCATATGCTAGATGTGCAGAAATTGAGCACGTGGTCTGAAGCATGTTGGTGCCGACAGATCTTTTCAGTCATTCTCTCCGACTTAAGTTGTAGCTCCATGGAGTAGGATATTGAGTCAGTGTACATTTGCATTCATAGAGGGTATATCATTGTAATTCTTACTCATATGTAATTATAGCTCGTAATAATTAAAATATTGCATACTTGAGTATTGAAAACAGCGTAATCGTAATTCTTGTTTTATTTCTTGTGTAATTGATGATATATATAAGGTTAATGGCATAACTGTAATTATAGTATGACATCTGTATGATATTTTGGATGTGTTTATCTTCACCGCTACCATACTTGGTATTGGCGTAGGTGATCTCACCTCTTGTATATATATGTTGTATCATGTTTATATGTTGTTAAGAGACCGAGCCGGACGTAGAGCGAGAAGCGAGAGAAAGGTCCGATTCCATTGAGAACTTCGAGTTTTGATGGCGTGGAGATCCCTAGTTTCTTGGGTTACATGAGACCGACATTTATCGGAGGGGACGAGACATGGATGAAGATCTTGAGAGAGAGAGTATATATTATCTAGGAGATGTAAATATTAGGCGAGTAGGCTACGGTCGGGGAACCCTTACTTTTCTCGTTACTATTTATGTACAATTAGAGTTCCCTATATCCATCGGGCAAAGACTGGGAGCGTACTATCGCACCCCTAGAGAGAGAGTAGTGTCGTATCGTCCGCTCGGACATTTGTTCCCCGGACTTTACGTCGAGTTGGTATTCCCCACCCGGGAGTCCGAGGAGGACCCATCGAGGGTCCAGGCTACTTCGAGGCTCACCGCCTAGTAGTACTTGGGCAAAGATGTCAATGTAAATAGTGTTTAAAATTTTTGGAGTGACTAGTTTGTAATATTTACAGTATGATAGTGTTAAAGACTTGTATATGTATCACAAGAGACTTGGATATGTATAAATGATGTAAATTACTTGTAATGATGCTGTGATGTTTTATTTTCTGCTAAGTTTATTTTCTTGTTATTAAGAATTTTTTTAATTTTGTATTTTTTCCCTACAAAGTACATTATCTAAATAAGGTTGATTTGGTAATTATGTAACATAAATGTGACATCCTAAGGTGGGTGTTACATTAGTTGGTATCAGAGCCCAAGTTAGAGTCTTTTGGGTTTGTGGTTAGGTCTGTCTTGTTTAAGTTGCGTGTTTTCTCGTGTTTGTTTGTCGGAAAGGAAACCATATTACTAGAAGATTGATTTTAACTATTATTTGTGTTGTCAGTTGACTTGAGAAAGACGAAATGCCTAGACGAGGAAGAGGGCGTGTTAATACTAGAGCAGAATATGAGAACGTCGGCAATGACAATAGAATATGGCTGCAGCTATAGCAGCAATACAAAGGATCGTGAAGTTGTTGTCCAGCAGAATCAGAGAGCAACTGACGATGCTCATAGCTTGTCGAATTTGAAGGAATAATCCGCCTAAGTTTCATGGAGAGTTTGATCCAGAGAGAAGGCCGATCGTGGATTAAGGAACTAGAGAAGATATTTAATGGGATGGGTTGTACTGATGAGCAAAAACTTACTTTCGCGACGTTTGTGTTAGTTGGTGATGGAGAGGCCTGGTGGGCAGGAGCTCGAAGATTAATTGAAGCTGAAGGAAGAATTGTAACATGGCAGCTCTTTAGACAGAAGTTTTTGGCAAGATATTTTCCAGCGAGTGTGCAACATGCTAAGGAGATGGAGTTCCTTAGTCTGAGGCAAGGAGCAATGACTGTGAGCGAGTATGCAGCAAGGTTCGAAAGCTTGTCTAAGTTTTCGAGGTACTTTCAGATGCATCCAGATGAGGAATGGAAGTGTAGGAAATTCGAAGAGGGGTTGAGGCTTGACATCAAGAGAGCTTTAGCGACGGTGGATATTGATCAATTTCCAGTGTTATTGGACAAGTGCCACAAGATTGAGGAGATCGATAACCAACGGGCGGCAAGGACTAAAAACTTTGGACCAGCACGGTTCCAAAGGGAAGAGGTAGCGGAGGTAGCGGTGGCAACCGTTATCAACAAAAGCCCACACTAAACCAAAGAAGAAGTCGAATCGACAAGCAATCGGTTGGGGAAGTTCAAGTGGTAGTAAGGCGGCTTCAATTGGAACACGCACTTAAATGTTTTAAGTGTGGGAAAGGACATCTTACTAGAGACTGTCAGCATAAGGGGGTGATCTGTTATAGATGTGGGAAGCCTGGACATTTTTCCAAGAGATTGTGATCGGTTGAAGGAGAGCCATCAGTGGGCAATGTTCGTACTGCAAGGCCACAGGCGAGTGGTCGAGTATATACTATGAGCGGGGAGGAAGCCGCTAAATCTAAGGATTTGATAATGGAGGAGTGTGCCATTAAAGGTAACCCTTTAACCGTGTTATATGATTCGGGAGCAACACATTCTTTCATTGCATGTGATTGTGTGGAGCGTTTGGGATTGACTGTGACTACATTGCCATATGATTTGTCTGTGGTTACTCCTACTGATAAACCTGTGATAACTACAAAAGTATGCTTGAATTGCCCTGTATGTGTTAGGGATAGAATTTTTCTTGTGGATTTGATCTGTTTGCCTCTTTCTAAGATTAATGTAATCTTAGGAATGGATTGGTTATCCTCTAATCATATCCTGATTGACTGTTCAAGTAAGACGTTAGTTTTTCCTGAGGTTAAGGATTCTAAATTCTTAACGACTACTCAATTGGAAGCTTGTTTAAAGGAAGGAGACCTAGGATACTTGTTGATATCTTCCTTGGAGGATCACTGTGAAGATGTTCTGAAGGATATCTTTGTAGTGAATGAATTTCCCAAAGTGTTTCGAAGATATCTTGGGATTACCATCAGGAAAGGAGATTGAATTCTCTATTGATTTGGTACACTGGAGCTAGACCTATATCTATGGCACCTTACGAGAATGTCACCAGTAGAGTTGGCCCAACTGAAGAAGCAATTGGAAGGTTTGTTGGAAAAGCAATTTGTGAGACAAGTGTATCACCTGGGGAGCTCCAGTGTTGTTGGTAAAGAAGAAGGATGGGACTTCTCGGCTATGTGTGGATTATCGACAGCTGAACAAGATTACAATCAAGAATAAGTATCCCCTACCGAGGATTGGTGATCTGCTAGATCAATTGCGAGGAGCCACCATATTTTTTAAGATTGATTTACGTTCTGGTTATCACCAGATACGTGTAAAGGTGGAGGATATTCCGAAGACTGCGTTCCGGACTCGATACGGGCATTATGAGTACCAAGTGATGCCTTTTGGTGTAACTAATGCACCTGCAATATTTATGGACTTCATGAACAGACTTTTCCGTTCATACTTGGATAAGTTTATTGTTGTCTTTATTAATGACATCTTGATTTATTCTTGAAGTCTAGAGAAACATGCTGAACACCTCAGAGTGGTTCTACAGATTTTGAAGGAAAATAAACTATATGCCAAGTTGTCCAAGTGTGAATTTTGGTTGAGTGAAGTACAATTCTTAGGGCATGTCATATCGGCAGATGGAATTGAAGTTGATGCTTCTAATGTGGAGACAGTTGTTAAGTGGGAAAGACCAAAGACTGTATCGGAGATCCGTAGTTTCATCGGATTAGCTGGTTACTATCGACGATTCATAGAAGGGTTTTCAAAGATTGCAGGACCTCTTACCCAACTTACACGGAAGAATAAACCATTTGTGTGGATTGATGCATGCGAGGAAAGTTTTCAAGAGTTGAAACGATGACTGACTACTTCACCAGTTTTGATTTACCTGATCCAAATGAACCTTTCGAGGTGTACTGTGATGCTTCTTATCAAGGATTGGGTTGTGTACTTATGCAGAACCGTAAGGTTGTGGCATATGCATCGAGGCAGTTGAAGATGCATGAGAGGAATTATCCGACTCATGACTTGGAGCTAGCAGCAGTGGTATTTGCGTTGAAGATATGGAGACATTTTCTCTATAGAGCAATGTTCACTGTATTTAGTGACCACAAAAGTTTGAAGTATCTGTTCGACCAGAAAGAGTTGAACATGAGACAGAGGCGTGGCTCGAGTTTCTAAAAGATTATGACTTTCAGTTACAATATCATCCCGGAAAAGCGAATGTTGTAGCGGATGCTTTGAGTAGAAAATCGCTTAATGCTTCTGTTATGATGATGAAGGAGAAGGAATTGATAGAAGAATTTCGGGATATGCAATTATCTGTGAAGTTGACACAGGGGAAGATGTGTTTGAATATGATCACCATTTCAAATGATCTGATGAATAAAATACGAGAAGGACAGAATAGTGATCAATATCTGCAAGAAGCAAAGGAAGCAAGAAGTCAAGGAGCAGAATTAGAATTCAGCGAAGGTGTTAATGGAATTTTGAAGTTTAGAGGGAGAGTTTGCATACCAAATGATCCAGAACTTAGGAGATCGATTTTGAATGAAGCTCATAAAAGTAAGTTGAGTATGCATCCAGGAGCCACGAAGATGTATCAAGATCTGAAACAGCTGTATTAGTGGTAATGAATGAAGAGGGATGTCACAGAATATATATCATCCTGTTTGACTTGTCAGAAGGCCAAGGTGGAACATCAACGGCCATCAGGAATGTTGCAACCTTTGCCTATTCTTGAATGGAAATGGGATGACATAGCAATGGATCTCGTCACGGGGCTACCAAGAACTCGGAAAGGTCACGACTCTATTTGGGTAATTATTGATCGACTTACAAAGTCGACACACTTTTTACCGATTAATATTAAATACTCAATGGAGAAGTTGGCTCAGATATACATCAATAAAATTGTTAGACTTCATGGTGTACCATCCAGTATAATTTCTGACCGAGATCACGTGATTCACATCAAGATTTTGGACTAGTCTACAAGAAGCGATGGGACAAATCTACATTTGAGTTCTGTTTACCATCCACAAACTGATGGTCAGTCAGAAAGAACAATTCAGTCGTTGGAGGACTTGTTGAGGGCTTGTGTTCTAGAACAAACTGGTGGTTGGGATGAATTTCTGCCATTGATAGAGTTCACCTACAACAATAGTTTCCATTCGAGTATAGGGATAGCACCCTATGAAGCCTTATATGGGAGAAGATGTAGAACACCATTGTGTTGGTACTAGGATGGTGAAAGTACTGTGATAGGACCTGAATTTGTGCAGCAGATAACTGAAAAGGTAAAGATGATCCAAGACAAGATGAGGACAGCTCAGACGCGGCAAAAGAGCTATGCAGATAAAAGGCGAAGACCACTGGAATTTGAAGAAGGTGACCATGTATTTTTACGTGTGACGCCTATGACTGGAGTTGGACGAGTAATCAAGTCGAGGAAGCTTACTCCCAAGTTTATCGGACCATATCAGATACTTCGTCGGATAGGTCCGGTGGCTTATCAAGTCGCGCTGCCGCCGTTTTTATCAAATCTTCATAATGTATTTCACGTGTCATAACTACAGAAATATATTCCAGATCCGACTCACATTATCGAACCAGACACTGTACAACTAAAGGAGAACTTGACCTATGAGACAGTTCCAGTCAAGATTGAAGACCGAAGAATAAAGCAGCTTCGAGGAAAAGACATTGCTTTAGTTAAAGTAGTTTGGAACGATGTAAGTGATGAAGCCACATGGGAGTTGGAAGAAAAGATTAGAGAGCAGTATCCGTTTTTGTGTTAAGTGTATGTCAAGTTTCGAGGACGAAACTTTATTTTAGAGGGGGAGAGTTGTAACACCCCAAATTCTGACTATATGAATAGTAATAGCAGAATTATACTGTTTTATATTTTCTGTGTGGTATAAAAATAATTTGACTGTTCTGAGATCATATTTGATCATTTTGTGTGATCGCTCCTGGCTAGGAAAAATAATAATTTTCAGGCCGGGGAAATTCTAATCGGTCTCATTTAGAGACGGGGGATCTTACTAAACCCGAATCTGAGTGACTCAGAAAAGAATCTTTTAAATTTTTAGAATCTATCTATAAAAACAAAAATATTGTACTGATAAATATCTGTGGTTATGTTTATAGTAGTCATTTGCTATGAATGTTGGACCCGATAAGTTTTAATTAATAGAAAAGTGTTTAGAATATTTCTTGTGATTAAAATTAAAGTGAACCAATAGGATATAGTCAAAATAAATGGTTGGACTTTTCTAACCAATGAGAATTAGTCAAGGAAAGAAACTTAGATTTTCTTGTGAACCATTAGACTTAAAGCTTGATTTAGAAGCTTTGATCTTCACCATTGATCCAATCAATGGTGTAAAACAAATCCTACAAAAACTATCAAGTAATATCCATCATAGATAAAATTAATGAATAGGAAATCAAATTGATTTTCAATGGATAAGATTGAGTCAACAATAATTACTTGACTTTTGCTTAGGAAACTAATTAACCTTAATTTAGTTATCCTAATTACCTAATTAAGAAATTAAGTAAACTAACTTAATTAGGGATTAGTTATAACTTAATCCTTAATTTAATATCCTAATTCTAATTAGAGGTGATGATGCATGCTAAATATGTATTAGATGCATGCTAAATATGTTAAACTAAATTAGTTATATACTTGGAGGATTAAG
Organism: Ormosia semicastrata; assembly: GCA_029884595.1. Lineage (NCBI taxonomy): Eukaryota > Viridiplantae > Streptophyta > Magnoliopsida > Fabales > Fabaceae > Ormosia > Ormosia semicastrata. The sequence goes on from JAQQTO010000040.1 coordinate 1,610,755, forward strand.
TAAGAATGGTTAGGAAATTAAACTTAATTAATTAGCTAATCAACTAACTAGTAGTTAGGCTTGAACTAATAATGAATTAAGGACCTTAAACTCACCTAAACAACCATGGTCCAAAGCAAGCAGATTTGGAGCAGCAGAATTAAGCTTGGAATTAACAACTAATTGAAGGATTTAAACTTACCTAGCTCCACGGTCCAAGAAAACTTGGAGCAAGCGAGAATGGAATGGCCCAAAGAAGAATAAAGCAACACGGCCCAAAAGCCGAACAGATTGGAGACATCCGGCCAATGACAGAGACACGGTTCAAAGCAATTTGTGAAGATTCCAAGTAATATTTGAATACTCAAATGTCATGCAAAGTCAAGATGGTAACCAATGAGAAGTGAGTGTCCTTGTGCAATTAAAGAATGGCTACTTACTCAAGCAAAAGTTCATTCACGGTCACTCACAAGACAAGCATGCAGAAGTTGTAAAATGGGAGGATTATCCAAGTAATTCTCTCCATTTTCTCCTCTCAAATCACACGGCAACAACTCATGGTAGCAGCTGGAAAGATTGGACAATTATGCAAATAAATCTCTCCAAATGTCACAAGTTATTATACGGCCAACAGCTTCTTGAAACTTCCTCATTCTTTTGTTTTTAAACTTATCAAACATAAGCTAATTTCTCTCAAAGTCCCAAGGGAAAACTCACGCACCTCTCTCCCATTTCTTTTCTTCACAACCGGTCATCACCTACAAACCACACCATCCATCCTTTAAAACATTCATCTCTTGGTTTGTTTTAACTCAAATTCTACTCTAATCATTTCTCCTTCACAAGGTTTTGTCACAAAACCTATCCTATCTTGTTTAAAGCTTCTTCAACCTTTTCCTAAAGGGTAAGCTTGGATTTAATGATTCAAAATCTGATTTTTTTGTTATTTTGTTAACCATGATTTCTCCATGGTTTTCAATCTTGATTCTTATATGATCCTTTACCAATTTTCTTGAAAATTTTAGGGCTTGTTTAGGAGATTAACAAAGTTTCAAGGAAAGGAGGAAAGCTTAGAAAGCTTGTCTTCAAGAGGTAAGAGGGAGACTCAACCTTACCACCCATGTTCTGGTAGTGTGAGGATGGTTTGTTTGGTGAAAAATCCTTAAGGATTTATTCACCTAATTGTTTGAGATTATTGGACTGTATTTGGGATGTGTCTGCTTGTGTTTCTATGTTTGGACTGTATTTGGGATGTGCCTGCTTGTGTTTTTATATTCATATATGTAGTATTTGTGAGGTATAATTTTATTTCAATGCTTGCTTGTATGCTGAAATGCTTAAGTAACTGATATTATGTATGTATGTGAAATATATACTGTAAAGAAAATTTATACTGTATGTATGTGAAATTTATACGGTAAATTTTATGAGGAAGGGCTCAATTGGAAATATTATGGAAATATGGGGTCATTATGTAAATATAAAATTTTGAGGGACTATAGTGAAAATACTATATTTTGAGGGACGAAAACATAATTTATATGTTTTGAGGGACTATTTTGCAAATATGAGAGAAATACGGTAAATTTCAATATTAAAATGAGTAAAACAGTAATTCTGATTCAAAACGTATGAAAAATATTCACGCGATTGAAAAACATAAAAAAAATCATTACGTGATTTGAAAAGGTGACAGAATTGAGTCGCGATTGAGAAAATATGAAAATATGATCTAGTAATTAAATTACGATATCTTGTTGTTAAATTATTATATGAACCACCCGCACATGTGATATAACGGAAATTATGAATAGTGCATAATACATGCATTGGAAAGGTCCAAAGGATTGTGTAAGGCAAGTTGCCTAGGAGAGACTACACCTCCTGAGTGGGTGCGATAAGCGTAGTGTAGGTCACTTGTTGACCTTGGGGGCATTGGGGTGCGGGTTGCCTACAATGGACAGTTGGTAGCTCTTCTGTACCGTGGGTTAGACCGATGCAACACACCAATGATCCGGACCGAGACACTATCCCTAATCATGATTTGATACAGACTGTCGTGCATATGCTAGATGTGCAGAAATTGAGCACGTGGTCTGAAGCATGTTGGTGCCGACAGATCTTTTCAGTCATTCTCTCCGACTTGAGTTGTAGCTCCATGGAGTAGGATATTGAGTCAGTGTACATTTGCATTCATAGAGGATATATCATTGTAATTCTTACTCATGTGTAATTATAGCTCGTAATAATTAAAATATTGCATACTTGAGTATTGAAAATAGCGTAATCGTAATTCTTGTTTTATTTCCTGTGTAATTGATGATATATATAAGGTTAATGGCATAACTGTAATTATAGTATGACATCTGTATGATATTTTGGATGTGTTTATCTTCACTGCTACCATACTGGTATTGGCGTAGGTGATCTCATCTCTTGTATATATATGTTGTATCATGTTTATGTGCTGTTAAGAGACTGAGCCAGACATAGAGCGAGAAGCAGAGAAAGGTCTAGATTCCATTGAGAATTTCGAGTTTTGATGGCAGTGGAGATCCCTAGTTTCTTGGGTTACATGAGACTGACATTTATCGGAGGGAACGAGGCATGGACTGAAGATCTTGAGAGAGAGAGTATATATTATCTAGGAGATGTAAATATTAGACTGAGTAGGCTACAGTCAGGGAACCCTTACTTTTCTGTTACTATTTATGTACAATTAGAGTTCCCTATATCCATCAGGCAGCACTGGGGAGCGTACTATCGCACCCCTAGAGAGAGTAGTGTCGTATCGTCCGCTCGGACATTTGTTCCCCGGACTTTACGTCGAGTTGGTATTCCCCCACCCGGGGAGTCTGAGGAGGACCCATCTGAGGGTCCGGCTACTTCTGAGGGCTCAGCTGCCTAGTAGTACTTGGGCAAAGATGTCAATGTAAATAGTGTTTAAAATTTTTGGAGTGACTAGTTTGTAATATTTACAGTATGATAGTGTTAAAGACTTGTATATGTATCACAAGAGACTTGGATATATATAAATGATGTAAATTATTTGTAATGATGCTGTGATGTTTTATTTTCTGCTAAGTTTATTTTCTTGTTATTAAGAATTTTTTTAATTTTGTATTTTTTCCCTACAAAGTACGTTATCTAAATAAGGTTGATTTGGTAATTATGTAACATAAATGTGACATCCTAAGGTGGGTGTTACACAACCTGGTCAACCCTAGGCATGGACTGATCAGTTTTCAGTCCAACGAGACAGACTGCCACGCCTAGGCATGGTAAAACCAAGCCTAGGCGTGATATAGGATAGCAACCTAACAGCTTGTAGTGTTTGTCGCATAACTTGAGCTACAGATATTGGATTGACTTGGTTCTTATTGCATTTGAAAGCTAAGACATAAGGCTATCTACCTGTAAAGTTTAGAATTTTATTAGTTAGGATGGATTTTTGGTGAATTTATGAAAAACATCCTTTTTAGGTGCCTAGAGCAGACTTCATCAAAATCTTTATTTTGATGTTTTGAGATTCCTAATTATTAGAATCCTTTGTTTATGCCTAGTAGAGTGTGTTGGAACTCTAATAGGGGTAATGGAAGAAGTGAGAATGTATTAATCTAAGTTGACTTGAAATACTAATTACGGAAGGTAATTAGACATGGCTATAAATACATGTTTGGTGTATTGTGATGATTTATGTGAAATTGAAGTTGTATAAGAGTTACAATATGTTCATGGACCTTGTGGAAATTAGAAAATCACTTGGAAGTGATTTTGAGTGAGTGTAAGATCACTTGTTCCTAATGGAACAATGATCGTTTCTGTAAACTTATGTAGAACCGTTTTTGGTTTGAGAGCGCCCAAGCGCTGAATTGCTGGGCGTCTAAGCGCCCAATGCGTAGAAAGAACTTGTCAGATGTGGAGAGTGCCTAAGCGCTGTGTGACTGGCCATCTAAGCACCCAGTTCATAAAAAGTTCAGGTTATGCATGTAATGCGCCTAAGCGTGCAGAATCTGAGTGCCTGAGCACCTAGTGCAGAACAGAACAGAATAGAGCCCTTATTTTGAGAAATAGAAGGGGATTTTTGGTGTGATATTTTCTTTTATGCTTCCTAAAGAGTAATAAGACTCTAATAAGAGTATTTAATGAAGAGTGAATGTTTTGAATCATATAGATTTGTGATGCTAATTATGTGGAATAATTAGACATGTTTATATACACTTATAGTGTATTAAGTTGGATTTGAGGAATTGAGTTTCCCTAAGTATGGAAATTATTCATGTTTGCTCTTTTAAGAGTATTGAAGTACTTTTATACGTATTTAATGAAGTGTTGTGAATTGAACCTGAAATGCATATAAATCAATTGTGAAAACTAGTTGTTTTGCAAGAGATATTTGAGAAAACATAATGAGGTTTATAATATCCTTTTTGTATTGTTGAGAATCATAGATTGGTGAGTAATATCCTCTCTATGTTGTGAGTATTAAGGTGAGTAATATCCTTATTACATTGGGAAGTGAAGAGGTGAGTAATATCCTTTTTGCTTTGTTTGGCCCCATGAAAGTGGGTGTTCTATATCAGGTAAGGCGTTTAGTACCCTTCCTAATATAGTGAAGTATGAAAGGATAAAATTCATTGTTCATTATCGATAATCGTGTAGTTTATGAGACTTCACTACCCGGGGGGCAATGAGACTTCCTCTGTGATAATGGAATATGCTGGATGAGACTTCCACTACTTGTTCAAGGTTATGGATGAAATTATGGACTTCCATTACTTTGTTCAAGTTTCATGCATTCATGACATTACCATGGGAGTGAAGGTCCTGGATGTGGTATCATGCATTATTCATTTTCATACTTAGGAATCTGCATAAACATAATCATTAGTTATAATTAAGCATAGCATGGCAACTGTTTGGGCGGTTACTATCATGACATTTTCATGCATTGCAATTGTATGGGCAATTGCTTGTTGTTGAGATAAGATGTTGTAATTTCTATGATTGAAGTATCAACAAGGTAATTGTGTATTGTTATAATGAGGAGTTGTTGCTTCTATGATTGAAGTATCAACGAGATAGTTATGAATATTTTCTGTTTGTATATATACTAGTATTGAAATACTTCTACTGAGATATGTTTTCTCACCCCGATTGTATTGCTATGTAAATCTAGGTGCGAGCTCTTCGAAAGCGAAGAAGAAGATGTATAAGGACTAGCACAGTATAGATGCTATTTTGAGCTGAGCACATATTTGTTTTATATTTGCTTGGTTGTTTCAGGTTATGTATAACAGCATGTCTTGTGGCTGTGATGTATATATAACTTTTGCTATCGTGGCACTCTATATTTACTTATTATGCATGAATAATATGGGTTTAACGTTGATGAATGTTAGTGGTAGTAGGGTCAATATTTGGTTATTCATTTATATGACGATATATTTGGGTAACAAATATTGATACGTCCTCTTCAATAATGTAAATTTGGTTGTACCCAAATTAGCCATTCATAAAACTTAAAATTTCATGGCATGATGCTGAGTCAACTAATATATCAACAATTAGCATAAGATATTCATCTTTAGGAGTAACAGAATTTAAATCTTAAAAATCAATGCATACTCTTAACCAACCATTCTTTTTCATAACAAGAACAATATTAGAAATCTAGTTCACATACCTTGTGGTTCAAATGAACTTAGCTTTTAATAACCTTTCAATTTCTTCTTTGATCTTGAGAACCACATCTGGTGCAAACCTTCTTGGGGCTTGCTTATTTGGCATTTGTCCTGCTTGAATTAGTAGTCTGTGTTCTACCAGCCTTCGACTAAGTCTAGGTATTTCTTCATAATCCCAAGCAAAATAGTCCTTGAACTCCTCAAACAATTTGACCAAATCTAATTTGAAGCTTTTATTTAATAAACTACTAATATAAGTAGGTTTTTAATTTACATAATTTCCTAAATTAATTTCTTCTAAGGGGTCTTGAACATTTATCTTTTTAATTTCTTGAGATAGAAGGGTTTGTTAGAACCCCAAAGAAGAGTCATCATAAATACAATCCAAGTTGACCCCTTCTGTGGTGCAAAATTTCTCAGTCATATAGGCTGAAATACGAGTCATTTGACTCACAATTGCACCTTTAATGGTCCATTTATTAGACATGTAAACTGACAATCGAGCCAAATGGCTCTCAAAAGTCATTATTATTATAACTTGAGGATGAATCTAATCAGCCTTGAGAATTAAAAAGAAGCTTATAGGCCCTAGCATCATTATTACAAACTTGAAGTCGAATTGAATAGGTCTTGGGAATTAAAAAGAAGCCAATAGGGCTAAGACCTACTATCTCAATGGTCCTGCTGTTGAGGGCTCCTAAGTCCCAAATATTAAAGGGCTTTATCCAAAGGACATAAATCTTAAGGTCAGCATGGTTTTGCTGCACATAACACAAGGTGTCATATGCTTCCACCATCTTGAGTTCTCCAAGTTCGTTCCACAAAAACATTTTTTGAATTATCGATGGCACTACTCCAACAGTGTGTGTCTCTATTCTCTCCCAAGAAGCAAATTATAACTTGCTTTTGAAGGTAACACTATAAAAATAGTGGACCTTGTCACAGATGCTACCCTAATATCAAGAGCCACTGGCCCCTCAGAAGTCAAAGACTTCCCATTGAAATCAGTCACCACCATGTTATGGGGCAGCAGGTCTAACTCAGTCTTGCTAAACCTCTTTAGCAAATTTTGTGTATGAGATTTATTGCAGCACCTCCATCTATCAGGACTTTTCCCACTAGCTTTCCATCCACCATCGCCTAATAAAAAGAGGATGAAGGTGGTATTTCATTTCTCTTGTAGATACATCGACGATTGTAGAATTTTCTTTGACTTCAACCATATCCTCTTTCACGAGGTACCATCCTGCATCCTCAAAGTCATCTTCAAAGTCTTCATCTATTTTAATATCTTATTCAAATGAAGCTTCAAAATCAGGTGGTAGCAAAGATACCACATTAACTCCAAAAATGGCCTTTACGTCGTCATTAAATCCAGATTCAAAGGAATCTGTTATCATGTCCTTATCTATAGGACTCAGCTACTTTGCTTTTCTAGCTGGGTTCACTAGTGATCCCTTTACCACCTCAGCTTATGGATTGGCTTGTATCTGTATCTGTGCCATGGCCCATTAATGTTGTCTCAACCTCTGGACTTTTCTCCATTGGGTTTTGGACATATAAAGGCTTTGTCCTTGATTCAGAGCATGTCCTATGCTTCGATTCCAAGTGTTAGGATTAACACTTCCTCCCATGGGATATTACAACTCATGTTCAAATTTGTGCCAGTTTGGCTTGTTTTGAAGAACTTTCTGAACATTTAGGTTGTTCCTGTACCACTTATTGTTGGCCACATTTGCTGGTGGTAGCCTCATCTTTCCTTTCCTCGATTGTTTAGTTAGATTAGCCATCACCACCGCCTTTTGGTTAATAGGTTGATTATAGATCTTGATCCTATCAGAGCTTTTCATAGTAGCCTTTTGCTTTTGCTTCGTGGCCACTTCAAAATATTTAGCAACTAGCCTATCGAAGGCAGTGCTACATCTTGGGCACAGGGACACTTCCCTCTCCTCTTCCTTTTTTTTCTGATCAGGAACTCCACGAGAGTCTTTCCACCCTTTGGATAGACCTCTTTCTCGGTGGCCTTGAGTGCATCGAGGTCAACCTCAACATTGACCTCTAGAATAGCCTCTTCAACTATATCTACCATGTTTACTTATAAGAAACTAATAGGCTCAATGTAGCTTGCGTTTACTTTAAAAGGGTCAGTTCCAACCTTCATTTCTTTCCTTTTCTCTTTAAATTTTAATCTTCCTTCCTTAATGTCTCTTTGGATCAAATCTCTTAAACAAACACAATTGTTAGTCGAAAAACCATACTTATGATGGTATTTACAATATTTTTGACCTTTTATTTCTTTCAAAGAGGGGATTTTATGATCATCAAGAAGTTTAATTTGCTTATCTTTTAATAATACATAAAAAATTTGATCAGCCTTAGTTATATTGAAAGCATATGATTTCCTATTTGAGAATTTTGATTTATCCCTAGTTCAAATAGGTTTTAAAGATGGGTAGACATAAGGAAGAGTAAATTTTAATTCTGCAATATTCACTTCATTCTCCTCATCATCTTCAACCTCATCTATTTTGACATATGCTACCTTATCATCTTTCGATTGTATAAAATATTTTTCCTCCATGTCAGGTGTTTTGACATAAGTAACTGTTTCCTTCCTAACATGTTTCTTGACCTTTTCTTTTTGGAGTCTTAATTTCTCAATCTCTCTCACCTTATCAACAAGTTGAGCCATATCCAACAGTTACTGGTTTATCAATTTCTTTCTAATGGAATAATCCAATATACCAGCAGCCATTTTAACCACTTCAGGTTCTGGAATCGCTGTGAAGCATCTAGCATTCATTTGTCTGAATCTTGCTAAGTAGTCATCTATGGATTCACCATTTTTCTTTTAATGTTAAATAGATCCACAAGACTAACCTTAGTCTCTCTTCTAAAGAATTGTTCATGAAAGTTTCTTTCAAGTTGATTCCAAGAATGGATCGAATTAGGTGGGAGAGTTGTAAATCAACTAAATGCATTCTTGGTTAAAGAACTAGGAAAATATTTCATTTTTAAATATTCATTAGTGGCTATATCCCCTGCTTAGATTGTGTATCGAGCAATGTATTCGACTGTGGACTCTCCACTCTCACCAGCAAACTTAGTTGAAATTTTTGGGGCTTTCCATCCCCTAGGCAATTTTGCCTGTTAGATAAATTCTGGGAATGCTGACAGGAAATAAGGTTGGTTTGCATGTCCCACATTAAAATCGTACCTATTTAATACTTGCTCAACCACTTCATTAATATTTTGAAGCCCCCTAAGATTGCTTAGTCTAATTCTCTCTAGGAGGTTGTCAGCATTATGGTTTCGATTAACTAATCGAAGACCTACATTTTGGCCAAGTTGGTTTTCCCTTTGTTGATTATCACCAATTTGGTTATTGACATTTGGGTTATTTACTAATTGATTATTATCTTGTATTAATGGTTGAGTATTTCCCCCTTGATTTCTAATAGATTCGTCTGGATTCCCAAACACGTTAGCAATCCTACTCATTTGTCTAGCCAACATTATGTAGGTATTATTAGTTGACTCTATGAATGGGGAGTGGTTATCTGCTGAGTTAGCATATAGACCATTTCATGATTACTCTCGTCAATTTGTTGTCTGATATTATTAAGGGTTGTGTTCGTATTCCTAGAAGGGATCAAAGACATATCCCTTAGCAAATTGGGAAGATTGGAGTTGTTCCCATATTTAGCCTATCAATTCAAATTCCATTAGTTCCTTTCCCCTAGCCATTGGTGCCTACTACTTGGTTTCTTGGTGAAACATTTGGTATTGTGCTTGTGTATGTAGCCTGTGCAGTTCCAAGAGGCAACCCATATAAATGTGTTATTTAAGTCACCTCGAGACTACTATTTTCCAAATTTGAAACAAAGATCCATGCGGTTAATGTGATTTCAATCTCCATAAGATCTAAAGTTTGTGGCAAAATTCCAGACACTGTAGTGTCTCTTTTTCCATTTGCTCCATTATTCCCTGCTTAAGGCCTTTGAGCACTGATTGATGTATTATATGATATTTTTGACACTATTTTTCCACTTATTAATCGCATAGATGACAAAGGATTCTTTTATGTACTAGTCTTTCGACTAGTTCCACCAAGCGTGCCAATTTGTTTGGAGTGGTTTTTGTCAATAGAAAAATTCGATTCTAGTTCTTAATTTGGTGTTAACCATGGCAACCATCACCCAAGAAAGGGGGTGAATTGGATGATTACAAATTTTCAAGCAACTTTGAGAAATTATTTATTTTGTTATTTTCAATCAACACATGCAGTGAAATAAGTCTAACAAAGATACAACTATTATAGATTACTCAAATACAACTTGGGAATAAGGATAAATCAAGCAAATATAATTAAAGTACAAATGTAAAGAAGATAAAGTTGAGAGAAGCAAACACAATATTTATCTTGGTTCAGCCACTAACCACTTGTGGCCTACGTCCAGTCCTCAAGTAAACCACCCGAGATTTTTCACTAAATTTTTAAGCTTGAACAGGTGCTTGAAAACCTTTACAACCAAGAACACTTAACACACCTCTGGGATACCTCACCCTTTGTGCTTGAGCCTCAACAACCAGAGATACCTCACCTTTACAATTCTTTGAGGGATGCCTCACCCTCTTTACAACAAATCAGAGTGTATAGAAAAGAGAAATTCTCACAAGAGTAGATAATACAACTTGAAGCTCTATGAAGCTCTTTAAGTATATCTCAAAATTTGGCAAAAATAGAGCACAAGAGATTAAAAATGATGAGTCACAAATCAAAGCATGAGAAATATGTTTCAGATTGTTTGTTCTCGGTAAAAGATGTGCCAAAACCTTGTATTTACAGAGTTCTAAGGAAAAGAGCCATTGGCTATTAATTTCATTCAATAAAAGCTCAAGAAAATAGTCGTTGCGGGATTCTGGGTCGTGTTTATTCGAATAACATATTTGTTATTTGAATAATTCCTTTTATAGTAAAGAAGAATATGATTCTGGAACTTATTATTCGAATAACCCTTTCTTTATTTGAATAAATCTTGAAAAAACACATTCTAGAATTTTTTTATTTGAATAACAAATCTCTTATTCGAATAAGTCACCCTGGTTTCAAAAATTGATTTTAAATGGTCATAACTTCTTCATTTCTCATTGTTTTAAAGCAAATGACTACTCATTGAAAAGATCTTTGAGTCTATTTTCAAATTAAATAAGTTTCAGAACAAAAATCAAAGTATTGTGAAAGTTATGATTAAAATAGTAACCAAAGGTCAGTTTTTCAAAACTCAAACTTGACTATTTTTCATAGTTTTGAACTACCACCGTAACTAGCTTTTCAAGACTTGCTTGTTGGGCATTTTAGCATGTGAAAACCATTTGTAAATATTTGAAAATATATTTGAGCTCTTTTCTTATAAAATCTCTATCTTTACATAGGAGAAAGCCTTGAAATCATGTGTGTTATTTGGGTTCTTTGAAAAACAAGTTTAGAGCCTTTTCAAACACAAAACATTTGAAATATCCAGAAGGCTTCTTATATAAAAACCCTAAGTCCTATAAGATATACCATTTAATCATCTTTTGGACTTAGTCTTTGGCTTAGCTTTGTTATCTTTCAAACAACTCTTCAATGGGCAATAGCCAATTACATTTGGGAAGGGAATCTCTTCCTCATGGGATTCTATAGTACTTGATTGGTTTGTTTTTAATAAGAATGTCAGGAAGAATTTCGAGTAAAACACAAACATGTGAAAATCAAAATTAAAGTGTAATAGTATTATAGCAGTAAAGAACTGAGTAAAGAAAGCAGACAAAAGCAATAAAAGATGCAATGAAATAAACTTGCTTGAAAGTTAAAAATTGCAGTAAAGTATGGAAAGCAGTTAAAGGAAAGCAATTAATTGTATGTAATGTAAAGTACAGAGAAATAAAATACTGTAGAGTAAACTTGGCAAGAAAGATAAATTGCAAAATGAAAAATGAAAGCAATTAAAGAAAAGAAATATAAATGCAATTAGAATACATGTGCAAGGAAGTAAAGTTAACAGAAAGATAGACTTACAGAAAAATAAAGAAAACGAGTAAAGAAAAACAATTAAAAGAAATCAAATGATCTCGAAAAGATCACTCGATCAGGAGTAGAAGAGAATTTGCAAGAATGTAAATGAACTTGAATTGAATTTGCATTGGAATTGTAAGGTTTACAGTAAAGAGGGATGGAAACATACTTGGCTAATTTCTGTTTGCTCGTGTTTGTCAGAGTGACTAGGAGTGTGTTTAGAAATGTGTGCAAAGTGAATTTTAACCCCTAAATGTTTTCATCTTCTTGATATTTATAGAAAACCTAAGTAACTACCCCCTTTACAACATTCTGACAAGTGTCTAAAACTAAAGAAATTGCCTAATCATTGTTAGTAATCCTCATATTATAAGTAACTATCCAATCTTTGTTAGCAACCTCGTCTTGTTTGGATTTTACACTTGTAATTACTGCTAACTTCTGATTTAAATCCAAATTCTATCATATCTGAATTTAAATTTGAATCTTCAAGTGACTACTGTCTTTTTGGTTAAAATCTTTACTTCTGTCTTTAGAAAAATCTCCCAAGTGTAGTTTTTGACGTTCTTGATCTTAGATTTCGAGATCAAGTCAAAATTACCATTTTGACAACTTCACTTCCACAATTTCAATTCAAATACAATTAGAGTATTTGTGTCTTTTCAAGTTCACAAATATAACTCATGACAACTTAGTGGATATAATTCATACTAGGCTTTCGACTATAACTCGAAATTGTCTAAATCAAAAAAATTTATTTTATACCAACATATATACTATTTTCTTTTTAGTACAAAAACTTGTAGGTAAATAAATTGCTCAAATCACTTAGATTCGAGTTGAATGACAGTTTGAGAAAATTTATTATACCACTAGTGGATTGATAGGCACTGACGTTCCTGTAAATCCGCATTTTTTATTTGAATATTTTATAGTGATTAATTTGTTTTAAAAGCATGTAAGTTGATAGGTTTAAACGAATAAAGTAGTAATTTATTATATGACTGCCAGAAATTTTAATGGATTAGCATCATTCTTAAAAAGGTCTGCTACATCTATATATTTGCATAGATTTCTGTAAAAAAACTAATGAGGATATTGTTATAATAGAAATTCTTTGAGGATGCTGTAAAAAAATTAAAAAAATTAAAAAAGATTAAAAAAAGAAAGAATGTGAGGACAAAGTGGGTGAGAGATTAGATAAAAATAACTCTTCTTTTAAGTGTAACCAGTTGTAACGGTCACTGAAGTGGGTTGAGAATATGATAATTGTAAATATAACAAATGTGAATGGATAAAATGGGACAAAGAAATGTGACCATAATGGGGAAATCCCCTTTATTATTAGTATAGATATGTAATTTTTGTTTTTGAAAGATAAATTCTTTATTTAAATTTATAACAATATTTTAGATGCAAGCCTGCAGAAGATTTCTCAACAAAATTATCACCGTGATCACTTTGCTCCTTGAAAGTTGAAATATGATATGTTTAAGTTTGATTCTTTATTTGAAGTATTATCATCAGGTAATGTTCATATTTTAATTTGCAGTTGTTTCCACTAATCTACTTATGTTAATTTAATTATATATACTAGTGCATGTACCCGTGACGCATGAGGAAATTGTAGAATATATACTATTATTGACAACATTTTAGTAGAATATGAAATAGTAAAATAATGTAAGAATATGGCATTTATTTTATAAATTTTAAGTTTAAACAAAGGAATCACAGAAGAAGCTTAATTTAAATTCGTGAAAGGATGATATTAAACATATAAAATTAAATACATGAGTCCAAATAATTAAGACCTGCACATATATGGAAAGAAAAATATATTTTTGAAAAAAGTTATTATAAATTAAGATAAGATATTCAGAAATTTTAAAATAAAAAACTGTGTATTAGTACCTTACTTTCATATCTTCTAAAACACTTATTTGAAAATAACATTTTTTATCGATCAACATATAGATGTCCATTATCATAAGAAATTAATACTTTCAGGCTACTCATTGATTTCACTCTTGGAACAACTACATATAATTGATCATGAGTAAAAACAGCTCTTGGTAAGAATAACCCCACATGGAAAATGGATTAGTCTTCACTCTTATTAATAGTCATTGCAAAAGAAAGAGTCTATGGAAATTGTCGTCTATAGAATTTTAAAGGAATCCCAGAATCTAAGAGTATTAAATTCATCCTTGGAATATAAACTTTGTCACCCACATTGTTTCTTATTACTATTTTTGCTCATATTTCATTGGTTCCCAATTCATCTAAAATTAATCTTGTTCCATTACAAAGGATCAATATTCGTAGAAGCATAACGGGAACTCCAGTTCTAATAGTCAAACGGTGATTTGGAATTCTAGAATCCTTAATCTCATTTAAAAACTCAATTGTGAACCATTCTGGATCAATTTCAACATCTTCATTTGCTATTGAATCTGAACTCAAATAAATGTTTTATTCTCCAAGAAATAAAGAAAGAAGAGCAAGAATTGCCTGTTCCTCAAAGAACTTGAAATCTTGCATATTATCTATCAAATTAGGATATGTAAAAGTAACAATATCAGCAATATGATTATCAGAATTTAGAATCAAAAGATCTTTTGGGATTTCAATTTCCACTTCACCACCATTTTCGCTTCCCAAATTCCCATCCCTAACTTTAATAATCCAATCAGTAAAAGACTTTTTCTCATCAAAGTTTGATATAGAAGGTCCTGATTGCAACCTCATTGTGTTAGTCAATGTTAGAACTTTGTAATGATTCCACAACTTAGATGAATTGACAGTGGCCATAACAATATCTTCTATACTACCTTTGGGAATAATTGGAAAAATTTGATTGAAATCTTCTCCAAGCACATCAACTTTTCCTCCAAATGGTTTTTCATTATTGTTTGAATTAAAAAACCTCATAATATCTGTTAGACTTCTATTCAAAGCCTCAATAGCCCATTTTTTTTTATCATTGGGGTTTCATCCCAAATAATAAGGTTTGTCTAATGAATAAGTTCAACCTTAAAACTTCCTTGTTTAATATTGCAAGTGGACGCTTTGGTAATAGATAGTGGACTAGAAAATTTTGAATGAGTTGTCCTTCTCCCTAGAAGAAGAAGTGAAACAATACCACTAGAAGCAACATTAAGAGCAATTTTCCTTTGTGATCAAAGGGCAGCTGACAATGATTTTCAAACAAAAGTCTTTCATGTTCCTCCATATTCATATACAAAATGAAAACCAAATTTTCCATTGTTTACAACATCAATAATTTCATTGTAATTTTTTTTCTAGACCTTCCATTCAAACAAAGTAATTTGTCTAATTCTATCAAATATAGGTTCTTCAAATAGAAATATCCAACATTAAGATCTATGGAAAAATAAATAACACACATGCATAAACATTTTATTTTCATCGAATAATATAAAATAAGGATTGTATATAAAAAATCTTCAATTTTAAAATAACCATATAACATGAAAGTTTTTTATACCTTGGTTATTTAACAAAATTCTTCTTATAAAAGATTCCATCAACCAAATATTGTCATATTTACTCTCATACAAATGCTAACTTACTCATAGAGTATGAAACCAAAAGGGTAACAAAAACTTTTCTTAAATAAGGCCTTGAAGCCAATTTTGTAGCTTGCTTGACACCATTAATAAATTCCTTATCATTTGACAACAAACCCATGGCATAACAGGTATCCTGAAATGAATTATAAATATGATTGTTTACCGTCTTTATACTTTCATAATTGGTACATCCCTATTAAATAGTTAGTAGAAGCCTCATGTAATATAACTCTCATTTTCCTAGGGGAACAAAATGAAACCTTCTTATCGATTGTTCTTTTTGCCTTGGAAACCACTCTTGTTTTTGCACTGTGAACACCCCATTTTGACCGGGTCATTTTAAGTTATTTTGAAAAAAATTTGAAAAAAAGATGGAAAATGGAATAGGGGAAATAAAGTAGCCCAATTCTCAATTCTTATAACCCAACTTCCGAGTTAGGATCATCTCATCCAAGTCCAATTCTTGATCCCATAAGAGCCTCCAAGCTCAATAAAAATTAAAATTCAAAAAAAAAAAGAGAAAAGAAAAAGGGTAATATGCTTTTAATGAAAAATCATGATTTGATATTTTTGAAAAATAATTGAGGGATATGCTTTTAATAAGAAATCATGATTTGATATTCTTAAAACATAATTGAGGGATGTGCTTTAAATTAGGAATCATGATTTGATACTCTTAAAAAATAAATTGAAGATTTAAAATGAAAGAATTGAAATTAAGAGATTGTGATGGTTTAATCAAATAGAAGTCCCTTATTTCTTTTATTACCGACAGGTAGGTTCTCTTACCATACATTATTCAAGCTTGTGTTGGATTAGATGTTGGTGAAGTTGATGTTATGTGCTACGCTATTCCAATTATTCTAAATCGGGTTCCGGATTAGCAGATCAGGAGTAGCCTGGCTCATTAGAGTTGGATCCTAGATAATTATGAGCGCTATTAGATAAGTAAATATGCCTATTTATATGGAGTAAATCTTTAATAGAATCTCTCACATATAAAGGAATCAATTATATCCCTTATAAATATAGGAGACATTTATAAGAGATAACAATCTTATTGGATTCTTATCCTAATTAACAATATTTAATGCATATTTAAATATAATTCTTATCTACCAAGATGCTTCTATAAATACCACACAAGGTAGAAAAGGTATACATTTAATTCCAAACACTACCCACCTTGTACATTGTCTAACTTGAGTGTCGGAGCGCCTTTTACAGGTACCCACCCCTCACATCACCATCGCAACCACCATGCATTGAAAGAAATCACCTTCATCAACTTTATTAAGGTGATTCTCTAAAACTCATTCAGAACATTGGCATCCTCTATGGGGAGCAATAAACTTCGATTTTCGTCACTACCATCATGGTCTCACTACCAGGTGAAACCATATTTTTGCCACTCAGAATCAACCTTCTTCTAGCCACTGTCCGGTATCTGCTCCATTTCAAGAACCAGTTATTGCCAATTAGAATTCAGGTAAGACAGAGAAGAGATTTGGCAGACTGGCAAAAATCTCTCCTCCCAGCCACAAAAAGTTCCAACAACACAACAACTTGCCCCATATGGAGCCCCTTCAAGAGATACCAGACAACATGTATTGGCATTATAACACTTAGGAGCATGGGTGAACAACGATGGAGCACAATCCCACCAAGGTGAGTCAAGTCTACTGGAGCTATCTAAAGAGGAACTAATCTCTCTAGCTAAACTCTCGGATGAGCGTATTCATAACCTAGGAAGAGTTTCTAATAAGGAGAATAAGGACAAAAACTAAGTTCTACACATGAATCATGAAAATAAGAAAGAGCCAGCTCGTGATGGGGTGCGTAATCCAAAACACTCAAGGATTACAGAACCTAGTCAAAGAGTCGAGAACCCGACATGTAGAAATAGAGAGCAGGATCAAGGGCAGAGAAACTTGGTTAAGCAAAACCAACCTTTCTTTGATAAATTAATGACCTACGAGATCCCTAGGCGCTTCAAGTATCCAACTATTATTGAAGCTTATGATGGCACCACAAATCCTCAAGAGTACCTAGATACTTATGTTTTTGCTTTACTATTTGTAGGAGGGGATGATCCACTCATGTACCATGCCTTTTCTCTTTCCTTAAAAAAGTCACCCTGAGATGGTTCACTACATTGACTCCTAAATTTGTTGTTGATTAGGAGGATTTAACCTTGAAATTTTTGCTGCACTTCACCACTGATAAGATACAACCGAAATCCATTTCATGTCTTTCCCATATTAAGCAAGGGAAAGAAGAGTCCCTCTAAGATTTCATATCCCAGTTCAACAAAGAGCTAGTAAATATTCGGGATTGGGATGAAAGACTTGACCTACATTACATGAGGGAAGGCCTTCATCTTGGGGCATTTTCCTTTCCACTAGATAAAAAAGATCCTAAGATGATGGACAAGTTATGGGCTAGAGCTGAAAAATATATCAATGAGGAGGATGATTTTTAGGCCAGGAAGTATCTAGAGAAAGGAGAATATGTCAAACCTAAACCCGAATAAGCTCCCCAAAAAAATCAGAATTCGAAGCCACTTTTAAAAAGGAAGTATAAAAGTTACACCCCCCTCAACACACCTCGGACTCAAATCTACCAAGAAGTGATGAACATAGAGTTCAAAGATGTGCAAAGACCTTCCCTATTAAGAAAGCATGCACAAAAAGATAAGTCTAAGCACTGTGCATTTCATGAAGGTCACAAACACAATACCGACAACTGCATTAACCTTCAAGATGTTATCGAGTCTTTGATTCGGGATGGCCGTCTAGGCTGATATGTACATCAATCCCAAAATGACAATCAAAGTGGAGGAAGATTTATATAAAGTGGAGCTATAGTCCTCGGAAAAGCCCGTCTCCACTATACTAGAGAAGACACTCACCCGCCAGGGATAAAAATCCTGGAACATGCCTATCCTAGGATGATGCCCAAAATTAGGAAAGGGCATGACCCCTGGATAATCCTAATCAGGACAATGAATGTCGTTACACGAAAGTAACCCAGACAATTAACACCATTTCAGGGGGCTTTGGGAGTGGCGGTGAATCAGGAAATTAAAGAAAAAGCACTCTAGGCTGTGTTGAGTATAGGAACCTAATCAGGATCAAAGTCAGATGACAAAACCAGGATGACTCTATCGATTTCTTTTTTAGATGAAGATTATGACTGCACTATCTGGGATCACGATGATCCCATGGTGATCTCAGGGATATAACCAATGCTGAAGTCCATTTTATATTTGTTGACCAGGGAAGCTCGACAAACATTATGCTCCTAGATCTCTTTGAGAAGCTAGGACTATCAAGGAAAGAATTGATCTCGTACATCGGTGAGTTAATCGGATTCACTAGAGAAAAGATCACCTTGGTAGGATACATTGAGACATCTGACCTTGGGGAAGGATTCTCTCTTTAAGATACTTAATGTCAAATTTCTTGTGGTGGATTACCCTTCAACCTATAACGTCATACTAGGTCGCCCCTCACTCAATGCTTTTGGGGATATGATCTCCATACCCTACTTGGCCATGAAGTTCCTCATCTAGCATGACAGGGTTGTTACAGTCAATGGAGACTAGGCTACAACTAGGAAATATTATAATGAAAGCTTGAAGATTGCAAGAAATCCTAGACGACGAACCAACACAATAATTTAGCTTCAGTCATTATGGACCCCTTCAATGTCTTCTTATCTGAAATAAATGTTTGTGAAGAGATCTGTGGTGCCTGCCATCAACCTAATGGAGAGCTTAAGTCCCTTCAACTTGGTGCCAAGCCAGACCAGGTAACCAAGATTGGAGGACATCTAAACTAGAAGGAAATATCTCGACTAATCTAGTTTCTTGTGAAGAATAAGGATCTCTATTCTCCTGGGCATCTACACATATGTCAGGGTTAGATCCCAAACTCATTTGCCACCGACTTTTTATCAAGAAGGATGCGAAGCTGGTGGCCTAACGAAAAAGGAAAGTCAGACTTAAGGGACAGGAAGTAATACAAAAGCAGGTGAAAGAAATTTTAGATGCTGGATTCATTAGATAAGTCTCTTATACCACTTGGCTTTCCAACATGGTCCTAGTGAAAAGGCTAATGGGAAGTGGTGTATGTTCATCACTAACCTAAATAAGGCTTTCCCAAAGGACCCTTATCCACTTCCTAATATAGCTAAACTGGTGGACAATTCATTCGGATTCCAGCATCTTTCATTCATGGACACCTATTCTGGATATAATCAAATTCTCATGAACCTAGAAGACGAAGATAAAATTGAATTCATAACCAAGATGGAAAGTTATTATTATCGTGTTATGCCATTCGAATTAAAAAATGTAGGAGCAACTTACTAGTCGATGATGAATAAGGTCTTCGAAGAACAAATTGCAAGATGATGAAAGTTTATGTTGATGACATGATTATCAAGAAAATAGAGACTAGGAACCATGTGAAAGACTTGGAAGATGTTTTCTTAAATACAAAAGCATAATATAATATTGAATCTAGAAAATGCACTTTTGGGGTATAGGCCAATAAATTTTTGGGGTTTTTATTGAGAAATAGAGGCATTGAAGCCAACCCAAAGAAATGTCAAGTTGTTCTTAATATGTGCAGTCCATAATTCATTAAAGAGATGCAACAATTGATAAGACGGATAGCGACCCTCACTTGCTTCCTAACTAAGTCCACTCGAAAATCCCTTCCCTCATTTAAAACCCATAAAAAGGGGAAAGACTTTGAGTAGACCCCAAAGTTTGAGGCTACATTTCAGGAGTTGAAGAAGATCCTAGCAACACCGCCAATCCTGACAAGACCGAATCCTATTGAAACTTTATATGCTACCTCTCAATTAGTAATGAAGTAATCAGTTTAATCCCGATAAGAGAAACCAACGAAGGTTAGAGGCCAGTTTATTTCGTTAGCAAAGTCGTATAAGGCTTCGAGCTCTGCTATCAAAAGATTGAGAAACTGGCCTTAGCATTGATAATTACTGCTAAAAGGTTACGACAATATTTTTAGTGCCGCCCTGTGATCGTGAGGACTACGAATTAGCCGATTCGTCAGGTGTTGGATAGGTTAGGCCTTGCTGGTAGAATGATCACTTAGTTAATGGAGCTCTCTAAATTTGGTATCACTTATGAACCAAGACATGCCATAAAGGCTCAAGTTTTATCCGACCTTTTAGTGGAGCTTACACTAGATACCAACATCCTAGAGTGAATTTGTAGACCATTTATGTTGATGGATCCTCAAATCCCAAAGGAAGTGATGCCAGAGTCATATTGGAAAACAAAGTCGGGCTCATGTTAGAACATTATTTAAGGTTTGAGTTCTTGATTTCAAATAACTAGGTAGATTATGAAGCTTGTATTGCGGGCATCACGATGGCAAAAGAAATGGGAGCCATAGATATAATTCTATGCAATGATTTGTAGTTGGCAATGTCTCAAATTCGGTGTGAGTTTTAGGCTAAAGAACCCCTATTGTAGAAATAACTAGCCAATGTGAAGAAATTAATGGAGGATTTTGACAGTGCCAAGGTGGAACATATCCCCAAAGAATAGAACTCAAGAGCTGACATCTTGTCAAAGCTTGCTAGCACCAAGAGCCCTAATAACAACATGTTCGTAATCCAAGATATACTATTCACTCCTAGCATTATGGACAATGAAGTCCTCCTACTGGAAGATGATGAAACCTAGATCACAACTATAATTGCCTATCTCCAAAATGGCACATTACTTGCAAACCAGAAGGAAGCCCAAAAAATAGTACAGACAGCGGCATAGTATACCATCATTAATAACCAGCTATACCATCATGGGTTTTTTTCTTCTCTCCTTAAGTACCTCAGTCCAAAAGAAGTTGAGTATACTCTGGCCGAAATCCATGAAGGAAGTTATGATCATTACCTCAGAGGAAAGTCCTTAGCACGTAAAGCGCTAATGGATGGGTATTATTGGCCTAGTATGGAAGCTAATAGCATGAAATATGTCCAGAGATGTGACAAATGTCAACAATTCTTGAACATCTATGTAGCCTCACTAGAAGAGTTGTCAACAATGTTCATTCCCTAGCTTTTCTACCAGTGGGGGATGAATATCCTAAGTCTTTTCCCTTAGGTACTAAGACAGAGTAGCTGTGGATTATTTCACTAAGTGAATTAAGGCAGAACCACTATCCACCATCATCTTAGCGCAGATAGAGAAGTTCACCTATAAGAATATTATCAGTAGATTTGGTATTTCGAAATTCATTGTTACAGATAACGAAACATAATTTACTAAGCAGAAGTTTAGAGATCTCCTAACCGGACTTAAGATCAAATAGCATTTTACCTCGGTAGAGCATCCCAAAACTAATGGACAAGCTAAGGCCGCCAACCGAATTATACTTCGTGAGATAAAAAAGAAACTCGATGAAGCTAAGGGGAATTGGGTGGAACAACTCAATCACACCCTATGGGCATATCAGACCATGCCTTATTCCTCAAGAGGAGAAACTCCCTTCAAGTTAACCTATGGTTGCGAGGCTGTTATTTTCATCGAAATAGGAGAACTGGGCTGGAGAAGGTAGAATTTCTCTGAAGAGGCCAACCCAGACCTCATCTACCATAATTTAGATCTATCGGAAGAACAACACCACATTGCCCACATTCGTGAAGCTGTTATCAAACAAAGGATTGCAGCCCAGTACTAAGAATTTCTAGAATGCTGACAAACTCAAAAAATATTATAGCTAATTGTCTTTAGGGCATATTTTTATTATATAAGTGACGAGTTCTAAAATGAATAAATTGGTGACTATATTTTCAGTTATTTTCCACATTTGTAACTATTACAACCCACAGGTTATTGCACCTTGGAGAAGTCCAAGGAATACAAAGTCCAACATAGATCAAATATTCTGATGCACAAATGAAAGTAAAAAAGGGCAACTTACATGACCATATTTCATGTTCAGGAAGTGAATTTAAGGGTTTTAGCCCATGCTCTATTGAGCTTGACCTTAACCCATAAACTTAAATTGAGGTTTAAAGAGGTTAAGAGTATTCGAATGATGCCCGGGATAAGGTAATAACATTTTCCATGGTCTGATAAAGGATACCACCCCAAGAGGCTTCTGTAGAGTTTTACACTTAGAAATTTGACTAAGTGTCAAGAACTCCAACAAAGAATAAGAAATGTAATTGATAAACAACTTGAGCGAAACCTAGACGACGACCTACTATACAATCAAATAGGAAAGATTTCCAAAGTGTCAAATAAGAAAACTATTATGATCAAGCATTGTACCCATCTCGATTGGCAAAAAAAAAAAAGGCTTTTGCTAAATGTTAATTAAGAAAATGACCGAAATCGAGTGTTGGACCTATCCTACTTTTAGGTGCTTGCCACATCCAAAAAACAGAAAGAAAGAAAGTTGTTTTCCATTGTTTCTTATATCTTTGCATGTTTGCTTTGTCTCATGCATTCTCGAAAAAAATGCATGTTCATTTTCTTTACTCATTCCTTACTACAATCACTTGAAGAATTATAGTTCTTCATGTCTTTAGTAAGAAACAAGTAAAAGGGAGCAACTATGAACACCCCATTTTGATCGGGTCATTTTAATTTTTTTGAAAAAAATGAGAAAAAAGATGGAAAATGGTGGAGAGGAAATAAAGTAGCCTAATTTTCAATTTTTCATGACCCGACTTCTAAGTTAGGATCATCTCATCCAAGTTCAATTCTTAATTCAATAAGAGCCTCTATGCCCAATGAAAATGAAAATTCAAAAAGATAAAGAGAGAGAAGAAAAATGTGATATACTTTTAATGAGAAATCATGATTTGATATTCTTGAAAAATAATTGAGGGATATACTTTTAATAAAAAATCATGATTTGATATTCTTAAAAAATAATTGAGGGATATGCTTTTAATGAAAAATTATGATTTGATACTCTTAAAAAATAAATTCCAAATTTAAAAGGAAAGAATTGAAATTAAGAGATTTTGATGGTTTAGTCAAAAAGGAAAAGGGGGAATGTGTTTTAAATGAGAGGTCATTATTTTATTTTCTTAAAATAAATAAATCATGGAATAATTTAGAAGGCTGATTTTGCTAGGATTTCTTGTGATTAGTAATCATTTAATGGGTTGATTTTATATGGGAATTATGATTTTTAATAATTGATTATAAATAGAATATTACCTATTCACAAGAGGATGATTACACATAATTACACACAAGAAGAGAGCTTGCCGCGTGAAGAGTTAGAGTTAGAGGTAGAGGTAGAGATTAGGAGAAAATAAGAGGTGTGTTTGGGTTAACTAAATAGAAGTCCCCCATTTCTTTTATTGCCAACAAGTACATTCTCTTATCATACATTATTCAAGCTTGTATTGGATTAGATGTTGGTGAAGTTGATGTTATGTACTATAGTATTCCAGTGATGTCATAATTATGATGTTGAATGCATTTTGACGTTTGCTTGGTTCGAGTTGAATTTTTTTTCTTAACCATATGTTTTTTTTTCTCTTTTTACTTCTTCAACATGAGTTACTACTTTTAACTCACACACGTACAAACACTCTTTACCACGCTATATCATTTTTGTCCTTTTCGTTTTGATGTGACTTTGGATTTTTGGGAACTAAATTGAGTTTGAACTAATAAGATAAAGTTTGTTCCTATTTTTCTGTCAATTCGGGATATATGGTATGCTTATGTCTTATTGGCGTGCATTTCAATTAACTGTCAAATGTTGCACTGAAAATTAAATGAGTTGAAAATTTTATAGGTTTTATTCTTAATATTAAATTTCAACTATTAGAAGAAGTAGCTAAGTTGTGACAACTTGTTGATCTGAAAAATTTCAAATATATTTTTTTAAAAAACTTTAAAGTGTTATTTGAATTATAACCGCTTGTGGGTGATGTCTCTAGTATGACGTCGAGCTTCACCTTTTAAAAATTAATTGGATTAGTTGAGTCGTGACGGCTTGTTAATTTAGATTTTATTTTATTTTTAAAATAAAACAAGTCACCATTTTTTAATAATTAAAATCAATCAACTCACAATCATTTTTGAAGAACTACGTGGCTTTGAGTTCACCATTACCCAGGAGATACATAGGAGCGCAAGTTAAGCCAAATTAATTTTTCATAATTTAGGTTTTTTTTTTCTTATTTGATATGTAAATATTTTTATGTACATGTTGATATGTTATGTTCTTTTTTATTTACTTGTAAATATTTTTTGTTTTTAATTTCTTTCATTTATTTCAAACTCATGAGTTTTATAATTTACTTTTTGGTTTTTTTTTTTTCTTAAATTGTAAATTGTTTAATTTTCTTTTATTTTGTTTTCTATAAGTAAATATTAAAAATTCTTTTCTTTCTTTCTTTCTTTCTTTCTTTTGCTATCATTCATTTTACGAGGTAGAATAAATATTTTTGTGGTTATTATCAATTTGCAAGATTAACATAGGGTAACCGTCTTAGGGCGAGTATATCAAGGGTGTTATGAGATTTATTTTTCACCCTTCGTTGTGCTCAGTTGACTCTCGAACTCAATTTGGTTTCAAAGACCATTTTTTGGTTTTTTCAAATTTTCCAATTTAAAAATAAAAGTTGACAGTGGTTCCTAATTTTCAAATTTAGTTATTATTTCTGTCGCGATTCTGGTCGTAACATGCACATTATATACAAAATGGTTAAGAAACTACACATAATTCAAATTTTTACCTTCAAGGTAAATTCATTTTGCATCCATCCAAGGCAAGAACATCGTTTTCTTTTCTTTATTCATGTGAACATTATCAATCCTTTCATGATCTTTGAAAATGATTGATTGCTTGTTTGGAAGATGGAAAGTCAATTTTTGTATTGTAGGTCATCTACTATGAATATCAAAAGCAAAAAATTCTCCACACTGATTCTCACAGAGATAGATACATGCAATCATAATATTGCTTAATCTCATCTACAATAGCATTGTTTGGACTATTTTCAGATTCTGAAGAAACAATAATAGTAACTTTATCTGGTCATTTGTTAACATACTTGAATAAGTACTTGATAAAATATGATTTGTTACAAAACTCTATATTGATATTGGCATGGTACTTCATAAACAACTTAGGGTTGTATAGATTGACAAATCTATTTTCTAGTTCACTCCTTTCCTTAAAGTTATTATTCATGTATCTCTTCTTTTTTAGATTGGATATTCATATTCACCAAATGTAGTCCTTTGAACATATTTCTTTGGAAAAAACCTAGAGCATTTCCCTTCGATCATGCAAGGAGATTTTGTATTTGAAGCTCCATATGGACCATGCATCATGAATGTTGGAATTACATTAAATAACTTGGAAAATTTTTTCTTATTAGGCAATTCAGCAGAAATTACAAAATTGATTAAATCAACTAAATTTAGCTTGTCCTTCAAATCTAACCAGAGTAAAACATGAGCATGTGAAAGACCTCTCTTTTGGAACTTAATTGTATACATGCCTGTTTAAAAATTGAAGGTAAAACAATTTTTATACTTTGCTAATAATAAGCAACAAATTAAAAGTTCATATTTAAATAATAAGAAATCATACTTGCTATTACTCTTCCAAAGAAAGACCCCTTCTTAAAATCAGTCATCATTTGATCTAACTTAATTTGGAAAACTTAACATGCAATGTTTGGACGATTCCTAGCTAAAACACCTATTTGATTTACAAACCTAACAATTTTTGGCCATTGAGGATTGCATGTGATAGTTATGAACAAATATGGATAACCAAATATCTTACATACAGTCATTGCATCTTGATAATTATTAAACATGTATCTCATTCCTCCATTGAAAGATGAAGGTAGAATAATACGCATTCCAAATGAAGTAGGACCAATTTTGCCCCTACTGTCAGCTTCTTCTAATCCATTTAAAATGTTTGATTTGATTATACTTAATTTGATTATTCCTAATAAAAGAAAATCTTTGGGCTTCAATCATTGAGTAGCTATCAACTGAAAATTACCTTCTAGTTTTTACATTATTTTCATATTCAACACATCTTTCTTGAATCCTAAAAGAAATGAATTCTCTCAAAGAGATTATTGTCCTCTTTCTATTAGACATATTTTCAAAATATTGTCATATAAGAATGTCCTCTTGACATCCATCTTCTCTATATGAAAATAAGAACGAATATTGAAGAAGAATGAATATGGTGTGAGCCTCATGTATTCTTTTCAAACCACCATCTTGACATGGAATAAAAACATCTCTTCCAATATTTTAATAATCAAAATCCCCCACTATAAGAGTTGCAACCTCATTTGTTATTGGAAGATTGTACATTCTTACATTGCGAGATTGATTTCTAAACAATCTCAGATAAATTTTGAACTTGATGTGCCTGAAATAGATTTATGACTCTCCAAAAAGAATAGGCTAACACATTATGTTGGCCTATCATAACTTTTAAATCTTCAACAATAGAAGTATCTAAAACATATCTTTTGTCATCTACGCTGTCGTAAAAACAATTTAAAATAAAAAACATAAGATTAATGATAAAGAAATAATTAAAACATATGAAATAATTTTTTTAAAAAAATCCTGAAGTGGGAGATCTAGTTCAGTATCTCATTCTATGTATCATAAATAGTTGTCTAGACTATTAAATTAAATCAATTTATAAACTGATTCACGAAAATACTTATAGTATAAAGCACAACCGAGTCAAGCCCTTGGATCACTCTAATCAAGTAATCAAATTAAGAAGTTAACAAGAAGGAAAAAAAGGTTAAAAAATTAATTAACATAAAATAATTAAAAATTGTAAACAAAATTAAGTAAACAACTAATCAAATTCTCGGTCTAAGATAACATCAAGAAACCTTAAGATGATCCATGAATTCTCTACTAGATAAGTATCCAGAATTTAATTAATCAAGATTAAACAAATTAAGCACCCATCTAATCCTAAATTAATCTAAAACCAAGACTTCAATCAAGCTTAATAAACAACATCCAAGAATTATGCAATTATCACATCAACATCTAAATCAAATTAAGTAATTCAATTCAGATTTAACAAAATCAAAGAGAAACTTGATTAACAAGTAAAAGATAAACTTGATTAATAAGTAAAAGATAAACTTGATCAACAAGTAAAATACAAACTTGATCAACAAGTAAAAGAAAAACTTGATTAGCAATTTAATGTAAAATAATCAAAATAAGATATCAGAATTAAACATCAAGATTGTCAATCCCTAGGATTGATTTAAAAGGTTCTAGCCCTCTATGGATGGAAGGGAAAAATGGAAAAGAAAGAAAACTAGAGAGAAAAGAGAAGAAGAAAGATGAAGAGAGGAAGTGCAAGCAAGAGCGGCTAGGAGAAAATTAAGGTTGAGTTTCGTGGTTGTTGCTTATGCTAAAATAATTATCTCTAAAATTAAAAATCCAATTTTTCCCTCGACTTAAGATTAATCCTCTTCCTCTTAACTTTAATTGGACACCTAATTTGCATAATTTGGGTTTAGGAAGAGAGTTATGCCCAAAACATTCTTAATAACTCTCTTAACCCATTATCCAACTTCAAAGGGTTAAAACATCATCAAAACCTTACTATTTTGATAAGTGGTCTCATACGAATTGAAGATCTATGTCTCAACTTTCATATGACACTAGTTTCAACTCCAAATGACACCTACAACCCAAGTTATGGCCAAATCTTTGCACATCGTCCAAGTTCCAGCTGCAGCATCTCTGTTCTGACTTCATGGCCCAACTTGACCCACTAGACATCTGATCGAGCCTTCGAGATCTTCATTAAAGTTGTAGAACTCTCTCTCAACTTTCTACAAAATAAAATTCATAATCTTTAGATGTCTAGAACTCAAGTTATGCCCAAAATATAAAAATAGTGTAAAATTTTCAATAATGCTGAAAAATACAATTAAGCCCAATTTGAACCCAAACTTATAAAATATGGTCAAAACTAATCAATTAAGCATATAAAAGGTCTAAGAAACTAAATATGAGGTTTAACTAATATATGAAAATTGTGCTTATCAATCATAGATATAAAGTTGAGCAAAATTTGGTTTGTGGCCTTCATTTGGAAGCAAAGATTTAGTTCTGTGGTAAATTTGACCACTATGAATGAATTGTGGAGTACCGAATCCATCATTTAAAGAGTTGTCAACTTTTCCTCCAATTGAAGTAAAAGAAAACATGCTATTATATTGCTTAATATTGTCAAGAAAATGAGAGCTTCTACTATCAATGTTATTCATTAGATTCAAAAGAAGATTGGGAGGTTTTTGAAGCAATGGCAATTGTACTTTTCCTTTCATGCAACATATCAAAAATTCTTGATTGAATGTCCTTTTGAATTTTCAACTCTTTCTTCATACCAAACCAAAGCTCCACAATAGGCACAACAACAATTGCAATCTCCAAAATCCAGACATTCTTTAAAGAGAGAGAAATAAAAATAGATTATATAGAGTTGTTGTGAAAGTAATTATAAATTTTTGAGAAAAAAAGGAAAAAAAAACAACACATAATATACCTTGCTGCTCAATTTGTTCAAATAGAACATGGTCCAACATTAAGTTGGAAACTTCGTCCCCAATATCCCCTGCTTCACAGAAAATAACAGGAAATGAGTCTAGTTAGGACAGCATTATTAAAGGTTTACAACCAAAAAAGAAAAGAATTGGAACAAAACCTCATTCAAATACCTTCATGATTAATTGTTGATGATAATATAACCCTTCCATTTTCAATTGAATCATTTGAACCATCCCATATAACATCTTTAATAATTGAACTCTTTTGAATAACATACTTTCCACAAAGTAGGCGTGAAGTTTGATCAATGACAATGGATTGTGGGGGGAACGAACCTATATGATGCAAATAGATAAGTAAACTGAAAGCAAGAAAACATGCCAATACTTTTCACGTATTTTGCATTTGAAAAAATGTAGTATAAAACATTGCCTGGACAACCTGACGCACCAACAGTATTGGCAGATGCAATGGTTGTTATGTCTTGGTTTGCAGGCAAAGAAGAATTAGGGGATCCATTAATATAAACTCATTCAATGATTTTGAAATGGAAGTCAAAGAAATAAACAGAGATAGGAAATATAAGACAAAAGTATTAAATAATTTAAGTACTAAAAAATTTATATGTTTGTAATATTCCTCATTGAAGAGTAACAAATTAAAATAAATAAATGACATAATAAATATTTTAATATTTCATTACCTGCACTGGAGTTTGTATCCCAGGATGTTGATATATGCCTTGCTCTTTTGTTACCTTCTATAGACAAACCGAATTTGTCATTAGAATGAGATATTAGAAATTTAAACTGACAATTCAACAACAACAACAATTAAGTTTTTTTTATTAGGTAGAGTCAGATATATGGATCAAATGACGTTATTGTACCTTATCATAAACTAAGTATTTAGAAATGTCATTTAAATTCATATTTTTTTAATCATTTCACTTATAATCTTTCTTAGTTTCTCTACCTCTAACAATTCAAGTAACATAAAAATTCAAGAAGTGCTTACCGTTTGTAATACGGTTTGTAATATCAGGTAAAGGAGACCTAGATAAAGAGATTCCATTCATGACTGGTGGATTTACATTATTTAAGGAAGTCCTGCAATCTAATTCAACATACAAATGTTTGGATAAGACATTTAACTATTAGAATCATAAATTTTAAAAAAATAATAGAAGCCTTTTAAAATCTTTTATTTCGAAGAAGAAATATATAAATTAACCTCAACATATTACCTATTGTAGATACTGAACGCCTTTGAGAATTAATACCAATAGAAGGTGCAGATGGACTGGTATCCAGCGATTCCCTAACAACTAAAATTACCAATAACTTTTATTTATAGTAATTGATAGATATATGAAGTCAAATGAAAAGCATATAGAGAGAGAAGGATATCTAACCATTTTCAATTGCTGACAATAGAGATTTAAAGGAATAAGCAAAGTTAATAAGGAAAAATGGGCTACTTGTTGAAGGCTTCAATTTTTGTAAATCACAACTAAATCTCTCCAACGAAATAACTGCAGGGGTGGAATGGTTCAATATAATCTTCCAGAAAAATTTACATGAACTTGTATGAAAAAGCGTTCACTTACCTTCATTCTTATTATTCCTCAGCCTTTTCTCTCTGAGCATATCCTTCCGTTTTCGTCTTGCATTCTTCGACTCAGAATGGCTTGGTTGCTGCATTGTTTCAATTCATCAAGTTTGACGCAAATGAGACAACCCAAAACATGAAATAGTCATAATAGGATATGCTGTTGATTAAAAATAATAATAATTTGAAGTTAATAGAATTTTGGTGGTTATGTGACCATGATGTGGTAACTATTGTGAGTTATGAAAGTTATGAGAGTTATTCTATGAGTAACGAAGAATTATGGTGTGTTATATGTCATTAGGGATAATTATTTTATTAGTTATGTAATTATAGGATGGTTTATTTCATGAGTTAAAGGAAAATTACTATTGTTAATTAGAGAGAGTTATAGAATGTGTAAGGTCTTTTTTACTTCTATAAGTATCCTATGTAATTTGGAATTTGTGGTTGAAGGAATTAGAAATAAAAAAATATTACAAAGTGTCTCTTCTATTATTTTTTCACACTAACAAAGTAGTATCAGAAACTAGGGAGATTTGAGTGATGACAAGTAATGGAATGGTTCAATTTCAATTCCCTCATCTTACAAAAGATAACTATGAAGCTAGGTCTCATCGCATGAAGGCATTGATTAGATCACAAGATGCTTAAGAGATTGTAGAGAGTGGCTACTAGCCACAAAACGAGGTCACTTTGTCTCAAAATGAGAAGGAAGCATTGACAAAGTCAAAGAAAAAGGACCAACAAGCCTTGTCCCTCATCCATCAAGGGTTTGATGATTTGATGTTCGAGAAGGTGAGTAATGTATCCACCGTGAAAGAAGCTTAGGGAATTTTACAAAATTCTCTTCAAGATGCAGACAAGGTGAAGAAGGTGCAACTTCAAATTTTATGACGTGAGTTTGAAGCTTTGCACATGACGGAATTCAAAACTTTTTCGAATTATAGCTCAAAGGTGTTAACCAATGTTAATCAAATGAAAAGGTATGATGAAAACATTGAAAATGATCATGTGAAAAATAAGATCCTTCGCTCTTTGACTTCAAAGTTTGATTATGTGACTTGTGTTTTTGAGAATTCAAATGATTTAGACACCATGACTATTGATGAATTGCTTGCGGCTATACTAGCCGAAGAAGAAAAATTATTGAAAAGGCAAAATGAGCCTTTGGAGCAAGCCCTCAAAGCCAGGGTTTCATTACAAGATGATGGAGGAGACAAGAGTCAAAGAGGACGTGGACGTGGACGTGGACGTGGACGAGGAAGATGGCGTGGTCGTGGCCAAGGTGGAAGAGGAAAAGGGAACTGTGAGAATTCCAACAATCAAGAGAAAAGTCATCATTCAACTAGGGGTCGTGAAGAAGAGTGACTAGAGGAAGAGGCAGTTATCCTAGAACAAATGAGAGGAGATATGACAAGTCCAATATTGAATGTTTCAGTTATCATAAATTTTGGCATTATGCTTCAAAATGTCATTATGGTACTAATGATGTTGAAGAAAAAGCCAACCTTATTGACAAAGAAGAAGTTGAAGAGCCAACCTTATTGTTAGCACTCAAAGATGATGAAAAGGATGACAAGAGCTAATGGTATATTGACAATAGTACAAGCAATCATAGGTGTGGCTACAAAGAAAAATTTGTGTAGCTTGGTGAGAAGGTGAAGTGTAACACCCTAATACGAATATTGTAAAATAAATGGAATATTTCAAAATAAATCGCATTAAACATGTCACTTCTAAATATGTATAAAATAAAAACCCATAATAACCTGTGTAGTCATTATAAAGAGCCACGAATGATAAAAAAAAAGGTCATATATACATACATCACTGGCTAACGAATCATACTGTATACATAAACTTTTACAAACAACCAGAAGAGTACAAATATACAATCTGATTCAAAAAGAAATAAAAACTCTAAATTAAGCCGTTTACTTCTTCTTTTTCTTGCCCTTTCCCTTTTGAGGGACTTCACCTAGAATTACATGGAACACGCATGGGTAAGAAATCATAATTTCTCAGTATTAGCATACCAAGACCAGAAATTAATTATTTACAAAAAAAAGTTCAACTGTAATCGTACATTCACACAATGTAACCAATTATTCGATAATCAACAATATCAAAGAAACATCCATACAATCCTAAGATACTATCGAGCAAGCAACCAAGCAATCAACCGATCAAGCAATGACAACTGCCCATACAATTGTCAACCATGTAATGCTTTATGTTATGAGATATGAT
Organism: Ormosia semicastrata; assembly: GCA_029884595.1. Classification (NCBI taxonomy): domain Eukaryota; kingdom Viridiplantae; phylum Streptophyta; class Magnoliopsida; order Fabales; family Fabaceae; genus Ormosia; species Ormosia semicastrata. Next base: position 1,643,527 of record JAQQTO010000040.1, read on the forward strand.
TATGCTCAAACAATGTCCTAATATTATGATTATGCAATGCCAATGTAGGTTTTAAATTTTGAAAACATAAGTTACTTACTTATTTCCCAAAAACCTCTATTTCTTGTATAAACAAAGCAGGATAAGCCTAAAAGCATAAACCCACTTAGTAATAGGAAGACACTTTCCCCTCACTAACATAAGAGTATTATTGTCACCCTCATATTGGTAAACTTGACCATGCAAGCATAAATGTAAGGAGAATTTAGATCCAACACCTCATTCTCAAGTCATATGGTTGTACACACCATCTAAGGTCACAATACATAGGAAAATAGCAAATACTAGGTTTGAAAACCAAAGATTCAAGCCACATTTTAAACACTAGCACATAGGAATCTTAGCTTCACATATCCAACATGGTAGCGAGATTGATATCTCTAGTTAAACAGTATCTAGAACATCACACAACCACTCACAAGTGATTTAGAAATCAACCTCATGTTGACCAAAGTTCTAAACACTAACCTAGGCATTCTGTCACACTTTGAATGTTTAAGAATTTCCCAAACTTTTCATATATGCAAGTTGATAATTCTCTCCAAGAAATATCTCCAAATGTGTCTCTTTACGCCCTAAAAGACTTGCATAAATGATCCCAATAAGTAGGAAATTAAATTAGCATCACAATGCTAAAACATGATGTTGCCCTGTCTCGGCGCTTGAGTGCGTAACCATAAGCAGTTGAGCACGCGAGCACTATTAGAACACAGCTCTCTGGGCGACGCGCACATGAGCGCGCAAAAATGAGCACTTGAGCGCTAAACGACCAGAGGCAAATTTGTAGAATTTTGCAGAATTGTGCACTGTTCCATTGGTGCACAAAATGAAATTTGATGACTTCGAATTACTTTCTAAGTGATTTTAAGTCCCTAACAAGTTCACTATCATGAACGAATCATAAAAACACTAATGCATTTCATCAAAAATGGATCCAAAAGCCAAATCACTCATCTAAACCCCAAAATCTACACTTTGAGAATTTTAGGTCCAAAAGGAGAGTTTTCAATTCCTAATCCAAACTTTTAGAATGAACAAGTCATAAACAACACTTAAAACTTATCCAAGCAAGAAAATCACTCAAAACACCACAAAATCTCATTTTGGCATATCAACCTCAAACAAGCTAAACATGAAAAATGAGAGAAGATGAAGTTTTAAGCTCAAGAACCCCTACCTCAAGCTAACTTGAAACTATAGATTGTGCCTCAATCAAGAACCTTGGATTTTCCCTTTGATCTCCTCTTTTTTCTTTCCTCTTCTCCCTCTTATTTTTCCTCTTTTTCTCATTTCTCTTTTGTTGTTACTAGTTCTATTTTTCCAGCCATGAAGAGTGAATGAGAAGCAAGTGAAAAACTTGAAATATCAAAAAAAAAAAAGTCCACAATTGAGGCTGTAACCATGGAGAGTTAAGGGCCTTAAAATACAACACTGATACTTCCTAATATGTTAAAAATACTTAAATTTAGATAAATCAAGTTTTCTGAGTTCCAAAAACTTTAAAATAAATACTAAGATTCATTAAAAAAGTCATTGCACCAGTATTATATTTTTTCATATTTGTAACTAGTTAATCTGATATTAAAACACACAACCAATATGTCTAAAAATACTAAATGGACTCTGATTATTCTCAAAATTTAATCACATTACAAAATACACATTTGTGACTTAGAAATAAATTATCCACTTTTATTTCCATTAGCTAAGCCATTTTAGTTAATATTTGGATCATTTTAAGCTACTTTTCACCTTTCAGCTTGTAGCAAAGTGCCTAAACTAACTCAGATTATCACAAAATTAAACAGACATGTTAAGTAAGTGTTAAGCTACCTCTTTAACTATTTACAAGTCTAACATATTTTAAAAGATGTTACATGGAAGGCAATGTTTCATTTGGAGACACCTGAAAAGTCCAAATTCAAGGAAAATGTACCATTTTAATTTCTCTTAAAGATGGTGATCACAAGTTAGTTACCAATGTCTACTATGTATCCAAATTAAAAAGTAATATTTTGAGTTTGGGACAACTTATTGAGAAGGGATATAAAATTCATATGAAAGATCATTAACTTTGGCTTATAGATCATAATGCTACTTAGTTGCTAAGGTGTTTATGACAAAAAATATAATGTTCATGTTGAATCTCAATACAATTGAAGCAAAGTGTATGAAGGCCAGTGTTGAAAATGAAGTATGGTGTTGACATATGCGATTTGGTCACTTGAATTTTGAAACACTCAAAGCCTAGGGAGAAAAGAAGATGGTGAAAAGGATACCCTCAATTAAACATCCAAATCAATTATGTGAAGCATATCTCCTTGGTAAACATGCAAGAAAAAGCTTTCCAAAGGAGGCAACTACAAGAGCAACCAAGTCATTGCAACTTATTCATATCGATGTGTATGGCCTAATCAATCCTTCCTCATTTGATACAAATAAATATTTCTTGTTTTTTATTGATGATTATAGTAGGAAGACTTGAGTTTATTTTATAAAGCAAAAAACTAAAGTATTTGTAGCCTTTAAAATTTCAAAGCTCTTATAGAAAAAGTGAGTGGTTATGTAATCAAATCTTTAAAATTTAATAGATGAGGTGAATTTACATCTAAATAATTTAATGAATTTTTTGAAATAAATGGAATTTGCTACTCTCTAATGGTTCGTAGGTCACCATAACAAAATGGTGTAGCGAGGAGAAAAAATAGAAATATTCTTAATATGGCTAGATGTATGTTGAAAGCCAAAAATATGCCTAAGGAATTTTGGGTCGAAGTTGTTTCTTGTGTAGTTTATTTGCTCAACCGCTCTCCAACAAAGAATGTGAAGGATCAAACACCATAAGAAATATGGAGTAGGACCAAACCTAGTGTCAATCATTTGCAGGTTTTTAGAAGTGTTGCTTATGTTCATGTACCTAACCAAGGGAGATCCAAGCTAGATGATCGAACTGTGAAGCATATTTTTATAGGTTACGATCCAAATTCTAAAGGCTATAAGTTGTACAATCCAAGCAATGACAAGATCGTTGTGAGTCGAGATGTGAAATTTGATGAAAAAGCCACTTGGAGACGAGAAGCACAAGAAGAAGGAAGTTATGAATTCTTTCCATACTTTGAAGATGAAGAGAAAGAGACCATGATGCCTATCCAAGAAGAGACTCTGATAAGCCTATATTTTATAGTCTTAAAATGGATTAATTGTGGTGATTTACATATATATATTGGTGAATCTTAGAAGGATCCTTATCATTGTCTATGTTTTTTTGTAGTTTAAAGAGATTTATCATATTTGGAGTGAAAGCAAGCGATGATATCACATTTTCAGAGCAAAAGAGGACCATTAGGACTTAGACAGGGCCCTGTGTCAACTCAGAAGTGATTGAGGAGTTAGACATGGCCCTGTCTAACTTGGGAAACATTTTTGTCAAGCTCACACAGTCCTGTCTAACTTCAATGAAGCTTCTAACTTGGGGACACGACCATGTCTCTAGGTCACACGACTGTGTCTCTTTTATGGTGTGAGTTACGCAATTTTAGCTCACACGGTCATGTCGAGCTTAGACATGGCCGTGTGAGGTTTCATGTGCATAAAACTAATAGTTTTCCCCTCATAAATAGAAGTAAATCCCTAAATCTAAAAATAACTTTTGCAATGGCAGACTTTGTGTGAAAATTCACAAGAGAAGATGGCCACAAATCTCTGGAGGATGACTACGAAGATATGAAGAAATTCTTGAAAGCTTGAAGATCACAATCATCGTAAAAAAGGGTTTTGATTTTTCTTCCCTCTAGTTTTCTCCTTTCTTTAGGTTTTTCTTTTCATGGATTTGTATTTTGATGTGGGTTTGTTATTGAACATGAGTAACTAAGCCCATAGCTAGGGCTCTTGGGGATCTTATTTTCCTAATTAATTAGTTTTGAATTCAGATTTGATTAAGGTAATTTCTTTTGAGTCTATTATATTGCTTGTATTCTTGTCAAAACTTGATCACTTTTGACATATTTTAATTCATTGTTTGACCGGTGACCATTTGCATATAATGAGTGGACCTATATAATAAACCTAGGATTAGATTGGTGAATGGCCAAACATCAATTTATTCTATCAATGAAATTAACGATTATGTTAGTTCATCTATTGAATTAGGGGTTAATGCATTCCTAATTAATTCAACTAACCAAGTAGGTGATTTAATTAGGAACAAAATATTGTTTATCCATGACCATTGGGATTCAACAATAACTAAGAAAATATTGATAAGAGAATTACGTTACATCATAAATGAATGAAAATCTTATTAATTGGATTCAAGTGTACCTTATGCCCTAATCTCTCTCTAATTGATTTATCTCTATATTGTTTGATTGTCCATTATTCTTCTTTATTTGTTATTTGATTTTATTTTGAGTTTCTCTTTACACTTATGATTGTCTAAATAACTAAGAGTTTAACGAATCTAATAACCACTTCTTATTCCTTGTGGGATCGACAACTAGGACTCAAGTCCTATATTACTTTACGATAGAGTGTACTTGCTCTTAGTGTATTTTATGTGTATAAAATTTTTGGCGCTGTTACCAGGGAATAACTTTGGTAATATTAAAGGTGAAAAACTCTAGTTAATTTTTACAAAAAAACGCAAGGTTGAGGAATTTGAGACGATAAAGCTAAATGAGAAGTGCTTTGCCATTCTTTTGAAGAAGCAATCCCCCAAATTAACAGATCCAGGGAGTTTCACTATTTCTTACTCTATTAGTAACTTTTATTTTGAGAAACAATTATGTGATTTAGGTGCTAGTATTAATTTGATGCCTTTCTCTATTTTTAAGAAATTAGGAATGCAAGAGTCAAAGCCTACTAACATTTCACTTCAGCTAGCTAATAGATCCGTCACTTACCCTTGTAGTGTATTGGAGGATGTTTTAGTGAAGTGGACAAATTCATTTTTCCAATTGACTTCGTTGTGTTAGACATGGAGAAGGGCTCAAATATCCCAATCATACTTGGGTGCCTATTCCTCGCCACTAGAAATACCATGATTGATGTCCATCAAGGGAAGTTAACCTTGCAATTAAATGATGAGGAAGTAGTTTTTAATGTTTTTAATTCTGTCAAAAATCCTAATTCCTTTGATTTGTGTAATCGCATAGATGCTACTGATGTTACGGATAGTGTTATGTTTTTATATCTACAAGAATCTGTAACTGATGATATGCCATAAAATATTTTGCCCAAGATTGTCACCAACTTTAAGAATGCCAAGCTCTGCAAGAAGAGACTAAAGAAGCAGCATGACAAGTGTATCAAGCAGCGTGAGTTTAATATTGGGGATAAAATTCTTGTCTATAACTCACGTCTTCATCTTATTCTTAGTAAGTTGTGGTCAAAAGGGTATGAACTATATGAGATTATTCTCGTCTTATCGTATATGGTGTGTTTGAGGTGAAGAACGAAGGCCACAAGATATTCCTGATAAATGGCCAGAGGATGAAGCACTATAAAGAATGAGTGGGGATTGAGCACCACTCCATTGGCATCACCTAAGCATGGCATTGACCTATAGTCAAGCTAATGACTATAACTTAGCACTTTATAGGAGGTAACCTGTGTTTCTATCCTTTTTCATAGCACTTTTAGTTCTTACATTTTGTTTTTTCAATTTTTGCTTTGTTTATCCCTTATATAAAGAAAATAAAAAATTTATTGACACTTTTTTATTTTTCTTGTGCAATTTTTGACAATTTGTCGTCACTCAATTAGACAAATATTTGAGCTCATGGCTACACACCTTCTCCAGGCTCTACCTCCCTCACCTCCATCATGATTTTGCATTTAATTTTAAGGGAACTTTCGTTATCCTCTGTTCTATTTTTTTTTATTTTTTTTTATTTTTTCACATTGAGGACAATGTTATCTTAAGTGTGTGTGGGAGAAGGGTACTCTTAAAATTTTTGTGAAATCAATGAGCACTTGAGTATTGCTGGTAATAAAGTAAGAATTTTGTGTTAATTTTTTAATTAATACTGAGCTGATAGAGATATATTTAAAAGGGGAATCCATTACTCATGAGTTATTTTTGTGTAAAGCAATCTTGTTCAATTAAATAAAGTAAAATTTAGCATCTTAATTGAAAATTAGCCATGTTAGCTTGCATCCGTTCTCTCTATTAACTTAGTCAGAAAGTGAGTTTTGAGCTTTAATGATTGGATTTTTCATACACAAAATCTTATTTTTCTTTCTAGAGTGAGTTTTCTCTTGATTTATGTGCGCTAAAACTTACTTTGATATCTTGTTAAGACTTTAATAATTCACATACAGACTGAAACATGATTAAGGCAATTAGGCTTAATTATTCCTTGACTTCCATTGAGAAAATAATCTCTTAGTTGCCCCATTTGAGCTTGAAATTGATTTCTTTAAATACCTAATTGAATAATCAAGTTGGATTCTTTGGAAGAACTAATGTATTAATTGAGAAGTCATTAAGGGTTGTTTTTATCTTCAAGGGTAAAAAAAAATGGAAAAGGAAAAAGAAAGAAAAAGATTTGTTAGTGAAGAATAGTGATAATATTTGGTTGAAAGTGAGAATCTGCTATACCATTATGCATTATGTTTTATTTATTAACTTTTCAACCTGATTCTACTTTGTATCGATTTATTCATGAGCATTCTTTACTCTTTTTAATCTTTTTCCTACCTTTTATTTTTCCCCTTTGACCTTGTTACAACCAAAGGAAGCCCTTTTGATTCTTGTGTTGTATGTGAACTTGGAAGTGGAGATGAGATTGATAACTAAGCCTATAGTATTGTATTTTTTTCAAGAGAAACTGGAGTGATCTCTTTGTCCTTAAACATTTGAGTGATGGAAAGATGAATGATCTCAATTAGTTGGTAAAGAGAAAAGTTACAAGCTAGATCCAAGCCTCTAATTTTTTTAAGTAGTAAATGATCTTAATAAATTAGATTTGACTGCTGAACTTGACTGGATTCTTAAATTTTGAAATTTTTCTTGATTCATGTTTCTGAATGTTGAGTTTAATCTTATTTTTGATTCCTATACTTAAGGACAAGCAAAGTTCAAGTGTGTGGCAGTTGATAAGCCTACATTTTATAGTTTTAAAATGGATTAATTGTGGTGATTTACGTATATATATTAGTAAATTTTAGATAGATCCTTATCATTATCTTCATTTTTGTAGTTTAAAGAGATTTATCACATTTAAAGTGAAAGTAGGCGAAGACATCGCGTTTTCAGAGCAAAAGAGGACCATTTTGGCTTAGATAGAGCCTTGTGTCAACTCAAAAGCGATTGAGGAGTTAGACATGACCCTATCTAACTTGAGAAATGTTTTTGTCAAGATCACACGGCCCTATCTAACTTCAATGAAGCTTTTGACTTGGAAATGAGGTCGTGTCTCCCGGTCACACGACTGTGTCTCCCTTACATTGTGAGTTACTTAATTTTAGCTCACACAGCCATGTCGAGCTTAGATACAACCATGTGAGGTTTCCTGTACGTAAAAATGACAGTTTTTTCCCTCACCATTATAAATAGAACAAAACCCCTAAACCTAAAAATAACTTTTGTGATGGCAGACTTTGAGAGACAATTCACAAGAGAAGATAGCCAAAATTCTCTAGAGGACGGCTATAAAGAGAGGAAGAAATTCTTGAAGGCTTGAAGATCACAATCACCGTAAAAGGGGTTTTGATTTCTCTTCCCTCTAGTTTTCCCATTTCTTTGAGTTTTTCTTTTCATGGATTTGTATTATGATATGGGTTTGTTATGGAACATGAGTAACTAATCACATAGCTAAGGCTATGAGGGATCTTATTTTCTTAATTAATTAGTTTTGAATTTAGATTTGATTAAGGTAATTTCTTTTGAGTCTATTATATTACTTGTATTCTTGTCAGAACTTGATCACTTTTGACATGTTTTACTTCATTGTTTGACCAGTGACCATCTACATCCAATGAGTAGACCTATATAATAAACCTAGGATTAGATTGGTCAATGACCAAACATCAATTTATTTTATCAATGGAATTGATGATTATGTTAGTTCATCTCTTGAATTGGAGCTTAATGCATTCCTAATTAATTTAACTAAATGACCAAATAGGTGATTTAATAAGGAATAAAATATTATTTATCCATGACCAGTAGGATTCAATAGCAATTAAGAGAATATTAGCAAGAGAATTACCTTACATCACAAATGAATGAAAATCTGATTAATTGGATTCAAGTGAACTTTGCACCCTAGTCTCCCTCTAATTGATTTATCTCTTTATTGTTTGATTGTTCATTATTCTTCTTTATTTGTTATTTGATTTTATTTTGAGTTTCTTCTTACACTTACGATTGTCTAAATAACTAAGAGTTTAGTGAATCTATTAATTACTTCTCATTCCTCGTGAGATCGACAACTAAGACTCAAGTCCTATATTACTTTGTAATAGAGTGCACTTACTCTTAGTGTATTTTACACTTATCAGACTCCACCACCATCTACCATTCATGACACATCCTCATCTTCCAAAGAAAGTTCTTGTAAAAGGCCAAGAAAAACGAGAAGTATTGAAGAATTATATGATGCAACTGAGCCTTTTGATTTGTTTTGCCTTCTTGTTGACACTGAACCTTTAGACTTTGATGAATCTTTCAAAGATAAAAGGTGGAGACAAACCATGCAACAGGAAATTGAAGCCACTGAAAAGAATAATGCTTAGGAGTTATTATCTCTTCCCAAGGGTCAAAAGGCAATTGGAGTCAAATGGGTGTTCAAGATAAAGAAGAATGCCAAAAGAGATGTAGAGAGATATAAAGCAAGACTCGTTGCAAAAGGCTACAAGTAAAAGCATGGAGTTGACTATGAAGAAGTGTTTACACTTATTGCCCGCATCGAGACAATTTGTTTGATCATTGCTTTGGCAGCTCAAATGAGGTGGAGGATTTATCAACTTGATGTAAAGTCCGTTTTCCTTAATGGCTATCTAGAAGAGGAGGTATATGTTGAGCAACTAATAACTCCATGAATTATAGTTATTTGTGCTCTATCTCTGTGCTATAAAGAATGTTTAGTCCTTGTTTATGATGCATATATAGAAAGTTTTAGGCTTATATTTGTCATATTCTAATTTTGATATCTTCCTATATGGTATTGAGCAAATTGTGTGTATTTTGTAAGAGATTAAGTGGAGTTGCAATTATGATTGACTTGGTGATTTCTCTATTTTAGGAAGGACTCTAAATAAGCTAAAATTTGGAGGATTTGGACAAAAAGTAGACGAGAAAGCTAAGTGTGCATATCAACATCTCACGCCACGGCGTAGGCATATCAATGTCGTGACGTGGTGTATCCCCTGCTTCAAAACAAAGGACCTGAGGCTAGAGCGCCGCGAAGTAAAGGAGCGTATACTGAGGCATTAGTGACCTAAATTGACACGCGCTGCAGCGTAGGCATGTTAATGCCGTGGCGTGACTTTGTTTTCTGAGCCTATAAATACTGTTTTATTAGTTTTGGTGAAGAGAGGTTATTAGGTTTAGAGAAGCTGTAGCTAGGTTTCCATTTCTAGGTTGAGAGGAAGCCAAGGGAGTCAAGGTTAGAGGCCATCTTCTTCATGGAAGGAGATTCAAGCATCAAAGATTAAATCCATGAGCTTTCCTTCCTTCTCCTTGCTCTTTTCTCTTTTCTTTCTATCTTCAACATGGTTTTTTATATATTTTTTCATGTTCAATGATTAGTTAAGCTGTAATTAAGGATTACTTTGGATCCTTTTATGAATATTAATGATTTTGTTCTTCTTTGAGTATATATTGATGTTTGGTTTTATTCAATCATATAGATCTTAATGCTCTTGATTGTTTGACAAACTTTTAAGTGATTTGTTGAAATATGATGAACCTAAACATAGGAATTTGGATTTTAGATCATATGTATGGTTGATGCATGTTCGATTTCATTCAATTGGCTTGGATAAGTTGATTTGCTAATGGGATAGAAATATACCTCTTAGCCATGCATAGCGGGTGTTTGAGAATAGATCTTAATGAGTAGATTTTGCATCTAACTAAGGAGTTAGGTAAATGAAACTATGGTTGATTGACCTAAACTTAGTCTTTTAACTAAATCAGATTCTCAAGCTAACTTAACAATTCATTGATGTTGCTTGTAAGGATTGTATATCATTAGTTGAAGTAGGAGGTGAAGAAAGATTCTCTAAAACTCTAAACATTATCTTTATTACTTTGTAGTTTAGATTTAGTCTATTTGTACTTTTCTTATTTTTATGTTCTTGAATAGAATTAATTAAGTTATTAGTTGATACTTAGCTTTGGAAGCCAACATTCTCGTGGGACCGAACTTTACTCTTCATTATATTACTTGAATGACCCGTGTACTTGTGATACACAAATGGTCTAACAAGTTTTTGGTGCTGTTGCCAAGGATCATGGTTTAACTTTGTATTGCTAAATCAGCAACAAGTTTAGTTTGTTATAATTCAAGTTATATATAGTTCATTTTAATTTAAGTTTTCTTTATGCTAAGTTTTAGGTATAATAAAAAAGCTGGATGACCATAATCATACGAGGCCCTTGAGGGAGTTCTCGACTCCTCAAATGGAAAACCTTTGTTCAAGTTCAAGAAGACCATTCATCTGCACAGATCCTTCTTGGGAGGAAACCCAAATTTATGTTAATTCTTGTCTTTACTTTTTGCATAAATAGGTAGTATGTTGATTTTGTATGTTAATACTTATATTTTGATACTTATTTGTTAGTATGTTGATTTTGTTAAGTTTTAAGTCTTATTTATATTAATACTTATATATGTTAATTTTGTAGTTTTATGCTTTGGTTAGTTTTTATGTTTTAGTTATGTTTTAAGTCATAAATATGTTAGCATGTTGATTTTGTGGTTTTATTATGTTTTTGTTATATATATATATTGTAAATTAACATTTTGGACAAGTTTTATAAGTGTTGGAGACCATTTTGGGGCAAAACCTGTAGCAAAACTAATTTTGCTGCAGAATTTTGCAGGCTGACTCCTCACGTCGTGGTGCAAAATTTGTAATGCCGCAGCATAAAGGCCTTTTATGTGTATCTGGTCCAATTCCAGGGAGCTCAGCACCGCGATGTGAACTTCTGTACGCTGCGACGTTCCTGTAAAACTTGTACTTTAAAAAAAAAATTTGTACATAGTTTGTTTATTTTTCAAGTTTGTACATATTTTAGTATACTTAGACTAATAGTATGCATATTTTTTCCTAAATTTAGGTACCCAATGCACCAATGAAAGTGAGGATTTTGTCTCACTTCGGTTTGGGGGAGTATCATTACTTGCTTTGATTATTATAATGTATTAAGTATACATGTGATGATGTTTATGGTATGCAGTTGTGATAGCCATGTTTTCATGATTTTCTATTTCTTTGGCTTTTACTAAAGGGTAATGATGTAAATATTTCAATTTTTTTAACATTATGAAAATGATGTTATACATGCTTAAATTGAAAAGGTTGAATCTATTTGAATGCATGACATATTGCTAATTTTCTAGTATTGTTATGGTCGTCCAATGATATGAAATGTTGGTATTTGGCCCCTTTTCAGTGAAACTTTATGTGATCAAGAAGTATGTAAAACAATTTAGTTACTTTTTATACATGGTTTATATTCCACTTAGATGCACGTGTAACTTTGAAAATGATAAGAGTGCATGTCTAGAGAAAGTTTATGGATGTACATGTAGAGTTTCGATTATCCTAGAAATTGTTTTTTAACACTCGTGAGGCAAAATCCTAGATTATGCATGATTGAGGAAATGATTAGGGCATTGTTTGGACCGATTGAGCCTTAAAAGCTTATCTTGATATAATTGTATTCATAGGTCCCCTTTTAAAGCCTTATAATGTTTGACCTTATATGTTTTTCATCACCATTGTATTCATTAACCTGTTAACCATTCTAATGCATGTGAAAGCATTGCATTTTCTCTCTACTGTCATTGTTAGTTGAGTACATAATATATTATTTCTTGAAGTGAGTCTATTGATTAGGGATATAATTGCATATTCAATACAAAATGAGCTTGAAGGAACCAGATGCAGTCAAAGAAAAAAGTAATGTTTTGTAAAAATCAAAAGAAAAAAAATCAAAAGAAAAAACAAAAGCAACATAAGAAAAGAAAAGTACGAAAAACATTGAATTCTAGCAAATTTTCTTCTTTCACTGTTGAATACCCTGCTTATATCAGTTAGTGGCTCAAGACTTGAAATAACATGTTTATGTTCCTCAATATTTGTGTTGTTGGTGTATGCCCTAGAGGCTAATACATTTTTTGTATTTACATATATTCTATTATGCTATTTTATATATGAGGCATTTCATTTATTGTGTTCTTTTTGATAAACATAATAAAGTCCTTAGAATAGTAAGTTTGATGCCATAGGACATCAAGTGAATGACTTGATTGTGAGATCCTTTTGGTTACAACACTATTCTTAAATGTCCCTAGTTAAGTATTATTGTTAATTAGGACAACAATAATACATTGAGACTAGTATGTGCAGAGACTGATGACCACATCTCATGGGTCATGTATATGAGATATCAAGTCTTCACATGGGTACATATTAGAATAATGATGTACTAGACTGACCCACCATGAGAACGCTACATAGATCGTTACGTGAGTGTCATAAGTGATTCTTATAGTGACAATGATGTTTGTGGTCCTTTGACCTGAAATCACTACGATTCCTACATGAGGAGTTATGCGTTTTAATGCCATCAAACGTCATCTGTAACAAGGTGATTATAAAGTTAGTTATTGGACATACCGCAAATCATGCAGAGGGATATGAGTGACCTAGATGGGATTTGTCACTCCTACATAACAGGAGCGATATCTTCGGGCCCCCTGATTGAGTGAGACTGCGAAATGCATGGCCATACTCAAATGAGTCAATATGAGATATTGATCTCATTTGTTGTTACAAAGTCTGCTTGAGTATCAGGAAACGAATGATTGGACCATACAAGGGTGACATATTCATGCCTTGTGTTCAATCTAGATATCTTGACAAAGGGACTAAATGACACGAAAACATTGGTCACAAAAAGGTTATATCAAATCACTGACATTCTTATTACTTGGGTAGCAATGATGTGTTGCTAGATACCGCTCACTGCTTGTAATATTAAAATGGGATTTTAATATTACTGCCAACGTAATAAGAACCTGCAGGGTCACACACATAGAGCAGACTAAAATTGGAGCAATGGATCTAAGTTGGACTCGGATTCAAATATTGGCCAGACTCATAATAGATGGGTCTAGGGTTGCACAGCTTACCTTGCTGCTGCTCACACTCACTTAAGGCGATCACTATTATAAATAGTACCGCTAAGGGGTTGCTAAGTGATATAATTCGAACCCTAGCCGCACTTACGAGAAAAGTGAGTGAGAGAGCGACAGTTTTTCTTTCTTCTCTTCTCTTCGCAGCTAGCACTGTGTGAGAGACGTGAGGCTCCTCTTTGCGGACGTTGGACGTTCGTGAGTCTGTTCATGTGGATACCGCAGAGACATCGTTTCTATTACGGTGTTAGTGATTCACGCTTCAAGAGGTAAATCATTTAAAAACTCGGATTATGGCTTTTTCGCATGGATCCTCGGTGGGAATCCCTGTTTTCCGCTGCGTGTTGTATCCGCAAAATCCCCAACATGTGTTAAATCCTTTCTTTTTTGTTCTTCTGCCCATGACCCTTGGCCTTACATTATAAGTTGTTAAAGTCCCTTTTGATCCTCAATTTTGTGTGGTTTACATTAGTAGAGAGAGAGTTGTATTACAATCTTGTGGATTTTGTGATTTATATTCATGTGTATGCTCATAAACTTATCCGGATGTGTATGACTTGACTAGGAGAAGTTTATCTTGCATATTTGCGGAAAATGTGAATTGCATGAAACGATGCTGGATTATTAGCATGTTAAGGATTATGTATGTGTGGAGCTGATTATGAAGCATTTGCACTTTTTGAGGGCTATACAATCATTATTCACTGGTTGTGATTTAAATGAAAAATTAAAATTTTATTAGATGCTGAATGAATGTTAAGCATGAATTGTTAAGCATATTTACTTAGTCATACTTTGTTTTGCTCGAGGACTAGCAAAATATAGGTTTGGGGGTGTTATAACTCCATGAAATGTAGTTATTTGTGCCCTATCTATATGCTATAAAGAATGTTAGTCCTTGTTTATGATGCACATATGGAAGGTTTTAGGCTTATATTTATTACATTCTAATTTTGATATCTTCCTATATGGTATTGAGCAAATTGTGCGTATTTTGCAAGAGATTAAATGGAGTTGCAATTGTGATTGACTTGGTGATTTCTCTATTTCAGGAGGGGTTCCAAACAAACTGAAATTTGGAGGATTTGGACAAAAAGTGGAAGAGAAAGCCAAATGTGCATATCAACATCTCACGCCGCGGTGTAGGCATGTCAATGCCGTGATGTGGTGCATCTCCTGCTTCAGTACAAAGGACCTGAGGCTAGAGAGCTGCGACGTAAAAGAGCATATGCCGCAGTGTTGGAGACCTAAATTGACACATGCCATGGTGTAGGCATGTTAATGCCGCGGCGTGACTATGTTTTCTGAGCCTATAAATATTGTTTTATTAGTTTTGGTCGAGATAGGCTATTAGGTTCAGAGAAGCTACTGCGAGGTTTTCATTTCTAGGCTAAGAGGAAGCCAATGAAGTCAAGGTTGAAGGCCATCTTCTTCACGGACAGAGATTCAAGCATCAAAGATAAAATCCATGAGCTTTCCTTCCTCCTCTTTCTCTTTTCTCTCTTCCTTCTATCTTGAACATGGTTTTTGATGTATATTTTCGCGTTCAATGATTAACTAAGCTGTAATTAGGGATTACTTTGGATCCTTTTATAAATATTAATAATTTTGTTCTTCTTTGAGTATATATTGTTCTTTGGTTTTGTTCAATCATATGGATCTTAATGCTCTTGATTGTTTGACAAACTTTTAAGTGATTTGTTGAAATATGATGAACCTAGACATAGGAATTTGGATTTTAGATCATATATATGGTTGATGCATGTTCGATCTCATTCAATTGGCTTGGATAAATTGATTTGCTAATGGGATAAAAATATACCTTAGCCATGCATAACGGGTGTTTGAGAATAGATGTTAATGAGTATATTTTGCATCTAATTAAGGAGTTAAGTAAATGAAACTATGGTTAATTGACCTAGACATAGGCTTTTAACTAAATTAGATCCTCAAGCTAACTTAACAATTCATTGATGTTGCTTGTAAGGATTATATATCATTAGTTGAAGTAGGAGGTGAAGAAGGATTCTCTAAAACTCTAAACATTATCTTTATTGCTTTGTAATTTAGATTTAGTTTATTTGCACTTTTCTTATTTTTATGTTCTTGAATAGAATTAATAAAGTTATTAGTTGATACTTAGCTTTAGAAGCCAACATCCTCGTGGGAACGAACTTTACTCTTCATTATATTACTTGAATGACCCGTACACTTGCGGTACACAAAAGGTCAAACAACAACCAATTGGTTTTGTGGTAGATGAGAATAAAGATAAAGTCTTGAGATTGATAAAGGAATTATATGAGTTGAAGCAAGCTCTAAGAGCATGGAATAGTTGTATCGACAAGTATTTTCAAGATAATGGCTTTGTTCGATGTATTCATAAATATGCTCTTTATGTTAAAGTATATGACAATGGAGATATTTTGCTTATTTGTCTTTATGTTGATGATCTTATTTTCACTAAAACTAATTCTACTTTGTTTGAAGGATTCAAGAAGGCTTTGGCACATGAATTTGAGATGACTGATATTGGACTCATGTCATACTATTTAGGCCTAGAGGTCAAGCAAATGGAGGATGTGATTTTTATTTCTCAAGAAGCCTATGCAAAGGAGATTTTGAAGAAGTTCAACATGTTTGATAACTTTGCGAACACACCCATGGAATGTGGAGTTAAAGTGTCAAAGTTTGATGATAGAGTGAAAGAAGATCCTACCATTTTCAAAAGTCTTGTGGGAAGCTTAAGATACTTGACTTCGATAAGACCCGACATTCTTTTTGCAGTTAGAGTAGTAAGTTGCTACATAGAATCACATACTTCTACCCACATGAAAGTTGCTTGGAGGATTCTTCGTTACCTAAAATATACAATTGATTTTGGGCTATTTTTTTCATTTTCTAGTGATTTCAAACTTGTGGGATATTGTGATAGTGATTTTAGGGGAGATGTCGATGATAGAAAGAGTACTACCAATTTTATATTTCTTATGAGAGATTGTGCTATTTCATGGAGTCCATTGTCACATTTTCAACTTGTTCTTGCACTTGTCATGCTATATAGCTTAGAAGGTTGTTAAAAGAAATTTATTTTCCATAAGAGGAAGCAACAAAAATTTGTATTGATAACAATTCTGCACTATCTCTTACTAAAAATCTTATGTATCATGATCGAAGCAAGCACATAGACACAAGGTTCTATTTTATTAGAGAGTATGTTGACAATAAGATAATTGAGCCCAAATATGTGAAGACACAAGATCAAATTGTTGATATTTTTACTAAGCCTCTCAAGTTTAAAGATTTTCAAAAATTGCAAGTAAGACTTGAAATGAAGAAGAAGATTTCAAATTAAAGGAGAGTATCAATTAAAAATTGGTGGTTATGTGACATTTAATGTGGTAATTATTGAGAGTTATGAAAGTTATGAGAGTTATTCTATAAGTAATGAAAAATTATTATGTATTATATGTCATTAGGAAGAATTATTTTATTGAAATTATGTAATTATATGATAATTTATTTCATGAGTTAAAAGAAATTATTATTATTAATTAAGAAGAATTATAAAATATGTAAAATCTTTTTTACTTGTATAAATATTTTATGTACTTCAAAATTTGTGGTTGAAGGAATTAAAAATAAAAGAATTATAAAATATTTCTTCTATTATTATTTCACACTAACATATGCGACGAGAGAGAAAAAAAAAAGTAATATTTGTAAACACCTGGCAGCAGACAAATCCTTTTAATAAGAAAAACACATGTATGCTGATTTAAGGATTCTACTTAATAGGGTCCATAGAACTGTCGAGCGTACGTGCCAGTTTATCCTTTAGATTGAAATTTTTTTTTTTAAAGATTTGTGTATTTTTTTATTTAACAAATTAAAACAAATAAAAAGAGTGGAAGGAACTCGAATGTTAATACGCTCGAGTGTTCCCTATCACATCCCATAGGATAATAAGACAAACAATGACCTTCAGCGTTTTCAACAGGACTTAGATAATGCAATTGCTGAAGTGGGGTTGGTATATTAAAATTAATTATCAAATAATTATTAAAATAAATAAGAATAACGTGTATTGATATAAGGGAATAAGAATAAAAAATTTTACACCACATAAAAATCTGTTTAAAATGTGTTCAGCCATATTAGGTAGTACTTTAAATTATAAAATATTACGATTAAATTAACTTCTATTCCACAAAGAGAATTGAGAAAATGAAGTAGTATTATTACTGAGATCTCACTTATATAGAGTATGTTAAGATGCTAATAGTAAGCAACCCCGATAATCTATAGAACCACCATTTACCGTAAAACTTGTGTGTTCTATAGCTTGATGTATCTGACCCAATCATAATCTTGCAAGATTTCATTTTTCTGCAATGCTGATTAATCGCACATGATCTGTACTACCAAACCCATTTTAATCTTAGACTTATTTACGTTCATCGTCATTAACCATCAATGTGAACAACGATCAAATCATGCTTTTTATCTTTTTTTTTTTAGTATACGTCGTCCATTAACCAACTTCTCTATATCGTTAACTAATTTTTTATTCTTCGTTAACCAACTTATTTCACGAGCATAGAAACCATGTGGTAAAATCTTGTGTCATTAACCAACTTCTATATGTAATTAACCACTTTTTTGTTTTTCATTAACTAACTTTTTTCACGAGTATAGAAATAAAGTTAGTTAATGAAGAATAAAAAAGTAATTAATTACGTACAGAAGTTGGGTAATGATACAAGATTTTACCACATGATTTCTATGTTCGTGAAAAAAGTTGGTTAACGAAAAATAAAAAAGTGATTAACAACGTAGAGAAGTTGGTTAATGGACGATGTATATCAAAAAAAAAAAAGGAAGCTGATTTGGTACTGTTCATGGGTGGGTCCCATGAACAGTACCAGGTGTTAAAAACGGTGTGGGTACTGTACGTGGTAGGATGAACATTTTCCAATAGTAAGTAACACAATCTAACTAACTAAACTACTCTAACTGACTGAAACTAATTGTAACTAATTGTACTAATTAAGTTAACTAAGCTATACATAATTACTTCCTAATAGGCCCCCCAAGATGGGAGGTACAGTTTAGATCACCCATCCTTCACAATAAGAACTTGAATTGAGGCAGCTGGAGAGGCTTGATAAGTAAGTCAGCTAACTAGTAGGTTGTCTTGATGTGTACAAGTCTTATGAGATCAGAATTTACCTTCTCTCTAATGAAATGACAATCGATCTCTATATGTTTAGATTGTTCATAGAAGGAAGGATTGGAAGCTAAGTGAATGGGAGCCTGATTGTCACAATAAACCATGGTTGAATCAAGTTATCTCACTAGTGACTACAACTAGCAATCTGTAATCAGCATTTGCGGATGATCAGGAGACAGTATGTTGTCTTTTAGATTTCCATGAAATTAAGGAATCACCAAGAAACACATAAGAACCAAATATGAACCATTTGGTATCTGGACAATTTCCTCAATCAGCATCAATATAGGCTCAAATGCTGAGAGCTGATTTTGAAGAAAATAGGAGTCCTTGACCTAGGGTGGCCTTAAGATACCTTGGTAGATGATGTACTGCATTCAGATGTGAAGTCCTTGGCTTAGAAAGAAATTGGCTTAATCGATGCATTGCATAAGTGATATTTGGCCAAGAGATCATCAAGTAAAGCAATCGGCCAACCAATCTTCTGTTAAGGGAACCATCCTGTAATAACTCTCTTTCATTAGCACTTAGGCTCACATTAGGATCCATTAGTAAGGTAGCTGGCTTGCAACCAATAAAACAAGTTTCTCAAGAAGTGAAAGAGTATAACCTCTCTAAGACAATGAGATTCCTCTCTCGAAGACTAAGCTATCTCCAATCCCAAGAAATACTAAAGTCTCCCAAGATCTTTTAGTTTGAAGGTGGATTAGAGAAAATGCTTAACTGGAGTGATGGCACTAGAAGAAGAGCTTGTAATGATGATATCATCAACATAAACGAGCAAGGCCACAAAATCACATCCTTTCCCTCTAGTGAAAAAGGAATAATCACATTTGGACTAAGCAAAACCATGAGCCAACAATGTAGTAGAGAACTTATTGAACCTTTGTCTTGAAGCTTGTTGAAGCCTATAGATGGACTTATTTAGTTTATAAACCGAATTCTATCCAGCAACCTTGTAAGTTGTAACCAAGGGGAAGGTCCATATAGACCTTTTCAAATAAATCACTACTCAAGAAAGCATTGTTTATGTCTAACTGGACCAGATTCCATCCATGAATAGCTATAAGAGAGAGGAGCAATCAAATAGTACATAGTTTGGCACAGGTGAAAATTATTTGTGATATCAATTCCAGCCTGTTGAGTGTAGCCTTTGTTCACTAAACGTACTTTGTATTTGCCACAGTACCATCAACAAAATATTTTATCTTATAAACCCAACGGCAGCATATGGTGTGCTTCCCTTGAGGAAGTGGAACTAAGGTCCAAGTGAGGTTGTCTTCCTTGGCTCACAACTCAGCTGCCAAAGGTGCTTGCCATTCAAGATGCTTGGTAGCTTGATGGTAATATTGAGGTTCAATGTTAGTAGAAGTTTGCATGATGTAATTTCTATATCTAGGAGAGAGGTGATCATATGTGAGAAAATTAGAAATTGGATAGGGAGCCGTAGAGGTAACATTGCTGTTCTGGACAGTAATCTGGGATCCCGTCTAGTGGGACCAACCAAGCACACGTATAACTGGACTCCGCCCTAGACGACGTAGCTAAGGCCTTGAAAGTAGTCTGAACCTCGGAGCTGTGTCCATTGAGTGATGTTGGGCCATAATATCAAGATTGCTAGATACATGCAGAGGATATTTCCCTAAATATCCATAACTGTCAATCATCTACTTATGATATTATAGGACTCATAACTGTTTCAGATTGATAAGTAACTCTCATATTAAGAGTTCTTAACTTATAGGGGTTCACCCCAATAATAATGGGAAGGTAATCCTTACCAAGATACTAATCCTAAATGCCTACATTCAATACAGATTGCATGAGGATTCTATACATCCTTTATAAATACAAGGCTAAGTAGCCTTGATCAGGTATCAGTAAATTACACACCATACACTGCCTTATTTGTGCACAGCTTGACTTAAGCATTGGAGTCTTTTTGTAGGTACCCACCCCCTGTTTCAACATGCTCGGTTGCTGTTGCTCAAGGAGAAGACCACTATTATGTGCCTATCTCAGGTACCCTCTAAATCCACTTCAGAACATTGGCACCGTCTGTGGGAATCCCTAAACTTCTAATCCAACACAAACATGGTGAATACATGTCAACACTCAAAGAGGGATACTGCGCAACCTTCTTTGGAATAGAGACAAGAGCCAATAGCACAATCGCCTCTTCATCCAGCTCCACCACCTGCGGCTGAAGCCTAAGCCGTAAGAGACCAAGCACACATCTCAGAACGATCGCGTGATGGACATGAAACTTCACTTTTCGACAAAAGTCCACTTCCGTCGTGCAGAAGGACTATCTGGATAGGCTTGCCTACCCTGGAGAGAGGGCTAATAACACTGCTCAAGTATCTAGAGGCCCAGTGCAATCGCGCCTAGGCCTTTTGAATAATGATGTTGCTGACCATACTTCCTGCCGAGCCCTTGCTACCTCTAAGATGACCAGAATCTGTCTCCAAGAACTACTATCCCAGCAAATGCCGCAGCTTGATAAGCAACGCCGCCTGTTGGATGACCAACGACGTCGGATCAATGAGCTAGAACGATCAGTGCACGTGGAGAACAACCACGGGAGGCAGAATGTAGTTAACAACCAAAGGAGGCTACCGCGCGATGAAGATAGCTATGTCGTCACAAACAACACTCGAATTCCTGACATCCAACAACAACGCCTCTCGGATGAACTAATGGTGTACAGGATCCCTACAGGCTTCAAGCCCCCCTCAAATCTTGAGCAATATGAAAGTATAATAGACCCGCAGGAACACCTCGACGCTTACATCCACTTTATGCAGTTCCATAGGGGATCCCCAGAATTACTTTGTCGGGCTTTCCCCCTTTTCTTAAAGAAGGGCACCTTCCACTGGTTCTCAACATTACAATTGAGGTCTATCATCGGATTGGATGATCTCACACAACACTTCCTGTCACATTATACCACTGTTAAGGAGCAACCCAAGTTGATTGACTCTTTTTTTAGGATTTGTCAAGGGAGCAATGAGTTCCTTCATGAATATTTCAAGAGATTTAGCATTGCCCTTGCTCGTGTGGCCAGTCCGGATGATCGGATCACCCTTCACTATGCCCGGAGTGGCCTCTGGACTAATTCTGACTTCTTCCGGTCCTTAGCAAAGAAGAAGGCAAAGACTATAAATGAATTCCATGCTTATTCTGCAAAATACATTGAATTGGAGGAAATTATTAAGGATAAAGAGACTTTGGAAAAAGGTGAGCCCACTCACCAGAAAAGTAACCGAAACTCTAACCAACCTCGGAACCCCTCCAAAGGCGATGCTTACTGGCCTAAATATTCTGACTATACTCCTCTGAATAGCCCGCGAGAAATAATTCTCAAAGAAGTACTTTAGACCATGTTCCAGAATATCAAAAGGTCACCACCTTTGAAAAAGGCAAAGGACCACTCCAAGTATTGTAAGTGGCATTAAAGCTATGGCCTTGAAATAGAAGAATGTTACTAATTCCGAGATGTCATTGAATCCTTTATTAAGGAAGGCCAACTTCAGAAGTATATTGCTGGGATCTAGAATAATGATAACCCTAGAAGGCAAAGGGAATGAAGGCGTAGTCGTAGCCCCAAGCGAAGTCCGACCCCACGATAGAGGAGGAGGACGTATAGCCCAGTCAGAAAATCCCAGACTCCACCCTGCCGTGATGCAGACAACTAGTAGGAAAGGAACCGAGATACTCAAAATGGGACTAACAGGACTGATCGATTGGTCAACACAATCTTTGGAGGATTTGCACGAGGAGGTTCATCTAGTAATTCCTGGAAGAAAGCACTACGGACTGCGATATTGAGCATTTTTGGCTCTACGCGCAGACCCCGTGCTGATGATAGGGAAGAACCACTGATATCTTTCAGCACTGAGGACTATGGTGATATTGTCTGAGATCATGATGATCCACTCGTCATCTCTAGAATAATATCTAACGCTAAAGTCTATCGTATTTTTTGTAGACCAGGGTAGCTCTGCAGATATAATGTTTATGGACGCTTTCCAAAAGCTGGAGCTCCCCCATGTCTGCCTTGAGCCCTATGAAGGTAAGCTCACTGGGTTCTCTAGTGATAAAATCACCTCGGTGGGTTACTTTGAAACATTCATAACCCTCGGGGATAACAAAATCTACAGAACCGTCAAAGTCAGATTTTTGGTCATAGACTGCCCGTCTGCTTACAACATTATTCTGGGGCGACCTACCCTAAATGATATTGTTGCTATAGTATCCACCGCTCACCTGACCATGAAGTTCCTTAACAAAAATAATGAGGTGGTCATGGTCAAGGGCGACTGAATTGCGGCACGCAAGTGTTATAATGAGAGGCTCAAAATTTGTAGGACTTTCAAGAAAGCAAGAGTACGTACGTCTAGCCCGGCCTTAGATCAAGTTAACATCCTTATAATCGAGTTAGATGTTAGGGAAGAAATTAGGGCCATCAGACCCCAGCTAGAAGGAGAACTACTTCCACTTCAACTAAGTGACAAACCTAATCAAATCACCCAAATAGGCACAAATCTAGAAGAGCAGGAGAAATGCCAACTGATAGAGCTCCTTCAATGAAATAAAGAGCTATTTGCTTGGACGTCCTCTGACATGCCTGGGCTTGACCCCGATTTCATCTCTCATCATTTATCTATTAAACGGGATGTGAAGCTAGTCTCCCAAAAGAAGAGGAAAGTCGGTCCTGAAAGACAGCAAATCATTGAGAAGCAAGTCAAAAAACTACTTAATGTTGGTTTCATCAGGGAAATCTCTTACACCACATGGCTTTCCAATGTGGTCTTAGTGAAAAAGTCAAACAGAAAGTGGAGGATGTGTGTGGACTACACAGACCTGAATAAGGCATGCTCTAAAGATCTATACCCTCTCCTCAACGTTGACAAGTTAGTTGACAGCTTATCTAGCGTTCGACTACTATCCTTTATGAACACCTACTCTGGCTATAATCAGATTCTGTTGTTTCCCGGAGATGAAGATAAAACTGCTTTCATCACTGAAAAGATAAGCTACTGCTACAAGGTTATGCCATTTGGCTTAAAGAATGTGGGAGCTACCTACTAGTGGATGATGAATAGAGTCTTTGAGGGTCAAGTGGGGAGAATGCTTGAAGTATACATTGACAATATGATCGTTAAGACCCTGGAGTCCTCAAAGAAGGGTTTACAGAAGTTAGAAAGCATAATATAAGGCTTAACCTTGAAAAATACGCGTTCGGGGTCCGAGCCAGGAAGTTTTTGGGCTTCATGTTAACTCATCGCAGGATTGAGGCAAATCTAGACAAATACCAAGCGGAGCTCGACATGCATAGCCCCTGAAATGTAAAGAAAGTTCAATAACTTACAGGGCGGATCGTGGCACTCACACGCTTCCTCGTTAAAGCTGCTCTTAAATCCCTCCCCCTCTTCAAATTGTTAAAAAAGGCAATGGGTTTTGAGTGGACCCAAGAATGTGAGGACGCCTTTATGTCTCTCAAGAGTCTGTTATCATCTCCCCCTATCTTGACTAGGCCAGAACCCGGAGAGACTTTATACGTATACCTTTATATTCATGAAGAAGCCATTAGTTCGGTTCTCATCCGGGAGATGGACGAAGGCCAGAAGCCGGTCTATTTCATGAGCAAGGTGCTGCAATACCCCAAATTCCATTATCAGAAGATTGAGAAGGTTACACTTTCCCTAGTCATCATAGCCTGGAGACTAAGGCAATACTTCTAGTGTCATCTGGTTGTAGTAAGGACGAATCAACCAATCTGAAAAATATTGCATAAACCGGACCTAGCAGGAAGGATGATTACTTGGTCTATTGAGCTCTCTGAGTTTGGAATCTCATACGAGCCCAGATTAGCAGTAAAGGTACAAGCACTTTTAGACTTCCTTGCTGAACTTACATCAGACCCCGGTGACCCTAAGGAAGTGTCGTGGACAGTGTTCGTTGATGGATCCTCTAACCCTAAGGGAAGTGGCACCGAGGCAATCCTTAAAAATCTAGAAGGCATAACAACCGAAAGCTCCTTGAAGTTTGAATTCCCCACTTCGAACAATCAGGAAAAATACGAAACATGCATTGCTGGATTGATAATGGCCAAGGAACTGGGTGCAACGAGGATCACACTCTGCAGTGACTCCTAACTCATGACATCCCAGATCCAGGGCGATTACTAGACAAAAGAATCCCTCTTACAGAGATATCTAGCTAAGGTACAAGGACTCCTTAAGGGCTTTCGAACAGTGAAGGTGGAGCACATCCCCAGGGAACGAAACTCAAGGGCCGACCTCTTATCTAAGTTGGCCAGCATGAAGAGCCCAGGGAACAATCGTTTGTTGGTCCAAGAGACCTTAGCCCAACCCTCAATCACGGTTTCAACCATTTTTCATATTGAAAATTTAGAGTCCACATGGATTACTCCTATTGTCAAGTATTTATAGTACGACATCTAACCCGAGGACCCAAAAGAAGCATCTAAGCTAATAAAAACTACTGTCCGGTACACCATCTATGATGGGTAGTTATACTGGCGAGGATTCTCTTCACCTCTTCTTAAATGTCTAATATCTAAAGAAGCAGAGTATGTATTAGCAGAGGTCCATGAGGGGAGTTGTGGACACCATTTGGGAGGCAAAGTCCTAGGTTCAAAGCTCTCAGAGCTAGTTATTATTGGCCCATAATGGAGGCCGATGTAATAGCACACGTCCAAGTTTGTGACAAGTGCTAACACTACTCAGACCACTATCATGCTCCGCCCGAGGAACTCTCCACAACATCTGTACCCTGGCCATTCTATAGGTGGGGTATGGATATTCTGGGTCCATTCCCTCAAGCACCTAGACAACTGAAGTTTCTAGTGGTAGTAGTAGATTACTTTACTAAATGGATTGAGGCCAAACCTCTGGTCACCATTACCTCGGCTAGAATCCAAAATTTCACATGGTGCCACATTATTACAAGGTTTAGAATCCTAGAGTCCATTGTGACAAATAACAGGACGCAGTTCAAAGACAAAGTGTTTAAAGAACTACTCGTTGGTTTGAAAATCAAACATCATTGTAGCGCTGTAGAAAATTCCTGGATAAATGGACAAGCTAAAGCTGCAAACTGGGTTATTGTTCACGGACTCAAAAGGAGGCTAGATGAAGCCAAGGGAAACTGAGCTAAACAACTCGACCACGTCCTCTAGGCCTACTAGATTATATCCCACTCTACGACAGGTGAGACTCCCTTTAAGCTCACTTACGGGTGTGAGGCAATGATCCCGGTAGAAATAGGAGTACCCAACTAGTGCCTCTAACATTTCTCACTAGACAATAACCCCGGACTGATCAGGGAGGACCTAGACCTCTTGGAAGAAAGAAGGTGCATCGCCCATATATGTGACTCCTCCATCAAACAGAAGACGGCAGCACGCTACAACCTAAATGTCATCCCCAGGAGCTTCCATCCAGGTAACCTTGTACTCTGCAGGGCTGACATTGGAGGAAAGAACGCTTCCTAGGGGAAGTTAGCCCCTAATTGGGAAGGCCCCTATCGCATTGTAATCAGCACTGGCAAATGAGCTTATACAGTGGAGACATTAACAGGCAAGTCAGTAATGAACTTCTGGATCATAGACCAACTTAGAAAGTACTATAGCTAAGTGCCTTTCAACGCCTAGTCTTAGTTTACTTCACGTTTAATCTTCCCCAAATACTACGGGAACACTTTATATGGACCTTAGTCCTTTCTTGAATCAATAAAACAAAGTAATATTTTACTTTACTCTAAGATCGTTCTAGCACGGACAAACTACAATGATAACCCCTGAGAGTGTCTTGTGTTGAAAAGGTTATACAGTAGGAAAATCCCAAGTCCTGGGAAAATTCTCACACTGAACAATATGCACAAAAGACCCTGGCAAGGACCATTTATGCCAAGGTCAAGAGGGATCCTAAACACCCAAATGGTTGGTGACAGACCTCAGACAAGGTTTCATTTATACCAAGGTCAAGAAGGATCTTAAAAGCCAAATTAATTGGTAATTGACCCTAGACAAGGTTTCTTTTATGCCAAAGTCCTAAGGGGATCCCCAAGCCTTCAAAAGGCGTCAGACCCCGGACAAGGCCTCACTTAAATCAAAGCTACGTGAGATCCTAAAAGCCTTGGTAAAGGGCATTGGACCACAGATTACAATTTTACTCTAATAACTAAGTCCTAAAGAAAACTACAAGTCCATAAAAGGGCGTTGGACCCTAGACAATGATATGTAGCGTTTGGAAAATACACAAGTCCTAAAGGGAACCACAAGTCCACAAAACGACGTTGGACCTCGGGCCACGGTTTCTAACTATTAGCAACGTACAAGTTCGCGAAGGGCATTGGACCCAAGATAAACCATCAAAATAAACAAGTATACAAGAAAAAGTAAAATAAAGGAGAATTAAAACGCCGGAGAACTAGGGCGATAGTCCTTACAAAGTTAATAAACCCCACGTAGGGGACAGAGGCAAAAATCAGCGAGTAAACATTTCCCTACACCTGTACCAGCAAGTAAACACCGTCAAAGTCATTGGGTTCCCTAATCAATGGCCATTGCAAACGAAGTTTTAGCAACACTTGGATTAATTCTAGGTTGCACGAGGTGCCTATCCCGTACCACCTTCCTAGAATCCAGGCCGGCCAAGGCCAGAGCTACCCTGGGATTAAAGAGCTAGACTTGATTAATGGCATTTTGCAATTGTTCCCCATTGATATCAGTACAAACGGTGACCAGCTTTTGGACGTCATTTCACAATAACTTAATCTCAGCATCGGACCGTCGGTCCTTGGCTCGAAGACCTTCATTTTTAGTATGAAGTACTATCACATACCTCTTAAACTCTGCCAAGCTGGAGTCTTTCTACTTCCCAACATCTTTCACGGCACCTACCTCCCATTTCAACTCTTGAACCCAGGCCTCAGCATCATTTTTGGCCTTCACGGCATCCTCCATGGCCTTAAGAGCTTGGTTTTCACCTTGCTCAGAGGCCACCATTCTCTCTGCCATCTCCCACTCATGCTCTTCATAAACTTGTTCCAAATATCGAGTTTCGACGGTAAGGCAGAGACCAAAAGTCTCAAACCACGCAAAAGTATCCTTCGTGCTACAAAGGGCAAGGTGGTTTGTAACTTGCTCATCCAGAAGATTATAATCAATGAACTCTTGAGGGTCTAATTCTTCATGGCATAAATTGATCGAACCACCTCCTTCATCGACCACCGCCCTCTTACCACGGCCACCCAATGACCCGTCCTCCACTGTTTTTCTCTTTCGTGTCTTGAGAGCCTGAGGAGAGTCCTCCACTTGGATAGGCTCCTTGTCCACCATCGAGACTTCAATTGGTAGGGGTAAAGGAGCTGCAACAGCATCTGCTGGAGGATCCAATGGCTTGGTTGCATTCCTGGCCTTGAAAGCTTCAAAAATTGCCAAGGCATTCCCAGTTGACATTTTGACCAAACTTCCTGCAAAAATAACAGAGGATTAGAGGTATAATGTTGCTACGAGGTATGATGAAAAATGTTAAGCACGCAAATTAACATTTGGACAATGGTTTAAACTACCTAATATAGTCCAAAGAGTCTCGTCATCTAGAGTATCTAATATATCTTTGGGCTGAATCGAACCAATCTCTTTGACCCACATTTTGAAGAAGTCAACACATTCAAGCTCCTCATCATTCAGATGATTTATTTTTCTCTCGAACGATTGAGTGGGAATGCTCCACACCGCGAGACACCATCAACTTAAAGAACTTCTTTTTGAAATCTTTTATAACTCTCCAAATATGGATGGAAGACCTTCCGTCCTTGCCACGATTGGACTGAGAGCCAGGTTTTTTGAGGGGCCCTAGCACCATGAACAAAATACTGAGTATGGAAATAGAAAAATACTCTATGTGAGCACTGCAACCCGACTAACCGATATATCTTTTCAAAGGCCATGATGTTGGCCCAACCATTAGGGTGAATAGAAATATGGAAGTCAGTGAAGGAAGCCGAAGTCCAAACCTAACGAAGATATCTTCGTACATATAAGTGAAGTGTTCCCCTGCCTGATGAGTAGAGCACACCCTTTTGCTTTCTAGGGACAAGATTTGGAACTCATGGTCCCTATTCTTCCCCTCGATCAACACTAGATAACTTTTTAGCTCGTGAAAAAGTTCTCCCGGTTGGAAATGGGATACCTGGTCATAGGCATCGTTTGTGACCCAGGGGTATACTAGTCCCAAACTACGATGAATGCGGATTGCATCCTCCATGGCCACTTCCTATTCTATCGACTCTCCTCCTTCTAGGATCAAGGTAGCATTTGGAACTAATTCATCAAGCCTAACTGCTCTTCTCCTAGCCATTTAAGTTCCTAGAAACACACACAGGTCAGTGGTTAGAATCAGTTAAACTTAAAGATTCAAACACAGAGTTAGCAAACAAAGAGGACTGCTCGCAACCACACACTAGCCTCCGTACCCTCCAAGGCTAAAGCCTCAGAAAGACACCTCTGTCGCAAGAAGCGCGAGAGAAGAAGTGCTCCACAGGGTAATGCCATTAAAGGGGAGGAAAATAGTGCTCCCACCCCTTGCTCACAAAAGAATAGGGAGGAAGTATGCTATATGAAAAGAGTACATGACCACCCATGGGATAAAATACACATGTGTGACATAGAGGGAAAGTAAGTACTTATGAAAAATGACAAAAATCGAGTTACTGAAAGGGCAAAATACTGAAAGAAACACTAAGACTATCCTTCACCGCTGTAGAATATCACCGAGAAATCACCTTAAACTATAGATTTTGAGAGAAAAACAATGAAAAGAATAATGAAAGAATCCTAAACCCCTAAACCCCTATAAATAGGGGCCAGAAGGATAGAGGACATTTCGGTCTAGACAATCCAAAGTTTGAAAGATACTCATTATGGCATGCAGGGCTCTATGCATGTCTACATAATCAGAGTGCCCCTCGTGGCACTCACAGCTGTCATGACAGTTAAGGGGACGGTTGCACATTAGGCCAAGGGACACGCAACCTCAACAGAGTTTATCAATTCATATCATAAATTTTCCACTGATCATGAAATTTAGTGGACCATCTCGGTTAGTTATGGGGTCATTAAATCAGTAAAGACCTAATTGGTATCTAGGGATGAAGTCTTCCAAGATCTCGGATCAGGAATTTTAGTAAACAAAACTCCGAGAATTCATCATGGAGCGTAGAAGTCTTCTACGAACCTCGTATCCTCCCTTATGGAAGGTCAGTTGGCTTCGATAGGCCATGGCAAAACTCTTCACCTTATGAGGGACACGAACCCTAGGGACAAGGGCTAAAACTCATCATTTCATTGTACCACAACCAAAAGCCGAGCTGGGGTCAACTTAATATAGCTCCAGGGTGAGCATTGGACTCACCTCAGATAATGTAAAGTAGAAAACAGAAATAGAAAGTTTAAGAGATACAAGAAAGATTCTCAGAAAGAAAAATTTTATTAATTTCATTGCATACATCGCCAACCTCCATGAAAGGAGAAGGAAAGAGTACATTAAAAAGAAAGTGAAAATAGTGTCCGTAGAAGAGTTTAAGGATGATGCCAACATCGTCGCAAAGGCACCCAGCTGTATTGTCACATCCACAGTTCGTCCACTCTCTTCACCAGAATAGACTGAAGTGTGGAAATAGGTTTGCCCCAATGATTTAATCTGTTAAGTTTTGATGATGACAAATACAAGACAAAAAGAATGATGCTTATGCTTTATAGTTGTGCTTAATAAATGACAAATGCATCACAAAAGAATGTTGACCATGTTACATAAATGTGTTTAATGATATATATGTAACATTCATCATATAATATATCCAATAATATTTTATATGAGTTATAAATGAATTAATATTGGATATGTCTATGAAAGTCTTGTATGCATGTTAGACTAACCAGAGTTATACATTTATGAATCATGCATATAAAGATATTGAGTTATGAATTTGGACTAACTATGTTTGGTTAAGTGAGCAATATACTTGTAGGATAGTCCAAGTACCAAGAGTAAGCATTGCAACAAGAAAGCAAAAGATCACAACTATGCTCAACTCAAGGAGAATGAAAATGAATAGATGTTCCAGGAATTTGCAAGTTTTGAAGAGAAGATTTTCTTTGGAAGCTTGGATTACATCAAGAAGTGATGGTGGTAAAAGATCTAGTCCAACATCTTCAAGCTTAGCTTATAGGACTTAGATCTTGTGTAAAGGTAAAAAGGAATCACACTAAGCTCAAACAAGTTTTAAACATATTTATAAGTGTTTCTAAAATGTTTAAATGCCCAACAAACTATTTTTGGAAAGCTAGTATTGGTGGTATTTCAAATCTATGAAAAATAGTCAAGTTTGTATTTTGTAAAACTGACATATACTTACTCTTTTGATCATAACTTTCAAAATACTTTGTGTTTTACTTTGAAACTTATCTCATTTGAAAATAGACTCAAAGATCTTTCCAATGACTAGTCATTTGCTTTAAATGGATAAGAAACGAAAAAGTTATGACCAATTAAAGTTTGAGTTTTGAAAATATGACCTTTGGTTACTATTTTGATCATATCTTTCAATATACTTTGAGTTTTATTCTGAAACTTCTTTCATATGAAAATAGACTCAAAGAGCGTTCCAATGAATGGTCATTTGCTTTAATTGGATAAGAAATGAAGAAGTTATGACCTTTTAAAGTCGGTTTTGAAAACCAGAAATGGTGTAATCGATTACACAAGTCATGTAATCGATTACAACGTTGACAGAAGCTGTGTAATCGATTACACAGAGTATGTAATCGATTACAAAGTGCCCAGAAAGCTTGTAATCGATTACATGAAGCTTGTAATCGATTACAAAGTGCCCAGAAAGCTTGTAATCGATTACATGAAGCTTGTAATCGATTACAAAGTGCCCAGGAACGTTTCTAACGGCTATAAACGGCTAGTTTTCATAGAAAATCATTTCTAAACACCTCCAACGGCTCTAAAACTCATTGGGCTATAAATAAAAGTGTTTGGGCATCAAAAACAAGTTGGAGAACATTCTGAAAATTACCCTTGAACATTGAAAACGAAATTCATCATCTTTTTCTCCAAATTCTTTGTTTTGAGCTAAGTGTGTAAATCCTTTATACCCATTGAGCTTCAACTTGTATTATCTACTCTTGAGAGAGTTTTCTATCATCTACTTTGTTCTTCAAGTTGTATATCCACTCTTGTGAGAGTTTCTATTCTTTCTCTTCATCTTGAAATCATTGTAAGAGGGTGAGGTATCCCTCAAGAGAGAAAAGGGTGAGGTATCCCTTATAGTGAGACTCAAACACAAAGGGTGAGGTATCCCAAAGGTGTTGTGAGTGCTCTTCATTGTAAAGGTCATCAAGCATCTGTGAAGCTTGAAGAATTGGAGGCTCTAGCACAAGGGTGAGGTATCCCAAGGTGTGAGGAGTGCTCTTGTATGTACAAAGGTTTTTCTAGCACCCGTAAAGTCTAGAAGATAATGAAGAAAATCTCAAGTTAAGCTTGGGGACTGGATGTAGGCCACAAGTGGTTGGTGGCTGAACCAGGATAAATTCTTGAGTTTTATTCTCTCTTCCCTACACTCTTTAAATTCAACATTTAGTGAAATATATTTATCTATTGCATATCTTGATGTTTTGATTGTTACAACTTGATATCTAGCTTATTCACTTAGTTCATCATATATTCCAAGTTGTATTTGAGTAATCCTCAATAGTTGTACATTTATTAGACTTATTCCGCTGCATTTATTAATTAAGTTATTCAAAATGCATAATTTGTCAAAGTTGCATTAAAACCAATCATCACCCAATTCACCCCCTCTTGGGTAATGGTTGCCATGGCTAACAAGTGGTATCGAGCTTCGTGTGCTCGGTAAAAGCTTAATGACTTGGAGTTAAAGATCTTTATTTATTTGGCAACCATTAAAAGCTTTTTAAAATGGAATGTTTTGAAATTAATAAACCACCATTCTTTGATGGTGTGAATTTCGTTTATTGGAAAGTTAGAATGGAAATTTATATGCAATCTATTGATATTGATTTGTGGGATATTATGCTTGATGGATTTACATGCAAATCAAAACAAACTTGTAATGACTATGATAAGAAATATTTTTCCTTGAATATTAGAGCAATGCAAATATTGAGAAGTAGTTTAAATGATGATGCTTATGCTAAAATTAAGAGTTGCTCTAGTGCTAAAGATATATGGAATGCTCTTGATTCTATTTATCTTGCTAATGATGATTTTGTACATAAAATTGTATATAGAGAGCAAGAAGAGCAAAAGTCTTTAAAGGAAGACAATGTTGAAAAATGTCCTCAAGAACATGTTCAAAGCAAGAAAATGAGTTCAATACCTCTTAGTGATGATGGTGCTCAATTTGAAGAAGAGGCAAAGCAAAATAAAATTGAGAAGGAAGATATTCTCAAATTCTTGATGGACAACAATGAGGAAGATGGTGATTCCCTTGAAGAGTCATTAGTGCAAGAAATTATGACAACCTCCCACTTGACTCCAAAGAACCTTGAGGTAAATAATGCCTATCTTGATTATGGTCCTTCCTATGATAAGCTACAATGTGCATATGATGAATTGTATGATGGCTTGTTGAATTTAGAAAAGAAAAACTCATCTTGTTTGGAAAACATTTCCTCTATTGAAATTGAAATTGAGACTTTGAAAAATGAATATATTTTTCTCAATAAGGAAATGTCTTTGAAATTTGAAACCTCAACTTCTTGTAAAAAGTGCATTGATTTAGAAAATCAAGTTGAGGACTTATTTTCTGAATTTGCCAAGGCTAATGATTTTAATTGCTTACATCCTATGCTTGTTAATGAGAATAAAATTAATGTTATTCCACATGAAAATTTAAGCAAGGCTTATGGAAAAAATAGTTTAGAATGTAATAACAACCAAAGGCTCAAGTTTTTTAAAAATGATCTTCAAAGGACCAAGCCATCATTGAATTCACTTGTTTGTAATTTTTGTGGTCATCTAGGACATATTTCTCATTTGTGCAATTATAGAAGAAATTTTTATATGAGAAATAATATGGTATGGGTTCCTAAAGACCTTAAATGCCCTAATACTAACATTCAAGGACCCAAGATGAAGTGGGTACCAAAAAGTCCTCCTAGTGTTTCAATTATGCAGAAAACTTCTCAAAAGGATGGACTAATTGATCAAAGGAAAAATGAATCATCAAAGGAAATACTTCCAAAGCCCATTGGTAGATGTTTTGATCAAAGAAGGAAGATGACTTCAACCAAAGCTTCTCAAGTACAAAATGTGGAACTTGCAAAGTTCAAAACACCAAAAGAGAAGCAATGGGTAAGGAAAGGAGTTTTCTTGATCACTAAGGCTAAGGTATCAAAAGTTTCTACCTCTTACGCACATTCACTTGTAAAGTCAATGAATTTGAGGTATATTCCTTGTAGGCCTTAAGTGATTATTTGAATCATGTGTACTTGATAAAATTTGAATATGATATATAGCACATGATTGTATTATTGTTACACCCTTTACTCACCACCTTGCATATCTCTTGATAATAAGGTATTCTATGACTATGGATGCTTTTTATGCTTTAAATTTTCTATACATTTTTACATGTGATAATATGCTAGATAAACTCACTTCTTGTTTGAAGTAGCACATTTGATAAAAATATATTAGAACTTGGCATATTGGATAAATCATAACTCTTTTTGCATAAAGTTACAATTTTCTCGCATAATTTGTAGTTTTTGCATAAACATGAGTTTTGGATCAATAACTGGTCAGTTTTTATGCTTACATGATGTTTGGAATTGTTTTGGAAAGTTTTGGAATTATTTTGAAAGCTTTGAGTTCGGACCCTTCTTGTTTGAAGTGCAAAAATCGAATTCAAAGATGCTTGTAATCGATTACAAGACCTCTGTAATCGACATGAGAGGCTCGCCAAGCGTTCCAAGCAAAGTCGAGAGCTGTAATTGATTACACATACTATGTAATCGATTACAACGTTTCAGAACTCGTGTAATCGATTACACCAAACATGTAATCGACATGGAGGCTCGCCAAGCGGTCCAAGCAAAGTCGAGAGAGCGTGTAATCGATTACACATACTATGTAATCGATTACAACGTCTCAGAACTCGTGTAATCGATTACACCGAACATGTAATCGATTACATGGATTCCAGAGGGTTGGTAATCGATTACACACATATTGTAATCGATTACACAGTGCTTTAAAAATGAGTTTTAGTGCGCAAAAAGCCATATTTCTTCTATTACTCACCTTTTCTCTTGGTATGTGCTTAATGATCAATGAAATGAAATACCTCTTACCCTTGTGAACTCATTTATTATTTTTAATGCTTATTTGCTCATGAGTTTGGTATAATGACTAACCTCTATGGATCCAAAACTGGTGGATACCAAAGAAATTACTTTAAATTGTGTTGTAGGGTGACCATTAACTCAAGCATGCAAATGAAGTGAAAAACAACCGTGCTACTTGAGGTTGGGAAAGCTTAAAATGGTTCAAGTTCTTCAAAAGTGATGAAAAACATAAAAAGAAAGACATGAAGAACCACAACATTCTCAAGGGGCCTTGAGGCATAGAAGTTAGAGTCACTTACAAAAATTCAAAGAGTACACTTTTGGTGATATCAATCTCTTATCCTTACTTATACTTTAAATTGTATATCATGTGATATTTGGATAAGTAAAGATTTGTTTTTATGCCTTATCATGTCTTAAGTTGTGCTTTTCTAGCACTATATTTTAAAAATATTTTTATACATGCTAACATGTTATATATGCACACATTTTGGTTGGAATGACATGTTATGACAATATCTTTATTCTTGAGCTTGTGACCAATTCTCTTTGCTCAAATATGTAAATTCACTTGCTCATAAGTAGTTCTAATCCTTTCTCTTTGATGCTTAATTTGCTTATATGCTTACTTGGGGATTGGATAGTTAAAAGTTATTAGTCTTCTTGTTTGAAATTGCTTGATATGTTCATATCTTGAAAACAAGAAGTAAATGATTCTTTTTTTTTTGTGCCTTGAACTTGCCTTTGAACTTCAATATTCTTTTTAATGAAGTATATCTTAAAATGAATCATAAATGGTCTCAAAAGTTATAGTTCCATGATTTTTCAATTCTTTCATTACAATAAGGGACTTTTTGTTCTTGCTTGGCTCATGTGCGTACTAAAATTCCTTACTTGATATTACATGCCTAACATGATCTTTGTTTGCCCCAAAATGCTTATATAAGTTTTGATGTTGATCATGTGTTTCTTGATAAACTTGAATCTTGCCTTTGAAAATGCTTAAACTATGTTTTTGGATTCAAGTGCATATATCATTCTTTTGTTCTCTTTAGAGCTAACAATTCATGGTTGATAATGTGGTACATGTTTTACATTATATATCAACCCAAATTATGCTTGTAAATGAGCTTAAATGATATTTGATGCTAACCTATGTTTTAGAGTACTTTTAGAGTTAGCCTTGCAAGTGTCTCTATATGCTTCAAAGATAGTCATCAAATATTAAAATGTCAAGTATATGTGGACAAAGAGAAGAGTTGGATGAAAAGAGACAAGCGGAGACTTTCTTCAAGAACAATGGAAGAAAGCCCAAACTCAAAAATCCAATAAATGAAGAACATTCTAACGAAGCATCACTCTCTCAATAAGTATCTCTATCCCTAAGTTATTATGGTATCTTATATGCTATGGATTATATGATACTTGTTGATAAATTGATCTTAAAAGAGTATATGCTTAGCATTGACAAAGTGCTTAATTGGATATTAACTTGCTATTTTTTGTCATTGCATATAGGGTGAATGATATTAGTTTTATACATGTTTTGATCCTTATAGCATATTTCATCATGATGAATGTTTGATATCTATGATTCTCTTGATCTATGATTTCTTAGTAGTATAACACTTATGAGAATCATGTTCTTTTGAAAAGAATTTCTTATTTGATTAAAAAATTTTTTTTAAGGCAAAATTTCCTATCATATTTGAAAGAAGCTTTTCAAGTTCCATATCCTTGAGAATCTTTTGAACTTGTCTTAAGAACTTGAAAGTATTATCATCTCCTAATTGTCTTAGAAAATTTAGAAATCATTCGATTTGTGCTATAAATATAGTACTCTCTTCATTGCTTTGAAATGTTTATTAAATCTTGAGAGAGTATTTAAGAAAGTTTTCAAATAGATCTTTTGAAATGTTCTATAGAGCTCTTCTTGATACTTCAAAAGATAAGTCTTGTTCTTCAAAAGTGTTTTATCTTTTCAAAGCTCTTGTTTAATGAGAAAAAGATGAGATGTACTTTCAAATGCTCTTTTGACTTGAGTTTGATTACTTTCAAGGAATATGTGATTTTAATATAAAACCCTTCTACCTTTCTAAAATTCTTTTGAAAATACAATGTGCTCTTGTAAAATTCTTTTTGAAAGGGGGAGAAATTTTTTTTTAAAATGGTTTGTGATTGATGGATTAAGAATATGTATCTTTGCCTTGCTTTTCTTTATTGTAATATGCTTACATAGTCTTGGCATGCATGTTTTCCTTTATCTATCTTGTGCTTCAATAAGGGGGAGCTTATCTTACTTATCTTACATATTTTTTTTCATGTTCTTGTTGACTATAAATATATGCATGATTATGTTGAGCTTTTATGTTTTATATCTTGATAATATGCATATTGTGAGGGGGAGCCTAGCTATTAGATTATTGCTTATATCTCTTGGCTTACATCCTTACTCGACATGAAGTGTTTTATTGTTAATACTATCAACATGTTAGTAAAAATAATCTCTTATTCTCTTTCCCTCTATCAATGAAAGAATGTAAACATTCTTAAATTTCATATCTTTTGATTCTTTCATTGAGAAATGCTTCATAAGTGATAAGTTGTATGATTTTTCATTTGAAAATCTTAATTTCATGATCTTACATGAATATTTTGTATCTCCTATTAAGTAATATCAAGTGGTACTTATTTATGATGTGGTATACAAGATATTATATGTTAGACATAATTTCTTAAGCTTATTGCTATCATATGCTAAATGTTGAAGTACCAAAATATGACAAGTATTGCATGAATCATCTTTTATATCTTGAAAGCATACTTATTTCATCTCTCCTTTCTTGAATTAGGTATATAAGAATAACTTGAAGAAGTTTATGGTTTTGATGATCCTACTCTTTTTGACAACATGGTTCTTATCTTTAGGGGGAGAGAAAAATATTATCTTTCCTTCCTAAGCCTTTTTGTTGATGTCAAATACAGGGAGAGAAAATTGAAAAGAAAAATATGTGCTTGTGCTTAATTGTTTGATATGCTTACATGAATATTTAATCTACATATTGTTAAACATATTTTTTCTTTGGTGATTTGTCATCATCAAAAAGGGGGAGATTGTGGAAATAGGTTTGCCCCAATGATTTAATCTGTTAAGTTTTGATGATGACAAATACAAGACAAAAAGAATGATGCTTATGCTTTATAGTTGTACTTAATAAATGACAAATGCATCACAAAAAAATGTTGACCATGTTACATAAATGTGTTTAATGAGATATATGTAACATTCATCATATAATATATCCAATAATATTTTATATGAGTTATAAATGAATTAATATTGGATATGTCTATGAAAGTCTTGTATGCATGTTAGACTAACCAGAGTTATACATTTATGAATCATGCATATGAAGATATTGAGTTATGAATTTGGACTAACTATGTTTGGTTAAGTGAGCAATACCTTGTAGGATAGTCCAAGTACCAAGAGTAAGCATTGCAACAAGAAAGCAAAAGATCACAACTATGCTCAACTCAAGGAGAATGAAAATGAAAAGATGTTCCAGGCATTTGCAATTTTTGAAGAGAAGATTTTCTTTGGAAGCTTGGATTACATCAAGAAGTGATGGTGGTAAAAGATCTAGTCCAACATCTTCAAGCTTAGCTTATAGGACTTAGATCTTGTGTAAAGGTAAAAAGGAATCACACGAAGCTCAAACAAGTTTTAAATATATTTATAAGTGTTTCTAAAATGTTTAAATGCCCAACAAACTATTTTCGGAAAGCTAGTATTGGTGGTATTTCAAATCTATGAAAAATAGTCAAGTTTGTATTTTGTAAAACTGATATATACTTACTCTTTTGATCATAACTTTCAAAATACTTTGAGTTTTACTTTGAAACTTATCTCATTTGAAAATAGACTCAAAGATCTTTCCAATGACTAGTCATTTGCTTTAAATGGATAAGAAACGAAAAAGTTATGACCAATTAAAGTTTGAGTTTTGAAAATATGACCTTTGGTTACTATTTTGATCATATCTTTCAAAATACTTTGAGTTTTGTTCTGAAACTTCTTTCATATGAAAATAGACTCAAAGAGATTTCCAATGAGTGGTCATTTGCTTTAATTGGATAAGAAATGAAGAAGTTATGACCTTTTAAAGTCGGTTTTGAAAACCAGAAATGGTGTAATTGATTACACAAGTCATGTAATCGATTACAACGTTGACAGAAGCCAGTGTAATCGATTACAGAGTATGTAATCGATTACAAAGTGCCCAGAAAGTTTGTAATCGATTACATGAAGCTTGTAATCGATTACAAAGTGCCCAGAAAGCTTGTAATCGATTACATGAAGCTTGTAATCGATTACAAAGTGCCCAGGAACGTTTCTAACGGCTATAAACGGCTAGTTTTCATAGAAAATCATTTCTAAACACCTCCAACGGCTCTAAAACTCATTGGGCTATAAATAAAAGTGTTTGGGCATCAAAAACAAGTTGGAGAACATTCTGAAAATTACCCTTGAACATTGAAAATGAAATTCATCATCTTTTTCTCCAAATTCTTTGTTTTGAGCTAAGTGTATAAATCCTTTATACCCATTGAGTTTCAACTTGTATTATCTACTCTTGAGAGAGTTTTCTAGCATCTACTTTGTTCTTCAAGTTGTATATCCACTCTTTTGAGAGTTTTTATTCTTTCTCTTCATCTTGAAATCATTGTAAGAGGGTGAGGTATCCCTCAAGAGAGAAAAGGGTGAGGTATCCCTTATAGTGAGACTCAAACACAAAGGGTGAGGTATCCCAAAGGTGTTGTGAGTGCTC
Organism: Ormosia semicastrata; assembly: GCA_029884595.1. Lineage (NCBI taxonomy): Eukaryota > Viridiplantae > Streptophyta > Magnoliopsida > Fabales > Fabaceae > Ormosia > Ormosia semicastrata. The sequence goes on from JAQQTO010000040.1 coordinate 1,683,418, forward strand.
TTCATTGTAAAGGTCATCAAGCACCTGTGAAGCTTGAAGAATTGGAGGCTCTAGCACAAGGGTGAGGTATCCCAAGGTGTGAGGAGTGCTCTTGTATGTACAAAGGTTTTTCTAGCACCCGTAAAGTCTAGAAGATAGTGAAGAAAATCTCAAGTTAAGCTTGGGGACTGGATGTAGGCCACAAGTGGTTGGTGGCTGAATTAGGATAAATTCTTGAGTTTGATTCTCTCTTCCCTACACTCTTTAAATTCAACATTTAGTGAAATATATTTATCTATTGCATATCTTGATGTTTTGATTGTTACAACTTGATATCTAGCTTATTCACTTAGTTCATCATATATTCCAAGTTGTATTTGAGTAATCCTCAATAGTTGTACATTTATTAGACTTATTTCGCTGCATTTATTAATTAAGTTATTCAAAATGCATAATTTGTCAAAGTTGCATTAAAACCAGTCATCACCCAATTCACCCCCCTCTTGGGTAATGGTTGCCATGGCTAACATGAAGCCACTCCATTTCTTCTTCCTTGCCTTTTTCACAGTCATAGCAAAGGTCGACACTGGTTACCTCTTCGCAAAGCAAGTCCAAGAAAGTAGATCACCCTAAGTTACTCCCAGAAGGTTTTCCTTTTTGCTGTGGTGGCATTCATATGTATCTAACCTCACTACAAAGAAGACCGGCTTGATGCCTCCAAATCACTTAGTAAAGAGGCAGGGAGAGAGATAGAGTGCTCTCTAGTATCCCTATGCACCGGTTGACGGAAGCCTCATTCTATCCTAATAATACGCTGGGTTAGAAACCCCCGTGTACACTAAGAAATAAAGGCTTCTACCTCCCTAAATGCATAGCGACTTAACATTATACCAAGAAATAAAGGCCTCTATGGAAAAAGGAAGCTACTTGTAGAAAGTCAATCACTTTTAGGAATTTTGAAAAGATTAAGAGAATAACCCTCGCAGGGGATAAAACCCTCTATATAAGTGCAGAAAATGAAGGGGAAACTACTTTCTGAAATAGGATCATTCTCAAATAGAATTACAAAATGAAAGGAATACAATAAAAGGGATGCCAACTTCAGTGCAAACATTCTCTATTTATAGAGAGAATGAAGTACTCTGATTGGCCCCATAAAAAGTGAACTGATCACATGATGGCAGCCACATTTAATGCTCCCAGTTTTTGATTAGTCATAGGAGCAACGGGCAGTTGAGGAATAGTACGATCCTCTTTAAAGGATATTTGATTCCCAATAAAGTCAAAGCAACAGTTTCTTAAAGAATCGTAGACTATTACCACCTGTAGTTTCAGAGATTATACTCAAAGTTTACACAGAGAACAACTAAGGAAATCCTAAGAATTAATACTTAGGGGTAATAAGTATTGCGGGACGTAACAACATATTAAGGACACCGACATTTCGCATGAAACATCTGGGGTCCGATGTTAATTTTCTGGACTCTTGTGTTAACCTTATGCCCGGATGGTCTTGTTAAAACTTAACACTTGGTTGTCCTTCCAAGCACCAACCTGGGACATGCATAATTGAACTCTGCCCTATACAACGTAGCTAAGGCCTTGAAAGTAGTCCAGACCTCAGAGCCGTGCACATTAAGCAACATTGGGCCATAATATCAAGATTGCTAAATATGTGTAGAGGATATATCCGTAAATATCCGTAACTACCAATCATCTACTTACGATATTATAGGACCCATAAATGTTTCAGATTGATAAGTAGCTCCCATATTAAGAGTTCTTAATGTATAGGGGTTCACCCCAATAATAATGGGAAAGTAATCCTTTCCAAGATACTAATCTTAAATGCTTATTGCATGAGGATTCTATACATACTCTATAAATATAAGGCTCAGTAGCCTTGATAAGGTATCAGTAAATTACACACCATGCACTGCCTTATTTGTGCACAGCCTGACTTGAGCGTTGGAGTCCCTTTGCAAGTACCCACCCTTCTGTTTCAATATGCTCGATTATTGTTGCTTAAGGAGAAGACCACCATTACATGCCTATCCCATGTACCCTTTGAATCCACTTTAGAATAGTTGCAATGATAGTCTTGTAAGTAAGAGGGTGGTTTGGTTAGTCTTATGGATTGGTGAAGTGGTGGTGGAGTAGGAGAAATAGATAAAGAACTGGTCTGTGCAGGGTGCAGAGATGCAAGATGAGGTGAAATAGGAATATGATTGGCTGATGGTGGATTGATGGAATTAGGTAAAGGCATGGGATATACAAGGTTGGGAAATAGATCAAGCATTGTAGTAGAGAAAGAGGTAAAGTGAAAAGGAAAACAGTCCTCATGGAAGACAACATCTCTGGAGATAAAGAAGGATCTAGTTTGAATCATATAACTGGTAGCCTTTAAATACTTTAAGATAGCTAACAAATACAGCCAGTATAGCTCTCGAATAGAACTTGTCTCTATGAAGACAGAGTGGAAGCAAAGACCAAACAACTAAAGGTTTGTAATGCCAAATAATTAGGATGAGACTGATACACTATAAGGACTCTTATTTTGCAACAATGGTGAAGGAACCCTGTTTATCAAATATATAGCAGTACACACACAATCACCCTAGAAACTAAGAGGAACTCTAGACTAACAGTATAATGCCCTTGCCACATTCAGTAGATGTTGATGCTTTCATTCAACCATTGAGTTTTGTTGTGGTCACTGTAGACATGAGAATTGATGAGAGGCACATTTCTCAGCAAGGAAGCTGGTCAAAGCCAATTCTTTGGAATTATCAAATCTCAACCCTTTAATTTTTGCACCAAATTATGTTTCAACATTAGCAAAGAAATCCATAATGAATCAAGTAACATTTGATTTCTATTTTAAAAAGTGAGTCTAGGTGCATCTTGCACAACCATTAATAATCACATATTTGATACATTAATAAACCCTCATTTTTAGTCATTTACACTCTCCATGTACTTAATTGATTGAGTTTGGTTATGTTTTGTAAGTTTGGAGTCAAATTAGACTTAATTGAATTTTTAAGCATGATTTACGTCTTACACTATTTCTGTATTTGGGTCATATCTTGGGCTGTAGGTATTATTTTGAGGTGATTTTGGTGGCATTTAAAAGATAAGAGAGAGCTTTACAACTTTCATGAGACCTCAAAGCCTAATCATATAAGTAGATAACTCAAATTGGGGTTGAAGCAAGAACTAGAGTACTGTTCTTGACAGCTTGACCTATGTATACTATTCATGTCATATTTCGGGCTAAATGTTGTCAAATAGGCTAAAATTTTGATGTTGAATAGTTGAGACTAATATCTACAACTTTCATGTTGAACACTTTTCACGAATCAGAGGTCTAGTAGGTGATATTGGGCTTGAAAGTCAAAACAGAGGTGCTGGAACTGGGCTTGAATGCTTTGCAGTAATTGGCTCATATCTTAGGCTATATGTGGCCAAATGAGGCGATTCTGGCATCCATTTTGAATCCAAGATCAAGATCTACAACTTTGATGAAGATCACATTTAGTTATTCAGAAGCATTCAATAACTTCAGGGCTAAATGATTTCGGAGACAAGGAATCTCCATAATTTTTCACTCACCAAAAGTCATTTGTATTTTCCACTCATTTTTCACTCATCCACTCACTAATGACTCATCCCCCTTGTCATTTTGTATCTCTAATCCTCTATAAAATGGTGCCTTAGCAGATCATTAAAGGTGTTAGGTGTTAGATACCAAAATGATGTTAGTTTGTTACTAGGTTTTCTTGTAATAATTTTTCTTTGTTCTAAATTGAAGTCATGTTCTTCTTCTTCTTTTTCTCTCTTTCTTTCTTCTTGTCTATGAGTAACTAAGTTTCATTTTACTTAGGTGAAAGAGTGAAGCTCTTGGTAATGAAATAAGGTTAGATTAATTTCTCTCTTGTGCTTAAATGATATACTTTCAAGTGGTCATTAAACGTATTATATTTTGTTTTCAATTAATTAAAAAACCCTCCTTGTAAAGTGAAGTTCTTGATTTGTTGTAGACAAGAGATTGGCACAATGAATGCTTAAACCCATTTACAAGTGGTGGTAATAATTAAAGGAAACATAATATAATTACGTATATTATTTTAATGAACTTTGAACGATGTATTTTCCGATTAGAACCTCCATTATGTGAGCATTCTAATTGAGTTATAAAAAAAATTAATCTTGTTCTTATTTTATTTACCAAGAGTGGATCTCCTAACCTAAGTTTTTTTATTTGTTGTGACAAAATATTTACTTTACCTTAATTAATTTTTCTTCATCAAGTCTCTGTGGTTCGACCTCGGACTCACTGAGAATTTATTACTTGAGATAACTTGCACTTGGATTTGTAACTTTTAATCCCGCATCAAGTTTTTGGCGCCATTGCTGGGGACTTGATTTGAAGAACAAATTTCTGGTGTAAATATTTTTTATATATGCTAACGTACTAACTTAGTGGGAGAAACTCTCCCTTTTATTTTTTGTACTTTACTTTCTCGCACTTTAAATTCTGTAATTTCTTTTTTTTTTTTTTGCACTTTATTTTCTTTATTTTATTTTTTGTATTTGGTGGTTGGTTTATACTACACCTTTGTTAATATTTATTTGGTGGCTGGTTTATACCCCATCCTTGTTAATATTTAATGGTAGGTTTATACCGCCTACTTGTACATTTTCTTTTTTATTTTAAGTTACTTGTTTATGCTTAAATGGTATCGTGATTTAAATTCTGGTCGTTTGGTTAAATTTAATCTTGGTACTTTACACATTGATTTGTTTGAATTATAATCACACACATTGAACACAATGGCTGAAAATGAAAGTGTGCATGATGAACATGAAAATCAATCTTTGTGAACCATGCGTGAGTATTTGCAACCACCTCAAAATTCTAGTCCATTATATTTTATCTTTCCACTCAATGCCAATAATTATAGATTTAAGCTAGATTCATACAATCCGGGATGGAGAAATCACTCGAACTTCAATTGGACGAATAATAATCAAGCACAATTCATGCAACCACCACTTCCTCAGGCACAACAGGGCTCTCAAAATTCTCAAGGATATACACCTTTTGTCCAATCATATAGGAATAATCTTGAAGAAACATTGCATACGTTCATAGAAAAGCAAGATGTTATTATTAATCAAAATACTCAAGCCATGATTGACATAAAAGACATTCTTGCTAAACTTTCTTCTGCACTCACCATTTACGAAAAAAAATATTTCCTTCTCAACCTTAATTAAATCCCAAAGATTAGTACAGTCTAAATGAGGGTAGTCCAGTAAATCAACAAATAGATTAAGTCAAGTTAGTGATAGCCCTTAGGAATGGAAAATTTGTTGAAGAAAGCAAGGAGATAAAGAGCTAAATGTTCAAAGTGATGAACTCCTTGAGTGTGCATGAGCTAGAGGATGTGGAAAAGAATCAAGATAGTAGTGATGCTGAGTTACCCAAGGAACCTGAAGTGACAATGATGCGTGAAATCCGCAAGTGTACGGTTTCATCGTCAAGTAATAAAAAGATCGAATTCACAAGGACTGTGTCTATGAATACCAATTAATTAATTAATTTAATTAAATTAAACAAAAGGGAATATGATTGTTGATTAAGAACAACGTAGTAACAAAGTAATTAAATAATTAAAAATCAAAGTACAGAATTTAGAACAAAAATAGCAAGTTATCAAGAAGGGGTTTTTCAGATTCAAGAAAGCTTTCAAGATTGGGATACCACAATGATACAAGATAATCCTAATTAATAACCTTTTTATTAAATCTGAAATTCAATTGAAGGTGAATTACCCTAAATTAGTTCATGTTCTTTCTCAAGATACAAGATTCATGCCCAATTAAACCAATTCCTACTCTCGTGGTAATTGAATTTAAATTGAACTCATTACGCTTTGTGGTAATTCATTGACTCCTCGAAAGGATAAAACTACTCTCGTGATTTAGACCTTAAGTTCAATTCTTATGGTTTCAACACCTAGGTTCACCTCTCAGTACGTCCCTAAATGCTTATGAGATGCAAATAAGTGGCCAACAAATTCACATGAATAAGAGCAATAAGAATTGAATCAAAGAACATTCAAGATTAATAAAAGAGGAAACAAAGTCAATTAATTATTATCAATGTATCAAAGGGCATTGCCCAATCCTAGAAACAAAAGAAACTACTCAGACATAGAGAAGAAGGAATCAGAAAACATGTTTTTAAACATCCAAACTCGTAATCTAAGAGAGAAGAGGGAAGAAAGATTAAGAACCCAAACCCTCAAATGTGCCTCCTTGAAAACCAAATTAGAACCCTAATTGTATTTAGAACATCTATTTATAACCTAGGGTTTTAATTGGCTAAAAAGTCCCTAAAAGAAATAAAAATAAAAACTTAAAAACTGCTGGGCACTGCGATCCACGGCCATGGATTGTTCCACAGCCAGGCCGTGGATCATTCTGCCAAGAAGCCCATCCTGTGTCATTTAAGTTCCACGGCCATGGATGGTTCCACGGCCAGGCCGTGGAACTCTCTGGAATTCTCTTTTTCTTCTTTAAATTGTCCCTCGATCCATGGCCGTGGTTTGATCCACGAGCAGGCCGTGGATCCCTCTGGAATGACCTTTTTGCACCTTTATTGCTATCTATTAAGCTTCAACTTCAAACATGGGAGCATTCCATTCAATTCAAGGCCAATTCAACATTAATCCTGTACAAAAGAACACCAAAAACACCACAGTTATCCAAACTAAGGGAAAAACAAACCAAAAGGGAAACTAAAATGCCTAAGAATGCATGCAAAACAAGAACAAAACATAATGTTGTTTCACACACATCAAATCCCCCCAAGCTTAAGAGTTTGCTTGTCCCCAAGCAATAATTAATGTCAAACCAAGAAGTGGGATCAAAAGACAATAAAGAATAAGGAACCCGAGAAAACAATATCCAAGCAATAGGTTAAGGCAAACAAAGAATCTGAGAGGTAATCAAAATCAAGTCCAATTAGAGGCTAAGTTCTCAGAAATCATGCATCCTCACTGATTGAATCAAGTTCACTCCAGTATGTTATCAAGTGGCCTCAATACTCAAGAGGGGGGTGAATTGAGTAGTTAAAAGTAAGTTCACAAATCTTTCGCAAATCGTTTGACAAACAATTTTTGTTGAAGCTATTGAATGATCAGAGATAATTGAATAGATGAGTTAAACACTTTTACTTATGAACGTAATAGCCAAAGAGACAATATCCAAATAAAACAATGAAACAGTGCACAAAGATAAGCAGAGGAGGGTTTAGAGAAACAAACACAGTCGTTTATCCTAGTTCAATCACCACTCCACTTGTGATCTACGTCCAGTCCCCAAGCAACACCTTGAGATTTTCCACTATATCTTCAAGCTTCAATGGGTGCTTGAAAAACCACTACAACCTTGAGCACTCAACAGTATGGGATACCTCACCCAAAAGCTTGAGCCTCTATTTTCCAAGGGATACCTCACCCTTACAGTACTTGAGGGATACCTCACCCTCACTATTCAGAATGTATAAGATTGAAATAGAAGAAGCTCTCTCTAGAGCAAGTGTTTACAAATTGAAGCTCTAATATGCTCTCAAAGATTTTTCACGTTTTTAGTCAGAAAACAGAGCAAGAAATGATTTTAAAGATTGATTCACGTTTTGAAGTATGATGATCAGTTTTTGGTTCAAGGTCAACCGCAAATAAGGACCCAACTTTGGTATTTATAAGTTTCTCAATTAATAGAGCCGTTGGAGGTAGTTGGGCATGCATTTAATGCATTTAATATAGCCGTTGGACGTTGTCAGGATGCGTGTAATCGATTACATATCTCAGGTAATCGATTACATTGTTGTTCCAACGTTTTCTGAACTTTCTGGGCTCTGTGTAATCGATTACATTCTTGAGGTAATCGATTACATTGCTTCTGACTTTGCTTGTAATCGATTACAATGCTCATGTAATCGATTACATGACTTCTGACTTGCTGTGTAATCGATTACAATATTCATGTAATCGATTACATGGCTCGTCGAACGTGTTCTTTGAGTTTCTGGGTTTTGTGTAATCGATTACATTCTTGGTGTAATCGATTACATGGCTTCTGACTTTGTTTGTAATAGATTACAATATCTAGGTAATCGATTACATGACTCGTCGAACGTGTTCTTTGCCTTTCTGGGCTTTGTGTAATCGATTACATATATTGTGTAATCGATTACATGGCCTCTGACTTGCTTGTAATCGATTACATTGTTCATGTAATCGATTACATGCTTTCTGTTTGATGTGTAATCGATTACAAACATTAGGTAATCGATTACATTAGCCTTTGAACACATTTTTCAAGTCCAATAATGCTTGTAAGTCATTTCCAACACCTCAAGATACTTGTTTAAACATAAATCCTTTTTAAGAGTGTTAGATTTAAAGTTGAAACTCAGGTTTTATTGAAAGCCATGTTTATCTTTGAAATTTCCCATTTATTTTGAAATCATATATTGAAAAACCATTTGAGAAATCTTGAGAGCATTTAACATTAATATCCTAAGACTTATAACTAAATAAACCTTCTGTCTTCTTTCTTTGATCTTGATTTTTCCTTTTGTGCTTGATCTTCCCTTTTGCTTTTGTTATCATCAAAAACCTTTTGACATGCCTTAGAGACATAAGCATTCACATTCTCCCCCTTTTTGATGATGACAAACTGATCATAGGAAAAAGAAAGAGTTTTTGCATTTGTATATAATAGTCATTTGGGTACAATGCTGCCCCCGGAGTTTATGCATGATATTGGGTTAGATTTTGCATATGAAAAGCTTAATAACTTAAAAATCAATAACTCCCCCGTACTCATGCAACCTTTAATTTCATTTTCATTTTTCCTCATTTTCTCCCCCGTTGGCATTATCAAAAAGACATAAGCATTTAAGAAAAAAATGGACAGCATGACAGCTATATTTCATGATTCCCAAATTTTTGCCATAACAGAAAATCCACAAAGATCAGTCCAATCAATATTCCAAAAGCCAACCATTCACAAAGCAGTAGGCAAAAACAAAATATAACCATAAAGGTATACCAATTTTTTTTATATAATCAAAGTTAAAACAAAATAAGTACAAGGTGGTCAACAATACAAGAAAAAATATATCAAGGCAATAGGCCATGATCACTATCAGTGTCCTCGCTGTCACAAAAGACTTCACCCTCTGGATCCGCAGTAGAGTCTCCTAGATCAATGTTATCATCGCTGGGCATAAGATCGTCGTCAGAGTCCAGAAGCTCCTCATCATCACCAGGAACTCCAGATGGACCATCGAAGGATAGGGGATCCGGAGGGGCAGAGGATGTGGGGGGTGCAGCAGCAGCAGGACTCTCAGGAACAGGAGGTCCACGTAGGAGGGATCGAATGGAGGCAAGCTCCTGGTCTGAGTAGTCCATCCTCAGCTCAAGATGGTCAATCTTTTGCTCAATATGATCCATGCGTGTGTTTACGTTGGCGCTCAAGTTGCGCATTTCTTGGAGCAGAAGATCAAGAGAAGCTGGAGCAGGAGCGAGAGCGTGGTACTGAGCCTCCTCATCATCACTATCTGGATCGTGATGGATATGACCAAATGTGCCATGAGTAATGTAATGCCACCTATCTTCTATCTTGTAGAGTGAAGCTTCTTCGTGAGTATGCAGCCCAATTGATTGGGGTCCCTTCGAGCCGGTGTCCTTGGACTCTTCACCGGCCGAAATGCGACAATTACTCAAGGATGTGGTGATCAACATGGCGAAGGGGAGAGCAGAGTTCTTCTTTTTCTTGATGTCCAAAGCATATGCTCTAGAATGTAGTATCCCCAGTTTATTGGGTGCCCCGTGGTCATTGCCCATAATGCCACTACATCATCCTTGAGGACTTGGGAGTAATTCCTCCTCTCGGGAATCAATCCACGAACCAAGAGATAGTGGAGAACCCCTGTTTTCCATAGTGAGGCCAGTGGCCATTATTCTGCGTCTAGGATCACTGGGGAGGTGGTAGCCGGTCCTAATCAAAGAGAGAAGAAGCACCTTTATGCTCAAACTCATGCCCCAGGACTTTGGCATTTCCACAGAACCGAGCTCCATCAGGAGTGAGCTTGGTAAGCCTATACCACTCTGCCATGGTTAACCTGATTTGTTGCTTTTTTACTTCAGAAATTATGTAATTATCCTCAACCTTCAGGTTAGCATAAAAGACTCGGACAAGGTTAGGGTAGATGGCCTTTTCTATGCTCAGGAATCCCAGCAAGCCTAAGTTTTCTATGGTCCTAAAGCTTTCTAAAGGTTCACTCTCGCAGAAGGTGTTGGGAAGATACCTGGGAGAGATGATTTTGCGAAGCTGGAAGTTCTTCCGGAACAACTCAGCTTTCTTCAAAGTGGAGAAGTGCCTCGTGAGGTCCAGGCCAGATATATGGCGTGAAGACCCACCAGAGGAACCTCCAACAGCAGCCCCTGTTCTTGGGCGCTTCGAGCGATGAGAGGATTCAGCCATTGATGAGAAGGAGAAGCAAAGGTTGAGTGGTAAATGGTTGGGGACGAGTGAGGAGAGAGAAAGAGAGGGACGAGATTAGGTCAGAAAAGTGGAGAAGGTGTTCGTGAGAGAAGATGGGGAGATTTGGGTGAGGGATGTGAGGGGATTTTGAACGATGCACTATGTGGGAGAGGGTTTTCCGAGATTGAGAGAGGCGAAATGATGGGTTTTGATGGAGATTTGAGTGAGAAAGGAGAGTTTTTGAGATTTGAGGTGCGTGCGAGCGAAGGAAGGAGAGAGAACGAAGAAGATGAACAGCCCAAACAGAAATGAGCTCTACGCGTCAGAACCTTTTAAAAACCCTGTGTAATCGATTACATTGAGTGTGTAATCGATTACATGCATTCTCGGTGGGTATGTAATCGATTACATTTTTAGTGTAATCGATTACATGCTTTCTGGGAACCTTGTAATCGATTACATAGTTGATGTAATCGACACCTGAGTTCTGAGTTAGTTGTAATCGATTACAAAATATGTGTAATCGATTACATGCGTGTAACAACGTGTAATCGATTACAAAGGCATTGTAATCGACACAAGACTCTTTAACTCAGATTTTTGCATTCCAAACAGCATATAATCAATGTTAATCCATCTAAAACAGTTTTAAAGCAACTTAAATCAATTCAAATCATCATTTAAACGTATAATCAAATCATGTTATGATTCAACTCATATAATTGATCAAAATTATCATTTTTACCAAGAATTTTACCCTTTTTGGTGAAATTGTTGTTGAATTTCTTGTCAACATTGGACATGAGGGAGCACCTGCAAAACAACTTAGGGGAAATCTCCGACGCTCAAGTTAGTATGGGATTCAAATATAATGAAAATTCAGAGATTTTGCAGCAATGTGGCATAATTATGCAGAAAAATACAAGATTATGCAGCAGAAATTAATTTATGCAGGAATGATCCAATATACCCAGTTCATTTCTAATGTAGAAAAATACTTCTTTTGCTAGGGGTTTGGTGAAAATATCAGCTAGTTGCTTAGTTGTTTCAACAAATTCAAGTATGCAATCACCTCTTTGAACATGATCTCTAATGAAATGATGTCTTATTTCAATATGCTTAGTTCTAGAATGCAAAATGGGATTTTTTGACAAGTTAATTGCACTAGTATTATCACATTTTATGGGAATGTGATCAAGCTCAAGACCATAGTCCAAGAGTTGCTGTTTCATCCAAAGGACTTGAGCAAACACAACTCCCAGTGCAATATATTCAATTTCAAATTTGTGGACAATTGCCACACTATTTTGTTTCTTGCTGTGCCAAGAAACTAGTGAGCTTCCAAGCAAGTGGCATGTCCCACTAGTGCTTTTTCGATCCATTTTGCATCCAGCAAAATCAGAATCGGAGTACCCAATAAGACTACATGAGGCACCCTTAGGGTACCATAAACCCATTTGTGATGTGCCTATTAGATATTTCATTATTTTTTTAACAGCACTTAGGTGTGATTCCTTAGGATTAGCTTGATATCTAGCACACATGCATACACTAAACATTATATCAGGCCTACTTGCGGTGAGATAAATGAGTGAGCCAATCATACCTCTATATTTTGTAATTTCTACCGATTTACCTCCTTCATCCTTGTCCAAATAGCAAGAGGTGCCCATAGGAGTAGTCATATGCTTGGCATTGTCCATTCCAAACTTCTTGAGCAGCTCCTTGCAATACTTGGATTGGCTTATAAATGTTCCTTCTCTTGTTTGCTTGATTTGTAGACCAAGGAAGAAGTTGAGCTCACCCATCATAGACATCTCAAACTCACTTTGCATAATATTTGAAAATTCTTTACAAAGAGAGTTGTTAGTAGCTCCAAATATAATGTCATCAACATAGATTCGAACTAGAAGAATGTCATGCATTTTGTGTTTTATGAAAAGAGTGGTGTCAACTTTACCTCTAGAAAAGCCTTTTTCTAAAAGAAATTTGCTCAACCTTTCATACCAAGCTCTAGGAGCTTGTTTCAAGCCATACAAGGCCTTTTTCAATTTAAAAACATGGTTGGGCATTTCAAAGTCCTCAAAACCAGGAGGTTGTTCTACATACACTTCTTCTTGTATAAAACCATTTAAAAAAGCACTTTGACATCCATTTGATAGAGTTTGAAATCCATGATGCAAGCATATGCAAGTAGCATTCTAATGGCCTCTAATCTAGCTACAGGAGCATAAGTTTCTTCATAATCTATGCTTTCTTCTTGATTATATCCTTTAGCTACAAGCCTAGCTTTATTTCTTATTATTAAACCCGTTTCATCAAGTTTGTTCCTAAAGACCCATTTGGTGCCAATTATAGGATGATCATTGGGCCTTGGAACTAATTCCCAAACTTGATTCCTCTCAAATTGGTTTAGTTCTTCTTGCATGGCCAAGATCCAATGCTCATCATTAATGGCCTCATTTATGTCTTTAGGTTCAACTTGAGAGACAAAGGCTAGATGATTACATGCATCTCTAAGTGAGTTTCGAGTGATTACCCCTTTTGATACATCACCTATCACTTTGTCGAGAGGATGATATCTTGAAGTCCTCCATTCCTTGGGTAGATCTAAGATTTCTGAATCTTCTTGCCATGTATGATTAAGGAGTCTCTTTTCTTCTTTCTTGGGCTCTATCTCTTGATTTTCCAAGTGCATCTTTGCCAATATTTCTGCAACATCATCAACAAGTTCCTTTCTCGGCTCATTTGGGTTAGTTTCATCAAATGCAACATGTATGGACTCTTCTATGGTCATAGTTCGTTTATTATAGACTCTAAAGGCCTTGCTATGAATAGAATAACCAATGAATATTCCCTCATCAGATTTTGCATCAAACTTCCCCAAGTTATCCTTTCCATTATTTAAAACAAAGCATTTACATCCAAAAACATGAAAATGTGACACATTAGGTTTCCTTCCTTTGTACAATTCATATGGGGTTTTCTTTAAAATTGGCCTTATTAGGGCTCTATTCATAACATAACAAGCGGTGTTAACCGCAGATCCTACCAAAAGTACTTAGGAAGATTGGCCTCATTGAGCATAGTTCTTGCCATTTCTTCTAAAGATCGATTTTTTCTTTCTACAACACCATTTTGTTGTGGTGTTCTAGGGGCAGAAAAATTATGCTCAATGTCATGTTCATCACAAAAAGTTTCAAATTCATGATTTTCAAATTCACCACCATGATCACTTCTTATGGATGCAATACAAAAACCTTTTTCATTTTGGATAACTTTGGCAAGTTTTCTAAATGATTGAAAAGCATCATTTTTGTGGGCCAAGAATAATGTCCATGTAAATCTAGAAAAATCATCCACAATCACTAATGCATAGTAATTTCCACCAAAGCTCATAGTTCTAGAGGGTCCAAAAAGATCCATGTGCAAAAGTTGTAAAGGTCTAGAAGTTGAAACTATGTTTTTAGCTTTGAAAGAGACCTTTACTTGTTTTCCTTTTGACATGCATCACAAAGTTTGTCTTTTTCAAATTTGAGCTTTGGAAGACCAATTACTAGTTCTTTAGAGACCAATTTGTTTAAGTGATCCATGTGAATGTGAGCAATTCTTCTATGCCATAACCATGAATCATTTTCTCTACTCATAAAGCATTTAGCATCATTTGAGGAAATATCATCAAGACTAATCATATATATGTTATTGACCCTATGACCAACAAATTTAACTTGCTTATCATCCTTTCCCTCAATTATGCAACAAGAGGAATCAAATATAACTTTATTTCCTTTATCACACAATTGACTAATACTAAGTAAATTATGTTTAAGTCCTTCAACAAGTAAGACATTATCAATAGATGATGAAGGGATCTTACCAACTTTGCCAATTCCAAGAATCTTCCCTTTGTTGTTGTCACCATATGTGACATGACCATGTTTCTTGTGTGTAAGGGAGGAGAACTTGGAGCCATCACCGGTCATGTGCTTGGAGCAACCACTATCAAGATACCAACTTGAGCTCTTGGTCTTCAAGCACACCTACAACGCACATTCAAGATTTAACTTTTGGTACCCAAATTGTTTTGGGTCCTTGTGTGTTAGAATTAGGTATGGTGCCTTTAGGGACCCAAACCCTTTTGATTCCAACCTTGGTGTTTATGTTCTTTCTAACATTGCAAGTGGATGCACTATACCTTTTCCTACCACAATGAAAACATTTAACAAAGGGGCTACTTGAAGTTTTTGAGGAAACAAAGAAGTTCTTATAGGATTTTTGATGGTTGTTTGGATTAAATCCTAAATCGGCTTTTTGAAAAACACATTTTTGTCTCCCTAACAACACATTCAAGTTGTCTCTTCCAAAAGTGAATTTTGCAAGAGTGTTGTTCAAGTCTTCAATTTCTTTTTCAAAAGCTTTGCATGATAAACAAGGTGATGATATGGATGCATTATCATGTGAGGAACAAATCATGCATGATGAATTAGCATCTGTGAGTCCTAAAGTCTCATTTTCAATTTTAAGTTCATTTATCTCCTTGGTTAAAGTAGAAATTTTCTTTGTCAATAGGGAGATAGTTTTATTGGAAGACAAAATCATTTTTGTGAGCCTCAAAGATTCATCATGCAATTTTTGAAAGGCATCTTGCAATTCATCATAAGAAGGTGGAGGTTCTAGGTTAGAAGAGGTTACCTCGGTGTCACTTTCTCCACTTTCTTCTCCTTGAGCCATGAGGCAAAGATGGGCTTCTTCATTTTCTGAATCGTCGGAAGAGCTTATGTCATTGTCCTCCCAAGCTATATATGCTCTTCTTCCTTTCTTTTCCTTGGAGGGTCTTTTCTCAAACTTCTCCGTCTTCTTGAGATATATAGGACACTCCATTTTCATGTGCCTCGGTTTTCCGCATTCGTAGCATTTTGGAGGAGTAGAGGATCCTTCTCCTTTGTGATATGCTTTCTTTTGAGGAAAGGGTGGTCTTCTTTGAAATCCCTTTTTCTTCAAGAATCTTCCGAATTTTCTCACAAGGAGACTAAGATTCTCCTCACTTAGCTCAATATTTTCACCATCTTCTTCACCATCTTCATCATCATCTTCAAGTATGGAAGAGGTGGCCTTGAGTGCAATTCCTTCTTCTTTTGTCATGTTCTTCATTTTGATTGAGCCTACTTAGTTCCAGCTCATGCTCTTGAAGTTTTCCGAATAGGGTGGCTAGAGACATGGTTGATAAATCTCTTGATTCCGCAATCGCCGTTACCTTGGGTTGCCAATTCTCGCTAGACATCTCAAGACTTTGTTAATAAGATCCTCATTAGGAAATGTCTTTCCCAATGAGATGAGATGATTAACAATATGAGTAAATCTCTTTTGCATATCTTGAATACTCTCACCTTGATTCATTCTAAACAATTCATATTCATGAGTAAGAGTGTTTATTCGAGATCTTTTTACCTCACTAGTACCTTCATGAGTTACTTGTAGGGTATCCCACATTTCTTTTGCGGTCTTACAATTTGACACCCTAAAGAATTCATCATACCCCAAAGATGTGGTGATGATGTTCTTGGCTCTCAAATTATATTGAACCTTCTTTTTATCATCATAGGTCCAATCACTTCTAGGTGTATTAATTGTTACACCATCCTTAGTTTGTGTAGGGACAAAAGCACCATTTTCAACTGCGTCCCACACATCTAAGTCAATAGCTTCAATAAAAATTTTCATCTTTTCTTTCCAATAGGCATAACCATCCCCATTGAAATAAGGAGGTCTATTTATAGAAGAACCTTCATTTGAAAAACCATTTGAAGCCATCACTTCTCTTGAAGCTGCTAAGCTCTTTATACAAGAGTCTAGCTCTGATACCACTTGTTACCAAGTGACCTCAATACTCAAGAGGGGGGATGAATTGAGTAGTTAAAAGTAAGTTCACAAATCTTTCGCAAATCGTTTGACAAACGATTTTCGTTGAAGCTATTGAATGATCAGAGATAATTGAATAGATGAGTTAAACACTTTTACTTATGAACGTAATAGCCAAGGAGACAATATCCAAATAAAACAATGAAACAAAGTGCACAAAGATAAGAGTAAGAGGGTTTAGAGAAACAAACACGGTCGTTTATCCTGGTTCAATCACCACTCCACTTGTGATCTACGTCCAAAGTCCCAAGCAACACCTTGAGATTTTCCACTATATCTTCAAGCTTCAATGGGTGCTTGAAAAACCACTACAACCTTGAGCACTCAACAAGTATGGGATACCTCACCCAAAGCTTGAGCCTCTATTTTCCAAGGGATACCTCACCCTTACAGTACTTGAGGGATACCTCACCCTCATTATTCAGAATGTATAAGATTGAAATAGAAGAAGCTCTCTAGAGCAAGTGTTTACAAATTGAAGCTCTAATATGCTCTCAAAGATTTTTCACGTTTTTAGTCAGAAAACAGAGCAAGAAATGATTTTAAAGATTGATTCACGTTTTGAAGTATGATGATCAGTTTTTGGTTCAAGGTCAACCGCAAATAAGGACCCAACTTTGGTATTTATAAGTTTCTCAATTAATAGAGCCATTGGAGGTAGTTGGGCATGCATTTAATGCATTTAATATAGCCATTGGACGTTGTCAGGATGCGTGTAATTGATTACATATCTCAGGTAATCGATTACATTGTTGTTCCAACGTTTTCTGAACTTTCTGGGCTCTGTGTAATCGATTACATTCTTGAGGTAATCGATTACATTGCTTCTAACTTTGCTTGTAATCGATTACAATGCTCATGTAATTGATTACATGACTTCTGACTTGCTGTGTAATCGATTACAATATTCATGTAATAGATTACATGGCTCGTCGAACGTGTTCTTTGAGTTTCTGGGTTTTGTGTAATCGATTACATTCTTGGTGTAATCGATTACATGGCTTCTGACTTTGTTTGTAATAGATTACAATATCTAGGTAATCGATTACATGACTCGTCGAACGTGTTCTTTGCCTTTCTGGGCTTTGTGTAATCGATTACATATATTGTGTAATCGATTACATGGCCTCTGACTTGCTTGTAATCGATTACATTGTTCATGTAATCGATTACATGTTTTGTTTGATGTGTAATCGATTACAAACATTATGTAATCGATTACATTAGCCTTTGAACACATTTTTCAAGTCCAATAATGCTTGTAAGTCATTTCCAACACCTCAAGATAC
Organism: Ormosia semicastrata; assembly: GCA_029884595.1. Taxonomy (NCBI): domain Eukaryota; kingdom Viridiplantae; phylum Streptophyta; class Magnoliopsida; order Fabales; family Fabaceae; genus Ormosia; species Ormosia semicastrata. The sequence goes on from JAQQTO010000040.1 coordinate 1,701,171, forward strand.
TTGTTTAAACATAAATCCTTTTTAAGAGTGTTAGATTTAAAGTTGAAACTCAGGTTTTATTGAAAGCCATGTTTATCTTTGAAATTTCTCATTTATTTTGAAATCATATATTGAAAAACCATTTGAGAAATCTTGAGAGCATTTAACATTAATATCCTAAGACTTATAACTAAATAAACCTTCTGTCTTCTTTCTTTGATCTTGATTTTTCCTTTTGTGCTTGATCTTCCCTTTTGCTTTTGTTATCATCAAAAACCTTTTGACATGCCTTAGAGACATAAGCATTCACACAGTAACCACACTCAAAGTGTTTAAGGGTGAAAACAATACGCTCAAAATCCTTCAAAGAAAATGCACTTCCATATGCTTGATAAGAAACCAAATTTCCACTAATAATCAGCATGCATGCAAGAATCAAAAGGTCTTTCAAGGCTTGTAATGGGGCCATGGGAATGATGTTAGGTAAGGTAGATAAAGGAAAGTATGACAAAGGGCTAATTAAGATTTTCAATAAACACAAGTAATCTAATAAAACATAAATAGAGCAAAGACAATTTTTTAATCTAAAATATAACTCCACATTTCAAAGATCTCTTCTTTTTCAAGCTTTCAACTCATGATGTTTCTTTTATTTTCTTTTTCTCTTTTTTTTTTTCATTTGAGAAAGAGGAAGCTCAAATACATATAATTCCCAACACAACTTTCAAATAACTTTCAGGCACAATTCGCTCAATTTAATATTCTAAAGGATTACCAACAATGTATCATCATGGGCATCAAGAAATTAATTATACAATAAGCTCAAAATAGGCAACTAGTGGATGAAAGTTTAATAATTTCAGAAGGCCAAAAAAATACCTAAGATGCCTTAATCACATTCAAGCATACAACCAAAAATTTTACCTCAAAATGGTTTTAAATCAATTCTAGAGCACAAAATCAATTAGGAATATCACTCAACACAAAGAATGGGAGCAAAAATCATACAGTGCATATGTCCCATATAAGCTCAAAACTCACATTTAGAGGTTTAAAAATTCAATGAGAAGCACAAATTCAGAGAACATATGCTAATTATCAACTATCAAGAAATTACCTCCACTATCAATTAAAACAATACCTGTAGCCAATCACAAGAATCAACAAATTGGGTTCCAAATCAATATCATCTCAAAATCCTTAAAAGAGAGGAACACAAGTTCAACCAAAAACCCAAGAGATATGATGGTGTGACAATACAACATGAAGATGCAATGCAAAACAAGACATAAGAATGCATGAGACTCTAAATGAAAATACCAATTATCTAAAATGAAAATGAAAAAATATCCCCCCAAACTTAGAACCTACATTGTCCCCAATGTAAAAATCTAAAATAAGAGAAGGGATAAAAGAAAAGAAAAGAACTCACTGCGGCGGTGGGAAATCTTCTGGTGTTCAATCCATGGCCATGGAATTTTCCATGGGCTGGATGTGAAACTTTCTGACTTCACTCTCCTTCTAATTTGAGTTTCAAAAAGGGTCAAACCTAAACAAGATCCATGAGATAAAGATCAAACTAGCAATCAAACACAAAGTCAAAAGAATAAAAATAAAAGGAAAATAAAAAAATAAAGAAACTTGGGTTGCCTCCCAAGAAGCGCTTGTTTAAAGTCAGTAGCTCGACTTTGGTCTGGTTTTTGTGCTCAGGTGATGTCAACGGAGCAGTGCTCAGTCCCCACTTCTTCAAAGTGTTTCACTCTCTGGCCATTTATCATAAAAGGCTTATGACCTTCTTTCTTTACCTCCAGCACACCGTAGGATAAAACTCGAATAATCTCATATGGTCCTGACCATTTCGACCATAACTTGCTAGGACAGAAATGTAGAAGCGAGTTATTAACAAGAACTTTATCCCCGAGTTTAAATTCACGCTTCTCGATACACTTGTCATTCTGCTGCTTAGGTCCTTTCTTGCATGGCTGAGACTTCTCAAATTTTGTGGTACCCTTAGGCAAAGTATTTTCTAGTATAGCCTCAGCCACTGATTCCTGCACACCTGAAAGCATAACACTATCCACAACATTAGTAGCATCTATGCGATTACATGAATTTAAGGAATTAGAATTATTTTTAGAATTAAAAACATCAAAAACTACTTCCTCATCATTCAATCGCAAAGTCAATTTTCCTTCATGGACATCAACGATCGCCCTTCTAGTGGCAAGGAATGGACGCCCAAGTATGATCGGCATTGTAACATCAGCTTCCATATCAAGCACAACAAAATCCACCAGTATGTAAAACTTACCAACCTTAATGGGAACATCCTCCAAGATGTCTATGGGGTACTTGACAGACCGATCCGCCAATTGAAGTGAGATAGTTGTAGGTTTTAGTTCACCCATCTCCAACTTCTTACACACAGAAAGGGGCATAAGACTAACACTGGCTCCCAAATCACACAGAGCTTTATCAAAATTCATGTTGCCAATCAAACAGGGAATAGAGAAGCTACCTGGATCTTTTAACTTAGGAGGTAATTTATTTTAAATTAAAGCACTACACTCCTCAGTTAAAGCTACTGTCTCATATTCCTCGAGCTTTCTCTTATTAGATAAGATGTCCTTAAGAAACTTAGCATAGGTAGGCCTTTGTTTTAACGCCTCAGTGAAGGGTACATTAATGTACAATTTCTTAAGAACCTCTAAGAACTTCCCAAACTGCCTATCTAACTTCGCCTTAGTAAGTCTTTGAAGGAAGGGAACTGGGGGTTGGTAAGGTTCAGGGGGTGCATACTTAGACACCTTCTCAGTAGTTTCTTCATCTTCTAAGGGTTGTGCCTTAGTCTCTTTTTTCCTCAATTCCCTTATCTTTTTCACTCTCCCCCTTACCCAAGGAATCCTCTAATTTCTTTCCACTCCTCAAACTCACAGCATTACAATGTTCATTGCCTGAGTTGACTTCAGGTTAACCAGGAAACTTACCTTGCTGCCTAAGAGAAGTGCTTGCTTGTTGGGCAATCTGGGTTTCCAACATCTTATTATGAATAGCTAAATTGTCATCCTTAGTTGACAACTCTTTAATTACCCCAGTCACAACTTGCCCATGGTGCCTAAACTCCTCATTTTGCTTAGATTGGCTCTCAACAAAATTCTCAAGAAAAGACTCAAGTCTAGATTTTTGTACCTGTGGGACTCCAGAAGAAGGTTTAGCATTACCTTGCCCAGCTTAGTACTGACTATTCCGATAAGAAAAGTTAGGATGTGACCTCCAACTAGGGTTGTAAGTTTGAGAATACAGACTATTCCTCGCCTTTTGGTTAAAGTCATGGAAATTATGGCATGATTCCACTTGCTCCACTGGTGCACCATGTGAGGAACCTATTCTAACTTGACATTCAACACCTATATGTCCCTGTGCTCCACAAATGTCACAAAAATTGTTAGGGGCACCTATAGCAATAATATGAGCTTTCTCAAGCATATCAAAACGTTTATTCAAAGAATCAAACTTTGATATAATTAAATCAACACCATCTACCTCAAACTTACCTCCCGAGAGCTTTCTCAGGTTGTGCCCTCTTTCATTAGCCCATTGGTGATGATTTAAAGCTACACTCTCAATTATCCCATAAGCTTCTGTGAGCCTTCTATTCATCAAAGCTCCACCAACTGCGGAGTCAAGAGACACCTTCGAAGAATATTCTAAACCATTGTAGAAGGTGTGGACGATTAACCATTTCTCTAACCCATGGTGTGGGCAGGCTTCCAGCAAAGCCTTATATCTATCCCAAGCTTCTGACAATGACTCACCATCTTTCTGAACAAAGCTTGTGATTTGTGTCCTTAGGTGAGCAGTCTTGGAAGGTGGAAAGAATTTATCCAAAAAGGCTTGCTCCAATTGGTCCCAAGTAGTTATCGTCTCAGTAGGAACAGACTTCAGCCAAGCTTTAGCTTTATCTCTCAACGATAAAGGAAACAGGCGGAGACGAATAGCATCAACAGAGGTACCTTTGATCTTGAGGGTCTCACAGAACTCCAAGAACATATCCACATGATCATTAGGATCCTCTGACGGCAATCCTCCAAACTTGTTCTACTTTATCATAGAAAGTAGAGCAGGAGGTATGGTGAAGTGCCTGGCTTCAATGTCTGGTCGAGCAATTCCAGATCGCAAACCCCGAGCATTAGGGGCTGCATACTCTTTTAACGGTTTATTATCCTCAGTTACTGCCATGACAAGTGGTGGTTCAAATATTTCTCTTACTCTTTGCCTTTGTTGTCTTCTCCTTCTACGTAAAGTTCTTTCAATTTCAGGATCTGCTTCAATAAGAGTCCCAGAACGTTTAGTACTTTGCATAAACAAGAGAAATTACCTGTAGAGAGTCAAAGAGAAATCAAGAACATAAGAACCAAATAAAAGAAAAAGGTTTAGAATAATTAAATTAATATTTAAACTGATATTCAAGAAAAACACAGTCCTCGGCAACAGCGCCAAAAACTTGGTGCGTAAAATCCGCAAGTGTACGGTTTCGTAATCAAGTAATAAAAAGATCGAATCTATAGGGACTGTATCTATGAATACCAATTAATTAATAAATTGAATTAAATTAAACAAAAGGGAATATGATTGTTAATTAAGAAGAACGTAGTAACAAAGTAATTAAATAATTAAAAATCAAAGTACAGAATTTAGAACAAAAATAGTAAGTTATCAAGAAGGGGTTTTTCAGATTCAAGAAAGCTTCCAAGATTAGGATACCACAATGATACAAGATAATCCTAATTGACAACCCTTTTATTAAATCTGAAATTCAATTGAAGGTGAATTGCCTTAAATTAGTTAATGTTTTTTCTCAAGATACAAGAATTGTGCCCAATTAAACCAATTCCTACTCCCGTGGTAATTGAATTTAAATTGAACCCATTACGCTTTGTGGTAATTCATTGAATCCTCGAAAGGCTAAAACTACTCTCATGATTTAGACCTTAAGTTCAATTCTTATGGTCCTAACACCTAGGTTCACTTCTCAGTATGTCCCTAAATGCCTATGAGATGCAAATAAGTGGCTAGCAAATTCACATGAATAAAAACAATAAGAATTGAATCAAAGAACATTCAAGATTAATAAAAGGGAAAACAAAGTCAATTAATCATTATCAATGTATCAAAGGGCATTGCCCAATCCTAGAAACAAAAGAAACTACTGAGACATAGAGAAAAAGGAATCAAAAAACATGTTCTTAAACATCTAAACCCGTAATCTAAGAGAGAAGAGGGAAGAAAGATCAAGAACCCAAACCCTCCAATATGCCTCCTTGAAAACCAAATTAGAACCCTAATTGTATTCAGAACATCTATTTATAACCTAGGGCTTTAATTGGCTAAAAAGCCCCTAAAAGAAATAAAAATAAAAACTTAAAAACTACTGCGCACTGCGATCCATGGCCATGGATCATCTTGCCAAGAAGCCCATCCTGTGTCATTTGAGTTCCATAGTCGTGGATGGTTCCACGGCCAGGCCGTGGAACTCTCTGGAATTCTCTTTTCTTTCTTTAAGTTGTCCTTCGATCCATGGCCGTGGATCCCTCTAGAATGGCCTTTTTGCACCTTTATTGCTATCCATTAAGCTTCAACTTCAAACATGTGAGTATTCCATTCAATCCAAGGCCAATTCAACATTAATCCTGCACAAAAGAACACCAAAAATACTGCAGTTATCTGAACTAAGGGAAAAACAAACCAAAAGGGAAACTAAAATGCCTAAGAATGCATGCAAAACAAGAACAAAACATGATATTGTTTCACACACATCAGACAAAAAGTCTTGTTAAGCCAGAAAATGATCTCTCTGACTTTTACCTTCTCCTCTGGTTTGCATTCCATGGCCATGGAATTTTCCATAAGTTGGGTGTGGAACCTTCTGACTTCTCTCTTCTTCTAAATTTAGCTTCAAAAAGGATCAAACCTAGACAAAATCCATAAGACAAACATCAAATCAACAATTGAACACACAAAATTAAAAGAAAAAGATGGAATAAAATAGAAAAATAAGAAAACTTAGGTTGCCTCCCAAGAAGCACTTGTTTAAAGTTGTAAGCTCGACTCTTGTACTTTCATCCTTCTGCAGTTGGGTCACGGAGGGCGATGTTCAGCCTCTTCTCAAGTTGCTCCTCCGCTAGATAGTGCTTCAACCTCTGACCATTAACATTGAAAGTCCTTCATTCTTCATTCCAAACCTCCACAGCGCCATAAGGAAACACCTTCTTCACCAAAAATGGCCCTGACCATCTTGACATAAGCTTTTCGGGAAAGAGTTTCAATCGAGAATTGAAAAGAAGCACCAGTTCTCCTTCACAAAACTCTCTACGAAGAATATGCTTGTCATACCACCTCTTAGTTCTTTCTTTGTACGACTTGGCAGTCTCATAAGCATCCAATCTCAGCTCATTAAGCTCATGAAGTTGAAGCTTTCTCTTTTCTACTGCTGCTTTTAAGTCAAAATTCAGAAGCTTAATAGCCCAAAAGGTTTTAGGTTCAAGCTCAACGGGTAGATGGCAGGGCTTCCCATAAATCAATCGAAATAATGTCATCCCAATAGGAGTCTTGTAAGTAATGCAGTAAGCCCAAAGAGCATCATCAAGCTTCAAAGACTAATCTTTTCTTGAGCTAGACACAGTTTTTTTCCAGAATACTCTTTATCTCTCGATTAGATACCTCCACTTGGCCAGAAGTCTGAGGATGGTAAGGTGTAGTAACCTTATGAGTGACTCCATATTTCTTCAAGAGGTTCTCAAATTGTCTCTCTATGAAATGTGAACCTCCATCACTTATCACAGCCCTATGAACTCCAAACCTTAGAAAGATGATCTTCTTGAATAGCTTGATAATGGTCTACGCATCACTTGTTGGAGATGGAATGGCTTCCACCCACTTAGATACGTAATCAACAGCTACAAGAATGAATTTGTTGTTGCAGGAGGATAGAAAAGGGCCCATGTAGTCAACTCCCCAAACATCAAAGATCTCCACCTCAAGAATAGTATTCATTGGCATTTCATGCCTCTTGGAGATACTTCTAGCTCTCTGACATGGATCACATGATAACACATAATTCCGAGCATCTCTGAAAATATGAGGCCAAAAGAAACCAGACTGAAGAACTTTGGCTGCCGTATTGGAGGCACTAGCATGTCCTCCATAGGATGCAAAATGACAACAACTCAATATACTCGGAGCCTCTTCCTCATAAACACACCTCCTATAAATACCATCAGCACACTTTCGGTATATGTATGGGTCATCCCACACAAAATTTTTCAGATCTGAGAAAAATTTCTTCTTCTGCTGAAAGTTAAGCTCAGGAGGTAGAACCTTACTAACCAAGTAGTTTGCATAGTCAGCATACCAAGGAGCACTCTCTGAAAAACTACAAACAATTGCTCATTAGGGAAAGAATCATCAATAGGCAATTCGCTTTTCCTAATCATCGGTTGCTCAAGCCTAGATAAATGATCTGCCACTTGATTCTTTATCCCTTTTCTATCTAGAATCTCCAAATCAAACTCTTGGAGGAGAAGGATCCAACGGATAAGTCGAGGCTTTGCTTCCTTCTTGCTCATGAGATACCTAAGTGCTGAATGGTCAATGAACACAGTCACCTTTGAACCCACTAGATAGGACCTGAACTTCTCAAAAGCAAAGACTACCGCTAGCAACTCTTTCTCTGTGGTGGCGTAGTTTACTTGAGCTCCATCAAGCGTCTTGCTAGCATAGTAAATTGCATGTGCTTTCTTGTCCTTCCGTTGCCCCAACATAGCTCCTACGACATAGTCACTAGCATCACACATGACCTCGAAAGGTAGATTCCAATCCGGTGTTTGCAAAACGGGAGCACTGATCAAGGCTTCTTTCAACCTGTAAAAGGCATTCAAACAGTCACTATCAAAATTAAATGGAACATCCTTTACTAAGAGATTAGACAAAGGTTTAGCAATTTTAGAAAAATCTCTAATGAATCTATGGTAAAAATTGGCTTGTCCCAAGAAACTTCGCACTCCCTTCATAATCACCGGTGGAGGCAATTTCTTAATCACTTCAATTTTCGCCTTATCCACCTCAATTCCTTTTCCAGAAACCAAATGTCCAAGTACTATCCCCTCTTGTACCATAAAATGGCACTTCTCCCAATTCAAGACAAGATTAACCTCCTCGCATCTCTGCAAAATCTTAGACAAATTAAACAAACAATCATCAAAGTTAGTACCATATACTGAAAAATCATCCATAAAAACTTCCATGATGTTTTCAATAAATTCAGAAAATATTACAGTCATGCATCTTTGGAAAGTAGCAGGGGCATTACATAAACCAAATGACATTCTTTTTTAGGCAAAAGTGCCATAAGGGCAAGTAAATGTGGTCTTCTCCTGGTCACTAGGATGAATAGGGATTTGGTGGAATCCTGAATAACCATCTAAGAAACAAAAGTATGTATGCCTAGCTAGCCTCTTAAGCATCTGATCAATGAAGGGTAGAGGGAAGTGATCTTTCCTAGTTGCACTATTGAACTTTCTATAGTCAATGCACATCCTCCAACCTGTGACTGTCCTAGTGGGAATCAATTGATTTTTCTCATTTTCAATTACAGTTATCCCCCCTTTCTTAGGAACCACATGCATAGGACTAACTCATTCACTATCAGAAATTGGGTAAATTACCCCAGCATCAAGCAACTTAAGAACCTCTTTTTTAACAACCTCTTTTATATTAGGATTTAACCTACGTTGATGCTCAACAGAGGGTTTATGGTCAGGTTCCATCAAAATTCTATGCATACAAAAGGAAGAATTTATGCCTTTAATATCATCAAGAGTATATCCTATGACCTTTCTAAGCATCCTAAGAGCTCTAAGCAATTTCTCAGTCTCTAACTCATTCAAGCTAGCACTAACAATGACAGGATAAGAAAAATTGGGACCAAGAAACTCGTACCTGAGGGTGGAAGGAAGAGTTTTAAGTTCTACCTTAGAAGCCTTTTCCTCTTCCCAATCTTCAGACTTAGGCTTTGGCTCAAGCTTTTCCACTTTGGTTTTGTAAGAAGGAATTTTTGAGGTTGCCTCCAATAAGCCAGCATACTCAGCTACCTCTTCTCCAGAATCAATAGAGCTGCCACTAACCAAGCATCTCTCAAATGGGTCTTCCAAATGAATATTAGTGGACTCTTCTTCCACCACCTAGTGCAGTAAGTCAATCCTGTAACAAGAGTCCTCAAAAGAAGGTTGTTTAATAGATTTAGAAATATCAAACTCAACCTTATTATCACTAACAGTTAAAGACAATTTGCCATTTTTAACATCAATTATAGCACCAGCACTAGCTAAGAAATGCCTACCAAGAATAATGGGGATTTGGGAATCCTCCTCCATTTCAAGCACAACAAAATCAGCAGGTATGAAAAACTTACCAACACGGATAGGAACATCCTCCAAGATGCCTACAGGGTACTTGATGGACCGATCCTCCAATTGAAGTGAGATAGTTATGGGTTTTAGCTCACCTATCTCCAACTTCTTACACACAGAAAAGGGCATAAGACTAACACTAGCCCCCAAATCACACAGAGCTTTATCAAAATTTGTGTTGCCAATCAAATAGGGAATAGAGAAGCTACCTGGATCCTTTAACTTAAGAGGCAATTTATTTTGAATTAAGGTACTACACTCCTCAGTTAAAGCTACTGTCTCATATTCTTTTAGCATCCTCTTATTAGATAAGATGTCCTTAAGAAATTTAGCATAGGTAGGCATTTGTTTCAATGCCTCAGTGAAGAGTACATTAATGTACAATTTCTTAAGAACCTTTAGGAACTTCCCAAACTGCTTATCTAACTTTGCCTTAGCTAATCTTTGAGGGAAGGGAACCAGGGGTTGGTAAGGTTCATGGGGTATATACTTAGACACCTTTTCAGTAGTTTCTTCTTCTTCTAAGGGCTGTGTCTTTCCACTCCTCAAACTCACGGCTTTACAATGTTCATTGCCTGGGTTGACTTCAGGTTAACCAGGAAACCTACCTTGTTGCCTATGAGAAGTGCTTGCTTATTGGGCAATCTGGGTTTCCAACATCTTATTATGAATAGTTAAATTGTCAACCTTAACTGACAACTCTTTAATTGCCTCAGTCACAACTTGTCCATGGTGCCTAAACTCCTCATTCTGCTTAGACTGGCTCTCAACAAAATTCTCAAGAAGAGACTCAAGTCTAGATTTTTGTACCTGTGGGATTCCAGAAGAGGATTTAGCATTACCTTGCCCAGCTTGGTACTGACTATTCTGGTAAGAGAAGTTAGGATATGACCTCCAATCGGGGTTGTAAGTTTGATAATACGAATCATTCCTCCCCTTTTGGTTGAAGTCATGGAAATTGTGGCATGATTCCACTTGCTCCACCGGTGTACCTTATGAGGATCCAATTCCAACTTAGCATTCAGCACCAATGTGTCCTTGCGCTCCACAAATCTCACAAAAATTGTTAGAAGCACCTATGGAATTTACATGAGCTTTTTCAAACATGTCAAAACATTTATTCAAAGAATCAAACTTTGACATAATTAAATCAACACCATCTACCTCAAACTTACCTCCCAAGAGCTTTCTTGGGTTATGGCCTCTTTCATTAGCCCATTGGTGATGATTTGAAGCAACACTCTTAATAATCTCATAAGCTTCTGTGAGCCTTCAATTCATCAAAGCTCCACCAGCTGCGGAGTCAAGAGACACCTTCGAAGAATATTCTAAACCATTATAGAAGGTGTGAACGATTAACCATTTTTCTAACCCATGGTGTGGGCAGGCTTCCAGCAAAGCCTTATATCTATCTCAAGCTTTTGACAATGACTCGCCATCTTTCTAAACAAAGCTTATGATTTGGGTCCTTAGATGAGCAGTCTTGGAAGGTGAAAAGAATTTATTCAAGAAGGCTTGCTCCAATTGGTCCCAAATAGTTATCGTCTCAGCGGGAACAGACTTCAACCAAGCTCTAGCTCGATCTCTCAAAGATAATGGAAACAGGTAGAGACGAATAGCATCAACAGAGGCGCCTTTGATCTTGAGGGTCTCACAGAACTCCAAGAATATATCCACATGATCATTAGGATCCTATGACGGCAATCCTCCAAACTGGTTCTGCCTTATCATAGACAGTAAGGCAGGAGGTATGGTGAAGTGCCTAGCTTCAATGTCTAGCCGAGCAATTCCAGATCGCAAACCCCAAGCATTAGGGGCTGCATACTTTTTTAGTGGTCTATTATCCTCAGTTTCAGCCATGACAAATGTTAGTTTAGGTATTTCTCTAGCTCTTTGCCTTTGTTGTCTTCTCATTCTACGTAAAGTTCTTTCAATTTCAGGATCTACTTCAATAAGAGTCCTGGAACGTCGAGTACTTTGCATAAACAAGAGAAATTACCTGCAGAGAGCCAAAGAGAAATCAAGAACGTAAGAACCAGATAAAAAGAAAAAGGTTTAAAATAATTAAATTAAAAATTAAAATGATATTCAAGAAAAACACAGTCCCGGGCAATGGCGCCAAAAACTTGATGTGTGAAATCTGCAAGTGTGTGGTTTCATCATCAAGTAATCCACAGGGACTGTATCTATGAATACCAACTAATTAATTAATTCAATTAAATTAAATAAAAGGAAATATAATTGTTGATTAAGAAGAACGTAGTAACAAAGTAATTAAATAAATAAAAATCAAAGTGCAGAATTTAGAACAAAAATAGCAATTTATCAAGAAAGGTATTCAGATTCAAGAAAGCTTCCAAGATTGGGGTACCACAATGATACATGATAAATCCTATTTGGTAACCTTTTTATTAAATCTGAAATTCAATTGAAGGTGAATTACCCTAAATTCTTTCTCAAGATACAAGATTCGTGCCCAATTAAACCAATTCCTACTCTTGTGGTAATTTAATTTAAATTGAACTTATTACGCTTTGTGGTAATTCATTGAATCCTCGAAAGGGTAAAACTACTCTCGTGATTTAGACCTTAAATTCAATTCTTATGGTTCCAACACCTAGGTTCACCTCTCAGTACGTCCCTAAATGTCTATGAGATGCAAATAAGTAGCCAGCAAATTCACATGAATAAGAGCAATAAGGATTGAATCAAAGAACATTCAAGATTAATAAAAGGGGAAACAAAGTCAATTAATATTTATCCAAGTATCAAAGGGCATTGCCCAATCCTAGAAACAAAGAGAACTACTCAGACATGGAGAAGAAAGAATTAGAAAATATATTCATGAACATCTAAACCCGTAATCCAAGAGAGAAGAGGGAAGAAAGATCAAGAAAAAGAGCCTCCAATGTGCCTCATTCTATCCAAATTTGAATCCCTTAATTGTATTCAGAACATCTATTTATAACCTAGGATTTTTTTAATTGGCTAAAAAGCCCCAAAAGAAATAAAAATAAAAACTTAAAAACTACTGCGCACTGCGATCCACGGCCGTGGATCATTCCACAGCCAGGTCGTGGATCACCCTGCCAAAAAACCACTTCTGCATCATTTGAGTTCCACGATCGTGGATGGTTCCACGGCCTGGCCGTGGAACTCTCTAGAATCTCTCTTTTCCTCCTTCAAGTTGCTGCTCGATCCATGGCCATGGTTTGATCCACGGGCAGGCTGTGGATCCCTCTTGAATGATATTTTTGCACCTTTTTGCTATCCATTAAGCTCCAACTTCAATCATGCAAGCATTCCATTCAATCCAAGGCCAATTCAACATTAATCCTGTACAAGAACACCAAAAACACCATAGTTATCCGAATTAAGTGAAAAATAAACCAAAAAGGGAAACTAAAATGCCTAAAATGCTCAAGAATGCATGCAAAACAAGAACAAAATATGATGTTATTTCACACACATCACCAATCATACAAGTAGATAGCACAAATTGGGTTTGAAGCAAGAACTAGAGTGCTATTCTTGATAGATTGACCTATGTATACTATTCATGCCATATTTCAGGGTAAATGTTGTCAAATAGGCTAAAATTTTGATGCTGAATAGTTGAGACCTATATCTACAACTTTCATGTTGAACACTTTTCAAGAATCAGAGGTCTAGTAGGTGATATTGGGCTTGAAAGTCAGAACAGAGGTGCTAGAACTGGGCTTGAATACTCTGCAGCAATTGGCCTATATCTTAGGCTATAGGTGGCCAAATGAGGTGATTCTGGTGTCCATTTTGAAGCCAAGATCAAGCCCTACAACTTTGATGAATATTACATTTGCTTATTCTGACGCATTTAATGACTTCAGGGCTAAATGATTTTGGAGACAAGGAATCTCCATAATTTTCCACTCACCAAAAGTTATTTGGCATTTTTCACTCATTTTTCACTCATCCACTCACTAATAACTCTGCTCCCTTGTCATTTTGTATCTCTGATCTTCTATAAAAAGAGACCTTAATAGATCATTGAAGGTGTTAGGTGTTAGGTACCAAAATGATGTTAGTTTGTTACTAAGTTTTCTTGTAGTAATTTTTCTTTGTTCTAAATTGAAGTCATGTTCTTCTTCTTCTTTTTCTCTCTTCCTTTCTTCTTTTCTATGAGTAACTAAGTTTCATTTTGCTTGGGTGAAAGAGTGAAGCTCTTAGTAATGAAATAAGGTTAGATTAATTTCTCTCTTGTGCTTAAATGATATATTTTCAAGTGGTCATTATACGTATTATATTTTGTTTCCAATTAATTTAAAAATCCTCATTGTAAAGTGGGGTTCTTAATTTGTTATAAACAAAATATTGACACAATGAATGCTGGAATTCATTTACAAGTGGTGGTAATAATTAAAGAAAACATAATATAATTACGTATACTATTTTAATAAACTTTGAACGATGTATTTTCTGATTGGAACTTCCGTTACGTGTGGATTTTAATTGAGTTATAAAAAGAAATAATCTTGTTCTTATTTTATTTACTAATAGTGGATTTCCTAACCCAAGTAAATCTTTTTTATTTGTTGTGACAAAATATTTACTTTACCTTAATTAATTTTTCTTCATCAAGTCTCTGTGGTTCGACCTTAGACTCATTTAGAATTTATTACTTGAGATAAACTGCCCTTGGGTTTGTAACTTTTAATCCCGCATCAACCATCTACAAGAGTTAAGAAATATCTATGTCTAGAGTAGGTAGGGGAGTGATACAGTCCCTAAATATTGTAGTGCAACAAGTCAAAAGGAGCTTTAAAAAATGTGATTGGAAGCAACAAATGAAAGTTTTCTTTGTTTAGTAAGAGGACAAATATGACATATATTAGAATGTACATGTTTTGAAAAACTAATGGAAATCTTATCATATAGTAATTCAAGCCTAGTGATAATCACATATTTTATACATCAATAAACCCTCATTTTTAGTCATTTACACTCTCCATGTACTTAATTGATTGGGCTTTGTCATGTTTTGTAAGTTTGGGCTTAAATTGAGCTTAATTGATTTTTTTTCCAGCTTCATTAAGGTTTGACACTGTTTCTGTATTTCGGCCATATTTTGAGTTTTAGATATTTAAAAATTATGTATCTTACCTTGTAAGAAAGATGAGAGAGCTCTACAACTTTTATGCAGAGTTCCAAGGCAGAATCAAACATCTAATGGAGCTAATTGGACCTGAAAGTCAGAACACGAGGTCATAGACCCTTTGAGAATGTTTTGTCCATAACTTAAGTTGTAGACGTCCAAATGACATGGGGTTTGGGCCCAATTACTCAAAATGGACCCATCTTTGTAACTAATGGAGTTCTAATAACATGAGGCCAAATTAAGGGGTAGTTTATAGTTGTAGAAGAAAAAAACTGAGATCAGTTTTTCATTCCACATTTTTCTTACCTTCTTTCTCTATATCTAGATCTTTCTCTCTTCTTCTACCTTCTTCCTCAAGCTCCTTCATGGTGATGGATATGGAGAGATAAACTTCTATAATCAATTCAGAGATTCGTGAATAAATTTTGGTTTGGATTCTTGAGATCATGGTTCTGTTTTGTGCTTGAATTGCATTTGGATTCCTCTTCTTCGTCTTCTTCTTGATCTTGAATGCGTAAATGATGATTCTGTCTATGTTTGATTAGATCTTGATTTAAGATTGAGAATTATGAAGAATTTAGGATTAATTGATATGAATTAATCACAGAATTAAAGAGGTTATGTTACTGATTTGTGCTTAGGTTAATTGAATTCAGAGATCAAATTAACATAGATTCCAACATGAATTATGCGATTACAAATTTGTATGTCAATTGTTAATTGAATTCTAGATCAATGTCTAGTATGAATTATGGATTTAATGTAGAGATTTTAGTTGAATCAAAATTAACTTCAAATGCACTTCAAATATTTGTTAAAAGATCTATGATAGAATCAACATAATTTCGGATAGGTTTCTGAATTGATTGTTCTTTTAATTAAATTTCTTTCAGTTTAATTCTGTTATTTACATATTCTGAGTTCTCAAATCTTTTACCCAATTTTGGCTTGATCTTATCAAATTGTATTTATAATCCTTGAGAGACGATCCAGTGTTGTTTCCTATGCTACAAGCCATAGGCATAACTCGGTTATAATTTTGGTTGAGTTCGATGCTCGTCACCTAGCTAGGGAAAAAATGGCCTAGCCTACAAGAATGAGAACACACATTACAAGAATTGATTGACTTGAAAGAATATTTTTTAATATTATTGCTTAAATTACAATTGTATAGGTATGATCTACATTATCTAGACTTGTGACAATAATGACTTGCTTAAGATAGAACTAAATTACAAAAAATAAATTTATTCTAATACAAGAATCAAATCTGCCTATTAACAAAACCATAAAATAAATCTGTACAATAAATAAATAAATCTATATAATAAATTCCAACACTCCCCCTCAAGATGGTGAATTCATCTATCATTCCCAACTTGCCGGTAGGATCCTGAAAGCGCTCTATAAGTAGTCCCTTAGTTAAAACATTTGCTAACTGCTATCCTAAAGGAATGTATGTTGTGGTTATGAGTCCACTATCTAATTTCTCCTTGATAAAGTATCAATCTATCTCAATATGTTTTGTTCTGTCATGTTGAATCAAATTATGCGCAATGCTAATAGTTGATTTGTTGTCACAAAAAAGTTTCATAGGTGCTTCACGCTTTAGTTTCAAGTCATCTAATATAATCTTCATCCATAACAACTCACAAACTCCTTGTGCCATGGCTCGAAATTCAGCTTCTGCACTTGACTGAGCCACTACATTCTGTTTCTTACCTCTCCATGTTACTAAATTTCCACCCAGAAACATACAATAACTTGATGTTGACCTCCTGTCAGTAATGGATCCTGCATAGTCAACATCTATGTACATTTCCATTGATAGGTTTCCCCCTTTCTGAATACTAACCCTCTTCCAGGCATAGTCTTAAGATACTATAGAATTTGATCAGCAGTCTACCTGTGTCTCTCCCGCATATCATGTATGAATTGGCTAACAATACTGATAGCATATGCTAAATCTGGTATAGTATGTGCTAGATATATTAGTTTCCTTAGTAGTCTCTGGTATTGAGCTCTATCCACCTTGGGGCTCTCTTCATCACTTGCCATTTTGTGATTATGTTCAATCGGTACACCGGTAGGCTTACACTCAAGCTTTCCAGTCTCTTTGAGAAGATCTAGGACATATTTCCTTTGAAAAATGAAGATACGTTGTTTGGAGTAAGCAACTTCAATTCCAAGGAAGTACTTTAGCTTTCCAAGATCTTTCATTTCAAACTCAGCTGCTAATTTCTTCTTTAGGAATTGCTTCTCAACTAGATCACCTTATAATATAATGATGTCATCAACATACACAAGTATAACTGTGAGTTTACCTTCTAGTGAATGTTTAAAAAAAAGAGTATGATCACCTTGACTTTGTCTGTATCCCAGGGACACCATTATTTTTTTGAATCTTCTAAACCAAGTACGAGGAGACTACTTCAACCCATATAAAGCCTTCTTTTACCTGCATACCTTGTTCTTTCCACTAGTGGAGTCGTATCCAGAGGGAATTTCCATATAAACAACATACTCTAAGTCATCATGAAGAAATGCATTTTTAACATCAAATTAGTGTAATTCCCAGCCAAAGTGGGCAGTAAGGGAGAGTAAGATTCTTATAGTGTTCATCTTGGCTACTAGAGCAAATGTCTCCTCATAGTCAATTCCATAAGTCTGAGTGTATCCATGTGCCGCCAACCTTGCTTTATACCTGTCTAGTGTACCATTAGATTGATATTTCAAAGTATATATCCATCTACACCCTATTGTCCTTTTGTCACCTGGTCTCTCAACAATCTCCCATGTTCCATTTTTTTCCAATGCACCCATCTCCTCATTCATGGCTTGAATCTAGTTCTTATCTTTTAATGCTTCTTATATTGATGTTAGGATTTTGATAGAATTTATGGCTAAAATGAAACTCTGGTGCTGCTGGAAAAGATGTTTAGAAGAAACAAATTGAGAAATAGGGTACTTGGGATTGGGACAATACCTTTTCCCTTTCCTCAATGTAATGGGTAAGTCATCTAGGTCAAGTTCACAATTATTCAAAGATATATTATCAAATTCAGAAAAAAAGATTATCTGGGTTAGGTTAAAAAACAAGAAGTTCAGAGGTAAGAGAACTTGTATCTTTAGTACTTACCATTGGTTCGAATGCCTGAAGTTGCTGTTAGGCCAGTTTGGGTTTCCCTCTCCTCTGATATACCAATTTTGGTGTGCTAGCCTTGGCCTTGACATTAACTAGTTCAGGTGGGGTTCCAGAAGAATATGTTAATTCTTGTGTAGAGTCAGATGATAAAGGAAGGAAGGACCTAGGAGAGAAGAACTCAACCTCAGCTTCCTGAATGTTATCACTCTGAAGCTGAGGATGAGTAAAGAAAGACTCATTTTCATGAAAAGTGTCATCCATGGATATGAAAAAATGACGACTTGAAGGGTGATAGCATTTGTACCCATTCTTTTCAAGAGCATAACCCAGAAAAATACATTTGACAACACGGGGATCAAGTTTGCTGTGATATTGGTGATGTACATGGACAAAAGCCACACAACCAAAGAAACGAGATTGTCGACTCTGCATAATAGGAATAGATGGAAAGTGAGAGGTCATGAGTTAGATTGGACTTACATTACCCAGGACATGAGATGGTAACTAATTGATTAAATATATAGTAGTTAAAATAACTTCGCCCCAGTATGAGCTAGGAACAGACATTTTGGAATAGTAAAGCTCTGGTGATTTCAAGTAAATGATGATTTTTTTCTTTTTGCAACACCATTTTGCTGAGGAGTATCAACACACGTAAGTTCATGCACAATACCATGTTTTTTAATAAATGTAGATAAATTTTGGTTGACATACTCCTTACCATTATCAAAATACAAATACCTAATGGACTTTCTAAATTGGGTCTAAACCATGCGATAAAACTGAACAAATAACTAAAACACATTTGATTTGTCTTTCATTAAAAAGAACCAAGTTACTCGAGTATAATCATTAATGAAAGAAACAAATCATTTAGTGCCAGAAATGTTAGAAATAGATGCAGGATCCCAGACATCAGAGTGGATAAGTGCAAAAGGCTCTACAATTTTATTAAAAGTAAGTGAAAATGTGACACAATGGTGTTTGGAAAACTCACAAACATCATAATGAAAAACTCAGTAGATTCTTTTAAAAATAAAAATGGAAACATAAACTTAAGTAAAGAAAAAGGTGGATATCTCATATGCTTGTGTTGTAGCCAAATTTGAGAAGTAAGATACTCAGAATTGGACTGATGACAATAAGATAGCAACTTCTGATCAGGACTACCATGAACTAGCACATTAATGAAATAGTACAACCCTCCTTGTTCCTTAGCAACTCCAATTGTCCTCCCCGTGACAAGATCCTGAAAGACACAATGAGAATGAAAAATGTTACAATACAATTATTGTCTTTAGTAAGCCTATGAATGGAAATAAGATTATGGGTAAGTTTGGGAACATGGAGCACATTGTATAAGTGTAGAGAGGGCTAGATTTTAATAGTACTAGAAACCACAACTAAGGTGTGAGAACCATCAGCTATGGTTATATGATGCTTATTAGAAGAGAGTTGATAAGATAACAGAGGTGGTGAATAAAAGGTCATATGATCAGTTGCACCATAATCCATAATCCATAAATTCGCAGTACCAGAAGCATTAAAAGATTGAAAACAAAAATTCTTACTAGTTTGGTCATCTGACATATACATTTTTTTTTTTACGTTGAGATGCTGAGAAGACAAAAAAGACATAATTAATATATTGAAGAGAACAGACAGATGGAATGAATGTGGTGTGGCAAGATTTTGCTCATGGGTCACCGACTCTGGTGAAGACGACAGTGACTAGCAAGCTGGGCATGGTGCAGTGGCAAAGAAGAGGTGCTGAATGGAAGTGAGCTTGGGTCTGGTGTGGGAGGTGGATCTGGCCGGACCATGCTTGGATCTGGTCAGCCTATGCTCGAATTTAGTGTGGGATGTAGATCTGGCCAAGCTATGCTTGGATCTGGTGTGGGACGTGGATCTGGTCGGACTATGCTCAGATCTGGTATGGGACGTACACAGATATGTTTCTTCATCTCCAATCAACAAGTCGATGACGATGCTCCTATTGTTGAGGAAACAACCCACAAGAAGAAGCCTCAACCGTAGGAAGATGATACTCCTGCTGTTGAGGATGTGAAGGAAGATGACAAAGATGATGCTCCTGAGATTGATTAAAGGCAGCAATGAAGGCTACTAAAAACCCATCGATGAAGTCTGGTTCTAAACCCAGTAATAAAGGCTGGTCCGATCAGTAATGAATGCTGAATGTAGCGAAAACAATAGAGGCTCCCAAATCAGGATCTCTAATACCAACTTGAAAGAATATTTCTGAATATTATTGCGTAAATTATAATTGTACAGGTATGGTCTACATTATATAGACTTGTGACAATGACTTGCCTAAAATAGAACTAAATTATAGAAAATAAATTTATCTTAATACAAGAATTAAATTTATCCCAATAACAGAAATCATAAAATAAATCTGTACAATAAAGAAATAAAGCTATACAATAAAGTCCAATAGATTGAAACATCAACAAAATGAGAAGTGCACTAAGATGATGATGGATGAGCCTTGAAGAGATATAATCCTTCATATAGTTCACCCTTGCCAATCATCCTCAAGAGCTTGAGGTCTTGTATGATGAAAAAGGTAGGATTAAACAAGATAAAAATGTTAGAATCTTGTAATAAGGCATTAACAGAAATCAAATTCATATGAATGACTATATAAAACATTGGATAATTGGAAAGTAGGAGTAAGCTGAACAATACCAACGGATTCAATTTGGATTTTTTGGTCCTTGATAATCATATATATTATATATTAATAAGCCCTCATTTTTAGTCATTTACACTCTCCATGTACTTAATTAATTTATGCTTGGTCAAATTTTGTAAATTTGGGCTCAAATTGGACCTAATTAAATTTTTCCAGCATTATTGAGTTTTGATGTTGTTTCTGTATTTCGGCTATAACTTGAGTTTTAAATATCTGAAAATTATGCATTTTACCTTACAGCAAAGCTGAGAGGAAGCTCTACAACTTTGATGAAGAGCTCGAAGTCTTAATCAGATGTCTAGTATAGCTAATTGGGCCTGGAAGTTCAGACTCAGGTTTGGAGAGCATATAACATTAAAGTGGGCATATCATGATCAATTCAAATCCAATTCAAATGAAACTTGAGCCATTACATTCCTACAAGGCCCAGCTATGTGTGGGAAGTGTAATAAGGCACTAGTGGCCAATTTAGGGGCAGTTTAAAGATTTAGAAATGGGAATCTGAGAATCAACCTCTCATTCTACACTTTTCTCTTCTTCTCTCTAAAACTTCTTCCTCCTCCTTCTGTAACGTCCCTTTTTAAGAGGGAACGTCACATCAAAAATAAGCAATGCAGAAATAAATCATAAATCAAGACCTGGTTCATTATAAATTAGATAAGTCGGTTTAGTTATGATCGTATAATTAGCTTAGTGAATTTCTTTTTTTTGTTATAAATAAAAAATATAGTGACAAAATGTGGTTACGGCAAAGAAAAAAATAAAAGTAAATCATACATTCGATCAACATACGTTTATATATATATATATATATATATATATATATATATATATATATATCATCATCATCATCATCATCATCATCATATCAAACTTGTTTAGTTACAACACCTGATATACAAAAAGCAAAACTATGCATGCCCCAAAAGATTATACATGTACAGCCCACCAAAAATAAATCATCAGGCCCCAAAAAGAACACAGATAGACATAAGTGACTATCGACAGTATCAGCCCCTAAGAAGAAAAAGAAGGAACCGAGGTTGGATCCTCCTCGGGGTCTTCCTCGTCAAAGGAAACCCTCATTGGAGCCACCGAATTACGGGCGGGGGCTTGAGCAGTAGTGAGGAAGGAATTCTCCTATGGGGAGTAATAATGTTCACCCCACATATCCCTAATGGGCAAGTAAAATTCTAAATGTAAACGAACACTACTGGTAAAGATGGGCGGATCATAACCCCCCAAGCTAAAGACACTATCACGCCTCCCAAATAAACACAGCGATCCGAAGCTAGGTTAATATGCCAGCAGCTCGGACCTCCGAGGAAAGTCAGTCGCACATAACCCAAAAAGCCTTGAGGATGTGACATCATGATCAAACAGGTGCTAGTCAAAGTTAGGCCAGAAACTTGGGAATTCGTGTACTTCTCTTTTTTCACCGACGTCTTCAGATAATCACATAAGTAAAATAGAATATCAAAAAATATAGAAAAGAGGTAAGACATTCTACATTCAGTACCTATTATGGCAGTAAGGAAACAAAACGACGCATGACGTCCACATAACATTTTAGGATTAGTAACTAGCATTAAAACAGATAATAAACAACTTAGCAATTTCAGGCATTTATAACAGTAATAAGATAACAGATTAAATTTTCATATAAATAAGTAAATGTCAGATAATATGATGACTCACTATGCACATGCACTTGATACTAAAAAACTTATTCCATGGAGCTAGACACATACATCGGAGAGAATGATCAGGAGATATGTCTGTATCGTGGCTACCGAGGCCTTTAAGTGCTAAAATTCTCAACTTATCAACGTACACATCATAGCATTGTACAAGACATTCTACACAGATCTCGATATAGGACAGTGTCTAGGTCCAGATCGTCAGTGCATTTGCATCGGTCTACCCCATGGACAGAAGAGCTACCAACTGTCCATTGTAAGGTACCTGCACCCCGACGCCTCCAAGGTCAATAAGTGACCAACACTTGTCTATTCGCACCTGCACATAGGTGTGATACAACTGCTAGGCAACATGGCCTTAACAATAGTCTAATGGACTTTCTTAATGTATGCTTCAATCATGCTCATCATGTTAGACTATATCAATCATGCTTTAAATGCATATGGATTCAATGCATACATATATATTCATATATGGTTTCACAACCATATCATATCATGTCTAAAATCACTTGTCATATTGTTTACCAACACTCATTGATCCCATTCACGGACCCACATTAAGTCAATATCAAACCTTAAGGGTGAACACAACACCATTCATTATGTTTCTCATAACCTCACCCATACTCATATTATTTCTTTATTCACAATTATTCTAAGCTATAAGACAAACTCTCATCCTTGGTTTTTTCCATTTTATGAACCCCTAATTAACTTCTAATCATTCAATTAATTAAGTTTAATAAGTTTATCTTAGTACAAAACCCTCGTGTCAAGTGCCCAAGGAGACCATGAGCCTCTAAGGGGCTAGAAAAACTCACAAACTTTCATCACTCAATTTACACGACTGTGAGGAATTACACGGCCTCGATTTCATGGCCGTGCCAAAATGCACGGCCTAGGCCGTGTATGCCTTTGGAATTCTGTAGAAAACGGCCAAACCATTTTCTGACATGCCTGGATTACATGGCCGTGCGCCCTCACACGGTCTAAGCCATGTAATCCTCTAGAAGTGCAAAAAATCACCAAAAATCCATTCCATCTTTCAAACATTTCAAGATCCATCAACATACATCAAAATCATGCTATTCAAACAATCAAAACTCAACCAAAATCACTCAACCAAATGGGTACCCCATAAATGGGTTTCACCCCATCAACACAACAATAAGTTCCTCACTACCAAAATGGGTTGAAGAGAATAATCTTCCTCTTACCTAAGAGAAGAACAAAGAAAGTAGACACTTTTTTCCCTTGGAAATTCATTCTTCACCACCTCAAAACCCTAGAGTGTTCAAATCCATAAAAATCAAAATCAAAGCTTGGAAATGCTATCTATAGTCACCAAAGTGACCATGGATCACGAAAATAAGATGGAAGAATGAAAAAGCTATAATCTTTTACCTTAAAGCTTCAAGCTTTGAGCTTCAATGGTGGAAGAAGATGAAATGGAGGGAATGAGTGAGCTCCTTGAAGATGATTCCAACAAAAGGAAGTCTTCCAAGTCAAGAGGTGGATTTCAAACAAAAGAGAAGCTTGAAAAAAATCAAACAAATGTGGTGGGTGAAAGGATGTGGCTGCCATGGAGTTAGAGAGAGGGAGGAGAAATGTGAAGACAAAAGATGAAGAGAGAGAAGTTGATATTAGAAATGATGATGACTTTTAGGGTTCTGAAATTAGAATAGAACTAATTAAATGAAAAGTGAATATTTGGTCTCCAAATTGGCCATGCAACCGTGGAATGTGAGAAGAAGGGAGAGGGTGTGTAGCTTCATTGAGAAGCTTGATAGCTTTTTCAAAAGTAGATTTAATTAGATATAAAATAGATTACATTTGGATAGGATAATTAGGTGATAGGGTAATTCAAATAATAGGATAATATGGTGATTAGGGTTTTCACTATAAGATATTACCCAATGGATAATTGTTACAGTGCACAAAGCCAGAATTAATTATCCAACAGATAATAGAGCGTATCACAAAATTTTACTTAACAGTACGTACAGAGATTTTATTTATCAGATAAAATCTTGAAAAATGTAAATCTCGTAAACTTTGTCTGACCTTGGGTTTTGTAAGATCCTCCATCGACGTTTCCACAGTCCAAAATTTACGAGCCTCGGGGAAAATATTTCATTTTCCCGGCTCCGCTCAGTGCCCACACAAAACGAGAAATATATTAAAATATTCAATATTTCTGGAAAAATTCACAAAAATTCTCAAAAATCACAAATATTAGAAAATGACTATTTATCATGAAATAAATAATTTTCGGAGTGTTACACTGACTCTGCTTAGTGTGCACGTAAAATGAAAAATATATTAAAATATTTGACATTTCTGAAAAAAATCTAATTTTTTTTTCAAAAATCACAAATATTATAAAATGATTATTTATGATGAAACAAATAATTTTTGGGGTGTTACAACTCTCCACTTCTAAAAAGAAATTTCGTCCTTGAAATTTTCATACCTTAGAACAATTGTGGGTATTGCTCCTTCATCTTGTCTTCTAGTTCCTATGTCGCATCTCTGGTCGTTTCGTTCCAGATCACTTTCATTAATGAAATTTCCTTTCCTTTGAGTTATTTTACTCTCCTATCTTCAATCCTTATAGGAGGTGCCTCATAGGTTAAGTTCTCTTTCAATTGTACTGTATTCAGTGCTATGACATGATTCAGGTCAGAAATGTATTTTCGTAGTTGTGACACATGAAAGACATTGTGAAGGTTTGAAAGAAAAGGGGGTAAGGCTATCTGATAAGCTACTAGACCTATCCTGCGAAGAATTGGTAAGGTCCAAGGAATTTGGGAGTAAGTTTTCTAGATTTCAAAACTCGGTCGACCCTAGTCGTTGGCGTGACTTTCAAAAATACATGCTCGCC
The DNA here is from genome assembly GCA_029884595.1 of Ormosia semicastrata. NCBI lineage: Eukaryota > Viridiplantae > Streptophyta > Magnoliopsida > Fabales > Fabaceae > Ormosia > Ormosia semicastrata. Next base: position 1,726,199 of record JAQQTO010000040.1, read on the forward strand.
TTCCTCAAACTCAAGAGGATTTCTCCTTTTGCCCGCATAGCTCTTCTGCTAACTTTGAGTCGTCCTTATCTTTTCCTGAATCATCTTGACCTTCTCAGTCGTCTGCTGTATAATATCAAGTCCAACAGTAAGGCACTCTCAGTCTTGGTACTATCACAAAGGCATTCGGCATCGTCGTCCATACAGAGCTTCATAGGGTGCCATCCCTATGCTTGAATAAAAACTGTTGTTGTAGGTAAGCTCTACCAATGGTCAAACTTCATCCTAACTCCCAGTCTGTTCTAAAGCACAAGCCCTGAGCAAATCTTTCAACGATTGGATCATTCTTTCCGATTGCCTATCGGTTTATGGATGGTAAGCAGACTTCAGTCGTAGCTTTGTTCCCAATGCTTCTTGCAAACTTTGCCAAATCTTTGAGGTGAACCTTGGATCCCTGTTAGAAATGATACTGGTAGGCACACTATGTAGCCTAACGATCTCACCGATATACTGCTGGGTCAACTTCTCCATGTTGTCTCTTATGTTGATTGGCAAGAAGTGTGCTGACTTCGTGAGTCGATTAACGATTACCCATATTGAGTCATAACCTTTTCTGGTCTTTAGCAATCCAACCACAAAATCCATTACAATGCTATCCCACTTCTATTCGAGAATAGATAGAGGTTGCAACAGTCCTGATGATCTTTGATGTTCCACATTTGCTTTCTGGCAAACCAGACAAGAAGACACACATCTGGTAATGTTATTCTTCATTCTGTGCCACCAAAACAACTTCTTTAGGTCTTGGTACATTTTAGTTATCCCTGGGTGCATACTTAACTTGCTCGTGTGAGTGTGTTCAAGTATATACTTCCTTAGCTCTTGATCCCTGGGTATACAAACCCTACCTTGGAACCTTAGAATTTCATCTGTTCCTTCCTCGAATGTTGTCGCATTACCTTGCCTTATCAGCTCTCTTTCCTCTTGTAAGAACTTATAAATTTTCTGCTTTTCTCGGATGTCTTCCTTTAATTCACTTGAGATAGTAACCATGTTTATGCAAATTTTTGCCGGTGTTAATTCTATGAAAGATCATACATCCCTAAATTGCTTTATCAAATTTTTTTCCTTGATCATCATGGCTGAGATACTGAGTATCTTCCTACTTAAAGCATCTGCCACGACGTTTGTCTTTCCAAGGTGATATAGAAGTCAAAAATCATAATCTTTAAGAAACTGCAACCACTTGCGCTATCTCATATTCAACTCCTTTTGATCATATAAGTACTTCAATCTCTTGTGGTCATTAAAGATGTTGAATTTCGCTCCATACAGGAAATGTCTCCATATCTTCAAAGCGAAAACCATAGCTGCTAACTTTAAGTCATGTGTCAGATAGTTCTTCTCATGCACTGGCAACTGTCTCGAAGCATAAGCCACCATTTTTTCCATTTTGCATAAGCACAGCTCCTAATCCTTGATATGAAGCATCACAATACACTTTGAAGGGTTCATTCGAATCGGGTAGAACTAACACTAGTGAAGTAGTTAATCCTCTCTTCAATTCTTGGAAGCTCACTTCACAAGCATTAGTCCACTCAAAGGCTTGATTCTTCCTCGTAAGTTGAGTGAGAGGCCCTGTTATTTTAGAGAATCCTTCAATGAACCTTTGATAGTATCCAGCCAATCCCACAAAGCTTTGAATTTCTGTCACTATCTTTGGTTGTTCCTATTGTAGAACTGCTTCTACTTTTAGAGGATCTACTGCAATCCCCTCCTTTGAGATCGCATGGCCCAAAAACTTGACTTCGTCCAGCCAAAATTCACACTTTGACAATTTGGCGTACAACTTCTTCTCCTTCAGAATCTGGAGAACTATATTGAGGTGTTCAATATGATACTCCTAATTTTGAGAGTAGATCAGAATGTCGTCTATGAAGACAATAACGAATCTGTCCAAGTAAGGATGAAAGATTCTGTTCATGTAGTCTATGAAGATGGCAGGTGCATTTGTCACACCAAACTGCATCACAAGGTACTCGTAGTGACCGTAACGGGTACGATAAGTCATCTTGGGAATATCCTCCACCTTTACTCGAATTTGATGGTAACTCGATCGCAGATCGATCTTAGAGAATATTGCTGCTCTTTTTAATTGATCCATTAAGTCATTTATTCTTAGAAGTGGATATTTATTCTTGATTGTGACCTTATTCAGCTGGCGATAGTCCACACACAATCGTGAAGTACAATCCTTCTTTCAGACTAGCAACATTGGTGTTTCCCAGGGTGATACACTGGGTTTAACAAACTGCTTTTCCAAAAGTTCTTCTAACTGCTTCTTAAGCTCTGCTAACTCCGATGGTGACATTTTGTAAGGTGCTACAGATACAGGACCAGATCTGGGTATAAGATCAATAGTGAACTCTATTTCCCGCTTCGGCAGTAAATTAGGTACATCATCAGGAAAGACTTCAGGAAACTTGTTAACCACTGGAATTGCATTCACATCAACCTCACTCTCGACTTTCAAGGAAGACAATAGCATGTATCCCTGTGCTCCTTCTTTCAAGAAAGCTCGAACTTAGTTGGCTGTAAAAAATCTAGAATCCTCATCCATAGGGAAAACTATGGTCTTACTAGAGCAATCTAACAGAATATGGTTGGAAGACAACCAATCCATCCCTAAAATTATGTCTAACTGAGAAAGGGGTAAACAGATCAAATCAACATAAAAGATTCGACCCTCAACAATCAAAGGACAATTCAAACAGACTTTTGTAGTAACAATAGGTTTATCAGTGGGAGTAGAAATAGTCAAGTCAAAAGGTAAGGAAGACACAGGTAAACCAAGTCGTTGCACACAGTCATAAGAAATGAAAGTGTGGGTTGCCCCAGAGTCATACAGTACAGTCAAAAGATTACCTCCTATGGCACCTTCTCCTTGTATCAGATCTTCTGATTTAAAGGCTTCAGCTCCACTTATGGTATAGACTCAGCCCCCTGCCTATGGCTTTCTAGCTCGTGTGGCATTGACTGAAGGCTCAGCCTTAGCTTGGTTGTAGTCTCTGGAGACGTGTCCAGGTTTTCCACATTAATAATAGATAATTCCCCTGATGGAACAATCCCTTGTTAGGTGATCCTTCCCGCACTTCATACACCTTGGCGAAGATGCCACATCCTAACCAGTTCAACTTCCACCAGGACCTCCGCTTGAACCTCCACCAGATGTCTGCTGCTGATTTCTCGAAGGTCAGGAATAAGGCTTCTTCTAAAAGCAATTCGTGTTGTTGCCGCCTCCTCTTTGGAACCTAGTAGGTCCAAAGTTTTGATTTCTTGTGTCCCGAGCTTGATCCAGAGCTTCCACCTGGCAGCACGTATCTAACAGCTCTGAAAATTGGTTAATCTTTAAGGTGATGACTACTCCTTTCACTTTGTGCCTCAGTCCTTTCTCGAATTTTTTACACTTCCACACCTCGTCTGGCTAGTGCTAGAAATATGTTGAAAATTTTGACAAGCTTTCAAACCGTGCGGTATATTCACTGATAATTAAGTTCCTTTGCCTCAAGCTAAGAACTCCATCTCCTTTGCATGCCTTGCGCTTGCGGGGAAATATTTTTCCAAGAACTTATTCTTGAATACCTCCCAAGTGATTACGCGACCTTCAGCTTCTAACACTCTCTGTGCCCCGTTCCATCAGTCTTCAGCATCCTCAATCAGCATAAAAGCGGCATAAGTTACCTTTTCGTCATTGGCACAGTTCATGCCTCTAAAGATTTTCTTCAGTTCCTTGATCCACAGACTAGTTTTCTCCGGATCAAATTCTCCTTTAAACTGAGGAGGGTTGTGGCAATGGAACTCTGCCAAATTTTGAGTGTCAGCTGTAGCTTCTAGCTGTTGAGCAGGCTTTTCTTGCTGTTGAGCATCTCTCTCCATTTGTTGCGCGATAACCTCGACCATTCGTTGCATATCCTCAATTGCTACAGCCATGTCTCCACCTCATGCCATTATGTTCTTTTAGAGTTAGATTAACTGAAAACACAAGAAAATATTAGATATATCCTTTTGGAATACCAATCACAGAGAATCACATAACACAAACAAAACAGACTTAACCACAAAGACCTAAAAGAAAACTTAAACTAGGCTCTGATATCAACTTAATGTAACGCCCCTTTTTAAGAGGGAACGTCACATCAAAAATAAGCAATGCATAAATAAATCATAAATCAAGACCCGGGTCATTATAAATTAGATAAGTCGGTTTAGCTGTGATCGTATAATTAACTTAGCAAATTTCTTTTTTTTATAAATAATAAAATATGGTGACGAAACGTGGTTACGGCAAAGAATAAAATAAAAGTAAACCATACATTCGATCAACGTACGTATATATATATATATATATATATATATATATATATATATATATATATCATCATATCAAACTTGTTTAGTTACAACACCTGATATACAAAATGCAAAACTATACATGCCCCAAAAGATTATACATGTACAACCCACCAAAAATAAATCATTAGGCCCCAAAAAATACACAAATAGCTATTAGTGACTATCGACAGTAATAGCCCCTAAGAAGAAAGAGAATGAGCTGAGGCTGGATCCTCCTCGGGGTCTTCCTCGTCAGAGGAAACCCTCATTAGAGTCACTAATTTACGGGCGAGGGCTCGAGCAGTAGAGAGGAAGGAATCCTCCTGTAGGGAGTAATAACGTTCACCCCACATATCCTGAATGGACAAGTAAAATTCTAAACAGAAACGAACACTACAGGTAAATATGGGTGAATCATAAAGCCTCCAAGCTAAAGACACTGTCACGTCTCCCAGATAAACACAGCGGTCTGAGCTAGGTTAATATGCCAGCAACTCGGACCTCCGAGGAAAGTCAGTCACACATAACACAAAAAGCCTTAAGGACGTGACGTTATGATCAAATAGGTGCTAGTCAAAGTCAGGCCAGAAACTCGGGAATTCGTGTACCTCTCTTTTTTCGCTGACATCTTCAGAGAATCACAAAAGTAAAATAGAATAGCAAAAAATACAGAAAAGACGTAAGACATTCTACATTCAGTACCTATTATGGCAGTAAAGAAACAAAACGGCGCATGACGCCCACATAACATTTCAAGAATAGTACCAACATTAAAATAGATAATAAACAACTTAGCAATTTTGGGCAGTTATAACAGTAATAAGATAACAGATTAAATTTTCATATAAATAAGTAAATGTCAGATCATATGATGACTCACTATGCACACACACATGATACTAAAAATCCTACTCCATGGAGCTAGAAACAAACATCAGAGAGAATGATCAGGAGATATATCTATATCGCAGCTGTCGAGGCCTTCAAGTGCTAAAATTCTTAACTTATCACCGTGCATATCATGGCATTGTACAAGACATTCTACACAGATCTCAATATAGGACAGTGTCTCGATTCGGATCGTCAGTGCATTTACATCGGTCTGCCCCATGGACAGAAGAACTACCAATTGTCCATTGCGAGGTACCCGCACCTCGATGCCCCCAAGGTCAACAAGTGACCTACACTTGTTTATTTGCACCCACACATAGGTGTGATTCAACTCCTAGGCAACATGGCCTTAACAATAGTCCAACAGACTTTCTTAATGTGTGCTTTAATCATGCTCATCATGTCAGACTATATCAATCATGCTTCAAATGCATATGGATTCAATGCATACATATATATTCATATATGGATTCACAACCATATCATATAATGTCTAAAATCACTTGTCATATTGTTTACCAACAATCATTGATCCCATTCACAGACCCACATCAAGTCAATATCAAACCTTTAGGGTGAACACAACACCATTCATAGTTATTATAAAAGTTAAACCTTAATTTTATTATGTTTCTCACAACCTCACCCATACTCATGTTCTTTCTTTATTCACAATTATTCTAAGCTATAAGACAAACTCTTATCCTTGGTTCTTTCTATTTTATGAATCCCTAATCAACTTCTAATCATTCAATTAATTAAGTTTAATAAGTTTATCTTAGTATAAAAGTCTCGTGTCAAGTGCCCAAGGAGACCATGAGCCTCCAAGGGGCTAGAAAAACTCACAAACTTTCATCACTCAGGTTACACGGCTGTGAGGAATTACACGACCTCGATTTCACGGTAGTGCCAAAATACACAGTCGTGCCAAAATGCACGGCCTAGGCTGTGTACGCCTCTGCAATTTTGCAGAAAACACCCAGACCATTTTCTGACACTCCTGGATTACACGGCTATGCGCCCTCACACGGCCTAGGCAGTGTAATCCTCTGGAAGTGCGAAAAATCACCAAAACTCCATTCCATCTTTTAAACATTCCAAGATCCATCAACATACATCAAAATCATGTTATTCAAATAATCAGAACTCAACCAAAATCACTCAAACAAATGGGTACCCCACAAATGGGTTTCACCCCATCAACACAACAATAAGTTCCTCACCACCAAAATGGGTTGAAGAGAATAATCTTCCTCTTACCTAAGAGAAGAACAAAGAAAGCAGACTCTTTTTTCCCTTGGAAATTCATTCTTCACCACCTCAAAACCCTAGAGTGTTCAAATCCATAAAAATCAAAATCAAAGCTTGGAAATGCTATCTATAGTCACCAAAGTGACCATGGATCACGAAAATAAGATGGAAAAATGAAAAAGCTATAATCTTTTACCTTAAAGCTTCAAGCTTTAAGCTTCAATGGTGGAAGAAGATGAAATATAGGGAATGGATGAGCTCCTTGAAGATGATTCCAACAAAAGGAAGTCTTCCAAGTCAAGAGGTGGATTTCAAACAAAAGAGAAGATTGAAAAAAATCAAACAAATATGGTGGGTGAAAGGATGTGGCCGCCGTGGAGTTAGAGAGAGGGAGGAGAAATGTGAAGAGAAAATATGAAGAGAGAGAAGTTGATAGTAGAAATGATGATGGCTTTTAGGGTTTTAAAATTAGAATAGAACTAATTAAATGAAAAGTGAATATTTGGTCTCCAAATTGGCCATGCAGCCGTGGAGTGTGAGAGGAAGAGAGAGGGTGTGTAGCTTCCTTGAGAAGCTTGGTAGCTTTTTTAAAAGTGGATTTGATTAGATATAAAGCAGATTACATTTGGATAGAATAATTAGGTGATAGGATAATTAAAATAATAGGATAATATGGTGATTAGGGTTTTCACTGCAAGCTATTACCCAATGGATAATTGTTACAGTGCACAAAGCCAGTATTAATTATCCAACGGATAATAGAGCGTATCACAAAATTTTACTTAACAGTACGTACAAAGATTTTATTTATCATATCAAACCTCAAAAAATGTAAACCTTGTATACTGTGTCTGACCTCGGGTTTGGTAAGACCCCCCGTCGATGTTTCCACAGTCCAAAGTTTGCTAGCCTCAAGGAAAATATTTCATTTTTCCAGCTCCGCTCAGCGTGCACGCAAAATAAAAAATATTTTAAAATATTCAACATTTCCGGAAAAATCCACAAAAATTCTCAAAAATCACAAATATTGGAAAATGACTATTTATCAGGAAACAAATAATTTCTGGGGTGTTACACTAACTCTACTCAGTGTGCACACAAACCAAAGAATATATTAAAATATTTGACGTTTCCCGAAAAATATAAAAAAATTTCAAAAATCATAAATATTATAAAATAATTATTTATGATGAAACAAATAATTTTCGGGATGTTACACCTTCTCTCTAGAATTTTGTTTTTTTTTTTTTTTATTTTTCTGAGTTCTCCCTTCTCATGGAGGGGTAGGGCCTTTAGATCAATCCAAGAGATTGAACAACGTGATGCTTAGTCTTGAGATTCTACTTTAATTATTATATTAATCTATTAATCAAGTCTCTATTCTTCTTCTTCTCTTTGTTAATTCTGGTTGTTTGATTAGAATTTTCATATGTTATTTGCTTAATTATCATGTGCAAAGAGATGAACTCAGAGATTAAACAAGACATTGAAGGTGTTTGATGAAATGTTTAACTTGGTTAGATCTTGGCTTTTAAGTTAATTTTGGTTTAGATGGGTGTTTAATTTGTCTAACCTTAATTAATTGAATCTTGGAAGCGTTTCTTGTAGAAGATGCATGGATCATTGAGAGGCATCTTGAAGTGATCTAAAACCAAGGATTTGATTAATAATTGAATGGACCTATAATAATCAAGGATGGAATAAAATCAAGTTTGGTTAATTTTCTTGGATTGGTTGCTTTATTAATTTTGTTTTATCCTTTTATTTTTTTAAATTCTGTTATTTACATTTTCTATATACTCAACCCCTCTTTCCAATTTCGGATTGATCTGGTTAAATTGCAACTAAAATCCTTGAGAGACGATTCGGTGTTGACTTCTATGTTACAAGTCATAGGTATAACTCGGTTTTAATTTTGATTGAGTTCGGCGCTCGTCAAAATTTTGGCGTTGTTGTCGGGGATCATTCTGATTTTGATCAATCTTATTAAGAGTATATTTGACTACTAATCCCTCACTAACCCTTGTGTTGCTATGTGTTGGTGGTTTTCAGGCAAAAACGGGTGATTACGGGTCATTTTGCATAATTTCGTACTGACAACAAACATACTCAGAATAAGCTAATACTTGGTCAGTAGAAGGAAAATGGCCAAATGAACAAGGCTCATGATGAATTATGAGGTCACCCTTACTTTGCCAAAATTCCATCGTTTAAACCATTTTTTTAATTTTTAATATTTTTTATTACTTTTTTTAGTTTCATTTTTGTGTACTTTTCATACTGTGATGGTCCCATAATTTTTAAAAATATTTAGATATAGTTTCTATTAAGGTTTTTGTGTGATTTTTACCATTGCTTTGTGTTTTGAGTCCTTATAGTGATATTTAATATTCTTGATACCATGAAATATCCTTTAGAAGAGAACTTTGTTTTTCAGTTAGATATGATTTATTTGTTTGTTGATGATATGCATGTTGATATGCTAGCTGAATTTCATGAAATTGTGGGATTTTTGGATAGTATTGATTTTCCTGAATATTCTGGATGTGATGGGACTAGTATGTGTACTGCTTATTCTGAAATTTTTGCTGTTGTGGAAGATGCTACTGCATGTTTGAAATTTCCTTATTCTATGAGTTATGATCATGTTGTTTTAGAAGATTGCACAGAGATTACAGGTAATGTTGCAGTTAAATTAGCAAAATTAATTTCTTCAACTAGCTTGATACCTTCAGTGCAGCAACTACCTAATCTTGAGTTGAAAGCCATTGAAGAATTTTTAGAAAAGGGAGAAGAAAAGCACCAGATGGTGGTCATTGCTGTGGTGGATTTTGTTTTTAGGCCATGGTCCAACATAAACAAGGAAAATGAAGTTGCTCAAGTACATATATTACATTCTAGTGGTGCAGACATGGAAATTAAGGAAGACCAATGGGACCCCGATGGAAGCTCTCCTACTTCAAGTCATGTTTCCAGTCATGTTGCAAACTTAACTTGGTCTCGGTCATTACACTTCAAGCAATGGGACCCTGGTGGAAGTATTTTCACTTGATAAGGATGTTTCTTTTTTTTCCATCTCCTTTATTTTACTTGCCCTTCATTAATTGATGATTTTGATAGATGTTATTTTTCTTTTGAGCTTTACATTGTGGATAATATCAAATTTGTGATTGGCTATACTACAATGAGGTTTAAGTTTTGATGATAACAAACATGAAGATGATGAGAAGACCAAGTCCAAGAACTTCAAGATTAGCTCTAGGACTTAGAGTTTTTTTTTTACAGAGATCTATCTTGGATATCTCTTGGTTTTGCAAGATAAGATACAAATGTTTTTGAAAAGTGTTTAAACATCTGGGCCTTTTCTCAAAACTTTTTAAAACATTTTTGAAACAGATTTATTCGAATGAAGCATTCTTTATTCGAATAAATCAAGTCTAGAAAATTTGTGTTTAAACTGAGCTATTCAAATAACTCAGTAGTTATTCGAATAATGTTTTAAATTAGCTGTTGCGCGCCTCTGTTTTAACAAGTGTTATTCAAATAACATTCTTGTTATTCGAATAAAATCCTTTTAGAATGGCTTGTTTGTTATAAGCTATTCGAATAACTCTAAAGTTATTCGAATAGATGTGTTTTTCAGAAACTTTTTAAAACAGTGTTATTTGAATAAAGTATGTGTTATTCGAATAACCATATTCAGAATTGGTTAAACTGTGTTATGAATAAAACAAGGTTTATTCAAATAAACATGAATCCTGATTTACAAAGAAACAGCCATATTTCTTATTAATTACGTGAATTAATTGCTTCAACGACTATTTTCTTCTACAACTCTATAAATAGAGATCGTGGGTCTCTTTTGTTTCTTGCCCAACTATCTGATACTTTTATGCTTACTTTGAAAACGTGATTTATACTTTTAATATATTTTCTGTGCTCTTTTTTGTAAAAACTTTGAGATATCCTCAGAGAGCCTCTTAGCACTTCAAGTTATAATATTTACTCTGTGTGAGAGTTTCTATTCATCTATCTTTTGCTTTTCTATATCGAGGGTGAAGTATCTCTCAAGGTTTGTATAAGAGTGAGGTATCTCTACAGGATGAGGCTTTAGCACAAGGGTAGAGTGTCCCTGTGTGTGGAAAGTGCTCTATTTTGTAACGGTAGTAAGCACCTATTGAAGCTTGTATTCATAGTGAAAAATCTCAGATATTTTTGAGGACTAGACGTAGACCACAAGTGGTTTGGTGGTTGAACCAGGATAAATACTGTGCTTGCTCTTCTCTTCTCTATCGCTTTATTTACTACAATTTAATATTATTGCATATTTTATTATTTACTGTTCTTAAGTCTTTCCTCTTCCTCTCTCTTTTTCACACCTTTGTTTATTAGCTTCAACATTTGTTTTATTTTAAAAAGCATTTGCGAAAATTGTCTATACTCAATTCACCCCCCCTCTTGAGTACTGGAACCACTTAGTAATAAGTGGTATCAGAGCTAGACTCTTGTTTAAAGAGCTTAGCAACTTTAAGAGAACATAGCTTCCTCAAATGGCTTTTCAGAGGGATCTTCCATAAACTGATCACCCTTTTTTAATAGGGATGGTTATGCCTATTGGAAAAAAAGAATGAAAATCTTCATCGAAGCTATTGATCTCAATGTGTGGGATGGTGTAAAAAATGGCGCATTTATACTTACAAAAGAGGTCGATGGTGTTAAAAGCGAGACACCAAGAAGTGATTAGTTTGATGAAGATAAAAGAAAAATTCAACACAATTTAAAAGCCAAAAACATCATTACCACTGCCTTGGGGTATGATGAATTTTTCAAAATTTCAAATTGTAAAACTGCTAAAGAAATGTGGGACACTTTATAAATCACCCATGAGGGTACTAGTGACGTAAAAAGGTCGAGAATAAATTCTCTTACTCGTGAATATGAATTATTCAGAATGAATCAAGGAGAAAGCATTTAGGAAATGCAAAAGAGGTTCACCCACATTGTTAATCACCTTGCATCATTAGGAAAGAATTTTTCTAACAAAGATTTTATTAACAAAGTTTTAAGATGTCTAAGCAAGATTTGGCAACCCAAAGTGACAACCATATCAGAATCAAGGGATTTGTCAACAATGACATTAGCTACCCTTTTTGGGAAACTGCATGAACATGAGCTGGAACTGAGCAGATTAAGCCAAAGCAAAGAAAATGATAAGAAGAAAAAGGGAATCGCACTTAAAGCTACCTTCTCCAATATTAATAATGAAGATGAAAATGATGGAGATGAAGTAAACAACCTTGAGCTGAATGAAGAGAACCTCAGTCTCCTAGTAAAGAAATTCGAAAGGTTTCTAAAAAAGAAAGGAACACAAAGAAGACCATTTTTCCCCAAAAGAAAACTTATCACAAAGGGGAAGGAACATCATCAACCTCAACTTGCTACGAGTGCGAAAAATCGGGCCACATGAAGATGGAGTACCCAATTTATCAAAAGAAAATAGAGAAAGTTGAAAAGAAGCCCTTCAAGGACAGAAAAGGGACAAGAGCCTACATAACATGGGATGACAATGATATAGACTCCACTGATAGTTCAGATAGCGAAGAAGCCCATCTATATTTGATGGCCAAAGGAGAAAAAGAAGAAAGCGACAATGAGGTAAGTTCTAGTTTTGACTTAATTCCTTCTTATGATGAATTATAAAATGCTTTTGAAGAATTACATGAAGAATTTGTAAAACTAACAAAATTCATTTCTTCTTCTAACAAAATAATTTCTTCTCTAGAAAATCAAATTCTTGCTTTAAACAAAGAAATTAAAGAATTAAAAATTGAAAATGAAACATTAGGATTAATTGATGCTTGTACAATTTGCTATTCACATGTTTCAACTTCTTCATCTTGTTCATTTTGTCAAATTCTTGAAAAAGACATTGAAGACTTAAACAACACACTTTCTAAATTCACTTTCAGAAGAGATAACTTAAATTTTTTGTTAGGAAAAGAAAGAGCTATTTTTCAAAAAACTACAATAGGTTATAACCCCAAAATCAACATAAATTTTATAAAAATTTCTTTGTGCATTCAAGTACTTTTAGTAGTCCATTTATTAAATATTTTTATTGTGAGAAGAAAGGACACAGTGCGTCAACATGCAATGCTAGGAAAAATATAAATGTAAAGAGTGGAACAAAAATGGTTTGAGTTCCTAAGAGCACTATTCCTAAAACTAACACTTAAGGACCCAAGAAAATTTGGGTACTAAAAGTTAAAAATTAAACATGTGTTATAGGTGTACTTGAAGGCTAGGAGGTCAAATTGGTATCTCGATAGCAGCTGCTCCAAGCACATAACCTAAGATGACTCTAAGTTCACATCTCTTGTTCCTAAGAATCATGAACATGTTACATATGGTGATAACAACAAAGGAAAGATAGATAATGTATTGCTTATTGAAGGACTCAAACATAACTTGCTTAGTATTAGCCAATTATGTGATGAAGGAAATAAAGTAATTTTTTATTCAAATTACTGCATAATTGAAGATAAAAATGATAAGCATGTTAAGTTCATCGGTCACAGAGTTAATAATATTTATATGATTAGCCTTAATGATATATCCTCAAATGATGTGAAATGCCTTTTAAGTAAGAATGATGATTCATAGTTATGGCATAGGCGAATTGCACACATTCACATGGATCACCTAAAAAAGTTAGTCTCTAAAGAGCTAGTAATTAGACTATGCAAGCTCAATTTTATAAAAGATAAATTATGTGATGCATGTCAAAAGGGAAAATAAGTAAAGGTTTCTTTTAAAGCAAAAAATATAGTTTCAACTTCTAGACTTTTATAACTTTTGCACATGAATCTTTTTGGACTATCTAGAACTATGAGCTTTGGTGGGAATTACTATGCTTTAGTGATTGTGAAAGATTTTTCTAGGTTCACATGGACTTTATTTCTTTCAAATAAAAATGATGCATTTCTAGCTTTTAAAAGACTTGCCAAAGTTATCCAAAACAAAAAAGGTTTTTCTATTTCTTCTATAAGAAGTGACCATGGTGGTGAATTTGAAAACATGCTTTTAAAACCTTTTATGATGAACATGACATTGAGCATAATTTTTCTGCCCCTAGAACTCCACAACAAAATGGAGTTGCAGAAAGGAAAAATCAATTTTTAGAAGAAATGACAAGAACTATGCTCAATGAGGCTGTTCTTCCTAAGTATTTTTGGGTGGACGCTGTAAGTATAGCTTGTTATGTAATGAATAGGGCTCTTATAAGACTAATTTTAAAGAAATTTCATACAAATTATATAAGGGAAGAAAGCCAAATGTCTCACATTTTCATGTTTTTGGTTGCAAATGTTTTGTTTTGAATAATGGAAAGGATAATCTAGGCAAGTTTGATGCTAAGTCTGATGAAGGTATATTTCTTGGTTATTCTAATTATAGCAAAGCTTTTAGAATTTATAATAAGAGAACTATGATTGTTAAAGAGTTCATTCATGTTGCATTTGACGAAACTGACTCAAATGGATCGAGAAAGGATTTTGTTGTTGATGATGTTGCAGAAGCTTTGACAAAAACCCACTTGGATGATAAGGAGATAGAAGAAAGGAAGCAAGAAGAAAGTCAAAAGGAAACACCAATTCAATAGAATTCACAAGCCATGGACCTTTCCAAGGAATGGCAAACCTCAAGATACCATCCACTTGACCAAGTAATAGGTGATGTATCCAAAGGTGTAAGTACTCAAAACTCAATTAGAAATGCATGTAACCATATGGCTTTTGTTTCTTAAATTGAACCTAAAGACTTAAATGAAGTCTTTGATGATGAACATTGGATCTTGGCAATGCAAGAAAAGTTAAATCAATTTAAAAGAAACCAAGTATAGGAATTGGTTACAAGGCCCAATGATCATCCAGTTATAGGCACCAAATAGGTCTTTAGGAACAAGCTTGATGAAGCTAGCCTAATAACAAGAAATAAAGCTAAGCTTGTAGCTAAAGGATATAATCAAGAGGAAGGAATAGACTATCAAGAAACCTATGCACCTGTAGCTAGACTAAAAAGCTATTACAATGTTACTTGCTTATGCCTGCATCATGGATTTTAATTTATATCAAATGGATGTTAAAAGTACTTTTATAAATGGTTTTATTCAAGAAGAGGTATATGTTGAACAACCTCCAGGTTTTGAAAGTTATGAACTACCCAACCATGTTTTCAAACTGAAAAAGGCTTTATATGGATTAAAACAGGCTCCTAGAACTTGGTATGAAAGGTTGAGTAAGTTTCTTTTAGAACACGATTTTTCAAGAGGCAAAGTTGATACAAATCTTTTTTTATTAAAAATAATAAGCATGACATTCTCCTTGTACAAGTGTATGTTGATGATATTATATTTGGTGCTACTAACGGGTCTCTATGCAAGAATTTCTCTAATATCATGCAAAACGAATTCGAGATGTCCATGATGGGATAGCTCAACTTCTTCCTTAGACTTCAAATTAAACAAACAAGGAGTGGAACATTCATTAACCAATCCAAGTATTACAAAGAAATCCTTAAAAGATTCGGGATGGATAAATCAAAGCATATGGACACCCCAATGAGCACCTCATGCTACTTAGACAAGGATGAAGCAGGTAAACCTGTTGAAATCACCAAATTCAGAGGTATGATTGGATCCCTTCTTTATCTCACTGCTAGTAGACCTGATATCATGTTTAGCATATACATGTTTGTTAGATACTAAGCTAATCCTAAAGAATCAAACTTAAGTGCAGTAAAACATATTATGAAATATCTTTGTGGCACTTCACAAGTGGGCTTGTGGTGGTACCCCAAAGGGGCCACTTGCAGTCTTGTTGGTTATTTCGACTCTGATTTCGCTGGTTGGAAATTGGATAGGAAAAGCACTAGTGGAACATGTCACTTGCTTGGAAGCTCTTTAGTTTCTTGGTATAGCAAGAAAAAAAAATGGTGTGGCTTTATCTACCACTGAGGCTAAATATGTTGCAGTCAGAAGCTGTTGCACTCAAATCCTATGGATGAAGCAATAACTTCTAGACTTTGGCCTTCAGCTTGATCACATCCCTATAAGATGTGATAATACTAGTACAATTAACTTAACTAAGAACCCTATCATGCATTCAAGGTCTAAACACATTGAGATAATACATCATTTTATAAGAGATCATGTTCAAAAGGGTGATTATGTTTTAGAATTTATTGAAGCAACTAATCAACTTGCTGATATTTTCACAAAACCCTTACCTAAGGACAATTTCTTTCACTTAAGAAGAGAACTTGGAATTCTAGATCAATCTTGCATATAATGTTTATATTTATTGATCTATTATTGAATTATTAATCTTGAATTTATACTAACTTAAGCATTGGAGATATCCCCAAAATTCTTTTTTTGCAGGTAAATCATCATGAAGTAAGCCTCTAAATCCTAAATTTACCTTTTGATCATGTTTAAAAATGTTTTTCTGATAGGTTTATTCGAATAAACTAATGGTTATTCGAATGAACACCATCAGCTGCTGAAAAAGAAGTGTTGCATATAAGTTTTATTTGAATAAACCTCAATTTATTCGAATAAACTGAGACAAGCAACCACAGTTTTATTCTTTAATATCTGTCTCATTCAAATAACTCACTATTATTTGAATAAATGTGATGCATGTGCCTCTATTTTTATATTTCATTTGAATAAACAATAATCTATTCGAATAAACCTGATGTGGTTTTTCTAATCCTGTGTTTTATCTTCTCTGCCTTATTTGAATAAGCTAGCCCTTATTCGAATAAATGCCTTTTCAAGGCATTTGTTCTGAGGTGGTTATTTGAATAACCATAAGGTCATTCGAATAAATGCTTGGCAGAAAGTTCCATCTCAGAACTAGTTATTTAAATAAACTCAGAGTTATTCGAATAACTTGTGGCTGAAACACCACGACTGTTGGGTTCCACGCTATTTTATTCGAATAACACCCTAGTTATTCATATAAACATGGGTTCTATAAATACTCCTAGTGCTGTCTAAATGTCTTTCTATCTGTTTTTCCTTTCTTCTCTCTTTTCTCTCTCTGTTCTACACTCCTCTCTCCTCATCTATCATCATCATCATTTGCTCCTCTCCTCATCCTTCTCAACCTTTCTCTGTGTGTCCACCATCCCACCATGGCATCCTCCTCTTCATGTGCCAAGCACCCAAGAATGAAGACAGCCCCCTGCAACAACCCTTTAGATCTTAGAAGGCTATCCTCTAACCAAGAGGAACTAGGTCGCTTCGTTAAGCATTTTCAAGAGCGTAACCTTATGCACCCAAAGTATATGGACTTGAATTTCTTCCAAAACGGAGGCGGCTTTAACTTCCTCAACCTTTTGGCTACACAGGGCGTTCTTCGCTTCTGCTCACACTATGCCCTTTTTTACCTAGACTTGGTAAAGATGTTCTATTACAACATGAAGATTATAGGCGATGACCTGTACTTCGATGTCTCTGATCAGCACATGGTTATCACTCCTAGTGATTGGCAATAGTTGTTTAGGTTATAAACTATTGGGCGTAACCTTGATGATGATATTGATACTCTGGATCAAGAGTACAGTAAGCTTCAAGCTATAGAAGACTTGCTAAAGCCTGGCCTAGCCCTGCCTCCTAAGGGCGTCAAGGGAGGCATAATGAAAAGTCAAGATAGGCTCTTACACTACGCCTACACTCACATCCTAGCACCTTGGGGAGGTAACTACGCCTACTTGAGTGAAGACGACATCTTTATGATGTGGCTTATCAAAAGAGGATACTAGGTTAACTGGCTTGCCTTTATCTTGAAGCATATAATGAAGGCAAAGGGCAAAGAATGATTTGATTTGCCATATAGCTTGATCATCCCTGCCTTCCTAAGCAAGTACCCTCAGATATTGGTAACTAAGCGGGAGACTCATTATCATGTTTTTGGGTCCTTTACCCTAAAAAGAATGAAGATGGTCAGGACTCCTAATGGCTTGGTGTACCTTGATGAAGTTGAAGACAAAGACTAAGAATAAGTCTCTGCTGCCCTTGCTGTTGATGCACCTACACCTGCTCCTGATCCAATCACCTTTGATCAAATCATGGCAACCTTGCAGGACAACAGGGCCTACATGGAGAACATCTTTTCTATCCTATTTGATAGGATAGAAGGTGTAGAGCATGAGCAAGCTGCTCTTCGTACACTGCTGACCCAGCGAGCTCCTGACTCCCCTCTTCGGCCACTAGATGCCTACTTTTAGGCTTTGCTTTACTTTATTTTTAATTCGTTTCTTGATGTATTTGTTTTTGCCCTGGCTGTACATGAAATTAGAAATTTAATATAAATACCATTAATGTTTTAATCATGTTATCTGTTTATATGAGATTATCTGCATATTATATGTTTGTCATGTCTATTACATGTTTTGCCTTAATCCCCTATCCTTTTTGATCATGCTAAAAGGGGAGAAAAATAATAACAGGTAATTCTTGATAATTCTTGACAAAAGACAGGTAAAAATAAAAATATTGGATTCCAAAAGAAAGGGAGAGTTGCACACATCTGATATTTAAAAACACTTTTTATGAAAAAGAGGGGGAGTACGTTCTCTCCAAACTTTATCTTTGTGAATTCCAATTTATGTGAACTAATGCTTTTTTCAATAATAGTTTGTCATCATCAAAAATAGGGAGAATGTGATTGGCTATACTACAGTGAGGTTTAAGTTTTGATGATAACAAACATGAAGATGATGAGAAAATCAAGTCTAAGAACTTCAAGATTAGCTCAAGGACTTAGAGTTTTTTTAGTACAGAGATCTTTCTTGGATATCTCATTATTTTGCAAGATAAGATACAAATGTTTTTGAAAAGTGTTTAAACATCTGGGCCTTTTCTCAAAGCTTTTTTAAACGCTTTTGAAAACAGAGTTATTCGAATGAAGCACTCTTTATTCGAATAAATCAAGTCTAGAAAATCTGTGTTTAAACTGAGCTATTCAAATAACTTAGTAGTTATTCAAATAATGTTTTAAATTTACTGCTGCACACCTCTGTTTTAACAAGTCTTATTCGAATAACACTCTTGTTATTTGAATACAATCCTTTCAGAATGGCTTATTTGTTATAAGCTATTCGAATAACTTTGAAGTTATTTGAATAGATGTGTATTTCAGAAACTTTTTAAAATAGTGTTATTCGAATAAAGTATGTGTTATTCAAATAACCATATTCAGAACTGGTTTCTTTGAAAATGTGTTATTCGAATAAAACAAGGTTTATTCGAATAAAAACGAATCCTGATATAGAAAGAAACGGCTATATTTTGTATTAGTTACGTGAATTAATTGGTTCAACTACTATTTTCTTCTACGACTCTATAAATAGAGACTGTGGGTCTCTTTTGTTTCTTGCCCAACTATCTGATTAATTTTATGCTTGCTTTGAAAACGTGATTTATATATTTAACATATTTTCTGTGCTCTTTTTACGAAAACTTTGAGATATCCTCAGAGAGCCTCTTAGCACTTCAAGTTGTAATATTTACTCTGTGTGAGAGTTTCTATTCATCTATCTTCTGCTTTTCTGCATCAAGGGTGAGGTATCCCTCAAAGTTTTTATAAGAGTGAGGTATCCCTGCAGGATGAGGCTTTAGTGCAAGGGTAGAGTGTCCTTGTGTGTGAAAAGTGCTCTATTCTGTAACGGTAGCAAGCACCTATTGAAGCTTATATTCATAGTGAAAAATCTCAGATATTTTTGAGGACTGGACGTAGACCACAAATGATTTGATGGTCGAACCAAGATAAATATTGTGCCTGCTCCTCTCTTCTCTATCTCTTTATTTACCGTAGCTTAATATTATTGCACATTTTATTATTTGCTATTCTTAAGTGTTTCCTCTTCCTCTCTCTTTTTCACACTTTTATTTATTAGCTTCAACATTTGTTTTATTTTAAAAAGCATCTGTGAAAATTGTCTATACTCAATTCACCCTCTCTTGAGTATTGGAGCCACTTGGTAACAAAATTTAAGTGCGGGAGAGGAATTTTAGCATTCTATTTTTCATGTTGTTTACAATTTTAATTTTTGCTGTTTAATTTTTTGCTATTTTGATGTTTCTGATATTATCTGTTATTACAGTTTTGTTGTTGATGTTTTTATTTTTGTCATTTATGTTTTTTTTTGTATCTGTTAAATTTTGTTTCTATTTTCTTTTTTTTTTTTGCTATTGCTAAATTCTCGTTATTTTTATTATTAATTATGTTTTAGCATTCTATTTTTGATTTTTGCTATTTACTATTTTCGATTCTATTTTCCTATTTCGATGTTAATTTTTTGTTGTTTTGTTTATGCTTTTTGTGTTATTTTTCTATTATTGTTTCTATTTTCTGTTTTTAATTTTGTTTTCTGTTTTAAAGAAAAAAATTGTGTTTTTAACTGTTTTCCAATGATGTTTTGAGATTTGTGAAATTTATGAGTTTGAAGCAATTAAAATTCAAGGTTCATAGCATGATTGAATAAATTTTCTTCCTTCTTAAATTTGACATACTTGGTTTTGGGATGTTTGATTGGTGAATTGAGTTTGATAGATGTATACCTTATGAGATTTTGAGCCTATTGGTAGATTTAACATGTGCACCATTCTCCTCTTTCTTTTGTGATTTTCACTCATGTCAGTTGATCAATCTAGAACTTGCTTTGATTATTTTTTAGGCTGCATTTTCACTTGCATACATGAATATGATTGAGGTCTTCTTTCTTTAATTAGCTACTTTAGCCAAATAGCCAACCTTGCATCATTTTCCTTTGATTAACCCCTCTTGAGTCTATTTTCCTATTCTTTGTCATAGCTCATTATATGCCTTTTATGAAAAACCATGTTTTTACCTTACCTTAGGGAATAGGAGAGCATTGGTTCATTTGCATTGAAGGAGCTCTTATGCTTTTGGGTAATTAATAGTTCAAGTGTGGGGGTTGTGTAATTTGATGAGCGATATGCAAGGTGTTTGGTGAAAGAAAAAAAGGAAATGAAAAGAAAAAAAAAGAGAAAGAGAAAAAAACAACAAGAATCAAAATAAAAAAAATAGAATGTAAAAAAAGAAAAATGAAAAAAATGCAACAAAGGTTGTGAAAAGAAAAAAAGCGATGGAAAGGAAAGGAATATGTAAAGAGAATGAGCATTATATGGAATTGGGGGATAAAATTTCATGTTTTGTCAATTGAGTTCCTTCCCAATGCTCTTCTATTCTCTTGGGTGTTTAATTTGTCATACTTATATTGTTTCCTTTCCTTACCTTGGCCCCATTCCAACCTTGAATAAATTCCTCTTGATTTGGGTGTGCATGTGGTTGAGTAATGGAGAAGTAGAATATAAGCAAGCTTATGGTAGTGCAATTTTCATGGGTTGAAATGAGTGAAATACTCACCTTGTAAACACTTGAGGAATTGAGAGTGTATTTTGTGAGAATCTATCATTCTTGATTCATACTTTTCAAATTGAAGATACCGTGCTTATTTGTTTGAGATGTGAAGAAATTGTACCTTATGAATGCTTTGTTTTCTTTAAATCTTTGGTTGCTCTTCTTGCTTGCAAACTTTTACATTCTTGAATGTCATTGGAATTTGAATCTTTTAGAGTTTTTAGCTTTTGAGTTTTTGTTTTTCTTTGTTCCCTAGTTTTGGTTTTATATGATTTGTCCAGGAGTGCAAAAAGCTAAGTGTGGGAGAATTTGATAATCACATATTTTATACATTAATAAATCCTTATTTTTAGTCATTTACACTCTCTATGCTCCTGAGACTGATTAAAGGCAGCAATGAAGGCTGGTAAAATCTCATCAATGAAGACTGGCTCTAAACCCAGTAATAAAGACTGGTCTGATCAACAATGAAGGTTGAATGCAGTGGAAACAATAGAGGCTCCCAGATCGGGATCTCTAATACCAACTTGAAAGAATATTTCTGAATATTATTGCTTAAATTACAATTATATAGGTATGATCTACATTATATAGACTTGTGACAATAATGACTTGCCTAAAATATAGCTAAATTACCAAAAATAAATTTGTCCTAATACAAAAATCAAATCTGCCCTAATAATAGAAATCATAAAATAAATCTGTACAATAAAGAAATAAAGCTATACAATGAAGTCAAATAGATTGAAACATCAATAGAATGAGAAGTGCACTGAGATGATGGTGGATGAGCCTTGAAGAGATATAATCCTTCATCAGGAGCTTGAGGTCCTGTATAATGAAAAAGGTAGGATTAAACAAGATAGAAATGTTAGAATCTTGTAATAAGGCACTAATAGAAATCAAATTCACATGGCTTCTAGGACTATATAAAACATTGGATAACTGGAAAGAATGAGTAAGTTGAACAGTACCAATGGATTCAATTTTGATTTTTTGGTTGTTGATAATCACATATTTTATATATTAATAAACCCTCATTTTTTGTCATTTACACTCTCCATGTGCTGAATTAATTTATGCTTGGCTAAGTTTTGTAAGTTTGGGCTCAAATTGGGCCTAATTAAATTTTTCCAACAATATTGAGTTTTGACACTGTTTCTGTATTTTGACCATAACTTGAGTTCTAAATATCTGAAAATTATGGATTTCACCTTGTAGGAAAGCTGAGAGGAAGCTCTACAACTTTGATGAAGAGTTTGAAGTCTCAATCAGATGTCTAGTAGACCTAATTGGGCCTGACAGTTCAGACTCGGGTTTGGGAAGCATATAGCATTAAAGTGGGCATATCTTGGCCAATTCAAATCCAATTCAGATGAGACTTGGGCCATTACATTCCTACAAGGCCCAGTTATGTTTGGGAAGTGTAATGAGGCATTAGAGACTAATTTAGGGGACAGTTTATAGCTTTAGAAATGGGAATCCGAGAATCAACCTCTCATTCTATACTTTTCTCTTCTTCTCTCTAGAACTTCTTCCTCCTCATTCTCTCTAGAATTTCATTTTCCTTTCTTTTATTTTTCTGAGTTCTCCCCTTCTCATGGAGGGGTAGTGCCTTTAAATCAATCCAAGATATTGAACAACCTGATGCTTAATCTTGATATTCTGCTTTAATTGTTATATTCATCTTTTAATCAAGTCTCTTTTCTTCTTCTTCTCTTTGTTAATTCTGGTTGTTTGATTAGAATTTTCATATGTTAATTGCTTAATTATCATGTGCAAAGAGATGAACAAAGAGATTAAACAAGACATTGAAGGTGTTTGATGAAATGTTTAACTTGGTTGGATCTTGGCTTTTAAGTTAATTTCGGTTTAGATGGGTACTAATTTGTCTAACCTTAATTAATTGAATCCTAGAAGCATTTCTTGTAGAAGATCCATGGATCATTGAGAGGCGTCTTAAAGTGATCTAAAACCAAGGACTTGATTGATAATTGAATGGACCTATAATAATCAAGGATGGATTAAAACCAAGTTTGGTTAATTCTCTTGGATTGATTACTTTATTAATTCTGTTTTATGCATTTTTTTAAATTCTATTATTTACATTTTCTATATACTCAACCCCCCTTTCCAATTTTGGTTTGATCTGGTTAAATTGTAACTTAAATCCTTAAGAGACGATCCGGTGTTGACTCCTATGCTACAAGCCATAGGTATAACTCGGTTTAATTTTGATTGAGTTCGGCGCTTGTCAAAATTTTGGCGTTGTTGCTGGGGATCATTCTGATTTTGATCAATCTTATTGAGAGTATATTTGACTACTAATCCCTCACTAACCCCTATGCTACTGTGTTTTGGTGGTTTTCAAGCAAAAATGGATGATTACGGGTCATTTTGCATAATTTTGTACTAACAACAAACATACCCAGAATGAGGTAAAACTTGGTCAGTTGAAGGAAAATAGCCAAATAAACAAGGCTCATAGTAGATTGTGAGGTCACCCCTGGTTTGCCAAAATTCCATCGTTTAAACCACTTTTTCAATTTTTAATATTTTTATTACATTTTTTAGTTTCATTTTTGTGTAGTTTTCATGCTATGGTGGTTCCATATTTTTTAAAAATATTTAGATATGTTATTTTTAATTTTTGTGTGATTTTTACCATTACTTTGTGTTTTTGTGTTTTGAGTCCCTATAGTGATGTTTAATATTTCTGATACCATGAAATATCCTTTAGAAAAGAACTTTGTTTTTTAGTTAGATGTGATTGATTTGCTTGTTGATGATATGCATGTTGATATGCTAGCTAAATTTCATGAAATAGTGGGATTTTTGGATAGTGTCGATTTTCCTAGATGCTCTGGATGTGATGGGACTAGTATGTGTGCTGCCTGTTCTGAATTTTTGCTGTTGTGGGAGATGTTGCTGCATGTTCAAAATTTCCTTATTCTATGAGTTATGATCATGCTATTTTGGAAGATTGCACAGAGATTACAGGTAATGTTGCAGTTAAATCAGCAGAACTAATTTCTTCAACTAGCTTGATACCTTTAGTGCAACAACCACCTACCCTTGAGTTGAAAGCCATTGAAGAATTTTCAAAAAAGGGAGAAGAAGAGCATCAGATGGCGAACATTACTGTGGAGAATTTTGTTTTTGGGCCATTTTCTAACATAAACAAGGAAAATGAAGTTGCTCAAGTACACATATTGTATTCTAGTGGTGCAGACACGAAAATTAAGGAAGACCAATGGGACCCTGGTGGAAGCTCTCCTGCTTCAAGTCATGTTTCCAGTCATGTTGCAAGCTTAACTTAGTCTCGGTCATTACACTTCAAGCAATGGGACCCTAGTGGAAGTATTTTCACTTGACAAGAATGTCTCTTTTCTTTTCCTCTTCTTTATTTTACTTGTCCTTCAATAATTGATGATTTTGATGGATGTTATTTTTCTTGAGCTTTACATTGAGAACAACATCAAATTTAAGTTTAGGAGAAGAATTTTAGCATTCTATTTTTAATATTGTTTGTAATTTTAATTTCTATTGTTTAATTTTCTGCTATTTTGATGTTTCTGATATTATCTTCTGTTACTATTTTATTGTTGATGTTTTTATTTTTGTCATTTATGTTTTTATTGCTGCATCTGTTAAATTTCATTTCTATTTTCTCTTTATATTTTTTGTTGTTGCTAAATTCGTTGTTTAAGTTATTAATTCTATTTTAGCATTCTATTTTTTTTATTTTTGTTGTTTACTATTTCTAATTCTGTTTTCCTATTTTTGTTGTTAATTTTCTATTATTTTACTTTTACGCTATTTGTGTTATTTTTTTGTTATTATTTCTATTTTTAATTTTTAATTTTAATTTTTGTTTTAAAAATTTGTGTTTTTAATTATTTTCCAATGATGTTTTAAGATTTGTGAAATTTATGAGTTTGAAGCGATTAAAATTCAAGGTTCATAGCGTGATTGAATAAATTTTCTTCCTTCTTAAATTTGACATGCTTAGTTTTGGGATGTTTGATTGATGAATTGAGTTTGATAGATGTATACTTTGTGAGATTTTGAGCCTATTAGTGGATTTAACATGTGCACCATTCTCCTCTTTCTTGTGTGATTTTCACTCATGTCAATTGATCACTCTAGAACTTGCTTTAATTCTTTTTGAGACTACATTTTTACTTGTATACATGAATATAATTGAGGCCTTCTTTCTTTAATTAGCTACTTTAGCCAAATAGCCAACCTTGCATCATTTTCCTTTGATTAATCCCTCTTGAGCCTATTTGCCTATTCTTTGTCATAGCTCATTATATACTTTTTGTAAAAAAAATCATGTTTTTACCTTACCTTAGGGAATGGGAGAGCATTGGTTCATTTGCATTGAATAACTCTTTTGCTTATGGGTAATTAATAGTTCAAGTGTGGGGGTTGTGTAATTTGATGAGCAATATATAAGGTGTTTGGTGAAAGGAAAAAAAGGAAATGAAAAGAAAAAAAAAAGAGATAGAAAAACAAACAACAAGAATCAAAATAAAAAAATAGAATGTAAAAAAAAAAAAAAAATGCAACGAAGGTTGTGAAAAGAAAAGAAAAAAAGAGATGGAAAGGAACAGGACATGTAAAGAGAATGTGCATTATATGGAATTGGGGGATAAAATTTCATGTTTTGTCAATTGAGTTCCTTCCCAATGCTCTTCAGTTCTCTTGGGTATCTAACTTGTCATATTCATATTATTTTCTTCCCTTACCTTGGCCCCATTACAACCTTGAATAAAGTCCTCTTGATTTGGGTGTGCATGTGCTTGAGTAGTGGAGAAGTAGAAGATAAGCAAGCTTATGGTAGTGCAATTTTTATGGGTTAAATTGAGTGAAATACTTACCTTGTAAACACTTGAGGGATTGAGAGTGTATCTTGTGAAGATCTATCATTCTTGATTCATGCTTTTCAAATTGAAAATACCTTGCTTGTTTGTTTGAGATATGAAGAAATTGTACCTCGTGAATCCTTTGTTTCCTTTAAATCTTTAGTTGCTCTTCTTGCTTGCAAACTTTTGTATTCTTGAATGTGATTGGAATTTGAGTCTTTTAGAGTTTTTAGCTTTTGAGTTTTTGTTTTTCTTTGTTCCCTAGTTTTGGTCTTATGTGATTTGCCCAGGAGTGCGAAAAGCTAAGTGTGGGAGAATTTAATAATCACATATTTTATACATTAATAAGCCCTTATTTTTAGTCATTTACACTCTCTATGCTCCTGAGACTGATTAAAGGCGGCAACGAAGCCTGGTAAAATCCCATCGATGAAGGCTGGCTCTAAACCCAGTAATAAAGATTGGTCCGATCAATAATGAAGGCTGAATGCAGTGGAAACAATAGAGGCTCCCAGATCGAGATCTCTGATACTAACTTGAAAGAATATTTTTGAATATTATTGCTTAAATTACAATTATACAAGTATGATCTACATTATATAGACTTGTGACAATAATGACTTGCCTAAAATATAGCTAAGTTATTGAAAATAAATTTGTCATAATACAATAATCAAATCTGTCCTAATAATGGAAATCATAAAATAAATCTGTAAAATAAAGAAATAAAGCTATACAATAAAGTCCAACAGATTAAAACATCAACAGAATGAGAAGTGCACTGAGATGATGGTGGATGAGCCTTGAAGAGGTATAACCCTTCATATAGTTCACCCTTGCCCATCATTCTCAGGAGCTTGAGGTCCTGTATGATGAAAAATGTAGGATTAAACAAGATAGAAATGTTAGAATCTCGTAATAAGGCACTAACAGAAATCAAATTCACATGGATTCTAGGACTATATAAAACGTTGGATAACTGGAGAGTAAGAGTAAGCTGAACAGTACCAATGGATTTAATTTGGATTTTCTAGTTATTGATAATCACATATTTTATACATTAATAAGCCCTCATTTTTAGTCATTTACACTATCCATGTACTTAATTAATTGATACTTGGTCAAGTTTTGTAAGTTTGGGCTCAAATTGGGCCTAATTAAAATTTTTCAGCATTATTGAGTTTTGAAGCTATTTCTGTATTTCAGCCATAACTTGAGTTCTAAATATCTAAAAATTATGCATTTTACCTTGTAGGAAAGCTGAGAGGAAGCTCTAAAACTTTGATGAAGAGCTTGAAGTCTCAATCAGATGTCTAGTGGACCTAATTGGGCCTGGAAGCTCAGACTCGGGTTTGGGGAGCATATGACATTAAAGTGGGCATATCTTGGTCAATTCAAATCCAATTCAGATGAGACTTAGGCCAATACATTCCTACAAGGCCCAGATATGTTTAGGAAGTGTAATGAGGCATTAGAGGCCAATTCAGAGGGCAGTTTATAGCTTTAGAAATGGGAATCCAAGAATCAACCTCTCATTCTACACTTTTCTCTTCTTCTCTCTAGAACTTCTTCCTCCTCTTTCTATCTAGAATTTCATTTTCTTTTCTTTTATTTTTATGAGTTCTTCCCTTTTCATGGAAGGGTAGGGCCTTTAGATCAATCCAAGAGATTGAACAACTTGATGCTTAATCTTGATATTCTGCTTTAATTGTTATATTCATCTATTAATCAAGTCTTTCTTCTTCTTCTTCTTCTTCTTCTTCTTCTTCTTCTCTTTGTTAATTCTGGTTATTTGATTAGAATTTCCTTATGTTAATTACTTAATTATCATGTGCAAAGAGATGAACTCAGAGATTAAATAAGACATTGAAGGTGTTTGATGAAAGGTTTAACTTAGTTGGATTATGAGTTTGAAGTTAATTTCGGTTTGGATGGGTGCTTAATTTGTCTAACCTTAATTAATTGAATCCTGGAAGCGTTTCTTGTAGAAGATCCATAGAGGCATCTTGAAGTGATCTAAAAGCAAGGACTTGATTGATATTTGAATGGACCTATAATAATCAAGGATGGATTAAAATCAAGTTTGGTTAATTCTCTTGGATTGGTTGCTTTATTAATTCTATTTTATCCATTTTTTTGATTTTTTTATTTATGTTTTTTGTTTGCTCAACCCCATTTCCAATTTTGACTTGATCTGGTTAAATTGAAACTAAAATCCTTGAGAGACAATCCAGTGTTGACTCCTATGCTACAAGCCATAGGTATAACTCGATTTTAATTTTAATTAAGTTCGGTGCTCATCAATTGTTAGGTAAAGTAACAAAGGAGTTAATAATAGGAGTATGACTAATGAAATTTGATGAAGTAAAAGTAATGTGACTGGTGGAACCAGTATTGAGAATCCAAACAAAAGACTGATGTAAAAAGGAATTAGAAATTGAACTAGTAGAAGTAGATGGAGAAGAATCATGTTGCTTCACATTTGGCTTAGTTGCCTAAGATAATTAAAAGGACAGTAGAGCCAACAATTGCTGATACTAAGCAGTGCTCATCTAGACAGAGGTATCACCACCTTGAGAGATTGAAACTTGATTAACAAAAGTTGATCCACATTGTTGTTTGGATCTTGGCTTATTTCCAAGTGGATAACCATGGATTTTGTAACATTTATCCATGGTATGACCAATGTTGCCACATTGAGAACAGATTAAACGATCTTTCTTAGTATTCTTGGATTTGGAGGACTCTGGCCGCACAACAAATGCCAATTGATTCTTAGAAGACCAAGATAGTACAAAACCAACTTTTCTTTGCTTTTCCTCTTGAACCGAGAGTATGCAGTCTGGCATCCACTTGAAAAAGAAAGGGTATATTTTGTGCGTATTTAAGGTGGACACTTCATGTGCATGTATGAAACTCTCTTTAAGAGGATCGAAGTATGACTTCCCTTCACTGACTTCAAGATTAGTGTGTCGGGTCTTCGAGTGGCCTTACTCGGTTAATATTCACCCAGTTCTCGCCCACTGGGAACAACCAACAAAAAGCGTTGGTTACTCTGAGGTCATAATCTAGCCACAGAGTATTCAAGTCGTACCAAGAATCATTTAAAAATTTCAAAAAAGAATTTTTTAGCATAGAAGGTACTCTGGGGTTGACTCCTTTTTTTGTCACCTCGGAAGGTCAACCTCGCCTTTGCTTGTATTGGACCCAGGCTATTTGGGAGCGTAGAGTGAAGAAATAGAAACTCTAATATTTGAGCTCCTATAGGACGAGGCCGAGGTCCTTTATTTTCTTGTTGTTTGGGCCGACTCCAAGGGGGCCATCTAGTGTAAAGATATCTTAGATCAGCCCGCCGACTTTGTAAAAGCTTTTTTAAGTATCTCATCTTGCACATATTTCTTTTTCTTGTATTTAAGGTTTTTCTAAGTATTGTAACATTTTTCCTCCTTTTGTAGAAAGCACGACACCTTAAGATGGACTGTGACATTTGGCCCAAAGGTTGGCATCTAGGAGGGCTAGAGCGTCCGAATTGCCTTTGCCTCTATCCTAAGGGTGATTGTAGCTACCCTTATGCTTTCAACCATTACAGTCCCCCACCTTAACCTGAGATTCAAGAAGTGGAAAATAGTTTATTTTTTCAGTCACTATGAGTCTAGAAGAGGAGGGATGAGCCTATAAGGGATCAAAGAGGGAAAAAGCCAATTGATGAGGCCATCTCGGAGGTTGCTGAGGCATCTAAAATTCCAACCAGTCTGGGGTTGACCATCTCAGAGGGTGCTCTGCTACATTTTCCATTCAGATCAGTATGGAGTTATGAGGTTGATCCTACAACAATTATTGATAACACCTTACCGTCTCCCGCTAACGCTGATGTGCTAATTGAGCACAACTTGACAGAGCTCCTTCAAGAAGCCCAAGTTTAGTGCTTGTGCAACGTCTCCATCCTCCAGTTTATGGAAGAGGCCTGGGAATCTGTCCGAGATGTTCAAGGCTTAGAGAGGGAGCTCAACGCCCTTTACGGTGAAAAACAAAGTCTTAAGCTGATTGATGCCCGGAGGGATGGGTACTTAGCTCAAACAGAAAAAGAGCTTAAGTTACGTGAGACTGAGATTGCCAGACTCTGGGCCGAGGTCACCCGTCTTACCTAGGATGTTGCTAAAGTGGCTTCTCTATAAGCTCAAGCTGCCAAGGTGGCTACACTATGAGCTTAGGCCACTGAGGTCAACACGCTTTGAGTCCAGCTTGCTGATGCAGTAGCTTAGAAGAATATGATAAGAGAACACTTAGCTTCTTTTTAGTCTACCCTTGCCGGTGTCTGGGCTGAGAACGAACTTCTCTGTTAGAACGAGACCAAGTTAAACAAAGAAATCATGGAGATGGAAGATGATTGGTCTTAGTCTATAGACGAGTCATTAAAGAATGCCCTTACTCAACTCTACTTTCTAAACCTTGGCCTTAACGAAGATAGAATTGGTCTTTTGAAGATTATCCGAAATGGTCAAAATAATTGATGTTGTTAATCTTGAGACTACTCCTAATGTCCAAGTAAGCCAGAGGGTTGATGGCGGGGAAAAGGAAGGGGAAACACCAAAGGGAAGGCAAAAAGAGGCTAGGGTTACTAAGATCAAGATGGCAGAAGCCGAGGTGGCAGAGACCAAGGTAGTGGTAGTGACCCTGGAAGATGAAGATTGAGCCTTCCTTTTCTTGTTTTTCATTTTATCCCCCCTTGCGAGGGGTTTTTTGATTGTGTATGAACAAGTCCCGATCTTGGGCACCATTTATTTATTTAAGTACTTAGTATTTTTCATACTTCAGTTGTCTTCCTTTTAACCACCGAGATTAGTCCAACGCTCGATCTCGGTAGTTGTTATACTTTGCGTATTTTTGCTTTTACAATGCTGAGATGGGTCCAACGCTCAATCTCGGTATTCGTTTTACACTTAGCAATTTGCTTGTGTAGTTTACCGAGATGGGTCTAACACTCGTTCTTGGTGGCTGTTTCTTAGTTAAACAAACACATTTTTCCTGACCAAGATGAGTCCAATGCTCGATCTCGGTGGTTGGGTTCATTTAGGAAGAGTTAACACTTAATCAAATTTTAGGTATATATGACACAGAAACCTCTTGGAGTGATGTTCACTATCCCAGGTAATAGTGTAAAGCGCGTAACCACGTTAAAGCTTTAGGTTTATGGAATAAGCTTAGTATTTTAACCACGTTAAGCTTTTTTCAGGCTTGTAACTACATTGAATGTCTTTTAGGTTCAAGGGTTTAATGTAGTAACCTCGTTAAACCTCTTTCAGGTTTATGGGTTAAGTGTTCCTTTAAGTGGTTGACACGAAAACCTCTTGGTGTGGACTCCACTGTCCTGGTCTATGGTAGGATATGCTTAACCTTTGTTAACCTGTTCAGTTAATGGGTAAAGGTCAGGTCATAAGGGTATAGGTGAAGAGCCTTGAATGTGCTCCTTGAACTCGAATGTCATTCAAGTGGATTCCTCTGTTTGGCCATCATGTCAAATGTTAGAATGTGTGATCCTCTTCGGACCTGGTATTCCTTGAACCTCTTTAAGATGTTATAACCTTATAGGTTATAGTAATTATAGATGAATAGAACGGACAAATGTCAAAAAATAACTGATTCATTCTTATTGAAAGATGTCTCTTACATAATTGAAATGACAAAGTACTTAACTATAATATTTTCTTAACTTGTATGTATTCTAGAAGTTCTTAATGGGATTGCTAAATAGGGTTTCTAAGGTGTAGGCTCCCGTATTAGTTTTGGATATAATTTTGTACAGTTCTTCCCAGTTAGGAGCTAGTTTCCCATCGTTTGCAATTCTCCCTTCGATGTCTGCCCTGCGTAGCACGAGGTCACCAGGGTTAAATGGTCGTGGAATCACTTTAGAGTTATAATGCACGATAATCCTCTGTTTAAGGGCGGCTTCCCAAACATAGGCAATGCGGCGTTGTTCTTCCAATACGTGTAATTCATGGCAAATGAGGTCCAGATTGGTCTATTAAAAAAAGTTCTTTTTTCTCCAACTCTGTTTTCCTATTTCCACCAAAATCATGACCTCGCAACCATAAGTCAGCTTAAAGGGCATTTTTTGTAACACCCTCCTTAGGGCATCACATTTCCGACTCCCAACTCATAATCTGAAAAGAAGTTCGCACAAAGTTTGAGTTATAAAAGATGGGTTTCAAAATTTCTTCTTTATTAAAACGTAAATTTACTGAAAATATTAGGTAATATTGAAAATCATATTTCAACTATTCATTATGTAATATTGACACCAATTAATATCACAATTTAAAGAGAAATATAAACTTAACAAACTTATTTTTTTTTAACAGTAGCAAACCCCATGACGGGTCCTACTTAATAGCACGGTACAACACTAACGAGAAACTTTAACATACTTATTCCTTTTTCTATCCATCTTGATGCATCAGACTTTACTCCTTGTCTACTCGGTACATCTTCGAGCTTGAGACAGCCATTTTTCAATGTTTCCATCAATCTCTGAGTATCTACTATCCGTTATGTCTAAGACAACTCATTCCTTCTACTGTATAATTTTAACAATATAGACAAAGCAAAATAATATAACAAAGAGGTGAGATCACCTACACCAACACCAACATGGCAGCACAGAGATAACACAAACAGCAATATCATACAGATAGATCATACCACAATTATGATCATGCCATCAACATTAATCAACTATCATCATCCAATCATTTATCAATTCAATTATCATAAATAATAATTATGATAATGCCATCGGCATTATCATCATCATCTTCTTCCAAGTATTCAAAACAATTGTCATAACTAATATTCCTCAATTAATATATCACACAGATATAAATGCTCAGATTTATGCATATGCATAAAGACTCAGTTTATAAAAAATAACTCCATGGAAGTTTTCACAATTTCGAGAAGAATGCTCTGGTTAATTGTCAGCCTTAGCCCAAAGACAATCTCCCAGTCGTTGAAAAAAATCGTGTTCTTGTCGGGTATCATCAATGCGTTGTAACGGATTTGCATCGCTAAATGGCACAGTGGTACTCGCCACGGTCCATCTGGTCGATCGCATCGCGCTTCGACGCCTCCAAGATCCATCATAGACCTCACTATCAATTCTAATTCCCTCTTCAACCACAAGGGCCATAATAGCTATTAGCTATATTTTATACAATGCACGAATATATCAATGCAAGTCCAACCCCAAAGGGCCAAATCTTTTCAATTTCATTTGTTCAATGTAATCATATGCTTCAACGCATATTTTTCCAATGCACGTATAATGCACCAAATCCAATCACAGACATATCTTTCCAATGCATGTATAATGCGCCAAATGCCAATCACAGGCAAAACATGTCATTTTCTCATAATCACGTAAAAATATTCTATCACTTTTAAATCACCTAGTGATTTTTCAACAGTAGTTCAAATTACATAAAATATTTAAACGTAATTCAAATCACTTAAAATGTTTCAACGCATCTCCAATCGCGTAGTAATATTTTATCATATTTCAAATCGCATAAAAATATTTTACTGTATTTTCAAACACTTAGAAATATTTTACTGTATTTCAAACCATGTACTTTAAAAATTATGTTTTTAAGATACGTAAATAATTTTTTTCACCACAATTCCATTACAGTAAAATATTTTTCATTCTTCAAAAATTCCATTTCCACTTTTCTCAAAATAATATGATTTTATACTTTATTTAACACATTTTCTTTACTCAAGAAAATCATTTTTCACATTTCTTTACTCAAGAAATCCTTTTCCAAAATATAATTCACAAAATCACTTTTCCATTGATATAAATCAACGTTTCAAAACTTAACATTTTCTAACGTACTTCAAAACTCAAAAATAAGTTATACGTTAGTAAATTTTCAAAATACCATTATATTCTCCATTTTCCCCAAATCATTTCTTAAGTGCTAAAATACTCTGATTCCTTTTCCAAATTTCTTGTATTAAATTAATTATATTTCCACTTGAAAAATTACTTTGTTTCATCAAAATCAATGCATTACAAGCCTTCGAAAATGTGGACATGACTATTGAAAATTATCAAAACATTTTTCCTTCTAAATTGATATGGTTTTACACAAACAAAACCATTAAAATTTTATTTTCAAAATCAAAATACTAATGGTTATAAAAACCAAACTCATTTGTTCAAATCCTTTTTCACTTTCTTTACAAATCATTTTTCACTTTCTTTGCAAATCCTTGTTCACTTTCTTTGAAAATCCTTAAAATCAATGTTTGCCCGTTTCATTCAAAACTCATATTTAGAAAAATACTTAGGATCTTTTTACACAAAATAAATCAATAAAAATTCCTCAAAGACCGTATTCTTGTTCTCTTAAAAAACAAACCCTTTGTCTATTTTCCATACTCTTCAAATCATCCATTTTCA
This sequence comes from Ormosia semicastrata, assembly GCA_029884595.1. Lineage (NCBI taxonomy): Eukaryota > Viridiplantae > Streptophyta > Magnoliopsida > Fabales > Fabaceae > Ormosia > Ormosia semicastrata. Next base: position 1,760,500 of record JAQQTO010000040.1, read on the forward strand.
TCCTTCATGAAATTATTAATTTATGAACACCTATTTAGAGGTGTCTTGGCCGAAATTCACTAAGTTCTAGGGACCAAAAATTAATTTCCTTATTCTTGAAAATTTTTAACATGAACTCTAATTTTTTTTTTGGGAGCTCAAAACCGTAGCCTCCCCCTTGGCCTTTGGAGCCAAAAATCAATTTCCTTTCCACCATCAAATCATGGCATACATATACATATTTATATTTCTTAACTTTAAAAATATTACTTCGGACTTTTCTTATAATAATATAATTTCTTACTTTATTCCTTTCTTATTCTTAGTCAAAAATCTTTTCCTTAATATATTTTCTCAAAATCACTTTTTATTGATCTAGTCTTACAAAATCACATTTAGTTGATTTAATTTACTGTTTCTAACTTTAAATTTTCTAACATTTTCCAAAACTCAATAAATAAATTCTACTTAGTAAATTTAAGTTACAAACGTTTTCTTTTATATTTCTAAATCACTTCTAAAAATTGATTCTCTTTAAAATAATTTGAAGTTCAACACTTTCAATATTCTTTTTCTTTTATTTATGAAAATTCCACTTCACTTAATTGATAACACTTTAATTCCCTTTCCAAAATCCTAATTTGAAAATTCTTGTATTTTATAACATCAAAACATTTTTCTAAATTTTTAAAACCTTATAGATGGCCATTGAAACCATGAAATATTTTTTCTTTCTAACTTAAATAAATTCCATTCTTTTTTCTTCAAAAAAAAATTCATGAAAACATAACTCAAAACCATGTGCATTGTTTTTGCAAAACAAACCCTTTTGTTTATTTTCTTTACTTCTTAAATCATTCATTTTTATTATTCATGAAAATATAATTTTTTTTAACACCAAATTGATTGGTGTCTTGGCCAAAAATTTGTTTAAGTTTAAGGACCAAAAATTAACTCCATTGTTCATGAAGAATTTTAATAAAAATCCTAGTTTTGGAAGCTCAAAATCGTGACCTTCTCTATGGCCTTTGAAGCCAAAATTTCTTGTTTTATCATACTTTTATCATAATATATTCAATATATCTTCATCATGCATATCATAAGCATACCATATAAGTAAATAAAAATCATACTAAGCATGCATACATAAGTAAATCATGCAAAGCATATCAAGCATAGACAAAAATAATCAAAGCACATAACACACATAAATTATTACATGATCATGGATATGAATCCTCACATGGATTCACCATCCATCAAATATATAACCATCTCTCACCACCATGCTTGGTTGGTGAGATTGATCTCCCTCTTACCTCTTGAAGATCCTCAAAAGCTTCTTGATTTGCTTCTTTTTCCAAGTCCTTCACCACCAAAGGCTTCTGAAATACAAAACAAAATACATAGAAATTAGTATACTAAGCTTGATTAAGAAGAACCATGGATCAAACATGGTTTAGAACATGAAAAAAAAAAGAAATGAAGTTTCCTTACACTTCACCACAAATACCCTATAACTTGGCTCTTGAAGAAAGTCCACGAAGATGAATGATTTAGAGAAAGTCTCCAACATTAAAGTTGTTTAGAATAAGGTAAGGATTCAAGAAATTAGGTTGTATGAAATTAAAAAGTGATGGAGGAGAGGTTTAGGGTGCTTGGCCGAATGGTCTTCTTTAGGGAGAGAGAATGGAGTTTTCTTTGGTTTGTTTCTTGAAACTTAAGTGAAATAGGTGAAGATATGATAATATGAAGTGTAGAAATGAATTACTTGATCTTCAAAGCTATGCATGGCCGTAGCTTGCATTAGAGAAAGGTGGAAAGTGAAGTTTGAAAAACATGATCATTAATGATTAATATGAAAAATAATTAATGGTCTTGACACTTGGCTATTGCCTTCATCTTTTTCTTTTGGCCTAAAAGCCTATTCAAAGTTGTCTCCCCTCTCCCTTGCATCTCCAAACCGTCCCCCCTTCCATGCTTCATAAAATGTGACAAATTTTATAGCCATCATCCTAAGCCATCCTAACCCTTGATTAAAAGAATGGTTTGGATTAAAATAGCTATTAGGTTTAGGTTATAGATGGAAGACTTTATTTGAGCCATTGGATCATTTTTGGCTTGCAATCCTAACCATTGAATGTGTCTCCAAAATGAAGGGTCAAGATTACACATTCAAACTTTACATCCAAGGGTCCAAAATGGTGGTAGTCATTTTTGATGACCAATTCTCCACCATTGATCTCAACTAAATCCAATGGTCATTAATGATCCATCTCCACCATTGATTAAATCTACATCCAAGGGTTGATAATGGTCATAGCCATTTATAAGATCAAATCTCTACCCATGATTTAATTTCCATCCAACGGTTATAATTGATCCTATTCACTTTTAAGATCAAATCTTCACTGTTGATTAAATGAAGATTAAATCTCCAACGGTGATTAAATCGATGGTGGATATCCAAACCACCAATGTTGACTTAACAGTATAGAATTTTATTTTTATCTGTTATAACCCCACGAAAGAATATATTTACTATATTTTTATCACCTGATAAAAAAATACAATACAAAACATAGTAAAAGAAAATTATAAAAACTGTTTCCAGATTTAGGTTTAGTAAGATCCCCTGTCTCTGTCTAAATAGTACAAATATTTCTATTTGTAGAAAAATTTTTACTTTACGGGAGCCACCTGGATCCACATACAGTAAAAAAAAATAATCATCCACAAAAATCATAAATATTAGAAAACACACAAATATCAAATCAGATCATGTAAAATAATTAAAACCTAATGGTAAAAATTAAATTACGTAAAGTTTTCCCCGGCCAAAAAATTTTTATTTTCCTGACACAAAGTAAATCACTCAAAACGATCAAATACGCTGATGGAATAATCAAAATAATTTTGTAGCATCCAAAAATTACTAAACAGTAAAATTCTGTTAACTGTCAAAATTACTGTTTACAAGATAGAAAATTTTGGGGTGTTGCATTACTCTCCCTCTAAAAAGAAATTTCGTCCTCAAAATTTAATAACCATGATTTCACATCCTCAGAATAATTATGAACATTACTTATTTATCTTGTTTTCCAATTCCCATAAAGCTTCCTCTCTTACATCTTGCTATACTATTCTAACCAACAAAATCTCTTTGCTGATGTTCAACTTCTCTTGATCAAACAGATATCTTAGACTTCTATAATTACTGAAGATGTTGAATGTTACTCCAGAAAGAAAGAATTTCTATATCTCTGATACCACCATAACGACAATCAATCTTCAATCATGCCTAGAATAGTTTTTCTCAGATAACTTCCAACTAATGTAATGTATTACTTAAAATTTCCTTATCCTCGTATCACTACATATTCTAGATTTTTACTTTTAAAAGGAAATGTCTCACTAACCAAGTTTTCCTTTCCATAGCACTATACCAAATACTATGACATAGAGTTAAATAGGAATATCGTTTCTTGTTTGTTCAATTGCAGGAGATGAAAGAAAACATCATGGAAGATTAACAAAACGAATCAAACCTGTTATCGAACATATCCAGCAAAGAATTGGATGTAACTCGATTTTTAAGAATAAATTTTCTTTGGATTACTCACACTCTATTGAAATAATCTCATTGGATATAGTTGGAAAATAACTAATCCATTTCCAAAGATCACGTCTGTTTATGAAACAGATTAAACTAACATAAAGTTTTGATCTATAACAATAATTTGAATAACTTGAATAGCTCGATTAGCTAAGAATAGAAACAGAAGTAAACAAATCAGAGGATAACGAATAACTCTAACATATAATTGATCTACTCAATCATATGTTATAAAGAATAGGTCACTCACAGAAATATTCAGTATGGTTTATAGGATTAGCTCCAATGACGCAATCTCCATTAATTAAATCTTCTACTCAGAACACTCCTGTTCCATTCAGAGTAACAACTTCCCTTACTATGTAAAATTTTACTAACAGAAAACTTTGTTTTCAAATAGCATAATCTCTGGGAAAATGTGTCTAACTTTTCCGCAAATTATTTTCTTAGCGTATATTCCTTCATTAAGTACCTTCTTTCACATCCCTTACAGTTTTTGGTTTCCTCAATGGTTATAAATACATCTTCTGTCAAAATTAATTACTTTCTCAATATACTAAAAAGAAATTTTAGGTTCCAAAATTACGAAATCTTATATTCCAAGACTGATTCTCTTCCATCAGATTTTGAACTTCAAATTCCATTTCCCACTAAACAGCGGTCCTTTCTTCGTGCAGTCGTCTTTCCACATTGCTCCTGTTGCTCCCGTAGCTGCAACTGCATAACTAGTAACATGTTCCACTTCTACACAAGTATAAATATCCCGAGCCATTCCCTTTTTTTTAGGCGTGCGGATCGAAATACAATGGATCTAATATCCATTATAAACAACATTACTTCCTTTTGGAAAACAAACACAGAGAACACAACACAAGCAAAATAGACCTAATCACAAAACCCAAAAGACTCAAACCGTGCTCTGATACCAACTAACGTAACACCCTCCTTAGGGAATCACATTTCCGACTCCCGACTCACAATCTGAAAAGAAGTTCGCACAAAGTTTGAGTTATAAAAGATGGGTTTCAAAATTTCTTCTTTACTAAACATAAATTTACTGAAAATATTAGGTAATATTGAAAATCATATTTCAACTATTCATTATGTAATATTGACACCAATTAATATCACAATTTAAAGAGAAATATAAAATTAACAAACTTATTTTTTTTAACAGTAGCAAACCCCATGATGGGTCCTACTTAATAGCACGGTACAACACTAACGAGAAACTTTAACATACTTATTCCTTTTTCTGTCCATCTTGATGCATCAGACTTTACTCCTTGTCTACCCGGCACATCTTCAAACTTGAGCCAGCCACTTTTCAATGTTTCCATCAATCTCTGAGTATCCACCATCCGTTATGTTTAAGACAACTCATTCCTTCTATTGTATAATTTTAACAATACAGACAAAGTAAAACAATATAACAAAGAGGTGAGATCACCTACACCAATACCAATATGGCAGCACAGAGATAACACAAACAGTAATATCATACAGATAGATCATACCACAATTATGATCATGCCATCAACATTAATCAACTATCATCATCCAATCATTTATCAATTCAATTATCATAAACAATAATTATGATAATGCCCTCGGCATTATCATCATCATCATCTTCCAAGTATTCAAAATAATTGTTCTAATCAATATTCCTCAATTAATATATCACACAGATATAAATGATCAAATTTATGTATATACACAAAGACTCAGTTTATAAAAAATAACTCCATGGAGGTTTTCACAATTTCGAGAAGAATGCTCTGGTTAATTGTCAGTCTTAGCCCAAAGACAATCTCCCAGTCATTGAAAAGAATCGTGTTCTTGTCGGGTATTGTAAATGTGTTGCAACGAACTGCATCGCCAAATGGCACAGGGTACTCGCCAACTGTCCACTGGTCGACCGCCGCGCCTCGACGCCCCTAAGATCCATCATAGACCTCACTATCAATTCTCATTCCCTCTTCAACCACAAGGGTCATAATAGCTATTAGCTATATTTTATACATTACACGAATATATCAATGCAAGTCCAACCCCAAAGGGCCAAATCTTTTCAATTTCATTTGTTCAATGTAATCATATGCTTCAACGCATATTTTTCCAATGCACGTATAATGCACCAAATCCAATCACAGACATATATTTCCAATGCATGTATAATGCACCAAATGCCAATCACAGGCAAAACATGTCATTTTCTCATAATCACGTAAAAATATTTTATCACTTTTAAATCACCTAGTGATTTTTTAATAGTAGTTCAAATTACATAAAATATTTAAACGTAATTCAAATCACTTAAAATGTTTCAACGCATCTCCAATTGAGTAGTAATATTTTATCATATTTTAAATCGCATAAAAATATTTTACTGTATTTTCAAACACTTAGAAATATTTTACTGTATTTCAAACCACGTACTTTAAAAATTATGTTTTTAAGATATGTAAATAATTTTTTTCACCACAATTCCATTACAGAAAATATTTCTCATTCTTCAAAAATTCCATTTCCACTTTTCTCAAAATAATATGACTTTATACTTTATTTAACACATTTTCTTTACTCAAGAAAATCATTTTCCACATTTCTTTACTCAAGAAATCCTTTTCCAAAATATAATTCACAAAATCACTTTTTCATTGATATAAATCAACGTTTCAAAACTTAACATTTTCTAACGTACTTCAAAACTCAAAAATAAGTTATACGTTAGTCAATTTTCAAAATACCATTATATTCTCCATTTTTTCCAAATCATTTCTTAAGTGCTAAAATACTCTGATTCACTTTCCAAATTCCTTGTATTAAATTAATTATATTTCCACTTGAAAAATCACTTTGTTTCATCAAAATCAATGCATTACAAGCCTTTGAAAATGTGGACATGACTCTTGAAAATTATCAACTTCTAAATTGATTTGGTTTTACACAAACAAAACCATTAAAATTTTATTTTCAAAATCGAAATACCGATAGTTATAAAAACCAAACTCATTTGTTCAAATCCTTTTTCACTTTCTTTACAAATCATTTTTCACTTTCTTTGCAAATCATTGTTCACTTTCTTTGAAAATCTTTAAAATCAATGTTTGCCCGTTTCATTCAAAACTCATATTTAGAAAAATACTTAGGATCTTTTTACACAAAATAAATCAATAAAAATTTCTCAAAGACCGTATTATTGTTCTCTTGAAAAACAAACCCTTTGTTTATTTTTCATACTCTTCAAATCATCCATTTTCATCCTTCATGAAATTATTAATTTATGAACACCTATTTAGAGGTGTCTTGACCGAAATTCACTAAGTTCTAGGGACCAAAAATTAATTTCCTTATTCTTGAAAAATTTCAACATGAACTCTAATTTTGTTTTTTTGGGAGCTCAAAACCGTAGCCTCCCCCTTGGCCTTTGGAGCCAAAAATCAATTTCCTTTCCACCATCAAATCATGGCATACATATACATATTTATATTTCTTAACTTTAAAAATATTACTTCAGACTTTTCTTATAATAATATAATTTCTTACTTTATTCCCTTCTTATTCTTAGTCAAAAATCTTTTCCTTAATATATTTTCTCAAAATCACTTTTTATTTATCTAGTCTTACAAAATCACATTTAGTTGATTTAATTTACTGTTTCTAACTTTAAATTTCCTAACATTTTCCAAAACCCAATAAATAAATTCTACGTTAGTAAATTTAAGTTACAAACGTTTTCTTTTATATTTCTAAATCACTTCTAAAAATTGATTCTCTTTAAAATAATTTGAAGTTCAACACTTTCAATTTTTTTTTTTTTATTTATGAAAATTCAACTTCACTTAATTGATAACACTTTAATTCCCTTTCCAAAATCCTTATTTGAAAATTCTTGTATTTTATAACATCAAAACATTTTTCTAAATTTTCAAAACGTTATAGATGGCCATTGAAACCATGAAATATTTTTTCTTTCTAACTTAAATAAATTCCATTATTTTTTCTACAAAAAAAAATTCATGAAAACATAACTCAAAATCATGTGCATTCTTTTTGCAAAACAAACCCTTTTGTTTATTTTTTTTACTTCTTAAATCATTCAATTTCATTATTCATGAAAATATAATTTTTTTTAACACCAAATTGGTTGGTATCTTGGCCAAAAATTTATTTAAGTTTAAGGACCAAAAATTAACTCCATTGTTCTTGAAGAATTTTAATAAAAGCCCTAGTTTTGGAAGCTCAAAACCGTGACCTTCTCTATGGCCTTTGGAGCCAAAATTTCTTATTTTATCATACTTTCATCATAATATATTCAATATATCTTCATCATGCATATCATAAGCATACCATATAAGTAAATAAAAATCATACTAAGCATGCATACATAAGTAAATCATGCAAAGCATATCAAGCATAGACAAAAATAATCAAAGCACATAACACACACAAATTATTACATGACCATGGATATGAATCCTCACATGGATTCACCATCCATCAAATATAAAACTATCTCTCACCACCATGCTTGGTTGGTGAGATTGATCTCCCTCTTACCTCTTGAAGATCCTCAAAAGCTTCTTGATTTGCTTCTTTTTCCAAGTCTTTCACCACCAAAGGCTTCTGAAATACAAAACAAAATACAAAGAAATTAGTATACTAAGCTTGATTAAGAGGAACCATGGATCAAACATGGTTTAGAACATGAAAAAAAAAAGAAATGAAGTTTCCTTACACTTCACCACAAATACCCTATAACTTGGCTCTTGAAGAAAGTCCATGGAGATGAATGATTTAGAGAAAGTCTCCAACATGAAAGTTGTTTAGAATAAGGTAAGGATTCAAGAAACTAGGTTGTATGAAATTAAAAAGTGATGGAGGAGAGGTTTAGGGTGCTTGGCCGAATGGTCTTTTTTAGGGAGAGAGAATGGAGTTTTCTTTGGTTTGTTTCTTGAAACTTAAGTTAAATAGGTGAAGATATGATAATATGAAGTATAGAAATGAATTACTTGATCTTCAAAGCTATGCATGGCCGTAGCTTGCATTAGAGAAAGGTGGAAAGTGAAGTTTGAAAAACATGATCATTAATGATTAATATGAAAAATAAGTAATGGTCTTGACACTTGGCTATTGCCTTCATCTTTTTCTTTGGCCTAAAAAGCCTATTCAAAGTTGTCTCCCCTGTCCCTTGCATCTCCAAACCATCCCCCCCTTCCATGCTTCATAAAATGTGACAAATTTCATAGCCATCATCCTAAGCCATCCTAACCCTTGATTAAAAGAATGGTTTGGATTAAAATAGCTATTAGGTTTAGGTTATAGATGGAAAACTTTATTTGAGCCATTGGATCATTTTTGGCTTGCAATCCTAACCATTGAATGTGTCTCCAAAATGAAAGGTCAAGATTACACTTTCAAACTTTACATCCAAGGGTCCAAAATGGTGGTAGTCATTTTTGATGACCAATTCTCTACCATTGATCTAAATCTAAATCCAATGGTCATTAATGATCCATCTCCACCATTGATTAAATCTACATCTGAGGGTTGATAATGGTCATAGCCATTTATAAGACTAAATCTCTACCCTTGATTTAATTTTCATCCAACGGTTATAATTGATCCTATTCACTTTTAAAATCAAGTCTCCACCGTTGATTAAATCAAGATTAAATCTCCAACCGTGATTAAATCGATGGTAGATATCCAAACCACCAATGTTAACTTAACAGTATAGAATTTTATTTTTATTTGCTATAACCCCACGAAAGAATATATTTACTGTATTTTTATCACCTGATAAAAAAATACAGTACAAGACATAGTAAAAGAAAATTATAAAAACTGTTTCCAGATTTAGATTTAGTAAGATCCCATGTCTCTGTCTAAATAGTACAAATTTTTCTATCCATAGAAAAAATTTTACTTTGCGGGAGCCACCTGCGCCCACGTATGCCCACCTGGGCCTACATAGGACCACCTGGGCCCACACACAGTAAAAAAATATAATCATCCACTAAAATCACAAATATTAGAAAACACACAAATATCAAATCAGATCACATAAAATAATTAAAACCTAACGGTAAAAATTAAATTACGTAAAGTTTTTCCCAGCCAAAAATTTTTTATTTTCCTGACACGGAGTAAATCACTCAAAACGATCAAATATGCTGACGGAATAATCAAAATAATTTTACAACATCCAAAAATTACTAAACAGTAAAATTCTATTAACTGTCAAAATTACTGTTTACAAGATAAGAAATTTTGGGGTGTTACATTTTTCCTATGGAGGAATGGGGCATGGTATGGTATGCCCATAGGACATGAACAAGTTGCTCCACTCAATTCCCCTTAACATAATCAAGTCTCTTTTTAATTCCTCTAAGTATAACCTGATTGGTAGCTTCAGCTTGCCTGTTGGTTTTTGGATGTTCCACCGAGGTGAAGTGCTACTTAATTTTGAGCCTGGCTAGAAGATCCTTGAAGTTTTGGTCTGTGAATTGAGTTCTTTTATCCATGACAATTGACTCTAGTGATGATATTCTTGTAAGTGAATTTTTGGATTTGCGCAGAGGTGATTATGGACAATGGTTCTGCTTCAATCCACTTAGAGCATGTTTGGGAAAGATGGATTCTTTCCCAAACAACTGTTTTTGGAGGATTAAGCTATTTTGTGAAATAATTATTATGTTTGGGTAAAAAGATTTTTTTTTAAAAAGCTTTTACACGAAATTCAATGCAAAAAAAATACTTTTTTCAGCTAATAATCATAAGCTAAAGATTGAAGCTTATGATTTTAGCTTATAGATTATTTCTTACACTTTGATATGTAAATACTATTTTGTCCTCAATCAAATAATTTTTTTAATCATTCTATACTCATTTTAGTAATTTAATACATAAAAGTAATTCTTTTTTATATCATCCAAACGAATCATATTAGCTTAAAATCGCTTTACAGCTAATACATCCAAACATAAAAATGAATCGATTATAATCGATTATAACAATAATCGATTATCAGCATAATCTATAATTTTCAGTTTTTCCAAACAAACCCTTAGTAAAATAATCAATAGCCACCACTAGGTACTTAATCTGCCCTGGAGTTTGGGGAAAGGTCATAGGACGTCCATCCTCCACTGGTAGAAAGGCCAAGGAACGGACATCGTAGGCAAATCCTCTTATGGTGTTGCATAGATGTCAGAATGGTGATAACATTGGTCACACTTCTACAAGTTTTCCTTGTTGTCAACTTCCATGGTAGGCTAATAATATCTAGCCCTTAGCACTTTTCGGTGATAAGGATTTTCCACCGAGATGATGGCCTGAGCTTCCTTCATGAATCTCGACCAAGATATATTCATCCTCCTTAGGTCCAAGACATTTGAGGAGGGGAGAAGGGAACACGCGATGATAGAGCTAGTTATCCAGGATAGTGTACTAGGCTGCTGTTCATACTATCAATTGGGCTTCCTTCTTATATTCAGGTAACGAGCCATTTCAGAGATAGGCAATTATAGGTGTCATCCAAGTTTCATCATCTTCTAATAGGAGGACTTCGTTGTCCGTAATACTAGGGGCTAGAAGAGTGTCTTGGATCATGGACCTATTGTTTCTCGGACTCTTAGTACTGGCGAGCTTTCATGGGATGTCAGCTCAAGAGTTCTGCTCCCTTGGGATGTGCTCCACTTTGACGCTGTCAAAACCTTCCATCAACCTTTTGACTTTGGCTAAGCACTTCTGTAGTAGGGGCTCCTTAGCTTGGTATTTACCTCAGATCTGGGATCTCGCCAACTATGAGTCACTGTATAGGACTATATCTGTGGCTCTTATCTCAGTTGCCATGTTTATGCCTTCAATGCATGCTTCATACTTAGCTTGGTTGTTTGACATGGGAAACTCGAACCTCAAAGAATGCTCTAATACGAGGTCGACTTCATTTTCCAACATTACCCTGACACCACTCCCTTTAGGATTTTAGGATTTGAGGATCCACTTAGATGGTCCAAGAATGCACTCTAGGATGGTCGGAATCTAGTGTGAGCTCAACCAAGAAGTCAGACAGTACTTGAACCTTTATAGCTAGTCTCGGCTAATAAGTAATTCTAAACTCGAAGGACTATACTAACTAAGCAATCATTCTTCTCACGAGATCCAGCTTATGCAATACTTGTCTGATTGGCTAGTCTGTCCTCACTATGATGAGGTAGAATTGAAAGTATTGTCTCAGCCTTCTTACAGTTATCAATAGTGCCAAAGATAGTTTCTCAATCTTCTAGTAACAAATCTCGAGGCCTTGTAGAACTTTACTGATAAAGTAGGTTGTCCTCTGACCTTCATCTATCTCTCTTATTAGAATTGAGTTGATTGTCTTATTGTTGACAAAAAGGTAGGTGTAAAATGTCTCATCGGGGTCCAACCTTGTCAGAATTGGTGGAGTGGACAACATCCTTTTCAACTCTTAGAAGGCGGCCTCACGCTTTAAGGTCCACTCAAAACTCTTTCCTTTTTTTAGAGTTTTGAAGAAGGGAAGAGATTTTTGGGTGGCCTTAGCCAAGAAGCATATGACGGGCGCTATTCGGCCTGTTAGTTGCTGCACTTCTTTGATGGATTATGGACTGCGCATGTCAAGGACAGCTTGACACTTTTTAAGGTTAGCCTCAATGCCTTAGTTTTCTAATAAAAACCCTAGAAACTTGCCAGCCTGTACACTAAAGGTGCACTTCTCCAAGTTCAACCGCATGTTGTGCTTCCAGATCTGGGCGAATACTTCTTCCAAATCTTTGATGTGGTCACCAGTGTCTGTTGTCTTGACTATCATATCGTAAATGAAAACTTCCAACATCTTACTAATTTGTCCTTCAAATACTTTGTTCTTCATCCGCTGGTAAGTTGTCCTTGTGCTCTTTAGTCTGAACGACATGAAACAGTAATAGTAACTCCCTATCTCGGTTATGAAGACGGTATTGTCTTCATCCTTTGGGTTCATGGGGATCTAGTTGTATCTGGAATAGGTATCCATGAAGCAAAGTAGCCTGAAACCAGACGAGTTATCAACTAGCTTATCAATATTGAGAAGTGGGTAAGGGTTTTTTGGATACGCCTTATTCAAGTTAGTGTAGTCAATGCATATACGCCACTTCCTATTGGCCTTTTTGACTAGGACCACGTTAGAGAGCCATGTGGTATAGGAGACTTTCCTGATGAACTTGGCGTCTGGGAGCTCATTCACTTATTTTTGGATCACTTCTTACCTTTCAAGTTTGACCTTCCTTTTTCGTTAGGCCATCAATTTTGTGTTCTTTATAATAGAAAGTCGGTGGCAGATGAATGTTGGGTCTAAGCCTGACATGTCTACTGAAGTCACAGTAAACAGATCTTTGTTTTTTTTTCACAGAAACTAGGTTAACTTGGCCCTTTCCTCTTGACTGAGATGCCCTCCAATCTTGGTTACTTAGTCTGGTTTAGCACCAAGTTGCAGGGGTTGGAGCTCTCCATCAGGTTAGGGACGTGTATCACAGATCTCTTCATGCACGTCCAACTCAATCAAAAGGACATTGACAGGGCCGTAGTGACTAGAGTTGAATCGCTACGTTGGACCGCGACCCGAGGTTTCTTAGCGATTTTTAGGCTCTTGTTGTAGCATTTCCTTGCCGTGGTTAGGTCTCCTTTGACTATCACGAACCTATACTATAGATCCAGAAAATTCATAGCCAAGTGGCATGTGGAGATCACAGCCCAAAGGCATTTAGTGATGGATGGCCTAATATGACATTGTAGGCCAAAGGGTGGACCACGAAGAACCTGACCTTGACAGTTTTGAAGAGGGAGTCTTTTCCCAATATCAGGTAGGTCTTATTGTACCCAACCGAGGAGATCTTGTCTCCAATGAATCTAATCAACTCGCCGGTGTACGAAATCAAATCTTCTCTTAATAATCCTAACTTTTCAAATAAGTCTAGAAACATGATATCTATCGAGCTCCCTTGATCAACAAATATTCTGTAAACCTCGACATTTGTGATTATCCCAAAAATGACCACGGGATTATCATGATCTAAGATTGTGTTTCCATAATCCTCGTTAGAGAATGAAATCAGTGGGCTTTTTCTTGTGTCGTTGTTCGACTTAGTTTCTGAGAGGGATGATACACTCAGCACGATCCATAAAGCCTTCTTCCTTGTGTTTCTAGAATCCCAACCCCAGCGAAGTCCCCCGAGATGGTGTTTATTTATTGTACGGATTACTTTAGTGTAACAACAATTGTCTTTGTGATCGTTATCTCGAGGTTGTGTCTTGTCTTGGTTTTGGGCATTACCCCAAGATGAGCTTGTGCCAAGATTGTCATTCCTGGTAGGAGAGTGTCTCCTCTGGTAGGGTGGAGATGAGCTTCTTCAGAGACTATAAGTCCACTTCCTGTAGCTTCCTCTTCCTTTTTGGTTTTTCTGGGATTGGCGCACATAGTGACCCAAACGCCCATCTCAAATAAGAGACTTAATGGCATCCTGAAGGTTGATGCAGTCTTCCATGTTGTGACCATAGTCTTCATGCCATATAGTGTTTGGATTTGTCCCTCTAGGCATGCTTCTTCAAAGAGGGAAGTCTTTACACGTCTCTAAACTCGGTGTTCATGACTTCCTAGTAGATCTGAGCTCGTGGTGCATTGAAGGGAGTGTAGCTTTCATACTTCCCCTTGAATGGTGGTTTTGAGTTTTAGCCCTATTGGTTTGATTGCCCTCTGGACTTAGGCTTAGCATCTTCACTTTTTTCAAGATGCTTCGTGCCCCGGATAACGTCTTCAGGATTGATGTATTTTTCAATAAGAGTGCGAAACTCATCCATTGTCTTAGGCTTCTTTTTGGCCAGAGAGAATGAAAAGGGCCTAGGGCGGAGTCTTTCCCTTAGATAGTGCAATTTGAACCTTTCATCACAGTTTTTAATGTTGACTATTTCGTTGTTAAACCTAGATAAAAAGTCTCAGAGAGACTCCTCCTTTCCTTGTTTAATATAGGAAAGAAATGAAATGGATTTCAGTTGCACCTTGCTAGTGGTAAAGAGTAGCAAAAATTACGAGGAAAAGCTTTTCCAGTTAACCATGAATTTAGGAGTTAAGGTGGTGAACTATCTTAAGGCGACTTTCTCTAGAGACAATAGGAAAGCATGGAACATGAGACGAACTTCTCTTCCAGTAAATAAGATAGCACAGATATAGATATCTAAATGCTCCTGGGGGTCTGTGATCTCATCATAAGCTTCAATGTTTGTGGGTTACTAGAAGCGTTTGGGGATCTCATAGGCCATCAGCTGGTCAAAGAAGGGTTGGTTTTGTGAGACCAAGTTCCTTACTTTGGGGTTCTGCTTTTGCCTTCTTCGAGAAGGGACTTTAGAATTCCTCACTGTAACGTCCCAGGATTGCCTGTAGGATTGACGAGTGTCTCCACAAACCAACACGAGTCTTTTCAGTGTGCTTTTGTCCTCACTCACACACATCCTAGGAAACTTCCTAGGAGGTCAGCCATCCCATAATTGCTCTAGATCGAGCACGCTTAACCATAGAGTTCTTATGTTCTAGGCTCCTGAAAAGAAGTTGCAACTTGTTGATATGGCTATGCTAAATCAATTCTTTTAAGCCATCCTCAACTATGTTGTCCCATACCTGCACAGTCTCTGAATCCCTCTCATTCCGGTGTATATTCAGTTCATTCATGCGACCCTTCGCTTAGAAGCCTGCTAGAAGTCGCTCTTTGTCCGTGCTTCATTGCACCGGTGATCACTTCCCGCCCTCGTCGATCCTGGGACACACATGCCCACCAACTTCTGCTTGGTTCATCCCTGAACCATACTGTACTATGAGAGGTCCTGACTCTAATACCATTTGTAACGTCCCGAGACTGCCTGCAGGATTGACAAATATCTCCACAAACCAACATGGGTCTTTTCAGTGTGCTTTTGTCCTCACTCACATGCATCCTAGGAAACTTCCTAGGAGGTCACTCATCCTATAATTGCTCCAGGTCAAGCACGCTTAACCATGGAGTTTTTATGTTCTAGGCTCTCGAAAAGAAGTTGTAACTTGTTGATATGGTTACGCCAAATCAATTCCTTTAAGCCATCCTCAACAATGCATACCTACACAGTCTCTGAATCCTTTTCATTCCGGTGCGTATTCAGTTCATTTATGCGACCCTTCACCTAGAAGCCGGCCAGAAGTTGCTCCTTTTCAGTGCTTCATTGCACCGGCAATCACTTCCCGCCCTCGTCGGCCCCGGGACACACATGCAGTTGTAACGCCCCGAAAATTTCTTATTTCGTGACAAACACTTATTTTATAATTTTTGTGATTTTTATGAATTTTTGTAGATTTTTTGAAAATGTTAAATATTTTAATGTATTTTTTATTTTACATGTGCACTGAGCGCAGCCGGTGTAACACTCTAAAAATTATTTATTTTATGATAAATAGTCATTTTATAATATTAATAATTTTTATGAATTTTTTAGATTTTTCTAGAGCTGTCGAATATTTTAATATATTTTTCAATTTACGTGCGCATTGAGTGGAGCCGAGAAAATAAAATATTTTCCCCGAAACTGGTAAACCTTGAACTGTGGAAATGTCGATGGGGGATCTTACTAAACCCGAGGCCGGCCACAGTTTACGAGGTTTATATTTTTTGAGATTTTATCTGTTAAATAAAAACTCTGCAATACGCTCTATTATCTATTGGACAATAAATACTGGCTTTGTAAACTGTAACAATTGTCCATTGGGTAATAGCTTATGGTGAAAATCCTTATCACCTTATCATCTTATCTAAAGAAATCTACTTTATGTCTAATTATGTTGACTTTTTCAAATTTCTAACAAAGCTTCTCAAAGAAGTTTTGTATCAAGCTTCTCATGTAAGCTTTCCTTAAGCTTCTGGGACACACTTCTCTCTCTCTCTCTCTCTTCTCCATGGCCATGAGGCCATTTTGGGAGCCAAAAATTATTTTTCATTTTACTATTTACCATTTCTAATTTCAAACCCTAAAAAGTTCCATGTAAACATCTTTCTAGTTAGAATCTACCCAAAAAGCCCCCATCTTCATCATTTTCTTCAAGCCTCAAAGTTTGAAACTTTTAGGTAATGTTATTGATTTCTCATCTTCTCTTCTTCTTTTTCATTTTCATGGCCATCATCATGACCATTTATCCTCTCTTTCTCAAGCCTTGGTGATAATTTGATGAGTTGTGATTCCTAGGGTTTTGAAGGAGCTTGGCTGAAATCTTCAAGGAGCTCAGAAGGAGGTTTCTTTTCTTGTTTCCTCTTAGGTAAGAAGGAGATAATCCTCTTTAACCTATCATGGTGGTGAGAGACTTGTGTTTGTGTTGATAGTGAGAAATCCAAGTTAGGGATGCTTACTTTATTGTATAGTTCTTGGTGGTTGATCTTGTGGTTATTTTATTTTATATGATTTTAATGCTTATTGTTGTGTAATGTGATGATTTTGGATGTTTAGGTGTATGTATGGAAAGCATGGGATTTTACCCCCATTTATTGATGGCTCACGGCCAAAGGACCCTTTTGGGTCCAAGAATAGAACTTTAATGATACATTAGGACTTAAGCTATTAGGTAATAATTAATGAATATGATGATGAAAATTTTAGGTTCTTAGTCCCCTTGAATTGAGGCTCATGGCCAAACCCCCACCAATGGGGTGCCCATGATTAAAAGTTTGTAACCTCAAGGGGAAGTTAACTAATCAAGTGGTTAATAAATAATCGAATGAAGAAAAATCTAGGTTTCTAATTCCTTGGAGGCTCACAGCCTCATTGAGTAATCAATGTGAAGTTTTTGTATCAAGTTATAACTTAGTGATTAAATGAGTAGATACTTAATTAGGAATGCATAATATGGAAAGAACAAAGAATATAGATTTACCCTATAACTTAGGATGATTTTTGGACAAAGAAAGAACAAGATTATGGGTGAGGTTGTGAGGAACCTAAACCGGCTATTCTAAGTGAATCCAATTTAAAATAATGTAAAGGACTTATTTGACTAGAGTAACAAAACTTAGGTGAAAAACTCAAGAGAATTCCCCTAGAGGGGCCTAATAAGAGAAACATTGACGTTAAAGTGTAATTTTATAATAAACCTTAAAGGTATGTTTTCACAATTGAAAATCAGATAATAAAATGTTGTGGGTCCGTGAATAGGACCAAGGATTATTGATAAATGATGGGGCTTGATATGGCATGTGGTTTTGGGCAAGTTATGTATTATTGTGAATCTATATATGCACTACAACATTTTTGACTTTAGGCAATGCTATTTTTAGCAACGCTTCAAAAGCGTTGTCTAAAGTTGTATAGGCAACGCTTTTTAAAAGTTGCTATTAATTCTTAGTATAGGCAACGTCTTTTAAGCAACGTTTTAAAAACATAGCCATAGAGTGTACAGGCAACGCTTTTTGGATGTTCTCTAAATTTAATCATATTTAGGCAACGAATTTTAGACAAGCTTTAATAAACATTGCCAGAAACATTATAGGCAACGTTTTAAAGCTGTTCCTAATTGTATTGCCTTTTAAAACTTTTTAAAATATTACTTAAGATGCATTTTTTTAACTCTTATTAATTTCTTTCAAATATTTTGGCCAAAAAGGCGCAAATAATAAAGCCATTACGCGGGAGTGACCAAATTTTTCCAACCACCTCACATTTCTCTGATATCACATTTGGTTTTTGTTTGTGAAGAAAAGCTACCAACCCACTCTCTTCTGTCCACATTGCCACATTGGGGGTTTCTGGCCACATTGCCACATTGGGGGGTTTTTGGCTAAGCTCAGAAACGCAACCCACTCTCTTCTGTCTGGGGTATCTTTCAGTGATTAAAACCCCCTTCGCGACGACGACTAGCCTCCTCTCACCGGCACCTTCACGCGACTCGGATCGGTGGCCAGCCACCTTTCGCCGGCACCACCCACGCGTCTCAGATCTACAACGAAGCTCCGGCAACCAACTCGACCTAAGCGTCTCGGATCTGCGACGAAGCTCCGACGACCAGCTCGACCCATGCGACTCGAATCTGCAGCGAAGCTCTAAGCAGGTATTTGAATCCTCTATTAAATGTGCTTCTTACTATTCTTCTTAAACCTCCATATTGACAAACTAAGTAGAAATACAACATATGATTTTGATATTGGCATGTAACAGACGAATTTCACTTCAGAGAAGAGGAGTGGTGTCCTTTTCCTAATTTTTTCTGTTTCCCTTTTCCATCTTGATTTTCCCAGAAAAAGCAAAAAATATTGAGCGCAGGTTTGAACTCTCTCGTAAATTTTCCTTCCATGCTTTCTGCAACTCATTGTCATCATTCTTTTCCTTCATATTGCTACGAGTTTTTGTTTCGGCGCATGGTGTATTTCTTTTCGCGCTCTGCATTTACTCGAGGTCTAGGGTTTTGGCTCTTCTTTTATTCCCTTTGAGATATCTTACATGCCACAACGATTATATGGTGTTTGGTTGAAAATCATGGGTGATTTGCACCTTTGCAATTTTAGAATGAACCAAGGTTTATTATTATTATTATTTTAATTTTTTTTAAATCGATGGTTGCACCTTTGTGATTTGTTGGCTGAGAGCATTTTGTTCATGAAATGTGAAAACAAGGGTTGGTTATAGTTTTATGTTATGGTTTTAGCTTTCATTAAAATCTCTCTGACTCTCCCCTGCTTTACTGAAGTACCTACCTGATCACCGCTTCATTACTTATGTCCTAAACTGTATTGCAGATATGTGTGATAAAACTTAGGAGAGGGGGAGTGGATATTGAAACAAGCACCTAAGAAATTCTTTTGTGACAACGGTGCCACATAATGAGACAGATGGCTACACAAAGATTAAAGAATGCTATCATCTAATAAGTAATAACATATCCTATCCTATCCTCTGCTTGTTTCAGCCGCCTCTCTCCGGACTCTGGCGTATTAGTAAGGCTAGCCCAGTCAAGTCAAACCAACATTATGACTATGATTTTGATATTGAAATAACTTAGAGATTAACATTTGGATTTTAAAGAAAGGATTAAAGGCAACTGCTTTAACTAATTGCAGTTCTCTTTAAGAATTCAAGGGCCCTTTGTCATCAGGTAGAATATAAGAGATTGCTAACGTTATTATAGTTGGTTTTACATGTGGTCCCCTTAATTTAATGACACTAGAATGTCCCTTATGCCCTTTGTTTTAAGCGTAGATAATGTCATGGTTAGAAGGTTACTGTTGCCTTTTTCCAAGGATGCATTTTATTATTAGTTTTTATTTATTTACGCATTTTATTATTAGTTAGATTAGTAATCTAGACACCTTGATCATCAGCATTGAACAAATTAGATAGACTGATGGAGGGTAGGGACCACCTAAACAGTTTATAAAAATGATTTGGAATTAATCTATATGCCAATATCAACATTGTGATGAGTAGAATTGGTTCTCCACCTTGCCATTAAGCGAAGATTTACATGGAATAAAGTCTATGTTCAATCCGAATATGGCACAATATATGATATTTATAATTTAATGTTGAATCATTAAGATAAGCCAAAAACATGTTAGAGATTCTTTATTTTCAAAACACACAGCCAGGGAATGATGATTTGCATCACGTGCACCAGATTTCAAGCTTTTTCTGCTGTGCAAATTAACTTGTGGAGAAATGAAGAAGAAACAACCATATATATGTTGGGTTGGGGTGTGGCATACCTATTACCAAACTTTGCGTGTAGTTTGACTATAGTAGCTTCTTCTTCTTGAGTGTAGTTCCCTCTTTTGATGTCTGGTCTTAAATAATTCTTCCACCTCAATCTGCAGCTCTTTCCACACCTTGCAAGACCTAAAAATATATTGCACAAATAATTTGGTTTGTGAACATCACCGATGGATTCAAGCAGGAGAGAATTTGAGTGTAATTCATCCCTCTTTTGACGATTGACCATAGATTATTATGAATAAGGGAATAAGTAGAAAATTGATAACCTATGGTGGCTATGTATATGCTACCAGAATTTAAAGCCAAATTAGAACGGAGATGCAGCTAGCTAAGATGAAAGGGAATTAGTGACGCTGTGGAAGAGGTTCAAAAGTAAATTTGGGGGACATAAAAGCACGATGACTTTCCGGTTGATAATTATTGTTAACAATTCAACTCAACTTGGCTATAAGAACTCAGTAAATTTGAGGTCAATCTATACATTGAACTGGGTGTGTGCTTTTGTACATGTACTTACTATACATTAGTTTACTACATTATATATATATATATATATATATATATACATACATATACATATACATATACATACATTACTATACATTCGACTTCATTAACATGCCAAAATGATTTTTTGCCATAAGCACATGCGCTCCACCTCCAGACTCAAAGTTGAAGGTTACTAAAAATCTCCATCTCTATGTTCTCTAACTTCTCCGTGTCCTCTATGTCCCTGTCTATCTACCTCTAATGTGACATAAAACAGGAAATGAAGAGAACACAGCAGAATTTATATCCAGTATCCACGGAAACAATATTTTACTATTATTTTCAAAGTAAACATCTTTGTACAATAGGTTTTATAACCCCACTAGTACTTTTGACATTTCCCATTTGTTGTGTCCCTACCGTACACATAAGATTACAACATTTAGAAGAAAATAAGTAATGTGACATTTTGATGATTTGGTTTGCTATCATTTTTGTGATTTGGTAGGCGAGGAACCTCATAAGAGGAAAGGTTCACCTTCCACATAAGATTACACTAGTACTTTTTTTTGGAATTTTTGAATTGGTTTGGCCTTCTTGTTGATTAATTCTGATGAAGAAATATGTCATTTTCATTAGAGTTATGGGATTATTTTTTTTGACACATTGGATTTGTGCAAATGATTTTTCTATTTTGTGTATTCTTGTTTCTAGGGTTGGAGTGGGATGTGAAATTTTGTGTATTCTTGTTTCACAATAGTGGTCATCTAAGCTCCACTTATGTTGAATATTAAGCTAGAATGGCAATATAACCAGTAGTGGTGTCATCTATTAGATAAGACCAAAGTGTTTTGAAGCTTTATTTAGAATGAGCAAGTGTAGTAAAATATAATTATAATATATTTGAAATATTCAGAATGGATTTTTTGCCAATATTTCACCCAATTTCATAATTTCTCTTTTTGTTTTTTCTAGCATTAGTAAAGGTACTCAATTAGCTCCTAGAGTCTGAACTCAAAAAGGATGGCTGATCCCAACTCTTTTACCTGGTAAGACATAAAATTCTCCTATTTAAGTCTTACTTTTATCCCGCATTATTTACCTGAACTGGTTTATATGGTATCATTGTTTAGACTAATTTAGTACTATGAATATTTGTGTTAGCATTTGAACATTAATACCAAAAATAACTTTCTTATCAGTGAATTAAAAGATGAGTTCAAGGAGTGGATGGATTTACCGAGGTTTAGCAAAGAGTACATTGATGGTGTCAATTTTTTCTTAGATTTTGCATTTACTATTGGAGAACCTGATGGAGAGGAGATATTATGCCCTTGTGCAAAATGTGCAAATTCTTATTGGAGAACAAGAGATGTTGTGTACAAACATTTAATATGCAAGGGATTTGTTGTGGGCTACCGAAAATGGATCAACCACGGAGAGGGGCTAAGCGCATTGGGTCTTGATGCTGACATGGATGTTGAAGACCCATGTGATGACATTGATAACTTATTGAACGATAGGTTTAGAGATGTAGTGCAAGAGGATGGGCTTCATGAAGGTGCTAATGAAGATGCAAAGAAGTTTTATAAACTAGTTGAGGAAGCAAATCAACAACTATACCCAGGTTGTGAAAACTTCTCTACATTGTCATTCACCATCCGACTTTATTTGTTGAAGTGTCTTCATGGATGGAGCAATGCATCTTTCACATCTCTCCTTGAGTTGTTGAAAGAAGCTATACCTAATTTGAATATTCCTCCATCTTTCAACAAAACCAAGGCCATGATAAAGGACTTGGGTCTTGACTACGAGAAGATCCCTGCATGTCCCAATGATTGCATGCTATATAGAGGTTGTTATGCTGATAAAAAGTTTTGCTATATATGTGGAGCTTCACGATATATTCAATATCCTAGTGTCGATTATGAGGCTGAATCTTCCAAGAAACCTAATGTAAATGCTAAGATCTTGAGACACTTTCCTTTGATTCCCAGACTCTAAAGGATGTTTATGTCTTCAAGGACAGCCAATACGCTTAGGTGGCATGAAGACGAGCGTTCAAAGGATGGAAAGTTGAGACATCCTGCCGATGGTCAAGCGTGGAAGGACTTCAATAGGCATAATCCTGATTTTGCAAATGATTCTCGCAACGTAAGGCTTGGGTTGGCTAGCGATGGATTCAATCCATATCGGACCATGAATATATCTCATAGTACATGGCCTGTGGTGTTAATGACATATAATTTACCTCCGTGGTTGTGCATGAAGCCAGAATATTGCATGTTATCCTTACTAATCCCTGGAAGACATTCACCTAGAAATGACATTGATATTTATCTAGAACCATTGATTGAGGAGTTAAAGTTGTTATGGGATTTGGGAATAGAAACGTATGATGCTTCAGCCAACCAGACTTTTCAAATGCGAGCAGCTCTTTTATGGACTATTAGTGATTTCCCTGCTTATGCTATGTTGTCTGGTTGGAGCATCAAAGGAAAGTTGGCTTGTCCTTGTTGTAATTATGGGACTTATTCTACTTATTTGAAACATAGTCGAAAGATGTGCTATATGGATCATCGAATTTTTCTGCCCATGAGTCATCCATGGAGATCTAATAAAAGGTCTTTTAATAGAGATACAGAATTTAGATCTCCACCACCAACATTAAGTGGGATAGAAATCTTAACTGAATTAGAAGACTTTGACAATGTGTTCGGAAAGAAGCAGAAGAAAAAGAATGATGGTCCGTGGAAAAAGAGGTCAATTTTCTTTGAGTTGCCATATTGGAAGCATAACCTCATGCGCCATAACCTTGATGTGATGCACATAGAGAAAAACATATGTGATAATATTATTGGAACTCTATTAGATATCTCTGGGAAGACAAAGGATCATGCAAAAGCTCGTTTTGACCTAAAAGAAATGGGCATAAGAAAGAACCTTCAACCAAAGGAGACAAAAGATGGAAAAACCACTAAGTTTGCAAAAGCTTGTTTTTCTATGACAGCAGCAGAAAAATCTTTATTTTGTGGTGTCTTGAAGTCAGCAAAATTGCCAGATGGTAGTGCATCAAATATCTCTCGATGTGTTCAAGTTGGTGAAAGAAAAATATCAGGCTATAAGACCCATGATGCTCATTTCATGTTACATTACCTGTTGCAAATACCAATAAAAAGCATACTGCCTAATCCTGTTGCCATCCCTTTGATCCGTCTTTGTTCTTTCTTTCGATGTTTATGTCAGAAAGTTGTTACACTAGAAGAATTAGATCACTTGGAAATAGAGATTGCAGAAACACTTTGTCAATTGGAGAGAATTTTTCCTCCATGTTTTTTTGATATAATGGTTCATTTGCCTATTCATCTAGCAAATGAAGTGAGATTAGGTGGCCTAGTTCAATTTCGGTGGATGCACCCTCCGAAAAGATATATGTGTAAGTTGAAGTCTTATGTTCGCAATAGAAGTCGTCCAGAAGGCTCAATTGCAGAGGCATATTTGGCTGAAGAATGCTTGACATTTTGCTCAAGATATTTGCATGAAGGTGTGCAAACTATGTTGAATAAACTAAGCCGAAACAATGATGAATGCTATAGTGAGGCTGACTCATTAGATCTTTTTGCTAGCAAAGGACGTCCTATAGGAGGGAAAAAGAAAGGTGTTCTAATTTCTGTAGATCACAAGTCACTAAACCAAGCACATGGATACATATTGATCAATTGTGATGAAGTACAAGAATACCTTAGGTACGGTGCTTTCCTTCATTATCTTTCTTTTTCATAAGTTGATTAAGATTATAATTATATTAATGCCTTTAATTTTTTCCACTTTAGAGAGCATGAGAATGTTGTTAAAAATCAAGCTAGAAGAACAAAGTGGAAGAAAGCAAAAATTCAAAGCCAAGACTTCATTGAATGGTTTGAAACTCGTGCCATGAAAGAGGATACTCCAGACTTCATTAAAGCTTTGTCTAGAGGGCCTAATTCTATTGCAAAAAGATTTAATGGGTATCTTATTAATGGATATCGATTTCATACAATGCGGCGTGATGCGAGACGGAAGACTCAAAACAGCGGTGTAACATTGATGGCATTAACTACAAGCTTTGCTAGCTCTAAGGATGAGCACCCAATCACAGCAAATGTAACTTATTATGGAAGAATAAATGACATGATCGAATTAGATTATTATGGCCATTTTAAAGTTGTGGTGTTTAGATGTGATTGGTTTGAAGCTCAAGAAGACATGTTTGGACTTACTTATGTTCACTTTTATAAGAGATGTTACCATGATGAGCCTTTTATTCTTGCATCTCAAGCACGACAATGCTTCTATATCCAAGACCCCATAGATGAAAGCAAGCATTATGTCATGAAAACAGTTCCAAGAGACTTATTTAGCCTAAGTGATGAACCAATTTCTGATGCTCAATAAATTTATGGTAATGAGTCGTCTAACCATTCTATAAGTCTTGCTATGCCCAATGATGATGGTGACATTGAACTTGTGAGAAGAGATGTTCCAGAAACTATTATTGACATGGATGAATCGTTGTCCGATGAAATTGAACAAGAAATAGATTCTGATTTTGAGGACATGATGTAAGACATTGATGCAAGTATATAGGGTTGTATATAGGATATTGAAATGTTATCAATTTTGAGGTGTTGCAGTTTTTTATCTCATTCTGTGTATATCTTGTAAAAAATCTTTTTCAACCCAATTAGAAAATGTCTACAATTTTGGAATTGTTTCATACATTTGGCCTAGTAGCCCCCTGTACATTTTAATGTCTACAATATAATTTGGCTTCCTCCTGATTGTTATTCAGTAGATATCATATTTCATTTGCAGCTTCCTCCAGTATCATATCTGATGAATCCCATTAATTCTGGAGCTTGAAGTCTTGGGTTGTTCTTGAAATTGTATTAATATAAACAATCAGCTAATGTTCTCACACTTAACCACTTGAGCATGTATGGAGTAGTAAGAGAATCATGAGATCATAACATATGAATGCCATTATTATTATTTGGACAACAAAGGAGTGAAAATAATAATTAAATTCTGCAAAACAACAACATTGAAAATGACCCATTTGCTTTTATCTCTCAGATGTTGTCTTCAACATGAGAATGGCATTTCTTTCACAGGAAAAACAAATCACTTCACAATTTGTTTGTTTTACTCATTCTGCATGTTTTTATGTTGCCTAGCTAGTCATAAGTCAAACGACGTGTACATGTGATTGCATCAATTCTAATAATTGAACTTCTCAAGCTTCACTTGTGGAACCAAATTTGAGAAACTAAACACGAACATAATCATAATGAATGTACTAGGTTAGCTAGGATCATTGTCACTTATGAAAAACCAAATTATTCTTATATAGTAAAAAACAATTAATAACAATATTATTCAAACACTTCATTTATCTCCCTCATCAATGCACTAATCCCATTTGTTCATTTTTTTTCTGAGTTTTGCTCCGCTTTAATGCATAGTTGGTGAATTTTACTTTTTTACTTTGAATCGAAGTACCTCATTGATATTTGAAATTTAAGATTCACATTTTAGTGTTTGAATTTCAAGGTAATAATCAACATTGATTATTACCTTTCAAATGGTAGACTTAGATGTAATTGTTGGGTCCTAAAAGCTCTTTGATTTGTTCTGTAACAGAAATTAGTGTTGAAGGTAGATTTATATGATGATAGAATCAAGCAGAAAGCTATGAAGACAGTCTCTGGCCTTTCAGGTACTGAATTTCAACTTCAAATCTTCCTCCTCTACTAAATCTCTTTAGTTTGAGTAAATTAGCTTAGCTTAACTGAAATTGTGCTTTTGTTTCAAAAAATCAGAACACATATCTTATAGCATTAGGATTCAATATTTTTAGGATGTAGATGTAGTGTTCAGAGGTTAAAAGGCCTATGAGCTTAGTTTTTAAAGAGTTTGGCTGCCCCTTAAGGTAAGGATATCCTTTAACATCGGGGTTGTCCTTTTTGTCAATGATAGGATTTAGTCACCAAAATAGCATAGTTGAAAACTATTTTATCGGACTTATTTATGGTTGAAAATGCTCCACTTCTCCAGATTACATTTCACAATCATTGCATGTCATTGAATTTTTAGTTTCTAGGTATGTTTTAATTATTCAAATATATTTTAAGATATTGTTCTTATTATTGAATATCCGACTACCATGCGCCATACAATATTGATTGCAGGTTAATACACTTCTAGTCTGGATCAATAAATATATTGAATTCTAAACATGCCTTGTACCAAATAACTTTTTTACAGTAAAGAGAAACATTTTTTATCATTAAAACCGTGAATTTGATACATAATGGTGTCCTAGTAGGGTTCTCATCCAAAGTTAGAAGTATCATTCAGCTTCTAGCTTCTTTTAAAATAATTCCCTCTTCTATACTCTTGAGTATCCCTTTTCTTCCTGGTCAGAAATAGTACTCATAAAATTCATCATAAAGAACATATCATTGCTGATTCTTTCCTTAAAATTGCTTTATGGTTAAGCAAATGCTATATAAATCCCTGTGTTAACCTTACCGAACAGAGATTCTCATTTGTAGATATGCAAGACATCCTGCCTTGCTGGGAATTGAGCTTTTAAATTATGTATCAAATTCACGGTTTTAATGAAAAAAAAAATTCATAATAAGCAAAAGAAGAATGTTTGACCAAAAAGAAGAATGATATGCTATACCAATTAAGCCTTGGTTTGACCAACCTTTATGGAGACAAGTCATTTGAGCAGTGTGGTATGTGATTTTTTTCCTTTTTGTAAATTAAAACAGGGATATTGTTTCTGACAGTAATTCCCTCTGAGTTTGACATTACATATTGTTAATATGTCTTGTATTGCCAATCCATTTTGGTGCAATTTATTAAATCCACAGAATCTATTATTGTTCATTTTCCTTGCTTTTTGCTTGTTCTTCATTTTCTAAGCTTTTGCTTGTAGTATTTAAGTTGGCAATTGTAATGTTATAAGCTAATGAATTTCAATTTGCCAATTTTTCAGATTAAAACCTTTACTTTGAAACAAAATGAACAAGGGAGAAAGCAACAAAAAAAGGGTGTCAACTTTAAACAAGGGATGTGAAGGTCCCAATAAGAGAGGCAATTTGGATCTCAATTTCAGTGCAAGGTCAAGTGCTGAATTGTCAAAAATATTTAAAATCAAGCAAGAAGAAGTTGAGAAGCTTGGAAAGAATAAAGTAGATGGTAGGCAGTTGAATGCTACACATACAGCCCAAAGTGAAGAAAATAGTAAATCTTTAAAAAGGAAGCATGCAACTCCTTCACAAGTCACTCAAAAGGATGAGAGGCAGCCTAAGAGCACTAAAATGAATTCATAAGTTGGAGGAGCTAGTCAAATGGGAATGAGGCAGCCCTTGCCTACAAATGTGACTCAAACACAAGTTACTCAAATGGAAAAGAGGCTGCCTTAGAGTACTAAAATGACTGAACAAGTTGGAGGCTCTAGTGAAATGGCAATGAGACAACCCTTATTTACAAATTTGACTCAAACACGAGTCACTCAAATGGAAGTCCAAGGTGGTTGTCTCATGACACAAAGTTTACCTTTATTGAAAGAAACAAGTGGAATACAAGTTCCAAACGAAAAAAAGAGACAATCAATCACCACAAGTGTGAACCAAGGGTCGAACCAAAATGATCATGGTCCTAAAGTTAAGAGGATGAATGCAGTTTGCCCAACAATGTCTCTTGATGACTTCCTTGAAGAAAATGGTGTGTATGAATAAGAAAATCAATTGCTACATGATGAAGAACAAGAAGCTAAAAATGAAAGAGTAGTTCAAGAAGTTGGAGAAGTAGGTCAAAATCATCAGGTAGATGATCACTTCATTGACCAAGATGTTGACAGAGAGGAAGTTGAGGAAATGGATAATAATCCAGAAGGTAACATCATTGTCTTCAACTACTATTTTTCCAACTACTTAGTTTTCACTAATATTTCTCAAATACTTTGTATGCATTGACTTATAAAACTTATGCCTCTACTTATGTAAAATTAGGGATAGTGAAGAAGAAAAAAAATCGAGGCAAGACTGAATGCAAAGATATCCATGCTAGATCGGAGGAAGAACGAGAAGAAATCATTTTTGAGAAAAGAGTAGCAATTGGGCCCACTGATAAAAGTGTTTCTAATTTAAGCTTGTTCTTGGGCACAATTGCTAGAAATTCAAAATTTTGCCCCTTGAACTACACCAATTTTAAGGCCATTCCAAAAAGCTACACAGATAATATTATGAAATATGTTCGGGTATGCGTAAGATTAATTTCTATCATTTTAAATGTAATATTAGTATATTAATGATGCTAACATCATTGTGGTACTTTCCTTAGTCAAAATTCATCATTCCAAAAGAAGGAGAAGATTGGGTACTTTCAGGAGTAAAGGAAGCTTGGAAGAGGCACAAGTGTAAGATCAAGAAAAAGCATTTTAAGCCTTATAACAACTCCGAAGATATGTTAAAGAATCGTCCAAGAGATGTACCAATTTCAATTTTTAAAAAATTGATTGCCTTTTGGAGTCTTCTTGCCATTCAAGTAAGATCTAAATTATAAGGTTATATTTCAATTTCATGTAACTTATGAGATGTATTTTTCATAACATTATAATTCTTTTTTTGTTTTATGGAATATAGGCAATCGGTAAGATGAATTCTGAAAATAGAAAGCGTCAAAGGTGGAACCATCGAATGGGACCTGTGAATTTTGCTAGAGTTCGGAATCGTTTGGTATTGTGCTTGAGAATTTGTGAATTTTACTCATTGATAAATATCTTACTTACTTTTTTTAAATTTGTTGAAGCATTTGGCAAATGAGAATGATGAAAATGTCACCCAAGTTGATTTATTCATTACAACTCGCACGGGAACAAAAGGAAAGGAATTGGATTTAGAAACTAAGAGTGCAATTGTAAGTTATATAATGTAAAATTATAACAAATGAAAATATTTTATTGATGTTTAACATTATGTTTTGATGAGTGCTCTATCTTTTTGCAGGATGAAGTTCAAGATCGGATTGAAAACTCTGGAGAGAATACTGATGAAGCTTTTCAAGCTGTGTTCGGCAAGGAAAGGCCAGGGAGAGTTCGAGGGTATGGAAGAGGTGTCACTAAAACTAGTTTAAAAATGGATGCTGAGATTGACGCTGTAAAGCGCAAGCACTCTGAAGAAATGTTAACCTTGAAAACTGAAATGGAAAATCAGAAGCAAGACACTGACATTCAGATGAATAACATGAAGAAACAAGTAGAGGGATTAGAAAATCTTGTGAAGGCTTTACTTCAAAGAGCTAGCCCTGGTGTTAACTTGGAAGACTTGGCACCCTTAATGCACTCATCTCCAGCTGATGCGAATAGTGCACCTAACATGGATAAAAATGGACTTCCATACTCTTCTACATCAATGCATATTCCAAGCCAAGAAAAGGTAATAATAACACGTTGATTTAGAATGGTGATTTGAATTTTGTTTCAGTTTCAGTTTGATATGAATGGATGGGTTATTGTTCTGGTTTTATTCTTGATTTTTGCATATTAATTTGATTGAAAAAGGATGTAATATCTGTTAATGAATAATGGGAGCATTAATTGATGCTATAGTCCTTGGTTGTTTGATTTTGGTTTTACATAATGGTGGTCTAGTCTGTCTTAATCTGATCTCTTAGATTGTCTTAGTTTTTTCATAACATATGGATTCTTAGATTCCAATTGGGGAGTGGCACTGCTCAACTTCATTTTATGGTGGTAACTTCTTATTTACTCTGCTGGTGTGATTAGACTTAAGATAGGGAGGTATGAGCTTGTGAATTTAATTTCATTCTTCTAAAGAGGAGGCCTTAATCTATGGGCAGCATAGATGGACTCTATACCTTTAACATTTTTTAAGGAATCTTGCCATTTATTCCATTATAGCTTATTATTCTTCTTACTTAGATTTGTGATTTGGGTTGCAATATTCTAAAAGAGACACAAATAGTAGTAGAATACATGCTTTGATGTCAAAGATGGATTGCGTAGGAAGGGATTTGAAGTTTAGATCTCTCCTTCAAACGAGAGCTGTGATTACCATTATTATATAAATATAAATATAAATGACCTAGCCAAGAAGACTTGAGTATTAATAAATGTATCTTGTGTGTGTATAAGCTAACAAATACATTATACATAAAAATCAACTATAGCAAGTTGTTAGAATGGATAATGTGCTGATAATAGTAATGTCAATCAGCACAATTTTTATGTACACATCAATACAACTTTAAAATAATAATAATAATTTATCTAGTTTGCCAATATTTTCCAGTGCCAGCCTTGTGAAGGTATTATTACTATTATTGCTAATCATCTTGAAAGCGGGGTTGTTAAATATGTTTGGAATATGGACTGATGATGTTGTGGGATCATTTATTTGGATGAATGTTTTTGCTCTTGAATTTAGTATGGGCATTACTTCAGTTATCATTTTATTTCTAGTTGGTTCTTGTGTAGCTGCAGAGTTGGGAATATTATTGTGCATCTCATGTATGTGTTGACTGTTGAGGATTAGGAGAAAAGCCATGTAGAAACTGTACTCTTTATTATTATTGATTTTTGTTGTCAATTTCTTCCAGATCAGGTGTATTCTTTATTTCACATTATTTCCCATGTTTTCATCCTTCAATTTGTATCAACCACTAACTAAGCATTATTGATTCATAAGTTCAATTTATTAGTTAATTAGTAGCTATAGTATATGTAACTAACCACTTTAATATTTTATTTTGTTGCTAAATTCAATATGTATTGAGGGAGAATACTTATGTGTTTTAGAATATGTATTTACATATATTTATTGTTTTTTCTTTTGCAGTGAAAATATATCATATAAAGCAAAACATGTAGATACAATTATGGAGATTTACGAAGGATATTGACTTTAGTTTTTTTGGTTATTTCATTTGTGTTATATATGATTAAGAACAATCGTACTACTTTTGTACAATAGTAGTAAATGACTTTATTTTTAGTTTTGGTGTATATATACAGTAAATACTTGCATAATTTAATATATTTTACTTGAGCAGGATTAGTTTTTTAATGCATTATTAATATGTGATTTTTTAAATATGTAAGTAGAAAGTGTTGACTACAAGTAGCATATATATACGTAAATTTTCAAAAAAAATGGCCTACGTTTCATGCAAGTTGCTTTATAGCTTATTTAAAAGTAACAAAACTACCAAAATCATCATTGCTTTAAGTATGAAAATGTTAGCAAAATCTAAACCTATAGGCAACGTTTTTTAGAAGTTGCCTTATGGCAAACTTAAGAGCAACAGCAATAAAACGTTGCCTAAAGAACCCACGTGTGCAACATGTTGCCAAAACCTTAACTTATAGGCAATGTTTTTTACAAGTTGTCTTACGTCAAACTTAAAAGCAACAGATAGAAAACGTTGCCTAAAGTACTATCTATGGCCAACGTGTTCAAAACGTTGCCAAAAGCTTAATCTATAGGCAACGGTTTCTAAACGTGGTCTTCTCAAATACTTAATAGCAACGCAAGGAAAGCGTTGCCTAAAACAGTACCTATAGCCAACATGTAAAAAACGTTGCCAGAACCATACATAGAGGACGTTGCAAAAGCGTTGCCAGAAGGTAAGAATAGGCAACGTTTTTCACAAAGTGTTGCCAAAAGTCTAAAAAAACGTTGCCTATTATAATAGGCCACGATGGAAAAGGCAACGGCTTGGCAAGGGCTGGAAAACGTTGCCATAGACTTTAGGCAATGATTTTCAGCTAAAGACAACATTTTTCAGCCCTTGCCAAAGGGCAAATTTGTTGTGGTGATGTATAGATATATATATGCATTAAATCCACGTGTATTGAGGCATGCATTGAGAAAGTCCAACATGATTAGCATTATACAGTTTGTGGCTATTGTGGCATTTTATGCCTAAGGAGTGAGCAAGAACTTACAGGATATTGCGATCCATGATGGATCTCAGGGGGCATCCATGTATGGTGATCCACTTAGTGACCTGTTTGTCATATTGTATACCCTTAGCCATGGTGATCTGTTGAAACGCACAACGAGGACCCGACAAAAATTATTACTTTCCGTGGCCCGGCGTAGACTGTCTTTTAGGGGGGACAGATCTTTTGGGACGTTCATCTCTGAATTTGAGTCTAGCTCCATGGAGTAGGAAAATGAGTACATTATGCACAAAGATGGTTAGCATACGCATTGTGCATATGCATAGTCAGTATACATATTTTCATGGCATGGTCAGTATTCACGAGTTGTGATATATAGTTGTATATATATATATATATATATATATATTGTTGAATTACTTACCAGATATTATGATTATGCCTATTGTCTTGCGATATCCCTGTAATAATGTGATTATGTTTGTTATTCTGTAATGTTCCTGTAATCAACATGGTTATGTCTGCTTTCATTTGATGTTGTTGTGTGGGAAAGGCATCATTGTCTTTCATTGTGTTTCTTGCTGCCTAATAGTAATGATGTGGGATATCTCACCTCTTGTTTGTACTATTTTTGTTCTATGTGATTTTGATTAAAGACTGTAAATGGGACGAGATTGAATCTCCTAGATTTTATTTAGTTTGATCTCTTGCGTTTGGTAATGGCGACAAGAAGGGGTTCTATTAGTTTTTTCAGAATTGTGTTCACCGGGGGTGCTAATGCTTGGTGAGTTGACTGAGCCGGTGAGCATATACGGTATGTTGGGGATCTGATCTTGACCATGAGGAGGACCCGCAACGGAGATCCTATCCTGACTCTCACTACATCAGTGCATCTGGAGTTTGCCTTACCCATTTGGGAGCTATGGGGTGATCCGCTTGACACCCCTAGAGAGGACGAGGATTCTATGGCATTAGCTGCTAGGGAACCTGTCCATGAGACCACACTCTATCCTGTCCTAGTGTCTTCAGATGAACCGGGGGAGGATCCCGAGGTGGATGTGATGGAGTGCCCAACTCTTTAGATGTGGGCATCGTTATGGGTAGTTTATGTTTCTTTTGCATTACCTATATAAAAGTTCTTTTGAGTATAACTACATTTTGAAGTATAACTTGTTGTATTTTTGAGCAGTATGAGCAATGCTCCGCGCTATGTATGTTTTAAGGTAATTATCTAATCTTATGTACTGTATTTTGAGTATGTCTTTTTGAATTATATTTTCAAAATGACCGTATGTGTATCTATCCATTTGTGGCTCATATTTTCTTTATATGCACAATGATTAAAATTTGAAAAACTTGTTATTTGAGTTGTAGCACGCCAAAAATTTAGTGACCGTGGTATAATGATGATTGTACCGTGATTACTAGATCGAGGGGTGTTACACTAACTGGTTCCATAACCCTAGAGTTTTCTGGGAAGCGATCCTCATCAAGAGCTCTATCCCAGTGGTTTTCATGATTCCTTCTCAGATATCGATTCTAGCCTTGAGTTTCCTGGTTAGCTCTTTCCAGGTGGTGGATCCTTTCATCGTGGAGTCTAACCAGAGAAATGAGTTCAGCTCTGGATAGCTCTGGGAGATTGGCATCACACAACAAGAAATTCATATATTAGCATAAATGTGCTTTGCTTATCCCTCACAAAATATTTTTGTGAGGGATTAGCGAGGGACACTTTCGTCAATTTTTATTACTCATTAAGACGTGACAGAATACATTTCATCGCTCAGCTATCACTAAA
Source organism: Ormosia semicastrata (assembly GCA_029884595.1). Lineage (NCBI taxonomy): Eukaryota > Viridiplantae > Streptophyta > Magnoliopsida > Fabales > Fabaceae > Ormosia > Ormosia semicastrata. The sequence goes on from JAQQTO010000040.1 coordinate 1,795,135, forward strand.
TACATGTAGCGATGAGAAATTCCCTTGCTAAACTGTCGCTAACCCCTCACAAATTTTCAATAAAAGGGTGCCTTTATTCCTTTACAAATTAGCGAGGGAAAATTTTATCACTATTGTTTGGAAATCCATACCAATTTTGAATCTAGTACTATCAATATCCCTCACAAATCCCTCTTGTTATTCCCTCACAAATCCCTCACTAATTGCCCTCATTATTCCCTTGCAAATTCATCGCCAATGGTTGACTATCTTTCACTCTTTATTATGGTTTCCTTGCCATTCCCTCGTCATTCCATCGCTAATCAATTTGATTGCCTTTTTTGTCAATTTAAAATATAAAACTTAATCTTTAATATCCAAAATACACCTACATAAACCTTCCAATCAAGGCAGAAATCCAGTAAATAAATTTATGAAAAGCACTAAAATTGTTATGCAAATAGTTCAAAAGTTATACAAATAGTTTATAAGATGTCTTACAAAATAAGAATAAAAAGTATAAATAATCAGTCTAAGTTTGCTTCATCTTCATCATCATCCTCTCGACCCTCCCTAGCTGTTTCACCTGGCAATGAAGCTTGTGGAGCAAGATTTGCTAATTGGGTTGTAGATAGGATGGGCACCAACATAGGGACTAGTTGAGTCTTGACAAAGGAAGCCATCACTATTGCCAATGTTGCATTTATAACTTTAGTTATTTCTACCTGTGTTACAGGTGTAGAGCGAGGAGGACCTACAACCTTCGAGGATGAAGCATGCATAGTGCTATTAATGCCAATGTGCAAGTTGTTATATGTGCCATGAACTCATCCTTCTTGTTAGGACTCGTTGCATCCAACCACACCTCCAGGTCAACCATAGGATGAGTTGAAGAGTTTTCTCCATACTTTTCTAACATTGCGGTGTCATATGACTCCTAAAATAACAAATCAGGAAAAATATTAGCAAAAAAATCAATAGCTTAACAAATATAATGACTTTTAAATTTTAAAAAAACCTACAATGAAGTTCTTTGAGTGCTCGGAGACATAGTTTCCATATTTCTTCTTATGAACTTTGTCATAGACCAAATACTTTGTCATAGTTTCCATCTCTGAAAGAAACTAGATACTACAACTCTGCTTCCTGTAATCACATATGGAAGAATATATAATAAACAAATATCAAAAGTAATTAAAAGATTCCTCTAAAATATCAATGCCTTTATGCCATACTCAATATAGGCAAACAACTCAAGTAATTATAAAAAAATAAGTGATTATCCTCCATGAATATATAGCTAAACACTACACAAAAGAAACAAGTGCAAAATGTTACCATTACCTTTTTCTCCCTTAAAAGTAATACATTGTTATAAAATTGCAGCTATGTAAACTATAAAGATTTCAGTAACTAGGATCTCCAACTAATATACTAAACTACAAAGATTTCACTAATTCAAACTCACATCCTAGGAAGTATGGCAAAATTATTTTGATTTTTTTTAAACTAGTTTAAATTTGCACAAAGCAACATGCTAAGAACCAAGTAGGAAACTATGAAAAGGTAAATTCATAAGTCAAGTAAGATAATAGATAAATTTTGATTCTTTTTGAAATTCTAACAAGTTTAAATTCACAACTCAAAACTTTAAATGATTTTTATATTACCATCTTGTTCTTATGTTGACCAAAGCTTATCAACCATCTTGTATGCTTCAAGGCATCAGGCATGACTGCCTTGTTCCTTTGGGCAGCTTCAGACTTCCTTATTCACTTTTCTGTCATCTAAATGTTGACCAGGTCATCTCATACTTTTGTCATCATTCCTTTGGGCCTACGGCCCTTAACTCCAACCAAGTTATCTGATTTTGCCTTATCAAATGCCTTATCCCTTGCTCTGTTCAAATGGTCTAGATAACGATCCATGCAAGTCCATTCCCAGACAGTTCTCACCATGCTGCAATCATAATCAAATGTGAACCAATACTTATCCTACACAAATGTTATGTAAGTATATTTATTTTTTGATGAATGTATAATATATAATTCTATGAACACAATTACTTACCATAAAATCCTTAAATAGTATGTCCTTCATGCTAACAAGATAATCTCTCCATGTATTAGCTGAATAGGCATCCTTGTGATGACATTGTATATAATGTCACAGGTCACTCTTGGTGGGACAAACCTCCTCTTGTAAGTACAAAAGGATAATGTTGGTAATCTATAAGTAAATAAATGTAATAAAAGATTAAATTCACTATTACTTACGATTCAAGGACAGTCGCCACATATATAACTTCCCTCCTATAAGTTTCTATATAAGATTCTCCACTTGAAGGAACCAATTCAAGTTGCTAGTTGGTGGGTCGGCAGGGGTGGGATAGAAGATGGTGGGTCAATAGGGCTAGGATAGAAGCTGATGCACCTCCAATGGTCAGTGGGCCAGTAGTTGAAGTTACATTTAACATAATTATAGATAAACAAAAAAATGCATATATATTACATTTATATAAACCAAGAGTTAACAATAATTAAAAAGATTATCCTACAGGTATACCTGGGGAAGTTGAGAAGGTTGCAGTGGTTGAGAAATATGGCACGATTAAGAAAGTTAAGGTGGAACATTATGGCCTCTCCCACGACCTCGTCTAGCGCCTCTACCTCAAGTTACCATGATGAATATCTACATAAGGAAACATAATGAAACATGACGAGTTAAGAAACTATATGTCAATAAAAACTTCAAAATATAATAATGATATTTTAGTGTAATTAACATTAACAAAGTTAATTGAACAAGATTCAACTGTAACTACTTGAGTCTGAAGCATATAGTCCCTCATTTTCATCTAAGAATTCATTAATTTCATTATCTTCGTTGTCATCAATGAACTCATCATCAACCAAAACGTCCATTGGATTATATATATCATTTATGTTCACTTCTTCCATCTAGGCATGTGCATCTAACAAGGAAATTACTTCATCATCTATGACAATATTGTGTGTTCTAAGGGATCCATCATCTTGATAATAATCAGTAGCAGCTAGCTCATTCAATTCATCACCTTCATCATTCAATGTCTCAGTCACAAAGAGCTTTGCTCTAACCTTGCAAGTTGTCCACCATTAACCATTAGTTCTATTCTCGCTTTGTGGGTATCTTGTATAGTACACTTGTTGTGCTTGTTCAAATAAGACGAATGGCTTATTTGAATGAGGTTTTCACTTATGCTTGAAGTCAACCAACTCATATCTCTTATCAATATTGACTCCATTAATCGGGTCAAACCAATGACATTGTAAAAGAAATACTTTGTTTTGATTTCCTACATATGTCAATTCCAATATCCCTTCAATGATGTCATAATAATCGAAGTCATTCTCACTATATATACTACCTCTAATTGATGTGTGAATAAAATACACACATCTTGTGCTTGATCTGAGGTAGATTTAGGTATGCTTTGATTGATTTATGTTGGAATTTATGCCACATTTAATCTAATTATCCTTGGTATCTCATGATTGGTCTTTCTCTATGTTTTTAATTCCAAAAGAGGTGTTTTAAAATGGCTCTATGAAGCTTTGGATGGATTCATTGCAATGGAGTTGAACTCCGAATTTATATGGCCAAGATTCGCAGAGTTTTTGAACTTTGCGAGATAAAATAAGCATAACTTAAGCTACGAAAGTCGAAACGATGTGATTCTAGTGGCATTGGAAAGCTAAGAAAAAGATCTAAAATTTTCACGAAGATCACTTTAACATTAAGCGATTAAGGAGTTACACACGGTCGTGTATAACTTGAAAAATGCTTCTGTCAAGCTCACACGACCCTGTGTAACTTGAGGAACGCTTCTGACTAAGTCACACGGTCATGTATCTTGGTTACACAGCCATGTGACCCTCCTATGTTAAAATTTCACAGTTTTTAAAACTCACACAGCTGTGTCATGAACTCACACGATTGTGTTAGGTCTTCTAGAGCGTAAAAGAGGCAGTTTTCACCCATATTGTTATAAATAGAAGCAAACCCTCAAACATAAAACATATAGAGGCTACAGGAGACTTTGAGAGGCACAAGGATTGAAGGCTAAGGTTTGGAAGACAAGAACAAGAGTAATTGAAGTTCAACCGTTGCAGACATCTTCTCCATCTTCTCTTTTTGTTTTGGAATCATGGTTTTTTCTTTAACCTTTGTTCTTGATTGTGCTACATTAGCCATGACCAGCTAAACTCATTTTTCTAGGATTAGGATGAAACTCTCTATTTCTCTATGCTGAATTATTAATTTGATTCTTTCTTAATAGGAATTATTGTTCTTGATTCATTCTTAGTATGCTTATATGTTACGTGCCATATTTACATGATCTTAGGCTTTAGATGAAGGATCGAAAAATGAAATCTAATTGCTTGATAATCTAAGAATTGAAATTAGGAATTGAGACCTAGACATATACTTAAATCCTTCGAGGAACCAATGATTGTCATGAATCTTAATGGGTTGGAACTTGGATTAATTGTCATGAGAATGAGATTAATAGAGTTTTAGCACGTTTTTAGTGTCAAGAAATTGAGCTTTAAATAATTTAGGAAAAATCTCCTTCAAGAACATAATTGAACATTAGCAAAGATAGAATTACAATTTATCAAAGGGGGTAGTGTAGTGGATTCCCAGTCCTAGGGCTTTAACCCTTGGTTGACTCTTGACTTTTCTTGATTTAATTGCTATTTATTTTCTTTGAGTTTTGTTTTGATTTAAATTTAGCTTTCACTGTTGAATTTGTTTGCTTAAATAATCGAAATTGTCATAAGAGTTAGTAATCAATCGATCCTCGAGGAACGATCCTTATTTACTACGTGTACAATCTGTGCACTTGTGCAAAATCCACAACAAGATTTTGACGTCGTTGTCAGGGATCATGTTGATATTAACACAAGTGGTAATTTGGTTGATTTAAGCACATTTTATTTTATTTTATTTTCACTTTATATTTCTTTGAATTTTCAGGTGTTGATTCTTTTTTATGCGTAGAGCGAGGAGTCAAGAAGATCTTATTATCCCCATTAATCTTGAAATCGAGAAGACATTTCGTGACAATAGAAAGGAAAGAAGAACACAGAGAATTGAGGGAGACCACATGGCAGACAATATGAACTAAGTCGCTAATCAAGAGCGAAGGCTGAGGGATTATGGAACTCTCTACGCTAATGCTCATCAGTCTTCCATTGTACGGCCACGGGTAGAGGTTAATAATTTTGAGATAAAGATGTCACCAATCCAAATGGCCCAACAATTACAATTCAGCGGGTTAACAATTGAAGACCCAAATCAGCATTTGGATGAGTTCTTGGAGTTATGTGACACCATAAAGATTAATGGGGTTTCAACCGATGCTATATGGATCAGACTTTTCCCCTTTTCTCTTAAGGGAAAGGCAAAGAAGTGGATTCACTCGGAAGCCCCAAATTCACTTACCACTTGGGATTTGATGGAGCAAGCTTTCTTGGACAGGTACTACCCGATTGGAAAAATAATCAAGCTCCGTCAAGACATCACTACCTTCTCCTAAAAGGAAAAAGAATCACTTTATGAAGCATGGGAATGATGTAATGATCTCATTCATCAGTGTCCAGATCATGGCCTACAAGATTTTGTTGTTATACAAACATTCTATACTCGGTTGACTTTCTCTACAAAGGCAGCTTTTGATGCCGTAGCTGGTGGTGCTTTGATGGCCAAGACTCTAACAGAGGCAAGGGTTTTGATTAATGAGGTCGCTTAGAATATTTATTTGTGGCCAAGTGAGAGATCAACTTTAAAGAAGTAGGCCGAAATGATAGAGCTTGATGTCATTACCATGTTGACTGCCAAGTTTGATGCCTTGACTAAGTCACTTGAGAAGCTGAATGTCAATGCTATCACTACTCCTAACATAACTTGTTAAACATGTGGAGGAAGGCATTTGACTACGGAATGCAATGCAGTAGAAATATATTCTCAAGATCTATCATTGGAGTAAGCGAATTATGTGCAAAATGGTAACTTCAAGCCTCAAGGTTATCCCTTCTCCAACACATATAACCCCGAATGGAGAAATCACCCTAATTTCTCATATGGTAACCAACAAAACATAGGGGCTCCATCCAATAATAAACCCCTACTCGAATTCCAACAATCGTAACAATCTTCTCAGGGTGCAAAGTCTGATTTAGAAGCTCTCATGGAGAATTTCATAATCACTCAAAAGGAGCAAAATCAAATCATTCAAGCACAAGTGCAACAACATGGCGATTCCATCAAGCAAAGTAGTACTCGCCTTAATCACATGGCCACTCACTCTAAGATGCTTGAAACTCAAATGCCCAACAAGCAAGCTTGTTTACTATAATTCAAGGGTGAATCCCAAGTTAACCGGAGACTAACCCAAGAGAGCAAGTTTAAGCAATTTTCTTGAGAAGTGGTAAGCAACTTGAAGGCCCCACAAGGGAAGACAAGCTTGAAAATAAGAAAACCCAAGAAAAAAAGGAGAAGCAAGAGAAGAGTGAGGACAAAGAAAGAGATGAAGAAAGCACTAAAAGGTATGTTCTTCCAAAAGAAACTTATTATCAATTTGGAAGATTTTTAGAGGTACTTAAAAAGCTTTACATTAATGTTCCTTTTACGAAAGTTCTCTCCCAAATGCCCTCTTATGCTAAGTTCTTGAAAAAGATTCTCTCCAATAAAAGGAAGCTTGAGGACTATGAAACTGTTGCTTTAACAGGAGAATGTAGTATAATCATTCAAAACAAGCTTCCACCTAAGCTTAAGTATCCGAGTAGCTTTTCAATTCCATGCTCAAATGGGGACATGTATATCAACAAGGCTTTGTGTGATCTTGGAGCAAGTGTGAGTTTGATGCCCTTTTCTATTTGTGAGAAACTTAATATTTGGGAGCTCAAACCAACCACCATTTCTCTTCAATTAGCAGATAGGCCAATCAAGCATCCTATTGACATGGAAGTTGTTCTTGATTGTTTTGAAATCATGGTTGTTTCTTTAACCTTTGTTTTTGATTGTGCTACATTAGCCATTAGCGGCTAAATCCCTTTTTCTAGGATTAGAATGAAACTCTCTATTTCTCTATGTTGAATTGTTAATTTGATTCTTTGTTAATGAGAATTATTGTTCTCGATTCATTCTTAGTATGTTTAATGCTTGTGGTATATTGCATGCCATATTTATATGATCTTAGGATTTAGGTGAAGGATTGAAAGATGAAATCTAATTGCTTGATAATCTAAGAATTGAACTTAGGAATTGAGACCTAGACATAGGCTTAAATCCTTCGAGGAACCAATTGTCATGAATCTTAATGGGTTTGAACTTGGATTAATTGCCATGAGTATGGGATTTGTTAAAAACGTGTAAATATATTTTGTATTTATGTAGTTTCCTTGTATAGGCTAATCAAATCATAATAGTAATCTTTGTATTTATTTGTATTTATTGCCATAGTTCTATATAATCAGTTCTTCATTATGTAATTGAGACACGCGGTTTCATCATTTTTATGCTTCTATTTTCTCTCTTTTAACATGATATCTAGAGCTTAAACAGAGGTAATCCTAGAACTGCGCACACCCGGTGGGTCCACTGCCCTCTGGTAAAAAAATTTTCCTGCCAACTGTGTTTTCATTCTGGTTTGCCAGCCTTTCTCCATTGTCGTGACGTCTTTCCGGCCTCATTTCTCCTTTTTTCGCAGTCGCCATCCCCTTTCCGACCAGAGACCACACCACTGGCATCGTCTCCCTCCGATCAGCCTAACCCCAGAAGCTCGACCCCAATGCCCCAAGGACGCACTCCCACACGTTGCCCACAGATGTTGCCAAACAGCCACCACGCGACCTATTTTTTAGTGTGTGATGGCGGGTCCAGTTGCCGGTCCTCTCACCTAACTCGTCTCCGCCTCCTCTACACTGATCTGCCCTCAGATCCTCCATCAAACACTTTTATCCCCTTGTTTACTTGCGTTGGGACTTTCAGGTGCATTGTTATTTCAATTTTTACACTTTGTATTTTGACCAATGGCTAGTTCTACCTCCCCAGATGGCTCTAAAGACAACCTGAAGGCTAAGCCTCCTGTTTTCACGAGTTACCTCAATGCCTTTCTCTTCGTTGATAAATTAGATGGCAGCAACTATGATACTTGGGCTTCAGACGTCAAGTTATGGCTTGAGGGTCAAGGATATGAAGACCACCTCACCACAGACCTAGCCTCTGTGCCTGCAGAAGAACAACCCAAGTGGAAGAAGATTGATAAATAGTTGTGCGTTGTCATCAAGTCCACCATTCACTCGTCCCTCAAGCAGATCTTCCATGCTCAGACAACTTGTGCCTCTGTTTAGGAGCAAGCCAAGGTTCTTTACACTAATGACACTCAGTGGCTATATGAGGTTTGTCATAATCTCATGAATGTTATTGCTCCTCGGTAGTTTGATGGACCTATGTCTGCTTACTTGGGAAAGGTTCATGGTACTCTTCATGATTTCAATGAGTTGCTATCGCCTGCTACTACCCTAACGAAAGAACTCGAGCAACGCAACACCTTCTTTATGCTCATGGCCTTGTATGGTTTGTCTCTGGAATATTCTGTCAACCATGATTAGATTTTGGGTTCGCCTACTATCCCTACTCTGTCCTCTGCTTGGTCTACTTTGCTCTAGGTCTCGGCTAAGCACCCTTTTAATTATGTCCTGGCCTCGGCTCCGGTTGATACTTCTGCCCTCGTCTCCCAAAGTGCCAATCATGGTCATTCTCGCACTGGCACCTCGGGTAGACCTCGTCCAAAGTGTACATTCTGTAACAAGTTAGGTCATACAAAGGATAGATGTTAGACCAAACATAGCCGTCCTCCACGGGCTACCAATGTTGCCTAGGCTACTATACCTGATTTAGTTGATCCTTCTGCACCACTGACCTTATCTCTAGTTGCCTATATAGACTTTCTGAAATGGTTTGAGTAATAGTAGGCTTCTATCTCTACTGCATCTGTTGAGCACACTAGTAATGCATTTGCTTGTCTCTCTCAATCACCACCCTTAGGTCATTGGGTCCTTGACTCTGGTGCATCTAACCATATCTCTGGTAACAAGTGTCTTTTCTCCAAACTTTCTAACTCTGACTATTTACCTATGATTACTTTAGCAAATGATCCCTAAACACAGCCCCAAGGGATTGTAATTATCTATCCCCTCCCTTCTCTATCTATTCATTCAGTTCTTTATGTCATTGGATGTCCTTTTAATTTACTGTCCATTAGTCGTTTAACACGTTATTTAGATTGTCGTATTAGTTTCACTAAAGACTCTGTCATTTTGCAGGACCAAAGTTTGGGATGAATGATCTGGATGTGAGTATAATGGCCTTTACCAGCTCTCTACCGCCTCTCATATGTGCTCTATTACGGATTCCCCTCTCACCATCTATGCTCAGTTAGGTCACCCTAGTCTTGCCAAGCTACAGCAAATAGTGCCAAACTTTTCTAAGTTATCTAGTTTACCTTGTGAGTTGTGTCAACTTGGAAAACACATTCGTAGTCCATTTCCTAATAGAGTGTGTCGTCGAGCTGCGTCTCCTTTTGCTTTTGTACATTTTGATATTTGGGGTCCTAGTCATTTTGAGTCTACTTTTGGGTCCAAATACTTTGTTACTTTATTGATTACTATTCTCAGTGTACTTGGTTATTTTTAATGAAAAACATATCAGAGTTGTTTTCAATTTTTTAGACCTTTTATCATGAAATAAAAACTCAGTTTGATGTTCTAATTTATATTTTGCGTAGTGACAATTCCTATTAATTTTTATCTCAGAATTTTCAAACTTTTATGGCATCTAACGGCATTCTTCAATAAACATCTTGTGCCTATACCCCTTAACAAAATGGGGTTGTTAAGCACAAAAATAGATATCTTATTGAAACAACATAGACCCTTTTGCATCATGGTCGTGTTCCCTTCTGTTTATGGGGTGATGCGGTTCTCACTGCTTACTATTTGATTAATCGTATGCCCTCTTTTGTACTTGATAACCAGGGACCCCATTCTATTTTGTTCCCTCACCAACGCCTCCATTCTCTTCTGCCTCGTGTCTTCGGGTCAACATGTTTTGTCGATAATGTCACTCCAGGTCTTGATAAACTATCTGCTCGCTCCATCAAATTTGTTTTTCTCTATTACCATCGGTCTCAAAAGGGTTATCAGTGTTTTTCACCTACTCTTAAGCATTATCTAGTCTCTGCCGATGTCACATTATTCAAGTCTATTCTTTTCTTTAAGTCTTTTGACCTACCACTTGCACTAATTACCGAGGTCCTCCTTATTTTTCCTCCTCTTGTCCAAGTTGACCTTACTCCACCACTACCTTCCCCTGTTGATGTCCCAGTCCCTACTACTCACTCTATCCATGTCTATAATTGTCGGCCACAGCCGGAGCCACCATCAGAGGTTGTAAAGGTTATTGAGGCCCATGTGGATTCTTCTCCGACACTAACTCCTTTAGCAGCTCCAGCACTGCCTCTCGTGCCAGACCTTCCCATTACACTTCAAAAAGGTATACGATCTACTCGTAATCTTTCTCCTCACTATGTTACTCTAAGTTACCATTGGCTCTCTTCATTGCATTATGCTTGCCTTTCCACCTTGTCTTTTGTGTCTATTCCTAAATCTCTAGGTGAAGCTTTATCCCATCCTGGGTGGCGACAAGCAATGATTAATTCAATGTGCGCACTTCAGAGTAGTGGTACTTGGGAGCTTATTTCTTTTCCTCCTGGGAAGTCTATTGTAGATTGCCAATAGATTTATATAGTCAAGGTTGGCCCTTATGGCACTCATGATTGCGTAAAGGCTCGTTTGGTGGCAAAAGGGTATACCCAGATATTTGGTTTGGATTATAAGGACATTTTCTCACCAATAGTGAGGATGGCTTCTGTTTGGCTTTTTCTATCTATGGCTGATATTCGCCATTGGCCTCTTCATCAGTTGGACATCAAGAATGCTTTTCTCTATGGTGATCTAGAAGAAGAAGTCTATATGGAGCAATCTCCAAGGTTTTTTGCTTAGGGGGAGTCATTTGGCCTCTTTTGTCATCTACACAAGTCCTTGTATGATCTCAAACAATCTCCTCGGGCTTGGTTTGGTCAATTTTGTACTGTTGTTCAGCAGTTTAGTATGACTCATAGTGAAGCTGACCACTCTGTCTTCTATCACCATACAATCTAAGGTTGTATCTATTTGATTGTGTATGTGGATGACATTGTCATAACAGGAAGCGATCACCAAGGTATAACTCAGATAAAACAGCACCTCTATCATCACTTTCAGACCAAAGATCTTGGAAAACTTCATTATTTCTTGGGAATTGAAGTGGCATAATCCAAGGATGGTATAGTTATCTCACAAAGGAAGTATGCTATGGACATTCTTAAGGAAACAGGACTATTGAATGCAAAGCTTGTTGACACCCCTATGGATCCCCATGTAAGACTTTTACCAAAACAAGGGGAGCCACTTTCAGACCCAAGAAGATATAGACGATTAGTTGAAAAACTTATCTATCTTACTGTTACCCGTCCAAATATCTCCTTTGCAGTAAGTACAGTAAGCCAATTTCTAAAATCACCTTGTGAAGGACATTGGAATACAGTAATTCCTATTCTCAAATATATTAAGGGAGCTCCAAGAAAAGGCCTTGTCTGTGAAGACAAATGACACACTCAGATTTTTGGATACTCATATACTGATTGGGCAAGTTCTCCTACTGATAGGAGATCCACTTCTGGTTATTGTGTATCCATTGGAGGTAATCTGATATTTTAGAAAAGTAAGAAACAAAATGTGTTGCATGATTAAGTGTCAAAGCAGAATATTGAGCCATGGCCTAAGCTACTTGTGAGCTCATTTAGTTAAAACAACTTCTTAAAGAGTTTCAATTTGGAAACGCTATGCAAATGACTCTTATTTGTGACAACCAGGCTGCATTGCATATCGCTTCCAATCTAGTGTTTCATGAGAGGACCAAACACATTAAGATAAATTATCACTTTATTAGAGAAAAGATCTTATCTGGAGATATCACCACTAGCTTTGTTAATTCAAATGATCAACTGGAAAATGTTTTCACTAAGTCTTTGAGATATCCTCGAGTAAACTATATTTGTAATAAGCTTGGTGCATATGACTTATATGCTCCAACTTGAGGGGGAGTGTTGAAAATGTGTAAATATATTTTGTATTTATGTAGTTTCCTTGTATAAGTTAATCAAATCATAACAGTAATCTTTATATTTATTTGTATTTATTACCATAGTTCTATATAATCAGCTCTCCGTTGTGTAGTTGAGACACGCAGTTTCATCATCTTTATGCTTCTCTTTTCTCTCTTTTAACAGGATTAATGGAGTTTTAGCATTTTTTTAATGCCAAGAAATTGAGTTTTAAATAATTTAGGACAAATCGCCTTCAAGAATATAATTGAACATTAGCAAAAATAGTATTACAATTTATCATAGGGGGTAATGTAGTGGATTCCCAGTCCTAGGCCTTTAACTCTTGGTTGACTTTTGACTTTTCTTGATTTAATTATTATTTATTTGCTTTGAGTTTTGTTTTGATTTAAATTTAGCTTTCACTATTGATTTTGTTCGCTTAAATAATTGAAATTGTCGTAAGAGTTAGTAATCAATCGATCCTCGTGGGAATGATTTTTATTTACTACTTGTACGATCTGTGCACTTACAGAAAATCCTTAACACTGACACATCTATCACTATTCAAGGTAGCTTTATTTTGTCCATACTTCTTCGTATGGAATCTATACCTATTAACTATTAAGCCACAGTAAGAAGTCATGAACTTAGATGGACCATAACTTATCTCTTGTATCATTTGATCCTCAACTTGACCTATATTAACCTGTATCATTACAAAAACGATAGATAGTTGAAATATTTAGCATAATAAACATTGGATTTAATATAATAGTTGTGATTATGGATAAAATGACTCACTAGATGTTTTAGCCACCTACTGAAGTCTTTATCTCCAGCTTCCAATATTTGATCATCAGTTATATTGGGATATGTTTCCCTTAACGAATCATCGAATTGTCTAATCAATATAATAATTAATATTTAGAATAACATAGTTAAAAATTAACAAATTCATTAGTTAGGGAGTAGACTTACTGGAGATAAGGTTCTACTTCTCCACAATTTACAGGCACATATATCTCAATAATGTAAAGTTCCAAATCCGTCAAGAATCTATTTCGACCTCTCCCGATAGGACAACATGGATGTTTAAAAATAAACAACTGTTTATTAATTGTATCTTCCCCACTGTTGTTATTCCAAGGAACTTGAGTGCGCCTAGTCTATAGGTGAGGATCAAAATACATGGAAACAAAATTATAAATTTCTTCTAAAATATATGCGTCACAAATAGATCCTTCAACTCTGGCTTTATTTCGTACCTTCCTTTCCAAGTACAACATACACCTCTCAAAGGGGTACATCCACTAGTAATGCACTGGTCCTCTAACCTTAGCTTCATAGGGAAGATGTACGACTAGATGTTCCATCATGTCAAAGAATGTCAGAGGAAAAATCTTCTCTAACTTGCAAATTATTTCAAAAATGGAAAATTTCACATTCTCCATGATGAAAGCACCAATTTTAGTTGCACAAACTTCTTTAAAGAATAAGTTGAGTTCTGTTAATGGTCCCTATATAGGTTTTAGCAAGATATCACAAAATGCCAAAGGAATTAAACTTTGCATAAAAACATGACAATCGTGACTTTTCATTCCATATATCTTTCCGCCGTCTACATTGATGCAACGTACGATATTCGACGCATATCCATCAAGAAATTTCAACTATTTTATCTACTCACACACCATCCTCCTTTGATTGGCATCCAAGACATATGTCACCTTTGGTTTTTTATGTAATATCCTAATACCAGTATCCTAGTATATCCAGAATATATTCAGATAAATAGTATTAGTCATGTCACTTCTAAACTAAAAACATTATACTAGATTCATAATAACCATACATGTTATTATAAAGAGGCACGAAAGAAAAGGTTATATATATACAACTTCAGCTTCAACAGGGCATATTGTAATACATAAACTTTATACAAACTCAAAGCAAATATAAATATATATAGCTTTGTCTCATAAATAAAAAAAACTATGTTAATCCTTCTACTTCTTCTTTCCCTTTGAAGAGTCTTTACTTGAATTTACATGGAAACACAACAGGGTCAGAATTCACAAATTCTCAGTAAAAGTATTCCAAAACAAGCATTATAACATTTATAATGAATAAACAAATCAATTACATCAGAATAGGTTTGCAGTAGGTGTATGAGCCACTACTTATTACAAAAATAATATACATATACTAACATTATGTATTATTCCAAAGCAAACCATATCCCAAAGATAAGACAATTGCCCATACAATTATCATTGAAAGGCAAATGCTCATGTTATGTTGTATGATTATACCTAAGGTATGTCCTAAGATAATGATTATGAAATGTAGTAAAAAAGTATTGATGCAATGTCATGAAACTCAACTATTCTCAAGAACCTAGTGCCTTGTATTATTATGGGTAGTATGACTACGACCATTTAACACTACCTAGTAAAGAATGGACTATTCCATCTCACAACAATGAGTGTACTATTGCCATCTCATATATAATTTACAGATATATAGGAATAACAAGTGTATGAAAATATGCAAAGTTATTTCTAAAAGCACAAATAAACACCGCAAAGGATACTCTCCTACACGAGCCTATATCCAATGCACATAGATGAATCTATCCTCCTCCATGAGGTTTTCACTCATTACTATAGGAATACTCACATACTTACTCTATGTAATATTCTCATCACATATTCAGTATCACAAGGTCCACACTAACCAAATGAATTAACAAAATTTAGTAAACATGCACTCTCAACTCATTTTATCTAACAAAGGAGCTACTCATGTTTCTAGGTTATCCTCACAGCTAAACATTAGCAAATAAGGAAAATAACTATCATTCAAGCACCTTAAGCTTAACTTTTAACAAAAAGAAACAACTCATGCATAATGATATACTAACTATGCTAAACTGCTCAATATACTACACCTAGTACACCACATCATCACATCACAAGTGATATCAAGTGCCACATCATTGTTCCTGAATAATTAACATCCTACCTAAGATAATCCATAACTAATGGATGCACAAGATCTCCTACTTTCCCATATATGCAAGGAGGTAATTTCCTCCATGAAATAACCCTACTAGTATCTCAGCATACTTTACAAGGCATATACAAGGGATCCTAACAAGTATGGAAGTCCATTTCATCAAAATGAAAATCCTGGGAAACATTGGTTTGGGTGCCTGGGTGCCCATTCTCCAATGCCTAGGCGCTGGCATGGTAGAAAGCCTGCCCTGTTTTCCTGGTCACTGGCGCTCAGGCACCCACTTCATGGCGCCCAGCGTGTAGCAACATGCAGAACAGGTTCTAGGTAGTGGGTGCTTGGGCTCTCAACCTTCGGCGGCTAGGCGCCAGTGCATTAGAATCACATCCCCTGTTTTATTGTCTCCAAACTAGTTTATAACCTTCCAAAATCAAGTTCTAAGTGGTTTCCAACTACAAACATGGTTTCAAAACATGTTATAAACCTCAAGTGCAATCACAACTGATCTACGCATAAATTTATGATCAAAACCACATCCTCAAATACCCATTTCTCAGCTTCTATGTCAAGGAGTTTCATGGATATTCCTAAGATTCAAACTATCAACCATGCATAGAATAACTCAATACAAGTCCTATCTCAAGTTCCTAATGAGTTCATCTAACTCAAACCCTTGAGAAACCCCTAGAAACCCATTTTCTATCCCCAAGCAAGCATAAATCATACATAAAAGGATATAGAAAAGGAAGAAAGTAGGTAAACAAACACCCCTACCTCACTTGTATGGATGGTGATACTTAAGCTCTAGCTTCCCTTGTCTTCCTTGGTTCTTCCTCTTCCTTCCTTTTCTCTTCTTCCTTCTCTTTCTCTTTCATTTTCTCTTTTCCCTTTTCTCTATTTTTTTGCTTTTGCTGCTACTGGTGTTAACGTGAGAAGGGAGAGAAAACAAGAGAAATAGGCAAGAAAGTCAAAGAAAGAAAGATGAAAATGGTGACTCAAAAGCAAAATAAGATATTTTGATGAAACTCTATACTTGTTAAGAACAATTAGTTTCTATAAAATCAAGTTTTTTAACTTCCACAGGTATTAAGAAAAATCATAGGATTCTCCTCAATCCTAGTGTTATCATTTCTATAAGTTTCCATATATCTACTAAGTCAATCCGGTATAAACACTCACTCAATGTACTTAAAAATACCAAACTAACTCAATTTATCCTCAAAATTTAACTACATGAAATTTCACACATTTGTGACCTAGAAAAAAATTCTCCATATTTATTTCCATTAACTAAGCAGTTTAAGCCATTTCTTGAGCTAATAATAATTATTTTTTACATATAGTGCTACAGCAAAATGACTAAACTAACTCAGAAAGTCACAAAATTAAATAAGCATGTTAAGCAAGTATTATGCTACCTCTCTAACCATATACAAGTCTAACATGTTAGAGAGGATATTACATTTTACACTTGTCATTCTCAACTATTAGCTCTAAAGTGAGACGTTTGCATATTATCTTCAAATCTTCTCTTGCATTTGTATTATCTTTTGTCTTGCCTTTTATGTCCATGACAGTGTTGAAGATATTGTCTAACATGTTTTTCTTGACATGCATCACATCTAAATTATGTCATATTAGATTAGTGGACCAATAATTCTTAGAATATGCTTTCTTCCCCCAGTTGTGGTGTATACAAAACCATATTGTTTTTATTTACCTGAATTCAAGACAAAAATGACTTCCTTAAGTTAAGTCACTTTATTCAAGACATCTGTCACACTCAGCCGTTGCAGTGGATTAGATTTTTTGATTATTGATTTCTTAAAAGCATTTCAATCACAGCGAAATGGATGATCAAAAGGTTGAAATTGGCGATGGCAATCAAACCAACAACATTTCTTATCATGCTTCAATACAAATGACTTATTATGATTCATACAAAGCGGATAAGAAAGTTTCCCATGAATGCTCCACCCAGACAACATTCCATAGGTTGGAAAGTCACTTATTGTCCATAACAAAACTGTTTTCATATTGAAATTTTACATTTTCCAAGCATCATAAGTGTGCACCCTATTGTCCCATAATATCTTTAGATCGTCAATTAGGGGTCCAAGATAGACATCTAATCTTTTATCTGGTGACTTTGGTCCAAGAATTACAAGAGTGAGGAATATGTATTCCCTTCTCATACACATACTTAGGGGTAAGTTATATGATGTGACAAAAATAGGCCAATGTGAATATGGTGTGGTTGAACCACTGAATGGATTAAAATCGTTTGTACAAAGGCCAAGCCTAACATTTCAAGCCTCTAACACAAATGTTGAATGGATAGCGTCAATTCGTTTCCAAGCCTCAACATCAACTGGATGCGTGATCACTTATTCATCTTGACGCACTCCATCTGCGAGCCAACTCATATATTGTGTAGTATTTTTGGACATAAATAGGCGTTAAAGTCTAGGAATAATGGGAAAATATCACAACACTGAGTGCAGCACATCCTTCTCATTCAATGAACATCCCACCTTCAACTTGAATCATGGGTGTCCATATACTAAGCAAACTAAGTAGAATCTCTTGTCACTATATTCTTTATAATACAACATGCACTGATTAGGACACGCATCTATCTTCTCATATCCTAATCCCAACTCATGAACCATTCTCTTCGATTTATAAAAGTTTTCAGGTAACCTTTTAGACTCTGGAATAATGGTCTTGATTATGATAATCATTCTATCATAACAACTCTCACTCATCATGAACTCTGACTTCAAGTTTAAGAGTTGAGTTACAACTGACAATTTCGTGTGCTTATGGTAACCATCTCATAAATGTTCGTCAGCGTTTCTTAGCAAGTCATCAAACTTTGAAGCTGACGGATTTGGATCCTCTTCCAAATCTTGAGCTTCTAGATTTCATCTATCACTTGTGGCATCCATAACCATATCCACATATGGATTCCTAGTCTCCACTTCATCATCATGGATAATGGATGCGACTTAATGCATCAGTAATCATCAGGTCTCTATGAGAAATTTTAATAAAATCATCAACTCCATTCTTGAATTCTTCACTTACATAGCTAGTAGAATCATTTCTTCGTAATATCCAACTTCAATCGGGTCTCATGATTGCTAAAATTGGTTTAGCATAGTAATATAATCATTTTCAAAATTTTCATCTCTTTTTTAACATGGTATGGCCCTATCCCATTTGAAAGGACACATTTTCAACACTTGATTCATAGAATTCACAAAAATCTCACATCTTATACTTGACAAAATTTCGACAGCATTTCCCTTTTGACTCCAAGTTGATAACTGCTGAGGCTACCAAATTTAAATAATTTATAACTGAGTTACCAAAACTACTTGTAGCATAAGGTAACACCGGGTCAAGGCCGTAGATCACTTTAATTATGAAATCAAATTAAGAGGTTGATAAAA
This sequence comes from Ormosia semicastrata, assembly GCA_029884595.1. NCBI lineage: Eukaryota > Viridiplantae > Streptophyta > Magnoliopsida > Fabales > Fabaceae > Ormosia > Ormosia semicastrata. The sequence continues at coordinate 1,813,843 of JAQQTO010000040.1, forward strand.
AGGAGGAAGGGGTTTGTGAGATTAAACAATAGAAACATAAAGCAATTAAAAGATATAAATATAATTAGGAAAACAATCAATCCAAGCCAATTAACCAATCTTGATTTTAATTCATCCTTGATCTCTATAGATCCATTCAATTATCAACTAAATCCTTGGTCTTAGATCATATCAAGAAGTCTCAAGATGATCCACGGATCTCCAACTAGATAAGCATCCAGAATTCAATTAATCAAGGATAGATAAATTAAGCATCTATCCAAAACCCGAATTAACTTAAAAACTAAGATCCAATCAAGCTAAACATTTCATCAAACACCTTTAATGCCTTGCTTAGTCTCTATAATTCATCTTTCACACATGAAAATTACACAATTATCATATGAATAATCCAATCAAATTAAGCAACTCAATCAGAATTAAGCAAAGATGAAGGAGAGAAACTTGATTAATAATTAAATGTAAAATAATTAAAACAGAATCTTAAGATTAAGTATCAAGAATGTCAATCCCTTGGATTGATTAAAGGCTCTACCCCTCCATGAAAGGGAGGGAAGAACTTATTGAAAAAGAGGAAAAAATCTAGAGAGAATGGAGAGAAAAGAGACATCTAGATCTAGAGAGATAATAAAAAGTGTAAAATAAAAAGTTAAGTTCATTCTCTACTGCTAACCCCTTTAACTAACCCCTAATTTAGCCTTACATGATTAGAAACCAATTAGGTAGAAAGCTGGGTCCATTAAGAATCATTAGGCCCAATTCTCATGTCAATTAGCGGCCTACAACTCAAGTTATACCCATTTAAGTGGCATAACTCATTAGCAACTCGTTTCTATTTTCCATCTCTAATTGTATGCCCAAAACGACATAGTTTAGCTTAGGAGTCTTCATAAGAGTTGTAGATTTGGGTCTTAGATTCCATTTGGGCTAGGTTTGACATTTAGAAGACTCCTATAACTCAAGATATGGGCCAATAAGTGCGTAGAGGTCAAGCTGTCTAGATCAGCATTCTGGCTCTTTCTTCAATTTCAATTTAAACTATCTAAACACATGATTCAGCTCTTAAGGTCTTCATGAAACTTGTAGGGATTTGTCTTAACTTTCCAACAAAACTAGAATCACACCAATTAGATACTTGAAACTCAAATTATAGCTAAAATACTGAACAGGCAAATTAAGGTCATTTCATGCAATAATTCGTTCAATGATCCAATTAGGCCCAATATCATAAAATGTGACAAAACTAATTTAATTAAGCCAAATTGAACCTTAAGATACCTAGTGATAAGATCATTAAATGAATAAAATATATTGCTATTAAATTCTCTCACACTTAACCTTTTGCACTCTTGGGCAAAAATATATAAGACCAAAACTAGGGAACAAAGAAAAACAATACAAACTCAAAAGCTAAAAACTCTAAAAGATTTAATTTCCAAAATTTCTAATGATATTCAAGAATGCAAAAGTTTGTAAGTAAGAAGAGCAACTAAAGATTCAGGGGATCAAAATATTCATGAGTTAACATTTCTTCACATCTCAAACCAACAAGCAAGTTAGCTTCAATTTGAAAAGCATGAATCAAGAATGATAGATCCTCACAAGATACACTCTCAATCCCTCAAGTGTTTAAAAGGTAGGTATTTCATGTAATTCAATCCATGAAAATTACACTACCATAAGCTTGTTTATCCTTTACTTCTTCACTACTCAAACACATACACACAAAAATCAAGAGGACTTTATTCAAGATTGTAATGGGGTCAAGGTAAGAGAAGGAAACAATATGGATATGACAAGCTAAATACCCAAGAGAATAAAAGAGCATTGGGGAGGAACTCAATTGACAAGCATGAAATTTTACCCCCCTAATTCCATATAATGTGCATTCTCTTTACATATTCCTTCTCTTATTTTTTTAATTTCTTTTCTTTCACAACCTTCTTGCATTTATTCTTTTTTTTTCTTTTTTTTTTAATTAGATCTTTCTTTTTCTTTCTTTTTCTTCTACCAAACACTTTGCATATTGCACATCAAATTGCACAATCCCCACACTTGTACTATAAATTGTCCACAAGCGAAAGAGCTCCTCTAATGAAAATGAATGCTCTCTCATTCCTTAAGGTAAGGTAAAAACATAGTTTTTCACATAAGGCATATAATGAGCTAAGACAAAGGATAGGTAAATATGCTCAAAGGGGGTAATTAAAGGAAAATGATGCAAGGTTAGCTATTTGGTCAAAGTAGCTAATTCAAGAAAGAAGACCTCAATCATGTTTATGCATGCAAGTGAAAATGTAGCCTAAAAAAGAATTAAAGCAAGTTCTAGAGTGATCAATTATCATAAGTGAAAATCACACAAGAAAGAAGAGAATGACATAAATACTAAATCCATCCATCAATAGCCTAAAAATCTCACAATGTATGCATCTATCAAACTCAATCCACTAATCAAACATCCAAAACCAAGCATATTAAATTTAAGAAGGAACATAATTTATTCAATCATACTATGAACCTAAAATTTCAATTGCTTCAAACTCACAAACTTAACAAATCCCAAAACATTATTAGAAGGCAACTAAAAACACACATTTTTTCCTTTCAAAAATAGTAAAAACAAATTTTAAACAAAGACAAAATAGTTTAAAACATAATGTAAAACAAAAACAAAAAATAGAAATAGAAAATAGAAATAGTAAATAGCAACAAAAAAAAATAGAACAAAGCATAATTATAAACAAAAACTGTAAATAATAGAAATAGAAAATTAAAATAGAAATAGCGAGAAAATAGAAAATTTAAAAAAAAGCAAAAAATAGAATCGAATAGTAAGAATAAAAAAATGTAAAAAAATAAAAAAAATAGAAAAAAATAATAGAAACAAAAAATTAAAAATAAAAATAATAAAATAGAAACAAAAAATTAAGACAAAAAATTAAAATAGCAACAAAATTAAACACAAAAAATAAAAATAAAATAAAAATAGAATTAAAATAGAAAACATCATGTAAATTCCTCCTCCACACTTAAATTCTACATTGTCCTCAATGTAAAGATCAAAAGAAAACAACATCCCTTAATTAACATCAACTAATCTAGGACAAGTAAAATAAAAGACAATAACAACAATCAAGTCTTTTCTCACTAGGTGGGGTCGGCCACATGGATCAAACGACGTCATTGTGTCCTATCATAAACTAAGTCTTTAGAAATGTCATTCAAATCTAAATATTTTTTTTATCATTTCACCTATAGCCTTTCTTAGTCTCCCTCTACCTCTGGCTATCGAGCTATCCTCCACTTAATCTACTCTCCTTACAGGTGCTTCTAAGGGTCTTCTCCTTACATGTTCAAACTACCTAAGGTGAGATTCTCCCATATTTTCCACAATATGTGCTATCCTTAATTTCTCTCTAGTGCGTTCATTCCTAATCCTATCTTATCTTGTATGGCCACATATCCATTGCAACATCCTTATCTCTATGACACTGATCTTATGCTCTTGTTGGATTTTTATCGCCCAACATTCAGTACCATATAACATCGCAGGCCTTATAGTTGTGCGATAAAATTTACCTTTAAGCTTGAGAGACTCTTTTCTATCACAAATAACTTCTGAAGCACTCCTCCATTTCATTCATCTAACTTGAATCCTATGGTTTATGTCTCCCTCTATCTCTCTGTCATTTTGCATGATAGATCCAAGATACCTAAACCGTGTAACTTGTGGTATGGTATGGTTTCCAATTTTCACCGCTAAGCTAGCATTAACACGCTTCTTATTGAACTTACATTCCATATACTCCATCTTACTCCTACTTATACGGAAGTCATGTTCTTCCAAAGCTCGTCTTCATAGTTCTAACTTCCCATTTGTTTCCTCTCTCGACTCTCTAACTGAGACTATATCATCTACAAAAAGCATGCATTGTGGTACTAGCTCTTGGATATGCACAGTAAACATATCCAAGACCAAGGTAAAAAGATATGGACTCAAAGTTGACCCTTGGTGCAGTCCTATAGTTATAGGAAAATCTTCTGTGGCCACACCCTGTGTTCTCACACTAGTTTTAGCCTCATCATACATATTTTGGATTGCTTAAATATAAGCAATACAAACTCCTTTCTTCTCCAAAGTCTTTCACAATACCTCTCTCGGTACCTTATCATAGGCTTTTTCCATATCAATGAAAATTATGTGTCTTTTTGCTTATTTCGATACCTCTCCATCAATCTTTGTAAAAGATAGATTGCTTCCATGGTTGACCTCCCAAGCATAAAACCAAATTGATTCTCTAAAATATATGTCTCTTGTCTTAATCTCCGTTCAATTACTCTTTTCCATAACTTCATGGTATGACCCATGAGCTTAATCCCTCTATAAATTGCACAGTTTTGTATATCTCCCTTGTTATTATAAATAGGGATTAAAGTGCTTCTCCTCCATTCATTTGACATTTTCTTAGACCTCATTATCTCGTTAAACAACTTTGTGAGCCAGTTTATACCTTTCTCTCTTAGGTACTTCCATACCTCAATAGGTATATTATCCGATCCAACCACTTTTCCATTATTCATCCTCTCCAATGCTTCTTTTACCTCAAACTCTTGAATTCTACGATAAAATGTTTTATTTTGATTCTCCTCTCTAGTGTTTAGAATGTCCGAGTCCCCTAAAGTCACATGTCCTTCATTAAATAACTTATGAAAATAACTCTTTCATCGATCCTTGATGTCTTGTTCCATAACCAAGACTTTACCATCTTCATCCTTAATGTATTTCACTTGATCCAAGTTTCTTGTCTTCTGTTCCCTACTTTTAGTAAGCTTGTAAATATTCCTTTCTCCGTCTTTGGTGCCCAAAGATTGATATAACCCATTGAACACTTTAGCTTCCTCGCTCACTGCCTTCTTAGTATCTTTTTTTCCTACCTTATATTTTTCTCAATTTTCATCATTTTTACACATGTGTCAAGCTTTATAACATTCCCTTTTAACCTTAACCTTACCTTGTACACTGCGTCCCACCACCAAGATTCTTTATCCTTGGGTCCAAAGCATCTTAATTCATCGAGTGTCTCTTTTGCTACCTTTCTAATCTCTTTGGCCATCCCATCCCACATATCATTAGCACTCCTTTGTACCTCCTAAATCTCTTCCTCCATAATCCTCCTCTGAAAGAGCATCTGTTTTTCTCCCTTTAGTTGCCACCATTTGACTGTTGGGACTCTGTCTCGAAAATTTCTCCTTACTCTCATCTTAACCCGTACATCTATAACCAAAACCTTGTGCTGGGTAGTCAAACTCTCTCCAGGGATGACTTTGCAATCCATGCAAAGCTTTCAATCAAATTTCCTTATTAGAAAAAAATCAATTTGAGAGCAAGGACCTCCACTTCTGTATATGATAAGATGCTCTTCCTGCTTCCTAAAACAAATGTTAGCTATTGTAAAATCAAATGCTACCAAACAATATAGAATCGCTTTGCCCTCAGTATTAGCTACTCCTAGATCATAACCCCCACGCAAACCCTCATACCCCCTAGATTCGCTCCCCACATGATCATTTAGGTCCCTTCCTAGAAAAATGTTCTCTCTTAATGGTATTTCCTGAATTAAACCTTCTAAATCCTCCCAAAATTTTATCTTGTAGTGCTCGTCTAACTCTACTTATAGTGCATATGTACTGATAACATTAAAAGTCTCCTGTTCCACAACAAACTTCAATGTTATGATCCTATCTCTGAGTTATCTCATACCCACAACATTATTCTTCTAATTCTTATCTACTATTATGCCTACCCTATTTCTAGATTTTATCTTGTCGGTGTACTAAAAGCTTAAAACCTGAAGTGTTGAGTTCCTTTGCCTCTTCTCCAACCCACTTAGTTTCTTGTAGGCACATAAAATTAATCCTCCTCGTAATCATAGTGTCAACTATTTTCACTGATTTCCCTGTAAGTGTGCCTATATTCCAAGTTCCAAAATGCATCATACTCTTGTGAACTAGCTTCTTTACCCACACCCGTTCACAAGAATATGGTAACCCTTACTTATTTTTCACTACACCCAAGCGGTGATGCAGCGACTCTTGCTCATTTGACACTGTACTTGAGCCATACAACATGTTGCTCAGAGGCAACGACTTAGCATTAACACAATCACATCATTTATCCATGTCATAAAGATTCGACAACATTTTACGTTGGCTATTAACTTCCTAACATAACCCTCCTCTTTTATCTGGGCTTGGGACCAGCTATGTAAGGATTTGCAACATCCTTATCAAGTGAAAAGACTTCCACCAGGGTCCCATTGCTTGAAGTGCAATGACCAAGTTAAGCTTGAAGCATGAGAGCTTCCACCAAGGTCCCACTGGCCTTCCTTAATTCCCTTGGCTTCACCACTAGAATGTAATATATTTACTTTATCAACTCTATTTTCATTGTTTATATTGGACCACGGTCTAAAAACAAAATTCACCACAGTAGTAACCGCTATCCAATGCTCTTCTCCCTTCTCTGAAAATTCTTCAATGGCCTTCAACTCCACTTCCTTATGTGATTCAAATTCTACAACTGCATCAAGAGCATTGCTGATAGACCCTTTAATACCACCAGCTATTGCGTAATCTATAGAAATAGAATCATCATCTCTCAAGAATGCAAAAATCTCAACACTCATATCACCATCACAATCAGTACATGAGTGGCAATAGATAGAATCATTAAAACTGATAAAATCAAGAAATTCATCACACAACTCATCATAAATTTTCTCAACTAAATCAACAAGTAAATCAATATTAAAAATAGAATGATCCTCCATGGGATGCTACATAGCATAAAAAATGTTAAACTGAACAATAGAGTCTCCAAACTCCATAGATAGAGTTCTTGCATGCACATCTATTTTGGTCCTTGCTATTTTGAGGAATAGCCTCCCTAAAATGAGTGGAGCCTTGCTGGATGGTGACTCCCCCTCCATCTCCAAAATATAAAAATTTGCAGGAAAATTAGCTCATCAACCCTTACCAACACATCTTCAATCAACCCAGCTAGGTACACATTGCTTCTATTAGCTAACTGGATCACAACACCTGTAACATGCAAAGGCCTAAGTCCAAGAGAATTAAAAATAGATATAGGCATTACATTAATAGAAGCACCTAAACCTAGCATAGCATGCTCAAATCTGTAATTGCCTATAACACATGGAATTGTAAAAGTCCCTGGATCCTTGCATTTCTGAGGCATAGGTTGAATGAGGGATAAAACATTTTGGCCCATATTGATTGTCTCATTACCCTTCAGCGTCTTTCCCGAGGTGCATAATTCCTTACGAAACTTGGCATATTTTAGAATTTGCTTAATTGCATCCAACAATGGAATATTGACTTCCACTTTTCAGAAAGTCTCAAGAAGCTCTTTATCCTTCTCAGCCTCATCTATCTTTCTGGACTGAATGGCTCTCTGTGGAAAGGGAAGAGCTACTGCATGCTACTACTGCTGCTGCTTATCAATATCCATTAATTTCTTCTTACTCTTAGATTTTTGGGCTAGATCATCAGAAACTGATTTCTCTACTGGTTCTTGCTTGCTTATAAGTAGAGATTCAGTTGGCATTTGTACAAACTTGATAGACCTCAACATAATGGCACTCACATTCCCCTTTGAATTGGGAATTATTTATGAAGGAAGTTGGCCAGAACCTTGGGCCTGCAGCTGACTTAGTGAAAATGCCAATTTTCCAATTTGGATTTCTAAATTCTGTATGAAGGCCTTTGTCCTCTGCTAGAACTGAATATTGTTGGTGGTCATTTACTTCACCAAATCCTCAAAGGAAGGTTTAGGTTTTGGAGCTATTGGACTTAGTTGTTGCAAAGGCTGCTGGAATGGTGGCCTACTTGGTCTAACATAAGGCTGCTGAAACTGTGGTTGCCTAGGTGGTTGCTAAAATTGTTGCTGGAATGGTTGCCTATACTACTGTGGTTGCTGTTGTTGTGAGGTTGCATTGCCATACCGCAAATTAGGATGATCTCTCCAGCCATGGTTACATGTGTTGGAATATGGATCATATCTCGGTTGTTATTGTTGCTGGTACTTTGATTTACCAAGAAAGACACCTTCTACATATACAGAGTGATCATGAAATATAGAACCATCTTCCTAAAGTGCAGTGCATGCATCTGTGGGATGAGATGAACTAGAACAAATGCCACACACAATTGCAGCTATTTGCACAAGTAATTGTTATCCCACTGCTAACTGTCTCACCAAAGAAATCAGTTCATCAAGTCTATGCTCCATTCTCTGTTGGTCAACATGAGACAATTAAACTTCATTGACTCCTCTGGTGGAGGTAATGACTCGTTTTCCAAATTGTTGTGCATTTGGTGCTATATTTGTTATTAAATCTCTTGCTGCAATAGGAGTTGTGTCCACTAAGGCTCCTCAAGAGGCAGCATCCACCATGCTTCAATCCATAAGCAACAAGCCCTCATAGAAGTATTGGAGTAACAACTGGTCATTGATCTGGTGATGAGGACAGCTTGCACATAACTTCTTAAATCTCTCCCAATATTCATGCAAAGTCTCTCCTGTCATCTGTCTTATACCACACATGTCTTTTCTAATGGCAGCAGCTCTAGATGCAAGGAAGACCTTCTCCAAGAATAGCATTTTCATGCCATCCCAACTCATGACTGAACTTGGTGAAAGGTAATATAGCCAATCTTTGGCTGCATCAGTAAGGAAAAAAGAGAATGCCCTCAACTTAATGTGCTACTCAGGTATCCCTTGTGGCTTCATGGTTGAAAAGACCACATGGAACTCCTTTAAATGTTAAAGAGGGTCTTCGCCAGCAAGACAATGAAACTTAGGCAACAAATGAATCAATCTAGATTTTAATTCAAAGTCAGCATTAAGATTAGGATATTGAATGCACAAAGATTGGTAAGTAACATCAAGAGCAGTAAGTTCCTTAAGGGTCGTATTTTGCATGTTATCACCCATAATTGTAATATCACTTAAGCTCTCAGGTTCAATCTCAATTTCAATATCAAAATCAAGTTTAGAAACAGTTTTTTCACTTAGCCTATGAGCTCTAATGAATATGTGTAAGGTTCTTTCAATGTCAGGATCAATATCAAGTAAGGAACTAGTGAAAGACCTAGTCATGCAACATAGAAAACTCAAAAAAATGAAAAACAAGCAAAATTGAATACACAACACTAAAACTTTACCAAAATAAATCTAGTTAACCTATCTACACATTTTTAAAAATTATAGGACTTGTACAGCATGAAAACTACACAAAAATGAAACTAAAAAATGTAATAAAAAATATTCAAAAACTGAAAAAGTGGTTTGAATAAAGCAATTTGGGCAAACCAGGGTGGACCTCAAGATAAAGCGTGAGCCTTGTGGAGAAGGCTATTTTCCATCAACTAACCAGGTTTCAGCTCATTTGGAGTATATCGTCTATACAAAAATTACCAAAACTGCCATTGGATGAAGACTTCTTGGTGAAAATGACTTGAAATAAGCAGAACAGGGGCAAGACAAGGGTTAATGAAGGGTTAGTGGTCAAATATACTCCTAATATGATTGTTCAAAGTTAGAGTGATCCCCGGCAACGACACCAAAAATTTGATAACTACCGAGGCTACCAAATTTAAATCAATTTATATCCAAATTAGCAGAACTACTTGCAGCATAAGGTAACACCGGGTCGAGTCTGTAGATCACTCTAATTATGAAATCAGATTAAGAGGTTGATAAATAGGGGGGAAAGGGTTTGAGAGATTAAATAACATAAACAGAAAGAAATTAAAAGAGGTAAACAGAATTAGGAAAACAGCCAATCCAAGACAATTAACCAATCTTGATTTTAATCCATCCTTAATCACTATAGATCCATTCAATTATCAATAGAATCCTTGGTCTTAGATCACATCAAGAAGTCTCAAGATGATCCGCGGATCACCTACTAGATAAGCATCCAGAATTCAATTAATTAAGGTTAGATAAATTAAACATCCATCCAAAACCCGAATTAACTTAAAAACCAAGATCCAACTAAGTTAAACATTTCATCAAACACCTTTAATGCCTTGTTTAGTCTCTGAAATTCATCTTTCACACATGGTAATTACGCAATTATCATATGAATAACCCAATCAAATTAAGCAACTCAATCAGAATTAAGCAAAGATAAAGAAGAGAAACTTGATTAATAATTGAATGTAAAATAATTAAAATATAATCTCATGATTAAGTATCAAGAATGTTAATCCCTTGAATTGATTAAAGGATCTACCCCTCTATGAAAGGGAGGGAAGAACTTATAGAAAAAAAGGAAAAAATCTAGAGAGAATGGAGAGAAAATAGAGATCTAGATCTAGAGGGAGAATGAAAAGTGTAGAATGAAAAGTTAAGTTTGTTCCCTGTTGCTAACCCCTTTAACTAACCATTAATTTGGCCTTACATGATTAGAAACCTATTAGGTATGGCCTTACATGATTAGAAACCTATTAAGTACAAAACTGGATCCATTAGGGATCATTAGGCCTAAGTTGCATGTCAATTTGAGGCCTACAACTCAAGTTATGCCCATTTAAGTGGCATAACTCATCATCAACTCATTTTTGTTTTCCATCTCAATTGCATGCCCAAAATGAAGTAGTTCAGCTTAGGAGTCTTCATAAGAGTTATAGATTTGAGCCTTAGCTTCCATTTGGGCTTAGTTTGACTTCTAGAAACTCCTATAACTAAAGATATGGGCCAATGAGTGCGTAGAGATCAAGCTATCAAGATCAACATTCTGGCTCTTAGTTCAACTTTAATTTAAATTATCTAATCGTATGATTCAGCTCCTGAGGTCTTCATGAAACTTATAGGAATTTGTTTTAACTTTCGTACATGACCAGAATCACACCAATCAGATACTTGAAACTCATATTATAGCCAAAATGCTAAACACTGCCAAATAGACAAATTAAAGTCAATTCTTGCAATAATTACTTCAATGATCTAATTAGGTCCAATATCATAAAATGAGACAAAACTAATTTAATTAAGTCAAATTGAACCTTAAGACACCTAGTAAGAGGATCGTTAAATGAATAAAGTATATTGCTATCACAAGTTCACGACTCAAACATGGTGACATCAAGTATGCACCCAAAGAACAAAAAAAAATGTAACAAAACAAAATTTCATCAAGTATAAAATATGATATTTGAGGAATAACTATTAACCAAGTGAAAAAAAAAAAGTTCCTTCCCAAACTGTTCAACTTGAATAATTCAAGATTTAATACAATGAGTAGTACCTTAAAAAATACATGTGCTCACTAATATTAAATCTCAAAAGGAAAACTAAGGATTCACCCAAATTGTAAAAAAAAAAAAAAATACAAACAATTAATTTCAACCATGCAACATGCCAATTAGCATAACAATCAAGAAAGTCAACTAAACAAATCAAATGACTAATGAAGAAATTAATCAAAATAAAACCAACCCAAAAACTCAACAAGGGTGATGGAGGGGGCTTACCTATTGTACCGCGAGCTTCAATCAATATTTTCTAGCTAGAGCTTCCCTCCTCTGTGTCCTCCTATGTTCCATCAAATAATCAAATAATTAGAATGAGTACATGACTGAATTCGGAAATATGCAAGCAATGGTGGGCATCAAACACAAACTGCCTTCATATTTGAATGCTTGATAAAAATTATTTGATTTTTTTTAAAAGAAAGAAGGGTAGTGCACCATATTCAGAACATTAATTTATTGTATTTTTGCTACCATTGTATGTTCTTTAACCTCTTCTCAATGAACACTTGACATGCATAGAAATAAACATATAAAAAATACAATGAACAACAAATGACTTTAATTCTCATCATTATCCTAACCTAAATAATCATTGAGATTGTAAATCTTTTTTTCTTCATTTCTACGTTAAACTACAATTAAAATAGATTAACAAAGCCAAAAAATGAGTAATATAACATTGAAAAAAATCAAGTATATGATTCATTCAATTACAAAATGGTAGAACGATATAAGTGAAACAAATTTATAGCACATAATCCAAAACACAAATGATTGAGATAAGAAAAAGGTTTATAACTTACAATAAAGAGTCTTTGACAAAAAAAAAAACAAAAAACAAGCTCGTCTAAATAATTAATGCGACAGCATATAATCCCTTTTAATCCTTGACCTCAATGTAGCTTTTTAGTCTAACTTCACCTTCTCAACTGCAAGAGATGGCACTAAATTAATTGCCCAATTTCTTTCTTATGTATATATTATTTCAACGTCTTACCTTGAACCTCAACCATTTTCGTTAATGCTCCAAAAATGATCAAAATACAATTAGAGGTAGACACTCCAAAGTGAGGTACAAAAATGCTAGTTAAAAATTAGAGACTATGGTTAATTAGATAACGTAAATCCACAAAGGTTGGTCCATGAGGTACAGATTTGAGCTTATCATGAAAATTGAAAACCAAGAGTGCACCTAAATATCTGCTAAGATGTCTCACAAAAATACTATGTCAGCACCCATCAGCATGCATGTTCCCTTTTGGGCCCCTGTTTCACAATTAAATTGATCCTCTTAATTAATGGGCTGATCCTATCCCACCCCATAGACTAACCCACTAAAAAAAGTTTGACCCACCAATTAAATAGACTAGTCATAGCCAATTCCATGGGCTAACCTAATAAGTGTTAAATATACTCATCTTTGAGGTTTATTTATTAGGATTTTTAATTTATATTTATTTATTTTATTTTATTTTATTTTATTTATTTTTTATTTTTTATTTTTAATTTATTTTTAAATAATTATATCTTCACTTAGGATTATTTGAATTTTAGGATAAATCATCAGATTTTGTTTAAAAATAAAATATTCTTAAAGATAAATATTTGAAGAATTTGAATATTTTGAGATAAAAATTATATTATTTATTTATGATATTGAGTGAATTTTAGGCTTATTGAATTAAATGTATTTTTATTGTGTTTTGTAGGAATTTAAAGAATGATCAAGTTAGATTCTTAATTAGAGTACAAACAATCTCTACTTGATGACCAAGTATCTTTGCGTTTAATGCAAGAATCTCAAGGAGTTTCTTAATTTGAGGGAGATATTTTTTTCTTAATTTATATGGATTCAACAAAAAGAAATAGGAAACAAGAGATTTGGTTAAAGATTAATTACGGAAAGTATCGCTATCAAACTTGTCTCAGTAAATTTAGGATAATTTTCTCTATAAATATGTGATTTACTTGATTCTGGTGGCATTTGAAAGCTAAAAAAGAGATTTACAAATCACATATTGACAATTTTTAACAAATAAATAACAATGTAAGGTAACTCTCTTCGGTTCAGATCGTCCAGTAGAAATTTAGACAGAGAGACGATAGACTTTGAGAGACAGATTAGATGAGAGAATTACCACGAATCCTTGGAGGACGACTACGAAGGGAGGACGACAATCTTGAAGGCTTGAAGATCATAATCACCGTAAAAGGGTTTTGATTTCTCTTCCCTCTAATTTTTCCCTTTCTTTGGGTTTTCTTTCCATTGATTTGTATTGTGATATGAGTTTGTTATTGAATATGAGTAACTAATCCCATAGCTAGGGCTATGGGAGATCTTGTTTCCTAATTGATTGGTTTTGAATTCGAATTTGATTATGGTAATTTCTTTTGGGTTTATTATATTACTTGTATTCTTGTCAAAACTTGATCACTTTTGGCATGTTTTAATCCATTATTTGATCGGTGAACATCCGCACTCAGTGAGTAGATCTATATGATAAACCTAGGATTAGATTGGTGAATGACCCAACATCAATTTATTCTATTAATCGAATTGACAATATATTAGTTCATCTCTTCAATTGGGGCTTAATACATTCCTAATTAATTCAACTAAATGACCAAATAGGTGAATAATTTAGGAATAGAATATTGTCTATCCATGATCATTGGGATTCAATTGTAATTAAGAGAATATTGGTAAGAGAATTACTTTACACCATAAATGAATGAAAATCTGATTAACTAGATTCAAGTGAACATTGTGCCCTAGTCTCTCTCTAATTAAGTATCTCTACATTATTTGATTGTCTATTGTTCTTCTTTATTTGTTTAAGTGATTTCTCTCTTACACTTTTGATTGTCTAAGTAACTAAGAGTTTAGCAAATCTTGTAATTACTTCTTATTCCTCGTGAGATCGACAATTGGGACTCAGGTCCTATATTAATTTGCAACTTTTAAAGTATTTTACGTGTATTTATTATACTATTTATTTATTAGATTGAGTGAATTCTAAGCCTACTGAATTAAATGTATTTTTATTGTATTTTGTAGGAATTTAAGAAATGATCAAGTTAGATTCTTAATTTGAGTACAAACAACCTCTACTTAATAACCAAGTATCTCTGATGCAAGCTTCTCAAGGAGTTTCTTAATTTAAGTGAGATATTTGTTTCCTAATTTATATGGATTCAACAAAAAGAAATAGGAAACAAGATATTTGGTCAAAGATTAATTAAGGAAAATATCACTATCAAACCTGTCTCAGTAAATTTAGGATAACTTTCTATATAAATATGTGGTTTACCTCATTCTGGTGGCATTTGAAAGCTAAGAAAGAGATCTACAAATCTCATGTTGACAACTTTTTGTAATTAAGCTTCCATTAATATTGAAGATTGGATAAGGATTTTCAAATAGATTTGAATTGGATTCTCCCACTCTCCTAACCATGTTTTAGTAATTAGACCATATCTTGGACTACCGAGATCATATCGAGGCTTCATTTACGGCATTCAAAAGATAACAGAAAATCCTAAAACTTCTCTATTGAGATTAAGGGGAAATTCGGCAATCTAAAGGGTAAGAAAAATCATACAAGTCAAATACGAAATGCTGTCAACTTTTTTATAAAAAGGGGAAAACGAGTTTAGCAGAGTAACTCTCTTTGATTCATATCATCTAGCAGAAATTTAGAGAGAGAGAGAGAGAGACAGAAGAATTTCGAGAGATAATTCAAAAGAAGAAATTGCAACAAATCTTTGGAGGATAGCCACGAAGAGAGGACGACATTCTTGAAGGCTTGAAGATCATAATCTCTGTAGAAGAGGTTTTGATTTCTCTTCCTCCTAGTTTTTCCCCTTTCTTTGAGTTTTTCTTTCTATGGATTTGTATTGTAATATGGGTTTGGTATTGAACATGAATAACTAATCTCATAGCTAGGGCTATAGGGGATCTTATTTTTCTGATTAATTGGGTTTGATTTCGAATTTAATTAAGATAATTTCTTTTGGATCTATTATATTGCTTGTATTATTGTCAGAACTTGATCACTTTTGACATATTTTAATTCATTGTTTGATCAATGACCATCCATATCCAATGAGTGGACCTATATAGTAAACCTAGGATTAGATTGGTGAACAACCAAACATTAGTTTATTCTATCAATGAAATTGATGATTATGTTAGTTCATCTCTGAAATTGAGGCTTAATACATTCTTAGTTAATTTAACTAAATCACCAAATAAGTGATTAATTTAAGAATAGAATATTGTTTATCTATGACCATTGGGATTCAATAGCAATTAAGAGAACATTGACACGAGAATTATCCTGCATCATAAATGAATGAAAATATGATTAATTGGATTCAAGTGAACTTTGCGCTCTAATTTCTTTCTAATTGATTATCTCTACATTGTTTGATTGTCCATCATTCTTTTTTATTTGTTTAAGTGATTTCTTCTTACACTTACGATTGCTAAATAACCAAGAGTTTAGTGAATCTAGTAATTACTTCTTATTAATTCCTTATGGGATCGACAATTAGGACTCAAGTCTTATATTAATTTGTGATAGAGTATACATGCTCTTAGTATATTTTACGCATATCAAGTTTTTAGTGCCGCAGCCGGAGAGTAAGTTTGGTAATATTAGAAGTGAAAAGCTCTAGTTAATTTAGGCATAGTTTTATTTTATTGCTTATTTTATTTTTATTTTTATTTTTATTTTTAATTAATTTGTCACTTCATCCCCTTGCTCATATTTATTGTTTATTCTTACTCATTCTCAATCTCTTAATCTAACATTTGATCCAGAAATTGAGAAAATAGCTCGCAGGTTAAGGAAGCAATCTCATATTGAAGCGTGACTGAAGAAACTACAAAAAGGATGGAGAGAGAGATAACAGTTGAGGGGAATCATGAAAAACGAGCTACCCCAGCAGAGCAGACCATGGTTGAATATTCCATGCCCATGGCTGAAGGTATGGAGGAAGTATTACAAGACTAATTATGGCGGATAACAACATTGAGATCAAACTAGCATTGATCTCCATGATTCAAACTTCTGTTCAGTTTGGTGGTTTGCCTTCGGATAATCCAAATCAGCATTTGGTTAGGTTCTTGCAGTTGTGTGATACCATAAAGTATAATGGAGTAACATATGATGCAATCCGATTGCAACTCTTTTCTTTCTCTCTTAGTGATAGAGCAGGTCAATGGCTAACGTCACTACAAAGGGGTTCCATCACCACATGGGATCAGTTGACAAAATAACTCTTGGCTAAGTATTTTCCTCCTTCTAAATCTGCTAAGTTAATGAATGATATTTTTTTCTTTTATGCAGTTTGACATGGATACTCTCTATGAAGCTTGGGAACGTTTTCAAGAGTTGATAAGGAAATGTCAACATCATGGATTACCTTTATGGCAGCAGGTACAAACTTTTTATAATGATTTATCGCCTACTAACCATTCACTTATTGATGTTGTTATGGGAGGTACAATATGGAAGAATACACTAACTGAAATCCATGCATTGATTGAAGAAATTACGTTGAACAGTTATCAATGAAAAATGAGTGCCAGGTGACTAAGAAACAAGTCAGTGTGTATGTTGTTGACTCCTCTACTACTATACTTAATCAATTGGAAGTACTGACGAAAAAGGTTGAGATGCTGATGGTGGCAAATAGTGCAGCCCCACCAATTATATGTGAAGCATGTGGCGGACAGAAACATAATAGTTCAAACTATCAAATTAGTGGTCCCTTTGCCCCCGAGCCTGAAAGAGTAAATTTTGTTGGCAATTTCAACCAGTAGCAGCATAATCCATATTCTAATACATACAATCCCAGTTAGAGAGACCACCCCAATTTCAAATGGACAAATCAATAGGGCAACCAACAGAGTCATCAGAGAGCTCTGCAACCACCTCTAGTTTCCCAAGCAACTGAAGAAAAGCAAAATTTTGAAAATTTTGTAATTAAATATATGCAGAATTCAGAGGCTCGAATAAAGAGCATGGAGACTTAGATTATCCAGTTAGCTACATTGATGTCAGAAAGGGCACCGAGGACATTGTCTGGCACTACTGAGCCTAATTCAAAAGAACAGGTCAATACAATTACCATGAGAAGTGGTAAGGAACTTGGGGAACTCCACAAGTAAAAGGAGAAGGAAATGCAAGAGCATGGAGATACCCTTGATGAATCAGTTACTGTGGAAGACGAGAAGGCAAATGAAGCACCCTTCGTGGTATAAGTAAATGAGCCACAGAAGCCCTCTATTTCATTCCCTCAGAGGCTCGAGAACACTAAGCAAGATAAGCAATTAGCTAAATTCTTAGAGATGTTCAAGAAATTATAAATTAATATTCTATTCGTTGAAGTCATCTGTCAAATGCCCAAGTATGCAAAGTTATTAAAGGAAATACTTACAAAAAAAAACAAGCTTGAGGAATTTGAGACGATATGTCTAAATTAGGAGTGCTCTGCTATTCTCTTAAAGAAGCTACCACTAAAATCAAAAAATCCATGGAGTTTCACTATTCCTTACTCTATTGGTAACTCTTATTTTAAGAAAGCATTATGTGATTTGGGTGTTGATATTAATTTGATGCATTTCTCTATGTTTAAGAAATTAGGCATGTAGGAACCCAATTTCACTACAACTACCTGATAAATCCATCACTTACCCTCGTGGTGTATTGGAAGATGTTTTGGTGAAAGTGGACAAATTAATTTTTTCAGCTAAATTCATTGTGTTGGACATAGAGGAGGACTCAGAGATCCCAATCATACTTGGGTGCCCATTCCTTACTACTGGAAGAACCATGATTGATGTCCATCAAGAGAAGTTGACCTTGTGATTAAATGATGAGGAAGTGGTTTTTACTATTTTTGATTCTGTCAAAAATCCTAGTTCCTTTGATTCATGTAATCACATAGATGCCACTGATATTGCGGATAGTGATGTGTTTTCACATATGCATGAATCTATGACCGATGATATTCTAGAGAAGACCTTGCCCAAGGCTGCCACCAACTTTGAGAATGCCAAGCTCTGCAAGAAGGTACCAAAGTAGGGGCATGACAAGTGTATTAAGCAACATGAGTTTAAGATTGGGGATAAAATTCTTGTCTGTAACTCACGTCTACGTCTTCTTCCTGATAAATTTTGGTTAAAATGGTATGGACCATATGAGATTGTTTGCGTCTTATCATACGGTGTGCTTGAGGTAAAGAAAAAAGACCAGAAGGCATTCCTGATAAATGGCTAGAGAGTGAAGCACTATGAAGAAGGGGTGGGGACTGAGCACCACTCCATCAGCATCACCTAAGCATAGAACCAACCCATAGTCAAGCTAATGACTACAACTTAGCGCTTCACAAGAAGCAACCCGTGTTTCTATCCTTTCTTATAGCACTTTTAGTTTTTGCAATTGTTTCTTTTTGCTTTGTTTTTACTATATAAAAAAAATAAATAAACAAATTTGTCTTGATCCTTTATTTTTCTTGTGTAGTTTTCGATAACGCATCGTCGCTCAGTTAGATAGATGATTTGAGCTCATGGCTACGCGCCTTCCCCAGGCTCTACCTTATTCACCTTCTTCGTGATTTTGTATTTAATTTTCAGGGAAGTTTTGTTATCCTCTATTCTGCTATTTTTATTTTATTTTTCTACATTGAGGACAATATTTATCTTAAGTGTGGGGTGATACTCTTAAAATTTTTGTGAATTTTTTTTGTGAAATCAATGAACACTTGAGTATTGCTGGTAATCAAGCAAAAATTATGTTTTAATTACTTAAATTAATACTAAGCTGATAGAGATATGTTTTAAAGGGAAATCCATTGATCATGAGCTGATATTGTGTGAAGCAATCTTATTCAATTAAGTAAAGTAAAATTTAGCATTGAAAATTAGTCATGTCTGCTTACATTTGTTCTCTCTATTAACTTAGGTAGAAAGTGAGTTTTGAGCTTTAATGATAGGATTTTTCATAAACAAAATCCTATTTTTTCTTTTGGAATGAGATTTCTCTTGACTTAAGTGCGCTAGAACTTGCTTTAATATCTTGTTGAGACCTTAATGGTTCACATACATACTTGAACATGATTAAGGCAATTAGGCTTAATTCTTTCTTGACTTCCAGAGTTGCATAGAGAAAATAATCCATTAGTTGCCCCATTTGAGCCTAAAATTGATTTCTTTGGACACATATTTGAATAATCAGGTTGGATTCATTGATTATTTTTAGAATAATGGAGCAACTGATATGTTAATTGAAAAGTCATTAAGGGTTGCTTTTGTCTTCAAGGGTTGAAAGGTATTTTAAAAAAAATAAAAAAAATGAAAAAGGAAGAAGAAAGAAAAGGAATGTTGGTGAAGAATAATGAGAATATTGGGTTGAAAGTGAGAATTTATTATACTCTTGTGCCTATGTTCTTCTTATCATCTTTTCAACCTGATTTTATTTTGTATCGATTTATCCATAAGCATTCTTTACCCTTTTTATTTATCTTTTTTCTACCATTCATTGTTTCCCCTTAGCCCCGTTACAACCAAATGAAGTCCTTTTGATTCTAGTGTTGTATGTGAACTTAGAAGTGGAGATGAGATTGATAACTAATCCTATGGCAATGCATTTTTCAAGAGAAACTGGAGTGTTCTCTTTGACCTTAAACACTTGAGCGATAAAAAGATGAGTGACCTTAATTGGTTGGTAAAGAGAAAAGATGCAAGCCAGACTCAAGCTTCTAATTGTTTTTGTTCTAAATGATCTTACTGGATTGAATTTGATTGTTAAACTTGATTGAATTCTTTAATTGTGGAATTTTTCATATTTCATGTTTCTAGATGCTGAGTTTAATCATGTTTTTTATTCTTATTCTTTACTTGAGGACAAGCAATATTCAAGTTTAGGGTATTTGATGAGTGTTAAATACAATTATCTTTTGGGTTTATTTATTAGGATTTTTAATTTATATTTATTTATTTTTTGTTTTTTATTTTATTTTCTTATTGTTAATTTATTTTTAAATAATTATCTCTTCACCTAGGATTATTTCAATTTTTAGGATAGATCATCGATTTTGTTGCAAAAATAAGAAATTCCTAAAGATAAATATTTGAAGGATTTGAATATTTTAAAATAGGAATTATACTATTTATTTATGATATTGAGTGAATTTTGTGCCCATTGAATTAAATATATTTTTATAGTGTTTTGTAGGAATTTAAGGAATGATCAAGTTAGATTCTTAATTGGAGTGCAAATAATCTCTACTTGATGGCTAAGTATCTCTGTGTTTAATGCAAGGATCTCAAGGAGTTTCTTAATTTGAGTGAGATATTTGTTTCCTAATTTATATAGATTCAACAAAAAGAAATAGGAAACAAGAAATTTGGTCAAAGATTAATTAAGGAAAGTATTACTATCAAACCTAGTTCGTAAATTTAAGATAACTTTTCCTATAAATATACGATTTACCTGATTCTGGTGACGTTTGAAAGCTAAGAAAGAGATCTAAAAATCTCATGTTGACAACTTTCTGTAATTAAGCTACCATTAATATTGAATATTGGATAAGAATTTTCAAAGAGATTTGATTTGAATTCTCACACTCTCCGGACCATGTTTCAGTAATTAGACCATATCTTGGGCTATAGAGATCAAATCGACACACCGTTTACGACATTGAAAGGATAACAAAAAATCCTAAAACTTCTCTATTGAGATCAAGGGAAAAGTCAATCATATGAAGGGTAAGAAAAATTATGCAAGTTAGATACGAAAAGTTGTACGCTTTTCTATAAAAGGGAGAAAACAAGTTTAGCAGAGTAACTCTCTTTGGTTCAGATCATCCAGCAGAAATTTAGAGAGAGAGACAGAAGACTTCAGAGAAATAATTTAGAAGAGAGAATTGTAACGAATCTTTGGAGGACTACCATGAGGAGAAGACGAAATTCTTGAAGGCTTGAAGATCATAATTTCTGTAAAAATGAGTTTTGATTTCTCTTCCTCCTAGTTTTTCCCTTTTCTTTGGGTTTTTCTTTCTATGGATTTGTATTGTGATACGAGTTTGTTATTGAACATGAGTAACTAATCCCATAGCTAGGGCTGTGGGGGATCTTGTTTTCCTGATAAATTAGGTTTGATTTCAAATTTGATAAAGGTAATTTCTTTTGGGTCTATTATATTGCTTGTATTCTTGTCAGAACTTGATCATTTTTAGCATGTTTTATTTCATTGTTTAACCAGTGACCATCCGCATCCAATGAGTGGACCTATATAATAATCCTAGGATTAGATTGGTGAATAACCGAACATCAATTTATTCTATTAATGGAATTGATAATTATGTTAGTTCATCTCTTAAATTGGGGCTTAATGCATTCCTAGTTAATTCAACTAAATGATCAAATAAGTGATAATTCAGGAATAGAATATTGTTTATCCATGACCATTGGGATTCAATAGCAATTAAGAGAATATTGGCAAGAGAATTTCCTTACATCATAAATAAATGAAAATATGATTAATTGGATTTAAGTGAACCTTGCGCCCTAATCTCTCTCTAATTGATTATCTCTACATTGTTGGATTGTCCATTGTTCTTCTTTATTTATTTAAGTGATTTCTTCTTACACTTATGATTGTCTAAATAACCAAGAGTTTAGTGAATTTAGTATTTACTTCTTATTCCTCGTGGGATTGACAACTAGGACTCAAGTCCTATATTACTTTGCTATAGAGTGCACTTGCTCTTAGAATATTTTACGTGTATCATAGCCCACTAAAAAAATTGACCCACTTATTAAATGGCTGACCCTAGCCCACCTTATGGCTAGCCCACTCCATAATACAACTTTAGAATTCCTAAACATTAAAACAATATATATATAATTAGAACAAGCAAATCAAGTCAAGCCACAAAATCTGTAGAACCAAAAAGCTCAAAGATACAGAACAATATGCTGATAAGGACACAACATAGTGAGTTAGTAATTTCCATGTTCGACATCTAGATTGTGTTATAATAACAAAGCTTTCAACAAATACATTATAACATGATTGCTAGCATAGAGATCAAATAATAACATTGTATACAAAGTGCAGAAGCAGACAGAACAAATATATATAAGTATATGAAGTTGGCAAAGAGAAAGTATAATAATTAAAACATTCAGCTAGATCGGGAAGCCATAAAGATAGAGCATCTGTTATTCTTGAAAACCACATGGACCTGCAGTCTTCACAATGGTGATCTGAACCTTCAACCTTATATATTATGTACCAATAATGTCAAGGACTAATCAACTTAAAAACTTAGGTTTTTAGGTCAAGCGCTAAAGAGTGATTTTATCTAACATAGCACTAATAACTTGTATAGTTCTTATCAATATCAATTGAAATGACTCGAACTTCTCAAAACTAAATCAAAGAGGCTCAAATAGCCTAATAACCAATTTAAAGCTTAAGCTGATAGGTGCTGGCTTATAAATAGTTTTCATCATTAAGAGATATGATATATTTCCACTCATCAATTAGTTTTTGCTCATCAGAGAAGATATGAAATATTTTCATGTGTAATATCTGAACATGCAGAATTTAAAGAAAGCCTAGATATCTGATTTCAAGATGTAAAGATGGAGAGCTATAGCTATAAAATGTGGATAGGTCAATAACATTGCAACCAACAGAAATCCAAATTTGAATATGCACAAATGCTATAATAAAATTAGAAGGAAAATATTCCAATAAAAGTGCATAGCTTAATCAAAGGACAAATACAACATCTAGTGCTATTGAAAAATGCACCACAACTCCACAACTAATTCTGAAATGCAGCAGAGATACCATTAAGCAGCACTAAGTGTGACAATTATGAAATTGTGCCGGAGCAAGAACATTAGCTAATAAGATTATCAGAGAAACATTAAAATGCATTCATCATTTTCCCCCATGTAGGTTAACATGGAATGACAAGCCTAGATAATCCATCATAAATTTGCCCCTAACATAAATTTCTCCAAATAAATGTTAGAATTAAAATAATTGAAGTAAAGGTGAACCCAAATTCTTAATACTAAAAATTATATTAAAAAAAAGTGAACTAGTGTTACATGGATCCTTCAACCCCATCACATTCCACATTTGGGAACGTTTGATCCCAAATGTGGGTTGTTCACAACCCAATACGCTCATAGGAGCATTCCAAATTTACATGAAAAGAGCAGAGGAAAAAGGCTTACCTGCAGGGTTATAGCTGCGTGGTCGCGTAAGTCAGTGGTTACTGCCCTGCCTCGCTGGTCGCTATGTTGCAAACTTAAAGTGCTAGAATCTCAGTCTCTCCTCGGCTCCTTGCTTAATCAAACGAAATGGCGGTGGACTGGTGGTATCAGAAGGAAAGGAAAGGAGTGGGTGAGCGGCTATTGACATCACGGTGCTGTTTCTAATTCTAACCTAGGTTTTTTACACTTTATTTACTGACTTTGTATTAAAATTTCAATTTTAAAATTTTACTAGGATTTGCGAGGGAATTCCCTCGCTAATTCCCTCCCTAAAAATGATTCAACTAGTATTTACATTAGCAAAGGACCTTTCCCTCGCTAATATATTTAGCGATGGACATTTGTTAGCGAGAGAAATTCCCTCGTTATTCATTAGTTGTTTCCACCTTGAACTTATTAGACTTCATTTTTGGAATTTACAAAGGGCTCAATTTCCCTTCGCTAATCCCTCATAATTCCCTAGCTAATTAGTGACGAAATTGCGATAAAAATTTCCTTCACTAAATTCCCTTGCTAAATAGCGAATTTATTGTAGTGTTAGCATGACGAGATCTGACTTCTTCACTCTCTACATGGGCTCCAAGGCATTATAGCATCGATACCCGTTGTCTGGCATCTCCAGAGGGTGCCAATTGAGGACCAAGACGCTGCCTCGCCAAAATTTGCTCGGGCGGAGGGGAGGGGTTCTCACCATTGAAAGAAGTCTCAAACCCATCCTTCCTGGGTTCCGGATGAGCAACGACTAGTTCTGGGATTAGCTCGTGAGGCGGAGTGAATGTCGGACGACGATCTTACCGTGGTGGAAAGGGTTGGTTTGGTGCAAAAGAGGCGCGATGTTGGTTGGTAGAGACTTGTTTTCTCCGTGTGTTAACCATGTTAATGATGGGAATAGAAGTTTATCTTTT
Organism: Ormosia semicastrata; assembly: GCA_029884595.1. NCBI lineage: Eukaryota > Viridiplantae > Streptophyta > Magnoliopsida > Fabales > Fabaceae > Ormosia > Ormosia semicastrata. The sequence goes on from JAQQTO010000040.1 coordinate 1,838,398, forward strand.
CCCACAGTCAGAGCCAATGTTCAGAATGAGGTTCTAAGGGTTACCTGAGTAGGTGATTGATGGTGGAAACCTTTGTGGCACGGCAACAATAGCGGTTGTGCGAAGGGGTGGGTACATGCAAAAGACACTCTGACACTCAACTTAGACTGTGCACAAAGAAGGCAATGTATAAAATTGGGTGAGATGCATACCTTTGAGACCTTGCAGGGTATTTATAGGACCATCTTGGATGTTAAGAATCATAATTCAATCTGAATTGAATGTTATTATTTAGGATTGGAATCCATACTAGATTGTGATCTCTTTTAACTGATTTCCCTATTTATGTGGGATGTAATTAGTGTTCAAATCTATCAAGGATTCTATGAGAGATTTGTACCTCATAAATAGGCTGATGTACTTATCAAGATAGTACGTATTAATAACTAGATATTATTCTAGGGGGTAGGGTTGCTCCTAATCCGGAGACCCATAAACGGTCTAGAACAAACCCTAATTTGTTCTTGACGGAAAAGGTGACTTTCATAGATCGATGACACAAACTATAGTTGTCACTAATCAAAGGCTGAGAAACTAGGATCATGCCTGGATTATCAGAGGAGGGAAAGAGAGAGAGGAAGTATCCAAGGTCAATTAACTTTTTATGCCATATTACAATAACTAGTCTTATATCCACCTTAAAAGCTAGTTCATGGAAGGATTACCAAGTTATTATAAGTGGCACTTTGTCCATATACTTAATCGATGTGGGATCTTAACACACATCTTTCTTACGCTCAAGGCTGAATATCTGAATTGTGAAATTTACAAAACTGGACATTTACGGGGTGGCTTAACTGTGATAACCTTTGATACGTTATTACAAAGAGAGAATTGAGGAAATGAAGTAGTATTATTAATGAGAAATCTCACTTATATTCGGTGTTAAGATGCTAACAGTAAGTAACTGAATTTAACTAACTGAACTACTCTAACTAATTGTAACTATGCTGATTAAGTTAATTAAGCTATAAATAATTACCTCCTAATACTACCCGATTATTCCCATGATAATTATTCATTGGCATGAACAAATTTAAAAATGAAGATTTTTTAGAAAAATAAAATAGAGGAGATATATTTACGATCCTGAAAGTGCCATAATAATACATTTTCAGAGCATACAAAAACGATACTGTTAAAGGAGATAATAAAATTGTAATGCAAATATAAACATGTTGAATATAGAAAACATAGCAGTTAAAGTATAAAGAACCATATAATAAATATAATGACCCAAAATTATAAAAGCAATAACAAATATGAAAATCAGATCAAATTGGAAAAATGTTTTCAACCTATAGAATAACAATTATTCAACCTAAATCAAATATGTAATACTTGAAAACGTAATTTTCAATAGCCACGATATCATGAGTAGGAGACACCGAATACAAAAAATATGGGTAAAATTATATGAAAAGTAAAAAAGATGAAAAAGTATAGATTCAATCTTCAATTCGAGTTTCTGGTTTCAACCTCACATTTTCTTTTCTTTTCCTCATAGCACAGAATGCAAATGGTGTATTAGATGAAAAATACCTGAAAACGTAATTTTCAATAGCCACTATACCATGAGTAGGAGACACTAAAAATACCTGAAGTTGAGTTTCTCTTTTGCAAGCCTCAAACTTTAATTCATTTTACTGTATAAATGGGAGGCAGAATCGTTAGGGGCTTGGCTTTGGTGGAATACGAAAACTGAAAAGCAATAGGTGGAATATGAAAAGAAGAGGATTGCCTTTAGGATAGGAATAAATGAAGAAGGAACGTTCAGTGGAATAGGATTAAGTTAATGAAATCAAGAGGGGAAAGGATTTTGTGGAAAGTGATTTGGGAAATGTGATTGCATTATTAAGTTTCTTGTAATTTTTTTTTTGGTACAATTGAAAAAAGAAACAGAAAAAGAAACAAGACTAAGGCCTAATGAAGGGTGTTCTGAATCGGGTTCAGAGAGTATCTGAGGTAGGCACGTAATGGTGATTTCTCCTTTGAGCAGCAACGGAGCATATAGCACAGGGGGGTGGGTACCTGCAAAGAGACTCCAACGCTCAAGTCAGGCAGTGCCCAAGGAGGTTTAAAAGATTGGGTTAAAAGTTACCTTCTTAGGATGGCTCAACTATGTATTTATAGAGCATATACAGAATCCTAATAGGATCCTTACTGAATGCAGGTAATTTAGGATTAGTATCCTGATGAGGATCATCTTTCCATTATTATAGGATACGTCCCTGTAAATCTGGGATTAAGATATGGAAAGTGTCTAGCCATCAAAGATATCAATAAACCCTACAATATCGTAAGTTAATGATTGGCAGTTACGGATATTTAGGGATTCATTCTCTACGTGAATCTATCAACCACAATGTCATGTCCCAACTCCGCTTGAGGGCCGTAATCCGTGGTCCAAAATATGTTGTGAGTCTTCCTCTACGCCAGCTAGGCGGAGTCCGGTAATGTGCATGCCGGTTGATCCCATGGAGTGAGATCCCGAATCACGGTCCAGAACAGTTGCCCCCAGCTTGGCTCTAGGATGAGACAGACCATAGTCAAGTTTAGAACGGATCAACCATCATATGGCTAACATGGTAATTCGACGGATAGGTGTTAGACCCCGGGTTATTACCGATGTCCTCGTCCTATTCAGTTACAAGTAAAGATTTCTACCCCCAAGTAAGAGTACTAGGAATTCCTAGAGATATGTTCAACATAAATTCTGAACATGATCTCTGGTGGTAACAGACTGCGATTCTCTGGGAAACTGATACTTGGACTTTATTGGGGAGTAGTGATTCTTTAATTCCCAATGTCAGTTTCATACGAATTTTCTCAACTGCTCCTTATCTTTGTGACCAATCAGAGATTAGAAGCATTTACTTCAGCTGACTTCATGGGATCAGGTCACCTTTTACGGGACCAATCAGAACTCCTCATGTATGCTATAAGTAGAGAATACTTCTCTGTGAGCTTGCATTCCCTTCTTTTTCATTCTCGAATAGAGATGATTTCTTCTAGGAGAATGAGTGTAGTTCTTTCTTCATTTTTCACTTTTGTGAAGAGAGCTTCATCATCTACAGAGATTATACTTTTATTTTTTCCAAAGTTCTTGAAAATGTTTGATTTTCCCCGAGCGTTTTTTCCTTTTGACAGGGGCCTTTCTTTCTTGGCGTAAAACTGGGTTGCTATGCATTTAGAGAGGCGAGAGCCTTTCTCTCCTGGTGTACACGGCAGTGTCTGATCCAACGTGTTGCCAGGATGAGACAATGCCTTCGTCTACTATTGCATGGGGACCCAATGGAGCACACCGTTCCTTTTTCCATCTTCTTGGCAGGCTATTTGAAAGCACATGGCCAGTCTTCTTCATAGTAACGATTGGATATGCAAGGATGCCGGGTCGAAGGAACCGAGGACCCCCTTGGAGCAAACAGGGGTGGTCTGCTTTCTTTGACTTGCTTTCAAGGAAGCAGCGAGTATCCGCTTTTGCTGTTATCCATTGAGAAGGTGGGAGAGGAATGAGTGAGCTGAGGGTTTCTACTCCGGAGTGGCTTTAGTCTGTTCTGGGGTGGAAAGGCCGCTGTAGCTACTCCGTAACTTGAGGTAACTTGGAATGATTAATGCCAGCGGAGGATTCTTCAGCTAGAGAGGTCGTACCCCTTCCAACAAGCGAGAGAAGATTTAAGTCTTTAGTTGCATCGCGGAGATGCAATGCAAGGAACTTTGGTATTTTCTCTGGGGTTATGATCCTGGTTTGCCAATGTTCTTCAAAGCCAATCCACTTTTTCAAGAGACCGAGGTTTAGAGATGTGGATGGGGTATGATTCAGGTGGCCGGAGATGTATCCACTCTTTCCCGGGATACCTTTATACATTCCATGTCTCAATATTTTCTTTTTCCTCCTTTTCAGATGTATGACGATGTATGGAATGAAGATGATTTAATAGGATTTACCTTCCTTTTTTTCCACCAAGGTAATGCTGCCGGGATGAGTCCAACGCTTATCCTGGTATAACCCCGTAAAGACATTATCGAGATAGGTCCAATGCCAACCCGGCATAATCGCCACAACAATTGCACCTCGGCGCTAGTTCGTAGTCTGTGTTGTCAACAGTGATTTGAAGTTGGGATCCACGGTACAAACCTGGGTTCTCGTTTAACATTCGTATGACGCTTTGGATTACTGCGTAACCATCCTTTCAACTGCTATTACAGCTGTGTGGGCCACATGGTGTGATTTCATCAGAGAGACATGCCTAGAGCTCCGCGAGCCATGATGAGCACCTTTTGAACTTGCGATAAAGATGACAAAAATGCCCCCTAACCGTTCAAACCTTTATAAATAAGAGTCAAAGGTTTGTCTTCCTCACTTTACCATTTTTGGCCTCCTTCACTGAAAACACCGTGCGGCAAAAGCTTTGGCTTCTTTTGGGTGCTCCAACCACTCGCAACTTCTCCATTGTTTGAGCATTCTGCCTTCACATAGTGAGTAGCTTTCTCTCAACCCTCTCGTTATTTGTGCTTTCAGTATATTAATAACTTTTTAAAGAGTAGAGTAGCTTCGCATTTCTAGTTTTGCTTTCCTTCAAGCAGACCTTAGTGATTTAGGTAGATTTTGTCACCTCCCTGAAACACCATCTTCGCCGCGCTATACGCGACAGACGAGTTCCTCTGAATGCTTTGTTTCTGGTGGGACAGGAGGTCGGTAGGGGAGGTTCAGATTACTTTGCTCTCCCTGTGTTTGAATTTATAAGATTATTGATTCTGACAGTTGCTCACCAACTTCTTTGGATGTTCTCAGGATTTTCATGGCCAAAGGAAAAAAGGCTAGAGTCCAGCCCCCACTCCACGATGTCCGTGACCTAGCAGAGGACGAGCTGATTAGAATTCAGCTGGGTCCCAAGCTGGTATGTCCCTGAGTGGTGGACGACGTATGGGATCGTCAGTCCAAGTTTTTGAGCGAAGCCGTACTTCGAGAATCCTTATTTGCCTTGGAGTTAACCATGAACAAAGCTCGAGACAACGAATTCCAAGTTGTCTGTCCAAGCTGGAGTGAGAGAGTGTGTTCCTGCCGAGAAGCTAGTTCACATTTTATGTTCTTGTATGAGCCACTCTTCCTCAAGTTGGGGCTTAGGATGCCATTTTCTGACTTTCAAATGGCCGTCCTCCGTACTCTCCATGTGGCCCCTTCGCAAATCCATCCTAACGGTTGGGGCTACATCATCTCGTTCGAGAGGTTTTACCGGTTAATGAGCCTTAAGTGCTCAGTGAATACCTTTTTTTTTACTTTTATACAAGAATAAACACCCAAGGGATAGTAAGGCAAACGAGTTGGCTTGTCATCCGGTCACGGCTTGGTCGTAAGTCCTTTGATGTTTTCGAAGAAAGCTTCAAAGGGTTTAAGACTGCATTCTTCAAGGTAAAAGCTAAGGAGGGATGTCAACCATTCTTTCTCAAACCGGATGGGGAGCCAGAATTTCCTCTTTATTGGACGCAAAGCTGTTAGGACGTACCCATCGATTTGATCAAAAGGGAGGAGGGAGACCTCGACCCCGAGGAGCTCAAGTCTGTCAGGTTCATAACCCGGTACGCCGAGAAGCATGGGAACATCAATATTAGAGACGTTCTCTGTACCCCTGGTGATGATCTTCTTTATGCTTTATTAGGTAGGTATCCCTAGGTGTTTGCTTTGTCTTCATGTATCAATGTTTCGTGATGTGTTGACTATATTTGTTTTTGTTTTCTTTCAGTTAGCAACATGTCTTTTGGGTCTTCCATGGTTACCCTGCATTCTTCAAGGAACCGGAGGAAGGGGAAGAAGACCGCGGCTTCTTCCTCCGCAGTCATTCTGGCTTCCTCCGATCAGGGTGTTGTTATCAGAGAAAAAGATCAATCGGGTTCCCCTACCCATAATTTTAAAGGGAGGAAAATGCAGGCTGTCGAAGGGCCTTCTGAACACGATGGAAGGTCGTCGGAGGGCGGCGAAAGGGAAAGGGCGGACTTCTTGCCAATCATCACGGGGCATTCCGATCCCGGCGCCTTCATATCTGGGCGATTTTTAAGTGGCGAGGTGAGGCAGCATATTGCCGAGCAAGGCCTAGCCCAAACCTTAGCTGCACTTCAAAGGCAAGCTCTCCGGGCTGCGGCTGAGATTCATGTAATCGAAGAGACTATTGAGAACGCTGATAGGCGGGCATCGGAAGAGCTGAAGACTTTGAAGAAAGAAAAAGAGGAAATTAACCTGAAGTTGACCGCGTCCTTAAAAACAAACGAGGATAGTAGGGCAAGGGCCATCGAACTGAAAAAGAGGGTCATCGAACTGGAAAAGACGTTGGCGGACTCTGAGGCTGCGAGGAAGACCGAGAAGCTCGAAGCAGACCAAAGCATTGGCGCACTAAGGGCCGAGGTGATAAAGCTCGAAAAGGAGGTGGAGGAGCTAGATGAGGTAGTTGGAAAGGTCGGGGGAGAGCAGTTCTAGAATGTCGTGGCGCAAATCCAGCATTTCAATCTCGGGGTCGCCCTTATCTTGGAGGGTGTTACCCCAGATAAAATCTTTCATAACGGCCAACTTGTAGCTGCAGAGGAGTTATCCGCGAATGCTTCTGGTGGCAACCCAGAGGTTATTCAGATCCTGGAAGGAGAAGAGGCCGACGTTTAAGCTTTTCTTGCTTTTTTTTTATTTCTTATTTTCTGTCCCCTGCGTGGGGTTTTGTTACTTGTATGGATAATTACCCCGTGATTGAGGTTTTATAATTAATTACTTTGTTTCGCCGGTCATCCTCATTTTTCATGGTCTGACTTGGGTCCAACACCCATTTTTATAGTCATTTTGACAGACTTAGAAAATTATTTGTGATAGTAAAAAACCATGGTTCGGGATCCTTCACTCATACTGTTGAGTGGATGGCATTCCACTTGACTTAGGTGGGAATAATGCCTTGGTCTATAATTAACGTTTATAACAATCAAACGTTTATGAGATTTTAGACTTAGGCAAAGTAAAACCTTAATCCATATTCCAATGCTAGTCATGGGAAGCGTTTGGCATAGCGGATATAGGTAAGGGTAGTGCCCTAGCTCGGGGTATTTTACGCGAAAACCCTTTTACCTGAGGCACCAACATTATTTAACCTTGCCTGGGGTAGGTACCCTAATAATCATATGGATTTTGGGACCTATTCTTGGTTTAGGTATAACGAAGGAGTGTGTACATATGATCCGTACTGCCTCCTATTCATTTGATATTTTAACAGTCAGTGCCGCGTGTTGGACCAAATTTGGTATCTGAATAACTATTTTATTAATGATATTAGGAGGACGAAAGTCCGTACAGAGCGTATTTATTCAAAACAGGGACGGATCAAACATAATTCTACTAGAGGGCTAAGCCACTACGGGTATTTAGCTATAGTATTTTCTTAGTTTATCCACATTCCAATAATTCTTGACCAGGGTTCCGGATAACGTTTTCAGGGTGTAAGCTCCCTTACTCGTACTGGTGACGACATGGTAGGGGCCTTCCCAGTTAAAGGCTAATTTCCCTTGGGAGGCATTTTTCCCTCCTATGTCAGCTCTCCTAAGTACTAGGTCACCCAGTTGGAATTTTCTCGGGACCACTTTCTTATTGTACCTGGCCGCTGTCTTCTGCTTAAGGGCGGCATCCCGTATGTGAGCTACGTTTCTTCTTTCTTCGAGCAAGTCCAGGTCCTCCCTGATTAGATCGGGGTTGCTGTCAGATGAGAACTGTTGGTAGCGCCAGCTGGGCTCCCCAATTTCCACCGGGATCATGGTCTCGTAGCCATAGGTCAATTTGAATGGTGTTTCTCCCGTGGTGGAATGGGGAGTGGTCCGGTATGCCCAGAGAACATGATCAAGTTGCTCGACCCAGTTCCCTTTGGCTTCGTCTAGCCTCTTTCTTAAGCCTCGCACAATGATTCTATTAGCGGCCTTGGCTTGTCCGTTTGTCCTGGGGTTCTCAACGGAGCTGCAGTGGTGCTTTATTTTCAATTCGGCTAGTAGCTCTTCAAAAGTTTTATCTCTGAATTGGGTACCGTTATCTGTAACGATAGATTCTGGTATGCCAAACTTAGTAATAATATGGCGCTAAGTAAACTTCTGAATTCGAGCCGAGATGATAGTGATCAGAGGCTCGGCTTCGATCCATTTAGTGAAATAGTCTACCGCTACCACCAAGTATTTAAATTGCCCTGGGGCCTGAGGGAACGGACCCAAAATATCTATACCCCACCTGTAAAAGGGCCAAGGAACTGACGTCGTGAATAGTTCTTCAGAAGGGGCTTGAAAATGATCTTCATGGCTCTGACACTTATCGCAAACTTGAACATGTGTTTGAGAGTCAGCTTCCATTGTCGGCCAATAGAATCTTACCCTTCATACATTTTGGGCCAGGGCTTTGGCTCCTAAATGGTGACCATAGCTTCCTTCATGAACTTCAGCTAGGGCGTATTTTACTTCCTTCGAGGTTAAGCATTTTAGAAGAGGGGAGGAGAAACCACATCGGTATAGGCAGCCGTTGTAAATGGTGTATCTGACCGTAGTCTTTACCAATCTGGAAGCCTCTTTCGGGTCCGATGGTAAGTTTTCATGCTGCAAATAGCCCAGTATGGGGGTGATCCAAGATAGTTGATGGTCCTCCACTTGGGATATGCTGTGATCCGTGATGGAGGGTTGGGAGAGAGTTTCTTGGATTACAGATCGGTTGTTGCCGGGGCTCTTCATGTTGGCCAGTTTAGACAGAAGGTCTACTCTGGAATTCTGTTCTCTTGGGATGTGCTTTATCTTGACCTCCTCAAAAACTCTCAAAAGTTCTTGGACCTTGCTCAAGTATTTCTACAGGAGGGGTTCTTTAGCTTGATAGTCCCCTTGGATTTGGGAGGTTACTAGCTGGGAATCACTGCAGAGTGTGATCCGCGTTGCCTCCATATCTTTTGCCATTAGCAAACCGGTGATGCAGACCTCATACTCGGCCTGATTGTTTGAGGTTGGGAACTCAAACTTCAAGGAGTGCTCCAAGGTCAAACCCTCTGAATTTTCCAAAATCACTCTGGCCTCGCTTCCTTGGGGTTCGATGATCCGTCAACAAAAATGGTCCAGAAGGCTTTCTTAGGGTCGCCATTGTCTGTTGCGAGTTTCGCTAGAAAGTCAGACAACGCTTGGGCTTTTATTGCAAATCGTGGTTCGTATGTAATTCCAAACTCTGAGAGTTCAATCGACCATGCAATCATTCACCTGGCCAGATCTAGTTTATGTAGCACCTTCCGGATAGGTTGGCCCGTTCTTACCACCACTGGGTGGCATTGGAAGTATTGCCGAAGTCTTCTTGCGGTGATAATGAGCGCAAAGGCAACTTTCACAACCTTTTGGTATCACAGTTCGGGGCCCTGGAGGACATTGTTTACGAAGTAGACGGGCTTCTATCCTTCGTCAGTTTCCCGGATCAAGACTGAGCTTACGGCCCCGTCGTCGACGGATAGGTACAAGTAGAGTGTCTCCCCGGTGTCCGGCCTCATCAAAATAGGAGGGGAGGACAAGAGGTTTTTTAATGATGTGAAGGCGTCCTTGCACTCTTAGGTCCACTCAAAATTTTTTCCCTTCTTGAGCAACTTGAACAGGGGGAGAGACTTGTAAGCGGCTTTAGCTAAGAATCTTGTGAGGGCTGCTATTCGCCCCGTAAGCTGTTGTACTTCTTTGACGTTCTGGGGACTTCTCATGTTGAGGACGGCTTGACATTTGTTCGGATTGGCCTCTATTCCTCTATGGGTTAGCATAAACCCTAAAAAGTTACTGGCTTAGACCCCGAAAGCGCACTTATCCAAATTCAACCTCATGTTGTACTTTCGGAGTTGTGCGAAAACTTCCTCGAGGTCCGCCATGTGCGATCCGCTGTGTGGGGTCTTTACTATCATGTCATCTATATAGACTTCTAGCATCTTTCCCACTTGGTTTTCAAAAACCTTATTCATCATCCTCTGGTAGGTGGCTCCTACATTCTTTAGGCCAAAGGGCATGACCTTGTAGTAGTAGCTCGCCCTGTCAGTAATAAAAGCGGTTTTATCCTCATCCCCAGCGTACATGGGAATATGGTTGTACCCGGAATATGCATCCATGAACGAGAGTCATCTGAACCCCGAGGAGCCATCCACTAATTTGTCCACATTGGGAAGTGGGTATGGGTCCTTGGGACAGGCTTTATTCAGGTTGGTATAGTCTACGCACATTCTTCATTTTCCGTTGGACTTCTTTACCAGAATCACGTTGGAAAGTCATGTGGTATAGGAAATTTCTCTGATGAAGTTGCCATTTAGTAGCTCTTTAACTTGGTCTTCAATGACTTGCTGCCTCTCGGGTCTGACCTTCCTCTTCTTTTGTGTGATTGGCCTGGTACTTTCTATTATTGATAATCGGTGGCAAATAAAGCTAGGGTCGAGTCCGGGCATGTCGGAGGAAGTCCAAGCGAAAAGGTCCTTGTTCCTCAACAAGAGTTTCGAGAGTTGTTATTTTTCTTTTTCACCCAGATGAGCTCCGATCTTAGTGACCTGTTCTGGGTTGGTCTCGAGCTGAAAAGACTCCAGTTCACCTTCGGACTGGGGTCGGATACCTCGGATCTCTTGTCTAACGTCTAACTTAATCATTAAAATGTTAACCTGGTCGATAGCCGGGGTGGAGACGGCGAGGCTTGACCTCCAGGGCACTTTACAAATCTTCAAGCTTTCATTATAGCATTTTCTAGCAGCAACTTGGTCACCTTTTACAGTGACAATGTCATTATTTTTATTGAGGAACTTCATTACGAGGTGGGTGGTGGATACCACCACTCCGAGGGCGTTGAGAGAAGGACGGCCCAGGATAATGTTATAAGTCGAGGGGCAGTCCACAACCAGGAACTTTACCTTGATAGTCCTGAAGAGTTTAGATGATCCGAGGGTTAGGTGGGTTTCGTAATATCTGACCGGGGTGATCTTCTCACCGGTGAAACCCGTCAATTCTCCTATGTGGGGAGTCAAGTCGGATTGCGGGAGCTCCAACTTCTGATAGAGATCTAGGAACATAATGTTGGTTGAACTCCCTTGATCGATGAAAATTCGGTGGACCTCAGCATTAGAAATTACCCCGAAGATAACGAGTAGGTCGTCGTGGTCTGGGATTATTCCACCATAGTCTTCGTCTGAGAAGGTGATGAGAGGAGCTTTTCTATTCTCCGCTTGTGTTCTTAGTTCTAAGTGGACCACGCTAAAAACTGCCATTCTAAGGGCTTTCTTTCGAGCTCCATTGGAAGATCCCCCTCCGGCAAAGCCACTGGCAATGGTATGGATCATCCTGTTGGGCTCGGTTCGATGGTCGTCGTTATCAACGGGGGAAGTGTTCCTGGTCCGACTCTGCCGATCGTTGTTATCTCTGCGAGGTGGAGTCCGGGATCTTCTCCTAGGACTTCTTGTCTTTCTTCTGCGTAGGGGGGACGGACTCCAATGCGGGGTAGGTCTACTGTCTCTGCGTCTATTGTCCCCCTCGTTGTTTTGTACACGAAAGATATACTGCTGCAAGCGTCTGGCCTTGATTAAAAATTCAATGGCATCGCACAGCTGAGAGCAATCTTCTGTATTGCGGCCATAGGCCTTATGCCATGTGCAATGTTTGTAGTGATCCTTCTGCTTGTGTATCTTGATAAGGGGTGGTCTCCGGATGTTCTGGAACTCCGTGTGCATCACTTCCCTCAAGATTATTTCCCGAGGCTTGTTCAGAGGAGTGTAGTCAGAATAATTCCTCCATGGTGGGCTACCCTTTGAGGGTTGCGACCTAGAGGAATTCTGGTTAGGCTTGTGGTGAGAGGGCTCGCCTTTGTCCCACCTCATGTGGTCTTTTGTTACCTTCTCCAAGTAGACATACTTCTCGGATCGTTTCTGGAAGTCGATCAGATTGTCTGGTTTCTTTTTTGCCAGGGACTTGAAGAATTCGGAGCCTATCCGGAGACCGCTTCTGGCATAATGCAAGGCTATTCTGTCTTCAAAATTTTCTACATTGGTGCAGGCAGCCATAAAACGCCTAACGTAATCCCGGAGGCTCTCGTCTTTTCCCTGGTGGATTTTAGCCAGAGATTCGATGGATTTAGGTTGTTCCTTACTCGTGGTGTATTGCAGCAGAAAGCGCTATTTAAGGTCTGATTAATCCACAATGGTCCCCCGTGGTTAGCTGGTAAACCATTTGAGGGCTCTCTTTTTGAGGGAGAGAGGGAAAACTCAACACAACAATTCCATGGATCTGCCATAGAAGCATAGGGACTGCTCGTAGGCATTTATGTGTTCCTGGGGGTCCGTGGTTCCGTCGTAAATTTCCAGGTTTAGAGGAAACTTGAAATTTCTTGGAACCCGGAACTCCATGAGCTGATCGAGGAAAGGTTGTTCCATAGTTTTATGATTCTAGTTATTGTCCCTAGTATTGGGAATTCCCTCATCGTTGTGGGCCCTCCTTTTATTATCTTCCACGTCAGTCCGTCTATCATGGCGGTGCGACTTTGGTTGGTTTTCATGCATAGCGCGCTATATGTCTTCCAGCCTCCTGAATTAGTCATTGAGCAAATTCATATGTTGCTACAACATATCTTGAAATTGGCGTTGGGAACCCTGAGATTGATGTGTGCATTCAGAGCGGGATGCATGATCATCGAACTCATTGTTCAGGATTCCCAAACGTTGGTGTACCGGAATCTTGTGCTCTTGAAGGCTCTGGTCACCTCTCTGGGCTGGGAATTCAAGTCTTTCCTTGACAGAAATCCTGCGTGATGGGTTAGGAGACTCCTCAGAAAAGGAGGTGGAGTGCCCATCACGTTGATTTCCTGATCCGGGTGCCTGATTTCTCACAGCAGAGGTTTGAGCCACAAGAGGAGGCAGTGGTGGTGGTGGACGTTGCATGTCAGGATCCTGTCTCTAGTTGACAGAGGTTTGTGCAGCGTCTCTTCTCGAGTTTTGCCTCATATTCACCATGATTGGGTGGGATTAGAATTTTATGGTTCCCCACAGTCAGCGCCAATGTTCTGAATCGGGTTCAGAGAGTACCTGAGGTAGGCACGTAACGGTGATTTCTCCTTTGAGCAGCAGCGGAGAGTATAGCACAGGGGGGTGGGTACCTGCAAAGGGACTCCAACGCTCAAGTCAGGCAGTGTACAGGGAGGTTTAAGAGATTGGGTTAAAAATTACCTTCTTAGGATGGCTCAACCATGTATTTATAGAGCGTATACAGAATCCTAATAGGATCCTTACTGAATACAGGTAATTTAGGATTAGTATCCTGATGAGGATCATCTTTCCATTATTATAGGATACGTCCCTATAAATTTGGGATTAAGATATGGAAAGTGTCTAGCCATCAAAGATATCTATAAACCCTATAATATCGTAAGTTGATGATTGGCAGTTACGGATATTTAGGGATTCATCCTCTGCGTGAATCTATCAACTACGATGTCATGTCCCAACACTGCTTGAGGGTCATAATCTGTGGTCCAGAATACGTTGTGAGTCTTCCTCTACGCTAGCTAGGCGGAGTCCGGTAATGTGCATGTCGGTTGATCCCATGGTGCGAGATCTCGGATCATGGTCCAGAACAAAGGGAATGCTCATTGCATCAGTGAGAAGCATTGGACTTGTCTCTCGAGGAGGCAGCATCCAGATCTTGAAGTTATCATCATTCTTTGATCCATCCTTTGCAAACCAATTAGCGCAGGAATTGTCCTGCCTCAAAGTATGCTCATCGTCACAGACTAGTCCTTAGATAATAAGAACTTAATATCCTCGATTATATAAGCATATTTGTGGAAAACAGAAGTTTCCTTAGCTATCAAATTAAGAGCCTCTTGAGAATCAGAATGACAAACAAGCAATCTAATCCCCTGGTCCCAATCTAGATGAAGACCTTTAAAAATAGCAAGTAGTTCAACATGAAGATTTGTCATGATTCCAATAAAGGAAGAGAACCTGCAAATCCATTCATCATCACTGTTTCCGATCAGCCCACTGCACCCAGCCTTCCCTGGATTACCTAACGAACTACCATTAACATTCAGCTTAACAAAATTATGCGGAGGTTTAACCCAATATTGTTGATTTTTGGCAAACGCACGAATCGTACAAGTAATAAATAAAGATCATTCCCACGAGGATCGATTGATTACTAACTATTACAACGATTTTGATTATTTAAGCGAACAAAATCAATAGTGAAAGCTAAATTAAAATCAAAGCAAAACTAAAAGTAATTAAATAAGCAATTTAATCAAGAAAAGTTAAGATTCAATCAAGGTTTAAAGGCCTAGGACTAAGAATTCACTACACTACCCTTATGATAAATTGTAATATTTTCTTTACTAATGTTCAATTATGTTCTTGAAGGCGATTTGTCCTAAATTATTTAAAGTCCAATTTCTTGGCACTAAAAATATGCTAAAACTTCATTTGATGAGGATATCGGCAAGTGCACTGAATCGACAAAAGTAATAAAGAGTGAGTAGAGTATCGTCCCACAAGGATTAAGTTATTAATTACTAAATTAACTGAAAATAATACTATTTAAGCTAACAAAAAGAGAGTTGATAAAAATTAAATTAAAAAGAAAAAGAAAAATCAGCAAACAATAAATCAAAGGGGTGAAAAATAATAATGTTAAAGCGTTAAGGTTCAGATTTCACTTGAACTCTTTAGATGCACACTTAAATATTGGTTTAACTATGTTCTATTACAATGATTTATGGCCAATTCCCAAAATTAATTAATACTCAATCCCTTGGTATATTAATTCTCTTACGCTGATTGGAATTAACTAATCCCTTAGTCTAACCCCAATTAAAAAGACATTATCAAGAACGAGAGAATTAAAAGAAAGACCACATAACCCACAACGTCTATTCCTAGCGATTATAGAAGTTATGGTGTTTATCACAAGTTCTAGGTTCATGCAAATTTTTTCAAATCATACATAAACCCAAAAGATCATTCCCAAATTGGCCAAATTTAAAAAAACATTAAGAATAAAGATAAACACGTAAATCATGAAATGGAAACATAACTTAAACCCATAAAAGAAAATTACATCATCCAAGAACAAGATCCATCATCCCCCTAACAATGGGAAATTAGTTACACATGGAAAAAGAAGAACACAAAGGGAAGAATATGACAAACTCCATTGTAGAAAGGTGGAAAGGTTGAAGAAAATTCTTAATCTTCAAGCCTAATTGTGCCCACACCACATTAGAGTTTGTGCCTCTTGACGGCTACTACATTCTGTCCAAGTGTATTGTTAGGGTCAAAACGTGTTTGCCCATTTGCTAACCGCAAGTGCACGGGTTGCACAAGTAATAAAATGATGAGTACAGATATCGTTCCCACGAGGATAATTTTATTTCCAATGCTAAGTATTAACCGATAGCTCACCTAACTCTATTCAAGAACATAAAAATGGATAAAAGTAAAGAAAGTAAAGACAAAAAGCAATAAGGATAAATAGTTAGAGTTTAGGGAAATCCTTCTTCACCTTGTACATCAACCAACAACATGCAATCCTCCTCATAAATATGAATGCAATGATTAAGTTAGCTTGAGAATCTACATTAGCTAAACGCCTATGTCTAGGTCATCTAACCATGGTTTCATTTGTCCAACTCTCTAAGTGTCCTTGAGAGCTAACACAAAATCCACTCTTTAAGGTCTATTCTCAAACACGTGCTATGCATGGCTAAGAGGTATATGTCTATCCCATTAGCGAATCAACTCATCCCGCCATTGGAATAGAATCGAACATGCATCAACCATACATACGATCTCAAACCCAAATCCCTATGTCTAGGTTCATTAGATTTTATCAAATCACTCAAATGTTGGCCAAACACTCAAGAGCATTAAGCATAATATGATTGAACAAAATCAAAGATCCACACAAACTCAGAAAAGAACAAATCATTAATATTAATAAAAGGATTCAAAGTCATCCCTAAATAAAGCTCAGCTATACAATGAACATGAGAACAAATTACAAAATACATGTTCAAGAAATGAGGAAGAGAAAAGAGAAAAGAGACAAGGAGAAAGCTTATGGATTTCGCCATTGAAGCTCGGATCCTCCTCTAATGGAAAGAGGGCTCCATCCTTAGCTCCCCAAGCTCTATCTCCACCTCCAATGGAGGTCTAGCCGCAGCCTCTAACCCAGAAAACTAAAAACCTAAAACCTAAAATAGAGAAAACTAAGAGGGCCGAAAGGGTGCGTGAAAAATAGAATAAATAGGCTCAGCTCACCGACGCGCGCCGCGACGTGAAAATTCCCACGCCTCGGCGTGGAGCTGTCTGTCCTGTCAGTATGTGGCTGGCTGAGACCCTCACACTGCGGCGTGAACATTTCCACGCCGCGGCGTGGAACTCTGGAATGCTTCCTTGGCTTCTTTTCTCCAATGCTGGGCCTTGGCTTGCATCAATTTGTCTCTTTTGAGCCTTTCCTGCATTAGATAAGGCACCAAGTTAAATATAATTGTAAATTTACTTAATCAATCAACAAATATGCACAAATTGCTCAAAAACATAAAGGAAGGTATCCAAATGACATTTAACAAATATGAGTATAAAACCTTCCAAATATGCATAAGAACAAGGACTAAGCATGCCATGAAGCACAATTATGGGGCATAAATAACTACATTTCATGGAGTTATCATGTATAAGAGTATGTAAAAAAATGTGAAAGATATATTTTATTTGGCAAAACTTTCTTTTTTATAAGAAATTCACGCTGCCATTACGCGTCCAGCGCTCAGGTGCTCGTTCTTCAGTGCTCAAGCGCTCAGTCACTCAAGTTACGATGTAGTATTCGCAACCAGCGCTCAAGTGCTCAACGCGTGCTCAGGCAGTGGAATTCTGGCGCTTAGGCGCTCAACGAGCTCTTGACTTGATTTTTCAGCTTTTCTTCAACATTCAAGTGTCCAATCTTTTCTATATGCAAATACCTAACAAAAACAAATAAAAACACACAATTAAAACATAATTTCAAATAACTAAAAATAAAAGAAACTTAAGCACAAACCCAATAAAAAAGAATAAAAGAGAATGAAAGCCCAAGACTTTGAACCATAAAAATATGAATTTTTGTAGGTTCATCACTCCCCAAACTTAAGCTTTTGCTTTTCCTCAAGTAAAAGAAAAACAAAACAAAATAAAACAATCTAAAACTCAAAACAGACTCAAACATGGCAATATCGGGTATTAAAAATCATTCATATCCTCAGAAATTGCTTCACAATCTAATTTCAAAGTGTCACACATGGCTAATCCAATTGCCACATTGTCTCTCACATGCATCTCTCATGCACAAATGACTTCCCAAAAACATGAATGAAAGACTCAATCTCCTCAAAAAGTACAAACTCAGATATGTTCATAAAATTGCAAGTGCACATCAAACCCACATCTATAGGATTGTTTTTCATCTTTCTCTACACTAATGTAAACAACACACAATCAAAGATCAAAAGAGTCTTTAAAAGCTTGTAATGTAAGGCCAAGGGTATGGGTTAAGAAAGAAGTGGTAGGAAAATGAAAACAAAAATTGAGATACAAAATTAAGTAAATTTCACAATTCAAGCCTCAAAATACTGAACAAGTGCAAAAAGGAGCAAAGAAATCAACACAACATTCATTTTCTTTCTTTCTTTTCTTTCTTTCTTTTTCTGCAACCTCCACCCCCGAACTTATTTCTTTGCAATACTTTGAGTAGACTTCTTTTCTTTTATTTTTTTTGAATTTTATTTTCTTTTTTTTTTTGAAATATTTCAGCTCCACAAAACTTCATGCCCAAAAATAACAAAGACTTAAATAATAAAATAATACAAGATATGCACTCAACAGATGTTATGTAAGAGAGGAAATTTTTTTTTCATATGGGTATGGGAAAAGGAAAATGTGGGTAAAAGAAAAGAAATAGAGACCAAACAATAACAAAGCTGCAAAAGGGACCTAAGGATAAACTGTGTTCACATGTTTGCTTGAAAGGCTTAAACGGTCTAAAGAAGACCCTTATCATTTCTTTACTCATGCACTGCTTAGGATTTCACCTCAAGAGAGAATCAAACAACTTCTAGATGCAAATCATCCACACACATACAATCCCATAAACTTTCTCTAAGCTTGACATGCAATTAAATTCCAAGGACTGTCAATCATAAAGATGGAAAGAATATCCATACACAATCAAAACAATAGAGACAAATGCAACTCATAAATTCTCATTGCTAACCCAAGAAATCAGATTAATCCACAATTCAAACAATCATTAGATATTCAATTCAACACACCGGCATGCACAGAATTAAAACAGAGACTTAAAACACAAAATGGATGATGATGGCAAAATCAAAATCAATAAAAACAAGTAATTAAATGAAATAAATGCAAGAAAGGAAAAGAAAAACTCTTTTTGGCGGCCGACAACTATATACATCCCCCTACAAAGGCTCCGAACTCAAGGAGACACCTAAGTCGACTAAACACTACCTTCAAAATGAAAATAGAAAAAAAATTAGTCAACAAAATAACAAATAAAAACAAAAATAAAAGAGAAAAAGAGAGAAAATTTGGGTTGCATCCCAAAAAGTGCTTGTTTAACGTCATTAGCTCGGCGTTGCCTTTCCAACTAATTAATGTGGCTTGACGCAAGAGAAGTAGGATGACATTTTTCTCTTATCAGCTCTTTGCCTCTATACTCTGTCACTACCTCTGGAATCAATCTGCAATAAATCAATGGAAGTTGGATGATCTTTTTCAATTGCAGCACTTTTAGAAAGAGGAGGTCCTTTCTCCTTTTCATCAACCATCTTGGGAGTTGGAAAAACAGCATTGATTGATGACAAATGACTCTCACTAGTCAAATCCTGTAGAGGCTTGTCTTGAATACATTTGGCAGAGGCATAAAGATCTGATGTCAGTGTAGATTTATCAAAAACATTAATAGTCACCTGATCACCATCTACCCTAAAAATAAGCTCTCATCTAGGTACATCAATCAACGCTCCTGAAGTAGCCAAGAACGGTCTTCCAAGAATCAGAGGAATATTAGCATCCTCATTCATGTCCAAAATCACAAAATCAGTTAGGAAAATAAATTTGTCAACCTTCACTAGCAAATCTTCCACTATACCATATAGATGTTTAATTAACCGATCAGCTAATTGAAGAGACATTGTAGTTGGCTTCACTTTATTAATCCCAAGCTTGTGGAGAATTGATAATGGCATTAAATTGATGCTAGCCCCTAAATCACATAGAGCTTTTTCAATAGTCAACTCACCAATAGTGCACGGAATGGTAAAACTACTTGGATCTTTCAATTTTGGTAGTAGTTTCCTCTGATTTATAGCACTGCACTCCTCAGTAAGTGCCACAGTCTCATCTTCCTTGAGTTTCCTCTTCTTTAAAAGCATATCTTTCACGAATCTAGCATATGAGGGCATCTACTCAAGTGCTTCAGCAAAGGGAATATTTATCTACAGTTTCTTGAAGACATCTAAGAACTTTGTGAATTGCCTCTCTTAGTTCTCCTTCTTTAACCTTTGATGAAACGGGAGTTTAGCATACAATGCAAGATCAACTATTTTCTGCTCACATTCCTTCTTCTTCCTCTGCCACTTTGGTTGCTCCTCTTTAACTTCTTCATTACAGCACTCTTTAATTGAGACATCCGCAATAGGAACATCAGTTTTTTCAGTTTCTTTAACTTATCCTTCCAAAGTCTTACCACTTCTCAGTATAATTGCATGACATTGCTCCTTTGGATTGACAATAGTATCACTTGGGAAGCTGTTTTGCTATCTGCCCCACTTGATTCTCTAAATTTTTAATAGCAGCTCCTTGATTCTGAAAATTTACCTTTGTTTCCTCTATAAAAGCAGAAGTCTATTGCATAAAAGCAAATGTTTGTAAAGAGAGTTTCTCAAGTGCAATCTCAAGAGGAGACTTCTTCTCTGGTTGAGGATTCAATGGCACTGTTTGATTGCTCCAAGAAAAATTGGGATGATTCCTCCACCCTGGATTATATGTATTTGAAAATGGAACACCCTGAGGTCTGGAAGGATTACCCATATAATTGACCTGTTCTTGAGAACTGAAACCAGAATTACTTGCCTCACATCCACCATTTGCATGGTTACCTCCACACAAATCACAAATTAACACCTAGTGATTCACAGAATTTACCTGCATACCCTCAACTTGCTTGGTCAGGTTAGCTAACTTCTAAGTTCCATCACTCCTTGTCTGACAACTGCTCTCCACTAGGTAACTGATATTCATTAGTGGTCATAACCACAAATAATTCCTGAGCCTCTTCAGGGGTCTTAGTGTTTAAAGACCCACCTGCAGATGCATCCACCATAAGTTTTGTGGAATGATTTAAACCATTATAAAATATCTGCACTTGTTGCCAAACTTCAAATGCATGATGAGGACATCTTCTTAATAGCTCCTTAAATCTCTCCCATGCTTCATAAAGAGATTCTCCTTGATTTTGAGTGAAACAAGCAATCTCACCCCTCATCTTCACAAACACTAATGGAGGAAAGTATCGAGTCAAAAATTTGCTAACCAGATCCTCCCAAGTAGAAATGCTCCCTTGTGGCTGGGCTTGTATCCAGCTCTTTGCTTTATCTCTGAGAGAAAATGAAAATAGTCATAATCTAATGGCATCATCAGTAACGCCATTATACTTAAAAGTATCACGGAGCTGTAAGAAATTCCTAATATGCAAGTTTGGATCCTCTGCATGGCCTCTCCCAAACTGATTCTGCTGCACCAGCTGTAGAAGTGTCGGTTTAATCTCAAAATTATTGGCCTGAATAGCAAGACGCACAATACTGGTAGAAATATTTTCAGCAGATGGAGTAGCATAGTCAGCCAATGTGCGTCTTCGCTCTGCAGTTACAATAATTTTTGTCATCTTTTCCTCTACTTCTTCAAGCTTATTCCTTTCTTTAACTGCTTTCCTGTTCGCTCTAACTGTTCTTTCTTTCTCTAGAACAAAAAGTAATTTTTCTAACTCTAGAGAATATTGCATAAACACACAAACAAGCAAACCAGAGTGAAATAAAGAAAGAAATTAAAAAAAATTGACTAATAAAAATAAATGAAGAAAACAAAAATAAAAGAAACAAATTAAAAAGAAAATTAAATGAAAAAAATGAAATTAAATAAGAAAAATAATTATCTATAAATAAAAGAAAATTTAAAGAAAAAAATTAAATTAAAATTAAAAATAAACAATTAAAAATAAAATTAAACAATTAAAAAAATACTTAAATTAGTATCTTTTCAACTATTATTTAATGTTAATAACAATAATTCCCAGCAACGGCGCCAAAACTTGATGCAGATATCGGGAAGTGCACCGAATCGACAAAAGTAATAAAGAGTGAGTAGAGTATCATCTCATGAGGATTAAGTTATTAATTACTAAATTAACTGAAAATAATACTATTTAAGCTAACAAAAAGAGAGTTGGTAAAAATTAAATTAAAAAGAAAAATAAAAATCAGCAAACAATAAATCAAAGGGGTGAAAAACAATAATGTTAAAGCATTAAGGTTCAGATTTCACTTGAACTCTTTAGATACATACTCAAATATTGGTTTAACTATGTTCTATTTCAATGATTTATGGTTAATTCTCAAAATTAATTAATACTCAATCCCTTGGTATATTAATCATCTTACGCTGATTGGAATTAACTAATCCCTTAGTCTAACCCCAATTAGAAAGACATTATCAAGAACAAGGGAATTAAAAGAAAGACCACATAACCCACAACGTCTATTCCTAGCGATTACAGAAGTTATGGTATTTATCACAAGTTCTAAGTTCATGCAATTTTTTCCAAATCATACATAAACCCAAAAGATCATTCCCAAATTGGCCAAATTTAGAAAAGCATTAAGAATAGAGATAAACACGTAAATCATGAAATAGAAACATAAATTAAACCCATAAAAGAAAGTTACATCATCCAAAAATAAGATCCATCATCCCCCTGACAATGGAAAATTAGTTACACATGAAAAAGAAGAACACAAATGGAAGAATATGACAAACTCCATTGTAGAAAGGTGGAAAGGTTGAAGAAAATTCCTAATCTTCAAGCTTAATTGCGCCCACACCACATTAGGGTTTATGCCTCTTGATGGCTGCTGCGTTTTGTCTAAGTGTATAAGAGTATGTAAAAAAATGTGAAAGATATTTTCTATTTGGCAAAACTTTCTTTTTTATAAGAAATTCACGCTGTTGTTATGTGTCCAGTGCCCAGGCGCTCATTCTCTAGCGCTCAATCACTCAAGTCACTGTGTAGTAATCGCAACCAGCGCTCAACGCCGGCGCTCAGGTGCTCAATGCGCACTCAGGCGGTGGAATTCTGGCACTTAGGCACTCAACGAGCTCTTGACTTGATTTTTCAGTTTTTCTTCATCATTCAAGTGTCCAGTCTTTTCCATATGTAAATACCTAACAAAAACACATAAAAACACACAATTAAAACATAATTTAAAATAACTAAAAATAAAAGAAACTTAAGCACAAACTCAATCAAAAAGAATAAAAGAGAATGAAAATCCAAGACTTTGAACCATAAAAATATGAATATTTGTAGGTTCATCATTCATCAATCTCATTCTCATGGCAATTAATCCAAGTTCCAACCCATTAAGATTCATGACAATCGTTTACCCCTTGAAGGATTTAAGCCTATGTCTAGGTCTCAATTTCTAAGTTCAATTCTTAGATTATCAAGCAATTAGATTTCATCTTTCGATCCTTCACTTGAAGCCTAAGATCATATAAATATAGCGCACAACATACCACAAGCATTAAGCACACTAAGAATAAATCAAGAACAATAATTTTCATTAATAAAGAATCAAATTAACAATTCAACATAGAGAAATGGAGAGTTTCATCCCAATCCTAGAAAAAGAGGTTTAGCAGCTCATGGGAATTGTAGCACAAATAAGAACAAATGTTAAAGAAACAACTATGATTCCAAAACAAAAAGAGAAGATGGAGAAGATGAAGATGGGGGAAAAGACTTCAGTGGTTTATCTTCAATTACTCTTGTTCTTGCCTTCCAAGCCCTAGCCTTCAATCTTTGTGCCTCTCAAAGTCTATCTGCAGCCTCTGTATGTTTTAGGTTTGAGGGTTTACTTCTATTTATAACAATTGGGGCGAAAATGCTTCTGTTTAGCTCATACGACCGTGTGAGCTTGAATTTCTTAAATTCAACGTAGGGGGTCACACGGCCGTGTGACTAAGACATATGGCCATGTGACTTAGGTAAAAGCATTCCTACAGTTATACAGGGCTGTGTGAGCTTGAAAGAAGCGTTTTCCAAGTTACACATGGTCGTGTGTAACTCCTCAATCACTCAAAATGTCACTTTTTGGAGAAATGATCTTCATGAAAGTCGTAGCTCCTTTTCTTATTCCAATGCCATTAGAATCACCTCGTTTCAACTTCCGTAGCTCAAGTTATGCTCATTTTATTGCCCAAAGGTCAAAACTCTGTAAATCTTAGTCATATAAATTTCGAGCTCAACTCCATTGCAATGAATCCATCCAAAGCTTCATAGAGCCATGTCAAAACACCTCTTTTGGACCTAAAAATATAGAGAAATACCAATCATGAGCTACCAAAAATAATTAGATTAAAAATGGCATAAATTCCAACATATATCAATTAAAGCACACCTAAATCCACCTCAAATCAAGCACAAGATATGTATATTTTATCTACACATCACCTAATAAACTAATCGCAAACTACGAAGATAGTTGACATTTGGACTATAGAGAATAGTACACAAGTCCTCCCTCATCATAATTATTTTTCTGATAAGCTCATACTTAGTCCATATAGAAGAACATAAAAGTTCATCATTACAAGCACGCCAAATCCACCAAATGCCAGCAAGAAAAATAGTAGAAAAGGAACCCTGTAAAAAAGAATGAATCCACTCTTTTCTATTTGGGGAAAGGAATATATTTACTGTAGAAAGACCCAATCAATCTCAGATCTTTCTAGCCTTATGACAGTCATGAAGGCAGTGAAGCACTGTTAGGGTCAAAACGTGTTTGCCCATTTGCTAACCGCAAGTGCACGGGTCGCACAAGTAATACAGATACAGAGTAAGAGATCGTTCCCACGAGGATAAGTTTATTTCCAATGCTAAGTATTAACCGATAGCGTACCTAATTCTATTCAAGAACATAAAAATGGATAAAAGTAAAGAAAGTAAAGACATAAAGCAATAAGGATAAACAGTTAGAGTTTAGGGAAATCCTTCTTCACCCTTTACATCAACTAACAACAAGCAATCCTCCTCATAAATATGAATGCAATGATTATGTTAGCTTGAGAATCTACATTAGCTAAACGCCTATGTCTAGGTCATCTAACCATGGTGTCATTTGTCCAACTCTCTAAGTGTCCTTGAGAGCTAACACAAAATCCACTCTTTAAGGTCTATTCTCAAACACGTGCTATGCATGACTAATAGGTATATGTCTATCCCATTAGCGAATCAATTCATCCCGCCATTGGAATAGAATCGAACATGCATCAACCATACATACGATCTCAAATCCAAATCCCTATGTCTAGGTTCATTAGATTTTATCAAATCACTCAAATGTTGGCCAAACACTCAAGAGCATTAAGATCAATATGATTGAACAAAAGCAAAGATCCACACAAACTTAGAGAAGAGCAAATCATTAATATTAATAAAAGGATTCAAAGTCATCCCTAAATAAACCTTAGCTATACAATGAACATGAGAACAAATTACAAAATACATGTTCAAGAAATGAGGAAGAGAAAGGAGAAAAGAGAGAAGGAGAAAGCTTATGGATTTCGCCATTGAAGCTCGGATCCTCCTCCAATGGAAAGAGGGCTTCCATCCTTAGCTCCCCAAGCTCCATCTCCACCTCCAATGGAGTTCTAGCTGCAGCCTCTAACCCAAAAAACTAAAAACCTAAAAACCTAAAAGAGAAAAACTCAGAGCTCCTCAAAGGGTGCGTGAAAAACTAAATAAATAGACTCAGCTCGCCGGCTCGCGCCACGGCGTGCCAATTCTCGGCTCGGCGAGCTCTCTCGCCCTATCGATTTGGTCTGGCCGACACGGCCACTTACGCCGGCGTGAACCTTCTTACGCCGCGGCGTGGAAGACTGGAATGCATCCTTGGCTTCTTTCCTCCAATGCTGGGCCTTGGCTTGCATCAATTTGTCTCTTTTGAGCCCTTCCTACATTAGAGAAAGCACCAAATTAAATATAATTGCAAATCTACTTAATCAATCAACATATATGCACACATTGCTCAAAAACATAAAGGAAAGTATCCAAATGACATTTAATAAGTATGAGCACAAAACCTTCCAAATATGCATAAGAACAAGGACTAAGCATGCCATGAAGCACAATTATGGGGCATAAATAACTATATTTCTTGGAGCTATCAAGCACATCTTCAACTAGGCAAGCACAGCGACCACAGGATGGATCAGAAATCAACTTCTTTCGCACTCTTATGGAACCTGTAGGAAAAGCGTTATGCCATATCAACCAAATAAAAAAAATATAATTTTTCCAGAGCATGGATCCTCTACAGCCAATCCAAATCTCTTGCTTAAGTTGAATAATATTATCTCAGTGAATGAGCCAAGAATATCCCAACTTAACTGTATAAATACCTGAAGTTTCTGCAGCCTAGACAATCATATCCTGGATGCAACAAATAAAAGCCATCGAAGTTGTTTGGATCAAAGAAGCAAGATTGTGAAGAATTATTGTAGCTAACTTGTCTAGCTACTAGAACCAGATAATAAACACATCGGAGATCAGAAGATGAGAATCCTAAATATCAACAAAAGGGAATTGATCACACAGACGCCCTTCCTCAAGCCATCTATCAAACCAGAAAGAGATAGACTTGTTTCCCACTCTATATTGCTAACCATCCTTAAACACTTCAATAGTCTTTGTTATAGATCTCTAAGTATAAGAATCTCCATTCCTGCCCATTGCCGATAGAAATGAGGAATTTCTCAAATATTTATTAGAGAGTATTTGAACTCAAAGTTTGTTTTTCTTGCAAAAAAGGTTCCAAACCAACTTTCTTAGAAGGGCAAGATTACAAAAACGAGCTCTCTGAATTCCAAGACTCCCATTTTCTTGGGCTTGGTCACTATATCCCATTTCACCAAAGGGAAGCTACGGGTCTAGTCATAATTCTTTTACCAGAGGAAGCTATGAGTAGAAGCATGAATAGCACCACAAATACCACTAAGAATCCATATAATTTGCATCGGGTAATTAGGCACTGTAGAAAATATTGAGTTAATCAAAGTGAAACAACCAGCCTTATTTAACTGCAAACTCTTCTAGCCTGCCAATCTAGAATGCAACTTTTCCACAACATAAGTGAAGTCTTGCTTTTTGATCATACTCGTTAATAAAGGAAAACCAAGACATTTTCCCATATTTATGGTAAAACAGACAGACGAGATGGCCGATAATTTCTCACACTTTCTTCTAGAAACATTCTTAGAACTCATAGCTTTGGATTTGTCAAGATTCACTTTAAGAACAGACGCAAGGAAAAAATCATTAAGAACATTAGTAACAAGTTGGACCTGAGAAGCTCTAACCTTAACAAGCAGTACACAGTCATCAACAAAAAAAAAATGAGATATAGCAGGACCCAATTTAGATATCTTCACCAGAAGCCAAGCACCATAATTAACTTTCTTAGAGATTAATAGAAAAAGTTTTTCCATACACAAGACAAATAAATAAGGGAAGAGGGGGTCACTCAGCCAAAGTCCTCTATTTGAGGCAAAGGCCAACAACTTGGAACCATTCCACACCATGGACAAAGAGGACGAAGTAACACAGTGCATGATTAGATTGATACAAACATCAAGGAATCCAAAATCATGCAAAGTGATATGCAAGAAGTCCTAATTAATTTTATCATAGGCTTGTCAAGATCCATTTTAAAGAGAAGAGTACCTTTTTAATCTTTGGCATGCTGCAAGTAATGAATCACTTCCTGGGCAATAATAACATTATCAGAAGTTCCTCTACCTGGAATAAAGCTACTTTGGAGGGGACCAATAACCTCATCCAAGAAGAGGCGCAATCTATTGACCAGAACCTTGGTTACAAGCTTGAACACCACATTACAAAGGCTAATCGGTCTAAGCTCTTTAAGGTGAGTTGGTGGCTCAACCTTAGGAATTAAGACAATTAAAGTCTCAGCAACCCTAGAGTCAAAAGTTCCTGTGACAAAAGCCTCCTTGACCACTTTCCAAAATCATCCCCCACCACATCCCAATATTGTTTAAAGAAAAAGGACTGGAATCCATTCGGACCTGGAGCCTTGTAAGATTTCATGCCAGATAAAGCATCAAAAACCTCCTTCTTAGAAATCGGCTTCAATAAATCATTGTAAGCAGCAGAGCTAAGACGAGAAGCCATAGAAAGATTCAATGTATTTGGTTGGCATCTCTCATTCGTGCGAAAAAGAGATTTGAAATAACCATGAGCCTCATTTCTTATAGTTTCATTATCAAGACACCAAGTATCATCAATAAAAAGTCCACTGATGTGATTCCTGTGTCTCCAAATAATATTTTGAGCATGAAAGAACTTCGTGTTCCGGTCACCAAACTTCAACCATTTCTCATGAGATTTTTGGAACCATAACAACTTTTCTTGTCTCAAAACCTCTACGTAATTCTTCTGGAGATTTCTCTCAAAAAGAAGGTCAGAAGAATTAGAAAATTCAAGCTACTGCTGAATTCCCTTTAATCTAGCTTCTAGATGATGCTTCTTTCTAAAGATGTTCCCAAAGATCTCCCTGTTAAACTTAATGGAAGCTTTTTTCACCAGCTCAAGCTTATTGGCAATAATAAGAAGATTATTTTTCCATGCATGATCAACTACACTATGATAAGCAGGATGTATAGACCAAGCTATAAAAAAACCTAAAAGGACGATCACTGGCATGTAAGTGAGTTCTCCCACAGTGAAGCAGAATAGGATTATGGTCAGAAAAGACTCTACACAAGTGCTCCACAAAAGCCTCAGGAAAACTAAGGCACCAATCATAATTAGCAATACTATGATCCAACCTTTTAGAAACCTGGTTATTACCCCTATAGTTTCTAGTCCAAGTAAATTTGCTCCTAACTGCACCCAAATCAACCAAAATACACTTCTCAAGCACTTTAGAAAACTGCGCAGCCCGAGAGAAAACAAAAGCCCCACCCATGATTTTAGAAGGCAACAGAACTTCATTAAAATCTCCCATCAAGAGCCAAGGCAAATGAATTTGATTTCTCAATTGAACAAGATGATCCCAAAGCAAGCTGTGATTAGCAGGAATAGGGCTAGCATAAATGACAGAACAAAACCATTCCCTTTGAGCCAGACCAATTTTAACAATAATTGATTGAGTAGTCTCAGCGAGCACACTAAAAGAATAACCATCTTGGGCTGCAAGAATCCATATACCACCAGTATGGCCACGAGCCTCCTTAATAGCAATTGGAGTGTAACCTAAATGCTTCTAAAAATGCTTCACCCTGGTAAAAGTAATATAAATCTCCAAAAGAAAAAATAAACTTGGTTTGTATTTCAACACCAATTCGCTAACTTGCCTCTTGGCAGTGCTATTAGTAGCTCCCTTGATGTTCTAGTAGAGAATAGACATGTCTTTAAATTCAATCATGGGGAAGAAAAATAGAGAACATCACACGCCTAGGAAAAGAGTGTTTCCATGGCTTGATGGCAAGCACCTTCTATACACTCTCCTCCATTCATGGGAGTTTCTGCCATGGCTTCCAAAAGCTCAGCTTCATCCATAACCCCTTCCACCATGGGACCCAAAACCCCTTATATATTACCGATTTTTGGGGGTTCAAAATTTGTACCCACCATTAACTTGCTACACGCATACGACACCAAAGGTGAGATCCTCGTGGACTTCGTCCCCCCTCCACCATGGACATGCACCGATATTTCAGCTAGTTTAGTTTGCGTAAAATCTCTATTTTTCTGGGCAGAGACAGTCGCAGGATTCTTTCTCAACAGAGAAGACCGAACAGGGGTGAAAGTGAAATTATGCTGTCCCTCAGAGGCTTCTTTATGGGCCCTCTTTTTCATAAGCAAAGCAGAAGACCCACGTGGGCCATTGCCATCCACATTCACAATCTGATTGGCAAGCCCAATCTTGGAGAATTTGGTGGGCAGTACATGCATAGGTAAGCCTTCTTTACACACATGCTTGCTTTTAATACCATCATTTCCAATAAAAGATATAGTCACTCTATTTGCCTTAGAATTAGCATGTTGATGAATATGATCTTTAATTTTCCCTTGCTATTATATGCTTCTTCCTGGAGACAACCATTCATTCCCCATGCAAGGCATCAGAAGAGTCCTCTGCCTCAACTCCATGATTCTAGATATGAATTGGACCAACTCCATGCACTGGTTCTGCTTCACCACCAATGCCGACCAGAGGGGCAAATGAATGAACTTGTTTGGTTGAACCATCATTAACTGCCTTTTTATGAATAACAGATATGCAATCTCTACCAAGATGCCCATAATGACCACAAGAAGAATATATGAGATGAAGACCCTCATATTCCACCTTATACCAATGCCTTTTCAACCAGACCTTACTTACAATAGGTTTGGTTAAACCAACCTCAACATAAACAAGAGCAAATCTCCATCTTGTAACATTTAAAATGGTCATGTCCACTTTTATTGGAACCCCCACAGCTAAAGCTAGAGCCATAAAAAAATTTCATCATAAAAAATAAGATTCATTCCTGCAAAACAAATCCGTACCAAGGTACAATCAATTTGGGCAGTAGGAGAGACAAAATCAAGCATCCAAGTCTGCACCATCAAGTAGTGATCAAAGTGTTAGCTATGGCAACCATCACCCAAGAGGGGTGAATTAGGTGATTACAAATTTTTATTGCAACTTTGAGAAATTATACATTTTGATATTTTCAATTAACACATGCAGCGGAATAAGTCTAACAAAGACACAACTATTAAGGATTACTCAAATAAAACTTGGGATATATGATGAATCAAGTGAATAAGCTAGATATCAAGTTGTAAGAATTAAAACATCAAGATGACAAGATATGCAGTAGATAAATGTATTTCACCAAATACTGAAATTAAAGAATGTAGGGAAGAGAGAATCAAACTCAAGAATTTATCCTAGTTCAACCACCAACCACTTGTCGCCTACATTCAATCTCTAAGCTTAACTTGAGATTTTCTTCACTATCTCCAAGACTTCATGAATACTAGAAAAACTTTTGTACAAATAAGAGCATTCCTCACACCTTGAGATACCTCATCCTTGTTCTAGAGCCTCCAATTCTTCAAGCTTCACAGGTGCTTGATGACCTTTACAAACTTGAGCACTCAACACATCTTGGGATACCTTACCCTTTATGTTTGAGCCTCTACTTTCAAGGGATATCTCACCCTTACAACTTTGAGGGATACCTCACTATCTCTTTTAGATAATACAAGGATAGAATTGATAGAAACTCTCTCAAGAGTGGATAATACAAATTGAATATCAATGAGTATCAAGAAATCACATTTTTAAGCTCAAAACAAAATATTTGATGAAATGATGGTAAAACTTGTGTTCAATGTTCAAGAATCATTTTCAGATTGTTTCCCTCTTTTCTTTGATGCCCAAGCAGTTGTATTTATAGCCCAAAGAATTTTAGAGCCGTTGGTGGTGGTTAGGAATGATTTATTATGAAAACTAGCCATTTATAGCCTTTGGAATGTGTTTTCTAGTTGCCCAGATAACTAGTTAGGAGATTGTTCTAATCGGTTAGGAGCTCCAAAATTTGGCCTCTGACATTTAGAATAACCGGTTAGGAGAACTTCCTAATCAGTTAGGAGCTTTTATAAAAGCATGAAAAATGCTCCATTATTTTACGCTAACAAATTAGGTTAATAGCCTAATCGGTTAGGAGCTTTTAGAAACCTTGAAAAATACTCTTTTCTTTTACACTAATTGATTAGGTGAATTGCCAAATCGGTTAGGAGTTTTAGAAACTTGAAAAATACTCCTATTTATCATACTAATCGGTTAAGCTAATTGCCTAATTGGTTAGAAGCTTTCAGAACGTGAAAATGGCTCCTAGCAGGGTGAATAATCGGTTAGGGAAAATCCCTAATCGATTATTGCACTCTGGTTTTGAAAATTGATTTCAAATGGTCATAACTTCTTTGTTTCCTATCCATTTTAAGCAAAAGACCACTTATTGGAAAGATCTTTGAGTTTATTTTCATATGAAATAAGTTTCAGAACAAAATTCAAAGTATTTTGAAAGTTATTATCAAAAGAGTAACCAAAGGTCAGTTTTACAAAACACAAACTTGGTTATTTTCCAAAGATTTGAGCTACCACCAAGACTAACTTTTCAAAAATAGTTTGTTGGGCATATTAAACATTTAAGAAACACTTTTAAAGATGTTAAAACATATTTTGAGCTTAGTATGATCCCTATTTACCTTTACACAAGATCTAAGTCCTATAAGCTAAACTTGAAGAGTCTTGGAACTTGATATTTGCACTTCTATTCTTTTCTTATTTGTTATCATCAAAACCATTGCTTTAGTCAATGCCAATTATATTCTCCCACTTTTTGATGATGACAAACAACTATTGAGAAAAGTGTTAGTTCAAATAAACTAGAACTCACAAAAGGGTAGAGACTTACTCCCCCTCTATTTTTCAATAGCTGATTAGTTTAGAGATGTGTAGCTTCCCCTTAATTTTGGAATCCCATGATCATTGAATTTGCACTTTTTTTATTATACCTTTTCTCAATGACTCATAAACTTCTCCCCCTTTTGTCAAGGTCAAAAAGACATGCAATATATAGATTTTGAAAAAGAGAAGTTGCACAAAACCATTACCACATAACAAATATGCAATCAATATTGTAGCAACAAGATAATCAAACCAGTATTTTATTCATGTTAACAGAATAGCCATTTCAAAATATTCATTTCAAAAATAAACATAGTTAAGCAAGCTAAGATAATAAGCATTATGTCCAAGAGATAAATCTACAATGATTAAAATTTAAAACATAATGATAAAGCTAAGTTAGAAACAGATTAGCTGAAGGAGGTCACGGCTGGGAATCCTTTTTGATGACTAATAACCGGTTAAGAAGAACTTGGTAACTAGTTACTAGCTTCTCTCTAACCAATCGGTTAGCATTTAATTCCAAAGGCTTCTAGGAAATTCCAAAACACCCATAACCGATTAGTGGAGCCTTCTAACTGATTATTTAGCTTGGCAGAGAGCTCTTTTCCTTAAAAAAATAGTTCCAAAATCCAAATAACAGATTTTTTCTCCTTCTAGCTGATTATTGCACTTCTAAGATTGGAAAATCTTTAAGAAAACATTAACTCTTCAAGACTTTAGCCCTTAAGACACAAACTTATTCCATCTTGAGGATCATCATGGCTTTCCCTCATTCTCTCAAACCACCATAAATGCAACTCAACATCACATTATGCAATATCATGACAAGTTATACAGTAAAATATCATATTATGCAGCAGCATTCCAGATTGTGCAACAAAATATCATATTTTGACAAGTTATGCAGCAAAATTGCTCATTATGCAAAAAATTACATATTATGCAATAAAAAGATGCATGATTAATCCAATATGCCTAGTTCAAAGATATTTTCATTAAATATGCTATTTCAAACAAGAAGCAAACTAATCTAGCATATTCGAGACATGTACAAAAACTGTTAAGAAATTAAGTTAGAGAAGCATAAACTAAGTCTCCAGTTTACCGAAGGTTGCAAGTCCAAGCTTCTTGGAGACAAGGGAGAGAACTTGGAGTATTTTCTGATCTTGTGCTTGCAGCAGCCACTTTTGAGATTCTAATGTCCGTTCTTAGCCTTCAAGCACATCTACAACACACTTCAATTTTTAACTTTTGGTACCCAATTTTTCTTAGGTCCTTGTGTGTTTCCTTTTTGAATATTAATTCATTATACTCTCAAAACAAATTACTCTATAGTATGTAAATTGATACCACTTGTTAGCCAATAACATGCTTACTTTCATGATATATAGACAATTCAAAACATAGTAAGCATACCTAGGTATTGTAGAACCGTATGTACCAAAATATATAATAAATTAATGAGCTATGGTACAATAAGAATGAATATAATCATGTGCTAAACAAAATATGCATATTTTACTAAGTACACATGATTCTATCAATCATTTAACGCCTACAAGGAACATACCTCAAATTCATTGACTTTACAAGTGAATGTGTACAAGAGGTAAAAGATTTTGATACCTTGGCCTTGGTAATCAAGGAAACTATTTTCTTTACCCATTGCTCCTCTTTTGGTATTTTGAACGTTGCAAGTTCTACATTTTGTACTTGAGAAGCTTTGGCTGAAGTCATCTTCCTTTTTTACCATAACTTCTACCATTGGGCGTTGGAAATATTTCCCTTGATGATTCCTCTTTACTTGACCAATTTGTTCATCATTTTGAGAAATTTTCTGCATAATAGAAATACTAGGAGGACATTTTGGTACGCACTTCATTTTGGGTCCTTGAATGTTAGTATTAGGGCATTTAAGATCTTATAGAACCCATACCATGTTATTTCTCATCTATAATTGCATAAATGAGACATATGTCCTAGATGACCACAAAAATTATAAACAATTGAATTTAATGATGGCTTGGTCCTTTGAAGATCATCTTTGGAAAACTTAAGCCTTTTGTTGTTATTACATTTTAAACTATTTTTGCCACAAGCCTTACTTGAAATTCCATGTGGATTAACATCAATTTTATTCTAATTAACAACCATGGAATGTAAACAACTAGAATCATTAGCTTTGACAAATTCAAAATATAAGTCCTCAATTTGATTTTCTAAATCAATACTATTTCCCCAAGAAGTTGAGGTTTCACATTTCAAAGGCATTTCCTCATCAAAAAAAGCATATTCATTTTTTAAAATCTCAAATTCATTTTCAATAGAGGAAATGCTTTCCAAACAAGAGAAATTTTTCTTTTCTAAATTCAACAAACCATCATATAATTCATCATATGCATATTGTAGCTCATAATAGAAAGGACTATAATATGGCTTTGATTATTTACCTCAAAGTCCTTTTTAAGGAAATCACCATCTTCCTCATTGTTGTCCATCAAGAATTCGAGAATATGTTCTTTCTCAATTTTGTTTTGCTTTGCATCTTCTTCAAATTGAGTACCATCATCACCAAGAGGCATTGAGCTCATTTTCTTGCTTTGGACATGCTTTTGAGGACATTTTTCAATTTGTCTTCCTCTAGAGGTTTTTGCTCTTTTTGCTCTCTATATACAACCTTATGCAAAAGATCATCATTAGCATCATAGATAGAATTAAGAGCATCACATATATATTTAGCACTAGAGCAACTCTTAATTTTAGCATAAGCATCATCATTTAAACCACTTCTTAAAATTTGCATAGCTCTAATGTTCAATGAAAAGCATTTCTTATCATAGACATTCCAAGTTTGTTTTGATTTGCAAGTAAATCTATCAAGCACAATATCCCACAAATCAATATCAATAGATTGCATATAGAACTCCATTCTAGCTTTCCAATAAACGAAATGCACACCGTAAAAAAATGATGGTTTATCAATTTCATAACCTCCCATTTTGAAAAGCTTTCAATAGTTGCCAAATAAACAAGGATCTTTAACTCCAAGCGGTTAAGCTTTTAACAGAGCACGAAGCTTTGATACCACTTGTTAGCCATTACAACCATCACCTAAGAGGGGGTGAATTGGGTGATTATAAATTTTTATTGTAACTTTGAGAAATTATGCATTTTGATATTTTCGATTAACACATGCAACGGAATAAGTCTAACAAAGGCACAACTATTAAGGATTACTTAAATATAACTTGGGATATATGATGAATTAAGTAAATAAACTAGATATCAAGTTGTAAGAATTAAAACATCAAGATGACAAGATATGCAGTAGATAAATGTATTTCACCAAATACTGAAATTAAAGAGTGTAGGAAAGAGAGAATCAAACTCAAGAATTTATCCTGATTCAGCAACCAACTACTTATGGCCTATATCTAGTCCCCAAACTTAACTTGAGATTTTCTTCACTATCTCCTAGACTTCATGGGTGCTAGGAAAATCTTTATACAAATAAGAGCACTCCTCACACCTTGGGATACCTTACCTTTGTACTAGAGCCTCTAATTCTTCAAACATCACAGGTGCTTGATGACCTTTACAAACTTGAGCACCCAACACACCTTGGGATACCTCACCCTTTGTGTTTGAGCCTCTACTTTCAAGGGATACCTCACCCTTACAACTTTGAGGGATACCTCACCCTCTCTTTTAGATAATACAAGGATAGAATTGATAGAAACTCTCTCAAGAGTGAATAATACAAATTAAAGATCAATATGTATCAAGAAATCACACTTTTAAGCTCAAAACAGAATATTTGATGAAATGATGGTAAAACTTGTGTTCAATGTTCAAGAATCATTTTCATATTGTTTTCTCTCTTTTCTTTGATGCCTAAGCAGTTGTATTTCTAGCCCAAAGAATTTTAGAGCTGATGGTGGTAGTTAGGAATGATTTATTATGAAAACTACCCGTTTATAGCCGTTGAAGTGTGTTTTCTGGTTGCCTAGATAACCGGTCAGAAGATTGTCCTAATCGTTTAGGAGCATCAAAATTTGGCCTTTTACATTTAGAATAACCGGTTAGGAGAACTTCCTAATCGGTTAGGAGCTTTTATAAAAGCATGAAAAATGCTCCTTTCTTTTATGCTAACTGATTATGTGAATTGCCTAATCGGTTAAGAGCTTTTAGAAACCTTAAAAAATGCTTCTTTCTTTTACACTAACCTATTAGGTGAATTGCCAAATCGGTTAAGAGCTTTAGAAACTTGAAAAATGCTCCTATTTATCTTACTAATCGATTAGGCCAATTGCCTAATCAGTTAAGAGCTTTCAAAACGTGAAAATGGCTCCTGACAAGGTGAATAATCGGTTACCCTATGTTTGGATGTTTTTTCATTAACGGAACGGAACGGAATAGATAAGAATGGAATGAAAAGGAAAGGAATGGAATGGAACATAGTTTCTATTTTCTTTGTTTGGAAGTTTCATTAACGGAACGGAACGGAATGGAATTATCTATGTGTTCCCCTCATTCCCCCTCAATTTTGGGGGGAACAAAAGTTGGGCATTTGAGGGGAAGAGGGGGAAAATGATTCCTCATGTATTCCGTTCCTATGTATTTTAAAACTCCCAAACAAGAGAAGTTATTTCTGTTCCCTCCATTCCCTTTCCGTTCCCCTCATTACCTATCATCCAAACATAGTGTTAGGGAAAATCCCTAATCGGTTATTGCACTCTGATTTTGAGAATTAACTTTAAATAGTCATAACTTCTTCGTTTCTTATCCGTTTTAAGCAAATGACCACTCATTGGAAAGATCTTTAAGTCTATTTTCATATGTTTTAGAATAAAACTCAAACCATTTTAAAAGTTATGATCAAAAGAGTAACCAAAAGTCAGTTTTGCAAAACATAAACTTGGCTATTTTCTATAGATTTGAGCTACCACTAAGACTAACTTTTCAAAACCAGTTTGTGTGGCATTTTAAACATTTAAGAAACACTTTTAAAGATGTTAAAACACATTTTGAGCTTAGTGTGATTCCAATTTACCTGTACATAAGATCTAAGTCCTATAAGCTAAACTTGAAGAGTCTTGGAACTTGATAGTTGCACTTCCATTCCTTTCTTGTTTGTTATCATCAAAACCATTGCTTTAGTCAATGTCAATTATATTCTCCCCCTTTTTTATGATGACAAACAACCATTGAGAAAAGAGTTAGTTCAAATAAACTGGAATTCACAAAACGATAGAGACTTACTCCCCCTCTATTTTTCAAGAGGTGATTAGTTCAAAGATGTGCAGCTCTCCCTTAATTTTGGAATCCCACGATCATTGAATTTGCACCTTTTTTTCTTATTACCTTTTCTCAATGACTCATAAACTTCTTCCCCTTTTGTCATGCTTAAAAAGATATGCAATATATAGATTTTGAAAAAGAGAAGTTACACAAAAACATTGTCACATAACAAATATGCAATCAATATTGTAGCAACAAGATAATCAAACCATTATTTTATTCATGTTAACAGAATAGCCATTTCAAAATATTCATTTCAAAAATAAACATAGTTAAGCAAGCTAAGATAATAAGCATTATGTCCAAGAGATAAATCTACAATGACTAGAATTTAAAACATAATGATAAAGCTAAGTTAGAAATAGATTAGCTAAAAAAGGTCACGGCTGGGAATCCTTTTTGATGACCAATAACCGGTTAAGAAGAATTTGGTAACCGGTTACTAGCTTGTCTCTAACCGATTAGAGAGTATCTTTAATCGGTTAGCATTTAATTCCAAATTCCTCTAGGAAATCCCAAAACACCCATAACCGATTAGTGGAGCCTTCTAACCGATTATTTAGCTTGGCAGAGAGCTCTTTTCCTTAACAAAATAGTTCCAAAATCCAAATCACAGATTTTCTCCTTCTAGATGATTATTGCACTTTCAAGATTGGACAATCTTCAAGAAGATATTAACTCTTCAAGACTTTAGCCCTTAAGACAGAAACTTATTCTATCTTGAGGATCATCATGGCTTTGCCTCATTCTCTCAAACCACCATAAATGCAACTCAACATCACATTATGCAATATCATGACAAGTTATGCAGCAAAGTGATGAATTATGCAATAAAATATCATATTGTGCAGTAGCATTCCATATTGTGCAACAAAATATCATATTTTGACAAGTTATGCAGCAAAATTGCTCATTATGCAAAAAATTACATATTATGCAATAAAAAGATGCATGATTAATCTAATATGCCAAGTTCAAAGATATTTTCATTAAATATGTTATTTCAAATAAGAAGCAAACTAATCTAGCATATTCGAGACATGTAAAGATATTGTCAAGAAATTAAGTTAGAGAAGCATAAACTAAGTCTCCAATTTACCAAAGGTTGCAAGTCCAAACTTCTTGGAGACAAGGGAGAGAACTTGGAGTATTTTCTGATCTTGTGCTTGCAGTAGCCACTTTTGAGATTCCAAAGTCCATTCTTAGCCTTTAAGCACACCTACAACATACTTCAATTTTTGGCTTTTGGTATCCAATTTTTCTTGGGTTCTTGTGTGTTTCCTTTTTGAATATTAATCCATTATACTCTCAAAACAAATTAATCCATAGTATGTAAATTGATACCACTTGTTAGCCATTAACATGTTTACTTTCATGATATATAGATAATTCAAAACATAGTAAGCATACCTAGGTATTATAGAACCTTATGTACCAAGATATATAACAAATTAATGAGCTATGGTACAATAAGAATGAACATAATCATGTGCTAAATAAAATATGTATATTTTACTAAGTACGCATGATTCTATCAATCATTTAAGGCCTACAAGGAACATGCCTCAAATTTATTGACTTTACAAGTGAATGTGTATAAGAGGTAAAAGATTTTGATACCTTGGCCTTGGTAATCAAGGAAACTCTTTTCCTTACCCATTGCTTCTCTTTTGGTGTTTTGAACTTTGCAAGTTCTACATTTTGTACTTGAGAAGTTTTGGTTGAAGTTATCTTCCTTTTTTGACCAAAACTTCTACCATTGGGCCTTGGAAACATTCCCCTTGATGATTCCTCTTTACTTAACCAATTTGTCTATTCTTTTGAGAAATTTTCTACATAATTGAAACACTAGGAGGATATTTTGGTACGCACTTCATCTTGGGTTCTTGAATATTAGTATTAGGGCATTTAAGATCTTTAGGAACTCATACCATGTTATTTCTCATATAAGAATTTCTTCTATAATTGCATAAATGAGACATATGTCCTAGATGACCACAAAAATTACAAACAATTAAATTTAAAGATGGCTTGGTCCTTTGAAGATCATCTTTAAAAAACTTAAGCCTTTTGTTGTTATTATATTTTAAACTATTTTTGCCACAAGCTTTACTTGAAATTTCATGTGGAATAACATCAATTTCATTCTTATTAACAACCATGGAATGTAAACAACTAGAATCATTAGCTTTGGCAGATTCAAAATATAAGTCCTCAACTTGATTTTCTAAATCAATACTCTTTTCACAAGAAGTTGAGGTTTCACATTTCAAAACCATTTTCTTATCAAAAAAAGCATATTCATTTTTCAAAATCTCAATTTCATTTTCAATGGAGGAAATGTTTTCCAAACAAGATAAATTTTTCTTTTCTAAATTCAACAAACCATCATATAATTTATCATATGCATATTGTAGCTCATAATATAAAGGACTATAATATGGTTTAACATTATTTACCTCAAAGTCCTTTTTAAGGAAATCACTATCTTCCTCATTGTTATCCATCAAGAATTCGAGAATATCTTCCTTCTCAGTTTTGTTTTACTTTGCCTCTTTTTCAAATTGGGCACTATCATCACCAAGAGGCATTGAGCTCATTTTCTAGCTTTGAACATGCTTTTGAGGACATTTTTCAATGTTGTCTTCCTCTAGAGGTTTTTGCTCTTCTTGCCCTCTATATATAACTTTATGCAAAAGATCATCATTAGCAACATAGATAGAATCAAGAGCATCCCATATATCTTTAGCACTAGAGCAACTCTTAATTTTAGCATAAGCATCATCATTTAAACCACTTCTCAAAATTTGCATAACTCTAACGTTCAATGAAAAACATTTCTTGTCATAGACATTCCAAATTTGTTTTGATTTGCAAGTAAATTCATCAAGCACAATATCCCACAAATCAATATCAATAGATTGTATATAGAACTCCATTCTAGCTTTCCAATAAACGAAATGCACACCGTCAAAAAATGGTGGTTTATCAATTTCACAACCATCCATTTTGAAAGGCTTTCAATGGTTGCCAAACAAATAAAGATCTTTAACTCCAAGCGGTTAAGCTTTTAACAGAGCACGAAGCTCTGATACCACTTGTTAGCCATGACAACCATCCCTAAGAGGGGGGTGAATTGGGTGATTACAAATTTTTATTGCAACTTTGAGAAATTATGCATTTTGATATTTTTAATTAACACATACAGCGGAATAAGTCTAACAAAGGCACAACTATTAAGGATTACTCAAATATAACTTGGGATATATGATGAATCAAGTGAATAAGCTAGATATCAAGTTATAAGAATTAAAACATCAAGATGACAATATGTGCAGTAGATAAATGTATTTCACCAAATACTGAAATTAAAGAGTGTAGGGAAGAGAGAATCAAACTCAAGAATTTATCTTGATTCAGCCACCAACTACTTGTGGCCTACATCTAGTTCCCAAGCTTAACTTCAAGTTTTCTTCACTATCTCCTAGACTTCATGGATACTAGGAAAACCTTTGTACAAATAAGAGCACTCCTCACACTTTGGGATACCTCAACTTTGTGCTAGAACCTCCAATTCTTCAAGCTTCATAGGTGCTTGATGACCTTTACAAACTTGAGCACCCAACACACCTTGGGATACCTCATCCTTTGTGTTTGAGCCTCTACTTTCAAGGGATACCTCACCCTTACAATTTTGAGGGATACCTCACCCTCTCTTTTAGATAACACAAGGATAAAATTGATAGAAACTCTCTCAAGAGTGGATAATACAAATTGAAGAGTAATAGGTATCAAGAAATCACACTTTTAAGCTCAAAACAAAATATTTGATGAAATGATGGTAAAACTTGTGTTCAATGTTCAAGAATCATTTTCATATTGTTTCTCATCTTTTCTTTGATGCCCAAGCTGTTATATTTACAGCCCAAACAATTTTAGAGCTATTGGTGGCGGTTAGGAATGATTTATTATGAAAACTACTCGTTATAGCCATTGGAATGTGTTTTTTGGTTGCCTAAATAACCTGTTAGGAGATTGTCCTAATCGTTTAGGTACTCCAAAATTTGGCCTTTGACATTTAGAATAACCGATTAGGAGAACTTCCTAATCGGTTAGGAGCTTTTATAAAAGCATGAAAAACGCTCCGTTCTTTTATGCTAACCGATTATGTGAATTGCCTAATCGGTTAAGAGCTTTTAGAAACCTTGAAAAATACTCATTTCTTTTATACTATCCAGTTAGGTGAATTGCCAAATCAGTTAGGAGCTTTAGAAACTTGAAAAATGCTCATATTTATCATACTAATCAGTTAGGCCAATTGCCTAATCGGTTAGGAGCTTTCAGAACGTAAGAATGGCTCCTGACAGGGTGAATAATCGATTAGGGAAAATTCCTAATCGGTTATTGTACTTTGGTTTTGAAAATTTACTTTAAATGATCATAACTTCTTCGTTTCTTATCCGTTTTAAGCAAATGACCACTCATTGGAAAGATATTTGAGTCTATTTTCATATGAAACAAGTTTTAGAACAAAACTCAAACTATTTTGAAAGTTATGATCAAAAGAGTGACTAAAGGTCAATTTTACAAAACACAAATTTGACTATTTTCCATAGATTTGATCTACCACCAAGACTAACTTTTCAAAAACAGTTTGTTGGGCATTTTAAACATTTAAGAAATACTTTTAAAGATTTCAAAACATATTTTGAGCTTAGTGTGATTTTCATTTACCTTTACATAAGATCTAAGTCTTATAAGCTAAACTTGAAGAGTCTTAGAACTTGATCTTTGCACTTCCAATCCTTTCTTGTTTGTTATCATCAAAACTATTGTTTTAGTTAATGTCAATTACACAAAGAGCATCCATGGACCCCCATCCATAACTTTTACCTTATCCACCTCCAAATCAAATTTCACTTTGAAAAAATCATTGCCTACATCCATCAATTCAAATCCTCCCAAAAGCTTCCATAACATCTTAACTCGATCCCTCATCATAAGAAAACATTCTTACCAGGAGCTTAATCACCAGAGCATCATACCACGGTTGACAAAGGTCCTGAAAGACTTGGTCATCGAAGAAAACTTTAGGCTTAAGCCTATTGCCGTCCTCAAACTCCAGACGTACTAGGTTCTTTTTTATCAAATCCATCTTCTCTCTAGGTGGTGGTGGCTGTTTGTCACCTGTAACCTTATCCCTAAAAGACATAGCAAGCTTTCCTGAAACATCCTTTTGCACCAAACCTCTTCCACCGTCCAGAGGCTTTCCCCATTGGAGGTCTTGTGGCTAAACCATTTGCAGAGAAAACAAAGCCCTCTATTTTCACCTCTTATTAACATTGAAACTAAAACTACCTACTCCTAGGAGGAGGACTTACTGTTCGAATCGAATGTGATGCGAGTCAAAAGTAGAGTCATATAGATTCCTCCTACGAGGTTTCAAGTTTCTTGTAATTTAAAATAAAGAATCAAGTAATTGTCTAAAATGCCTATAAATTAGGAGAGAAGGTAAAATTTTAAGGCAACCCTAGGAATTACCAATATTCTTTTTATATATATATATATATATATATTTATATATATATATATATATAATTGTTAATCTCAACATCTTCATGTGGAGGTTAGCAATCTCCACATTTTCTTTTGTACCAAAAACCTATATTTCTATTGCTTCAAACAACTTAAAATGATATGATAATTCGTCATTTTAACTTTTAAACTAGAATCTGATTTTTTATTTTATTTTGTTCTAGTAGCTCAAATTAACTCATTTAATAAAGAAAGAGAATAATGGAAGCCAATTGCTCTGGATCAGGTTATAGGTTCTCGGATTTG
The DNA here is from genome assembly GCA_029884595.1 of Ormosia semicastrata. Lineage (NCBI taxonomy): Eukaryota > Viridiplantae > Streptophyta > Magnoliopsida > Fabales > Fabaceae > Ormosia > Ormosia semicastrata. Next base: position 1,881,437 of record JAQQTO010000040.1, read on the forward strand.
GAGTAACCCGACCCGCCAGAATAGAAATCAGATGTTATTGCGCACTCATAATTGCCTATTTACAAGGCATAAATCACTCAGAATCCTATAAAAGATATATGAATGCTAATCATATCCCACATAAATAGGGGATTAACTATAGGGAATAATAGTTTCCCTAATTTCAATTAACAGCATTCAATTCAGATTGAATGCTATGATCTGCTACACCCTAATACGCTCATACATATACTCAGCAAGGGAAAAAGATACACATCTATAATCCAATACTATACACTGCCTTCCTTGCGCACGAACAGACTTGAGCGTATAGTACCTTTTGTAGGTACCCACCCCCTCGCATCACCGTTGTCGCTGTCGTGCCACGGAAGTTTCCTCCTTTAACTACCTATTTAGGTAACCCTCAGAATTCAGTTCTAAACACTTAAACAAATATTAAATGCAAGAAAAATAAATGTGCAAGACGAGATACCTAGTAAAGCTCTCACAGAATTAGCAGGCTCATCCAAGATGTCCTTACAATAGATAGCCCCCTTCTTATCAGCCCAATCTATTAGAAAGTACAAGACCTCGACCTCAGAGTTTAAGAGCTCAAAGATTGGAGTCTCTATCTCTTCATTCCCCTGCTCCTAGCTAGCTTGGGTCTAGTATATATAGAGGCATGGTTGGCCTTCCGGGGTGACGAAAAAAGGTGTTGACCTCGTAACCCCTTCTATCTTAAAAAAGTCCTTTTTGAAATTCTTAAAGGACTCTTGGTAAGGTTTGAATACCTTGCGCCCATTCTTCACTCGTAGTGTGACCCATCCCTTGGATTGGTTGTTCTTGGAGGTCGACAACCAAGAAAAAAGCAAGAATAAAAAGTTAACCGAGTAAAGCCAGTCGAAGACCCGGTAGATGAGCTCGAATGCTCAAACAAATCCCCAAGCATTCGCATAGAGCTGAGTAGGCGCCACTCGCAAGCGATTGAGGACACCTATCTTAAACTCGGTGAATGGCAGCCGCACTCCGATCCGAGTAAAGAGAGCCTCGTACATATACATGAAATGCTCACCCTCTGTGCGGACCGAGCACACCCTTTCATCCTCTAATGGGTTCCGAATTGTGAATTCCCAGTCTCTCAACCAGATCCCCATGAACGCAGAAGATGAAGACAAAAATGCCTTCAAAACCGAGATGAGGAGTTACTGCTTCTAGGTTATGTCGTTTGGACCAAAAAATATAAGAGCAACTTACCAACGTATGATGAACAAGGTCTTTGAGGGACAGATTGGTAAGATGCTAGAAGCATACATTGATGATATAATAGTCAAGATAGTAGACACCGATGACCACATTAAGGACTTGGAGGAAGTAATCATTGAGATTCAGAAGCACAACATGTGACTGAATCCATATAAGTGTGCCTTTAGGGTACAAGCTGGTAAGTTTCTGGGGTTTTTATTGACAAATCGTGTTATTGAGACTAACTCGGAGAAATGCCAAGTCGTGCTCGACATGTACAGTCCTCAATCCGTCGAAGAAGTACAACAGTTGACAGACCGAGTCGTTGCCCTCACACGGTTCTTAGCCAAGGCTGCTCAAAAGTCTCTTCCCTTCTTCAGAACTTTAAAAAGGAGAAAGAACTTTGAGTAGACCTCATAATATGAGGCCGCTTTTCATGAGTTTAAGAGGATGTTGTCCACACCACCCATTTTGACAAGACTGAACCCCGATGAGACACTTTACACATACCTCTTTGTCAGCAACGAGGCAATTAGCTCAGTTCTAATAAGAGAGATAGATAAAGGTTAGAGGTTGGTCTACTTCGTCAGCAAAGTCCTGCAAGGCCCCGAGATCTATTACCAAATGATTGAGAAGTTGGCTCTAGCACTGTTAATCACTGCAAAAAGGCTGAGACAATACTTCCAATGCCACCCTGTGATAATGAGGACAGACCAGCCAATCAAACAAATACTTCACAAGCTGGATCTCGCAGGGAGAATGATCGCTTGGTCAGTAGAACTCTCTGAATTCGGAATCACCTACAAGTCGAGACCAGCTATAAAGGCTCAGATACTATCTGACTTCTTGGTTGAGCTCACAACATACTCGGACCATCCTAGACCGCATTCTTGGACCATCTATGTTGATGGATTCTCAAATTCCAAAGGGAGGGGAGCCGAGGTCATGTTGGACAATGAAGCTAGCCTCGTGTTAAAACATTCATTGAGGTTTGAGTTTCGTATATCAAACAATCAAGTTGAATACGAAGCATGTATAGTAGGCATCAACATGGCGAAGAAGAAGGGAGTCACATATATAGTCCTATGCAGTGACTCGCAACTGACGATATCCCAAATCCGAATGGAATATCAAGCCAAGGAGCCCTTACTATAGAAGTACTTAGCCAAGGTTAAAAGGCTAATGGAAAGTTTTGACAGCGTCAGAGTGGAGCACATCCCAAAAGAGCAGAACTCCAGAGCTGATATCTTATCAAAACTAGCCAGTACAAAGAGTCCGGATAATAATAGGTCTATGATTCATGACACCCTATTCACTCCCAGTATCACGGACAATAAAATCCTCCTACTAGAAGATGATGAAACCTGAATGACACCTATACTTGCCTACCTCCGCAGTGACTCATTACTCGAGTATCAAAAAGAGGCACATAGAAATGTGAACTTAAAATTATTATTAAAGCCCAAAACCCTAATAGTGAGGAGAAGAAAGATCCAGTGTACTTCGGATCTTTATTATCATTATTATGGCATATACTACACATCTACTAACTACCATAGTTGACGCATTTCCTATGCCTAACGGGTGGAACGAAATAAATTTGCATTTAACAAAAACATAAAATGAACAATATAAATAGGAACATTAAAAAAAAAAAGCATGTTTATACAATAAGTTCAGATCCACATGGGATCCAAACAACATAAAATTATATATGGTTACTGTTACATCTTTCAGTGCACGTCAGGCAAGGTGAGATGGATATCAACAAGGGTAACCTATACATTTTCTTCAAAATGTTTTACTAAGAAGATTCTTTACTGCCTCTTTGCCAATGTCTTTCTCAAGCCCTTGATAATCTTTGAAAACCAGACCAAGTTCATAACCGATAGCACCAATGGCACAACAATTACTAATATCTGCCCAAAGGTGTGCATCTGCTCAACCTGTTGAATAATTGAACAATGCTATGTGATCCTAACCTTTATCATGTACACATTATTTGACCAGAAACAAGAAAAATAATGAGCCAATAGCAATATTCCCACAAAACAATATTACAGTATATACTACAACCTCGTTAAAATAATAGAGTATGCATCTGTCTCGAGTGACAAATAGTTATCCAACAAGGTGCCAATAAATCTAAATTCACTGGATCAACTTATACAATTTAGCCTCATTAGTTATTATATAGGCCTATGTATGTACATGTGTACCAGTGTATATATACACGATACACTACCATACTAAATATTGATCCTTGCACCCCAACAACACTCCAGCTCCCCACATGATAATCATAAATTACAATTTTAGTTGATAATGAGAAATAGATGTTTATAAAGTGATCTTGTAGGAAACACAGATCCATGATCTAGGCCAGTTATTATCCAAGAAAATATGCAGACATAAAATCTGCTACTTAAAAAAAGCACCAAACACCTGACAATTTTCAAATTCAGTGTACCAATAATTATTACCTGATCAAAGTGCAAGTAGACATGGTAAAACATGTAAACGAACAGAAGTATTCTGGCAACCTGCAGATAGACCATTTTGGCAAGCAAGTCCAATAAGGCAAGAATGAAAATTCTATATAGTCAACATGATATGATATCCCACAATAAGGGTTCTGGAAAAAACATGATAAAAGCTACATAAATATATTTCAAACTGCAATGATTTGACCCACCAGCCAAGCTATGAATATTACAACCCCATTGATGAGATAAGCTTTGGACCTTTTCATTCCAGCTGCATCGAGATACCTTCACAAGCACAATATGCACATTAACAAAGAAAACATTACATGACATATTAGAATTGAACTATAAGATCAAGATTACCATCTCAAATTGATCCCTGGAGTAGTTGTCTCAGAGATCAGGACCATGTATGTGTAAAGCTGTCCCTCCCCACTGAACATTGAATATGCTACTGCTACTAAAGAAAACAGATGATGAATCACCTGAACCAATGTTAATATGAAGTCAGGTTAAATCCTGACCATAATCATCTCCAGCTGGGTTCCTATTAAGTGAAATATCTTAAAATTGAATAAGAGAGTTCAACTTAATAAGACAGGCTGGCTTAAACTATGCAAGTTAAAAGATATTATCCTTACATACTCATATCCACCAAGAGAAGGAAAAAACCAAAATATCATCCCGAGATCAGCAATGAAGTAACCAACAGAAACCTGTCACAATAAATATCAATCATAAGAAATAAAGACTTTTCCACCAGATAGAAGAAACTGTTGCAGGTCAGAAGATGGGCTGACAATTCCAAAATTTGATTTGAATCATTACAAGTTAAAAATAGGAAGAATTACTGAAAAAGGAAATACTGGCAGAAGATATGAACACCAAGAAAATGAGATAAGTGATTAAGTCAAAATGTGGTTGTCAAACTGTCAATTGCAAAATAGAATATGGAAAAGAAATCATTGTATGTTAGTAGGAGGATATATCTTTGGGGAATCAACAATACTCATACATCTAGTCTGCATAAAAATACTCTTAAAGGCTTCTTATGCAAGGACTCCCGTAACCTCAACCAATCATTACATTCCATTAGATCCAAACAATCAATCTAATTGGAAAGCAATGTGATGTGACCTATTAAATAACCTAAACTTTTATAACTCGTGCACCGTAGACTTGAAGGAGAATGCAAAAGACACATAACATCAACTAAAGACCAGAGAATTAGCAATCAGTGGAAATGGTTTCGTAAGCTTAAAAGACATGCTTTGACCATATCTATTGAATGCCAGACAGAAAATGTAACAAGACTATTCAGAATTTCATGCTACTTTTGTACAAGTTCACAAAATTCTTACCTGTTAGAATTAAGCCCATGTTTCACATGTTAAACATGTGTCATAGCTGACTCATAGTGGTGATTACTAGATATTGTAATCACCACTTCATAAGACTTAGTGTTTATATTTAATTCAATCATGTATCATTCATGTACCACTATGTATATAAATACCAGTTTATTTGTGTGTGAAGATACACACAATTCCTTAAATCATCTCTAATTCTATATGATATCAGTAGAAGGTTAAGATCCTCACTCCATCGTGCATCACCAGTGATTTCTCGTGCCCGTTCCTATCCAAACAGCTGCACCTCCACCATCTGTGATTTTTCTGGTGATGCTCACCACCGTCGATGACCCAGAACTACAGCAGAACCTGCTGACCGGCCTAACTGCCGCCGACCCACCACCACACGCCTCCGCACGCGCCCCCACGTGCAGCTCCCACATTATGCTCATCTTCTCACGAGCAGGTGCATGCCACCTTCTCTGGCCACCATATTTCTTCGAAGACACCTTCGGCCACCCCTTTACCCCTTTCCAACCTCACCTCCCTCCTCCCAACCTATAACAACCCGCAACCCCATCTCACCTCTCTACTTTTTGCAATGTTACGAGAACCATTTCCTCACCCTCTGCCCCAGCCAACTCAGTGTTTCATCCCAGCCTATTAAGCTCTATTTTTACCTTCACCATCATGTCTACCTCCGGATCTGCCTCTGATGCACCTGCTATTGTCAGCTTCACCACCGTCCTATCAGACACATCTGAGGAGGTTTCCCTCTCTATCGCTGAGTATAATGAGTATACGTAGCTCAAGGCAGCCATGCAATTCACTATACCTGTCACTGAGACCGATAATCTTGTAGCCTTTCTTTCATAGCATTCATCTCTGGGACCTTGGATTCTTGATTCAGGCACTTTTGATCATATGTCTGGTAACAAATCCCTTTTCTCCCACCTTACCTATACAGATACGCTGCCTAGTGTCACTTTAGCCAATGGTTCACAAATCAAAGTCTAAGGCATTGGTCAAGCTAATCTCCTTCCCACACTACCTTTAAATTCTGTTCTTTTTGTATCTGGTTGTCCTTTTGATTTGATTTCCATTAGCAAACCCACTTGTACCCTACCTTGCTCTGTTATCTTTGCTAATGATTTTGTTCTTGTGCAGGATCGAGGTATCAGACAGACGATTAGAGTAGAACGTGAGTCTCGAGGCTTGTATCACCTTACCTTACCTGCATCTCCTATTGCATGTTCTGTCGTTCAGTCACCGGAAATCGTTCATCAACACTTGGGACATCCTAGCCTACAAAAAATTACATGTCATGGTCCCTAGCCTTTCTAAAGTGTCAACCCTAGGGTGTGAGTCTTGTCAATTAAGAAAACATGTACGAAGTTCTTTTCTTGAAAGAGTCAATAAACAAGCTGCATCTCCTTTTGCTTTAGTCCATTCAAATATTTAGGGTCCTAGCCATATCACTTCTACTTTAGGTTACCAATACTTTGTTACCTTCAATGACGATTTTTCTTGTTGTACTTGGTTATTTCTAATGAAAAATTGCTCTGAACTTTTTTTTATATTTAAAGGTTTTTGTTCAGAAATTTAGACTCAATTTGATAGCCCTATTAAAATTTTGCGAAGTGATAATGCACGTGAATTTTTTTTTTTTTTGCTTCCTTTCAATCTTTTCTGTATTCATAGGGAATTTTACATCAATCATCATGTGCTCATACCCCACAACAAAATGCTGTCACCGAAAGAAAAAATCGACACCTAGTCAAAACTGCTCATACTCTACTCCTACACTTCCATGTGCCACTTCGTTTTTGAGGTGATGCAATCCTTACCGCATGCTACCTAATTAGTGACATGCCTTCTTCCGTCCTCCAAAATCAGGTGTCACATTCCCTTTTGTTTCCTAAATAGGATCTTTATTCTCTTCCTCTTCGAGTCTTCGGGTGCATTTGTTTTGTACATAACTTCACTCCAGGAAAAGATAAATTGGTCGCCAAATCCCTAAAGTGTCTTTTTGTCGGATACTCTCGGTTGCAGAAAGGCTATCGATGCTACTCTCCTGATCTCAAAAGATATATTGTCTTTGCTGATGTCATCTTCTTTAAGACACGTCCTTTCTTCTCATCTACTTCCGATAAGTATCCTAACATGGATATTCAACTCCCAATTGGTCCTTATCCTTTTTAGGTCAATCCCACACCTATCTCAGCTCCTCCATTGCTCACATATCAACGGAGACCACAACCACAACAAATTGATGCCTCCTCAGACCCATGTGATCAGGAAATCATTCTAGTTGATGCCTCACGAATAGAACCAGCCTCTGATGCCTCACCAATCGAACCATCCTCCAACCCACCTTGTGACTCATCTTCTACTCCATCGCACTCTCCTGCTTCGTCTCCTGCACTGGAATTGCCCATTGCATTATGCAAAGGTATCAGGTCTACTCGTAATCCTAACCCCTTTTATGCTTATCATTTGAGTTATCATCGTTTATCTCCTTCCTATTATGCCTTTGTGTTCTCTTTGTCTTCTGTTTCTATCCCCAAAACTACAGGTGAAGCCTTATCTCACCCTGGCTGGTGACAAGCTATGGTTGATGAAATGGTTGCTTTTACACTCAAGTGGTACTTATGAACTTGTCCCTCTACCTCCTAGCAAAATGACTATTGGTTGTCGATGGGTCTACACTGTCAAGATTGGTCCTGATGGGAATGTTGATCATTTGAAGGCTTGCTTAGTGGCAAAAGGATACAAATAAATATTCGGCCTCGATTATGGAGATACTTTCTCTCCTATGGCCAAGATTGCTTTTGTTCGCCTCTTTCTTGCCATGACTGTCATTCATCATTGGCCCCTTCACCAGCTAGACATCAAGAATGCCTTCTTACATGGTGAATTACAGGAAGAGATCTATATGCAACAGCCTCCAAGTTTTACTGCTCAAGGATCACTTGACTTAGTATGTTGACTGCGCAGATCTCTCTATGGTTTGAAACAATCTCCTCGTGCTTGGTTTGGGAGATTCAGTTCTGTCATCCAGTAATTCAACATGACTAGGTGCGAGGCTGATCACATTATATTCTTCCGACACTCTTCACATGGCCTTTGCATCTATGTTGTTGTTTATGTTGATGACATTGTCATCACAGGCAATGATCAGGCTGGTATTTCGCAATCTTAAGCAACATCTATCCAATCCCTTTCAGACAAAAGATTTGGGCCTTCTCAAATATTTTTTAGGGATCAAGGTTGCTCAATCTAATACAAGCATTGTCATCACTCAGAGAAAGTATGCCTTAGACATACTTAAGGAAACTGATATGTTGGACTACCGCCCTAATGGATCACAACGTCAAACTGCTACCGAGTTAGGGGGAGCCACTAACAGACCCTGGAAGATATAGACGTCTAATCGGTATACTCAACTATGTTACAATAATTAGACCAGACATTACTTTTGTTGTAAGTGTGGTAAGCCAATTTCTGAATGCTCCTTGTGATAGTCATTGGGATGTCGTGGTTCGCATTCTTAGATATATCAAAAGTGCACCAAGAAAAGGGTTACTTTATGAAAATAAAAGCAATGCTCAGGTTGTTGGTTATTCTGATGCTGATTGGGCGGGTTCCCGGTCAGATAGAACATCAGCTTCAGGGTATTGAGTTTTTATTGGAGATAACTTAATCTCATGGAGGAGTAAGAAACAAAACATAGTTGCTAGATTCAGCACAGAGGCCGAGTATCGCGTTATGGCAGCAACAACTTATGAACTTATATGGTTAAAACAAATTAATTTGTGACAATAAAGTTGCTCTACATGTTGCTTATATCCCAATATTTCATGAAAGGACCAAACATATAGAGATTGACTTCCATTTTATCACAGAAAAGATTCTTTCAGGCGAGATCACGACTAGTTTTGTCAACTCCAATGAACAATTAGCTTATATATTTACTATGTCTCTCAGAGGGCCTCGAGTTGATTTTATTTTTAACAAGCTTGGAACATATGATATATATGTTCTAGCTTGAGGAAGAGTTTTAGAATTAAGCCCATGTTTCACATGTTAAACATGTGATACATGTGTCATAGCTGACTCATAGTGGTGATTACTAGATATCGTAATCACTTCATAGGACTTAGTGTTTGTATTTAATTCATTCATGTATCATTCATGTACCACTATGTATATAAATACTAGTTTATTTGTGTGTGAAGATACACACAATTCCTCAAATCATCTCTAATTCTATATTACCTAATTTCATATACGTGCAAGTTCCAATCCCCATCACAGGAAGAGTTTGAGAAGGTTTATCTATCAATGCAAGTCCCAATCCCCAAATAAATAAAAAATTTAGGAATCAAACACAACATTCCTGTCACCATTCTATAAATTTCTTACTCAACTATTTTGTACATGCATCTGAACCAGTAAACATCTCAGGAAAAGGTTCTGAAAATATCTACTTAAACTGTGCTTGATCTTTGCTTCAATGATGCAACAGGCATTATTTTCTAGTTTTGCATGTTCAGATTCCCTGCTCAGCTCTTAAAGATAATTTCTTAATCATCTCATTATGCAATTCTGCTGTTTCTTGTCTCAGCATGTCATTTTACAGTATCTGAAACTCCACTTCATCAAGTTATTCATCAAAATGTTAGACAAGATTGATTAAATTTCTATGCAAAGAAAAAAAAAATGGTGATCAAGGTGATGCTAATTATATATAAGCCTGCTTGTCATAGACTAATACACAAATAAACTTTATCTCCTCATTCCATCCATTAGGTGAACTTTATTTACTGAAGTTACCTTCAAAGTGACATAACAAGTCATTATTGCTTATCATAATCGAGACTTGCAGAGGAAAATAAAAAAGATTTAATAGACAATCCACCATTAATCTGAAGATATCCCGCCTTCTAGTTAAACCCAGATTTCTCTTTTACCATCACAATCAGCTATATTTGACATAAACTTGACAAATCAACTCTTTTTTTTGTTGTTGGATAAAACATAAGTCCACCTTCTTAGTGGATCTGGTTTTCACTTTACCAATTTGTAACCTAGAAACACAGGACCAAGAACAAAATATCCTGCCACAATGGGCTCCAATACTTATACATACAAAAATCATATGAAATGAACTGATACATATAAAAACAAATATATATAATTTCTGAATGGCAGCTTCAATTATCACAAGCTCTGAAGCTTGTCTTTGAACAGGAAACTACTCAATCCCATGTAAGATATAATAGAATGAGAAAATAGGCCCCATAGGTTTATCTCAAAAACCATAATAGCAATGGCAGGAACTCAGAAAGGATAAGAAATGACCCAAAAATAAAAAAATCCAGATCATTCTTACCCCCAGTGCAAGCGTCGACAACGAAGAGCTTCGAACTGTAATAAGTTCAGTAGACTGGTGATCAGAAAATAGATTTGAGTAAAACACCAAGTACAACGACATAGTTGTTATGAAAATGGCATGAATAGTTGATATAGCACTGCACAAAGAATAAAAATCCATAAACATCTTATATCATGAGAAACGAATGAACAGATTTTTTACAAAATGGTATCATCCAGTCACCGATTATTCCACTCAATACGTTGGATTTTTGAGAAGCTGGAATAGCTCTTAAAGTAATTAGTGCCAATAAGCTGAGTAAGATCATAGACCTGAAAACCAGGCAAAGGATATGTTTAAAGATAATAAAATGACGGTAACTTCAATATCTCCTAAGAAACATGCTTTAAGAAAATAGAATGACAACATAATATAATGCAACATACCATCTTGCAAGCAATAATGCCACCAATAACAGAAGTATATGGAATCAGAGAGTCTGCTAAGATATATTCCTTCACAAACAAATTAGCCTGGTTCTGGTAAGATTTGAATGCCATAATTTGTTTAGAAGCCAACACTGCAGCGCTACCCCTTGGCTGAGAAGTCTCTTAAAAATTGTATGTGCTTTCCTCCTTTTCTGCAGTCACCTTTTATGTGAACAAATACAAAGTTTGAAGGCGACACTAAAAAATTGTAAAGCCAAATACGAATCTGAACACGGCTTACCTATAAAAATGATTTATAAATTAAGGATAACAATAGCCATCATAAAAGTTACGTGTATTCAGGGAAAAAGAGACTTAGAAAATTCAATTAACTCTATGTCTATTGTGTGCCAAAGAGACTAATTAAGTAATTAACCTCTACACCTTCGTATGGAGGTTCCTAACCTTTACATTTTGTTTTGGATAAAAGATCAAAATGTTTCTTTATAAAATAACTTAGTCTTAAAGAGTATTTTAGTAACTTAAAATTGTCAAATTTAACGAAGAACATAGACTTTAATGATGAGAGAGATCTTAATTCTTCTCATTAAATTTAAAAATAAAAAGATAAAAAAAACAAATTAATTATTTTATAAAAATTAAAAATTACATAATTATGTCATTTAAATTTTTATTTTTATAAAATAATTAAATTTCTATACGTAATTAATTCATATACATAATTAAAAAGTTACATATTAAAAAATCTTTGAATGAATAAATTTGTATATATTCATTATTTAACACTCTTAACAAATTACATATTTTTTAATAAATAATAAACGCATATATAATAATTATTTTAATACATTTTAATATAAAATTCAATAATTAAAATTTAATCAGTAGAGTTAATAATAAAGTTTAAGTCTGTCTCTTCATTAAATGTAGATTCAAGAATTCTCTTTCTTCCTTAAAATCAACCTTTATTACTCTCTTTCTTTATAAAATGAGCTAACTTAAATTATTAAAGCAAAACAAAATTAATGATGAGATCTTGATGTAAAAAATTAAATAACTACAATACCTTAAGACTAAGTTATTTTATAAAATAAAAAAAATTGGTCTTTTTGTTCAAAACAAAATGTGGAAGCTGTTAACAAATAGAAAGAACTTTCTAATATCTTTCAGCATGTTTAACAAGGTGATTCCCTGAAAGAAACCACCTGATGCGCATCAAGAAGAAGCCATGAAAACAATCTTATCCCAAAGCAACCCTAAACGGGTAAGAACTTCCCATGGACAGTCCAATCATTTGGCTACAACCAAAGACACAACAAAATACCATTCAAAAAAAAGGTTCCATAATGCGTTTTTTACTTACTGCTGCCAAAACCTCTGAAATAAATTAATCAACAACAAACGCTCCAGGCTCTTTGTACATAATTTTTCACCAAAAACTTCAAAAAGTATATTCCAATTTCCAAAGGTAGCTGCTCAGCAATGTGAAAATAAGTAACAAACTAACAACAATATCACAGATCCTCAAACCAACAAAATCATTAATATCATCAGACTATGAATTATTCATCTCGAGAGGCTAGGAGAAAAAGGAAATTCTAATATGCTTCAATCTTGAAGATTGGTACTAAACGGTTGCAATTATGCATAATCTATTATCTTTTACTAATTAGACTATGCCTAATTGCCACGTGGGAATTTCTCCTTAAAATTAAGCTAAATTTTTCCCCGCACAATCTTCTTTCCCTGGCGCCTTCACTGTTTTCTTAGAGTATTTTCGTTTTCGTTTTCTTAAAGCACTGTGAAATGCAAATTCTAGAACTCACTCAGCTCTTTATCTTTCTCTCTCTTCATTTCCAAGAGTTTAAATTTGGAAGTCTTTGCTTGGAACAACGACTAAATTTGCGCGACCATCTCTTCGATTCCTCCGCCTCTGGCAGTGCAACCATTGCACACAGTGGTTCTGCCTCTGCCCCTGGCCCTTGCAGAGGCGCGGCTCGAGGAGCTGGTCACCAAATGGCAGCAACGATTGTGGCACGACTCAGTGCTTCCATCTCACTTGTTTTTAGTTTGATTTTATCATCCTATTTTGTTTATATTATTACCTTTATATTCATAGAGACTTTTCCAGATCTGTTTTGATGGATAATGTTATCTCTTCTGTTTTTAGATATTCAGATCTACAGGGGAAGCTTAGGAGTTCACAATTTTTGGTTTTTTTTTTTCTAGAATATCGGTTCTGTAAATATTTCTTCTTCATTTTTTTTTTAAGGAAAATCACCTCAGTAGAGTTTGACTGAGTTTTCTGCTTGGAAGACTCTGCTTCAGTTTGGGTTTCTGGTCAACCCACCATTACCGCATGTATTTGTATGCCAAGTCAAGGTTTCAGTGCTGGATTTGTCCAATATAATCTTATCATTTAAACACTTCAGATATTATTGATTCTCTACTTCAGTCTAGCAACTTCCAATTAATTGTTCAAATGAAAGCATAGCCTTAATACCAAATTCTTTAGCTTATCATCTACCTCAATCATAGTATATCAAGTTCCGCAATGTGTATTCATTTTTTTGCAAATCTTATTCAATGTCCGACTTTCATCCAACTCTTTTGTCACCATGTATTTTCTTATTGATCCTTTATTATTTTTTTGGTACAAACCCTTTTCTTATTAATTCTATCAAGGTCATTATTGGTTTTTCCCTTCTACAGAGTTCGCTTAGTTGAAGGCTCTCACTTTTCTACACTAGGGCAGTTTTGTCTCTCAGCTATACTTGACTACATTACATCGTCTCAGATATGTCCCTTATTTTGTCCAGTTCTCACCTGTATGCACTCAAAAGATAGAGACTGCAGGTAGTTGCAAGTAGTTGCAAGTAGAAGTTCTTTCTAATGTTTTCCATCAATACCAACTATTAAAGCAGAGGATCATTCTTCCACAATGTCAGTAACCTTGCTACTAGTTGTGTTTCTCTACTTTTTTCTTAACTGACATTAAGTACTTAATAATTAGAGATTTTATGCTGCTGAGGTTGTAGTTGCATTGGAGTACATTGTCAAGGTAGGCACATATGCATAATTGATATTTTATACATCCTGTCAATACCCAAATTTGCAGAAAATTCTTACGCATCTACATGATGGACCGTTTCTTTTTCTTTTTCAAAATCTATTTATTGTTTTGTTCATTTAGTGTAAACATTAAAAATTATAAATATAACTAGCTTACCTTTTGTTTTGTTTGAAACTTTGATAGAAATTTTGCTGATATTAATACTATCCATGCTGGTTCTTCATATGAGGTTATTGATGCTGAAAATTTTAGTATTGCTTATGTAAATTTGAATTGTATGACTAAAAAAAACACAAAATATAAAAGAAACATAATTAAAAATACCCGTAAATGTTACGGAAGCATAGATTAGTGCTAAATAATTCACATCAAACCTGCCAGTAACCACTCTAAATAACCATGCCCAAAAAAAAAAAAACAAGTTAGTCCTCTGAATATCAGTAACTGGTAAATTTTATGCAAAGCTGATTATTCAAAATAGTAATTAAAAAAAAAACTAGCTAGTCATTCATTCTATCCCACGCTTCCCCACCCAAAGAAACAGAACCACATATACAATGAGTGTAAAAAAAAAAATAATAATAATAAATAAACAAAAAAACAATCTATCTCAAAGAAATTTTTCATTTAAGAATTGAAGTTTAACCAAAATGCATTTCAGATAGGATTTTGAAAACAAGGGGGTCCCTAATTTCCACATCAACACACCATCAATACGATTCAATAAAAACAACAAAAGCAACAAAGTGACATCGTCTAAATCTTCAGATCAACCGAATTTGATTCCATGCAGCATTTTTCAAATCACCAACACATTTATTTCCCTTCCCACAAACAGAACCATTTTGCAAAGGTCAATAAAATAACAAAAACAAAAACAAGAATTTCTCTTTTCCCATTAAACTTGAGATAAAACCCCTTCATAAAATCAAAACGTTTCTCTGTTAAGAAATGAAACACTGTACCGTGTCGAACGATGATGCCGTGGGGATGTATTCTTGGGTTTCGCGAGTTTGCGGGATCGAAACTACGGAGGAATCGCGATCTTATACTGCGTCGTTTTGAATGCATTCAAAAATGGGTTTAAAAAAAACGCATTGATTGATTTGGAGGAAATATGAAAACCCCCAGAACGGTGGAGAAGGATGAAGATGAATAGATTATTAGATTGGATTAGAAAGAGATACCCAAAACAAATATGGTTACACAACTGCCAACCGTTATTTTTCTTTCTTTTTTGCCCTACAATAGGATAATTCTGAATCCATATAAATATAATCATTTGAGTTTTACTATTTTAGAGTAAAATGACACTTTAGTCCATCAATTATATTTAAGTCTGCGATTCTGTTATATATATAACTCTGCGATTCTGTTATATATATATATATATATATATATATATAACAGAATATATAAATATATGATTTCGTAAAAAAAAAATGGTTTAAATATAAAATATATTTTATAAAAATATTTTTTATACATTTTTGAATAAAAAATAGCTCAGGTCACCAAGATGAGATGAAATTTTAGAATAAATCACTTTAGATGACATATACATATATATATATATATATATATATATATATCAGAATCATGACCTAAATATAATTTGATTTCGTAAAAAAATGGTTTAAATGAGAGTAAAATTATATTTTATTCCTAAAAATATTTTTTTATACATTTTTGAATAAAAAAGTAACTCAGGTCACCAAGATGAGATGAAATTTTAGAATAAATCATCACTTTAGTCTCTGAATATTTCATGACATAACACTTTAGTGTCTAAAAAAAATTTGCACTCACGTTAGTCTTTGAAGGTTTTGAAATCCTATCATTCTATTAACCACGCATATGAGATGCTAACAGAATTGCTTAGTTGTCAGGTTAAGTGTCATCTAGGATCCCATTTGTCCAAAGCATTTTTCCTAGCAAAACGCACTCTGTTGGAGGAGAAGAAGTGGCATTGGATAAAAGGGGAAGAAGTAGTGCTGCTGGGTAGATCCTGATTCTATGGTGGCGTAGCTAGACAAAATGAAGGAATTGGCGTAACATCATTCCCCACACACGCTAAAAAAAAGTTGTATCCCCGCCCAAAAATCCCTAATCTTCTTCTTTCACATTTTCTTATAGGGTTTAGGGTTTGCTAGAAAATGGGAGGAGATTTTGTGCATACGTCAGAGATAAGCTTTAGCATCAGTGGTTCATCCGTGATGGGGAATAGAGGAGGTGCACAAATTTCTTCCGAGAAATGTGGATGCGGACAATAGGTTTTGATTTATACTTCGAAGAAGACAATGAGCTGTGGTCGTTGATTTCTTATGCACCCTTTATGGAGAGATAAACAACAGACTTGTGACTTTTTTCAATGATTGGATGATAAAGGTGGAATAGTGGATGAAAGGGTTAATATGAATGAGGAAGAAATTAGTGAACTTAGGAATAGAATTGTGTTGTATGAGGAAGAACTGCAAAAAATGGAAACTAGTGAGTGAGATTTTGTTTGTTTTTTTGCTTTTTTTTTGTTTTATGTGCTATGGGTTGTTTAGCATATAAATGGGATTGAGAATGATTCATTGTGTGAATCAATTGTCTCACAATTATGATGTAATTGTTCAGTTTATTATAATGTGATTAATGGAATCTGAGTTGGAAGAAGTTGTCTACATAATAATACTTCATTACTTTATGTATTCATTAATATTGGAAAACAAAAATTGTGTACAGAATAACATATCATGACCATTACTATAGATTGCATATAATTGTATAATTTGTCCATTCATTAATATTAGAAAGCAAAAGGCATAGGAAAACATGTCAACTCCACATGGGTTACAAGACAACATCCAACATGGTGCTTAATCTAAAAATCAAAAAAAGAATATTCTAAATCCAAAATCCAAGTCATGGTTCATTACATTACACCCAAAACACAAAAACATAAAGCTTGTCATGATTCAATTGCAGTAATTCCACTGCTGCTAGATGAAGCCTGTGATGAAATGATTGAAGACAACCTTGTGCTATTGCCTTGACTTGCTATTATAAGGGTTTCTCTAGTCACACAAGGCCTGCCCCTCTAGTTGAAATCTGCTATGGGAATATTTCTAGGAAGGTTCCTTACTTCTTGAGGTGGTCTAGTTCTTGATTCTATGAATGGTGCAGGTGGCTTGAAGTTTGGTCCTTTAGAGGGTGCATTGCCAATCCCTGAGATTCATTACTACATGTTTATCAAGTAATGGAAAATAATTAGCCAAAATGTGTCTATAGAAATAGAACAAAACCTAACATGGAAAAAGTTTTTTTTACCTGCTGCTGTGATACAGAATTTGCATTAGCTTGAGATTGTTGAGTATTTGGCTCAAGTTCAATTTAAGCACTTGATTCAGGTTCTGTTTGAGTTGCAGTAAATTGGGAGTCTTTTGTCTTCTTCACTTTTTTCCTTGTTTCATTCACTGGAGCTAGCTGACAACCTCTACTATTATGACCTGTCCTTCTGCATTTTGTACACTTAGTTTCCTCATGCTTTCGCTTTAGCTTGTATGAGTTTTCAGGTTCATCTTGGTCCTTCTTCCTTTGTTTTTTAGGTCTTCATGGTTGCCTCTTAAATGATAGTGGACCAATTGGCTCCCCATTGGTTGTCTTCCAATATTTTTGGCTTGCAACAGGCTGAATGTAATGCTCGTACAACTTATGATAGGTATCCATTGAATACCATGGGTGCACAAAATGTTCTGGTTGCAGATTGTTGTAGGAAAGTGCTGCTATGACATGCATACAGGGGATTCCACTCAAATCCCATTGCCTGCAGGAGTAGGTCCCTTCACCAATGTCCACTGTACATTTTCTAGGATGATATACAACCTCAAACTTATATCCTGCAGAGTCTCCTATCCATATGGGTGTCCAATTTCTACTTGCTTTTCTATTTCCTTCCAACCTACTATGAGCTTTTGGTATGATTGGGCCTGTGTATCTTATTGGCCTCAAATGTTCATCTACCATTTTCCTCATTATATGAGTCCTTATTTCCTCAGTCATGGTGAGTATTGGCTTTCCTTTGTACTTAACTATGGCCTTATTGAATTGTTCGCAGCTATTATTAGCAAATTGTCACATTTGGTGAATGGAAAGTATCCTGCTTTACTCTAATGCTCAAGTGGAATTTTGCATAACCACTTCCAAGCAATCTCATACTTACTCTTCATAACCTCCATCTTCTCCTTAAACTCCTGCATAGTAATTGTCCTAGCAATCTGCCAAACCATGTCTCTCATATCCTTATTCTTGAATACCTTGCACAAAATCTATGTCTAACTCCAGGCATGACCTCCTCCATTGCAGGTAATGAACCCTAAACAAAAGCAGTGATTGGCAGAACTCAATCAATGGAAAACCAAACAAACAAAATATACAACAACAATTTGAATTCAAAAAAGGCATACTTTCTGTTGATCATTGATGAACTCTTGTCCATGTCACCTATAGTCTCTAATGTCATCCAACAGAATCTCCAAGAACCATTTCCAAGAGTCTTTAGTCTTCATCTCCGCAATTGCATATGCAATCACATAATAAGCATTGTTCCCATCCATAGTGACAACTGTTAAGAGTTGACCTCCATAATACCCTTTTAGATAGCACCTATATAAGCCTATGAAAGGCCTACAGCCAACCTTCAAACCCTTCTTACAAGCATCCAAACACATATAATCTTTTAAAGGAAGGCATTCTAGTGAATGGGTTTTCTAGGTCCACTAGTAGTTTCAAAAGTGGAACCAGGGTTAGTTGTTGCTAACTCATCCACATAATTCCTTAACTTTGAGTATTGCTCCTTCTCTGAGCCTTCTACCAATTCCCTTGATATCTTCATGGCCCTATATATTTTGACATCATTACAGTGGACATTGAATTTTTCTTTAATGTGATTATATGCTTCCTTGACTGTCAAATGTGGTTTAGTTCTCATCTCTAAAATCATCTTCTTTGCAATCCAATGCCTAGTTGCTTTGGTATTCCTAAATTGCCTACAACATGTGTGGTCATCACAAAAAAGTTTTAACTTGAAAACTTCCTGTTTCATTACTTTAAGAACAAAAAACCTCCCATGGACACCCTTCCCTCACACATTTAGCTCTAGTCCTTACTTTATCATTCTTCACAAACCTGTACTCCCTTCCTAGTTCCATATTGTACATCTCATAGCTTCCCTGAACACATCCAGACTTCGGAATTCCATTCCCAACTCTAGTGAAACTTCTCCAAAACTTACAGAGACATTAAATTGAGGGTAGACCTCATTGGAGTTGTATTCCTCATCAGATTGGTACATATCTGGACACTCCTCGGAATACCATTTATCTTCTGCATTATCCTGAGACTATGTATGTGATCTAAGCTTGTCATTTTGTCTGCGAGCCTTGGTTGTCACAATTTCATTGTCCACAGCTTTGCCTTTTCTCCTATTAGCAAAGTTCATATGCTCATGGTCCATCTCATCCTCTGTGGTATCAAAATATTCAACCCCTAGCCTATATGTTTCATCCTCTTCAGTATCATCATAGTCACTTTCAGTGGTTTCCTTTGCACCCTCATCTACATGTTTAACATGTGCATTATCATCAGCAGCAAGGTGGATTCTGCATGAGGAAGGGTTCCTGGCAACAGTAAGGTGATTGGCTGTAGCAGGGTGAATTCTGTGTGAGGTAGGGTGCCTGGCAGTAATAGGGACATCGGCTACAACAGAGTGATTAGTAGCAGCAGGTTCACTAGCAGCAGCAGGGTCATTAGCAGCAGCAACAGTAGGGTGGATTCTGCATGAGGATGGGCGCCTGGCAGCAATAGGGTGATAGGCTGTAGCAGAGTGGTTGGCAGTAGCAACATGATGAATTCTACGTAAGGAAAGGCACCAAGAAGTAATAGGTCCTTTGGCAGCATATTCAGGTTGAGCAGCAGTAGGGTCATTGGCATATTCTTCACCAATTGCACTAATAAGATTAGGGTGATTGGCAGCAGCTTCACCACTTGCACCAGTAGGATTTGGGTGATTAGCAGCAGCTTCACCAATTGCACCAATAGGGTTAGGGTGATTAGTTTCACTAATTGCACCATTTGCTGCATTAGGAGCAGTAGCTTCATCATTTGCACCTTCACCATCAACAGGTTCACCAACAACAGGTTCACCAACAGCGGGTTCACCATCAGCAGGTTCACCATAACCAGGTTCACCATCACCAGGTTGACCGTCAGTAGGTGCACCTTCAAGTGGATATATGACCTGCATAGGTTGTTCCCATAGCACCTCTATAATTTCAAGTTCTTCTTCCCCACCCTATTGTAACCCTACCCCACCACTTTCTCCCTCTGGTGGTAGATTCCTTGCCACACATTTGTCAAAATAAATATCTACTTCCTCCCATTGAGCACATACTTTCATCAACTTTATTGAATCCTTGTCATTGTTTAATGGCCTTAAGCCATCTCTCAAAGACAACTTAGGAACAACCGAGAAACATTGGTCGTATGATGCCTCCATACCAAAGTAATGCCCTTTAAACAGTGAGTTTATAATAGGAATTGAAAAATAATCCAAGTCAAAACATCTTCATACTTCAACTTCTCCATGAATATACCTATTTTTAGATCTATTAAATTGACCCCCTAGGTGTAAAATTAGGTCTACCTTATTTGCCATTATACTCTGCATCCAAATAAAGAAACACAAATAAACAAATAAAGCCAATCAATACTACAAGGGACCACAGGAAACACTATCTTAATCACACCAAACACAGACAAAAAAAAAAAAACTTTAATCATACCAAACCAACACAGAGGCCACAAGAAACAATACAACCAACAACCAAAAAAATATAAAAGAGGGAGAGGGACCACTTTTGTCTTCCATGGACCACGCAAGGTTTCCACACATGGAGAATCTTTGGGGAAAAGCATGCGCTGAGTTCGTACCTGAGAAAGGCAGCAACAGACACAATTCGTGCCTCAAAAGCTCCAATTGATGGTCTTAATTCTCACAATCACAACTCAACCCACTGTGGCATGATGATTTTGATCAGAATATTTGGGAAAACAAATTAGGGTTTATTTTGGGCTGAGTTTTGCATAAGCAAGGGCTTTAAATTTTTGGGGGTGATTTCTGAAGAATTGGGGAAATCGACACGGTGCATTTTGATAAGGTGTTTTGCCTGAAAAAAAACTCACAATCACAACTCAACCCACTGTGGCATGATGATTTTGATCAGAATATTTGGGGAAATAAATGGGTTTATTCCTAGATAAGTACTTCAAATTTTTGACGAAGAATGGGAAATTGACACGGTGCATTTTGATAAGGTGTTTTGCTGGAAAAAAAATGCTTTGGACAAATGGGATCCTAGATCTCAGATGAGTGGTTAATAGAAGGATTTCAAAATCTTTAAGGACTAACGTGTGTGTAATATTTTTTTTAAGAACTAAAGTATTATGTCACAAAATATTCAGGAACTAAAGTGATGATTTACTCCGAAACTTTATTATCCTCCCATCATATGACAGTGATTGAACACACAACGCAATTTGCTTCTATTGCATTATCTTATGCAAGTTCTTAAAAAGATGCTATGTTATTAATTTAATCTTTTATTTTTTTGGTCTTTGATTAAAGTATTTACATAGACATTGCTATGAGACTAATTTCCAAGAAATATGATAGTTAGGTAAAGTATTATCTAAAATGATAGTTTCAAAATTTGAATTTCTAACATTATAAGTTAGGTTCACCTAAAATCACATTTTACTTTTACTACGATCATCCACCAACCACTGTTGGATTAGTTGTGTTAATAAAATCTTTTAATTAATTTTATCTATTTATCAACTTAATCTCTGAAAATTCAAATCTCTAATATTTTAAATATTTTCATCAAATCTAGTCACTACATCATTCACCTTTCTAATTTAGATGAAGCGACTAAAATATCAAAAATTTAAACTTTATTGGATAAAATTAATTTATAACGGATTAAAGGACTTAAATAGAGTTTTTCTCTTTAAATAATTTAAAAATTAAATTGTATACAGGTTAAATTATGAGTGATGTATATTTTCAAATATCGAAAATGTCATTTTATTCTTTGATTTTTAATTTAAAAATGTTTTTTTTTTTACTTTTTGTGCCCATTTATAAAAAAATTTGTCAAATATATATAAAATTGTTTTAAAGTTGTATAACTTTGTTTTTTTTAAAAAAGCTTCTATTTACGGGTATAAAACTATCATGATAAGTTGTTGTATAAATAATTTTAAATATTAATTTTATAAATGCCTGCATATTAGTTTAATTCAAAATGAATGTAAAAAATAATTCCATCAACCGTTTAAATTAGAAAACCATTATAAGAAAAACAAAATAATCAAAACCGAAATCCCCAACTGCTGCAATGCTGCTAAAATTGAAGTATACCTGATTGGACAATATCGCAATATTTTAAAAAATTGCCACCTTATTTTTATCATTTTTTTAATTTTTAAGTTTTGTAAAAGAAATAATGAAAATAACTTTTTTTTTTGTTTTCATAATTTCTTTCATAAAACTTTGAAAACAGAATATAAAATAAAAACAATATGATATTTTAGTAAATAATGTTTAAAACATATCAACTAAAATTAAAAATAGAAACGAAACAAAACATCTCAAAATGAAATAAGCTACAAAATTATCCTAAACATACATTACCAACAATCTCATTATTTGTACACTCATTCTTGATATTCACTTTTAACACCCATATCAGTAGTGATCAATGTGGTAATATGTGATGATTCGAATTACTTATGTGATAATCTTTTTCTATTATACATAGTAAATTGAAATTAGAATTCATCAAATCTTACACACAGATCATTATTTATCTTATAAGTATTCATTACTTATTGAAACACATTTTTTAATACAAAATCAATAATGTGGTGATCAATAAAGACATAAGTGATGATCCTTATTACTTATGTGATGACATTCTACTATTTTTCCTAACTTAGTCTAATTAGAATTCACCATATCTAACATAAGAATCATCACATATTTTAGAGACATTCACCACATCCTATGAGTGTCAAAAAAATAAGTGTACAAAAAACATTTTGCATTACCAAAGACAGCCCAGAAAGGAAAATGCAAACCTTTGAAGCCAGACATTTTTATTTCTTAATTTATTATTGGAAATAATATATACAGAATGATACAATAAAAGCATAGTACCCTGGTTAAGCCTCAGATTTGATAGGAATGTTCGAATGAGGTATTTTACAAATTACATCCACGTATTTAAACAAATTAAAGAACCTTCAAATTCAAACGCATTCATCAAGAGAGTTCACAATTGGCTAGTTAATAAAAAGAACTAGAAGGTAATTTTCAGGGCCAGCTTTTACCCAACCTTACATCAAAAGATCAAACACCTTTTACCTTGGACCCATATTTGATTAAGATCCCTACAAACAAGGTATGTCATAGTATAGGTTGCAATTCACTACTAGAAAGAAGCCTCCTCTCACATATGCTAGCTCTATACAAAAAGGTGATATGCTTCAACTGAGTTCTCAGTCATAGTCCTCCAATGATGCCTTCTGCAAGCCCCTACAGATCCAAGGATCCTCCAGATACTTATCAAGCAACTCATAAATCATTTAGATAAATTGGAAAATGGATATCATGATTCATGAGTCACGACCCCCAACCACAGAGAACTACAAACATTAAGGCAGTATCTATAATCAAAGTACATAAAAAATCTTAAGCTTCTTGGCATACTTTACTGCTAGTCCACAATCGTACAGACAAAATCAGATACCCACTTGCATTTAATAGTCAATACTAGTACCAGCTCAGGAATTTTTTCAGATGTCCACGATTGGAGTATAAGAAAACCGTTTAACAGGAATAATACCTAGACAGATAATTTATTTAACCAATTATTTGATAGATTGTTAGCATACCACCAATTAAACAGGTGTATTATAGGAAGAAAAAGAGAAGAAGCGGAGGATCAGAGTCTCACGTGAGCAGTACATGTTAAGTGAGCATTGAAAGCAAGGAAAAGGGGGTATAACCACCTGCACACATGGCAGGAGGCATGAGTTGCACACGGAAAGGCTTAGTTAGTTAAAGAGGAGATAAAAGAGAGAGGGAAGGGAAAAAGAACGTGAAGCCAGAAACTGAGTGGTGTAAAAGGTATCAGTGTTCATTTTCATTTTCCAGTTTATTTTCTTTTTACTCTTGCTGTTACTGCAACTGATATCACTCTGGTATCGGTAGCAGAAATGATAACACATAGCATTTCCTTGTTGAATTCTGGTCCAGTTACTATCATATAGACAAATTTGACAAAATGATGCAACAAGTGCATAACCAATGTAGAAAGATTTTATACAAAAGGATTCCTTACATGGAGTTGTAGAGGGAAAAAAAAAAACTTGGTGCACAATAACTCGATAATATCTGAGATAGAACACATGGAAATAGCTAAAGTAAGTGAAACACATAATTAACCCCGCCCAAAAAAAAAAATAGAGCTGTAAATCTTTCCAACTGTCGAAACTGAAACATTTTTCCATCCTTCCAACCAAACCAATTCAAACCAAGGAAGCAGATAGCTTACTCAATGTATCTCCATACCTGCACCTACCAGATTTACTACACCAAAAAACCAAGTAGGATGATATTTTAAGATATACCAGCTTCAATAAAGGCATCAATAATATCAAAGAAGAATAACTGATGGCTAACAGTGTTCCCCAACACTATTCATACAGATAAATCTATAAACCCAAACCACATCTTTCTCACAATATCATCATATTATTTCTTTTGGGATAGTAACATCTCAAATTATCACCAGTGAGAAACAGAGGCAAAGATGCAGTCCATAAACTAGGAAGATTTCAACAGTCTTTTGGGCGCGTAATTGGGTTCAGAAAAAGAGATTAAACATGCCTTCACTAGAAATTATTTCCTAAAAATCCTCTTTCTTATGATTAAGAAGATTTCGATGGTCTCTTGGGCACCTAATTGGGTTCAGAAAAAAAATTTAAACATGGTTTTACTAAAATTCTTTGCTAAAAGTCCTCTTTCTTATGACTTTTAAGAGGAATCATCTATTTCGTATCCGAATATCAGGCCGAACATCTGATAATATACTCAAAATAATAGCTAAATTGAATCACGTTAAACATGAGGAGTATGTAATAATAATTTGTATTTGACTTATTACCTAAAAAGGTAAGAAATAAAACTTTCCAAGTATGAAAATATGCTTCCACAACCACAATGACATTATCATTTTGAGCAGCTGCCATATCATGTTCCACCTACACTACATTCCCCACCGAAATTTTCAGCCATAAGTGCCAAATCATACTAGCACCTGATCAGCCTGTCAGAGAAACAACGTATTGAAAATCTATATAGAAAAATTTTATCAATAACCAGTTCATCTATTTTTTTCTGCACACTTGGAGGACAAAGTTGAAAACATGTACGTCGCAACTTTTCTCTTACAAATATCACTCTGAAGACATGTCAGAATCCTCAATCCATAAGAGGTTTGAGTGAGCAAAACTGAAAAAAAAAATAAAAAAATCTCATATTTACCTACCAAAATTACAATTAAGAAGGGCTATTCAGCATAAATTCTAAGTAAATGATATTAGAAGTTTATGCCAAGTCACCAGTATAGAATCAACATTAATAATATTATCTTGTATTAGAAAAAAAAACCCTAATTTTGACTTATGATAATAAAGATAAGTACGTCACTCTTTTGGCAGAAATTTTACTTGATATCCTCATTAAAGAAATGAAAGAAATTTTTTCGAATATATTAATTCTAAAATTTATGACATATCAAAATATATGATGAGTTTTAGGGTTACTTAGAAAAGACGCCGACAAATGAATCATTATTGAAACCCTTAAAAGCAATCTTGATGAGAGAGATATATATTATTCATATTCCACAGTAGTTGCTCACACATCAATATCAATGGGACAACTGTACGTACTAGAGTGGTTAGAAATAGAGGTCTCTCTCTGTATATATAGAATAAATAAAATGGGTTAAACCTACCCACTATAGTATATTCATATATAAGACCCATAAAACAATTTGAGTTAAACAAAATATTTTAATAATTTTGACATCCAATTAATATGAGTTTTATAAAATTATAATATGATTTATGTTAGTTCATAAAAAAATCATAACATTCTCCTACTTAGACGACATAAGCCATATTACATTATTTTAATAAGAAAACAATTCTCCAGATTAATCAAACAATATGTGGCTACAACATGATGTTAAAATCGAGTTAGCGCTCTCAACAACAAGTCCAAAATGAGATTACAAGCATCTCAACAATGCAAAAAATCATTCTCGAATGAGTACTGATATCATACATGCAAGATACTCATATCCCAATGACCCAACAAAATGTAGTACATAGGTAATTGGAAAACACATCCAAAATTGCATGTCAATATGTGATCAAAATGCATTTTTCAACAAAATGGCCTCATGCATCTGTCCAAGATGCTTTATGAGATATAACAAACATCTCAGCACAATAACAAAATGAGACTAAGTCCAAAATGTCTCCACAATATGTCATAATATGAACAAATAATACTGCACAAATAATAATAACAATATTATATTGTAATGACAATAATAACAACATAATTGTTTAAGGTCTCGATACATAATCACAAAATGAGGTCACAATAAAATTACAAAATAAACTATCATAAACTTACAACATATAAAAAACCTCATTATACCCATATGGGTCACATGATCAACAAAACTTTGACAGATAAACCTTTGGTTAGGGGATATGTAACCATAAGTTATGTAGGGATATACTCGACATAAGTTTGAAACTCTTGAATATTCTCTCTAACAAACATATACTTTGTGTCAAAAGCTTTAAGCGCTTAAAACTCTTATTGATTTAAGATAAGCACACTACGTCAGAGTTATCACAATAGATAGTAAGAGGCTTGGAAATACTCTCCATAATACGAAATTCAGTGATCAAATTTTTCAACCATACCGCTTGATGCATAGCCTCACAACAAGCTATATACTCTGCCTCTATAGTAGAAGTATTCGTAAGTGTCTGTTTAATACTCTTTCAAGAAACAACTACTACTCCCAACATAAAGATATATACCCTAATGTGGACTTGTGGTCACCTAGGCAACCACCATAATTAAAATTAAAATAGTCAATCACCTCAAGGTAATCCAACCTCATATAAGTTGACATATGATCTTTAGTACCATTCAGATACCTCATGATTTGTTTTGCAGCCTACCAATTAGCCACACCAGGTTTGCTCAAGTATCTCTCAAGTACACTAACAACGAAAATAATATTAGGACGTGTACAAACTTAAGCATACATAAGGCTGTCAACAGTAGAAGCATATGGGACATTCTCGATTTCACCAACATCTTTATCATTTTGAGGACACTGGTATTAAATAGTCTTTCACCCTTTTAAATGGGTGTAGCACAAGGATTACAAGATTTTATATTAAATCTATTCAGAATCCTTTCAATATAAGCTTTCTGAGATAAGCCAAAATGCCACGAGATCTGTCATGGTGAATCTCAATGCCCAGTACAAAAGAGGATTTTACTGACTTTTCCAACTCTAAGGATCTTCCCTTTATTATTGTCTTCATAGGTTACATGTCCATGATTCTTGGGAACAAGGAAGGAGAACTTGGAGTCATCTCTAGTCATGTATTCGGAGCAACTACTATCAATATATCAATTTGAGCTCTTGGCCTTTAAGTACACCTACAACACATATTTAGTTTTTAACTTTTGGTACCCAAATTTTCTTGGATCCTTGTGTGTTAGTTTTGGGCATGGTGCCCTTGGGGACCTAAACAATTCTATTCCCAATTTTAGTGTTCGTGTCACATTACATATTGAAACACTATGCTCTTTCTTCCCACAATGAAAATATTTAATAAAAAATCTACTTGAAGTACTTGAAGAAACAAAGAAATTTTTGTAGAACTTTTGCTGATTTTTGGGATTATACCCTAAACCAGCCTTTTGAAAAATACATCTTTGTTTTCCTAGCAAAATACTCAAATTATCTCTTCCAAATGTGAATTTAGAAATGATATTTTTCAAATCCTCAATTTCTTTCTCAAAAGCTTTATAAGATGAGTAAGATGAAGATGTAGATGCATTTTCATGTGAAGAGCAAGTTATGCAAGAATAGTTATCATCAATTAGTCCTACAATTTCATTTTCAATTTTGAGTTCTTCAATCTCCTTGTTTAAAATAATAATTTTGTTTTCCAAAGATGAGATTGTTTTCTTTGATGCAGAAACTAATTTTGTAAGCCTTAGGGATTCATCATGCAACTCTTCAAAAGTATCTTGTAATTCACTATAGGAAGGGGAAGAGCCAAGATTAGAAATTACCTCCATGTCACTTTCTTCTTTTTCTTCTTCTCCTTTGGCCACAAGACATAGATGTGCTTTCTTACTATCTGAGCTATCTGTGGAGTCCATGTCATTATCATCTCATGCTATGTAGGCTATTATTCCTTTTTTTTCCTTAGAGTGTCTCTTTTCAAATTTCTCCATATTCTTTTGATAACTGGGACACTTCATCTTCATGTGTCCCAACTTTTCACATTCGTAATAAGTTGGAGTTGATGAAGTTCCTTCTCCTTTATAAAAAGTCTTATTTGAAGGGATTTGAATTCCCTTTTTCTTGAGGAATTTTCTAAACTTTCTTACTAAGAGACTAAGGTTTTCCTCATTTAGCTCAAGGTTTTCGATGTCATCTCCATTATCATCATCTATTGTGGAGGAAGTAGTCTTGAGTATGATTCTCTTCTTCTTCTTGTCATGCTCCTCATTTTGATTATGTATGTTTAGCTCCAACTCATGTTCTTGAAGCTTTCCAAAGAGAGTGGCTAGAATGATTGTTGAAAGGTTCCTTGATTTTGCAATAACTATCATTTTGGGTTGCCAATTTTTGCTCAAACATCTCAAAACCTTGTTAATAAGATATTTATTGAAAAAAAATTTTCCCAATAAAGCAAGATGATTTATAATATGTATGAATCACTGTTACATTTCTTGAATGCTTTCTCCTTAGTTCATTCTAAAAAGTTCATACTCATGAGTAAGAATATTTATCCTTGACCTTTTCACCTCACTAGTACCCTCATGAGTAACTTGTAAAGTGTCTCACATTTCTAGGGTAGTCTTGTAATTTGAAATCCTAAAGAATTTATCATACCTCAAAGCTGTGGTAATGATGTTCTTGGTTCTCAAATTATATTGGACCTTTTTCTTGTCTTTGTTAGTCCATTCACTTCTTGGTGAATTAGTCCAAACACCATCAACAATTTGTGTGGGAACAAAGGGGCCATTTTCAACAGCATCCCACACATCTAGATCAATAGTTTCAATAAAAAATTTCATACATTCTTTCTAATAAGCATAACCATCCCCATTGAAAAAAAGTGATCTATTTATAGAAGATCATTCTAATAAAAAACCATTTGAAAAAATCATTTTCTCTTAAAGCTGCTAAGCTCTTTATATAAGAGTTTAACTCTAATACCACTTGTTACCAAGTGGTTTCAATACTCAAGAGGGGGTGAATTAAGTTTATAAAAATCTTTAGAAAATTTTTCACAAACACTTTAAAAGTAATTTTCATTGAAGTTATTTTTTAATTGAGGTGAATGGATAGAGAAGATAAAATACCCCACTCACAATTAAACAAACCAAGATAAAAAATTATTCAAGCAATCATACAAAATTAAAGCACAAATATAAAAGAGTTTGAGTTTAGAAGAGCAAACACAGTGTTTATTTTGGTTCAGCCACCAGCCACTTGTGACCTATATCTAGTCCTCAAGTAATCACCTGAGATTTTTTCACTGTCAATACAAGCTTGAATTGGTGTTTGCTACCATTACAAACCAAAGCACTTTTCACACCTTGAGATGCCTCACACTTGTGCTTGAGCCTCAATAGACAGAGATACCTCACCTTTACAATTTCTTGAGGGATACCTCACCCTCTTTACAATGAATCAAAGTATAGAAGAAAAGAAACTCTCACAAAAGTAATTAATACAAATTAAAGTCCTACGAAGCTCTTAAAGATATCTCAAGTATTTGACAAAATATAGCTCAAAGATTGAAAAGATGAATCACGGATGAAATCTTTATAAAAGATGTTTATCAATGGTGGTTCTGTGTAAAAGATAACCTAAAAGCATGTATTTATAGTGTTCTAATAAAAAGAGTCGTTGGGAGTAATTTATTTAAGCATTAAATGCATAAAAAAGAACTATTGCTGGCTTTCAGGCTCATGGTAATCGATTACCAGGAGGTGGTAATTGATTACCAAGCTCTTAGAACACCTTCTGGGTTTTCTGGGCAAGTGGTAATCGATTATCAACATGTGGTAATCGATTACCAAGCCTCTGACTTTTGAAAATAAGGTTCTCACATGACTGTAATTGATTACCAGGCCTTGGTAATCGATTACCAACTTCCAAAAAAGCTGTTAATTGATTACTAAGTCATTGGATGATATTACAATAATCCTAGAACCTATTTTTGTGTCCAAAATAGCTTGGTAAATATTTCAAACTTTAGAGAACTTGGATTTTAAAAGAAACAATCTTGATTTTTACAATCCAATATTAAAAACATCATTTGTTAAGAAATTACCCACCAACTAAAAATACTTTTCAAGAAAAGCTTTAAAAAAATGTTATAAATCATTTTGAGATATCTAAGAGGCTTCTCATATAAAAGACTCAATGTCCTATAAATTGTACCATTTAATCTTCTCTTGGACTTAGTCTTTAGCTTGGCTTTGTTATCATCAAAACTCTCATGATCTTCATGACATAAGCATTCACACTAGGGATCTTAATCACAAAGCTTACTAGGCTGTGAAGCAGTGTAACATGAATGTGGATGTAGTTGGCATTCATAGGAAGCTGCAACTTCAAGAACTTGAGGAAATCAGGAATGATACATATGAGAATGCTAAGATACACAATGAGAAAACAAAGCTTTATCATGATCAACAAATTTCTAGGAAGCAATTCAACATTAGCCAGAAGGTTCTCCTATTTCATTCTAAGCTTAAACTTTTTCCTGTTAAGTTAAAATCTAGATGGATTGGTCCTTTTGTTATGACTAATGTATTTCCTCATGGCGTAGTAGAAATCCAGTCAATTGATATAGGAAATATCTTCAAGGTGAATGGCCATAGACTGAAGCCACATTATGTACTGCATATGACTTATTGTGAGGAATTAGGGCTAGATGAGCCCTCCATCGAGATTTTGTGAGCAAACATGATGGTATCAGGCTGAAAGATAATAAAACAAGCGCTTACTGGGACGTAACCCAATGGATAGGGATATTCATTCATATTTGCTTTCTTCTTCCCTATTTCTTTATTTTATTATCTCTTAAGGACAATGTCAGGATTAAGTGTGGGGGAGAAGGCTAGAGTAGTTTTTTGTTTGTTTTATTTTTTGTGTTATTTCTAAGTCGGCTTAAGTGTCTTCCTGAGTTTGGAGCCTTTGTAAGGAGATGTAAATAGTTCAATTAACAAACAAAAATGAAAAAAAATGAAAAAAAATTAGTTTGTTTGTTTCTTTTTCAAAATTTAAACCCTTTTGAGAAAAAAATTGCATTGATAAATGATTGAAAAGAGCTAATAGAGGTTTGATATGCCAATATCTTTGAGAAGTGAAAGTGGAAGAAAAGTTTATGATTATTATTTGTGTTCACTTGATGTATTTTATAAACTTTAAGCTTGTGATTATAAAACCTATTTAATTAGATTTATGAGCTCTTGAGTTGGCATATGTGTATGATATGATTTTCTTTTTACTTCCTTAGTTTTTAAACAAATTTTCTACTCTTTTCAAAGCGAAGTTCTAAGAAACACTAAGCTAAGGAAATTTAGGCAATTGAAAAAAGAAAGAGGAATTTATATGATCCACCCAAGTGCATAAAAGAAAATAAGTTTGGGGTAGTGAAAGTTGAAATGTGAATGGAATGAAAAATAAAGAGTATGAATTAGGCAGGGATTAGATTTTTTTATTTGCGGGTTAGGCATACGATCAAGAATTCGAGTCCTTAGCAAGAGTTTGTAATGTGTGGAGGAGGAGCATTGTTATGAGTTTGAGTATTGCCAAGTCTATGTCTCTCTCTCCCTCTCTCTCTCTCTCTATATATATATATATAAGAGAAAAATAGAAAAATGTAAAAAGAATGCCTAAAGAAAGTCTAATGATCCTTGATGAGGTGTGGATTTGAATTAGTAAAGAATTGAGTAGTAGTTTTGCCTATTTGACTTGTGGGAAGTGTTTATAAGTTGCTAAGTATGCATGTGTTCATCAAGAGAGTAATTGACTTCATGAGATTTATTTTTGAGAGCAAGCTTGGTTTGATGATTTGTATTTGAGTTGAATATGAATGCATGATTGAAATATTGACCACTTTAAGCTTTGATAGGCTATTGGCATGTTAAGTTTTCTTGAAGTTTTCTTTTAAAAATTATATTTGCAATTGTTGTGTCATCTCTTGTCTATACTTATATTTTCTTGCTTGAGGGCAAGAAAGGGTCAAGTGTGAGGGAATTTGATAAGTGCAATTTTAAGCCCTTATTTTATTATTTTTCATGCTATTTCCAAGTTTAAATTATGCAAAAATTAGTACTTTTATGATAATTTCTATGTTTTTTAGTTAATAAAGGTTTTGGAATGAATTTGAGTCAATTGGAGTCAATTTAGAGTAAGTTTGAATTAATTGAAATTTATTCTTGAATTTTTCTTGTGTATAGAAAATTCTGACAGAGTGTCTTTGGATGGGCATAACTTTTTGCTCAAAGATCGAAATGAAGAAATTTCAATTGGAGGTGAAACTAGACATCCAGAGCTTTAATTTGACACCAAGCTCGCTCAAAAACTTTGAAGGACCAGAGAGAACCAAGATGTAAAAGTTATCCCTGAAACAAATCTACACCAATTGAACTTTGTTTTCAAAATGGGCCATGATATATTAGCAGTTAGGTCCATAGTCAATTAATATTTCAAAGAAAAAAAAGTCTAGCCCACGTTTGAAATAAGAGAAGAAAGCCCAATTTAATATGGCTACCACTAAATTTTCTTTGGTTTATTTAGCTACTGCTAATCACTACTAGAAATTTGGGTTTTAGAGACCGAAAAATCGATCTCTAAATCAAGAAAATCGGTCTCTAAAATAGTAAGAGACTGATTTAAATCGGTCTTTAAAACCCTTATCACTAAATATTAACAATTGATATTAGTCGGTTTCTAAATTTAGAGAACAATTATTTGAAAAAATTGGTCACTAATTTTTTGTCAAATATTGGTCAATTATTTTTCAAAAAAGTACATTAGAGACTGATTTAAAGACCGATTTTTTGGTCTCTATATCAGTACCTCTAAATCAGTCTCTAAATTGGTCTATTAAAAACATGAATATATTATATATTTTATAAAATCGGTCGCTAACGCAGTCTCTAAACTAAAGACTAATTTATCAGTCTCTAAATTAGTCTCTAAATCGGTCTCTAAAACTCTAAATATATTATATATTTTATACCATCGGTCACTAAATCGGTCACTAAACTAGAGATTGATTTATCAGTCTCTAAAAGGTTGAATATATTACAAGACTGATTTATCAGTCTCTAAATCGATCGCTAAATGTCTTTTTTTATATATTCGGTCCCTAATTCGGTCTCTAATTTTTTATATGAATTTGTAATTTTTTTAAATTTATTAAAATCTAAATTTTTAAAACACCTAATAAACAACAAATCTCATATATAACCAAACATATAAATAAAAATAATGTAAACTAAAGTAATTCAGTATTTAGAATATCTCATTTAAACATTAAGACATTCTAGAATAAACTAAACTAAGTATTGTCTACAATATCTCATTACTACGACATTTCAAATGTAAGAAAGTTGAACACAACACAAACTAAACTGTAATCATAAAAACTCCTCCTCCTCTTCTCCTTCATCAGTCACGGGAAATGTTTAAGAAGACTGAAAGTTCATCGATTGCATCATCTCTCATACTAGCCGATTTGTCTCCTCAATCTGTCTCCTATTATCTGCCACTTGAGCCCGAAGCTCATTTATCTCATTTCTTAATTCTTCAAGTTCATCTCTTCGCACCTAGTCAAATGATGAAGAACTTAAGCCACGATATTGTGGTCTTCCAGCCACTATGGTTGACTTAATTCTAAGACTATATATTTTACCTTTTTTCACTCCAGCCACATTGCGCCACATATCTAACTCATCTGGGAGGGAGCTCCCTGCTCTGATGCTCTTTGGGTCATTTCTTGCATTTCGTTTGCAAATTTGGTTTGTCAATACCAATATGACACTAATTAATGCAAAAAGTTAAAGCACCATATAAGTCTAACATAATATAAGCCATGACATTAAGTATAAGAATAAACGTGGTTTCAATCATATGTTAAAAGCTGCAAGCACACATAAAAAAATAATTTATGACTTATCTTTCGAGTTCCTTTTAAACATCAAGATAGCAATAAGAATACAATTACTAAACATTATTATTTCAAACCTAAGAGTTCAAATTAGATAAAACAATTGCTTACAACTATATGCTCTGATCTTTTATCCACCCATGTGTGATCCTTACATCAATGTGTGTGGTGAAACAATGTTGGTGCTGATGGAACAACACCATTCAACTTAGTCTGCAACAATTGTAACAAAACCATATTAGTAAATTTAACCATATTAGACAACTTCAACAATAATGAAAGATAATAGTGAACTTAACCAAATTGGTCTCTAAAACCCAAATTTCTAGTAGTGAATCCACCCAATTGATGTAGTGGAAGGAGAATTAAGCCCAATGTCAGGCCTTTAAGAAAGTGTGAGATGGTGAAAAGTTAACCTAACTTAATTGAAATAAAGGGCTGCCAGCAACATAAAAAACAAGGGAGCGCAACAGTAGATTGGGAAGAGAACGAACCTATAGCACAGGACAATAAGAGTGATGTCGCGCGAGTTGTAGAATTAGAGAAGAGCAAGTTAGTTATAATTTGAAGAATTATTCTTCAAAGAGTTTTTATTTTTCTTCTTCTCTATTTTTGATGTATTTTGAATATTTTAAGATGTTTACCTCTATTATGTTAGGCTAATTTTTCTTTTGGTTTAGGGTGACATTGAATCTCTAAGATGATTTGTTCTCTAACTTGATTTGACATTAATTTCTCTATTCATATACTTAGGTTGTTTGCAATTCTCCAATACTTTAATGTTTATGATATATTCAAATTTCTCTTAGCCTGATCACCCGACTTTGTTTTGAAATTATCTATTGTTATATTTAGATTTTGTGCTTTCATGAAATTATAATTATTCGTAGCACTTGGGATTAATTGTTATTATCAAGTAATGGTTAATTTTCAAGGGAGAATTCAACATAGGTTCATAAGATCCACATGAGGTTGTCTTGCCTAGAACAACTTACCCTCTATTTTAATTGATAATTTGATTCTATACATTTTAGGATTAATTTTTGGTTAAGGTTGGGAGGGAATGTTTCCATCCTAGCTATTTTGGAGGGATGATAAATTTACATTTAATTACTCATGGTTATTAGTTCAAGTGAATATGAGAATTAATTAAAATTGAATTAGGGAAATAATAATCTTAATGGTGAAAACTAATTCTTAGATCAAATCAATCAATAAATTTTAAACACATCATTTTTCATAATTTTTTATTTTGGTTAATTTAATTATTTAATTTTAATTATTCTTTTGTATTTCTGTTATCCATATTAATTATTTAACTTAATCAAATTTTTCCTTGGAGAACAATACTCTATTTACTACTGTACTAAAATTTAATTTTTAAAATCGGTAATAGAATTTTAATTTGATTGTAAAACAACCTATCAATATTTGAAGAACCTTACTCTTCTCCAATGTCTCTGAGTATGTTGGTAAGTTGATTTATGGTGCCAAGTGCCAATGCAGCATTATAGATGCTCTCTATTAAAGCCTTTCATTCTGGTGCTATCCCCATCACTGGAAGACTCATATGGCCCACTGTCCCAGCAACATATTAGCAACAAAGGTAGAGCTCATCAAAGTTATTATATCTTGACTTTCTCAAGTCCAGCCTCATCCCTTCAATTATGTCCTTGAAGGGCTATTCAAAACAGACAATTCAAAGTAAATAGGATCAGTTTTTGCACATAATAATAAATACCCTATGGTTGGTAAGTAATTTATACATAATTGAAGACTAGGTACTCTAATTTTCAAGTATCATAATTCAAATGGTAGTATGAAGTTGATAATGACACGAGAAGGAGGGCTTGAATTGCCTCATTCTTTTCTAACTTGTTTCCTAAAAAGATAAACATTCTCATAACTTTCTCAAGTTTTATATTCTTGGTAGTGAGATTGTTAAACACAAATAGAGTAGAGGTGAGAATGTTCAACTATAAATAGTAAGTATGAATAAAAAAGTTCATATATCAACAAGCTTGGTTGAGCTTAGGAACTTTTTCAACTTGAACTTTTAGTAACTTAATTTATGAAAGATACCTTTCAAAACTTGTAGCTACTTATTAACTTAGTCTAGACAGTGTTAACTACAAGAAACACTTCAGAAAACTTATTCTTATCACTTATTATGATCTTTTGATCCTTTTTGAAAAAGCTTATCTTCAAGTATAACAAGGTGAATGTGGGTTAAGTTTGAAAACCTTTTGAATGAACACCAAATAAAAGAGATAGGGGCAAAAAGAGCTTTACACCAATGTTTATATTGGTTCACCCTTACGTTCAATACCTAACTTTAAATTAGGGTTTTCACTATGTTTGAGTATTTTTTTGAGGCACCCAACCTCTCTAGGCTATAATACAAGTATTCTTTGCTCTTAACCTCTTCTGGCTATAATAAAAACACTTAAGTGGCTTGCACAACCCACAAGTTCACTTACACGAACTCAAAGTCAAGGAAAGAGTAAAAGAGGTTTTGGTACATTTATAGCTCTCAAAATCACTGAGTGTATAGTCAAGGTATTACAGACCTTAAACAGCACCTACGAAGGATTTGATTGAGATTTGTAGTAGGTAGTTTGAGATGAGAAGGTTCAGAATACGAGTTTACTATTCTATTTGTGGTTGGAGCTTGTAACCTTTAAATCTCTAAGCTAAGATGCTTTTATAGGCTTGAAAAAGTAGTTGTTAGCGATTCCAATGATTTTCTATACTTGTTTCTACAACTAGCCATTAGAATTATCCTTTTGGATGACTCAGCTTGCATGTACAAGGTGACAGTAAGTAAGAAGGTTCAAGGCTAAACTTTTTCACTATGAACTTTCTCAGCTAATCTTCTCAGCTTTTGTTGATCT
Source organism: Ormosia semicastrata (assembly GCA_029884595.1). Taxonomy (NCBI): domain Eukaryota; kingdom Viridiplantae; phylum Streptophyta; class Magnoliopsida; order Fabales; family Fabaceae; genus Ormosia; species Ormosia semicastrata. Next base: position 1,918,935 of record JAQQTO010000040.1, read on the forward strand.
TAAGCCTTCTTAGCTTCTTACATCATCTCCACTGGATGAAATTGCTTGACTTTATAGGTGGATGTGAGGTCTTCAAACATGTTTTGATTTTCACATTGATTCATGAAGAGTTCTTTGGCTTTAATTAATCTTGTTTGAACTTTCTCATGACCTCAACCTTGGATTAACCTTCTCAACTATATCAAGAACTTTCTTAGGTTCTCCAGGAACCTTCTCATACTAGTAAGGAACTTTCTCAACCTTCAAAAAATTGTGTTCTCAAGCTATTCTAGTTAGCGTTTAAGTCCTTCAAACCTTAAATCCTAAAAAAACTCCATAAAATAACATATTAATCCATTCAAAACACTTAGATATATATAAGACTATAATTTCCAGCATAGTTTGATATCATCAAAACACCATAATAGAATTATCATATAAAAGGATTCGAAGCTTACACAGTTTTGTGGAATACAGATTTCTAGCTCATTACTCATAATATAGTCATTAACTAGAACCTGAATTCCATTCAAGATTTTTGTATCAAGGGAAAATGGCTCATATTTTAAGGCAATCTCCTCACATGCTTGTGGCTTTGTGCAACCATCATTTTCCTGGTTGAGTTCTGATTAAGAAAAGAAAAAGGTAATATATATATATATATATTTAATCAAGCAATGGAAGGTAACAGTTTCAATTTTAGACCCTAGATTTAATCATAATATGGACTACCTGTATATCAACTGGGTAATTTGAAATTGTATCTGAGAGGGCAGCATTATACATATCATAAGCGCAGCCTTCGAGAACATCAGTTAATCTTTTGTCCCACTAGTCGGAGGCCTTGGGGGTGATGTGGGAAGCATTAAGGCCATCCACTAGGGGTGTGCAAAAAATCCAAAAGAACTGAACCAAACCTTAAACTGAACCAAACTACTCCATAAAGAACCACATTTTTCTAAACTAATTTTATAACCTGAACCAATTTTTTTAACCTGGTTTGGCTAACCATTTTTCAATCCAATTTGGTTCACTATTAAAAACCAAAACCACTCCACTATTTAGAATCGATCTAACTTTTCACTTTTGTCTCATAATTCTCATTTTTCAGAAATCCCTCTCAAAATTTATGAACCCTAACCCCAAATCGCGCACCACGAATTGCTTAAGTGGAGACACCTCCAGGCTTCAAGAGTGGTTGCTACTCACTATGTCATTTGCTTGGGGCTGATTTGCTTGCAAGTTGCGATGATTCATTATGACTTCATCTCTTTGCATCGATCTACATTTTCATCTCTCTGCATTGATCTACGTCTTCTTCTCTCTTCATTGATTTCCTTCTGCTGCATCTCCATCCAATTGCTTTGGGGGTGCTACTCAGTGTCAGTGCTCATGTGATTAGCTTCTATTGGTGTTGGATCTTCATCTTTCTGGTGAGTGATGATTTCTTCTCTAACCTGAACCCTAGATTTCTTTTTTTTTTCTTTTGGATCTTACATCAACATTTTCATTTTTTAATTTGGGTTTTTTGGTTTTTTGTTTTTTGAGCTTCATGCAACTTTGATTGCTTGATTCTTCTCTTGGGATTGATTGTTGGATTGAGTTATTTTCTAGATAAAAGATGTAACCGATAAAAAAAAAGAAACTCAAAATAATATTGAGAGGTACTATAGATTTATAGTTTACTTTTATTGCAACTTGTTGAATAAATTTTTTCTAATAATGAGAGGTACTATGGATTTTTACAATTATTTAACATTACTTCTCTCTTTTCACACAACGTGTTTAGCTTTTTGATCCACATATCATGTTTGGTTTTTTCAAAAATTGATGATGATGATCCTCTTGTCGTGGAACGTTTCTATGTGCACTTTGCTAATTTAGTTCATCTGTGACTATTTATATTTATTTTTTAAGTTCCATTCATATTTAATTTCATTTCAGTCAGGAGATGCCAATATCAAGTTTCAATATGGAACTTGATACTGCCAATGCAACTTGGTTGTTGAGTAATGTGGCCTTGTTGTCAACAAAAAACTGGTGAACTGCTATTACTTACTCTTGTTTATGATAAAAGGTATGTCGCTCTTCTTTTTTCATCTCTTTGGTTCACATTCTTTATGTTGTGGGTCATATGTTCATTTTAGCTGATTGGCAGGTGGTTGATTTAGTTTAGGATTACGCTCTAACTGATATAGGAATATAGCTTTTACTTGGGAAAGGAGAATCTTCTTATTGTTAGTACTTCAAATCATATAACTATTTTCAACATTACAAATCTTTCAATGTTCTGCTCTAACAGTGGGATTTATTTCTGTCTCTTTCTTCCTCTCTTTTATCATTTTATCATCTCATGCTACTTGTATCAAAGTGGAAGGAATTTAAACTTAAGGCCTTATCCAGTTTCTACACTACAGTTTTAAATTTTTTTACATCAACAGGGAAACAATTTTAGTTTGAGTTTCTAACATTTGGCTATACATTTTCTTGTATTTGTTTTACTGCTATTTTTTATCTTAGGATAATTGTGTAATGGATAAAGTTTGTAACTTTGTATTAAGACATATTATTACTTCCTTTTGTAAACAAAGTTTGCTATAATTTTTGTTTTTTATTTGGAATTGGCTTTCGTTTATCCAAAACCTTGAATTTTGTTATTCTCCTGCATAAGATGCTGTTATTCTTGTCTTTGCTAGAATTATTGAAGATCACATTGAAAAGGGTTTCCTCCCGGTCTCTAGTATGGAATCACCTGTAACTGCGAGGCTTTTAGTTACTTCAAGCACAGTTAAAGTGCGTCAAATAATGATGTTGATATTGATTACCTAACACAATGAGCTTCTGTAATTTTTTAGATATTGATTTTGTTTCATATGCTAATATCTTTGACGCCATTGCATGCATAGTGTCATTGCCTCTACCTTGTTCACTTCTCTGCTATCTTTGCACAATAACAAATGGATTTTTTCTGTCAGAAGTTATCCTTCTTCCTTCTTGCTTATCCTTCACATTTTGACTGAATTATCTTGTACTAAAGTTTACATGAACTACTTTATCATTTCATTTCAATTATCAATACCATATTCTTGAAAATCACAGTTTAAGGGAAAAAAAAGGGGGGTAGTATAGACTTCATATTTTCCATCATTTGTAAATTTTCTTATCATTTGTAGATTTTCTTTTTGCCTTAATATGGCTGTAATAGCTCTAATTGCTAAAGAATAAGATTGATTGTAATGTCTAATGTTATGCCATTGCCCCCAACTAGATCATTGGTTGTTTGCATGTCTGCATTTGTTAGTTTGGGAATTACCAACATGGGAAAAAATTATGAGAAAAGAAAAGCAAATATGCTTTACTTGTTACTGTGAAGGTGATGAGAGGTTACTTGTTGCAGAATATATGCCCAACGATTCTTTGGCAAACCACTTGTTCCATTGTAAGTACATAACTGGAAACTAATTCAATTTCTCTGCATTAGCTTTTGCATTTACTTGGTTGTATTCTAAATACAACTCTTATATAAGCAGTGACCTAAAGTAATCAGGCGTCATTAGGAAATCTTTTATGGAAAGCCCCTTTGCCAAATGGTTCTTTAAAAATAATTTACCTTGGAGTTTGTTTCAAATTGAAGGAACTTCATTTCTATCACTCTTTGTATTCTTTCAATACTATTTAGTGAACTTTAGTTATGATTCTTTGTTGCTATTACTTTTTCCTGTCATTCTCTTGAATACAGTTTGGTGACTTACAATTGTTTACACAATTATGCAGGGGAAACTCAACCCATGAAATGGGCAATGCGACTGAGAGTTGCTTTACACCTTGCCCAAGCTCTTAAGTACTGTACCAGCAAAGGACGTGCTCTATATAATGATCTAAATGCTTACATAGTTCTTTTTTATGATATAAGTTCATTTCCTTTATTTGTGTTGTGATCATTATTGCTCAAGGTCAAGGTATTGGTGGTTGGTGCTCAAATGATACAAATATGTTAATAGTCTTTATGAAGTGATATGTATGACATAATCAAATTGGTGTAATCCTGGAAAGCTTTATTGCAATTGATGAAAACAATTAAGTATACAATTGAATTGCATAAAAGTTTATACATATAATTTAATATTGATAATTCACTTCCCTTAACAAGTCAATGAGTTAATATTTGCTCAAGTTTATGTCTTCAAGTACTTCAGAGTCTGGTTCAGACTTTATCCTTTGAATTAAGTTAAAATAATTAATGCACAATAACTGGAAAGGCAACCAAGGTTCATACTTCTCATTAAGGCGTGATAGCGATGCACGTTGTAAATTGTAAATAGGATTTGTTGTTGATTATCCTTATTTTTTTTCTTGTTATTCAGGAATGTAATCCTAGACTTTCATGCTTCGGTCTAATGAAAAACAGTTGAGATAGGAAAAGTTATAGTACGAATTTGGCATTTACTCCACCTGAGTATCTGAGGACAGGTACCCACTTAAGCAAGATATACTTTTCATTACAAATTTATATTATTTGATCTTCTATGCCCTTTCTTGGTGATCAAACTTCAGTACCATGCTTATGAGTTTTCACATATAATAATCTACTTTTCTTTTTTCATAACAATTTTTTCTATTGCTCCTTCATTTTCATGTAGTTTTTTCCGAATACAGGCAGGATCATATGGGAGAACCAAAGGACATTAGAAATACTTAAGCAAGTAAGTTGCAACTTTCAACTTCTAGTTCCTTACCAGGAAACTAGGAAGTAGCTTTGCTTAGGTTAATGATGCATCATTTATGGGAGAACCAAAGGACATTAGAAATACCCATCTTCAAGCTATGTCCCTGACAAGTACAAGCATAATGGTGATATTCGACAAAGGGTTTGTTTGTTTTATATTTTGCTCAACGCCAATGGATATTTTCTAATTTTGAATTGAACTGGTTTCATGAAAAAACCAGTTTTGAACTAGTTTTTTGAACTAGTTTTTGAACCAGTTTTTTGACCTAGTTTTTAAATTTTTTTTATGAATCATAGAAAAACTAATTTTCTGAACTGGTTTCATGAAAAACCAGTTCTAAACTAGTTTTTGAACTAGTTCGATTTTAAACCCAGAATCGTTCTAAACCGATTGTAACGATTCGAATTGGTTACAACGAAACAGTTCTAAATCCAAACTATTTCTGAACCGATTCCAAACCCAAACCAGTTCTGAACTGGTTCCAAACCCAAACCGATTCTGAACTGATTTTGAATCGGTTCAAACTGGTTCATCAAACTAAAATTAGTTCAGCCCCAGAAGAAAATTGATTTGATTTTCAAACCGAACCAATTTACTGGTTCGGTTCAATTCGATTCGATTTTTCATGCCGAACCGAACTATGCCCACCCCTACCATCCACTAGCTTGTCTGTTCGTTTGTTCTTCTGCACCACACTGCAATGCACTAGAAAAAGTTGCAAAGCTAATCCCAGAGCATAGTCTAAACCTTCTTTGGGTTCTGCCACCTTTGCCTGCAAGACCCAGCAAGTAGAAGGTGTTCTCTTTCACTCCACAACTCACCAACACCCGACAATTTAAGAATATTACAATTTGCTTTTCTTTCTGGTGCAGCTTTGAATGGCTCAAAAAGTAAGGTGCACACTAGAAAGAGAAGGAGAAAGATGAGTAGTTGTAACCTTAAGGATCTGGTTGTGTTGGAAAAATTGGTGGCCTTTGCAAGGCTATCACGAATTTTAGGACCTGTCCATTATTCTCATTGCAAGGATATAGATAAAATGTGATTGGAAGGCTTATGTGAAGGCAATCTCCTCTTTAGGAATATGTTCAGCTGTAAACTTAGCTAACATATATAAATGTATTAATGAATGGACAGTGGTCTAGTAAATGTAAATGGAATGTTTATCTTGTAAATTTTGATAACTAACCAATCACTTACAATCTTCTTTTTATTTTTTTGTTATTTTTAAAGCCAAACAATCCATCACAAAATGGTCCTCATATTCAGGAACAAAAATTACAATCAGAGAGGATTTTAGGATTAGTATTAGGTCTAAATAAAGGACAGTAGGAGTAAGTTTACTAAGCATTTCACACAAAAACACAAAGTCAGAAAATAAAACTCCCCATCTTTGCTAATAATAGTCAATGTCAATAAATTCCTTAGCAGTTAGCATATTGTTCTTAGATATCTTATGGAGGAAGTGGTAGAATCATCTACCCTGAAACCTTCTAAAACTAACTTATGTACATCTAAGAGATTTGTCTGATCTACATCTACATAGGTAGGAAAGTTGAGGAGCATTTTCATGAAATCTGGTTTCAATAATTTAATTACTAAGAATCTAAGGATTCTCCAAGTTGTAGGCTAGAACCAGAGAATATTCAGTAATATTTTCTAATTTCCAACCCATATCCATCACTAGGAAACTCAATTTTTTTTGTAACCCTCTCTTCTAACAACTTTATACAATTGGGATACTTTCTAAATGCTCGAAAAGCCATTTCGAGGTACCAACCCTATCTCTCATAAACCTCAAATCTTGATTCCCACACTGCTTTACTCATAGTCGTAAGCACTTGGATAGGCATGAAAAAAATCTATTTTTAAAGGATGAAACCCAATTTCCTTAACTGTCTCGACAGTTTCCACAAATTTGGAATGATTCACATATGTTGCAATGGAAAATGCATCACTAGGAGAGAGATGGAAGCTTGAGGCATACCACATTGTCTCAAAAGCTTAGGTTGTGTTTGGATATGAATGAGAATGCAAAATGTCATATTTTTCTCCCCTTAATGTTTAATATTTTATAATTGGACAATTTTGAATAGTTTGATATCGCTTCGTAATCTGGGACATTCCTTAGCTTACAATTTCCAGATTTGGTGCACATTCCAGCTGAAAATACAACTTTTCTAGTTATATTAGGATCATATTTTATTTCAAATATTTTCCTTAATTAGTTAGATTTAGATATTATTATCTTAGGATAATATTTAGAATATTTATAGGAGATTTTGTAGAAGATTTTATAGGAGATATTTATGTGAGATTCTAACTTAAAACTAATTGGCATTAAGTATAGTGGTCTAGTAGATATATAAACTGCACTCAAAAGATTGAGGCAGGTGATGTGGGACTCTTAACACCCCCTCCACAGATGCCTAGATGGAACAGACAAGCCTAGTGAAGTAGGTGGGAGAAGCCTAACCAAGTAGGGGACGAATATGAGATCTTGACTTTGATACCATGTGAAATTCCAACCTAAAACCAATTAACATTAAGTGGAGTGACCCAACAGATATATAAACTGCACCTGAAAGATTGAGGTAGGTGATGTAGGACTCTTAACAATTTATAGAAGATTAGGTAGGAGATTTGATAGGAAATTTGGCAAGCTTGAATGCTGATACAAAAAGGATAAAAGGGGGAGTAATGAATAGATTTTGATACACGTCATTCCCCCTCTTCTCTCTTTTCTCCTTCAAGTTTTCATCCATGGCCCTGTGAGGCTAAGTTTTTAATTAGTTGAAGGAAATGAAAACCTCGAAATCAATAAAACTGTGAGATCTAATTTATTTTTATTGTTTAATTTATGCTTTGAGTATCGAAAATTCTTCTGTGACTATTTTCATGATTGTTTCATTTAATTACTGGAAGGCCTACTAGTTTATTATTCGTTGCAATCTATTTCTAAATTATATATCAAATCTGTAATTATTTGATCTCTCAAATTTATGAAGCAACTAAAATTTAATGATTTGTTGTGTCAAAAATTATTAGATTTTAAGAAGAACGTTTGACTAAATTAAATGCAACTACTTGTGTTGTTTAGTTTCATTAATCTCTCTAACTCTTAAATACTAGCTAAAACCTTTAGCACTTGTCTTGGGCTGTTTAGTAGTTAGGATTATTTAGATCGTTTGTTTTCTAATTAATTATGACTAAGGAGAGATAGAAAAATAGTTCCAACGATGAATATTCAAAGTGTGAATTGATATATATTTGCATCGATGATCAGTTGTAAATTTCCGATGGTGGACGCTGACTTAGACTAAAGTTTATTCTTTTGATTAATTTTGATAATTTAATTTGAATTATTCCTTAATTGTTTTTCTTAAAATTATTTTTGTTATACTCAAAACCCCTCATCCACGTTCAAGTAGTATAAAACTAAGCTAGATACTCTCTGTGGGAAAGATCCTTACTTGCATTACTACATTTGTTTTTAGGAGTATAAGTTTTATTTTTGGTTGCCTACGAAGGCACACCAAATTTTGGCGCCATTACTAGGGAGTGATTCTAGTTGATTTTTGTACTTCTTGTGATCCTTATTTCGTTCTTGAAATTTTTAAGTAAAAAATAAAAATAAATTGTTAGTTTTATTTACTTTTTAGAGTAGAATATTTATTTATTTTTTAAAAAATAATAAATAAATATTTTTTATAAATAAAAATTTAATTAATTTTAAAAAAATATATAATTTTTTTAGTGTAAAATATTTATTTATTTTCATTATTTTAAATTTTTCCTAATTTGTTTTTTATGGTTTATTAGAGTTTCCTTGATTATTTATGACTGTAATATAATCAAGGTGATTTGCAGTGCAATCGAAAAATAGAGAGAACTTTGTATAGGTTAAGGAGGGAAGCTCAAAGAAATTTTGAAGAGAACTATCTAGCTATTGATTCCCTATTTGCAACTGATTCTGATTTAGAAGAGGAGGAAGTCATGGCTAAAAATCAAACTTTGAAAGAACTTGATGTTCATGCTTTGAATCAATAACTCTTATGCATAAGATTTCCTAATTTACATGCTGCTACTGCTTTTAAATTAAAATTTGGACTAATACATCTCTTGCCCATTTTTCATGGCCTTATAGATGAAGATCCCTATAAGCATCGAAAGGAGTTTCACGTGGTATGCACGAGTATGAAACCCACGAGGGTGACTGAATAACAAATTAAATTAAGAGTTTTTCCATTTTCTTTGAAGGATTCGGCTAAGGATTGACTCTATTATTTACCCTTGGGGAGTATTACCGCATGGAACGGGATGAACAGGTTGTTTTTGGAGAAAATATTTCCCAACTTCAAGGGCAGCCAACATTTGAAAAGAAATTTGTGGTGCAAGACAGCACAATGGAGAGGCCCTACATGAATACTGGGAACGTTTCAAGAAACTATATATAAGCTGCCCCCATCATCAAATTAGTGAGCAGTTACTTATCCAGTATTTCTATGAGGGCCTTCTACCCACTAATAGGAGCATGATTGATGTTTCTTGTGGAGGAGTTTTGGTGGATTGTCACGATTGGGATTGCAGCAAAATAGCAACTCACGGGATTTTAAAAATAAAAAATGAAGTCGCCACCAATTTTATTTAAATTAGGAAAAATAGGAAAACCTTTCATTGAAAATGGTCTTTGAAAACTAGATTGGATTCGGGAGTTGGTTATGGAAAGGGAAGAATGGAAACTTAACCCTATAGCACCCCTAACACATCAATCCTAAAATGATACCTTAAGTCAGTTGTGCAAAAAACTTGGTAATCTCAAATATATTTATTTTACTCCTCTTAAAAACATTGTAACTGTTTTTCTTTTAAAGAAAAGGAAATAAAAGGAGCAACCAAATGTGAAAATTTAATTTTTTGGCTTGACAAAATAGAGATTCTGCTCCTACGTATCCTCGGGTGCAATGAAGAACTCATAATTACGTAGTTCTCTAGAAAACATTGTCGGTTGGTTATTTTTAATTTTGAAAAGATTTTTTTTTTATTTTTGAAAATTCATTTGATTTTTATTTTGTTTTAAAAAATGAATCATCAAGCTGTCACAACTTAGATGATTTTAAAAGTTATAGGATTAACAAGTTGTCATAGCTCAGCTAATCCCGTATATTTTTTCTCAAAAAAAGTTTAATTTTTTTTTTGTATTTTTCATTTTTATTTTTTTTTTGTTTTTTCATTTTTTTTAAACTTTCCTAAAATTATGCTTCTTTTTTAGTGTGGAGACTCTATTAGGGGTATTTCATTAAGTGGTTGTATGGTGAAAGTAAATCAATTGATATATTAATTATTGTGGTATTTAATATCATTGTATTTCATGTTAGTAGTTAGGAATGTAAATCAATTGACATACTAGTTACTGTAGTAATTGGCATTATTATTGTTCCTTACCTATGTTGATGAGGGTGAGTCCTCATTGTAGATGATCTAATGTGATTTTGAATGAGAAGGTAATCAATCCTTCCAATCACAAAGGTCATCGTTGCTGAAGACCGTGTAGTTGATGAGACTTCACTACCCAGAGAGGGTGATCATACATGATTATAAGTGAAAAGGTAACATACCTTCCTGAACACAGTAATGAGTTGAGGATGGTCTTTCCCTCATACCCCATGGAATAGTTGGAACTTGGTTTCCAGTGCTTGTTCAAAGCTTATGGAACCGGGTTCCTTTGTTTTTTTCAAGGTTCATGCATCTCATGACATTATCATGGAACTAGGTTCTTGTAAATGGTCTCATACATTATGCATTTCATATTTAGGTTATTGCATATGCATAAACATTAGACATAAATTGGCATAGTATGGCGATTTTATGAGCAGTTGCTATCATGACATTATTCATGCATTGCAGTTGTATGGACAATTGCGTGTCTCTGAGATGGAGATGTTGTTTGCTTGTATAATTGAAGTGTTTATTTGATAATTAAGTATATTATCTGTTGTATATGTTTATATATACTGGTATTTGAATACTTTTGCTAAGATATATTTTTCTCACCCCAATTGTGTTGCTATGTAAATCCAGATGCTAGTTCCTCTAAAGGGAAGGAGAAGATGGATGAAGATTAGTATAGTTATATGCTTTTTGTTGATAAAGCTTGTATAATATACTAGTTTTTGTTATTGTAAAAGTTTATGTATTACAATGTGCCTTGGAGGCAGTGATGTATATATATAACTTTTGTTTTCGTGGCTCTCCATATTTACTCATTACGTATGAATGATATGGGTTAGTAGTTATATGTTAGAAGTGACATGGTCAATATTAATTATTCTTGTATATGATGATATATCTGGATAATAAATATTGGGATGTTACATTTTGGTATAAGAGTAGTTCATCCTGTTGAGTCAGGGTATGGACTGACTATACTTAGGCATGTTTCGTGTTAGTTATGCATTTCTTATCTCTTACATGTGATTGTTTGAGTGGAATTGTATGTTTTGCCTTTAAAGTGTTTGCTTTAGCTACTATTGCATGATTACATGATATTGAGCCTAGCTAACTCAATATGGATTGTTCTGTGTTTATAGGAAACTATAGCAGCACAGGGGCGACCGACAGCAAGAGGACGGTGGCATGGATACCGAAATTGGAACCTTGAGAATGAGGATTCTGGGAGGTCTGAGGCCGTGATGGCAATGGCCGAAGCGATGCATGAGTAGAGACTGCGAATTCCATAGTGATGAAGGAGCAGGCAGCTACAATTGCTAGTGTGTTTGAGAGGCTCGAGGCCAATCAAACACAGCCTACACCACCACCAGTACCATCACCTAGGCGTGAGGTATAGGGGGAGAGGAATCAGGACTTTCATAACCTTTCTAAGTTTCGAAAGGTGGATCCACCATCCTTTAGAGGAGATTATGATCCGGTAAGGGCTGAGGAGTGGATAACTGAGTTAGAGAAGATTTTCACAGCTATAAGATGTTCAGAGGAGCAAAATATGTCTTTTGCGGTATATATGCTAAAAGGGAAAGCTGAGCACTGGTGGAACAGTGCAAGGAGACTGATGAAGATAGATGAGATCCAGGTTTTATTGGGAAGTATTCAAGGTTATCTTTTTGGAGAAATACTTTCCACAAATCGTGCAAGAAAAGAAAGAGGTGGAGTTTCTACAGCTGCAATAGGGAAACATAATGGTTGGACAGTATGTAGTGAAATTTGAGGAGTTGTCTAAATTTTTTTCTTCACTCCGGTACAATCCTAATGATAAATAGAAATGTGTGACGTTTGAAACTGGGCTGAGAGAGAGCATGAGGAGGTTGGTGAAACCTTTTGAGATTAGGGATTACCCATCCTTAGTTAACAAATGTAGGGTTGTTAAACTCCTGAGTTTTAGACCACAACATGAGCAGCGATCACAAGGGTCCTGTAAGAGGAAGAGTGCAGAAAGTAGATCAGAGGCAAGTGCTCCACAACATAGAGACCAGAAAGACAAAGGAAAGAAAGATCAGAGGGATGGTCATGACCAGTTATGTGCTAGATGTGGTACGCACTACGGAGCAAAGCTTGTGTAGCTGATCATGTAGTATGTTACAAGTGTGGCCAGCTGGGTCATTTTGTAAGGAATTGTCCTCCAAGAAAGGAGGCAAAGTCAGAGGATAGACCGGGAAGGGTCTTTAATATACAAAATGTGAAGGCATTATCAGCCTATAATTCAAGAAAAAGTGAGTACATGGTTATACTTATTGTGTAATTTTGTTTTCTTAAGGTTTGGTTGTACCTGTTGTTGTGTGTGAGTTGTTTGGGGCTTCTTGCCATAGGTAAACCAAATTTTGGGGATAAAATTTTAAAAAAGAGAAGAAAAATGTAACACTTGTGAAAGCATGATAGACTTGTATATGGTTACGGAGGTAACCTAACACTAGTTTGTTATGCCTATGAAGTTTTGTGACCATTTGAGTACGTTTAGTCACTTTGCTGTAACTCTATGTGTGAAATATAGCTGTTTTCAATCCTGGTTTTGACTTAAACTACTTAGTTTGTGGAAATAAGTGTGGAGAACTTATTTCTAGGTCACAAATATGTGGAAGAAGTTATGGTTAAAGTTTGAGATTTATCAGAGTTAGTTTGACATTTTTAAGCATACTAGTTGTGTGTTTTAGTGCCAGATTGACCCCTAGCAAGTATGAAAAAAAATGTGAAAATGGTGTAATATGATTTTTAATGAAGCTTAGGATTTATTTTAAACTTATTGGAAGTTAAAAAACTTAGTTTGGTGATAACTAAGCTCTCCTAACTGTTCGGGTGAATTTTGGTCACTTAAGTGACCAAAATAGGAGGGCACGACCCTTATTTCTATTTTGGCCTATTTAAGGCTAAAATGAGAGGTTACTTTCATTCTCACAACTCTCTCTCATGGCTGCCATAGAAAAAGCAAAGGAGAAGGGAAATCAAAATGCTAAGGGAGAAGGATCAACAATCAAGCAAGGGAGAGAGCTTAGCTTTGTAGAGGAATGGTTAACTGACTTCATTTCTAGGAATTGAGGTAGGGGGAACCTTGGTTTCACACTTTCTTTCCATATTCTTCATTAGGTTATTTAGGTTGCTTGATGTGAATAATGGAATTATAGTGTGATTTTGGTGTTTTGACTTGAATCTTGTTAGAGAACTAAAGGATGACTTGTTTTTCAGTTATTGGATGTTTGGAAAAGGATTTCTAGTCCTTGTATGCCTTAAATCCCACTTGAGTTGAGTTTGGGGTTTTAGGTTTTGTATTGGATGATTTTCCATGATCTTTAGTTTTGAGTGAAATTGTAGTGGTTTAAGAGTTGCTTTGTGTAGTTAGACCTTGATGGAGGTTGGAAATCATTTGAAATCAAATTTTGAGTGATTGGAAGAGGGTTTACTTCCAATGGAATAGTACCCGTATCTGCAGAATGCAACTTTTACAGTGGGTGCCACAACATAGTGCGTAGGACGTCGCAACATGAGTGTTTTGAACACCCAGTTTCTGAGATCCAAGAGTTGGGCGCCATGACGTAGCACTTTGAGTGCCACGATATGTTGAAGAATAGGGGTGCGCACTGCGACGTGGCATAATGATGCTACGACGTTGGTGGCATTTTTCCTCTAGTACTTGAACCCGTGGCTTGGGTGCCGCGATGTGGCACTGGGCAACGTCGTGACGTGAATGCCAGAAACCAACTAGATGTTGTGTGTTTTGCCTTGGAGTCTTCTAATGGTGTAGTTTCTTCTTTTATGCTTCTTTTTGAGTGTGGAGACTCTATTAGGGGTATTTAATGAAGCGGTTGTATGGTGAAAGTAAATCAATTGGTATGTTAATTATTGTGGTATTTAACATCATTGAATTTTATGTTGGTAGTTAGGAATGTAAATCAATTGACATACTAGCTATTGTAGTAATTGGCATTATTGTTGTTCCTTATCTATGTTGATGGGGGTGAGTCCTCATTGTAGATGATCTAATGTGATTTTGAATGAGAAGGTAATTAATCCTTCCAATCATAAAGGTCATTGTTGCTAAAGACCGTGTAGTTAATGAGACTTCACTACCCAGAGAGGGTGATCATACATAATTATAAGTGAAGAGGTAACATATCTTCCTAATCATAGTAATGAGTTGAGGATGGTCTTTCCCTCACACCCCGTGGAATAGCTGGAACAGGGTTTCCAGTGCTTGTTCAAAGCTTATGGAACTGGGTTCCTTTGTTTTATTCAAAGTTCATGCATCTCATGACATTACCATGGAACTAGGTTCTTGTAAATGGTCTCATACATTATGCATTTCATATTTAGGTTATTGTATAGGCATAAACATTTGACATAAATTGGCATAGCATGGCAGTTGCTATCATGACATTATTCATGCAATGCAGTTGTATGGGCAATTGCGTATCTCTGAGATGGAGATGTTGTTTGTTTCTGTGATTGAAGTATTTATTTGATAATTGAGTATATTATCTGTTGTATATGTTTATATATACTGATATTAGAATACTTCTGCTGAGATATGTTTTTCTCAACCTGATTATGTTGCCATGTAAATCCAAGTGCTAGTTCTTCAAAAGGGAAGGAGAAGATGGATGAAGATTAGTATAGTTATATGTTTTTTGTTGATAAAGCTTGTATAATATTCTAGTTTTTGTTGTTGTAAAAGTTTATGTATTACAATGTGCCTTGGAGGCAGTGATGTATATATATAACTTTTGTTTTTGTAACTCTCCATATTTACTCATTACATATGAATGATATAGGTTAGTGGTTGTATGTTAGAAGTGACATGGTCAATATTAATTATTTTTATATATGACGATATATCTGGATAGTAAATATTGGGATGTTACACTAAGTCCTTGCGAGAAAATTTTTGCCCAAGAGTTAACTTTGTCCCTCTTCTAGGTGATTATCTACTACTGCTTGATAACTCAATCATCGTCTCTATTGCTACTTCCTTTAACATGTCTTCTCCTTAGTCCTTCAGAATTTTTGCCCTAGTATGGCCAATTGAATGCAAACAAAGTTGCCAAAAAATTTCCCCAGTTTAAGTCATGTCAATTTATTTGCCCTAACTTTTGCTTAAACTACCCTTTCGAGTTTTCAGTCTAATGGGCTCTTTTCCTTGTTTGTTCGGGTATCTCTTATTTTTGAATTATCCCTTGAGATATCATTTTCCCCTTTAATTGGAACTTCTAAGTTCTTTTTAGTCTGAATTGTTTATCAGGGGATTGCCATTAGATGGTCAAATCATAGTATTGTACTCATGTTCACCTTACTTGAAGCATTATGTAACAAATAGACATGGATTCAAAAGTACAACTGAAAAGGAATTTACTAAGTGAACAAATTCCAGATTGGTCTTAGAAGTTTGACTACACAAAAGGGTATATATGGAAAAGGACACAAATGACGGTATGAGATTCAAAGAGGTGTTGACCCAATATGAATTAGTTTGATCTTTTTGAAAATTTGTCTACTAGACATTATGGCCAATGATCTTCTTCTGCTGAACATCTACACCAAGCCAAATTGAACTAAAGAGAAATTTGTAACAACTTGCCCGAATGTAAGGCCAAATTGAATCAAAGAGAAATTGGCCTCAGTCTAGGATTGAATTGAATAGGGTAGAAAATCACCCTAGAGAACAAAAGATTTGCCCAGTGTAGGATTGAATTAAACCAAGGAAAAGAAAAATTGCCCTAGTTTAGAGTCAAATCGAGTAGGGTAGAAACTTATCCTAGTGTAAAGCCAAATTGAACTAAAGAGAAATTTACCCTAATTTAGGACTGAATTGAATAGGGCAAAAAATTGCCCTAGTGAACAAAAGATTTGCCCAGCGTAGGACTGAATTAAATAGGGCAAAAAATCATCCTAGTGAACAAAAGATTTGCCCAGTGTAGGACTGAATTGAATAGAGTAAAAACTCGCCCTAGTGACTAAAAGATTTGCCCCAGTGTAAAACTGGTAAGTACCTCTTCCTCTTCTTTTCCTTCTTCTCTCTTTTTTTAGGAGTAATGAACTAGATACTTAGATGAGCATAACCTTTGTCTCAAAATTAAAGTTAATGAAAATGACAACAACCCTTCCTTGATCAAAATGGACTTTTTGAGACTTGTAACATGGCCAAGACAAGGGGTTATGAAAGGAAAGATATAAGGCTCAAACAAGTGTTTAAGGGTTGAATGGGACCAAGGATCCTTGTTCAAAGTTAAACTTTGCTTTTGCTTTTGCACTTTCAAGCACATTTTTCTCTTATTGTTCTCTATTTCTTCCCTATTTTATTTCATTTTCTTTCATTCCCCTTTGTCATTACTTTTTTCATTTCATTTTCTTTCTTCTTTCTTTCCCTTCTCTTTTTTTTGTTTTTTTTTTTAGTTTTTCATAATTTTTATTTATTTATTTTTACCTCTTGCCCTTTTCACATTTTTTTCCTTTTCCATTATGCTTCAAAATAGCCATCATGACAATCAACTTTTATTTTGTGCTATCCCTTAGTGCAGGGGTGATCCTTATCCAGGGTTTATTGAATAAATTTTCAAGCTTGAAAAGGGATAACAAGGGATAAAGATGACAAAATTTTGTGAAAGATAGTGAAAAAAAGCTAGTCTTCATTTCAAATATTGATTGTTCATTTTTAAAATTTTTAATTTAGCGACAAAAGGATAATGCACATCAAGTAATTACTTCTTTACTCCTTTTTATTTTTCTTTTTATTCATTCTTTTTAAATTTTTTTTGGTTTTTTTTGGTTTGTGCAAATGGCACCTACATACATCGGCGAGGTGACATGCGACAGATCTGGTTGGCGCGGTTTCGTGGAATGGTGGTTCTGGTTTGGGTGGTGAGGACGAAGAGGGTACGGTGTGATGGTTCTTTGGCTATTTGGTTGGTTGTTGACGAAGGTGGGTGTTGAAGATTTTGGTTGTGTTGGTTGGTTATGGAGGTTTGAGAGATTGGTTGGTGTTGGGGATTTGAGGTTGTGTTGGAGGTTTGGGATGAAATTGATGCTAGTTGTGGGTTGTTGTTTGTTTATGGTGGTTTTGTGTGGTTGCGAGTGATCATTAATGGTGGGTTTATGAGTTGTTTTCGTTAGCTATTGGTGGCTTTGAGTGGATGTTGCGAATGAAGGTTGATGATGAAGGTTGATGGTTATGGGTATTTAAGGTGGTTTATGTGTATAGAAAGGGAGTTTTGTGGTGGTTATGGTTTGGGTGGATATGAGCATGATGAATGTGGGGAAGGGGAATGTGTGAGGCTTGGGATCTTGTTTTGGATGAAGGTTCTTTGGATTTTGTGTTTATTAGTCTATGGTGATTGAAGGTTGAAGATGGTTAGGCATTGGGTTTTAAGGATAGATCCTAGTACTGTGGGTGGATGATTTCTGGGTTTGGCCTTGGTTCGTGGAGGCTTGTAACTGTGTGGGTTCATGGTTTGTGTGTGGGTGGCAGCAAGGTCATTTTCAATGCTGAGGAATATGAAGATGAAAGTGGCCGTGGGTGTTGTGTTGTTGAACTACGGTGAAGATGCCTTTCCAAAATGTTTTGCTCTCCAAGATGGTTCTCTCAAAAAAAATCTCTTTTTCTCATTTTCGTTTTCCCCTCTTGTAAGCAGAAGATCCATTTCTGCAACCCAAGGGAATCAGCCTAGGTAGCAGATAGAGTAGCTGGTGCTCTCCAGCTCAGTTTCTATTTCCATGCTTTTTCTTTATGACTGTGTCCTTCTCCAAGCTCCTATCCCGGCAAACTTACCATTTTTGTGTTACCAAGTGGCTTCCAGAACTCAAGAGGGGGGTGAATTGAGTATAAAATTTTTTCAAAACCTCTTTTAAAATAAAATACAAATATTAAAACTTAATAAATAAATACACAAAAAGAACGAGAAGAAGAAAAGAAACAATAAAAATAGTGAAAAATAAATATACTGTAAATTAAAATTATATAAACTAAAGAGATTAAGAAGAGAGAAGCAGACACAGTATTTATCTTGGTTCGACCACTAACCCACTTGTGGTCTACGTCCAGTCCTCGAAAGCCGAGATTTTCACTATGTATACAAGCTTTAATAGGTGCTTGAAACCGTTACACAAAAGAGCACTTTTCACACACAGGGAAACTCTACCCTTGTGCTAAAGTCTCAGCCTGCAGGGATACCTCACCCTTATACAAACCTTGAGGGATACCTCACCCTCGATACAAAATAGCAGAAAGTAGATGAAGAGAAACTCTCACTCAGAGCAAATTATACAAATTGAAGCACTATAGAGCTCTCTAAGAATATCTCAGAATTTTACCAAAAGAGCACAGAGAAAAAGAGAGAAATATGTAAACAGCATTTTAGCACAAGCAAAATAATTTCAGAAATTTCGTGTGTTTCAGACGTGAGACAAGGTCTCTATTTATAGAGCCTTTGATTAGAAATGATCATTTAGGAAATTAATATCATAATAAATGCAAATCTATTTATGAATAAATTCAAAAACCAAAACAGAATCTCGTGGGTTATTCGAATACCATTAAGGGGTATTCGAATATCACTTGTTTTAGTTCTCATAGAAAACAATTTAGACACAGGTTATTCGAATACCACTGGGGTGTATTCGAATACCACTGTTTTTCATTTTCTCATAAATCATCTCAGAAGCAGGTTATTCGAATACCACAAAGAGGTATTCGAATACCACTGTTTAAAACACGTTCTAAAAAGCATTTTTCAAAAGGATTGTATTCGAATACCTTCAAGGCTACTCGAATACCTATGTTTCAAGTTATGAAAAACATTTTTAAGAAACAGATCATGTGATTTCTGAAAATCCACAAACTCTTTGATTTTCAAAGCCATATTAAAACTTTAATTTAGTTTGTAGAAAAACATGTTCTTAGATCTTTTGAGTTAAATACTGAGATATCCTAGAAAAGCTCTGTACAAGAAAGATCCTAAGTCCTAATGCTAATCTTGAAGATCTTGGACTCGGTCTTCTCATCATCTCTATGTTTGTTATCATCAAAACTCTTCATCAATGCTGTATGGTAATCACATTCTCCCCCTTTTTGATGATGACAAACTATCATTGAGAAAAACATTAGTTCATATAAATTGGAATTCAAAAAGATAGCAGACTTACTCTCAGAGGTAATTTAATAACAAAACAAGCACATTCTCCCCCTTTCTTTTGGAATCCAAGAGCCAGTATTGATCCAATTTAACCTGTCTTTTCTCAAATAAGATTGATTATTTTTCTCCCCATTTTGACATGATCAAAAAGGATGCATTCATTCAATAAAGCACTTTGACAAATATGCATGAGATAAATAATAAACGATTATAATTGGCAATAGATAAATTGAAAGTACTCATTGCATTAAATATAATTGGCCAAGTTCTTATACAATTTTTATCAAAAGACAGCCAATACAATAAACATCAAACAGCCAAAAAACATAACATAAGCAACAGATCCTAAGACTAAGCAAGTCCTAGAAATAGGCATCTGGTGGTGGAGGAGGAGAGGCAGGGTCGTTGCCAGACAGCAGAGCTCGAAGGGCAGCTTGTTCACACTCAACACCAGCTATTCTATTAAACAAAATAGTGAAGGTGTTCTCCATATAAGCTCTGTTATTCAACAGAGAAGCCAGGATTTGCTCATTTGTGACAAGAGCAGGAGCAGGGATATCAGTAGCAGCAGCAGCAAGGGCAGTAGGATCGCCTTGAGGGTCGTCCTCATCATCATCAACTTCCACTGGAAACACCCAGCCTTCATCGGTCTTGATCATCTTCATTTTGTTGAGGGTAAAGGACCCAAAAATGTGATGATGGGTTAGCGAAGTCGCTCGCTCAGTTTCCAGAATATGTGGATACTTGCCTAAAAAGGCAGTAATGATCACACCATAGGGAAGCTCAGACCGCTCTTTACCTTTTGCCCTCATCATATGCTTCATAATGAAGACGGGTCAGTTAATCTGATGGCCTTGCTTTAGAATCCACAGCATGAACACATCATCTTCGCTCATGTAGGCGTAGTTCCCACCTCTATGAGCTAGGATGTGGGTATAAGCATAATGTAGGAGGCTGTCCTGGCTCTTCATCATGCCTCCTTTGACTCCCTTTTGAGTCAAAGGTAAAACCAACCCAGGTCTTAGAACATCTTCAATTGCTCTATTCTTGTTGAAGAGCTGGAGGAGTGAATCTTCTTCAGCGTAGCGGCCAGTTGACTGCAAGCCAAATATCTGAACCCAATCGTTGTGTGTGATCACAACGTTTTGGTTGCAGACACTGGAGTGTAGCTCCTGGCCTTTAATCTTCAGGTTACAATAGAACATCTTGACCAGGTCGGGATACAGAGTAGCTGAGTAAGAGCAGAAGCAAAGTCCACCTTGGTGATTTAGCTGGTTCAGAAAGTAAAAACCACCTTCTCTTTCGAAGAACCCCAAGTCGAGGTACTTCGGTTGCACCAGGTTACGCTCTCGAAAGTGGGTAATGAAGCACCCAAGCTATTGCTCATTGGAGGAAAGGCTACGAAGGTCCAGCGGATTATTGCATGGAGCCGTCTTCGTACGAGGATGCTTAGAGCGAGAGGAAGATGAGGCCATGGAAGGAAAAGAAATGGAGGAGATGGAACGAAGAGAAGGGGTGGAAACGGTGAGAAACGTGAGAAAAAGAAGGTTTAGGAGAAATGAGGGAAAGCAAAGAGTTTTTTAAAATAGAGAGAAAAGATAGAGGCCTATTCGGATACGCAGCGGGGTTATTTAAAGAATACCCAAATCTATTCGAATACCTCACCAGGTATTTGAATAAAATGTTTGGGAAAGATCAAAGGACGCAGCCTTCAGATAGAGGGTATTCGAATACCTCACCAGGTATTCGAATAGATGGCTAGATTTGGCTTGACTGCCAGTCCATGGTATTCAAATGCTTTTTACAGTATTCGAATACTCATAAAAAGAAGAGAAGGCAAGAAGAGCAAGTATTCGAATATCTTACAAGGTATTCAAATACTCCAAAGCAGCTGAGTAAAAATTGAAAAAGATAAGCCTCAGGGTATTCGAATGACTACTTAGTTATTCGAATAACCTTATCAGAAAAAACACAAGATTACACAGATAACAGCAATGGTATTCGAATACTATATGGAGGTATTCGAATAACTTAAATAATATATCATATATATATGCCCAGAAAATACATTTTTGAGAGACAAAAAACTTACATTTTTATGGAATACCTGTAAAAAAGATTTCGGGATAACTCCGACGCTTAAGTCAGTAATAATTCAAGAAAGATTAAAAACAAATTTAAACAAATAACAAGCAATTATATGTTGGATTGATCAATTATGCCCAATTCTCCTTTTATATAAAAGAATGCTTCTTTTGCTAGGGGTTTAGTGAAAATGTCTGCAAGTTGCTTAGATGTTTCAACAAATTCAAGAATGCAATCCCCTTTTTGTACGTGATCTCTAATAAAGTGATGTCTTATCTCTATATGCTTTGTTTTGGAATGTAGAATGGGATTCTTAGAGATATTTATTACACTAGTATTATCACATCTTATCGGGATATGATCAAGCTGAAGACCGTAGTCTAAAAGTTATTGCTTCATCCATAGGATTTGAGCACAACAACTCCCGGCTGCAACATATTTAGCCTCAGTGGTAGACAGAGCCACACTATTTTGTTTCTTGCTATGCCAAGAAACTAAAGAACTACCAAGTAAGTGGCATATCCCACTAGTACTTTTTCTATCCAATTTGCACCTAGCAAAATCAGAGTCAGAATAGCCTATTAAGCTACATGAGGCACCCTTAGGGTACCACAAGCCCATTTGTGAAATGTCTACTAGATATTTCATTATTCGTTTAACAGTACTTAAATGAGATTCCTTAGGGTTTGCCTGATATCTAGCACACATGCATACACTAAACATAATATCTGGCCTACTAGCAGTAAGATAAAGGAGAGATCCAACCATACCTCTATATTTCATTATTTCTACTGATTTACCTCCTTCTTCATCTTTGTCCAAATAGCAATAAGTGCCCATCGGAGTGGCCATGTGTTTAGCATTTTCTATTTCGAATCTTTTGAGCAATTTCTTGCAGTATTTGGTTTGACTTATGAATGTCCCTTTGTTCGTTTATTTGATTTGAAGTCTGAGGAAGAAATTCAGCTCTCCCATCATCGACATTTCAAATTCATTCTGCATTGTCTTAGCAAATTCTTTGCACAGGGATTCATTAGTAGCACCAAAGATAATATCATCCACATATACTTGCACAAGAAGAATGTCATGCTTTTTATTTATAATAAAAAGGGTAGTATCGACTTTTCCTCTTGAAAAACTATTTTCTAAAAGGAACTTACTCAACCTTTCATACCAAATTCTAGGAGCTTGCTTTAAGCCATATAAGGCCTTTTTAAGTTTAAAACATGGTTGGGTGGTTCATGATTTTCAAAACCTGGAGGTTGTTCAATGAAAACCTCCCCTTGAATAAAGCCATTTAGAAAAGCACTTTTAACATTCATTTGATATATTTTGAAATCCATGATGCAAGCATAAGCAAGTAACATTCTAACAGCTTCTAATCTAGCTACCGGTGCATAGGTTTCTTCATAATCTATTCCTTTTTCTTGATTATAACCTTTAGCAGCCAATCTAGCTTTGTTTCTGGTTATTAAATCATTTTCATCAAGTTTGTTTCTAAAAACTCATTTAGTGCCAATTATAGGGTGATCATTAGGTCTAGCAACTAATTCCCAAACTTGATTTCTTTCAAATTGATTTAATTCCTAATGCATAGCTAAGATCCAATGTTCATCATCAAAAGCTTCAATTAAATCCTTAGGTTCAATTTGAGAAACAAAAGCTAAGTGATTACAAGCATTTCTAAGAGAATTACGAGTACTTACACCTTTAGATACATCACTGATTATTTGATCAAGGGAATGATATTTTGAAGTTCGCCATTCCTTGGGAAGTTCCAAGGCTTATGAATCTTCTTGTCTTTGTTTATCTTCTTGCTCCTTGATTTCCTTTTCCTTGCTATCCAAATGTGTTTCCGCTAAGACTTCTGCAACATCATCAATAACAAGATCTTTTCTCAATCCATTTGGGTCAGTTTCATCAAATGCAACATGTATAGATTCTTCAATAGTCATAGTTCTTTTATTATATATACGAAAAGCTTTACTATGATTTGAATAACCAAGAAATATACCTTCATCAGACTTAGCATCAAACTTGCCTAAGTTATCTTTTCCATTATTTAAAATAAAACATTTGCATCCAAAAATAAGAAAATGTGAGACATTTGGCTTTCTTCCCTTATACAACTCATATAGGATTTTCTTTAAAATAGGCCTTACAAGGGCCCTATTCATTACATAATAAGTTGTACTTACAGCATCCGCCCAAAAGTACTTAGGAAGAGCAGCCTCATTAAGCATAGTTCTCGTCATTTCTTCTAAAAAATGATTTTTCCTTTCTACAACTCCATTTTGTTGTGGAGTTCTAGGGGCAGAGAAATTATGATTAATGCCATGTTCATCACAGTAATTTTCAAAAACATTGTTTTCAAATTCGCCACCATGATCACTTCTTATAGAAGAGATTTGAAAACCTTTTTCGTTTTGAATAACTTTGGCAAGTCTTTTAAAAGCTAGAAATGCATAATTTTTATTTGCAAGAAATAAAGTCTATGTAAACCTAGAAAAATCATCCACAATCACTAAAGCATAGTAATTCCCATCAAAGCTCATAGTTCTAGAAGGTCCAAATTGATCTATGTGCAAAAGTTGTAAAGGTCTAGTAGTTGAAACTATATTTTTTGCCTTAAAAGAGACCTTTATTTGTTTACCCTTTTGACATGCATCACATAATTTATCTTTTATAAAATTAAGCTTGGGTAGTCCAATTACTAGCTCTTTAGAGATCAACTTCTTTAAGTGATCCATGTGAATGTGTGCAATTCTCCTATGCCATAACCATGAATTATCATTCTTACTTAAAAGGCATTTCGCATCATTTGAAGATATATCATCAAGGCTAATCATATTGATGTTGTTTACTCTATGACCAATGAATTTAACATGCTTATCATTTTTATCTTCAATTATGAAACAATTTGAATCAAATATTACCCTATTTACTTTATCACATAATTGGCTAATACTAAGCAAGTTATGTTTCAAGCCTTTAACAAGCAACATATTTTCAATAGAGGAGTTAGGGTTCTTACCGACTTTGCCGATTCCAAGAATTTTTCCTTTGTTGTTATCACTATAAGTAACGTGTCCATGATTCTTGGGAATAAGCATGGTGAATTTCGAGTCATCCCTGGTCATGTGCTTGGAGCAGCTGCTATCGAGATACCAACTTGAACTCCTGGCTTTCAAGCACACCTATAACACAAGTTTAGTTTTTAACTTTTGGTACCTAAACTTTCTTGGGTCCTTGTGTGTCAGTTTTGGGTATAATACCCTTGGGAACCCAAACTATTTTTGTTCTAATTTTTGTATTAATGTTTTTCCTTGCATTACATGTTAATGCACTATGTCTTTTCTTTCCACAGTAAAAACATTTAATAAAAAGACTACTTGAAACACTAGAATGCACAAAGAAATTTTTATAGAGTTTTTGTTGATTTTTTGGGTTATAACCTATCCCCGCTTTTTGAAAAACCACTCTTTGTCTTCCTAATAAAATATTTAAATTATTCCTTCCAAAGGTGAATTTAGAAAGAGTGTTCTTTAAATCTTCAATTTCTTTTTCAAGCATATAACATGAAAAACAATATGAAGATGTAGAAACATGTGAAGAATGATTTGTGCAAGCATCAATGATTCCCAAAGTTTCATTTTCGACTTTCAATTCTTTTATTTCTTTATTTAAAACAAGAATTTTATTTTCTAAAGAAGAGATTATTTTCTTAGAAGAAGAGATTATTTTTGTGAATTTTAAAGACTCTTCATGCAATTCTTCAAAGGCATCTTGTAACTCATCGTAAAAAGGTAATAAAGTAGTATTAAAACTTACCTCATTTTCGCCTTCTTCTTCTTCTGCTTTGGCCATGAGACATAGTTGAGCTTCCTCGCTGTCTGAGCTGTCAGTTGAATCCATGTCGTTTTCATCCCATGCTATATAGGCTTTTCTTCCTTTTCTTTCCTTAAAGGGCTTCTTTTCAAATTTCTCTTTCTTCTTTTAGTAAACTGGGCAATCCATTTTCATGTGACCAGGTTTGCTATATTCATAGCAAGTTGGAGTTGATAAAGCTCCTTCACCTTTGTAATGAGTCTTCTTCAAGGGGAAGGGAGGTCTTCTTTGCGTTCCCTTTTTCCTGAGAAATTTACCAAATTTTTTAACTAACAAACTAAGATTTTCTTCGTTTACCTCGATGTTTTCTGAGCCTTTTTCATTTTCTTCATCATCATTATCGATTGATGAGGAAATGGCCTTGAGCACTATCCTGTTTTTCTTTTTATCATTTTCTTCGCTTTGACTTAATCTGCTTAGTTCCAGTTCATGCTCATGAAGTTTTCCAAAGAGGGTAGCTAGAGTCATTGTCGACAAATCCCTCAATTTTGATATCGCTGTTACCTTGGGTTGCCAAATCCTGCTAAGACATCTCAATACTTTGTTAATCAAATCTTCGTTAGAAAAACTTTTACCTAAAGATGCAAGATGATTAACTATGTGGGTGAACCTCTTTTGCATTTCTTGAATGCTCTCTCCTTAGTTCATTCTGAATAATTCATATTCACAAGTTAGAGAATTGATTCTCGACCTCTTTACTTCACTAGTACCCTCATGGGTAACTTGCAAAGTGTCCCACATTTCTTTAGCAGTTTTACAATTTGAAATTCTAAAAAACTCATCATATCCCAAAGCAGTAGTAATAATATTTTTTGCTTTCAAATTATGTTGAACTTTTCTTTTGTCTTCATCAGACCATTTATTTCTTGGTGTTTCGGTCCTTACGCCATCGACCTCATGTGTAGGTATAAAAGCGCCATTTTCGACAGCGTCCCACACATCTAGATCAATAGCTTCGATGAAGATTTTCATTCTTTCCTTCTAACATGTGTAACCATCCCCATTGAAAAAGGGTGGTCGGTTTATGGAAGATTCTTCTAAAAAACCATTTGAAGAAGTCATGTTCTCTTGAAGCTACTAAGCTCTTTATACAAGAGTCTAGCTCTGATACCACTTGTTACCAAGTGGCTTCCAGAACTCAAGAGAGGGGGTGAATTGAGTATAAAATTTTTGCAAAACCTCTTTTAAAATAAAATACAAATATTAAAACCTAATAAATAAATGCACAGAAAGAACGAGAAGAAGAAAATAAACAATAAAAATAGTGAAAAATAAATATACAGTAAATTAAAATTACATAAACTAAAGAGATTAATAAGAGAGAAGCAGGCACAGTATTTATCCTGGTTCGACCACTAACCCACTTGTGGTCTACGTCCAGTCCTTGAAAGCCAAGATTTTCACTATGTATACAAGCTTTAATAGGTGCTTGCAACTGTTACACAAAAGAGCACTTTTCACAACAGGGAAACTCTACCCTTGTGCTAAAGTCTCAGCCTGCAGGGATACCTCACCCTTATACAAACCTTGAGTGATACCTCACCCTCGATACAAAATAGCAGAAAGTAGATGAAGAGAAACTCTCACTCAGAGCAAATTATACAAATTGAAGCACTATAGAGCTCTCTAAGAATATCTCAGAATTTTACCAAAAGAGCACAGAGAAAAAGAGAGAAATATGTAAATAGCGTTTTAGCACAAGCTAAATAATTTCAGAAATTTCGTGTGTTTCAGACGTGAGACAAGGTCTCTATTTATAGAGCCTTTGATCAGAAATGATCGTTGAGGAAATTAATATCATAATAAATGCGAATCCGTTTACGTATAAATTCAAAAACCCAAACAGATTCTCGTGGGTTATTCGAATACCATTAAGGGGTATTTGAATACCACCGGTTTCAGTTCTTATAGAAAACAATTTAGACACAGGTTATTCGAATACCACTGGGGTGTATTCGAATACCACTATTTTTCATTTTCTCATAAATCATCTCAGAAGCAAGTTATTCGAATACCACACAGAGGTATTCGAATACCACTGTTTAAAACACGTTCTAAAAAGCATTTTTCAAAAGGATTGTATTTGAATACCTTCAAGGCTATTCGAATACCTCTGTTTCAAGTTATGAAAAACACTTTTAAGAAACAGATCATGTGATTTCTGAAAATCCACAAACTCTTTGATTTTCAAAGCCATATTAAAACTTTAATCTAGTTTGTAGAAAAACATGTTCTTAGATCTTTTGAGTTAAACACTGAGATATCCTATAAAAGCTCTGTACAAGAAAGATCCTAAGTCATAATGCTAATCTTGAAGATCTTGGACTTGGTCTTCTCATCATCTCCATGTTTGTTATCATCAAAACTCATCATCAATGTTGCATGGTAATCACATTTTGTGCTGCATTGAGCCTTGAGTCTATAGGCTTGCAGCAGATAACGTGAACATGCAACAAAATTTTTTTTTCATTTTTTTAATCGAGAACATTATCTTTTTTTATTCTTTTTTATTTTTTTATTTTTTTATTGTTATTTAATTAACTTTTTTTTTTTGCATTAAAAATAAGACAAAGTGATAAATGAGCTAAGACATAATTAGAGAATTTAATCAATAATGTGGAAATTATTATATAATTTTTTTTGTGAATGTGTGTGATTTGTGTGATGTAAAATATGACTTAAAATAATATGACTTAAAATCTCTTGGTGTCATTTTGAATTATGATACTCATGTGAATTGCACTTGGTGAACAGATATATGCATTTGAGAATGAAAACTAAATTGTTTGTTGGACTGTGAAAATCATATGCGAGTAGTCATAGGTGATATATATATATATGATATATATATATATTCTCCACTACTTTTTATGCTTAAAGGAATTCGGATGGCATGTTGTGGGTTGGTTCATTGGAACTAAATTGGGATTTTTCGGATCTGTTCATTCCTTCCTCAGGCATTTGCAACTCGATCAAGTGGTGGGTGAATAGTTTGTTCATATTGTGCTTGTGGTGTGCATTGGCTGTTATGCAGAGTATTCTTTGGGTTTCTTTCTTGAAAATTGTTGATTTAAATGTCCTGTGTATTTTAGTTTTCTGCCTATCGTTTCCTTGAATAAATCGATATAAAAATGTTTTTGTTTTTTATTTTTGTTTTTTTTTTGTTTTTTTTTCTTTGGGGTCTCAAACATTCAATGTAATGCTTATCCTCATGACAAGATGTGTGTGTGTGTGTGTGTGTGTTTTTAAATATTAATGATATGTTAATGTCTTTTTTTCTTTTTCTTCAAGTTTAGAGTCAACTAAACATTAGTGACAAATCTAGCAATATGACGATTTTCACCTTAAATAATCAAAATGGTTAACTTGGTTGTACCAAGATTTTTTTTTTCTCTTTCAATATTCATAATTTTTTTTTCATAATTCCTTTTTTTTAACAATTAAATGAGGCCTTTCTCAATTTAAAAAAAAAACTAAAATCAACATTTTTTTAAGGGTAAAATAAAAAGTTAAAGGTATATTAATAATTTGTACAACTAATTTAAGGTACTATCTTAAGACGAGTGTGTTAGGGGTGTTTTGAGATTAGCTTTCCACCATTCCCTATACATAATCGACTCCCGTATACAATCTGGTTTCAAAGACTATTTTCTAAGAAAAATTTTCTAATTTTTTCTAATTTAAATAAAATTGGTGATGACTCCTTTTTTTATTTTCTAAAATTCCATGAGTTGATATTTCGCCGTGATCCTGGTTGTAACATGGATAAAACTCTCGAGGATGCGAGAAACTTGATTGCAAATATGGCGGCTAATTCGCAACAATTTGGCACTAGGTTTGACCCTTCATCTAAGCATGTTAATGAGGTAAATATTTCCTCCCTTGAACAACAAATTGCGAGTCTAACTTCTCTTGTTCATCAAATTGATGTAGGTAATATGCAAACGACAAAGGTTTGTGGGATTTGTTCAGTAGCAGGGCATCCAACCGATATATGCCAACTCTTCAAGAGAAGCCCATTGAGTAAGTGAATACGGCGGGTGGTTTTCCTGGACAACCGCAAAGGAAATATGATCTATATTTGAGAACGTATAATCCAGCATAGAAGGATCATCCCAATCTTAGCTATGGGAATGCACAAGTAAATCAGCCCGCAACTCAAGACTACCCAAGTTTCCAGCAATATAAGCAGCTATACCCCCTAGACAACAACTACGCCAAACTTCTGATTCTAGTATGTCTTTAGAAGATATTGTTAAGCTCTTGCCATTAATACTTTGCAATTTCAATAGGAGACAAAACAATTTCAACAAGAGGCGAGGGCTAGTATTCAAAATTTGGAAAATCAGATGGGCCAAAATGGCAACTGCAATTAGTCAGCTAGAGGCACAAAGTTGGGGAAAATTACCCTCTCAAACGGTATTAAATCCAAGAAAAAATGCAAGTGCAATTGTTTTGAGAAATGGTAAAGAGGTTGAGATTCCAATAAAGGCAACCCCTGCATCATTGAAGCAAGAAAAAAAGAAAAAACATCGTTGCAGACATGAATGTTCCTAATGATGATGACGTACCTAAGTGTAAGTTTCCTCCTTTTTCTGATTATAAACCAATACCTCATTTTCCTCAGGCTTTAACAGAATCTAGAAAAGATAAGCAAAATAAAGATTTTTATAAGACTTTTCGTAGATGCGAGGTAAATATTCCACTTTTAGATGCTATTAAACAAGTACCTCATTATGCTAAATTTCTAAAAGAACTGTGTATAATTAAGAGGAAACAAAAAACTTAAAGGATGTGAGAAGGTGATAGTTGGGAAGAATGTTTCTGCAGTTATTCAAAGAAAACTCCTTGCGAAGTACAAAGATCTAGGTATGTTTACTATCCCTTGTAGGATAGGTAACACTAGATTTGAGAAGGCCATGCTAGATTTAGGAGCTTCTATCAATGGCATGCCAGATTCTTTATATGCATCTTTGAAACTTGGAACTTTGAATAAAACTGGTGTTGTGATTCAATTGACTGATAGATCTAATGTCTATCCTACGGGTATAATTAAGGATGTTCTTATGCAAGTTAATGATTTGGTTTTCCATGCTGATTTCTATGTGCTTGATATGGAGAATGGTGATCAAACTAATCCTATTTTGCTAGGAAGGTCATTCTTAACGACAACCAAGACTAAGATAGATGTTCATAGTGGCACACTTACCATGGAATTTGATGGTGAAATTGTTAAGTTTAATATTTATGATGCCATGAAATATCCTAGTGATGATAATCCTATTTATTCTATTAATGTAATTGATTTTTAGCATAAGAAGTTTTTGAACTTGATGGAAAAGATGGATTGGAAGTTGCCATTATGAAGCCTCTTGAGAAAGAGAATGAAAAGTTAGCCTTGAGTACTGATATGCAGGAAATGGTTGTAACGTTGAATGATTTTTCAAAGTTACAGTAGTCAAGTAACATTCTTGATATTACGTTACCAATTTCTAACGAGAGGCTTTTACCCAATGTTTTATAGGCTCCCATTCCAGATTTGAAGCCTCTCCTTAGTCACATCAAGTACATGTTCCTTGGAGATGGAGGAACATTACCAATGATCATCTCCAGTAAACTTAGTGCACCGTAAGAAGAAAAGTTTATGCAGGTCCTTAAGGAAGCATTGAGCCGAGTCAACAACAATAAACAAAGGTACTGCTTAGGAGGAAACCCAAAGGGAGTTCGTTCCTTTTCTTATTTTTGCATTTATATTTTGGTTATTTTTGTCTTTTCTTTGCATTGAATCTTACATTGAGGATAATGTAAGGATTAAGTTTAGGGGAAGGCTAGAGTAGTTTTTGGTTTGTTTTATTTTCATTTTGTTATTTCTGAGTTAGCTTAAGTGTCTTCTCGAGTTTGGAGCTTTTGTAAGGAGATATAAATAGTGTCAGCCAACAAAAAAAATCAAAAAGAGAATTGAAAATAAAAAATTTAATTAGTTAGTTAGTTTTTCCAAAATTCACACTCTTCTGAGAAAATTTTGCATTGATAAATTATTGAAAAGTGCTAATAGAGGTTGGCATATATATATGATATGATTTCCTTTTTGCTTCCCCAGTCTTTAGATAGTTTTTCTACTCTTTTCAAAGCAAAGTTTTAAGAAGCACCGAGTTAAGGAGATTTAGGCAATTGAAAAAAAAAGAAAGAGAAATTATATAATTCACCCAAGTGCATAAAAGAAAATAAGTTTGGGGGTAGTGAAAGTTGAAATGTGAATGGAATAAAAAATAAAGAGTATGGACTAGGCAAGGATTAGAGTTTTCGATGTGTGAGTTAGGCACACGATCAAGAATTTGACTCTTTAGCTAGAGTTCGTAATGTGTAGAGGAGGTGTGACGAGTGCCGAGCTCAATCAAAATTATAACCGAGCTATGCCTATGAATTATAGCATAGAAAATAACACCGGATCGTCTCTTAAGGATTTTTAATTACAATTTAATTAGATCAAACTGAGATTAGGGGGAAGGAGTTGAGAAACAGAATACGAAATAGCAGAATTAAGGAAAGAGCAATAAATTAAAAGCGCAATCAATTCAGAAATCTATCTGAAATTTGGTGGATTCTATCATAGATCACTAAACAAATATTTGAATTGCATTTGAATGATTAACTTGGAATTAACTGAAATCTCTGCATTAAATCCAGAATTCATACTAGACAATCATCTAGAATTCAATTAACAATTGGCAGCAATTGCATAATTCATGTTAGATATATGTTAATTTTAGATCCGAATTCAATTAACCTAAGCACAAATCAGCACCTAACTTCCAATTTCGTGACTAAACTAGATTAATCAACCTAAATTCAATCACAATTCTCAATCTCAAATCAAGATCCAATCAGATCAAGATTATGAAAAAGAAGAAGAAGAAGAAGAATCCAAATACAAATTAAAAAAAAATGAAATCAGAATAAGATCTCAAGAATCCAAACTGAAATTTCTTCAAGAATCCCGAATTGATTACAAGGTGTTTAGCCCTCCATGAGAAGAGGAGAACTCAAAAAATGAAAATCTAGAGAGAAGGGGAAAGGAAAGGAGAGAGTTCTAGAAAGAGGTCAAAAAAGTGTAGAATGAGAGGTAAATCTCCTAGCCTCGAATTGCTGCCTAAAACTGCTAAAACTACTTCCTATTTTGGCCTCACATGATAAGAATCCACTTAGATACAAAGTTGGGTCCATTATGAACAATTGGGTTCAAACCCCAAGCAATTTGGAGTTCTACAACTCAAGTTATGATCAAAACAATATCAAAGGTCACTAGACTCGTATTCTGACTTCCATGCCCAATTCGGTCCACTAAACATCCGATTGAGACTTCAAGCTCTTCATCAAAGTTGTAGAGATTTCTCTCAGATTTCCTACAAGATAAAATGCATAATTATCAGATATCTAGAACTCAAGATATGACCAAAATATAGAAATAGTGAAAACCTCAACAATGTTGGAAATTATCAATTAAGCCCAATTTGAGCCCAAACTTATAAAACATGACAAAGCTCAAACAATTAAGTATATGGAGAGTGTAAAAATAGAGAAAAATAGAAAAATGATGAAAAGTTCCTAAAGAAATCCTAATGATCCTTGATAAGGTGTAAACTTAAATTAGTAGAGAATTGAGTAGTGATTTTATCTATTTAACATGTGGGAAATGTTTATGAGTTGTTAAGTATGCATATGTTCATCAAGAGAGTAATTGAGTTCATAGGATTTGCTTTTGAAAGCAAGCTTGGTTTGATAACTCATATTTGAGTTGAATATAGCTGCATGATTGAAAGATTGACCTCTTTAAGCTTTGATAGGTTATTAGCATGTCAAATTTCTTGTAGTTCTCTTTTTTAAAAAAAAATTTATGTGCACTTGTTGTGTTTTCTCTTGTTTGTCCTTATATTTTTCTTGCTTGAGTACGAGCAAAAGTTAAGTGTAGAGAAATTTGATGAGAATGCAAAATCTCATATTTTTCTCCCTTAATGTTTAGTCCGTTTTACTTATTTTGTGCCTAAATATACTCATTATTATTATATTTTGATTTAGGATACAAATGGAAGCGTTAAGTGCAAAACGAATCCAATTGGATAATTTTAGACAATTTTGATATCGCTTCATAATCTAGGATGTTCCTTAACCTACAATTCTAATACACGAATCTAACGTGAAATATTTTTAGAAATTTCCAGATCTGGTGCACAAAAATTCCAGCTGAAAATACAACTTTCCTAGTTATATTAGAATTCTATTTTATTTTAAATATTTTCCTTAATTAGTTAAATTTAGATATTGTTATCTTAGGATAATATTTAGAATATTTATAGGAGATTTTGTAGAAGATTTTATAGGAGATATTTATAGAAGATTTGGTAGGAGATTTGATAGGAGATTTGGTAAGTTTGAATGCTAATACAAAAAGGATAAAAGGAGGAATAATGAATGGATTTTGATGCACGTCATTCCCCCATTTTCTCTCTCTTCTCCTTCAAGTTTTCATCCATGACCCTGCGTGACTAGGTTTTTAATTGGTTGAAGGAAATAGATGCCTCAGAATCAATAAAATTGTGAGATCTAATTTATTTTTATTATTTAATTTATGCTTTGAGTATCGAATGTTCTTCTGTGACTATTTTTATGATTGTTTCATTTAATTATTATGAGGCCTACTAGTTTATTATTCATTGCAATCTATTGCTAAATTAGATATCAAATCCATAATTGTTAGAAATTATTAGATTTTAAGAAGAACGTTTGACTAAATTAAATACAACTGCTTGTACTTATTTTGTTTAGTTTCATCGATCTCTCTAATTCTTAAAGCTACTACTAGATTAAACCC
The DNA here is from genome assembly GCA_029884595.1 of Ormosia semicastrata. Taxonomy (NCBI): domain Eukaryota; kingdom Viridiplantae; phylum Streptophyta; class Magnoliopsida; order Fabales; family Fabaceae; genus Ormosia; species Ormosia semicastrata. Next base: position 1,953,107 of record JAQQTO010000040.1, read on the forward strand.
TTAGTGCTTGTCTTGGGCTATTTAGTAGCTAGAGTTATTTAGATCTCTTATTTTTTAATTAACTATGACTAAGGAGAGATAAGAAAATAGTTCCAACGGTGAATATTTAAAGTGTGAATTGATATATACTTGTATCGATGATCAGTTGTAAAATTTCGATGGTGGATGTTGACTTGGACCAAGGTTTGTTCTTTTGATTAATTTCAATAATTTAATTTGAATTGTTTCTTAATTATTTTTCTTAAAATTATTTTTGTTATACTCAAAACCCCCCATCCACGTTCAAGTAGTATAAAATTAAGCTAGATACTCTCAATGAGAACAATCCTTACTCACACTACTACATTTGTTTTTAAGAATATATGTTTTATTTTTGGTTGCCTACGACAGCACACCAGATACGTCATTTCAAAATTTCAGATAATTTAAAATACAAGGAAATTCAATTGACGTAATTCAATTCCCTTCATTTGTAAAATTATGTGTTTGGATAAAAATTAATGGAATTGATAATTCATTATTAATTTTGAAAAAAATAATAAAAAATTGAAAAATAAAATAAAATTCAAGTTGCATATTGCAGTACACAGATTTGGATTTAGATCTAGTCGTGTTGTCTTCCATGACTAGGGGTGAAAATAGGTCAGGCCAGGCCAGGCTTTGCCTTAAATAGGCCTAACCTGTATCTCAATTATAAGGCTTGAGCCTGGCCTGTGAGCCTGTAATAGGCAAATTTTTAAGGTCTAGCTTGGCCTTTTTAAAAGCATGTCCTGACCTAAAAGCCTATTTTGTAATGAGGCCTTTAAATAGGCTAATAAGTCAACCTTTAAATAGGCCAACAAGCCTTTACATAGGCTAACAGACTTACCTTTAAATAGGTCAATATGTCTTACATAGGCTAACAAACCTACATTTAAATAAGTCATATGCCTTTACATAAGCTAACAGGCCAAAGCCTTGAAATAAGCCAACGGGCCTACTCAAAGCCAATAGGCCTTTGTTATAATTTAACACTCACCTTCTAATTTTATAGATGCTCACCAATTTCTTACTCAGTCTTTGATCGATGTGGGACTTAGAGATATACCAAGTTGTTCACTTTCTTACTCTAGTCTTTCAAGTCTCACATCGATTAAAAATCAGAGTAAAAAAGTAATGAGCATTTATAAAAGTAGGGGGTGAGTGTTAACTTATTATTTTTATTTTAATAAATATATTACATTAAATATATTAATAAATATGTTATTTCTATTTTAATTTACTAACTTAATTTTAGTTATTGACTTTTATTAAAATTTAATTTAAAAATTTATTATATTATAATAAATTAATAATTATAATTATAATTTATAATCATTATAATAATTTATAATTATTATAATAATATATATTATATTATATATAATTAAATAGGCTAGGCCGGCTTGCTAGGTTTAAAAGGCTTATTAGATGGCTTGAGGCTTGGCCTTTTTAGTTAAAAAGGCTTTCAAAAAAGCCTTAGCCTAATTTGTTTAATAAACAGGCTAGGTCAGGTCAGGCCTCAGACAGGTCAGGCCATAGGCCCCTGACGGGTAGCCTAGCCTATTTCCACCCCTATCCATGACGTCGAGGCACACTGCCGGTGGGGTCAATTCCGGGGTGTCCACTGCTATTACTAGAATAGGATCTGCCACGTTAGTAGGTGAGAGAATAATGCCAATGGTGGTCGAAGTAACATGTGCTTCGTTAAGAGCAACCACAAGTTTGTCTAGAAAGGTCCATTAGAGAAGTTATCATCCTCTGTCATCGCCGACGAGAATGCAAGCAAGTCGTAGAAATCCACCATTCTTCATCCGCCTCAATGGCTTCCTTCCTTCACTGTTGACCATGATGGAGGCAAAAATAGCTTCGTGATGGAGTTTTGGTGGCATGTGTGGTGACATCTTGCCGCTCGCCGAGGTTCAATGCCATTATCGTTGAGCGCGACACCATTTATAACTTATGCCAAAAAATACGGCAACATCTATCTCGCCATGCCCCGTGTCGCTAACGATCCTGCTAATGCCATCGTTGTCGTCATCTTGGTTTTGAACTTGTTTTGTGCGTAGTGTCGAGAGAGAGAGGAGTAAGATAATGGTTCGAATATGTTCTGCGGAGAGAAAGGAAAAAGACGAAAGATTTTCCAAATTCTCTTCGAACTGTGTCATTTCAATTTCTCCTTCTCAAGTTGAAAAGAATATCCAATAAAAATGCCTATCATTTTTAAAATCCTATTATTTAACTTCTAAACAAAATATTTTATTCTAAAGCATTTTAATTCCTCTCAACAAATACATTATTCTTTTAAAATTATTTATCCAAACACACACTTACCCTTTGTTAGGATCAATAGAAAATGGAAAGAGAGAAGTAGGAAAGAGAGAAAATAGAGGGAAAATGACATTTTCTCTCGTTTGGATGCTAGGAGAAAACAATAAAGAGAAAAAAATTATGTAGGCCCACATCAAAAGTTTTCTTTGCTCAGCAAGTGAGAAAACGAAGAGAAATAAAGAACAACTATAGCTCTTCAAAACTCTACAGTCTCCCTTCTAAAAATTAAACACATTCAAAAAATAGAACCAGCAAGAAGTAAAAAACAAAATACTTGTTTTTGACCATAATTTAAGGTTATGTCTCATAGGGCGATCTGACACGTAGTACACTGAAATTCGATTTCAACGCCCTTAGTAGGAGTTCACTTATCTTGAGATCCCCACAACATATGTCAGACCCCGGTCCTAGAAGATAACAACTTTATTGCGAGATCTGCATAATAGATAAATCTCTATGATATCTATTATGTCTATCATGATCTTATGAAATAATAGAACTATAACTTCCATACCAGCATTCCGATAATATAGGGTATTACAAGAATATATCTCTCCATTATGAGAACGTATCTATCCAACTTCTATAAATACCAGGTTAAGTCACCTTAAATAAGTATCAGTAACTTATCAATCATCGCATAATCTTATTTGTGCACAACCTGATTTGAGTGTTGGAGTTCCTTTACAGATATCAACCCTCCGGTCTCAACATACTCTGTTGTTGCTGTGCAAGGAAGAAATCACCATGACGTGCATATCTCAGGCACCCATCTGAATCTATTTCAGAACATTCATGTCGTATGTGGGAAACGTTAAACTTCTATTCCCATTCAACCATAGTGAATACGAGACAAAATTCGAGGAGAAATTGATAATAGCTTAACAATATATATTTTTAATATTAAAATTAAATTTTATTATACTTCAATGTAAATAAATTTAGTGATTTTGTGATTTATTAATTAATTTTTAAGCAAATTAATTATTATTATTTTATTTTGTGATACTAATAAAAAAATATACTTAAAGAATAATTAAACCAAGATAATTGAAGTTAAGTTATATCTCCTATCAGATCATTATGTTAATTGAAAGTGGATAAAAGGAGAAGAAAAAGTACAATGACGGGGACGCAATTAGACAAGGAGATTTGGAGATTTGGTGCACGCGGCACGAGGCGAGAAACAAAAGAATCAAAGAAAGAAAGAAGCAACGACGCAGCACGCAGCAAGCGGAGAAAAATTTATCTTTTATGATTTTTTTTTTGTGTTTGATATTTTATTACGAGTAATTAATTTTATTTTTTAAGTTTAAAATTTCATCTTAATCTTTATTTTAAATTATTTAAATTTATTTGAGATATTTTTTTATTTTATAATTACATAATATTGATGATTATTGATCTTTAATTGTTATTCAATTTAATTTTTATTAATTGTCTTGTAATCAATTAGTAAATTTAAATTAATATATTTTAATCATATGCTTATTTTTTGTAATCTTAGGTATGAGTTGTGTAATAGCATTCATTACTTTTGAGATCTAAGAATTGAGTAGTTCATGTTATGTTAAATTGTTTATGTCATAATTTGAATATGTCATGTTATTTTAGATGAACTATGTCATTAATTAGATTTCAATAATCTTTAGTAGCGATCAAAGTTTCTAACCGTAGACACTTCATAGAGCAACATTAATTCTCATTCAAGTTAAATTCATCTTTGCATAGTTAGTGGTAGATTCGAAGTCTTAAAATCATTCTTTAATTGCTCTTACATTTTTAATTGGATTAGTTTAATTTAAATTTATTACTTAATTTTAGTTTTAATTTAGCATGTAATTTATATTTTTAGTTTAATTAAATAAAATAAAAATCTTTTTTATTTTTCCTTTAAATTAATTTAGGTAGATATTAAATTTTAGTTAATTTTGTCACTCTCTGTGGATACAACACCCTTATAATTGTCAAATATTATATTGATCCTATACACTTGCAAGTAAGGGGTAAATTTATTACATGAAAATCTTTATCAGAGACACTGCGCAAACCTCTGCAAACCAAAGGGAAGGACCAGCGGCACAACGTCCTTCCCATCCAGTTCCATCACCTCTTGTTGAGGCCTCCGTTGCGAGAAACTAGGCACTCAACGTAGAACATCTATGCGATGGGCATGAAACCTCGCTTTCTAATGAAAGACCTCACCCATCACATAGGGTTTCTGTGAGAGATAGACTTAGAATGTCCATGCAAGGAGTCAACCCTAATGTTCAGGGACCCAGCATCCCAATGCACCAGCACTTGGGAACCCTGAACATTGAAGTCGATGATCGTGTGTCTCGCCCTGAACACACAAATCAATCCTATATATCTAGAAACCAATTCCAAGACATGTTGCAACAACATATGACAATGTTAGATGAACAATACCGCAGATTGGAGAATATACGACAGGCTGTGCACGAAGATCAGCCCATACCACAACGTCATAACGGAAAGTAGAATGTGGATAATAACCAGAGAAATATGCATGCCGACGCCACAGCGTCCAATGTTGTTAATAACAACCTGGACCACGACATTCAAGAACAAACCTTTTTTGATCAACTTTTAGAGTATTAGGTCCCAAGAAACTTCAAATTCCCAGCAAATGTGAAACTGTAAGATGGGACCACAGACCCCCAAGAACACATAAATGCTTATGTTCAGTCTATGTGCTTCCACGGGGGACCCATGTAGTTGTTATGTCGTGCCTTCCCCCTTTCCCTAAAGAAAGGAGCCCTCAGTTGGTTTGTAACCTTTTCCATGAGGGTCCGTTGTTGACTGGTCAGACCTCAGACAATGTTTCTTGCTCCAGTATACTACTAGCAATGAACAACTCAGGTCTATTGAATCCTTATCAAAGATTCGCCAAGGGTTTGACGAACCGCTTCGCGACTACGTTAGACAGTTCACAGTGGCGTGTACTAACATAGAGAACTTCGATGATAGAATTGCCCTCCATCATGCAAGGAGTGGTCTTCGAGTTGGTTTTGAATTCTTTGCATCTTTGGAAAAGAAAAGCCGGAGAACATGCAAGAATTTTAGAAATAGCCTAAGAAATATGTATGCATTGAGGAAGCAACCGAGGACCAAAGGAGATCGAAAAAAGGTGAGTCGTCTCACTAGAAATCTAACCACAATTCCTCATAGTCCCGGAACTCCAAAAGTAGTCCGTCCCGGGGCAAATACTCTAATTATACTCTTTTGAACACCCCATGAGAAACAATCTTAAGGGAAGTATTGTAGATCAAGTTTTAAGACATCAAGAGGCCACCCTCTATAAAGAAACACAAGCAGAAAGATCACTCCAAACACTGCATAAGGAACAAAAGTTATGGCTATGAAACTGAAGATTGTTATCAACTCTGCGATGCAATTGTGTTCTTAATCAGGGTAGGGCATCTAAAACATTACATCGACTGAGTCCAAAATGATGAACACCGCCGAAGATGGAGAGAGGAAAGACGCAACCCTCTACAAAGCCCATCTCCACGCCAAAGGAGAAGAAATCAGAGCCCTATGAGAAGATCCCAAAGTCCACCTAGCCATGATATAAACGATCGGTAGGATCGGAACAAGGACGCTCCACCTGATGATAATGACGACCGCCATGACTAGGCCAACAAAATCGTCAACATAATTATTGGAGGATTTGCTGGTGGTGGTTTATCTAATGGCACTCAAAAGAAAGCCCTTAGGATGACAGTGTTCAGTGTCTCCCACTTCGAGTCTAAACCACGGGCTGGAGAAAGGAAGATGTCCTCCATTACTTTTTCAGATGAGGATTATAGCGGAATTATTCCAGATCATGATGACCCATTATTTATCTTGGAAATAATCTCAAATGCAGAAGTCCAACGTATCTTTGTGGACTAAGGGAGTTCAGCAGACATCATGTTCATGAACCTTTACTAGAAGCTAGAACTTCCATGTACAAAACTAATTGCTTATGATGGGGAACTTACAGGGTTCATTGGCGAGACGATCACCCCAGCAGGCTATTATAAAACCCACTTGACCTTGAGGTCCTCTAAACTCTTGAAGACAGTCAAGGTAAAGTTCCTGGTCATGGACTACTTCTCGGCTTACAACATCATTTTGGGCTGCCCTACCTTAAATGCACTTGGCGCTATGGTATCCACTACCCATCTGGTCATGAAGTTTCCTAGGAAGAATGATGAGGTGATCATAGTAAAAGGCGACTAAATTACAGCTTGAAAATGCCACAATGAGAGCCTCGGAATCTGCAGGGTTCCCAAGAAGGCAAAAGCTGCTACGTCTAGCCCAGTCTTGGATCAGGTTAAGATCCTTATGACTGAGCTGGATATTCGAGAGGAAATCTGGGGTACTAGACCCCAGCCAGAGGGCGAATTACTTCCTGTCCAACTTGGTTCAAAGCCAGATCAAGTTACTAAGATTGGAGTAAAAATGGAAGAAGAAGAAAGACACTAGCTGGTTAAGCTCTTACTTAAAAATAAAGATCTCTTCGCTTGGATGTCCTCTAATATGCCTGGGCTAGACTCCGCCTTCATCTATCATCACTTGTCTATCAGAGAAAATGCGAGGCCAGTTGCCCAGAAGAAAAGAAAAGTTGGCCCCAAAAGATAGCAAGTTATTGAAGAATAGGTGAAGGAGTTACTCATTGGTAACTTCATCAGGGAGTGGAAAATGTGTGTGGATTACACAGACTTGAACAAAGATTGCCCTAAAGATCTGTACTCACTTCCCAAAGTGGATAAACTGGTGGACAACTCCTCAGGCTTTCGATAACTGTCATTCATGGATGTGTACTCTGGGTATAACCAAACCCTGATGTACCCCAGAGACGAAGACAATACCACCTTCATCACTGACAGTGCGAGCTATTGCTATAGGGTCATGCCCTTTGGTTTGAAAAATGCAGGAGCCACCTATTAGAGAATGATAAACAGGGTCTTTGAAGACCAAGTGGGGAAGATGCTAGAGGTCTACATCGACGATATGATAGTAAAAACTCCATAAGGTAGATCACATATGGCTGACCTCGAGGAAGTATTCGCATAACTCTGAAAGTACAATATGAGACTTAACCCAGAAAAGTACGCCTTCGGAGTCCAGGAAGGCAATTTCTTGGGTTTCATGCTGACCCACTATTGAATTGAGGCTAATCCAAATAAATGTCAAGTAGTGCTCAATATACGAAGCCCTCAGAATGTTAAAAAAATGTAATAGCTAACTAGCCAGATTGCAACCCTCACATAATTTCTCGCCAAAGCTGCCCATAAATCCCTCCCTTTATTCAAACTACTCAAGAAAGGGAAGGATTTTGAGTGGATTCAGGAGTATGAGGATGTCTTTTCCTTTTTGAATAGTCTTCTATCTTCTCCCCCTATACTTATAAGACCAGAACCTGAGAAACATTATACTTATACCTTTCAGTTTATGAAGAGGCTATAAGCTCAGTGCTAATCTAGGAGATGGAAGAGGGACAAAAGCTAATCTATTTTGCGAGTAAAGTTCTGCAAGGCCCAGAGCTCCGATACCAAAAAATTGAAAAGGTCATCGTTGCACTCGTCACCACAGCAAGGAGACTCTGACAGTATTTTCAATGCCATCCGGTGGTGGTGAGAATGGACCAACCCATCTGATGCACAATTTTCAATTATCGCATTTACAAACCCAAGTGCAGGTTGTCTTAAGTAATAAATTTCTCAGGAATCCGAGGTCGATCCACAGGGAATTGTTGAAGATTAATTAAGGTGAAGTGAATATTTTGTTACTACGATTAAAATTATTTACTTAGGTAAAAAGATTCACTCTTGGTAAATAAAATAAAGGTAAGATTAATTCCTTTTGTAACTCAATTAGAATCCTCGCAACATGAAGGTTCCAATCAGAAAATACAATGTTAAAAGTCCATTTAAAATAATATACGTATGTATATTATGTTTCCAAAAAATATTACCACTACTTATAAATGGGTTAAAGCATTCATTGTGCTAATATTTTATCTACAACAAATCAAGAACTCCACTTTATAAGGAGAGTTTCTAATACCACCACTTGTAAATGGGTTAAAGCATTCATTATGCCAATCTCTTGTCTACAACAAATTAAAAACTCCACTTTACAAGGAGGGTTTGTAAATTATTGGAAACAAAATACAATACGTATAATAGTTACTAGAAAATATAAATCATTTAAGTACAAGAGAAAAATAAATCTAACCTTATTTTATTACAAGAGCTTCACCCTTTCACCCAAGTAAAATGAAACTTAGTTACTCATAGATAAGAAGAAAGAAAGAGAAAGAAGAAGAAGAAGAACATGACTTTAATTTAGAACAAAGGAAAATTACAACAAGAAAACCTAGTAATAAAATGACATCATTTTAGTAACTAACACCTAACACCCTCAATGATTTGCTAAGGCCCCCTTTTATAGAGGATTAGAGATACAAAATGACAAGGGGGCAGAGTCATTAGTGGGTGGATGAGTGGAAAATGAGTAGAAAATGCCAAATGACTTTAGCTGAGTGGGAAATTATGTAGATTCTTTGTCTCTGAAATCATACAGCTCTGAAGTCATTGTATTCGTCATTTTTTAATCTAGTGGTCTTCATGAAAGTTGTAGGCTTGGATCTTAGCTTTCAAATGGATTTAGTTTGAGTCCAATATCATTTCTATAACTCCAGATACGTTCAAATTACTGAACACTGCCCAGGCTGAGTCATAACTCCTCTGTTCTAACTTCTAAGCCCAATATCACCTTCAAGGATTTCGATTCTGGAAAAGTGTTCAACATGAAGGTTGTAGATATGGGTCTAAATTATTCAGTATCCAAATTTCAGCCCATTTTACAACCTCTAGCCCAAACAATGGCATAAACAGTACACATAGGTCAAGCTGTCAGGAACAGCACTCTAGTTCTTGCTTTAACCCCAATTTGAGTTACCTACTCGTGTGATTGGGCCTTTGAGGTCTTCATGAAAGTTATAGAGCTATCTCTTATCTTTAAAATGCTATCAGATTCACCTCATTTGAATACTTACATCCCAATATATAGCCCAAATACAGAAGCAACGTAAGACGTAAATTATGCTAAAAAATTCAATTAAGTCCAATTTGAGTCCAAACTTACAAAACATAATCAAAATCAATCAATTAAGTACATGGAGAGTGTAAATGACTAAAAATAAAGGTTTATTAATATATCAAATATGTGATCATTAAATTCTCCCACACTTAGCTTTTTGCACTCCTGAGCAAAACACAAGACCAAAAAAAAAAAAAAATGAAATAGACTCAAAAGCTAAACACTCTAAAAGACTCAATTTCTAATAATATTTAAAAATGAAGAGCAATCAATCATTCAAGTAATCAAAATATTCATGAAGTAACATATCTTTACTTCTCAAATCAATAAGCAAGGATATTTCAATTGAAAAGCATGAGTCAAGAATGATAGATTTTCACAAGATTCACTCTCAATCCCTCATGTGTTTAAAAGGTAGGTATTTCACTCAATTCAACCCATAAAAATTACACTACCATAAGCTTGCTTATTTTCTACTTCTCCACTACTCAGAACACATGCACACACAAATCATGAAAACTTTATTCAAGGTTGTAATGGGGTCAAGGTAAAGGAGGAGGTAATATGGATATGACAAGTAAAATACCAGATAATAAAAGAGCATGAGAACTGAGTTCAATTAACAAGCATGAAAGTTCATCCCAACTCTACCTAATACAAATTCTCTTTACATATTCTTTTTTTTTTCCTTTATTACCTTGTTGATCCTTTTCTTTTTACAATTTTTTTGATTGATTTTTTTAAAAATTTTTTTTTGACTTCAAGAAAACTATCAAGGTAAAGAAGTATAGAAACTCCCAAAGGATCCCATCCAAAGGATTGTCTGTCCAAAACCAAAATTCAACAAAATCATACAAAGATAAAATAATAATAACAAATGATTACATACCTTTATGTACAGGTTTCATGGCAAATCTTTATACTGCGTATCATGAGTGTAGTAATACCAAGATGGCTTAGCCAATCTAGGCATTCTTCTCCCTCCCACTTGTGGGATATCCCAGCCTATGCATCGTCCCTCTAGTTAAAGAGAGAAAATCTGAATACAACGACCAGTGACCACAGTCAGTGAGAGGTCGCTGGAGAGCCCATGGCATTAAATCATAGGATCCAGCTCAGAGGCATTGTCACGCGAGAATGTAAACACAGGATGCTTCTATCTGTCCATCAGCAAGAAGAGCCTACGGTTAAAACCTGGGAATGCTTGCGCAGCTCTCTACAGAGCATGACACATGAACCTTATTTACCAACCAGTGTGCGAAGGTCCACCCGAGTCAATGACGGGTCTGCCACTGGCAGGGGCTCCTAATCTAATTAAAAACCAAGTACAACTGAAGTTTCTGTGGAAATAAGTTTATGCCAAATGGTTTTATATGTTAAGTTTTGATGATGACAAATACAAGACAAAAAGAATACTTTGCTTATGTTCTTTGTTGCATCCTATATAGAGCATATCCATTAATAATTAATAAATATCTTATTTGGATGTGTTTATGAAAGTCTTATATGCATGTTAAACTAACTAGAGTTATACATTTATGAATAATGCATATGAATATATTGAATTATGAATTTGGACTAACAATGCTTGTTTAAGTGAGCAATACTTTGTAGGATAGTCCAAGTATCAAGAGTGAGCATTGCAACAAGAAAGCAAAAGATCTCAATTAAGCTCAACACAAGGAGGATGTGAATGCCTATTTCATGAAGGTATTGATAAACATCAAAGTCATGTCAAAGACCAAGTCCAAAGGAAGATTAAATGGTATAGCTTATAGGACTTAGTGTCTTTATGTAAGAAGCTTTATGGATATCTAAAATATGTTTTTACAAATGTTTTTCCTATGCTAAAATACCCAACAAACAAGTTTTGAAAAGTTATTTATGGTGGTAGTTCAAATTTATGAAAAATAGCTAAGTTTGAGTTTTGTAAAACTGACCTTTGGTTACTCTTTTAATCATATCTTTCAAAATACTTTGAGTTTTGTTTTGAAACTTCTTTCACTTGAAAATAGACTCAAATATCTTTCCAATGATTGGTCATTTGCTTTAAACGGATTAGAAATGAAGAAGTTATGATCATTTAAAGTCAGTTTTCAAAATCAGAGTGGTTTATTCGAATAAAGCATATGTTATTCGAATAACACACCACAAAAATCATACCAGAACGAGTTTTTAATGGTTTATTCGAATAACCAAAGGGTTATTCGAATAACATGACCCAAAAAATATTACTGAATGTGTTTTTAATGTTTTATTCGAATAACTAAACATTTATTCGAATAACTAAAGGTTTATTCGAATAAAAGGTTCTAGAAAACACTTCTTGATGCATTATAAGTGATTTATTCGAATAAGACTATGTTTATTCGAATAAACATGCCCAGTTTCACGCAACGGCTATTTTCAGAGCTTTTAATGTTGAAATAAATTATATCCAACGACTCTTTTTCTTAGAACACTATAAATACATGTTTTTGGGACATCTTTTAGCAACACCCATTTATCTGAAATAATTCTTTCTTGCTTTATTTTGTAATATATATTTTACCAAATTTCTGTGCTCTTTTTCACCAAAATTTGAGATATCCTTAGAGAGCTTCATAGAGCTTCAAATTATATCATCTACTCTTTGTGAGAGTTTTTCTTCATCTATATTTTCTGTTCTTCTGTATTGAGGGTGAGGTATCCTTCAAGATTTGTATAAAGGTGAGATATCCCTTCAAGGTTTGTATAAGGGTGAGGTATCCCTACAGGCTGAGACTTTAACACAAGGGTAGAGTTTCCCTGTGTGTGAAAAGTGCTCTCTTATTTAAAGGTTGCAAGCACCTATTGAAACTTGTATACATAGTGAAAAATCTCAGATTGTTTTCGAGGACTGGACGTAGACCACAAGTGGGTTAGTGGTCGAACCAAGATAAATATCGTGCTTGCTTCTCTCTTCTCAATCTCTTTATTTTACACAATTTTATATTATTGCACATTTTTTTATTTGCTATTCTTAAAGATTTTATTCTTTATCTCGCAATTCTTTCTCTTTTATTTAATATCTTAAATATTTGTATATTTTTTAAGAGCTTTTGTGAAAAAATTTTAATACCCAATTCACCCCCCCTCTTGGGTAATGGTTGCTATGACTAACAAGTGGTATCAGAGTTTCGTACTCTGGTGAAAGCTTAACCGCTTAGAGTTAAAGATCCTTGTTTATTAGCAACTTTGAAAGTTTTTCAAAATGAAAAGTTTTGAAATTGATAAACTACCATTCTTTGATGGTGTGAATTTTATTTATTGGAAAGCTAGAATAGAGTTTTATATGCAATCTATTGATTTGGATTTGTGGAATATTATGCTAAATGAATTTACTTTCAAATCAAAACAAACTTGGGATAGTTTTGACAAAAAATGTTTTTGTTTAAACATTAGAGCTATGCAAATTTTGAGAGGTAGTTTGAATGATGATGCTTATGCTAAAATTAAAAATTGCTCTAGTGCTAAAGATATATGGGATGCTCTTAATGTTATTTATCTTACTAACAATGATTTTGTATATAAAGTTGTATATAGAAAGCAAAAAGAGAAAAAGTTATTGAAGGAAGCTTGTCATGAAAAATATTCTCAAAGAGATGCTCAAACTATTGAAGGGAGCCAAATGCCTCTTGGTGATGATGGTGCTCAATTTGAAGAAGAAACAAAGCAAAATAAAATTTATGAGGAAGAAGGTGATTCCCTTAAAGAGTCACGTATGCTAGAAATTGAGACTACTTCCTATATGGCTAAAAAGGACTTTGAGGTAAATAATTCTAAACTAGATTATAGTCCTTCCTATGATGAGTTACATTGTGCATATTATGAACTGTATGATGGTTTATTGAATTTAGAAAAAAAAAACTTATTGTGTTTGGAAAACATTTCCTTTATTAAAAATGAAATTGAAACTTTGAAAAATGAAAATGCTTTTCTTGATGAGGAAATGTCTTTGAAATATGAAACCTTAACTTCTTATGAAAAATGCAATGATTTAGAAAATCTAGTTGAGGACTTATATTCTGAATTTGCCAAAGCTAATGATTATAATTGCTTAAATTCTATACTTGTTAATGAGAATAAAATTAGTGTTATTCCATGTGAAAATTCAAGCAAGGCTTATGATAAAAATAATTTAGAATATAAAAATAACAAAAGGCTTAAGTTTTTTAAAAATGATATTTAAATGATCAAGCCATCATTAAATTCAATTGTTTGTAATTTTTGTGGTCATCTAGGATATATTTCTCATTTATGCAATTATAAAAGAAATCCTTATATGAGAAATTGTATGGTATGGGTTCCTAAAAATCCTAAAGGCCCTAATACTAATATTCAAGGACCCAAAATAAAGTGGGTACCAAAGTGTCCTCCTAGTGTTTCAATTATGCAGAATATTTCTCAAAATGATGGACAAATTGGTCAAAAGAAAGAGGAATCATCAAGGAGAATACTTCCAAAGTCCAATGGTAGAAACTTTGGTCAAAGAAGGAAGATGGCTTCAACCAAAGCTTCTCAAGTACAAAATGTAAAACTTGCAAAGTTCAAAACACTAAAAGAGAAGCAATGGGTAAGGAAAAGAGTTCCCTTGATTGCCAAGGCCAATGTATCAAAAGTTTTTACCTCTTATGTACATTCACTTAAAAATGATAATAATGAATATGAGGTATATTCCTTGTAGGCCTTAAGTGATTAATAGAATCATGTGTACTTGATAAAATTTGAATATTATGTTTAACATATGATTATGTTCATTCTTATTATATCATAATTCATTAATTTGTTATATATCTTGGTACATAAAGTCTATAATGCTTATGTATGCTGTATATGTTTTAAAATTGTCTATATATCATGAAAGTAAGCATGCTATCAACTATGTGCTTAATGATATTCAATTATTTAATTTATTGTACTCGATTTACATACTATGAAAAATTAATCTTTATGAGAGCATAATAGATTAATATTCAAAAACTAACACACAAGGACCCAATAAAATTTGGGTACCAAAAGTTAAAAATTGAAGTTTATTATAGGTATGCTTGAAGGTCAAGAACTGACTTTGATATCTTGAAAGTGGCTGATCCAAGTACAAAGACCAGAAATAATTTCAAGCTCTCTTCTTTGTCTTCGTGAAGTTTGGACTTATAATTTTTGGATAAGTGAAAACTTTTATTATGCTTTTCTAGCCTTATAATTTGAAAATATTTCTATATGTTAATATGCTAGATAAAATATACTTCTTGTTTGAAATAATAATATCCTTGAACTTGAGTTTCTGATCAATCCAATATATGATTGGATGTTTTATTACTGAATATTATCTCTCTTTAAATCACACACACACACACACACACACACACACACACACACACACACACATATATATATATATATGCTTTAAATTCTTGAACGTATGCATCTTTGTGTTTCTTTGTTAGTTTTATAAGGTTTTTATTCGAATAAAACTCTTTACTGCTTGTCAAATAATGTGTTGCATATCAGCTTTATTCGAATAATTCTTAGTCTATTCGAATAAACTAGTTTCTGTGTTAAACCTGTGCTTAATATATGCTCTGTCTATTAGAATAAATCAGCTTCTATTCGAATAACCTGAATCCTTGTTTTATTAGTCTCTTACGTTTGATCTCTATTTATTCGAATAACCCCTAGGTTATTCGAATAAATCCTGTTAAATGGCCAAAATGTTTGGCCGTCGCAGATCCTCTATTCGAATAGGATTTTGCTCTTATTCGAATAAACTCATTTTTAAACAAAAGGTTCTGCTACGTTTTGTTAATATATGCTGAATTCTTTAGATTGAATATACAAATGCTTAATCAAAAGTAATTGACTATTCTTTTGATAAATATATGTAATTGGCTAAATTGATCAATGAAATATCTTTTGTCCTTATGAACTCATTTATTATTTTATTATTTTGAATGCTTAGTTGCGTATGATTTGGCATAATGACTAACCTCTATGGATCCAAAATTGATAGATACCAAAGAAAATTCTTTGAATTGTGTTGTAGGATGATAACTACCTCAAGCAAGCATTTAAACGGAATAAGTCCATTCAACTTGAGGATAGTAAAGTTTAAAAGGATTCAACTTTTAAAAGGGGTGCAAAGAATTTCTATTCCCTCATGAAAGCTTGAAGTTTGGAAGTTGATAGAAGTGAAAGTCATCTACAAAAATTCAAAGAGTACTTTTTTGGTGATATTAAACTATTATCATTTTCTTTTTATATACTTTAAATTTGATATCATATGCTATTTGGAGAAGTAGAGAGTTGCGTTATACCTTTACATACCTTACATGATAATTATTTTCCTAAAAATGCCTAAATAAGTTTTGATGATGAACATATGTTTTTTGATAAACTTGAATCATGCCTCAAAATGCTTAAACTATTTTTTCATTTATTCAAGTTCATATGTACTTCGTACATTCTTGTTAGAACTAATATTGCATGATTGATAATGTGATACATGCTTTACATTATATATCAATCTAAATTATGCTTATAAATGGGCTTACATGATATTTGATGCTAATCTATATTTTAGAAGACTTTTAAAGTTAGCTTTGCAAAGTCTCTCTGTGTATTTCAAATATAGCCATCAATTTTTTTTTTTTACATACAAGCATATGTGGATAAATAAGAAAAATTGAATGGAATTCAAATGAAAAGGAAGATAAAGAATACTTTCTTCTAGTGCAATGGAATGTAGAATTCAAAGGAAGAAAGCTCAAAGTTAAAGGACCAATAAAGAAGGAGCATCACTCTTTATATGACTCAATAAGTATCTCTATCCCTTAGCTTTTATGGTATTCTATATGTTATGAATTGTATGATACTTATTGATAAATTAATCTTAAATGACTAGATGCTTTCCAAGGAATATATGGCTTTTTATATATAACATCTCTACCCTTCTAAAATGCTTTTGAAAATATAATGTGCTCTTATAAAATTCTTTTTGAAAGGGAGAGAAGTTTTAAAATGATTTTTTGTTTAAGAAATTAAGAAAATGTATATTTGCCTTACTTTTCTTTAAGGTAATGTGCTTACATGGTATTCACATACATATTTTCTTTATCTATTATTTTGATAATATGCATATTTTGAGGGGGAGCCTAGCTCTTAAGTTATTTATATCTCTTGCCTTATATCTTTGTTTGGTTACATAAAGTGTTTTACTGCTATCATATGCGAAATGTTGACATACAAAAATATGACAAGCACTGCATGAATAATCTTCTATATCTTAAAAGCATGATTATTTCATCTCTCTATTCTTGAATCATATGTAGAATGAATAAATGGGAGAAAATATTTTTTTTTCTTTCTAAGCCTTTTTGTTGATGTCAAATAGGGGGAGTGAAAATTGAAAATAAAAATATGTTCTTGTACTTATTGTTTGATATGCTTAAATGAATATACTTATTGTTTGATATGCTTACATGAATATCCATTCTTATATATTGCTCAACATATTTTTCTTTGGTGATTTGTCATCATCAAAAAGGGGGAGATTGTGGAAATAAGTTTGTCCCAAATGATTTTATATGTTAAGTTTTGATATGACAAATACAAGACAAAAAGAATACTTTGCTTATGTTCTTTGTTGCATCCTATATAGAGCATATCCATTAATAATTAATAAATATCTTATTTGGATGTGTTTATGAAAGTCTTATATGCATGTTAAACTAACTAGAGTTATACATTTAAGAATCATGCATATGAATATATTGAATTATGAATTTGGACTAACTATGCTTGTTTAAGTGAGCAATACTTTGTAGGATAGTCCAAGTATCAAGAGTGAGCATTGCAACAAGAAAGCAAAAGATCTCAATTAAGATCAACACAAGGAGGATGTGAATGCCTATTTCATGAAGGTATTGATAAACATCAAAGTCATGTCAAAGACCAAGTTCAAAGGAAGATTAAATGGTATAGCTTATAGGACTTAGTGTCTTTATGTAAGAAGCTTTATAGATATCTCAAATATGTTTTTACAAATGTTTTTCCTATGCTAAAATACCCAACAAACAAGTTTTGAAAAGTTATTTATGATGGTAGTTCAAATTTATGAAAAATAGCCAAGTTTGAGTTTTTCAAAATAGACCTTTGATCACTCTTTTAATCATATCTTTCAAAATACTTTCAGTTTTGTTTTGAAACTTCTTTCATTTGAAAATAGACTCAAATATCTTTCTAATGACTGGTCATTTGCTTTAAACAGATAAGAAATGAAGAAGTTATGACCATTTAAAGTTAGTTTTCGAAATCAGAGTGGTTTATTCGAATAAAGCATATGTTATTCGAATAACACACCACAAAAATCATACCAGAACGAGTTTTTAATGGTTTATTCGAATAACCAAAGGGTTATTCGAATAACATGACCCAAAAAATATTACTGAATGTGTTTTTAACGTTTTATTCGAATAACTAAACATTTATTCGAATAACTAAAGGTTTATTCGAATAAAAGGTTCCAAAAAACACTTCTTGATGCGTTATAAGTGATTTATTCGAATAAGACTATGTTTATTCGAATAAACATGCCCAGTTTCACGCAACGGCTATTTTCAGAGCTTTTAATGCTGAAATAAATTATACCAAATGGCTCTTTTTCTTAGAAAACTATAAATACATGTTTTTGGGACATCTTTTAGCAACACCCATTTATCTGAAATAATTCTTTCTTGCTTTATTTTGTAATACATATTTTACCAAATTTCTGTGCTTTTTTTCACCAAAATTTGACTTATCCTTAGAGAGCTTCATAGAACTTCAAATTGTATCATCTACTCTTTGTGAGAGTTTTTCTTCATCTTTATTTTTTGTTCTTTTGTATTGAGGGTGAGGTATCCTTCAAGATTTGTATAAGGGTGAGATATCCCTTTAAGGTTTGTATAAGGGCGAGGTATCCCTGCAGGCTGAGACTTTAGCACAAGGGTAGAGTTTCCCTGTGTGTGAAAAATGCTCTCTTATGTAAAGGTTGCAAGCACCTATTGAAGCTTGTATGCATAGTGAAAAATCTCGAATTGTTTTCGAGGACTGGACGTTGTCGCGATAGAAAAATTAATCGCGGCGGAATAGCAACTTAAATTAAATAATTTTAATTTTAGGAGTCGCCACCAATTTTATTTTTATTAGGAAAAATTGGAAAAACCCAAGAAAAATAGTCTTTGAAAACCAGATCGGATTCGGGAGTCGGTTATGCTTAGGGAAGGGCGGAAAGTTAATCCCACAGCACCCCTAACACACCCGTCCTAAGACGGTACCTCAAATCAATTATGCAAATTCTTAATAATCCTTGAAAATATTTGTTTTACCCCTTTTGTAAAAAAAAATATGAAATAAACAAATAAATTATGAAAATTTAATTTTTGGCTTGACGGAATATGATTCCCGCTCCTACGTATCCTCAGGTGCAATGAGGAATTCAAAGTCACGTAGTTCTTTTGAAAATATTTGTGGGTTGATTGATTTTTTAAAAATTAAAAAATTGAATTAACAAGCCGTCGCGACTCAGTTAATCAATTTGAATAGGTGAAGCTCGGCGTCACGCTACAGACGTCACCCATTGATTATCGAGTTTGTTACGAAATTTTTATTTAAGATTATCAATTAGCAATTTAACTTAAAAAAAATGTAAATCATCAAGCTGTCGCAACTCAGGTAACCCATTTTTATTCCTTTTTAAAAAAATTTAACTATTTCTTTATTTATCATTTTTTAACTCCCAAAATCTAGCCCAACAAACTGATAATAAATGAAATAAAAAGAACAAGGAAACGTAAAAAGAAAACCAAAAAATAGATAATCCAAAACTGGGAGATATAAAATTAAAGATGCAACAGTAAGGACCTCGTTTACGACCAGATTAGCAGGGGAGGGTGGCTGGCTTCTTCGATTCGACGGTCGAATGGAGGTAAGGATGGGATGAATTCGACTGTCGGTTGGAAAAGATTTGGAATTCGACGGTCGGTTGGAAGGAGTTTGGTTGATGGTGTGAAGGTTTGGATGGCTTATCGGTAAGAGGAGTGGAGCTCACGGTTCGACGGTCGAATTGGAGATGAATGTGGATGGTAAAATGAAGGATCGGCTTCATGCGGTCCGACGGTCGGTGAGGAAGGTTGATGGATTCGACGGTCGAATGAGGGGATGGAGTTTGGTTGATGGTAATGGAGTTTTGGACGGGTTGTTGGTGGATGGTGATGGAGATTGGATGGGTTTCGACGGTCGAGTTAGAGGTGAAGGTGGGCTAGTAACTGGGGTGGTTCGACGGTCGGTTCAGGGATGAAGGTGGGCTTTGTGAAGTTGGTCGAGTGAGGGGATGGATTTGGTTTAAAGGATTACGGCCCGACGGTCGGTTGTGATGTGGTCTTATGGTGGCGAAGGTGATGAGAATGGGGTGAAGTTTGGAGGATCTGGGGTTCAACGGTCGGTTGAAAGGCGATGGCTTACGTGCGGTCCGACGGTCGGATGAGAGGATGGATTCGACGGTCGGTGGGAGGTTGATGGCGAGAAAATGCTTGGGTGATGGAAGGTGGATGCCAAGGAAGCTTCCGTGGATGATAGTTTGATGGCGATGGTAGGTGAAGGAGAGGAAGATGAATATTGATAATGAAGATGAAGGGAATGGGTAAGCTCGTCGGTATTAGTGCGAGAATGCTCACGGTTGAAGCTTAGAGAGAAGGTGATGATGAGTTGATTAGGTTGGTGTGCTTCCTGTCTTTGGTGAAGGTTGGTCTTTGAAAGTTTTCTATCGCCTCAGATGGAGAGATCCCCCCAAGGTCTTGAAGTTGGTCTCTCTTATTAGTTCCTAGCACCGGTGATAATGGAGTGGGTGAATCGGTGAGGAGTAGGTGCAATTAGTGAGGGAATCCGTTTGTTCGATGGTGCAAGTGGGAAACTAAGTGAGGAGCAAAAAGCGTACCTTGTGGAAAAAGAGAATGGGAGGCAAAAGTGCTTGTCCCCCTGCTTTGAGTGGTGATCTTGCATGGCTAAAAAAATGATTTTTATCCCAACGAAAAAATAAATCTTTTTTTTTATTATTATTTTTTATTATTTTCTTTTTTTTTTCATTTTTTTTTTTTTTTTTACTTTTTATTTTCTATTATATTTTGGGCTTATGTATTTGGGTTAAAAGATGGGTTAAAAAAAGGATAACAAGAATCTTTTTTTTTATTTTTTTTTTTTTTTCTTTTTTGTTTCTTTTTTATTATTTTTTTTTCTTTTAGTCAGGTCAAAATTGGGTGTTCACAGTTGCCCTCTTTACTTGTTTTTTATTAGATAAAAAAAAGAACTGTGGTTTTTCATTTTATCGTCGTAAGAAACGAGTAAAGACATGAACTCCAATTTTGTTCGATAATGTAAAATAAAACAAGAGCAATAAAGTGCACGGAGTGACGGTGGGCTTCTGTGTCCCGAAATTTAAAAGACAATGGGTATCTGGTGTCCCAAAAATTTAAAAACAGTAGGCTTGACTCGAAATTTAAGGCAGTGGGCTTGGCCCGAATTTGAAAAACTGATGGGCTTGGCCCGGAATTTAAAACAGTGGACTTGGCCCGAGAATTTGAGAGCGATGGGCTTGGCGAAATTTAAAAAAAACGATGGGCTTGGCCCGAAATTTAAAACAACGATGGGCTTGGCCAGGAATTTAAAAAAACGATGGGCTTGGCCCAAAATTTAAAAAACGATGGGCTTGGCGAATTTGAAAAACGATGGGCTTGGCCCAGGAATTTGAAGGGCTTGGCGTGAATTTGAAGGCGAGACAAGGCTTGGAAGCAACATTTGAAAAGGCGATGGCTTGGCCAGAATTTAAAAAAACGATGGGCTTGACCGCAGAATTTGAAAAAGTGGGCTGGCAACGACGGAATTTAAAAAAAACGATGGGCTTGACCCAAAATTTAAAGACAATGGGCTTGGCCGAAATTTAAAAAACGAGTGGGCTTGGCCGAAATTTAAAGACAATGGGCTTGGCCCAACAATTTAAAACGAGTGGGCTTGGCCTAATTTAAAGGACAGTGGGCTTGGCGAATTTAAAAAAACATGGGCTTGGCCCAAAATTTAAAAAACAGATGGGCTTGGCCCAAAATTTAAAAACGATGGGCTTGGCGAGGAATTTAAAAAAGGCGATGGGCTTGGCGAATTTAAAAGACAATGGGCTTGGCCCAGATTTGAGAAACATGGGCTTGGCCCAAAATTTAAAAGACAATGGGCTTGGCCCAAAATTTAAAAAACGATGGGCTTGGGCCCGAATTTAAAAAAACAGATGGGCTTGGCGAAATTTAAAAAAACTGATGGGCTTGGCTCAAAATTTAAAAACGAGTGAGCTTGGCCCGAAATTTAAAAAACATGGGCTTGGCCTAGAATTTAAAGGGCGATGGGCTTGGCCCGAATTTAAAAAAACGATGGGCTTGGCGAAAATTTAAAAACGATGGGCTTGGCCAGAATTTAAAAAACGATGGGCTTGGCCCGAAATTTAAAACGATGAAATGGGCTTGGCCAGGAATTTAAAAACGGTGGGCTTGGGAATTTGAACGATGGGCTTGGGCGAATTTAAAACGATGGGCTTGGCGAAATTTAAAAAAACAAGGGCTGGGCTTGGCGAGAATTTAAAAGACGATGGGCTTGGCCCAGAATTTAAAAAACAGTGGGCTTGGCCCAATTTAAAAATGATTGGGCTTGGCCTTAATTTAAAGACAATGGGCTTGGCCCAAAAAGATCTTTTGTCTCGCTGTTCTTTTATAGTGAAGCTTGGCGCAAAAGCCAAAGACGTCACTTTTCACAAATTTGCAGCTCATTGAGAGATGGTGACGTACATTCCTGCAACTTAAAATCATATCAGAAGATCAAAACTTTCTCTTGCATACATGGTTCTAATTGCTTCCTCGGAAAACTTTGATCTATCAAACCCGGGCGTAGGCTCTCACAAACCAGGGCTTATCAACTTATTTCGAGTTTCTTGGGATCCCCGGACACTGGAGTTACTTTACTTCTAAGTTTGCTCATCAGGTTCATAGTTTCCCTCTTAACATTGCCGATTGCATTAGGAGCTTTTCTTCCCGTTTGAACCTTCGATTCATTCTTGATCTAACTTGTTAGGTAGAGGATTGCCATTAAATTGTTAAATCAATGATCTTGAATTCATATTCCCTCTTATCGAAGCATTTTGTGATAAACACGTGTGACTTCACAAATATAAAGGACAGAACATGACAAAGAAAGATGAAGAATAAAAAGAGAAGAAAGGAAAGTGTTTTCAAGCACGAAAAGGCAAATAGTACAAAAGGATGATATAAAGGCAATGTGACGAGACAATTGCCCAGTTAGGATTCCTTTCTTCTCATTAGATAGGTCCTAATTCTTAGATGGATATTACAACGACCGGTGACACGAGCTCTCTTCCGTCAATTGCCGTTTAAAATTGCCTGAGTTTTTTTTTCATTTTATTTATTTTTTTTTATTTTATTTTCTTTGTTTTTCTTTTGCTTTTCTCTCTTTTCTCTTTTTTTTTTTTGTTTTTTTTTCTCTTTCTTTTTCTTTCTCTTCTTTTTTCTTTTTTTTATTTTCTAAATTTTATTTAAAAACATTTGAACCAAGGACGACTTTGGAAAGCTTTGACCACTCAAACTTTATTCACATGCCTTTCTTCCTTAGACCCTTCGGTTCTTTCCTTCTTCTTCTCCTTTCCTTCTTTTTTCTTTGTTTTTCACTTTCAACTTTCCTTTCAAGGAATGGGATGAACCATTGCTTGACTGATTCCTTGAGAGAAAATTTTGCCCAGTGTTTAACCTTGTCTCTTATTTAGTTGATTCCCTGCAACTGCTTGATAACTCAGTCCTTGTCTGCGTTGCTACTTCCTTCAACACAGCTTCTCCTTAATCCTTCAAAATTTTTTTTTCGGGTACCTCCTCTTCCATCAATTGGGATTTCCAAGATCTCTTCGATCTTAATTGGTCAATAAGAAATTACCAGTAGATGGTCAAATCATGGTGTTGTACTCATGGTCACTTTACCTGAAGCATTATGTCACAGACACTCATGAATTCAAAAAGTACAACAGGAAAGAAACGAACAACTTCCAGATTGTTCTTAGAAGTTTGACTACAGAAAGGATATTATTTACAACGGTTAAAGACACAAGAAATGAAATAGCAAGAAAATCAAAAGATTTTTTTTTTTTCGCTTGAGTCAAGATTCGACAACTGGACATCATTAATTATCAAACACCCCCACACTTACTCTTTTGCACGTCCTCGGGCAAAACAGAAAAAAAAAACTGACTCAAAAGTTAAACATTCTAAAAGACTCAATTTCCAATAATATTTAAGAATGAAGATCAATTAATAATTCAAGTAACCAAACATTCATGAGATAACACATCTTCACATCTCAAATCAACAAGCAAGGATACTTCAATTGAAAAACATGAGTAAAGAATGATAGATCCTCACAGAATTTACTCTCAATCTCTCAAGTGTTTAAAAGGTAGGTATTTCACTCGATTCGACCCATGAAAATTGCACTACCATATGCTTGCTTATTTTCTACTTCTCCACTACTCAGAACACATGTATACACAAATCATGAGGACTTTATTCAAGGTTATAATGGAGTCAAGGTAACGGTGGAAGTAACATGGATATGTCAAGTTAAATACTAAAGAGAATAGAAGAGCATTATGATACAGTTAGAGTGGAGAAGATGTTTGAGAACATTCAGTCTAACTTTCCCAAGATTTTCTTAGTTTTTTCTCATACAGGACAATGACCAATATCTAACTAATGTTTTGTTAAAGATCAATTGGTAGATTGAATTCCTTTAGGCTTGAACATTCTCCTTCTATTCCTGTTATTTCCAATCATCCACCCTCATTCTAGGTATGAATCTATCACATGGAGCATTCTTTTGATTGTAGCAATAATCAGCTTTTTTTTTTTTTATATAGAAACATGTTTTCTTTTTCTTTTCTTTTTTTTTTATATAACCAATCTGCACATGCACCCCCACACTTGTTCAAGAACTCATCAAATAACAAAGTCAATGCTCTCTTATTCCCTAAGGTTGGGCACGTAATGAGTTAGAAACAAAGAATGGTCAAATAAGCTCAAAGGGGTTAAGCAAAGGAAAATATGCAAGGTTGGCTATTTGGCTAAAGTAGCTATTTTTTTTTTAAAAGAAAACGCCTCAATCATGTTCATGCATGCAAGTGAAACGTAGCCTCAAAAAGAATCAAAGCAAGTTCTAGAGTGATCATTCTCATGAGTGAAAATCACACAAGAAAGAAGAGAATGGCATAAATGTTGAATCCATCCATTAGGCTCAAGATCTCACAAGATATAGTTCTATCATTCTCAGTCCACCAATTCAACATCCATAACCAAACATATGATTTTTAAGAAAGAAGACAATTTACTCAATCATGCAAATTTTCCTGAATTTCAATTGCTACTTCCACACAAACTAGTTATCTACCCCAACTAAAATGCGTCTCAAGAGTAAAATTTACTCCCTACTCTGCCATCCTTAATTGGTTTAGAAAATTACTGACAAACATATAAACATATTAATACATGCACACACCTTTTTTTTTTTATTTTTTTTGTTTTTTATATTTAGGCACACAACGATCCTTCCCCCAACCGGATCATAACATTGTCCTCAATGTGAAAGAGAGATATAGAAAAGAGCAAAACAACACGATAAGAAGTGAATCAACGCCCGAAGAGAAAAGACATACAATACACACACCTTTTTTGTTTTTGTTGTTTTTTTTTTGTTTTTATATATTTAGGCACACAATGATCCTTCCCCCCAACCAGATCATAACATTGTCTTCAATGTGAAAGAAAGATATAGAAAAGAGCAAAACAACCTGATAAGAAGTGAATCAACGCCAAGTAGAAAAGAAGCACACAGTCAGTCTTTGCATCGGACCCTGATAAGAAGTGAATAGAACTTTAGTACTTCCACAATTTAATACTAATTACTACCCTACTACTCCTTACTCTGCCACCAATTGAGATGCGTCTCAAGATAAAAATTACTCCTTACTCTGCCATCCCTATTTACTTTTGTTGTTAATTGATGACAAACACAACAAACATATTAACAAACACACTTTTTGAATTTTTTTGGTTTTTTTTTTTGTTTTTTTGTTTTTGTTTTTTTTTGTTTTTTTTTTTTTTTTTTTTTTTTTTTTTTTTTTTTTTTATATTTAGGCACACAACGATCCTTTCCCCCAACCAAATCATAACATTGTCCTTAATGTTAAAATATAGATGAGTAAAGGATAGAATAAATTACTGTTGGAGAAAGCGGACACAAATTTAAACGAAACAAAGTACAATAAAATCAAACCGATTAAAGAAAGAAAGTGTCGAGATCGGCTTGCTTTTCTTGTTACTTCCTTATTTGCTTCCTATTGACCAATCTATCGAGCCAATACCTTATCGGTACATACTCAAAAGCTTCCAATTTATCAATGAGCTCATCAATAGTGGAGGCGAGAGATAAGAAGTTGTCTTCTTAGAAGGAGTGATAAATTTTGTTCCATGACTTTGTCAAGAAAAAATAACAAAAGGTCAAAGAAATTATTAACATTCAACAAACCAATGGGTTTATGGTGGATGTTGTTCGGTTCAAGAGACAATTTGAAAAATTTCTTCCAAAGTACCAAAACCACCTGGTAAGACAAGAAATGCATCAGAATTGTCAATCATTATTTTCATGCGTCCATGCATGGATGTTACCTGAATTTCTTCTCCAACTGTCTTGCCAGTGATGTTACTTTCAGCTAAAGGTTTAGGAATAACACCTAAAACCTGACTGCCTCCTATAAGAGCAGCAAGTGAAACGCCCCCATTAACCCACGACAACCTCCCCAAATACAAGATGAATGTTCCTCGCGGCAAGTGCTCGACCAAGAGTGCTCGCTGCGTTTACTAAACTCTAATCCCTTCCCATAACTCGACCCACAAAAAACACGGACATTTTTTAGGTTACGAATAGCGAGGCCCCATTCTATACCCTTCTTCTCTTTGAGTGTTTTGAGTTGAAGATGAAGGAGAAAATGGAGTGTTTAAATAAGAAAAAGAATGGAAAGGAAATAATTGCACCTAGAAGGGTAGGTCATTTGTTGTCGAGAAAAGGTTGAACATAAAATCTTTTTTTTTTTTTTTTTTTTTTTTTTTAACTTTTTTTTTTTCAAGAAAATCATCGGGGTAAGGAAGTCTAGAAACCCCGAAGGATCCCATCCAAAAGATCGTCTGTCCAAAACCAAAATTCAACAAAATCATACAAAGATAAAATAATAACAAATGATTACATACCTTTATGTACGGGTTTCATGGCAGATCTTTATCTTGCGCGTCATGAGTGCAAGTAATACCAAGACGGCTCGACCAATCTGGGCATTCTTCTCCCTCCCGCTTGTGGGATATTTTGGATTGAGCTACGACGCCACTAATTAAAATGCGTAAATCGACGGCTACCACCAACGACCACGGCCGGTGAGAGGTATTTGAAGAGCCCATGGCATTAAATCACAGGATTCGGCTCGGAGGCATTGTCACGCGAGAATGCAAACACGGGACGCTTCTTTACGTCCATCGCCAAGCGAGCCTTTGGTTAAAACACAGGAATGCTTGCGCGGCTCTCTGCGAGCATGGCACACGAACCTTATTTACCGACCGGCGTGCGAAGGTCCACCCGAGTCAATGACGGTGCGCCACTCCAACCGGCGCGGGGCTCTAATCTAATTAAAGACCAAGTACAATAGAAGTTTCGCCACTTTTTTTTTTTTTTTTTTTGTTTCAATTTTCAGTTTTTTTTTTCTTCTTTTTTTTTTTTTTTTTTTTTTTAAAAATATACAAGATAATATATACATGTTCTTGTGATTGTGGCTCACATCTTTCTCTCGGTTTCACGTCCGAAACGGCTTAAACGCCTTTTATGAGTCGAGGATAAGCTTCCCATCCAATTTTCTTATAAATTGGCAAAACGGTCTTTTTGAGTCGATTCCCAAGATGTAATGCTCTTGCTCGTCCTTGAAGAGATTCCACAAACTAAGAAGTTCACTTTGCACAACTCCACAAGAATGCGTCTCAAGAGTCAATAAGATATTATCTAATGACTCCTTACTCGATCCATTCTTAATGAAGAATATTTTATCTTCTCATTTACGAAACCATCCCCAAAGAGTGACATCGCGTGTTGCAATTCCATCATGCACACTTGTAACAAACTTTCATTCTTTTGCTCTTCTCCTTTTTGAAAATGAACTTTTACCGAGACCAGGCATGTATGGGACAAATGAATCGAAGATTCACCGGCCTAAACGAACCTTTGCTTCGATTATCCAGCGTATATCTTCGGGATGCCCTTATACATTAACAATCTCAGTCTTTCACGCCTAGCTTCATAGACTTTTGTTAGAGCATTTAGAGGAAGAGAAGGAAAATATTTTCTTAGATTTGAGAGAATGACATCCATTTTGAAAGGAGAAGAAATCGGTTATTATGGGAAAGTGAAAAACAAACCGACTTGAGAGTCACGATACCGATTATCCGCCATTTAAGGCAACACAGAGAACTCAACAACTTGATGTTCCAGAAATGGTTGAGTCTTGGTCCATTAACTTTAAGCATATTACCATTCTTAGGATTCTCAATGTCTATGGCCCCATAAGATACACGTGTTTGACAACAAAAGAACCGCGCCTCCTAGATCTCAATTTTCTAAGGAGTAGGTGCGGATGAGAATCTTAAAGCAAAACTTTATTGACCAATTTCCGCAACTTTTGCAAAAGGTGTAACAGACCTTGAATAAAGAAGGCCAATAAAATCCATCTTGCAAGATTCGCATGATTGTTGTCTCCACATGCTTCCGATAAAATTTAATGGCACTACCTACCTCATTGTGGTACCAAATGTTGTCTTTTTTTTTTTTTTTTTTTATTCATAACGCGGATGGAGAAGACGGTAACATCATACAAGGAATGTCATGCATAAAATGAGATGAATGAAATGAAAACATTTTCTTTTCAAATGCATGGAATGAAATGCATGATTTATTTTTTTTTTATATATTTTTTAGAATGCTAAAGATGCCATGCATGAAATTTTTTTATGAAAATGCTGATTTATTTTTTATTATTATTTTTTTTAAATGCTAAGGATGGCATGAAAATGCATGATTTTTTTTTTTTTTTTTTAAGAATGCTTGGAGTGTCATGAAAATGCAAGTTTTTTTTTTTAAAAGGTTATAAAAATGCAAGATGATTTTTTTTTTTTAAGAATGTAAGAAAATGTATTTTTAAGTTTTTTTTTTTTTTCAAGAATGGATGGCATGAGGAAAGAAGAAGTACGCTCCTTTTGTGTCCTAATGAGGTTGCCTTAAACTTGGGAATTCCATCATAAGGATCTAAGAGTCTTTCTGGTTCGTGATAACTTCCATAGGGTGGCTCTTCTGTTCTAAAGGTCTCTAGAGCCAAGTCCTATTTCAGAATGTTGACCACGAAATAGTGGGTAAACCAACTAGGTGTGAGACATTCATGAAAAAGGCGCACTCTAGATGAGGTTTTCGCGATAACCAAACAGGAAGTACATCCAAAATGGCTACCACTACGCAACCTCTACTTAACTTAAGCTTCACTCAGACCCGGGTGTAGGGCCCCACTCGAATGTGTGTGCTTTATGTGTAGGTGCAGTGGGTGCTGGGAGCGTACAAACCTTTACAATCCTAATAGACTATCCACATCCTGCAAAACAAAGCAAATACAGAACGAATTCCAAAAATTTTCTACCCTAAGGTTCAGATAGTACAACAATTAACACTAAAAATAATATATATAAAAAATCATCAAATAATAAAAAAAAGGGTAAAACAAACACCTAAAGATCACCAAAAATTTTGCATAACTAACTGTTACAGGCTTGACTCTCCCAATGTCCCCAGTGGAGTCGCCATCTGTCGCGACAGAAAAATTAATCGCGGCGGAATAGCAACTTAAATTAAATAATTTTAATTTTAGGAGTCGCCACCAATTTTATTTTTATTAGGAAAAATTGGAAAAACCCAAGAAAAATAGTCTTTGAAAACCAGATCGGATTCGGGAGTCGGCTATGCTTAGGGAAGGGCGGAAAGTTAATCCCACAGCACCCCTAACACACCCGTCCTAAGACGGTACCTCAAATCAATTATGCAAATTCTTAATAATCCTTGAAAATATTTGTTTTACCCCTTTTGTAAAAAAAAAAAATATGAAATAAACAAATAAATTATGAAAATTTAATTTTTGGCTTGACGGAATATGATTCCCGCTCCTACGTATCCTCGGGTGCAATGAGGAATTCAAAGTCACGTAGTTCTTTTGAAAATATTTGTGGGTTGATTGATTTTTTAAAAATTAAAAATTGAATTAACAAGCCGTCACGACTCGATTAATCAATTTGAATAGGTGAAGCTCGGCGTCACGCTACGACGTCACTCATTGATTATCGAGTTTGTTACTGAAATTTTTATTTAAGATTATCAATTAGCAATTTAACTTAAAAAAATGTAAATCATCAAGCTGTCTGCAACTCAGATGTTTACAAAATATAAGGGTTAGCAAGCTGTCGCAACTCAGGTAACCCATTTTTATTCCTTTTTAAAAAATTTTAACTATTTCTTTATTTATCATTTTTTAACTCCCAAAATCTAGCCCAATAAACTGATAATAAATGAAATAAAAAGAACAAGGAAACGTAAAAAGAAAACCAAAAACAGATAATCCAAAGCGGGAGATATAAAATTAAAGATGCAACAAGTAAGGACCTCGTTTACGACCGGATTAGCGGGGGAGGGTGGCGGCTTCTTCGATTCGACGGTCGAATGGAGGTAAGGATGGGATGAATTCGACTGTCGGTTGGAAAAGATTTGGAATTCGACGGTCGGTTGGAAGGAGTTTGGTTGATGGTGTGAAGGTTTGGATGGCTTATCGGTAAGAGGAGTGGAGCTCACGGTTCGACGGTCGGGTGGAGATGAATGTGGATGGTAAAATGAAGGATCCGGCTTCTATGCGGTCCGACGATCGGTGAGGAAGGTTGATGGATTCGACGGTCGAATGAGGGGATGGAGTTTGGTTGATGGTAATGGAGTTTTGGACGGGTTGTTGGTGGATGGTGATGGAGATTGGATGGGTTTCGGACGGTCGAGTTAGAGGTGAAGGTGGGCTAGTAAGCGGGGTGGTTCGACGGTCGGTTCTGGGGATGAAGGTGGGCTTTGTGAAGTTGGTCGAGTGAGGGGATGGATTTGGTTTAAAGGATTACGGCCCGATGGTCGGTTGTGATGTGGTCTTATGGTGGCGAAGGTGATGAGAATGGGGTGAAGTTTGGAGGATCCGGGGTTCAACGGTCGGTTGAAAGGCGATGGCTACGTGCGGTCCGACGGTCGGATGAGAGGATGGATTTGACGGTCGGCTGGGAGGTTGATGGCAGAAAATGCTTGGGTGATGGAAGGTGGATGCCAAGGAAGCTTGCTGCCGTGGATGATAGTTTGATGGCGATGGTAGGTGAAGGAGAGGAAGATGAATATTGATAATGAAGATGAAGGGGAATGGGTAAGCTCGTCGGTATTAGTGCAGAATGCTCACGGTTGAAGCTTAGAGAGAAGGTGATGATGAGTTGATTAGGTTGGTGTGCTTCTGTGCTGGTGAAGGTTGGTCTTTGAAAGTTTTCTATCAGCCTCCGATGGAGAGATCCCTCAAGGTCTTGAAGTTGGTCCTCTCTTATTAGTTCCTAGCAGCCAGGTGATAATGGAGTGGGTGAATCAGTGAGGGAGTAGGTGCAATTAGTGAGGGAATCCGTTTGTTCAGTAGTGCAAGTGGGAAACTAAGTGAGGAGCAAAAACTGTGCACTGTGGAAAAAGAGAATGGGAGGCAAAAGTGCTTGTCCCCTGCTGAGTGGTGATCTTTGCATGGCTAAAAAAAATGATTTTTATCCCAACGAAAAAATAAATCTTTTTTTTATTATTATTTTTTGTTATTTTCTTTTTTTTTTCATTTTTTTTACTTTTTTTATTTTTCATTTTCTATTATATTTTAGGCTTATGTATTTGGGTTAAAAGATGGGTTAAAAAAAGGATAACAAGAATCTTTTTTTTTTTTTTTTATTTTTCTCTTTTTTGTTTCTTTTTTATTATTTTTTTTTCTTTTAGTCCAGGTCAAAATTGGGTGTTCAGACGTAGACCACAAGTGGGTTAGTGGTCGAACCAGGATAAATATCGTGTTTGTTTCTCTCTTCTCAATCTCTTTATTTTACACAATTTTATATTTTTACACATTTTTTTATTTCTTTGTTCTTAAAGCTTTTATTCTTTATCTCGCAATTCTTTCTCTTTTATTTAATAGCTTAAATATTTGTATCTTTTTTAAGAGTTTTTGTGAAAAGTTTTTAATACCGAATTCACCCCCTCTTGGGTAATGGTCGCCATGACTGACAGTTTCGCCCTCCTTTTATTTCTTTTATTATTTCATTTTTTTCTCTTTTTTTTTCTTTTTTTTTTCAAAAATGTACAAGATAATATATATATGTTGTTGTGATTATGACTCACATTTTCCTCTGGTTTCACGTCCAGAAATGGCTTAAAATGCCTTCTATGAGTCGAGGATAAGCTTCCCATCCAATTTTCTTATAAATTGGCAAACAGGGTCCTTTTGAGTCAGATTCCCAAGACTATAACGCTCTTACTCGTCCTTTAAGAGATTCCATAAACTAAGAAGTTCACGCTGCACAACTCTACAAGAATGCGTCTCAAGAGTCAATAAGATATTATCTAATGACTCCTTACTCAGTCTATTCTTGATGAAGAATATTTTATCTTCTCTGTTTACGAAAACTATCCCTAAAGAGCAACATCGCATGTTGCAATTCCATCGTGCACACTTGTAGCAAACTTTCATTCTTTTTGCTCTTCTCCTTTTTGAAAATGAACTTTTACCGAGACCAGGCATGTATGGGACAAATGAATCTGAAGATTCACCAGCTAAACGAACCTTTGCTTCGATTATCCAATGTATATCTTCTGGGATTCCCTTATACATTAACAGTCTCAGTCTTTCAGAGCATTTAGAGGGAGAGAAGGAAAATATTTTCTTAGATTTGAGAGAATGACATCCATTTTAAAAGGAGAAGAAATCAGTTATTATGGGAAACTGAAAAATAAACCGACTTGAGAGTCACGGAGTACCGTTATCCGCCATTTAACTAGGAACACAAAGAACTGCAAAAAGAAAGAAACAACATTAAAATAAATTCTACTCATAACAAGGATTAGAAAAAGAAATGGATTCTACCTCAACAACTTGATGTTCCAGAAATGGTTTGAGTCTTTGTCCATTGACCTTAAATACAATACCATTCCTAAGATTCTCAATATCTATGGCCCCATAAGAATACTCATGTTTGACAATACAAGGACCAATCCACCTAGATTTCAATTTTTCAGGGAATAGATGAAGACGGGAATTATAAAGCAGAACTTTTTGACCAATTTCAAAAGTTTTTCTCAAAATTGATTTGTCATGAAAAGCTTTTGTTCTAACTTTATAAATCTTTGAGTTTTCATATGCATCATTTCTTAATTCCTCAAGTTCATTCAATTGTAATTTGCGTAACTTGGAAGCATCATCAAGACTTAAGTTGAAAGCTTTAATGGCCTAAAATGCTTTATGCTCCAATTCTACAGGCAAATGACAAGGTTTTCCATAAACTAACCAATAAGGAGACATGCCTAGAGATGTTTTAAAAGCAGTACGGTAAGCCCAAAGTGCATCGTTTAGTCTTAAAGACTAATCTTTACGATTTGGGTTAACCATTTTTTCCCAAATTTGTTTAATCTCCCTATTTGCTAATTCAACTTGTCCACTTGTCTGAGGATGATAAGGGGTTGCAATTTTGTGGGTAATGCAATATTTCTTCATTAAGGATTCAAATGGTTTATTGCAAAAATGTGTTCCCCCATCACTGATGATAGCTCAAGGAATTCCAAATCGACTCAAAACATTTTCTTTTAAAAATTTTAGAACAATTTTATGATCATTGTGCCGACATGGAATCGCCTCAATCCATTTTGAGACATAATCAACTGCAACCAAAATGTACACAAATCCAAAAGATGATGGAAATGGACTCATGAAATCAATTTTCCAACAATCAAAAATTTCAATGACAAGGATAGGGTTCAAAGGCATTATATTTCTTTTAGAAATGGACCCCAATTTTTGACAACTTTCATAACTTTTGTAAAAAGTATAACTATCCTTGAATAAAGTAGGCCAATAAAATCTACACTACAAGATTTTTGCAGCAGTTTTCTTTGAAGAAAAATGACCTCCACATGCTTCTGAATGACAAAATTTAATGACATTACTTACCTCATTGTCGGGTACACATCTTTGAAAGATTTAATCAGGACAATATTTGAACAAATATGGGTCATCCCAAAAGAAAATTTTCACCTCAATCAAAAACTTTTTTCTGTCTTGGTGTGTCTACTGAGGCGGCATCTTATCTGTTACAAGAAAATTGATAATGTTAGCAAACCAAGGCATGGAATTGACAGAAAATAAAAATTCATCGGGAAAAGAATTATTGATAGGTGTGCTATCAAAAGATGAGCCTGTTGTCAGCCTTGACAAATGATCTGCAACAACATTTTTGGCTCCTTTTTTGTCTTTTATTGTGATGTTGAATTCTTGAAGCAACAAGATCCACCGTATCAACCTAGGTTTGGCATCCTGTTTAGACATTAAATATCTAACAGCAGCATGATCAGTGAAAACAACAGTGGATGAACTAATTAAATAAGCTCAAAATTTGTCCAATGCAAAAATTACAGCAAGTAGTTCTTTTTCAGTAGTGGTGTAATTCATTTGTGCACTATTCAAAGTTTGACTTGCGTAATAAATTACATGAGACTTACCTTCTTTTCTTTGGCCTAAAATAGCGCCAACAGCAAAATCACTAACATCACATATCAACTCAAAAGGCAAAGACCAGTCAGGAGATTGCATGATAGGAGCAGAAGTCAAAAGACTGATTAATTTTTCAAAAGATTTCTGACAATCTTGAGTCCAATCAAATGGTGTATCTTTTGTTAGAAGATTACATAAAGGTCTAGATATGACACTAAAGTCCTTTACAAATTTTTGGTAAAATCCTGCATGTCCTAAAAAGGAATGAACTTCTCTGACTATTTTTGGGAAAGGCAAATGAGCAATTAATTCAACTTTGACCTTATCAACTTCAATTTCTTTAGAAGATATCGCATGACCTAACACTATTCCTGAGGTAACCATGTAATGACATTTTTTCCAATTTAATACAAATCTTTTTTCTTCCCATCTTTTAAGAACTGTTTCCA
This sequence comes from Ormosia semicastrata, assembly GCA_029884595.1. Classification (NCBI taxonomy): domain Eukaryota; kingdom Viridiplantae; phylum Streptophyta; class Magnoliopsida; order Fabales; family Fabaceae; genus Ormosia; species Ormosia semicastrata. The sequence continues at coordinate 1,988,039 of JAQQTO010000040.1, forward strand.
AATTATCAAGACAATTTTCAAAAGATTTTCCAAAAACTGTCAGATCATCCATGAAAACCTCTAAATAATGCTCAATCATGTCACTGAAAATACTTAGCATGCATCTTTGAAAAGTTGCCGGAGCATTACAAAGCCAAAAGGCATTCTTCTATATGTAAAAGTGCCAAAATGACAAGTAAAAGTGGTCTTTTCTTGATCCTCTAATGCAATTGATATTTGATTATACCCTGAATAACCATCAAGAAAATAATAGTAGGGATGTCTTGCTACTCTTTCCAGAATCTGATCAAGAAATGACAATGGAAAATGGTCTTTCATAGTGGCTGCATTCAATTTTCTGAAATCAATACACATACACCAACTAGATGAGACTCGGGTAGGTATTAATTCTCCTTTTTCATTTTCAACCACTGTTATTCCAGATTTCTTAGGCACAACTTATGTAGGGCTTACCCACTGGCTATCAGAGATAGGATAGATAATTCCAACATCAAGTAATTTAAGAACTTCAGCTCTAACTACCTCTTTCATGTGTGGATTTAATCTTCTTTGAGGTTGTTAAGATGTTTTAGCATTATCCTCTAAATGTATTCTATGTGTACAGATTAATGGACTAATGCCTTATATATCCTTTAATGTCCATCCAATTGCACTTTTATGCGTTTTAAGTACTTCTATCAACTTACCTTCTTGTTCTTTGGTCAGGGATGAGGAAATTACCATTGGAGAGCTTTGTTTTTCTCCCAAAAATGTGTACTTCAACCCATCAGGTAATGGCTTCAGTTCCAGTGTGGGTACTTCTTCATGGGTATCATCATTCATGGATTTTAGCTCTTTGAATCTTGGCTTCCGTCCTTTGTATTCCATTTCTTGTGTACAGTCAAATAAAGAGCATATTTTAGAAACATCATCATCTAATTATGTAGCTGAATCAAATGAATTAATTAAACAGATTTCTAATGGGTCAGAAGAACTCTTGATTTGAAGATGATCATCTATAATGGCCTCAATCCCTTCAATATCTTCCTTTTCATCATAAACTTCATGTGGTTGCTTGCACATGTTGAAAACATTAAGTTCTAGTGTTATATTTCCAAAAGTTAGCCTCACCACTCCATTTCTACAATTTATTAAAGCATTAGATGTTGCTAAAAATGGGCAACCTAGAATAACAGGAACTGACTTAGAACTATCAACCATAGGTTCAGTTTCCAAGACAATAAAATCCACAGGATATATGAATTTATCAACTTGTACTAACACATCTTCTACTATTCCTTTTGGAATTTTAATTGATCTATCAGCAAGTAGAAGAGTTACAGAAGTTGGTTTTAACTCACCAAGGTTGAGTTGCTGATAAACTGAATATGGAAGCAAATTAACACTAGCACCAAGATCAAGTAAAGCTCGTTCAATTTTATGTTCACCAATAATGCATGAAACTGTAGGACAACCAGGGTCTTTATATTTCAACTCATTATTGTTTTGAATAATGGAGCTTACCTATTCAGTAAAAAATGCATTCTTTTTCACATTATGTTTCCTTTTAACAGTGCATAAGTCTTTCAAAAATTTAGCATAACAAGGAATCTGCTTGATAGCATCTAACAGAGGAATATTGACCTTCACTTGTTTAAAGATTTCAAAAATGTCACTGTTATGATTCACTTTACTTGAATTGTTTAATGCTTGAGGAAATGGGGGTGAAGACGAGGGTTTGATCTCCTTTTGGCTAGGTGGCTTATCAACTCCTTCCTCATCTTTAGGAATTGACTTATCATCTTTCTCAAAAAGTTTAGGAATTTGTTTTTCAATAACCTTTCCACTCCTAAGAGTTATCATTGAGTTGACTTGATCTATTTTTTGACTTTCCGAACTACCCTCATTTAGGCTTAACTGACCCTTGGGATTTGGTTGAGGTTGAGAGGGAAACTTTCCTTTCTCATGAATGGCAAGTGCAGAAGAAAGTTTAGCAATAGTGTCTTTTATGTCAATCATGGCTTAAGTGTTTTGGTTATTGATGGCCTCTTATTTTTTCATGAATGCATGCAATGTTCCTTCAAGGTTTTTCCTATATGGTGGGACATAAGGTGCATATCCTTGAGGATTTTGAGAATCTTGCTGTGCCTGAAGAGGTAGTGGTTGCATGAATTGTATCTGGTTGTTATTCCTCCAACTGAAATTTGGGTGATTTCTCCATCCTAGATTATATGTATATGAAAAAGAAGAAGTGAATGGCTTTTTAAAATTATTCATTGCATTTACTTGCTCATGCACAACTTCTTTAAAAACAAGAATTTTTGGACATTCATTTGTTAAGTGTCCTAATTCATCATAAATGCTACAAATTTCTTCATTTTGCACAGATTTGATTTCTTTTACTTTCTCGGATTTCATAGCTTCAAACTTTCTAGCCAAACTAGCAAACCTTACATTTAGATCTTCTTCTTGACTAAGATGATATTTTCCTTTACTAGCATTTGCAAGGTTAAATCTAATTGAATTTTCAGAAGGATTAGTACTATGCCAAGATTGAGAATTTTCAGCCAAATGGTTTAAATAGTCTAAAGCTTCTTCGGGTTCTTTATCAAGAAATTCACTATTGCACATTTTTTCCACAAATTATTTGGTTTCAGGTGTTAACCCTTCATAAAAGAAGCTTATATTGCGCCATTTTTCAAAACTATGATATGGGCAAGAATTCAACAAATCTTTAAAACATTCCCAACTTTGAAAATATGCTTCATTGGAATTTTGGGAAAAATTTTGGATTTGTCTTTTCAAAGCATTAGTTTTATGTGTTGGAAAAAATTTCTTCAAAAACTCACCTTGTATTTCTTGCCATGTGCCAATTGATCTTGGTTTCAAAGTGTTAAGCCAAGTTTTTGCTTAATCTTTAAAAAAAAAGGAAACAATTTAAGCTTAATAACCTCTTCAGTGCAAGTTTGATCATGAAAAGCGGTATATACTTCCTCAAATTCTTTTAGATGTAAATATGAGCTTTTAGATTCTAAACCATGAAAATTAGGAAGTAAAGAAATCATACCTGGCTTGAATCTAAAATTGTTGGTATTGAGTGGAAAGATAAAACATGATGGACTAGAATTTCGAGATGGTTGCAAATACTCACGCATAGTTCGCAACGGTTGATTTTCATGTTCATCATGCACACTTTCGTTTTCAGCCATTGTGCTTAATGTGTGTGATTGTGATTCAAACAAATCAATATGTAAAGTACCTGGATTAACTCTAACCAAACGACCAGAATTTAAATCAAGATACCAATTAAGCATAAACAAGTAACTTACAGTATAAAATAAAATGTACAAGCTAGCAGTATAAACTATCCATTAAATATTAACAAATGTGTGGTATAAACTAACCACTAAATATATATTAACACTTAGTAAATAAATATTAACAAAGGTGTGGTATAAACTAACCACCAAATAAGTTAATAAGCATAAAAATTAAAAAGTTAGTATACGAGATAAATTAAAATGTTAGAAGCGAGAAAAAGTAAAAAGTTAGATAGTGATAAAGTAAAAAGTTAGATAGTTAGTAAGAGAGTACTAAGTTAGTAAACAAAAAATAAATGACAAAAAATAAATAAAAAAAAAAAAAATAACAGAAAATAAATACAGAAAATAAAGTACAGAAAGTAAATTTAAAATATAAAAACTGGAGAATCGGTAAGCCAATTTTTGCTCCAGCAAAAGAGAAGAGAAGAAGAAAGATTATTTCATTAATGAATAAAGATTACAGAAAGTAAAAGGGAGAGTTTTCCCCCACTGTTAGTATGCACAGAAATTTAAAAGGAAGAGGTTCCCCCACTAGTTAGTATGTTAGTATATATACAATTTTTTTACACCAGAAATTCAGTCTTCAAATCAAGTCCCCGGCAACAGCGCCAAAAACTTGATGCACAATTTTCAATTGTTGCATTTGTAAACCCAAGTGCAGGTTGTCTCAAGTAATAAATTTCTTAGGAGTCCGAGGTCGATCCACATGGAATTGTTGAAGATTAATTAAGGTGAAGTGAATATTTTGTTACTACGATTAAAATTATTTACTTGGGTAAAAAGATTCACTCTTGCTAAATAAAATAAAGATAAGATTAATTCCTTTTGTAACTTAATTAGAATCCTCGCAACATGGAGGTTCCAATCGAAAAATAAAACGTTAAAAGTCCATTTAAAATAATATACGTATTTATATTATGTTTCCGAAAAATATTACCGCTACTTATAAATGGGTTAAAGCATTCATTGTGCCAATATTTTGTCTACAACAAATCAAGAACTCCACTTTATAAGGAAAGTTTCTAACACCACCACTTGTAAATGGGTTAAAGCATTCATTGTGCCAATCTCTTATCTACAACAAATCAAGAACTCCACTTTACAAGGAGAGTTTCTAAATTATTGGAAACAAAATACAATACGTATAATGGTTACTAGAAAATATAAATCATTTAAGTACAAGAGAAGAATAAATCTAACCTTATTTTATTACCAAGAGCTTCACCCTTTCACCCAAGTAAAATGAAACTTAGTTACTTGTAGATCAGAAGAAAGAAAGAGAGAAGAAGAAGAAAAAGAACATGACTTTAATTTAGAACAAAGGAAAATTACTACAAGAAAACCTAGTAACAAAATGCCATCATTTTGGTAACTAACACCTAACACCCTCAATGATCTGCTAAGGGCTCCTTTTATAGAGGATTAGAGATACAAAATGACAAGGGGACTGAGTCATTAGTGGGTGGATGAGTGGAAAATGAGTGGAAAATGCCAAATGACTTTAGGTGAGTGGGAAATTATGGAGATTCCTTGTCTCCGAAATCATGTAGCTCTGAAGTCATTACATTCGTCATTTTTGAACTAAGTGGTCTTCATAAAGGTTGTAGGCCTGGATCTTAGCTTCCAAATGGCTTTAGTTTGAGTCCAATATCATTTCTATAACTCTAGATACATTCAAATTACTGAACACTGCCCAGGCCCAGTCACAGCTCCTCTGTTCTGACTTCCAAACCCAATATTACCTTCAAGGAGTCCGATTCTGGAAAAGTGTTCAACATGAAAGTTGTAGATATGGGTCTTAACTATTTAGTATCCAAATTTTAGCCTATTTGACAACTTCTATCCCAAAAAATGGTATGAACAGTACATATAGGTCAAGCTATCAGGAACAGCACTCTAGTTCTTGCTTTAACCCCAATTTGAGTTATCTACTCATGTGATTGGGCCTTTGAGGTCTTCATGAAAGTTATAGAGTTCTCTCTTATCTTTAAATTTCTATCAGATTCACGTCATTTGACCACATACATCCCAAGATATAGCCCAAATACTGAAACAACGTAAGACGTAAATTATGCTAAAAAATTCAATTAAGTCCAATTTGAGTCCAAACTTACAAAACATAATCAAAATCAATCAATTAAGTACATGGAGAGTGTAAATGACTAAAAATGAAGGCTTATTAATGTATCAAATATGTGATCATCACCATCCACCAGGTGTTGTACAAGCCAGACTTAGTAGGGAGAATGATCGCCTGGTCTATGGAGCTTTTTAAGTTGGAATTACATACGAGCCTTGACTTACAATAAAAGCTCAAGCTCTCTCCAACTTCTTGGCAGAACTTACATCGGACCCTGGTAACCTAAAAATAATTTCTTAGACCATATTTGTCTATGGATCCTCGAACCCCAAGGGAAGTGGTGTCAGGGTAATCTTAGAAAATTCTAAAGGAATGACACTGGAAAACTCCTTGAAGTTTGAGTTCCCAACCTCAAACAATCAAGTAGAGTATGAAGCATGTATCACTGCATTAGTAATGGCTAAAGATATGGGAGCCTCCAAGATCACACTTTACAGTAACTCCCAACTTGTGACCTCCTAGATCCAAGGAGCTAAGGAGCCCCTCCTTCAGAGATACTTGGCCAAAGTACAAGAGCTCCTTAAAAGCTTCCAAGATGCCAAGATGGAGCATATGCTAAGGGAGTAGAATGATAACTCCTTGAAATGTAGTTATTCCTGCCCCTATATGTGTGTTTTATGATTGCTTAGTCCTTGTTTTGGGGCATGAATGGATGACTTTGGCTTTATTTTCATTCAATTTCATGATTGATGTTTTCCGTTCTGCTTTTGAGAAAATCTTTCCAATTCATTGATGAATTGAGTAGATTGTGCATATATGCTTAACTAAGTGAAATCTTAAATGTAGATGGGCTCAAAATGGATAATTTGATGCAAGTAAAGGCCTAGTATAGGGTGGAAAAGCCTATGGAGCATCTCAGCATGGAGGGTCGCGGTGCACACACATGAGGGCCGTGGCGCTTGGTACACCAGTAGCATTCCAGTACTTTAACCCGAGGCTTCAGAGCCACGACGCACATGTAGTGAGGGCCGTGGCCCTAGTGACCTAATTGAGGAGGGCCACGGCGCGCAAAGATGAGGGCCGCGACACGCAGAAGTTAATTTTGTCTATAAATATTATTCTATTAGTTTTTCTTTGGAGATTACTCAGAGATAGATTACAGCTGCTAGGGTTACGAGTTTTTGGATAGAAAAGAAGCAGAAATAGCCAAGATTGGGAGCCTTCTTCACCTTAGTGGAGGATTGAAGCTTGAAGGATCATCTCCTTAAGCTTTGTTCTTCCTTTTTTCTTCTCCTTTCTTATCTCTATCTCCATGACCATGATTAATCTTGTTGTATTTTCATTTGTCATGGCTGGCTAAGCTGTTATAGGGTTTTCTTAGGATCTTTCTATGGATATTGAGTAAATTTTGTAATCCATTGAGTTATATACATGATTTGGCTTTGGTTCAGTTATATAGTACTTAATGCTTTGATAGTCTGATCAACTTTCAATTGATTTGTTTAAATCTAATGAACCTAGACAAAGGAATTTGGGTTTAAGATCATGTGTATGATTGATGCATTTTCTATTCCATTCAATTGGGTTGGATGTGATGATTCGTTAATAAGATAGGAATATACCTATTGACCATGCATAGTAATTAGTTGGGAATGGATCTTAATGAGTAGATTTACTCTAGTTCTCATGGAAACATAGTGAATTAGGTAATGGAAGCGGGTTAATTGACCTAGACATAGGTTTTTAACTAATTGTGATTCCCAAGCTAACCTAGCCATTTCGTTTATATTGCTCGTATGGATTACTTATTATCAATTAAAATAGGAAGTGAAAAAGGAATCCCTATTCTTGAATTATCAACTCTCACATCAATTCAATAGTTTTTAAGTTCTTATAATTAACAAATACATGAATACTCCAATTTATAAGTCCTTGAATAGACGTACTTGAATTATTAGTTTATACTTAACACTTAATTTAACATTTTTTTCTCGTGGGAATGATATCTGACTTCTAGCTAAACTACAAGTGCGACCCGTGCACTTGCAGTAAGCAAAGAGCGAACAAGTTTTTAGCGCCGTTGCCGGGGAATGAACAGTTTAAATTTAGATTAGCTAATATAAACAATGAATTTAAGTATCTCTACTTCAAGTTTCTTTTGTCCATATTGATTTAATTTTTTTTATACATTTTAATTATTTCAGGTAATTCTTTGTAATATGGTAGAAGATAATGCCACACTTCAGTTAGAGGACGATAGTCGCTCCAGACCATTGAGGGAGTTTGCTACTCCTCAAATGGAGAATTTACAATCCAGCATCAGATGTCCTGCTATCTGGGCAAATACTTTTGAGATAAAGCCGCTCATAATCCAAATGATTCAAACGTCTGTACAGTTTGGCGGCTTATCCAAAGAAGACCCAAATGCGCATCTCTCAAACTTTCTGGAGATTTACGACACGTTCAAGCATAATGGCATTTCTGACGATGCCATTCGCTTACGGCTCTTCCCTTTCTCACTAAGAGATAGAGCCAAAAGTTGGTTACATTATCTTCTAGCAGGATCCATTATAACTTGGGCGGAGGTTTGTATCAGGTTCTTGAACAAATATTTCTCCCCTGCTAAGACTACAAAAATGGTGAATGATATCACCTCATTCAGCCAGACTGAATCCGAATTCTTGCATGAAGCTTGGGAGAGATATAAAGACTTTCTGAGAAGGTGCCCACATCATGAGATACCTCCTTGGCACCAGATTTATTATTTCCACAAGGGTTTGTTACATCATCACCGTCCAATAGTAGATGCTGCAGCCAGTGGTTCTTTGTTGAGTAAGTCTTTTGATGATGCCTATGAGCTTCTGGAGGAATTGGCCACCAACAGCTATCAATGGCAATCTCTAAGAAGTACCCCAAGAAGAGCAGCTGGAGTGCATGATGTTGATGCCATCACTTCACTTTTCGCTCAGGTGGCATTAATTACTAATAAATTGGATAGTTTGGGGGCAAGCCCATATTAAAGTCCACATCAAAGCCCTTTTGTTCTATGTGACCGATGTGGGGACAATCATGCAACTGATAGGTGCACTTTTGTTTCAGAATCTGCTCAATATATTAGCAACTATCGGCTACCCCAGAATAACTCTTATGTAAATCAGTACAATCCAAGATGGAGGAACCATCCCAATTTCTCCTAGAGAGACAACCAAGGACCTTCTTCCTCCTCCAATACTCCTGGAAATGAACGTCAGTATAACCCTCCTGGGTTCCCAGCTCAACAGAGACAGCCAATGCAAGAAAGGAAGCCTGCTTTGGAGGATATGTTCATGCAACTGATGGCCAAGAATGATGCTTTCATCACTAAGACCGGCTCCTACATGGCAAGGACAGATGCTCACTTAGCAAAGAATGATTCCATTATTCAAAGCCAAATGGCTTCAATGCGAGCATTAGAAATACAAGTGGGACAACTAGTGAATGCAATCAACAACAGACCCCCAGGCACCTTCCCAGGCAACACAGTGAATAACCCAAAGGGTGCCTCGAATGAGGACTGTAAGGTCATATCACTGAGGAGTGGCAAAGACATAGAGGGTAATCCAAAGACTAAATTGATGGAAGATGAAGTAGTTGAGAAGCAAGACTAAGGCGAAATTGACCTCAAGGAGGTGGATGACAAGAAAGCTGAGGAAAGCAAAAAGGATGAAGGTATAGTCCAAAGGAAGCCCGAGGGCAAGAAAGTGGAGAATAGACCTTATGTACATCCTCTACCTTTTCCTAGTAGGCAAATCAAGCATAAGATGGATGAGCAGTTTAAGAAATTCTTAGAAGTTTTCAAGAAATTGCATATCAACATCCCTTTTGTTGAAGCCTTGGAATAGATGCCCAGCTACGTTAAATTCATGAAGGATATTTTGTCAAAGAAACGTAGGCTGGGTGAGTTTGAAATAGTGGCACTATCTGAGGAATGTAATGCCGTTTTGCAACAGAAGCTTCCCCCAAAGCTGAAAGATCCGGGAAGCTTTACTATCCCTTGTGCCATAGGAGAGAACTTCCTGGGTCAAGCATTATGTGATATGGGGGCAAGCATTAATCTCATGCCCCTATCCATATTCCAGAGGTTAGGTTTGGGGGAATGCAAGCCCACATTCATAACCCTCCAGCTCTCCAATCGTTCTTATACGTATCCAAGGGGAATTGTGGAAGATGTCCTGGTTAAAGTGGACAAATTCATATTCCCTGCGGACTTTGTGATTCTGGATATGGAAGAAGATAAAAGGGTCCCATTGATCCTAGGCAGGCTGTTTCTAGCCACAGGGAGAACGCTCATTGATGTGCAAAAAGGTGAACTAACAATAAGAGTTCAAGATCAAGAGGTAACCTTCAATATATTTAAAGCAATTAAGTTTCCTCAAGATCAGGAAGAGTGTTCTTATGTCGGGATATTGGATAACATCATTAATGACTCATTCCAAGCCAATATCCAAGAAGACTCCCTTATTGTGGCATTAGCTTCATCAAATGGTAATGATGAAGAGCTTAGGGATGAAGTGTCGAATTTTATTAAGCACTTAGAGGCAGTCCCTAGGCAATATCAGCCACCCAGGGTTGAAACCTTGGAGTCCGAAGCAAGTAAAGAGACATCTAAGCCTTCCATTGAGGAACCTTCGAGGCTTGAATTGAAGCCTCTGCCCAATCATTTATAGTATGCATATTTAGGAGCAACCTTCACTCTCCCGGTTATTATATCATTATCCCTTTCAGACGATCAAACGGATAAACTTCTCCATGTGTTGAGGCAATATAAACATGTTATTGGATGGACTATTACCGATATCCAAGGCATTAGCCCTTCTATTTGTATGCACAAGATCCTGTTAGAGGATAATCAAAATGGAGTTGTGGAACATCAAAGGAGGCTCAATCCAATTATGAAAGAAGTGGTGAGGAAGGAAATAATCAAGTGGCTGGATGCAGGCATAATATATCCTATTTCTGACAGCCCTTAGGTCTCACCGATTCAATGCGTTCCCAAGAAAGGTGGCATGACGGTAGTCACCAATGAAAATAATGATTTGATTCCCTCTCGCAAAGTCACAGGCTGGAGGGTATGCATGGACTACCATAAGCTGAACAAGGCCACCAGGAAAGACCATTTTCTGCTTTCATTCATAGACCAGATGTTGGATAGGCTAGCAGGAAAGGCTTATTACTGCTTCTTGGATGGTTAATCTGGATATAACAAAATTGCCATAGCGCTTGAGGACTAGGAGAAGACAACTTTTACTTGTCCCTATGGTACATTTGTGTTTCGTAGGATGCCTTTCGGGTTATGCAACGCTCCTGCAACCTTTCAATGTTGCATGATGGCCATTTTTGCAGACATGATAGAGCATGGTTTGGAAGTGTTTATGGACGACTTTTCAGTGTTTGGGGATGATTACAATAGCTATTTGCAAACCTTATCATCCGTACTGAAGAGGTGTGAAGAAACCAACCTCATCCTGAATTGGGAAAAATGCCATTTTATGATCTAAGAAGGAATAGTCCTTGGCCATAAGGTTTCTATTAGAGGGATGGAGGTGGATAAGGCAAAGATTGAGATAATAGATAAGCTTCCTCCGCCTAATGCAGTGAAAGGAATCTGCAGTTTTCTTGGCCATGTGGGTTTCTATCGGAGGTTCATCAAGGACTTTTCAAAGATAGCCAAGCCTCTTTGCAACCTTCTGGAGAAAGATATCTAGTTTAACTTTGATGATTCATGCCAGGTCGCATTTGAGGAGCTGAAGAAGAGACTGGTCTCAGCACCAGTAATTATTACTCCAGATTGGCAACTACCTTTTGAGCTTATGTGCGACGCCAGCGATTATGCTGTGGGTGCAGTGTTGGGACAGAGAAGGGATAAGGTGTTTCGCTCCATATATTATGCGAGCAAGACACTTAACGATGCCCAACTGAACTACACAACAACGGAGAAAGAGCTGCTGGCAGTTGTGTTTGTGTTTGACAAGTTCAGAGCTTATTTGATAGGGACCAAAGTGATAATGTATACAGATCACTCTACCATAAATTATTTAGTGAGCAAGAAAGATGCCAAACCTCGATTGATTAAATGGATTTTGCTTCTACAAGAGTTTGATTTGGAGATTAGGGATAAGAAATGTGTGAAAAATTAAGTGGCAGACCACCTTTCGAGACTTGAGAATGAAGAAACTCAAGTTGAACTGATCATAATCAGGGAAACATTTTCGGATGAGCAGCTGTTTATAGCCACCACGAAATCCTGTCCATGGTATGTAGACATGGTGAATTATATTGTAAGTGGTGTGCTGCCTCTTGATTTAACCTCTCATCAGAAGAAGAAATTTGTGTACGATGTCAGGCACTACATTTGGGATGAGTCATTTTTGTTTAAGCAGTGCTCTGACTAGATGTTAAGGAAATGTGTACCCATGGAGGAAGTGGAGCAAATCCTGAATGAATGTCATGCTTCTCCATATGGGGGACATTACAGTTATGCTAGGACGGTAGCGAAGGTGCTCTAATCTGACTTTTATTGGCCAACGATATTTAAGGATGCAAACTCGTATGTGCAATGGTGTGATCGGTGCCAGAAGTCTGGAAACATTTCCAGAAGAAATGAAATGCCTCTTAACTTCATTTTTGAAGTTGAGATCTTTGATGTATAGGGCATTGACTTCATGGGCCCCTTTATTCCCTCCTTTGGGAATCAATACATACTTGTGGCTGTGGACTACGTGTCCAAATGGGTGGAGGCATGCGCATTTCCTACCAATGATTCAAAGGTAGTAATTGGCTTTATGAAGAAGCAAATCTTCACCAAGTTTGCAACACCTAGGGCCATCATCAGTGACGGAGGGTCACATTTTTGTAACAAGTACTTTGAAGCCCTCTTAGCCAAGTATGGTGTAAAGCATTGGGTCGCCACTCCCTATCACCCACAGACAAGTGGGCAAGCAGAAGTCTCTAACCGCGAAATAAAGCAGATCTTAGAGAACACAGTGTGTCCAACCAGAAAGGATTAGTCAAGGAAGCTAGATGACGCACTATGGGCTTATAGGACTGCTTATAAGGGCCCCATTGGGATGTCTCTGTATAAGATGGTGTTTGGGAAAGCATGCCACCTACCGATTGAGCTTGAGCATAGTGCTTATTGGGCAATAAAGCGGCTCAACTTTAATTTACAAGCTGCCAATGAGAATAGACTTTTGCAACTTAATGAGCTAGATGAATTTAGGCTATAAGCCTATGAGAATGCAAAAGTATACAAGGAGAAGGTCAAATATTGGCATGACAAGAAAATAGTCCAGAAAGGATTTATTGAAGGCCAGTAAGTTCTCCTTTATAATTCCAGGCTTAAGCTCTTCCCTGGAAAGCTTAAATCAAGGTGGTCGGGACCCTTTGTGGTGATAAAGGTGTTTCCCTATGGAGCAGTGGAAGTAGCCCCACTGGATGGATCAACAAGCTTTAAGGTTAACGGCCAGCACCTAAAACCTTATTTTGGAGGAGAAATTGACAGAGAGAAGTCCTCCCTCACATTATCAGCTCTAGCTTGAGTTCACCAAAGTCCTGCCGGGACTATAAATTAGGCCCTTCTTGGGAGGGAACCCAATGGTTTGTTTCTTTACGTTTAAGTTTTTAAATAGCTTAATAAGTAAATTTAACATTTCCAGCATGTTTTTGTGGTCGATTTCGTAAATAAATACTTTGGACAAGTTTTATAGGTGTGGAAGGCTTAAAAGAGGCAACAATTGGCCAAAAATGAAGTTTGTTACAGAATTCTGCAATCAGACTTCATGCGTCGCGGCCCCCACAAGGTTGCGCCGCGGCGCTTGGGTATTCCAGGCTAAAAACCAAAGGCCTCAGGGCCGCGGCCCTAATAACTTAGAGGCCGCGGACCCACAAGATGGCCGCGACCCTTACTTATGACTACCGCTGCCCTAAAAAAAAAAAGCCCTAGAGTGAAACGTGCGTTTCACTCTGATGCGTGCCGCGGCCGTGACACTATGGGGGCCACGGCGCTCAGCGACGAACAGTGTTAAATCAACCTCCCCTCCCATTTCTGTCACTTTCCCCTTCCCTCTCTCGGTTTCTCTCTTCTCCTTTCCCATTTCTTTTCTTTTCCTGGTGGATTTTAGGCTCCATTGCATCCCTATTCTCATTTTCTCCACGAGGTAACAAGATTTAACCTTTTTTACTGTTCATTTTTATGCATTTTCTTCCATTTCTGTATATTTCTTAGTTGTAGGAGCTAGATTTTAGTTAATAACTAAGTAATCTTGTATAATGTAGGTTGTTTGTTTAGTATTATTAGCTGTATGTTGATATCTAAGCTGTTTGGGGTAGCCATAGAACAGGGCAGCTATTTTTGCGCTTCTGGGCTTGCGTGCGGTGGCTGTGACCTTTGGGGGCCGCGACCCTCTCACTCAGAATGCCCAAAAATGGTTCTTTCCACTTTTTGGTTGTGTTAGGTGGCCTTATTAACTTCATTACTACCTTATTCATATGTTATTACCCTGTTCTGTGTTTTACCTTCCTTTGTCTTTTCTATTTTCTAATTTTGGGCATTCTTTTTGTAAGGTTAGGTACTCTGTACGCTCCATTATGACTTCCAGATGCAGAGCTTTTAGCAGTCGAGCACAAAGGGAACCTTCACCTCCTGTGTTTGATAGGCGAAGGTTTATTTCAGCTGAGGCGGCTGAGTGTTATAGCATCCTGGTTAAAAAACTAGTTATTCCTGAGCGCGGCTTCGATTTTACTCAGGGTATCCACTGAGATATCTAGGACCTCATCACTCACCATCACTGGCAGAGAGGTTCACTGTTCATCCGGAGGCTGCAGTTTTGCCCGTTGATCGCAAATTCTACGCGAATGCTGCTTTCTCGGCTAGCCACACTACTGCGAGGGTGCGCACTCGCACTGTCTCTTACTCCCCTGATGATATCAGGCGCATTCTGGGGTTGGACCCGGCACCTGAGATTTGTGATTATGAGCAGTTTATGCGATGAGAGCCGGAGGAGGGGATTGACCTCACAGTTGTAACTGCTCGTATTTGTAGTCCTGAGTCTTTCCCGGTACCATGGACTTTGACTGTGGATACTCAGCGCCCTCGTTTCTTTCCTAAGCGCTGCTTGACTCCTGAGGCCAAGGTGTGGTATCATTTTATCTCTCACCGCCTCACTCCATCTGGGAACATGTCCTAGGTTACTCGGGACCGGGCGATCCTTCTATATGCTATCCTCGAGCGCCACCACATTGATGTGACTTAGGTCATCCATTCCTGGATTCGGACAGCGGTTGAGGAGGCCCGGACTTTGTACTTCCCTTCCCTCATTCAGGAGCTTTGTCGGGCGGCACATGTTACTTGGGAGACTCATGAGGAGCTATCTGAGGTGAAACAGCCCATCACTGACTCCATCATTGAGCAGTTAGGAGGACCTCCTACTCCTGCTCCAGCTGCTACTCCTGCGCCTCCACGACCTCGGCGACAGCAACAGACTCATGAGGCGTCTAGTTCAGCTCCTGTCCCTAATGTGGCATGGCACGCCTCTATTGATGCCTAGCTTGCCTATATTATTCAGACCCAGAGGTGGATGGCTCAGCAGTCCGGCTTCCCCATGGATCACTACCCTATGCCCCAATTCCCACCCGTGGCAGTGGCTGGCCCATCTCGTCCGTCACAGGATTCGGATCATAATGAGGATGCTGAGGAGACGACTTCTTCTGATGAGGATCTTATCTGATGCACACAGGGCATCTTTCCTTTTATTTTTTATTGACACTTGCTCATACTATGTACAGTGAGGACACTGTTTCCCTCAGGTTTAGGGGGGTGTCTATAACTGCTTTTGATTTTTAATTATATAATTGATTATAACTGCTTGTTCATACATGCTAAACATAGAGCAGATAATTTTTTGGTATATATGAAGTGCACATGATAATTTTTTTTGATACATTGTGCACAATATAGGTTTTGCTTAATTGTTTAGATGAAATTAATGCCTTGCGTAAATGACTAGTGTGGTAATAATTGTCCGATGATATGAATGTTTGCAATTTGCCATTTTTAGTGAAACCGTGCGCGATTTTGAAGTATGAGAATCATTGTTTGTCTCTTCATATGCATGGTTTTGTTTCCCACTTGTATGCTTGTGTAGCTTGAAAATGAGTTGTATGCATGTTTAGAAAATGTTTATGGGAAGTACTTGTATAGATTTCATTTTTCTATAATATTGTTTTGAAACTCTCTTGAAGTGAAATCCTAGATTATGCATGATTGAGGAAATGATAAGGGCATTGTTTGGACCGATTGAGCCTTAAAAAGCTTACCTTGACATGATCATATCCATAGGTCCCCCTTTGAAGCTATATGTATGTTGGCCTTATTTCTTTTATCACCTACATATACCATACCATGTAACCATTCTTGATACATATGAAAACATCGCATTTATTATCTTACCATCATTGTTGGTTAAGTTCATACTATATGATTTCTTGTTGTGAGTTCGGTAATTAGGGGTATTGTATAAATTAAGTTCAATAATTAACCTGGAAGAACCATATGCAAAAAATAAAAAAATTGCTTTGCTCAATATAAAAAAAAAAGAAAAAGAAAAAAAGAAGAGAGACAAGCAAAGCAAAAGAAAAGAAAAAGAAAAGTTAACTACAAAAAGTATTGAATGGTTCTAAGGAGTTCTGATTTTGAATACCTTGATAGTTTTAATTGAGCTCATGTCTTGAAATTCTATGAGTATGATTCTCAATGTTTGTGTTAAATCCATTCCCCTTTGTTCTTCATCCCATAATTTCTGGCCATACATTACAAGCTGTGAAAGACCCTTTTGATCTTCATTTGTGTATGATTTACATTAGTGGAGAGAGATTTTTATGGCAATCTTGTGGATTTTGTGAATCATATGCCTGTATGCTTATAAACTTATCCAGATGTGTATGAACTGAAGAGTAGAAGTTTAGCTTGCATGCTTGTGGGAGATGTCATTTGTTGGATAAGAAACCTTGAATGTTATCGTGCTAAAGATGTATATGTGTGAAACTGATTATGATGCATGAGCAATCTTTGAGGCCTATACAATCATTGAACACTAGATTAGGTTAAGTGAAAATGAAATTTATGATTAGATGCTGGATGAATGCTGATAATAATTTGTTTTGCTCGAGGACTAGCAAAAATCTAGGTTTGGGGGTGTGATAACTCCTTGAAATATAGTTATTCCTGCCCCTATATGTGTGTTTTATGATTTCTTAGTCCTTGTTTTGAGGCATGAATGGAAGACTTTGGCTTTATTTTCATTCAATTTCATGATTGATGTTTTCCATTCTACTTTTGAGAAAATCTTTCCAATTCATTGATGAATTGAGTAGATTGTGCACATATGCTTAACTGAGTGAAATCTTAAATGTAGATGGGCTCAAAATGGATAATTTGATGCAAGTAAAGGCCCAGCATATGGTGGAAAAGCCTATGGAGCATCTCAGCATGGAGGGCCGCGACGCTTGGTACACCAGCAGCATTCCAGTACTTCAACCCGAGGCTTCAGGGCCGCGGCGCATATGTAGTGAGGGCCGCGGCCCCAGTGACCTAATTGAGGAGGGCCGTGACGCGCAAAGATGAGGGCCGCAGCGCGTAGAAGTTAATTTCGTCTATAAATACTGTTCTATTAGTTTTTCTTTGGAGATTACTCAGAAATAGATTACAACTGCTAGTGTTACGAGTTTTTGGATAGAAAAGAAGCAGAAATAGCCAAGATTGGGAGCCTTCTTCACCTTGGTGGAGGATTGAAGCTTGAAGGATCATCTCCCTAAGCTTTGTTCTTCCTTTTTTCTTCTCCTTTCTTATCTCTATCTCCATGACCATGATTAATCTTGTTGTATTTTCGTTTGTCATGGCTGGCTAAGCTGTTATAGGGTTTTTCTTTGGACCTTCCTATGGATATTGAGTAAATTTTGTAATCCATTGAGTTATATACATGATTTGGCTTTGGTTCAGTTGTATAATACTCAATGCTTGATAGTCTGATCAACTTTCAATTAATTTGTTTAAATCTAATGAACCTAGACATAGGAATTTGGGTTTAAGATCATATGTATGATTGATACATGTTCTATTCCATTCAATTGGGTTGCATATGATGATTCGTTAATAGGATAGGAATATACCTATTGACCATGCATAGTAATTAGTTGGGAATAGATCTTAATGAGTGGATTTACTCTAGTTCTCATGGAAACATAGTGAATTAGGTAATGGAAGCGGGGTTAATTGATCTAGACATAGGCTTTTAACTAATTGTGATTCCCAAGCTAACCTAGCCATTTCGTTTATATTGCTCGTAAGGATTACTTGTTATCAATTATAATAGGAAGTGAAAAAGGAATCCCTATTCTTGAATTATCAACTCTCACATCAATTCAATAGTTTTTAAGTTCTTATAATTAACAAATACATGAATACTCCAAGTTATAAGTCCTTGAATAGACGTACTTGAATTATTAGTTTATACTTAGCACTTAATTTAACATTTTTTTCTCGTGGGAACGATATCTGACTCCTAGCTAAACTACAAGTGCGACCCGTGTACTTGAGGTAAGCAAAGAGCGAACACAGAACTCCAGAGCAGATCTCCTATCTAAACTAGCCAGCACCAAAAGTCCTGGCAATAACCGTTTCATGATCCAAGAGACCCTCTCTCAACCCTCTATCATGGATCACACCGTCTTTCAAGTGAAAAGGGAAGAGTGTACTTGGATCACCCTTATCATGGAGTATCTGTAATCCAGAGTCACGCCCTCTGACCTAAAGGAAGCCTTCATGCTAGTCAAGACAACAGTCAGGTACACCATCTATGATAGGCAGTTATACTGACGTGAGTTTTCCTCATCCTTCATTAAGTGCCTCACGCCAAAGGAAGCAGAATATGTATTGGCTAAGGTTCATGAGGGAAGTTGTGGACACCATTTAGGAGTCAGAGCCCTAGCCCTAAAGGCACTCAAGCGCGAGATATTACTGGCCAACAATGGAGGCAGACTCCTATGCACACCTTCAGATCTGTGATAAATGCCAACGCCACTCGGACCATTCTCAGGCTCCCTTAGAGGAACTCTCTATGATGTCGGTACCCTAGCCATTCTACAGATGGGATATGGATATCCTAGGTCAGTAACCCTAGGCACATGGTCAATTGAAATACTTGATGGTGACAGTGGATTACTTTACAAAATGGATCGAGGCGGAACCTTTAGTCAAGATCACTTCCACCCAGGTTCAGAAGTTCACTTGGCGCCATATTATCACCAGGTTTGAAGTTCTGGAATCCATTGTGACAGACAACGGAATCCAGTATAAGGATAAGGGCTTTGAAGAGATATTTGTTGAGTTAAAAATTAAGCACTGTTGCAGTTTTGTTGAGAACCCTAGCACAAATGGACAAGCTGAAGCCGCCAACCGAGTTATTGTCCTTGGAATTAAAAGAATGCAGGATGAAGCCAAGGGAAACTGGGCTAAACAACTCGGTCATGTTCTTTGGGCCTATCGGATCACGCCCCATTTTAGGACTAGTGAAACTCTTTTCAAACTCACCTATGATTATGAAGCTATGATCCCGGTGGAGATAGGAGAACCGAGTTACCATCACCAACAGTTTTCACCTGAAAGCAACTCCGGACTAATCAGGGAAAACCTAGATTTAATGGAGGAAAAAAGGCACGTTGTTTATATACGTGATGCCACTGTCAAACAGAGAATGGTAGCCAGGTATAACTCGAAGGTTGTTCTAATAAAGTTTCAGTCAGGAGGCTTAGTTCTCAGAAGAGCAAATATCAGAGGTAGGAATGTCTCCCAAGGGAAATTAGCCCCTAACTGGGAAGGCCCCTATCGCATCGTGATCAGCATTGGCAAATGAGCTTACACGTTGGAGACATTAACAAGCAAGCCGATTAAGAACTATTGGAATGCTGATAAACTTAGAAAATATTATAGCTAAGTGCCTCTTAAGGCCTAGCATTTTAGTTAACTTTGTTTGATCTATCCCAATTTTGATGATTATACACTTTGTATGGACTATTGTCCTTAAATTTATCAATAAAATAGAGTTATTCAAATATCACTTTACATTACCTAAAGTCCCAAAGGATCCTCAAGTTGGACTCCGCCTTTAGGTTGTCTACGGACTGTCCCTCAGAAGATGAGGATTTCAACACACTTAAGACTCTCAAGCCGAAAAATGCCTTAAGACAGTCTAAAGCCCATTCCTGATGAGATACGATGCATCTTAAAAAATCCAGGGTAAGAGGAATAACCCACCAAACCTGTGCAAATATTTTGTTAGTGAGTTATAGGGTTAATACCCAATCTTCAATACTTGGCTATGACCATTTTAAGGTTAAAAAATAAAGTAGCAGTGCGGGTTACGATATCTGTGGTCCACTATTAGGTATCCACCAAAAGTCTTATGTTAAACAGGCTTTATAGTTGAAAATTTCTAAGTAACAGACAATTTTTCCTATGAACCATAAACATTAAAGACTTTGGTTATGGATCACCTTTATACCTAAGTCAAGTGGGTTCTCAAGTGCCTAAACACTTTGGGCATTGAACTCTAGGCCAAGGTTTTAATTCTAAATTATACCTAAGTCAAGTGGGATCCTAAATGCCAAAGTAGTTGGCCTTGGACCCTAGACCAAGGTTTTGATTCTAAACTATACCTAAGGTGAGTGGGATCTTAAGTGCCAACACATTTTGGATAGTGGAGCCCGAGCTAAGGTTATGATTTCAAAATAATGCCTAAGTCCTAAGTAGAACTCCGAGTACTCAAACATAATGGGCATTGGACCCCGGATCGTGGTTTCCACTCGATTGGAAATATTCCTAAGTTCATTAAATGGTTGTAAAAAGCACCATAATGGGCATTGGACCCAAAATGGACCATAGAAAACAAACAAACATATAACACTAAGTAAACGACAAGGAGAAGCATTTAAAAACACCCCACGAATTGGGGGAATTGTCTTAATAAAGATGAAAAGCCCCACGCATGAGTGATTTAAGTGTTGAGCTCAACCAAATAAAAAAAAATTCCAGTTCCACCGATAACTTGTAGTACAAAGAAGTGAACCGAATCATTTCTCGAGGATCAAGGTACCAATCAAACTAAATCAAGGTCAAATAGGGGGATTGTGTATGCAAAATGTAAACGTAATAATTAAATGTAAGAAAAATCAAATTACAAAGCAACCAATCCAAGAAACTGTCAGAAACCTAGTTGGCTTGTCATCGATCACTTAACATGCATCTGGATTGAATTAATTGGTTAATCTATGATTGACCCAAATTTCTGTATCAAACACGTAGAATTTAACACTAGATAATCTCCTAGAATTTAACTAACAAATGATTCATAAACCTACGATCACTAGATTCTTGCAACCTATGCTAGTTAAATAACCAGAATTCTATTAACTTAGATTAACAAATCTACTAACCTAATCGCCTTCAATTCATGTGACTAAATCATAATTAATCAATCATAATTTAATCATAAATCTCATTTAGGATTAAGGATCCAATCAGATCACATCTCACAACAGAAATCTCTAATCACACAATTCAAAATCCAAATCAAGAAAAGAAGAAGATAATTAATTCAATTCAAAATCAAAATTAGGTATAGAATCTCAAAGCCAAATTAAAATTTCCTCAAGATCCTTGTATTGATCTTGAATGTTTAGCTTTCCATGGTTGCAGCACACAGTTTTCAAAAGAGAGTAGAAAGTTCTAGGTAGAAGAATCAAGTAATATGGATTAGTGTTTCTATTTATCTCAGGTCCACTATTTATACAAAAATAACTAACTTAAAAATTAAGAATCCTAATTTGTCCCAAGTTTAAAGTTAATCGTCTGCCTTTTAGCTTTCCTTGGCCACTGAAATCACTTGATTTGGGCTCAAGATGAGAGAGTTATGCCCAAATCACTCTCAATAGGTCTCTAGCCTCGTCAAATAACTTCACAGGGGTAAAACACCATCAAAACATGTAGTTTCAATTAGTGGTATTCATAATAGTTTGACCCTTATTTGTAAGCTTTCCAATGGCACTAGTTTTGTGGAAATAAGCTTGTCCCAAATGGTTTAATATGTTAAGTTTTGATGATGACAAATACAAGACAAAAAGAATGATGCTTATGCTTAATAGATGTGCTTTATAGATAACAAATGCATCACAAAAGAATATTGATCATGTTACATAAATGTGCTTAATGAGATATATTATATCATGCATGATTATATATTTTATCTAGTTATATTACACTTAATCATCATGCGATGAGATATATGTAACATTCATTATATAATATATCCAATAATGTTTTATATGAGTTATAAATTAATTAATATTGGATATGTCTATGAAAGTCTTGTATGCATGTTAGACTAACTAGAGTTATACATTTATGAATCATGCATATGAAGATACTGAGTTATGAATTTGGACTAACTATGTTTGGTTAAGTGAGCAATACTTTGTAGGATAGTCCAAGTATCAAGAGTGAGCATTGCAACAAGAAAATAAAAGATCACAACTATGCTCAATTCAAGGAGAATGAAAATGAAAAGATGTTCCAAGCATTTGCAAGTCTTGAAGAGAATATTTTATTTGGAAGCTTGGATTACATTAAGAAGTGATGGTGGCAAAAGATCTAGTCCAACATCTTCAAGAATAACTTATAGGACTTAGATCTTGTGTAAAGGTAAAAAGAACTCACTCTAAGCTCAAACAAGTTTTAAACATCTTTAAAAGTAATTCTAAAATTTTTAAATGCTCAACAAACTGATTTTGAAAAGTTAGTCATGGTGGTAGTTCATTTCTATAAAAAATAGCTAAGTTTGTGTTTTGCAAAACTGACGTTTAGTTACTCTTTTAATCATATCTTTCAAAATACTTTGAGTTTTGTATTGAAACTTATTTCATATGAAAATAGACTCAAAGATCTTTCCAATGACTGGTCATTTGCTTAAAACGGATAAGAAACGAAGAAGTTATGATCGTTTAAAGTTGGTTTTCAAAACCAGAGTGTCCTAACCGATTAGGGACTTCCCCTAACCGATTATTTACTCTACCAGAAACCATTTTAACGTTTCTGAAATGTCCTAATTGATTAGGAACTTGTCCTAACCGATTAGGATGATAAAAAGAAGGCTTTTTCATGATTTAAATGACCTCCTAACCGATTAGGAAGTTTTCCTAACCGGTTAGCATGTGTTTTTCAATGAAATATAAATTGGCCATTTGAATGGCCTAACCGATTAGGGAAATTCCCTAACCGGTTAGTGTGACTTCAAAATGAACGTGAATAGCATTTTAAATAGAGCCTAACCGATTAGGCTCACGGCCTAACCGGTTATTGTGAATTCCAGAAGCCAAAAATTAAAGGCCTAACCGATTAGGCTTAGTTCCTAACCGGTTATGATAAAACCAGAAACACACTGCAACGGTCTCAAACGGCTAGTTTTCTTAATTAATCACTTCCACACTTTACCCAACGGCTCTAAATTTATTTGGGCTATAAATACAAGTGTTTGGGCATCAAAGAAATGTTGGAGAATATTCTGAAAATTACCCTTGAGTATTGAAAACGAATTTCATCATCTTTTTCTCCAAATCTTTGTTTTGAGCTAAGTGTGTAAATTCTTTATACCCATTGATCTTCAATTTGTATTATCCACTCTTGAGAGAGTTTCTATTAATTCTATTTTTGTATAAATTGTAAAAGAGAGGGTGAGGTATCCCTCAAAATTGTAAGGGTGAGGTATCCCTTGGAAATAGAGGCTCAATCACAAAGGGTGAGGTATCTCAAGGTGTGTTGAGTGCTCAAGTTTGTAAAGGTCATCAAGCACCCGTAAAGCTTGAAGAATTGGAGGCTCTAGCACAAGGGTGAGGTATCCCAAGGTGTGAGGAGTGCTCTTATTTGTACAAAGGTTTTCCTAGCACCCGTGAAGTCTAGGAGATAGTGAAGAAAATCTCAAGTTAAGCTTGGGGACTGGACGTAGGCCACAAGTGGTTGGTGGCTGAACCAGGATAAATCTTTTTGTTTGCTATTCTCAACTCTGTCTCTTTATATTTGTGCTTTTAACTATATATGCTTGAGTTAAATTTGATACCTAGCTTATTTACATGATTTATCCCATAACCCAAGTTATATTTGAGTAATCCTTAATAATTGTGTATTTGCTATGCATGTTCCGCTGCACTTATTAATTGAGTTATTCAAAATGCATAATTTGTCAAACTTGCATTAAAATCAGTCATCACCCAATTCACCCCCCCTCTTGGGTAATGGTTGCCATGGCTAACAAGTGGTATCAGAGCTTCGTGCTCTGGTAAAAGCTTAACTGCTTGGAGTTAAAGATCATTGTTTGTTTGGCAACCATTAAAAGCTTTTCAAAATGAATGGTTTTGAAATTAATAAACCACCATTCTTTGATGGTGTGAATTTCGTTTATTGGAAAGCTAGAATGAAAATTTATATGCAATCCATTGATATTGATTTGTGGGATATTGTGCTTGATAGATTTACATGCAAATCAAAACAAACTTGGAATGCCTATGATAAGAAATGTTTTTCATTGAACATTAGAGCAATGCAAATATTGAGAAGTGGTTTAAATGATGATACTTATGCTAAAATTAAGAGTTGCTCTAGTGCTAAAGATATATGGGATACTCTTGATGATATATATCTTGCTAACAATGATTTTTTGCATAAAATTGTATATAGAGAGCAAGAAGAGCAAAAGTCATTGAAGGAATCTTGTTGTGAAAAATATCCTCAAGATGATGGTGCTTAATTTGAAGAAGAGGTAAAGCAAAACAAAATTAATGAGGAAGATGGTGATTTCCTTAAAGAGCCAAATATGCTAGAAATGGAGACTACTTCATATATGGCTAAAAAGGACATTGAGGTAAACAATGCTAAACTATATTATAGTCCCTCTTATGATGAGATACAATATGCATATGATGAATTATATGATGGTTTATTGCTTTTAGAAAAGAAAAACTCATCTTGTTTGGAAAACATTTTCTCCATTGAAAATGAAATTGATATCTTGAAAGATGAATATGCTTTTCTTAATGAGAAAATGCCTTTGAAATGTGAAACCTCAACTTCTTGTGAAAAATACATTGATTTAGAAAATCAAGTTGAGGACTTATCTTTTGAATTTGTCAAAGCTAATGATTCTATTTGCTTACAATCCATGTGTGTTAATAAGAATGCAATTGATGTTATTTCACATGGAAATACAAGTAAGGCTTATGGCAAAAATAACATAGAATATGTTAACAACAAAAGGCTTAAGTTTTCCAAAAATGAACTTCAAAGGACCAAACCATCATTGAATTCAATTGTTTGTAATTTTTGTGGTCATCTAGGACATATTTCTCATTTGTGCAATTATAGAAGAAATTCTTATATGAGAAATAATATAATATGGGTTCCCAAAAATCCTAAATGCCCTAGTACTAACTTTGAAGGACCTAAGATGAAGTGGGTACCAAAACGTCCTCCTAGTGTTTCAATTATGCAGAAAATTTTTCAAAATGATGGACAAATTGGTCAAGTGAAAAAGGAATCATCAAGGGAAATGCTTCCAAAGCCCAATGGTATAAGTTTTGGTCAAAGAAGGAAGTTGGCTTCAACCAAAGCTTCTCAAGTACAAAATGTGAAACTTGTAAAGTTCAAAACACCAAAAAAGAAGCAATGGGTAAGGAAAAGAGTTTCATTGATTACCAAGGCCAAGGTATCAAACGTTTCTACCTCTTATGCACATTCACTTGTAAAGTCAATGAATTTGAGTTATATTCCTTATAGGCCTTAGGTAAAGGATAGAATCATGTGTGCTTGGTAAAATTTGAATATTATGTTTAACACATGATTATGTTTATTCTTATTGTACCATAGCTCATTAATTTGTTATATATATCATGGTACATGAGGTTCTACAATTCCTAGGTATGCTTAAAGGCCAAAAGTTGACTTGGGATATCTTGAAAGTGGCTGCTTTAAGCACAAAACTAGAAAATACTTCAAGCTCTCTTCCTTGGCTCCAAGAAGCTTGGACTTGTAACTTTTGGTAAAATGGAGACTTGGTTTATGCTTCTCTAGCTTAATTTCTTGAACACATCTTTATATATGCTAGATTAGTTTGATTCTTGCTTGAAATAACATATTTGATGAAAATATCCTTGATCTTGACATATTGAATAAATCATGTATCTAACTCCTGCTAAAAATATTTTTTTTTGCATAACTTGTCATGTTGAGTTGCATTTATGGTTTGAGTAAATGAAAAATAAAGCTAATCTAAAGAATAATCTTCAAGGAGGCATGATTTGGTTTGTTTAAGTGATGTTTTCATGAAAGTTCAATAGCTATGGAAGTGAAATAATCAATCCAAGAAGGGAACAATTTGGTTTTGGCCTTTGAAAATTTCTGGTACATTGAAGGTGTCTCTGTCAAGCCAAAATAATTGGTTAGGCCAAGCCCCTAACCGGTTACCCTGTATTTGGAAGCAAGTTCGTGCTCTCTGTCAAGCAAAATAACTGGTTAGCCAATTGCCCCTAATCGGTTACCCTGTTTCTGGATTCCATTTGTGCGCTCTGACTTAGCACAATAACCGGTTAGCCACCCATCCTAACCGGTTATTGGAGAATACAGTGGCTTAACTCCAATGGCTCTAACCGGTTGCCCACCTCTCCTAACCGGTTAGGACAACCCAAATAAACACCTCCTAGCAGCCTTCATCTCCATTTACGCACCCCCTCCATTTCCACTGCCATCTTCTTCCTCTCAAATTATCCATACCACCACTCACCACAAGTTTGGACTAGCCTTCCTCAATCAAATGCATCTAAACTCTTAATGCACAATTCTATCTTGTTGCACACAATTCTCTCTTGTGCACAAAGTCACATTTTTCGCATAATATGTTTTCTTTCTTTGCATAATGAGTAATTTTATTACATAACTTCATTTGTTATACCATTTGATGTATGATGCATAATACTCTGTTGTTGCACAATGTGCCATTTAAGTTTTTGGATTTGTTTTATCTTGAACTTGCCTTTGAATGTTAATTATTCTTACATTAAAGTATATCTTGAAATGAATTATAAATGGTTTTAAAATTTACAATTCCAAGGTTTTTCATTTCTTGCATTACAATAACGGAATTCTTTTTGTTCTTGATTAGCATGTATGCATACTAGAATTCTATACTTGATACTACATGTCTTGCATGATCATTGTTTGCCCTAAATTGTTTATTTATATTTTGATGATGATCAAGCTTTTCTTGATAAACTTGAATCTTGCTTTGAAAATGCTTAAACTATATTTTTTGGATTCAAGTGCATATGTTCTTCCTTTATTCTTATTAGAGCTAACTTTACATGGTTGATAATGTGGTACATGTTTTACATTATATATCAACCTAATCTATGCTTGTAAATAAGTTTAAATGATAGTTGATGCTAACCCATGTTTTAGAGAATTTTTGAAATATAGTCATCAAATATTGAAATGTCAAGCATAAATGGATAAAGAGAAGAGTTGAATGAAGAGGGATATGAGGAGACTTTCTTCAAGTGCAATGGAATGGAATACTCAATGGAAGAAAATACAAACTCAAATGACCAATAAACGAAGAACATTCTAAAGAGCATCACTCACTCAATAAGTATCTCTATCCCTAAACTATTGTGGTGTTCTATATGCTATGGATTTTGTGATACTTGTTGATAAATTAATCTTAAAAGATTAGATGCTTTCCTTACATGAGAAGTATGCTTAGCATTGACAAAGTGCCTAATTGGATATTAACTTGTTAATTTTGTCATTGCATATAGGGTGGATGATATTAGTTCTATACATGTTTTGATCCCTATAGCATATTTCATCAAGGTGAATGTTTAATATCTATGATTCTCTTGACCTATGGTTTCTTAATGATATAACACTTATGATAATCATGCTCTTTTTGAAAAGAATTTCTTATTTGATTAAAAAAAAATTTTTAAGGTAAAATCTCCTATTATATTTGAAAGAAACTTTTAAAATTTCATATCTTTGAGAATCTTTTGAACTTGTCTTAAGAACTTGAAAGTATTTTCACCTCATATTTGTCTTGAAAATTTGGAAATCATTTGATTTGTGCTATAAATGTAGTATTCTCTTCTTTTGCTTTGAAAAGTGTTATTAAATCTTGAGAGAATGCTTAAGTTTCTAAATAGATCTTTTGAAATATTCTATAGAGCTCATCTTGATACTTCAAAAGATAAGCCTTGTTCTTCAAAAGTGTTTTATCTTTTCAAGGCTTTTGTTCAATAAAAAAAAAGGATATACTTTCAAATGTTCATTTGACTTAAGTTTGATCACTTTCAAGGAATATGTGAGTTTAATACAAAACCTCTTCTACCTTTCTAAAATGCTTTTGGAAATGTAATGTGTTATTATAAAATTGTTTTTGAAAGGGGGAGAAGTTTTAAAATAGTTTTTTTTTATTGATAGATTAAGAATATGTATATTTGCCTTATTTTACTTTATGGTAATGTGCTTACATGATCTTGGCCATATTTTCCTTTGTCTATCTTGTGCTTCAATAAGGGGGAGCTTATCTTACTCATCTTACATATATTTCTTTCATGCCCTTGTTGACTTAAAATATATGCATGACTATGTTAAACTATTATATTTTATATTTTGATAATATGCATATTTTGAGGGGGAGCCTAGCTCTTAATTGTTGCTCATATCTCTTGGCTAACAAGTGGTAAACATGTTATATCTCTTGACTTACATCCTTATTTGACATGAAATGTTTTATTGTTAATACTATCAACATGTCAACAAAGATTATCTCTTGTTCTTTTTTCTCTATCAATGAAAGAAGGTAAACATTCTTAAATTTCATATCTTTTGATTCTTTCATTGAGAAATGTTTCATATGTGACAAGTTGTATGATCTTTCATTTGAAAATCTTAATTTCATGATCTTACACGAATATTTTGTATCTCTTAACAAGTGACATCAAGTGGCACTTATTTATCATATGCTAAATGTTGATGTACCAAAATGTGACAAGTATTGCATGAATAATCTTTTATATCTTGAAAGCATGCTTGTTTCATCTCATTGACAACATGAGTTTTATCTATAAGGGGAGAGAAAATCATTATCTTTTCTTCCTAAGCCTTTTTGTTGATGTCAAATACGGGGAGAGAAAATTGGAAAGAAAAATATGGTCTTGTGTTTAATTGCTTGATATGCTTACATGAATATCTATCCTTATATATTGCTAAACATATTTTTCTTTGGTGATTTGTCATCATAAAAAAGGGGGAGATTGTGGAAATAAGCTTGCCCCAAATGGTTTAATATGTTAAGTTTTGATGATGACAAATACAAGACAAAAAGAATGATGCTTATGCTTAATAGATGTGCTTTATAGATAACAAATGCATCACAAAAGAATATTGATCATGTTACATAAATGTGCTTAATGAGATATATTATATCATGCATGATTATATACTTTATCTAGTTATATTACACTTAATCATCATGTGATGAGATATATGTAACATTCATTATATAATATATCCAATAATATTTTATATGAGTTATAAATTAATTAATATTGGATATGTCTATGAAAGTCTTGTATGCATGTTAGACTAACTAGAGTTATACATTTATGAATCATGCATATGAAGATACTGAGTTATGAATTTGGACTAACTATGTTTGGTTAAGTGAGCAATACTTTGTAGGATAGTCCAAGTATCAAGAGTGAGCATTGCAACAAGAAAATAAAAGATCACAACTATGCTCAACTCAAGGAGAATGAAAATGAAAAGATGTTCCAAGCATTTGCAAGTCTTGAAGAGAATATTTTATTTGGAAGCTTGGATTACATTAAGAAGTGATGGTGGCAAAAGATCTAGTCCAACATCTTCAAGAATAGCTTATAGGACTTAGATCTTGTGTAAAGGTAAAAAAAACTCACACTAAGCTCAAACAAGTTTTAAACATCTTTAAAAGTATTTCTAAAATTTTTAAATGCCCAACAAACTGATTTTGAAAAGTTAGTCATGGTGGTAGTTCATTTCTATAAAAAATAGCTAAGTTTGTGTTTTTCAAAACTGACCTTTAGTTACTCTTTTAATCATATCTTTTAAAATACTTTGAGTTTTGTATTGAAACTTATTTCATATGAAAATAGGCTCAAAGATCTTTCCAATGACTGGTCATTTGCTTGAAACGGATAAGAAACGAAGAAGTTATGATCGTTTAAAGTTGGTTTTCAAAACCAGAGTGTCCTAACCGATTAGGGACTTTCCCTAACCGATTATTCACTCTACCAGAAACCATTTTAACGTTTCTGAAATGTCCTAACCGATTAGGAACTTGTTCTAACCGATTAGGATGATAAAAAGAAGGCTTTTTCATGATTTAAATGACCTCCTAACCGATTAGGAAGTTTTCCTAATTGGTTAGTATGTGTTTTTCAATGAAATATAAATTGGCCATTTGAATGGCCTAACCGATTAGGGAAATTCCCTAACCGGTTAGTGTGACTTCAAAATGAACGTGAATAGCATTTTAAATAGAGCCTAACCGATTAGGCTCACGGCCTAACCGGTTATTGTGAATTCCATAAGCCAAAAATTAAAGGCCTAACCGATTAGGCTTAGTTCCTAACCGGTTATGATAAAACCAGAAACACACTGCAACGGTCTCAAACGGCTAGTTTTCTTAATTAATCACTTCCACACTTTACCCAACGGCTCTAAATTTATTTGGGCTATAAATACAAGTGTTTGGGAATTAAAGAAATGTTGGAGAATATTCTGAAAATTACCCTTGAGTATTGAAAACGAATTTCATCATCTTTTTCTCCAAATCTTTGTTTTGAGCTAAGTGTGTAAATTCTTTATACCCATTGATCTTCAATTTGTATTATCCACTCTTGAGAGAGTCTCTATCAATTCTATTTTTGTATAAATTGTAAAAGAGAGGGTGAGGTATCCCTCAAAATTGTAAAGGTGAGGTATCCCTTGGTAATAGAGGCTCAATCACAAAGGGTGAGGTATCCCAAGGTGTGTTGAGTGCTCAAGTTTGTAAAGGTCATCAAGCACCCGTAAAGTTTGAAGAATTGGAGGCTCTAGCACAAGGGTGAGGTATCCCAAGGTGTGAGGAGTGCTCTTATTTGTACAAAGGTTTTCCTAGCACCCGTGAAGTCTAGGAGATAGTGAAGAAAATCTCAAGTTAAGCTTGGGGACTGGACGTAGGCCACAAGTGGTTGGTGGCTGAATTGCTATTCTCAACTCTGTCTCTTTATATTTGTGCTTTTAACTATATATGCTTGAGTTAAATTTGATACCTAGCTTATTTGCATGATTTATCCCATAACTCAAGTTATATTTGAGTAATCCTTAATAATTGTGTATTTGCTATGCATGTTCCGCTGCACTTATTAATTGAGTTATTCAAAATGCATAATTTGTCAAACTTGCATTAAAATCAGTCATCACCCAATTCACCCCCCCTCTTGGGTAATGGTTGCCATGGCTAACAAGTTTCAGCTCCAAAAGACCCCTACAACCCAAGTTATGGACCAATTAGTGCACACTGCTCGGGTTCCAGCGACAACACCAGTGTTCTGACTTCCAAGCCTAATTAGATCTATTAGATATCTGATTCAGCTCTGGGGCTCTTCATGAAAGTTGTAGAGATCTCTCTTATCTTTCTTACAAGGTAATATATATAATTTTTAGATATTTAGAACTTAAGATATGGCCAAAATACATAAATAGTATAAAATTCTAATAATGCTGGAAAGATCAATTAAGATCAATTTGAGCCCAAACTTACAAAACATAGCCAAGCTCAATCAATTAAGTACATGGAGAGTGTAAAGGATTGAAAATGGGGGTTTATTAATATATAAAATTTATGATTATCAAATTCTCTCACACTTAACTTTTGTACATCCCGGGCAAACTAAAGATTTAAACTAAGGGACAAGGAACCAAAAACTCAAAAACCAAAACTCAAAGAGATTCACTTTCCAATGACCTTCAAGAATATAAAAGTTTACAAGTAAGGATAACAATCAAGAAGTTTAAGGGATCAAAACATTTGTGAAATAACATTTCTTTACATCTCAAATTAATAAGTAAGGTAATTTCAATCGAAAAGCATAAACCCAGAATGATATATTCTCACAAGATATACTCACTCCCTCATGTGTTTAGTGTTAGAAATGTCTAGAAGGTAAATGTTTCACTCAACTCAACTCATAAAAATTTAAACTATCATAAGCTTCTTTATCTTCTACTTCTCCACTATTCTATACATATGCATACACTGATCAAGAAGACTTTATTTAAGGTTATAATGAGGCCAAGGTAAGAGATGAGAATGATAAAGATATGACAAGCTAAAAACCAAAAGAATAAAAGAACATTGGCGATGAATTCTAAGAACAAGCATGAAAGTTTAATATGATTCCTTATGATGCAAATTATTGTCTTCATATATATTCCTTCTTCCTTTTTTTTAGAAGTATTGCAACTTTTTTTTTATAAGAATTTAGCACAACATTTTCACAGCCGCCTTACACTCCTCAAGCAAGACTAAACAACAATTACAATTTAAGATTCCCCCACACTTGTTCATGAGCTCATATCCTATTTCATAAGCTAAAGGGACAACATGGATTTTCACTAAGGATATGTAATAAACTATGAACAACAAAGAATAGGAAAATAAGCTCAAGGGAGTTAATCAAGGGAAAATAGGTAAGGTTGACTATTTGGTTAAAGTAGCTAGTGCAAGGAAAGAATGCCTCAATCATGTTCATGCATGCATGTGAAAATGTAGCTTAAAAAAGAATCAAAGTAAGTTCTAAAATGATCAAAATTCATTAGGGAAAATCATAGAAGAAGGAAGAGAATAGTACAATTACTTAATTCATTCATCAATAAGCTCAAATTTTCATAAGGTACAAGTCTATCAAACTTAATTTACTAATTCAATTTCCAATTACCAAACAAGTCAAATTCAAGATGAAAGACAATTCATTCACTTATGTCATGAACCTTTAATCCTCAATTTGTCCAAACTCACAACTTCCATACATCTCAAGAGCCATCGGAAAGCAATTGAAAACTAAAAACAAGAAGCACAATTCTTTTTTGTTTTCAAAACATCAAAATAGAATTTAAAAACAAAACAAAAATAGAATTGAAAAATAGAAAAATAGAAAATAGAATTGACAAAAAAAAAAAATAGCGACAAAAATTAAAACAGAAAATAGAAAATGGAAACAGAAATACCAAGCAAAAATAGAAAATAGAAAATAGAAAATAGAAAATAGCAGATAGAAAAATAAATAGATAGAAAAATAGAAAACTAAATTAAAAAAGAAAAACTGAAGCAGAAAATAAACAAGTAAGGAAAGGAAACTTCTTCTTTCATGTTGGATAAGTAGCATCAAGCAAGACCACCTCCTCCATGGTATGCTCTTGGAAACCATCATAAAAGTGCTTGAGTTTATGCCCATTAGCCTTGAAGCTCCTCTTTGTAGTCACATCTTGAAACTCAACTACACCATAAGGAAAAATATTAGTAACAACAAAGGACCTTCTCACCTAGATCTCAATTTTTCGGGCATCAATTTAAGATGAGAATGATATAAAAAACACTTTTTGACCAATCTCAAATGTTTTTCTGATAATCATCTTATCAAGGAAGGCTTTGGTCTTCTCTTTATAAAGTTTGGAACTCTCATATGCCTCCAAGCGGATCTCCTCCAATTCCTACAATTGTAGCTTTTTCTCCATGCCCGCTTCGTCTAGGTCCAGGTTACACCTATTCACCACCCAAAATGCGCAATACTTAATTTCTGTTGGCAGGTGGTATGCCTTGTCAAAGACAATTTCATAAAGGGACATTCCAATCAGTGTCTTATAGGTAATCCGGTAAGCCTATAAAGCATCCTCAAGCCTCTTGTTCCAGTCTTTTCTATTAGGTTGCATTGTCTTTTGAAGTATCTGCTTAATCTATCTATTGGAAACCTCAGCTTGTCCATTGGTCTGAGGGTGGTAAGGTGTAGAAACTTTGTGCATAACTCTATACTTTTTTCATCAAAGCCTCCATGCTCTAATTACAGAAATGCAAACCTTGATCACTGATGATGGCCCTTGGGACTCCAAACCTGCAGAAAATCTATGATCTAACAAAATTCACAACAACTTTGGAATCATCATTCCAAGTGACTTTTTCCTCCACCCACTTAGATACATAATCAATAGTCAGCAAAATGTACACAAAACTAAAAGAAATAGGAAAAGGTCTTATAAAATCAATACCTCATACATCAAAAATCTCACAAAACAACAAATGTTTCTGGGGCATCTCATTCCTGCAAAAAATATTCCCTATTCTCTGCACTATTCACAAGACTTATAGAACAAGTATGCATCATGGAATAAGGTAGGCCAATATAAACTAGAGTCCAAGACTTTCCTAGCTGTACGTTTAAGTCCAAAATGTCCACCATATGCAAATGCATGACAAAAGCTAAGAACATAATCAAACTCATGATCAGGTATGCATCTCCTATTCACTTGGTCACCATAAAATCTCCACAGCTAAGGATCATCCCATATATAATACTTAGACTTACTCTTTAACTTATCAATCTAAGCCTTAGTAAAATATGCAGGTAGTGCACCAGTAACCAAGTAATTAACTAAGTCAGCAAACCAAGGAGAGGTAGCCTTACCTTGTAGCTATAAAAGTTGCTCATCTGAGAAGGAGTCATGGATGGCCAGAGGCTCTGAAGCTCTTTCAATTATGCTCAAATGATTAGCTACCAGGTTTTCTGCTCCACTGTTATCCTAAATTTCAAGATCAAACTCTTAGAGCAGTAGCATCCACCTAATTAGTCATGATTTCGCTTCGGGTTTCTTCAAGAGAAACTTCAGCGCTACATGATCAGAAAATACAATTACTTTAGAACTAAGCAGATATGATCTAAATTTGTCTAAAACAAATACAATGGCTAAAAGTTCTTTTTCTGTAGTTGTGTAGTTAGTTTAAGCAGCATCCAAAGTTTTGGAGGAGGAGTAGTAGATCACATGAGGATCCTTCCCTACTCTTTGTGCCAGGATAGCTCCCACTGTATAATTGGAGGCATCACACATAAGCTTAAATAGAAGTGTCTAGTCAAGGGGCTAGATGATGGGAGTGCTGGTCAACCCCTTTTTCAAATGATCAAAGACTTCTTGGCATTTTTGGTCAAAGACAAACTCTACATATGAAGGAAATTAGATAGTGGAAGGGCGATGTTGCTAAAATCCCATATGAAGCACTTGTAAAAACCTGCATATCCCAAAAAAGAACGCACCTCCTGCACGCATGTGGGATAAGATAAACAGGTAATGACATCTATTTAAGTAGGATCTACTTCAATGCCTTTACTGGAGACTACACCTAAAACTATACCCTGTGCTACTATGGAATGACATTTTTCAAAATTTAAAATAAGGTTAGTTGCAATGCATCTATGCATTACCTTAGCTAGACTACACAAACAAGAATCAAAAGAAGAGCCATAAACAGTAAAATCATCCATGGATACCTCCATGCACTTTTCTAAAAAGTCTAAAAAGATGCTTATCATACACTATTGGAAGGTGCTAGGGCATTGTAGAGGCCAAAGGGCATTTGCTTGTAAGCGAAGGTGCTGAAGGGATAGGTAAATATGGTCTTTTCTTAGTCTTTAGGTACAATGTGGATCTGGAAGTATCTAGTGTAATCGTGTAAGAAGAAATAGTGTGACTTGTCAGCTAGCCGCTCCAGCATCTGGTCAATGAATGGAAGGGGGTAATGGTCCTTCCGAGTTGCCTGATTGAGCCTTCTGTAATCAAGGCAGACTTTCTAGCTATTCTGTACTCTGGTAGGAATTAACTCATTTTTCTGCTTGGCCACAACAGTCACTCCAGATTTATTAGGGACAACTTGCACCGAACTCACCCATTAACTGTCAGAGACGGGATAGATAATGCCAGCCTGCAGTAGCTTGGTCACATCTTTCTTCACCACATCCAAAATTAGAGGATTCAATCTCCTTTGGGGCTACCTCACTAGTTTAGCTCCATCCTTAAGTAAAATTCTATGCATGCACGTAGAAGGGCTAATGCTAGGAATATCCATCAGTGTCCATCCAATGACCCTCTTATTCTCTCTTAAAACCTGTAACAATCTCACCTCCTGTTCAGTAGGGATTTTTTGCTACAATCACCAGAAGCTGCTCATTATCTGCTAAGTATGCATACTTCAGGTGCTTAGGTAATGACTTCAACTCCAATTTTGGTGGCTGCACTACATAAAGTAATAATCTAATAGGTTACTGCTGCTCTGATTCTGCTGCCTGAATGTCTGCATATATATCACCTGTTGTACAATCTGCTAACATAGGAACCAATTCATCATATCCCAAAAATGCAAAAATTTCAGAACACAACTTATCACCATCACAACTAGCACACAAATCATTGCACATAGAGTCACCAAAATCAGTAATCTCAGGAAACTCCTTACGTAAGTCAGTATATGAATTATTAATCAATTAAATTAATATGAAAGACATAATGTTCTTCCAGAGGATGTTTCATAGCATCAAGAATATTAAACCTCATAATAGAATCTCTAAACTCCATAGATAGAACTTTTGTATGCACATCGATATCTGTCTGTGCTGTTTTGAGGAAAGATATCCCTAGAATAAAGGGAGTCTTGTTGGATGGTGACTCTCCCTTCATCTCCAAAATGTGGAAGTCAGTTGGGAATATCAGCTCGTTCACCCAGACCAACACATCCTTTACTAAACCAGTTGGGTAAGTATTACTCCTATTAGCTAGCAGGATCACCATACTTATAGCTTGCAAAGGACCAAGTTCAAAGGAATTAAAAATAGACATAGGAATTACATTAATGGAAGCGCCTATGTCTAGCATGGCATTCTCAAATCTCTAATTTCCTATTATGTAAGGAATTATAAAAGTCCCTAGATTCTTGTACTTTTGTGTCATAGGCTGAATGAGGGCTGAAACATGCTGCCCCATATTGATTCTCTCATTGCCCTTTAGCTTCCTTTTATGTGTACACAGTTCCTTCAAGAACTTGGCATACATCGGTATCTGCTTAATTGCACCCAATAGTGGGATGTTTACTTCCACTTTCCTAAAAGTCTCGAGCAACTCTTTGTCTTTCTTAGCCTCTTCTATTTTTTTTTGGACTGTGTGGCTCTTTGTGGAAAAGGAAGAGCTATGGCAAGTTGAGGTTTCTATTTGGCTTTAGCCACTGCTTTCTGATAATCATTACCAGATTTCTAGGCTGGTGCACTAGAATCAGGTGTGACTACTGCTAATGGCTTGTGTAGTTGTTTGTTCACTGTTGGTTGGGAATCCACCTCCACTATTTTCCAGACCTCAGTATAATGAAACTCACATTCCCCTTTGGATTGGGTATTGTTTGGGACTAGAGTTGGCCAGATCCTTGATTATACAATTGACTCAGAATAGAAGCTAAATGTCTAATTTAAGTTTCTAAGTTTTGAATTGAAGCTTTTGTCCTCATTTGAAACTGTAAGTTGTTGATGGCCATTCGCTTCATTAGATCCTCCAAAGTAGGGTCAGATTTTTTGATTGCAGGACCATGTGGTTGTTGCTGGACGAGTGGTATTCTTGGTCTACCTTGTTTTTTGAAATTGCTGCTATCTCATTAGCTGTTGGAAGGGCTACTTGTACTGTTATTGTCGTGTTGCATTCCCATATCTTAGGTTAAAATTCCAACCAAGATTGTATGTGTTAGATGATAGATCATATCTTTGTTGTTGCTGCTGGAATTGTGATTTACCAGGAAAGGCACCTGCTGCATCAACAAATTGGTCTTGGAATGTAGAACTGTCATCTTGAAGTGTAGGGTATGCATCTATGGGGTGTGAAGGAAAAGAACATATATTGCACACTCGAGCAGGTCCTTGCACAGATGGTTGGTGCCTCTCTACTGCCAATGATCTCATCAAAGAGGTAAACTCTTTAAGTGTATGTTCTAGTCTTTGTTGATCAGCATTAGAAAGCTGGACTTCATTGACTCATTTGGTTGGAGTTATCATTCTGGTACCAAATTGTTGTGAGTTGGTAGCCATATTTGCAATCAAGTCTCTGGTAGTAGCTAGGGTTTTGTCAACTAAGGTACCTTCACTCGCAACATCCACCATGCTTTTGTCCATTGGCACCAAGCCTTCATAAAAGTACTGGATCAAAACTGATCACTAATTTGGTGGTGTGGGCAGCTTGCACATAATTTCTTGAATCTCTCCTAGTATTCATATAAGGTCTCACCACTCATCTGTTTGATCCCACATATATCCTTTCTAACTGCAGCAGCTTTTTAGGTAGAGAAAAACTTCTCCAAAATAGTTTCTTCATGTCATTCCAGGAAGTGATAGCTAT
The DNA here is from genome assembly GCA_029884595.1 of Ormosia semicastrata. Taxonomy (NCBI): domain Eukaryota; kingdom Viridiplantae; phylum Streptophyta; class Magnoliopsida; order Fabales; family Fabaceae; genus Ormosia; species Ormosia semicastrata. The sequence continues at coordinate 2,026,050 of JAQQTO010000040.1, forward strand.
TGGTTGCAAGTAATATAACCAGTCCTTGGCTACACTATCTAATGAAAAGGGAAAGGCTCTTAGCTTGATGTGTTCCTCTTCAATTCCTTGTGGTTTCATGGTGGAACAGACCACATGGAACTTCTTTATGTGCTTGTGAGGGTCCTCTCCTGCAAGGCTATGAAATTTAGGCAGTAAGTGAATTAAACTAAATTTAAGTTCAAAATCAGCATTTAAATCAGGACATTGAATGCACAATAGTTGATAGTTCACATCAAGTGCAACTAGTTCCTTTAAGGTCCTATTTTGATTGTTATCAGCCATAGGTGTAGTGTTATCCACATGCTCACCTTTAGTTTCAATTTCAATGTTAGTCTCAACCTCAAATGTTATTTTTTCACTAATCCTACGAGTCTTATTCAATACATGCAAGGTTCTTTCAATTTCAAGATCAATGTCAAGTATATGACTATCAGAAGACCTAGTCATGCATCAAATAGCACTATAGGGACTCAAAATCAACTCAAAACACAAAAACACAAAGCAATGATAAAAATCACACAAAAACTTAACAAAAACTATATCTACAGATTTTTAAAAATTATAGGACCACCATAGGGTGAAAACTAGTCAAAAATACTACCAAACAGTAAAATAAAAAATCTTAAAAAATTGAAAAAGTGGTCTAAACATTGGAATTTGGGCAAACCAAGGGTGACCTCATGATAAAGTGTGAACCTTGTTTATTAGACCATTTTCTTTCAACTGACCAAGTTTTAACTCATTCTAAGCATGTTTGTCCATACATTTTTCAGAAAAATCACCCAAAATCACCCATTTTCGCCTGAAAACCACCAAAACAAAGAAAAAAGGGATTAGGGGGCTAGTCAAAGTCTTGATATGATTAATTAGAATCTAATGATGCTAAATTTGATTCGAGTGTCGAGGTCAACCAAATAACAAAATTTTAATTCTACAGATAACTTGTAGCACAAGAGTCATTTCTCAAGGATCAAGGTACCAATCAAACCAAATCAAGCTCAAATAGGGGGGATTATGTATGCAGAGTGTAAACATAATAATTAAATGTAAGAAAAATCAAATTATAATGCAACCAATCCAAGAAACCATTAGAAACCTAGTTGGCTTGTCAACGATCACTAAACATGCATCTGGATTGAAATAATTAGTTAATCTATGATTGACTGAAATGTCTGCATCAATGTCGATGAACAAAACAAATTCAAAAAGTGCACTGAATCACTACAAACTAATATAATGATGAGAAAAGAGATATCGTCTCCACAGAGATTGTAATTGTTTTATTAACACAAAAGAAAAGGTTTTTCTACTTGAACTGAAAATAAACTTTTGATAACTTGAAATGTATTGATTTTAAGCAAGTATAAGTGGAATGAATTAAAACAGAACAATTAACAAATTAAAGAATATTTTTGGATTTTTAAGGAGAAGAAAATCTATCGAGAAAAGCGGCTAGGGTCCGAATCCCATTGTTTACCCTCTTATGCTACTGATTTACTCTTAATACAAGTGATAATCATGCATTTAAAGTTCCAATCAACATATTAGATTTAGATCAATTCCTTGATTCAAACCCCTTTAACCCAAAATACAAAACCCAATTCCTTAGGTAATTGTTAATTCAGATTAAGCATTAAAAATAATGATTTCGTGGAACATATAATTACAATGATATATTCCTATATTCAATCATAATCATGCCAACCCAACTCAATTCTAGCATCACAACCAATTTTTCAATTAGAAGAAATACCCAAAATCAAACCAATAGTGATCAAGTATTGATTAGCATTAAGCAAAGAGTAGGATGCTCAAATACATGAAATTAACTTGTATTAAAATAGTAAAACAGATTACATGAGAGTTTCTACAATGTTCATCTGACCCTAGCTCAAAAATATTTAGTTACTCATAATGCAAGAAGAAGAGATGAGAGAAATCAAACAAATGGAAGGAGAAGAAGCCATTAATCCTTGAAAATCTTATTCCCAAGCTTGAATAATCAATGGAGATGGAAGAAGATGAAACCCTAGTAGAGCTCTGGGTAAAACCCTAAAATTGCAGAATTCCCTGAAAAGAACAAAAATAAAAGACCTGTAAAAAATGTTTCGTCTGGCTATTTAAAATTTGCTGGATAACACGATGGCCCGTCATCTCATCGCATCGCGATGGCCCGTGCTGACAATAAGACCCACAGCAGCTTCAAAAGTCCTTCCATCTAGCGTCGCCTCACGATGGATGTTCATCGCCTCGCGATGCCCCGCATTCTCGCCTTGCAATGGCTATTCCTCGCCTCGCGATGGAATGACTGGAAGCTTCGCCTTGCTTAACTCTTTCTCTTTTTTCTGAGTTAAATCCAAACTTGTTTCAACAAAAATTTAAATTCCATTAGCCAGTGAACATAAAAACCTATAATACTCAAAAGCAATGAAAACTTAACTAAATTCCACCTAAATTCTTTAATTCTAAAAATAATTTGACCTAAAAACTTACTTGTGCTAGAGTCAACACAACCTCAAACTTAAAGTTTTGCTTGTCCTCGAGCAATCAACTAATTTCAAACAAGGGTCAGAGAATAAAACCAAGTTTTGATTCATTTTTCAAACAATCCATTCAAACTTAGTCACAAAATTGAACAATCCACCAAAGTTTCATCAATCATTGCACAATCAATTCACCTACTCTTTTGCATTTGTGTTTCCCAATCATCATAGCTTTATGTAACTAGAATCATTAGTCCACTAAGAGTAACATATCCATCCTCACTACTCCTCTCTAGAAAAAGGTGTTTCATTCAACTCAAGTGTCAAGAGATGTTATTTACACTTAATTCGCATTACAAGTAGCACCTTACCATAAGCTTGACAATGTTCTAGAGAAGTAAATGCAATACAATGCACATACACACACACACACACTAAAAGAGGTCTTTTTAGGTTGTAATGGGGCTTAGGTAAAGGTAGGAAATCATTTGGACAAGAGGCTTTTTGTACTTGGAATTAGGCACAAGTCATTTCATGATACTCATAAGCCATCTTTTAATTTATTCAGTACCAAAATCCCCAAAACAATTCTTCAAAACAAATGAAATGAGAAACAAAATGAAAACAATATATATATATATATATATATATATATATATATATATATATATATATATATATACATTTTTTTTTATATTTTTTTTTATTTTTTTTTTTTTTTTTTTTCTTTTTTTCATATATTTTTTTTCTCTTTTTTTATTATCAAAATTTATCAAAATTTGACAAGGATGAGTCCACAACTACCCCAAACTTAAAACATTGCTTGCCCTCAAGCAACCCCAAACTTAAGAATTTGCCAAGACATGCCATGAAATGAACCATACCTAACTCTAAGTAAGTAGGGACAATGGTTTTCCAGTTATTGGCTTGTAATGAGGGGTAAGATCAAAGAAAAAGCCAAAGGATCAAGGGGGTAGCAAAGGATCAAACCATGCAGGTGGTCAATTTAGGCCCTAGGTAAGAACAAGAAAAGTGCCTCAGTGTGTCTGAACAAGCAAGCAAAAATAACTAAGAACAAAGTCAAGTTCTAAAGAATGTCACATGCAATGGAAGCACATATGAAAGAAATGATAGTGTTTAGGCCCAAGTACTCATAAGTGTGTGTGAGAGTGAAGAAAGACATGTCACAATCAATTTCACTATGATTAAAGTTATAGTGAGCTGCTAAAAAAGGTATACACTCAAGCAAAATTTTAGCTCCTAAATTATACAACTCATGCAAAACTAAGTGTCAAGTTCACAATTGTGTGCAAGATTTGAAATTTAAGTAAGGAATGAGTTTAATGCAGGCACAACAGCCAAGAGAATTAGCAGTCATCTTCTAACAAAACCGTAACAATGAAAAGTAACAAAAGAGTTCAATTAGGCAAGAGAATAGCAAAATAAAAATAAAAGAAAATAAATGCCCTCAATTGACTCTTCAGCTAAACCCCATCATTATGCTCTACAACAGCATCCTCTGAGCTCCCTTCATCCTCAGCAACAGTCTGATCGTCTGAATGCTTCTGAGCTCTCTCCATATCACCCTCTAAATGCTCCTCATCATCCTCAGCAACCTGATGTGCCTGGATAGGATTATCGACTGGTTCCTCCTCAACATCTATTGCAGCAACTCCAGACCCACCAACACCATGGCTATCCCCTATAAACGGTTGCATCATACTCTAGAAGTACTGCTCGGTGGAAGGATCAAGGGACATATCAGCCAGCAAGGATAAATCAAATCCCCATGCTGGAGCCCGGGATCTCATCATCAGCTCGATGTTACTCATAGATTAGAAACACAGAGCATTCAGCCTTCCAAGAGACTGAATGTGCTGACTATGAAGAGCCTGTGTGGCCTGAATAGTGGAAAGCTGCTACTGTATATCAGCCAAAGATAGTGGCTCAGGAGCTAATGCAGGTGCCCTGGGTTCCTCTTCTTGTAGCTCTGGTGTTGGTGCAGCGTTAATTGGTCTCGATGACTGTTTCCTTATCCATTGTGTTGTAATTGGTGCTGTGGGCTTCCCACTGGTATCGGTATCTAACGCAGGAACAACTGATTTAGCACACAATAAGCAAATTAAAGATGGGTAAGCCAGAGTGTTAGTATCATCATTCGTAATTTGGAGCATTTCCCTAGCAATGATATCACCAAGGTTGATGGATTCACCCTTCATGATTGCAATAATAAGTTGTGCTCTGTGAATGATGACATCTGAGCTATTTGAACAAAGAAGAATAGTGTGATGAACAAATGCAGACCATGCCTTGGCGAGTGGTTTCATATCAACACTTTTGAATCTTCAGGGAATATTATCCCGAGTCTTGAACCACTCTGCACCTGGCATGCATAAGTACTCAAGCAACTCATTATAATCAATCACCCCATCTGTTCTGGTCTTATAAGCACACTCCCATGGAATGGGAAGACTCAGAACTTTATTAATTCGTTGGCTAGTAAAACTGATTGATTTGCCTCTGACATAACTAATATAGACACGAGATGTGCTCAGAACTCTATAGGCGTTAGCATAAAACTCCCGTACAATTTTTGGACAATGATCATTGACAAATCTGGTCAGCTTTGCTCATTTCCTCTGAGCAATTTGAGATTGAATCATTGGTATAGACTCCTGGTGGAAATCAAAGGTTTTGTCAGCAATGATCTTCTTTTTACTGATGATAGATTTGAACCTTTCTTGATGTTCAAAGGAGTAGTATAAATGCTCTATAAACTCAGGTGCTTGCTCTTCAATATGCTTCCTCTTTTTCTATTTTCCCTATTTTGATGCCATATTCTGAAAATGAAATATAGCATTCAATCACTGAAGGTCATGCAGTGCCAAAAAGTAAGAATGTTACTCCTCAACTTAAGTCAGAACATACAACAAATACCTTGGAAATAATTTATTATCATTTCAATTCCATTTATGTAAATAAGGCTTCATGCATAATCAAGAAGTAATTGAACATGTAATCAAATGACAAGAGAGTGCACAACCTCAAAAACATGTATTGGCAATAACAAGAAAAGAGACAAATATCATTGTGAATTTAGCAAACTTGTGGTGTGTGAAGTATATGCAATGGGAAAAATTTGGAACAAAGATGCCCGTACATTACCATTCCATAAATTCACAACTTGAACTAAAATCGTAAATCCACAACTTATTTCAGTTACACAATACTATGAAAGTCACTTAGTATCCATCACAACTCGTGGGCTCAGTATGACAGCATTATGAGAAAAGGAATAAAGGAGAACCTTCACAATAATGAACATTTTCATGAACCCTAGAGTGAAGATAGGGGAGAAGACATACCTGATGATGGATGGCAGAGAAATAAAGTGTGAAGAGTTGGGTTAGAATTAGAGAAATAGAAGAAATTTAGGATAGGTGAAGAACTGAGTGAAAACCCTAGCAGAGAATATGGAATGTGTGCGTGGGAAAACACTTCAAATGACCAACTATTTAAAGAATATGACCCATCGCCTGGCGACAACAAACTGTCACGTCGCAAATGCATACACTGGGCTAGAGTGAAAGATGGTCATCGAGCCATCGCCTGGCAAATTCTACACCATCGGCTAGCGAAATAAGTCAGAGAGCTCGTGCTTAAAATTCTACACTATTGGAAGCACATAGAAATCTTGCCTTTCAATTTGCCTCGTGATTAAAATCATCGCATTGCGATGAAAGTCAGTAAGCTCTTGCTGGAAATTCGCCCTGCGATGAAGAAATCTCGCGAGGCAATGGAACTGGAAAAAAATTGAATTTACTCGTCCTATCTCGCTTCGAGAAGGTTGTATCCTCGCCTCGCGATTAAGTCAATGGCATTTGGCTAGAAATTCATATCGCGATAAGAGAGCTACCTTGAGGCAATAGGCACTGGAGAGAAAACTTTGAATTTACAACTCATTTATTGCCTTGCGATAGCTTCAGCAATGCCTCGCGATTAAAGTCAGAGGCGTTCTTGCTATAAATCCGCCTCGCGATGAAGAACCATCGCCTCGCGATGTACCCTGCTTCAAGTCTGAACTTTTTAAATCAGTCTATCACCTGGTGAGATGTTCCTTATCGCCTCGCGATGAAAGTTAGAAGCAAATTGGAGGAAATTCACCTTGCGATGAAAATTTCTTGCCTGGCGATGGCACGCTTAAAGGCACATAGAACCTTTTTGCCTTTCAAATCGCCTCGCGATCATCATTCCTCGCTTAGTGATGGTGACTGAAAATTGATATCGTTGGGCGATCAAATACATTTGCCTGGCGAGGGACTGAACTTCTTCTGCTTTAATTCTAACTCTCAACAGTTCATTCCTTACTTAAAAACAAAAGAATTTCAACATTATCGCTGCAGCAACAAGTACCAAATCAGATCACAACTAGCATTTCATTTTGACAAAAACAAAACAAAGAAAATTTCTACTCAAAATGAATTCAAAATGATTAAGAAAGAAAAGTTGCTTGGGTTGCCTCCTAAGAAGCGCTAGTTTAACGTCGTTACCTCAATGCCTTATGATTTTTTTTTTATGGCTCATGCAAAACAAGAGCAACTTATGCTTTTTCTATCACCCCACCAAGATAAGGTTTCAACCTCTGACCATTGACTTTGAAAGACCATTTTGAAACTGAATCTTCCACTTCTATTGCTCCATAGGGTGTCACTTCTTTAATAGTGAATGGTCTTGACTATTTAGACTTTAATTTTCCAAGAAACAACCTCAGTCGTGAATTAAACAACAACATCTATTGTCCAGGATAAAAGTTTCTGTGTGATATGTACTTGTCATGATAGACCTTCATCTTTTGCTTATATATCCCCATATTCTCATGTGTGCACACGCAATTCATCCAGTTTATGCAGCTAATTAATTCTCTTTTCGCCACTCAAGGTAGGATCAAAATTCAAGAACCTTAAAGCCCAATATGCCTTATGCTCAAGTTCTACTGGTAAATGGCAAGACTTACCATAAACCAGCTGATATGGTGACAAGCCTAAAGGTGTTTTGTAGGCTATCCTATATGCCCATAAAGCATCATCCAATTTATTTGCCCAATCCTTCCTTGAATTACCGACTGTCTTTTCTAGAATTCTTTTGATTTCTCTATTTGATACCTCCACTTGGCCATTGCATTGAGGATGGTAGGGAGTGGCCACTTTGTGTTTAACATCATACTTGGAAAGAACATTTTGCAGCTGGTTATTACAGAAATGAGTTCCCCCATCACTTATCAACACCCTTGGGACTCTAAATCTAGAAAAAATATTCTTTTTGACAAATTTGATCACTATTTGAGCATCATTTATAGGAGTGGCCATGGCCTCAACCTATTTTGAGGCATAGTCAACAGCCACTAAAATGTATTGATTGGAGTAGGAAGAAGGAAATGGCCCCATGAAGTCAATGCCCCAACAATCAAACAATTCGACTTCTAAAATGGGATTCAAGGGCATTTCACTCTTTCTTGAGATATTGCCTGCTCTTTGGCATTTGTCACAAGCCTTCATATAGTTATATGCATCTTTAAAGATGGATGGCCAATAAAATCCAGACTGTAATACCTTAGCAGCAATAGGTTCTCCATTAAAATGCCCTCCACAAGGGGAAGCATGACAGTGCCAAAGTATCTTCTGCCCTTCATCTTGTGAGATACACCTCCTGAGAAGTCCATCTGGGCCAATTTTGAAAAGAAATGGATTATCCCAAATGTAATATTGGGCATCTCAAAAAAATTTCTTTTTCTGTTGCCATGTAAAGTCTTCTAGTATAACATTAGCAGCCTAGAAATTAGCCATATTAGCAAACCATGGCCTCTCCTCAATTGCAAATAACTTCTCATCTGGAAACTCCTCAAGGATATCTTTCTCTTTAGCAGTAACTTCTGAGTTTTCGAGCCTAGATAAGTGGTCTGCTACCACATTTTCACTTCCTTTCTTGTCTTTAATTTCAAGATCAAATTCCTGCAGCAACAAAATCCACCTGATCAGTCTAGGTTTTGATTCTCTCTTAGTTAGCAAATATTTAATTGCTGCATGATTAGTGAATACAGTAATCTTAGATCCAATTAAATAAGAACGAAATTTCTCCAAGGTAAATACTATGGCAAGAAATTCCTTTTCAGTTGTGCCATAATGAATTTGGCTTTCATTAAGGACCTTGCTTGCATAGTAAATTGCATGAAAATTTTTATCCCTTCTTTGCCCTAATACAACTCCTACTGCATAGTCGCTTGCATCACACATAAGTTCAAATGATAACTCCCAATCAGGGGCGATAATAACAATAGCAAAAATCAATTTGTCCTTCAAAAGATTAAAAGTATGCAAGCACTCATTATCAAATCCAAAAGAAGAATTCTTAATGAGAAGATTGCACAATGGCTTTGCAATTTTTGAAAAATCTTTGATGAATCTTCTGTAGAAGCCAGCATGGCCTAGAAAACTTCTCACGCCCTTCATATTCAATGGTGGAGGTAGCTTTGCTATCACTTCAATCCTAGCCTGATTTACCTCCATACTGTTGGATGAAATCTTGTGGCCAAGTACAATGCCTTCTTGCACTATGAAGTGGCATTTCTCCTAATTTAAAACAAAATTAGTTTCCATGCATCTCTTAAGAACATTAGTGAGGTTAGACAAACAATGATAAAATGAAGTACCAAAAATAGAAAAATCATCCATAAAGACCTCTATATATTTTTCAATAATATCAGTAAAGATAGAAAGCATACACCTCTGAAAAGTAGCGAGAGCATTGCAAAGACCGAAAGGCATCCTTCTATATGCAAAAACTCCATAGGGACAGGTAAATGCTGTCTTTTCTTGGTCTTCAAGATTGACTGTAATTTGATTATAACCAGAATAGTCATCAAGGAAGTAATAATAGGCTTATTTGGATAATCTCTCAAGCATTAAGTCCATGAATGGAAGGGGAAAATGATCCTTCCGGGTAGCTTGGTTAAGCTTCCGGTAGTCAATGCACATATGCCAACTAGTGATTGTTCTAGTGGGAATTAATTCATTCTTTTCGTTCCTCACCACAGTCATACCTCCCTTTTTAGGGACAACCTGAACCAGACTCGCCCAAGCACTATCTGAAATAGGATAAATCATTCCGGCTTCAAGGAGTTTCAGCACCTCCTTTCTCACTACTTATTTCATTGTGGGATTTAACTTTCTTTGTGGCTGAACAACTGGCTTGAATTCCTCCTCGAGTTTGATCTTATGCATACAAAAAGCCAGACTTATTCCCTTTAAGTCAGATATAGTCCATCCAATTGTAGTTTAATGCTCTCGGAGTACCCTTACAAGCTTCTCTTCTTTAAGTTTTGATAAAGAACTGCTGATTATCACTAAATTTGCATCTTGATTGTCAAGAAAGGCATATTTCAAGTGAGATGACAAGGGTTTCAACTCTAGTTTTACTTTTTTCTCCACCTTGTCATTACTCAACTCTTCTTTCATCTTACTGAGAGCATTCTTTATTTAATTTTCTTCTAGATACTGCAAACACTCCTCAATGATTTCATCATCCACCTCACCATGATCATCAATAGCATTTACAATCACTCTTTCAAGAGGTATAGTTGGAGTGTTGTGCTGAATAGATTCTACAACTATAGTATCAATCAAATCAACCCGATAAGAAGTTTCTTTATCATCCGGGTGTTGCACCGCCTAAAAAACATTAAAGGTGACTTTCTCATCATTCACTCACAGCATTAACTGCCCTTGCTGAACATCAATGAGGGCTCTTCCAGTAGCTAAAAATGGTCTTCCAAGAATTAAAGGTACCTCTGCATCCTCATCCATATCTAATACGACAAAATCAGCTGGAAATATAAATTTATCGACCCTTACTAGCACATCTTCCATAACTCCATAGGGGTGTTTAATTGACCTATCTGTAAGTTACAAAGCCATTCTTGTTTGTTTGACCTCACCTCCCCCAAGCTTCTTAAGCATAGACAATGGCATCAAATTTGTGCTTCCTCCTAAGTCACAGAGAGCTTTTCCAATAGTCATGTTGCTGATAGTGCATGGAATTGTAAAACTCCTCGGATCTTTCAATTTTGAGGGAAGCTTCCTTTGAAGTATTACACTGCACTCTTCTATTAATGGCACCGTTTCATCTCCCTTGAACTTCATCTTCTTAGCCAACAATTCTTTCATAAATTTAGCATATGTAGGCATTTGTTCCAATGCCTCTGTAAAAGGAATGTTGATTTGGAGACGTTTGAAAATGTCCAAGAACCTTGCAAACTGCTCCTCTTTCTCCTTTTTCTTACTTAAGTGAGGATATGGTAACGTCACATATGGTGGAATCACTTGAGGCTTACCCCTTCTTGCAAAATCTGATGCTTTGTTCTCCTCAAGAAGGAGTCTTCATCTACTAAGTTAGAACTCTTTTTATCCTCATTTTTATGATTTTTAACCTCCACTTCTTTTTCTTCTTTTTCATTTTCTTCTATGTTTACAATGTCACTCTTTTTATTTGACTTTTCACCCAACATCTCCCTCACATTTGTCTCAGCAGATCCTGAAACTAATGCCTCCACCATATCTGGTGTGATAATTTTCCCACTTCTCAAAGTTATGGCTTTGCATGACTTATTTTTGGGGTTATCCACTGTATTTCTAGAAAATTATCCCCTGGATTTTTCAGCAAGTTGCTTTGAGAGCTGTCCAATTTGATTCTCAAGGTTTTTGATGAATGCTTCTTGGTTTTTGAAATAAGCCTCATGATTTTGGAAATTGGTTTGGGTCATATGCATGAATTGAGTCAATGTTTCTTCTAAAGCAGAAGGCTTCTTTTTAGGTTGCTATGGTTGAGGAAGTTTGCTTGATTGAGGGGCTTCATGTTGTTTCCAAGAAAAGTTAGGATGATTCCTCCACCCTGTATTATAGGTGTTAGAATAAGGGTTCCTTCTTTACCCCTAAAAATTTCCTATATAGTTGGCTTGCTCATTTGAATCACTTTGAGCTTCACAATTACCATTCTCATATCCTCCCCCACAAAAATCACACCTCATACATTGCATCATAGCTTTGGAATGATGAGATTGAGAGGGACCTATTTGTAAAGCTTGAAGCTGTTTGGTGAGAACCTCCAATTGTTGATAGACTAATTTGTTTTGGGCTAATAAAGAATCATAGGCATCTAGCTCTAAAACACCCCTCCTTGCTTGCACTCCTCTATCATGATAAATGAGATACTCATTTGAAGCCATTGCTTCCACTAACTCTCTTGCTTCTTCAGCTATCTTGTTATTCATTGTACCTCTCGCCGATGCATCTAGCATCATCTTTGTATTTAGTCTCAACCCATGGCAAAATGTTTGCATTTGTATTAAGTCATCATAGTCATGGTCGGGACACCTCTTCAAAAGCCCTTTGAACCGTTCCCATGCTTCATAAAGATTTTCTCTATCTTTTTGCTCAAAATTAGTGATTTCAGCCCTTCTTTTGATGAACTTGGAGGTAGGGAAGAATCGGTCAATAAATTTGTCCTCCAATTCATTCCAAGTAGTAATACTTCCTTGAGGAAGTGATTGTAACCAATCTTTTGCCTTGTCTCTCAAAGTAAAAGGGAACAATCTCATCCTCTTAGCTTTTTCAGAAACACCATCCAGCTTCAATGTACCATAAATCTCAAAGAAATTCACTAAGTGCTGGTTGGGGTCTTCATTATCTGCTCTAAAAAATTGATTCTGCTTGAGAATATTCAATAGAGAAGTTCTGATCTCAAATACATTTGCCTCCACTGGTTGATACTCAATAACTAACCTCTGACGGTTATTCCTCCAGCTAAAATCTCCCAAAGTCCGCCTAGGTGGTGGTTGTGCACCAATGACCTTTACTGTGAGAATATGAGAAGAAGAAGTAGATTCTTATTTTTCTTGAGTTATTTTCTACTGCCTTGCTTTCTTAGCTTTCTTCCTATTTGCTTTTTCTGTCTTCACAATCTCTGGATCAAGCAAAAATTCAACTGCTTTTTTTCCTCGCATAAACAGAAAATAAGAGATTTACAAGTAGCAAATCAATGATATTTAAAAATAAATGAAATTAATGCAGTTAAATTGTAAAAAAAATAAAACATAAAATAAAAATAATTGTTCAAAGTAGTAACTCCTTTGCCTTGCTGATAATCAAATCAACAATCCCCGGCAACAGCGCCAAAAACTTGTCGATGAACAAAATAAATTCGGCAAGTGCACCGAATCGCTACAAGTAATATAATGATGAGAAAAGAGATATCGTCTCCACAGGAATTGTAATTGTTTTATCAACACAAAAGAAAAGGTTATTTCTACTTGAACTGAAAATAAACTTTTGGTAACTTGAAATGTATTGGTTTTAAACAAGTATAAGTGGAATGAATTAAAACAGAACAATTAACAAATTAAAGAATATTTTTGAATTCTTAAGGAGAAGAAAATCTATCGAGAAAAGCGGTTAGGGTCCGAATCCCATTGTTTATCCTCTTATGCTACTGATTTACTCTTAATACAAGTGATAATCATGTATTTAAAGTTCCAATCAACATATTAGATTTAGATCAATTCCTTGATTCAAAGCCCCTTAACCCAAAATACAAAACCCAATTCCTTAGGTAATTATTAATTTAGATTAAGCATTAAAAATAATGATTTCGTGGAACATATAATTATAATGATATATTCCTATATTCAATCATAATCATGCCAACCCAACTCAATTCCAGCATCATAACCAATTTTCCAATTAGAATAAATACCCAAAATCAAACCAATAGTGATCAAGTATTGATTAGCATTAAGCAAAGAGTAGGATGCTCAAATACATGAAATTAACTTATATTAAAATAGTAAAATAGATTACATGAGAGTTTCTATAATGTTCATCTGACCCTAACTCAAAAAGATTTAGCTACTCATAATGCAAGAAGAAGAGATGAGAGAAATCAAACAAATGGAAGAAGAAGAAGCCATTGATCCTTGAAAATCTTGTTCCCAAGCTTGAATAATCAATGGAGATAGACGAAGATGAAACCCTAGCAGAGCTCTGGGTAAAACCCCAAAATTACAGAATTCCTCGAAAAGAACAAAAACAAAAGACCCATAAAAAATGTTTCGTCTGGCTATTTAAAATTGGCTGGATAATGGCCATCGCCTCGTGATGGCCCGTGCTCACAACAAGACCCACAGCAGCTTCAAAAGTCCTTCCATCCATCTATCACCTCTCGATGGATTTTCATCGCCTCGCGATGCCCCGCATTCTCACCTTGGGATGGCTATTCCTCGCCTCGCGATGGAATGACTAGAAGCTTCGCCTTGCTTAACTCTTTCTCTTTCTTCTGAGTTAAATCCAAACCTGTTTTAACAAAAATTTAAATCTCATTAGCCAATGAACATAAAAACCTATAATACTCAAAAGCAATGAAAACTTAACTAAATTCTACCTAAATTCTTTAATTCTAAAACTAATTTGACCTAAAAACTTACTTGTGCTAGAGATTCAACAATCAAACATATAGAATTCAATAATAGATAATCACCTAGAATTTAACTAACAAACAATTCATAAACCTACGATTTCTAGATTCATGCAACCTATGCTAGTTTAACAACCATAATTCAATTAACCTAGATTAACAAATCTGTCAATCTAACTATATTCAATTCATATGACTAAACCATAATTAATTAATCATAATTTAATCACAAATCTCAATTAGGATTAAGGATCCAAGTAGATCAGATCACATAATGGAAATATCTAATCATGCAATTCGAAATCCAAATTAAGAAAAGGAAAAGATAATTAATTCAAATCAAAATTAAAATTAGGTACCGAATCTCAAAGCTAAACCATAATTTCCTCAAGATCCTTAGATTAATCTTGAATGTTTAACTTTCCATGGTTACAGCACACAGTTTGCAAACGAGAGGAGAAAATTCTAGGTAGAAAATCAAGTAATACAGAATAGGGTTTCTATCTATCTCGGGTCCCCTTTTATACAAAAATAATTGACTTAAAAAATTAAAAATCCTAATTTTTCCCTAGGTTAAAGTTAATCCTCTGCCTCTTAGCTTTCCTTGGCCACCGAAATCACTTGATTTGGGTTCAAGATGAGAGAGTTATGCCCAAATCACTCTCAATGGGTCTCGAGACTCATCAACTGACTTCATAAGGGACACCATCAAAATGTTGTAGTTTCAATTAGTGGTCTTTATAAGAGTTTGATCCCTTAGTGTATCTTTCAAATGGCACTAGTTTTAGCTCTAAAAGACCCCTATAGCCCATGTTATGGACCAATTAGTTCACGCTGCTCGGGTTCTAGTGATAGAACCCATGTTCTAACTTCCAAGGGGCTCTTCATGAAAGTTGTAGAGCTTTCTCTTATCTTTCCTACAAGGAAAGATACATAACTTTTAGATATCTATAACTCAAGGTATGGATGAAATATAGAAATAATGTAAAATCCTAATAATGCTAGAAAGATTAATTATGCCCAAACTTACAAAACATGGTCAAGCTTAATCAATTAAATATATAGAGACTATAAAGGATTAAAAATGATGGTTTATTAATATATGAAATCTATGATTATCAAGGAGGCAACAAAATGCAATAAAAGGAATTAGACAAAAAGGCTATTCCTCAGTTTCATCTCCATGCAGGTTTTGTTGCTCCTCATCTGAGCCCCCTTATGTCAAATCCAGCACGACAATGGAAGCCTCGGTAACCGAATTATTAACCGACCCTGCCATAATCAGGCATCCATCCCAAAATATTTTATCAGGACTCAGATCCTGCAAGGCTAGCTCAATCTCGAGGTTAAAATATTAGACTTAGGCGACTGCATTATTGAACTGTTCAACACCAATATTGGTGCTGATGGCCAATAATTCAACATTCTCCTCCTTCAATTCCAATACCATAACCTGAAGGGTGTCGGTGGCAGCATTGACTTTATCATATTGGGCCTTCTCATAGAAGAGCAAAAGATTGAGGTCACCAAGCTCCTTTTCCATCCCAACAACTTTGGCTTCTGCTTCCTCTTTGCCTTTGAGGGCTAGATCCAGTTGCCATTTTCCTTCAATCTCCACCGTTTTCAACTGGTCCTCCATTTTCTTCTCAAATGCCAACACAGTCCTCTCAAGAAGCCGGGCTTTGATAGCAGTTTGGAAGGTGAAAGTTTAGAACAATGATAGAGCGTTGGGCACTTTATTCCGAGTGATGAGTTTAACAACATCCCTACTCAAAAAGACATTGTCAATAAAGTCCCCAACCAACCTCTCTTTGGTAATTAGAGGCAGAGGATCTATTCGGGACCTAACATCTCCCTCCACAGTAGCCTTCTTACCGCGGTCCTTTGCCCTGGTGCCCTCAACAGCTTTCCTTTTCTTCCCCTGAAAGGGTTGTACAAGGGAATCCAAAACTGGTTCTCGGTTAACGAGAGGTGGAGCAATGGTGGCCTGAGGATGAGAAGGTCCATCTTTTTCCTTCCTTACCTTCAATGCTTGAAGAACCTCAATAGAAGACGTGACATCTTTGTTAGTAGCCATGTTATTTGTGACACAACAAGAAAAAGAAATAGATCAGGAAACATGAAATATTCAAATACTAAAAAGGAAGAGAAAAAAGGCGGACACTGCATAGCGGCTGAATCCCCTACCAAGAATGGCCCAGAGGTAATCATCACCAAAAATACTTAAGATATCCTTGTATTTGATCTGATTAACTTCTGATTCCCATCTGATTATAAAATCGGTGCACTCAATATCACCCTCGTCAAGATGGATCATTTCCTTTTCAATAAATTTAATGGGGGTGCTCCATGCTTACTGAGACTAGTATAAGTAGAACTTCGGTTTCCTATCAGGCTTTAGATAAAAGGGAAGAGAATTTGGCGCTGCCATCAACTTAAAAAATATGTCTTTAAAGTCTTTATAGATGTCTTGGAAAACTTCAAAGACTTTTCGTCTAGTCCTCACATTAACTGAGACCCAAGACTTCTGCAGTGCATTCCCCCTAGAGACTCCATTGAGTGTAAAAATAAAAAAAAAGGCTATTTCTGAGTACCAAAGTTCGATCACTCGGCAGAACCTTTTGAAGGCTAAAATGTTACCCCAACTGTTGGGATGAATCTGGGTCGGAGCGGCATTGAGAGTCCAGAGAACCGTGATCTGAAAGTCGGTAAACGAAAGTCGAAGACCAAAATCAAGGAAGAGACCTTTGTACAAAAACATGAAGTGTTCGCTTTCCTCCTATTCCATACACACCCTATCATCACACTCTGGATACAAAACTTAAAACTCCAGATCCCTATGACCTCTTTCCGTCAGTTCAAAATATCCCAAGAGGTCTCTAAGCATCGACTCAGCGGAATATATAGACGTGTGCTTATGAACATCATCATTGACCTAAGCATATGTGGGTCTCATAGGGAAGAGTACTAGAGCTCTTCCTTAGCCGATCTCCTTCACCTCGTCGCTCTACTGCTCGACATTGGACTCTTGGAAAACACCCATCAAAGCCATTAAGCTAATGTCAGAATCATGGTTTTTGGCCTACTGATTCAAACAAGGAAGGGGGCAATTCGCGAGGGATCTGCATCCATCCTTAAACCCTAGAATTATGACCTCGAAGCCCATGAAGGTTTAAACCTCAGTAGGACTTCTTCGCCGCTCATAGCGCGACAGAGAAGATGCTCTATAGAATAATACCTTTAGAATCAACGTAGAAATAGGGGCAACCCCACCCTCTTTACTAAGAAAAGAAGGGGAAAAAGGTTAGGAGAGACATACCTTTAAAAATGGAAGAAAAATGTGACTTGAAGTTGATGCATTGAAATAAAGGTCACTAACAACCATTGCGAACCACTCGAAATCGCACCCCTTGGCCGTGTAAGCTCACCAAAATTTCTCTCGAACCACTACAAATGTTCAAAAATAGTAAAGTGTGGATAAAGCACTCATAGCCTCTATCTATAAAGGCAGGATGGTTGGGTAAGTACTTATGTCCAACTGTCCCACTTTTCAAAAAACCCTTCATCATGGTGCATGAAACTCTAGTAATGGCCCCATCAGAACGTGCCACATGGACACCACAATTATCTAAGTAGTTGACGTAACAGTTCACTCAGGAAACTAAACTATTATGAAAACTCTCCTATTTGAGTTTGAATATTTTGCATAGAACTCGATGGAATATCAAGTCAAAGATCCCTTAACTCTTAACTGGATGGTGGACCTCAGCTATAAAATGGAACTTCTATATGTAGGCAAATATTGGACGATAGTATGATCATAATTATCAGGTGATTCTACTTCGTCAAAATACCACTAAGTTAAAACTTGATCCCTTACGAGCATGGTGGACTCCAGCTTCACACAAAGCCCGGATCTCCTAAACCGGGGGCATTGAGATATACCTTGATACTTAGCTATGACAAGTTAAGCACCAAGCTGGGGGCAACATGACAAGGTCAAGTACATCATTACAAGCTAAGCATTGGACTCAGTATGGATAGCAGATAATGGAGAAAAGAAGATATAAGACAGAGAATTTAAAAAAAAAAGAATTTTATTGATTGTTCTTATTCCATACATCGTCAGCTTTAACAAAAAGAGAAGGAAAAATACATTAAAAAATGTATTATCAAGAATGCCCATTGGAGAACCCGGGAAGGAAGTCGACATCACAATCGTTGACAATGATGGCCTCCCGAGTCGCTGCCACCTCCACAGTCCCTCCAAAACCAACATCGGTCTTTTCCCTACTGAGCAATAGGAGATTGCTTCGCATCAAAAGATTTTCCATCGGAACTATAGAATGCTTCACAATCACTCCAAGTTGCTTCAGATCAACTCAAGTTATTCTAGGAGATTCTTTCCGAACTTGGAGTCCCCCTGCTCATCCTACTTCACTTAGAGGACTAGCCAAAAGAGTGGGCAAGTGCCTCCAAAGCACTCGAAAAGGAGGAGGGGCTAAGGCTGAGGTCCTCCAAGTGTCTCCATACATCACGATAAAAATCGCAGAGCTTCTTAGCAAGAATAGGTAGATCAAATATTCCCACGTATGCCGGGAGAGAAAGGCTCGTGCCGCCTAGATATATGTTGACCTAGCCAGGTAGAGCAGTTACTTGG
Source organism: Ormosia semicastrata (assembly GCA_029884595.1). Lineage (NCBI taxonomy): Eukaryota > Viridiplantae > Streptophyta > Magnoliopsida > Fabales > Fabaceae > Ormosia > Ormosia semicastrata. The sequence continues at coordinate 2,044,734 of JAQQTO010000040.1, forward strand.
TCCTCACTGAACCATTATGCTGAGAAAGAAAGGCCTCAACTGAAGGGATTGGCCACAAAAAAGGAAACATCTTTAAAGACTTTGGGAAGAACAAGATGATGATCTCAGAAAAGGGAAAACCCTCCATGTGTGTACAAAAAATGAAAGGGAAACCATTCTCTGAAAGAGGATTATTCTCAAGAAAAATTAAAAAACAAAAGGAATGTCAACCTCAATGTAAGCATTCTCTATTTATAAAGAGAATGAAGCACTCTAATTGGACCCAAAAAAGGTAAACTGATTACGCGTTGGAACCCGTGCTTTAATGCTCTCCCCTTTTGATTGGTCACAGGAGTAGCGGGTAGTTGAGAAATAGTACGAAACTAATATCCTCTTAAAGGATCTTTAACTCCCGATAAAGTCGAAGCAATAATTTTCCAAAAAATCTCTGACTATTACGAGCTGCAGAGTAAAGCTGCAAGAAAAGACAAAGACCCTGTGAAACCATGCACGGGGGTAGCAATGGACACACTTCGGATGACGGGATAGTAATGAAAGTAGTAATTCGCCATGAATTCCAACCTCACATGCCAACCTAATAAACATAATTTTTATACATTAGTTAACCCTCATATTTAGTCTCTTAGACCTCTTATATGCTTAATTGATTAGTTTTGACCACATTTTATAATTTTGGGCTCAAATTAGGCTTTATTGATTTTTTCAGCATTTTTAGAATTTTACATTGTTTCTGTATTTTGGCCATATTTTGAGTTCTAGATATCTAAACATATATATCTTACCTTATAAGAAGATAAGAGAGAGCTCTATAACTTTTATGAAGAGCCCCAAAGTTGAATTAGATATCTAATGGACCAAATTAGGCTTGGAAGTCAGAACTTGGGTTTTGTCTCGTAACCCGAGTAGTGTGCACTAATTGGTCCATAATTTGGGTTATAGGTGTGATATGGACCTAAAGCTAGTGGTATTGGAAAACTTACACACAAAGATCAAACTCTTATAAGACCACGAATTGAAACTACAACATTTTGATGGTGTTTTACCCCTGTGAAGTCAGCTGATGGGATCAAAGACCTATTAAGAGTGAATTGGACATAACTCTCTCATCTAAAGCCCAAATCAAGTGATTTCAATGGTCAAGGAAAGCTAAGAGGCCGAAAATTAACTTTAACCTAGGGTAAAATTAGGATTCTTAATTTTTAGGTTAGTTATTTTTGTATAAATAGGAAACCCGAGATAGATAGAAACCCAAGCCATTTTTACTTGATTATTCTACCTAGAGTTTCCTCTTTTCTTTTGCAAACTTTGTGTGGTAGCTATGGAGATATAATTATCTGAGATCAATCCAAGGATCTTGAGGAAATTCTAGTTTGGCTTTGAGATTTTATTCTTAATTTTGATTTTGATTTGAATTAATTATCTTCTTCTCTTGATTTGAATTTTGAATTACATGATTAGAGATTTATGTTATGTGATGTGATTTGACTGAATCCCTAATCCTAATTAAAATTTGTGATTAAATTATGATTGATTAATTTTGGTTTAGCCATTTGAATTGAAGAAGGTTAGGTTGACAGATTTGTTAATATAGGTTAATTGAATTATAGTTGTTAAACTAACATAGGTTGCATGATTCTAGCGATTATGGATTTATGAATTATTTATTAGTTAAATTCTGGGTGATTATCTAGTGTTGAATTCTGTGTGTTTGATGCAGAGATTTTGATCAATTATAGATTAACCAACTAATTCAATCAAGATGCATGTTTAGTGATCGAAGACAAGCCAACTAGATTTCTGACGGTTTCTTAGATTGGTTGCTTTGCAGTTTGATTTTCTTGCTTATATTTAATTATTACATTTACATTCTACATACACAATTCTCCCTTGTGTGATATTGATTTGATTTAATTGGTATCTTGATCCTTAAGAGACGACTTGGTTCGTTGCCTTGTACTACAAGTTATTGGTAAAACTAGAATTTTATTATTTGGTTAAGCTTGACACTCGAATCAAATTTGGCGCCATTGCGAGGGATCATTAGGTGCTAATTAATCATTCCAAGACTTTAACTAACCCCTTAACCCCTTTTTTTTCTTTATTTTTGTGGATTTCATGTGAAAACGAGTGATTTCGAGTCAATTTTCAAAATTCTTCACAGAATTTTGTGCTCAAAATGACTTGTAACTTAGTCAGTTAAAGGAAAATGGTATTTTAAGCAAGACTTGTTTAAAATAACAAGGTCACTCAAATTGTGGCCAAATTCTATCATTTAGATAACTTTTTCAAATTTTTAAGATTTTTATTGCATTTTTTAGTTTCATTTTTGTGTAGTTTTCATGCTATGGTGGTCCCATAATTTTAAAAATCTCTAGATATAGTTTTTGTTGAGTTTTTGTGTGATTTTTACCATTGCTTTGTGTTTTGAATCAGCTTTGAGTCCCTATAGTGCTATCTGATACATGACTAAGTTTTCTGATAGTCATATACTTGATATTGATCCTGAAATTGAAAGAACCTTGCATAATTGAATAGGACTCGTAGGATTAGTGAAAGCATAACATCTGAGCTTGAGACTGACATTGATTTTGAAACTGAAGGTGAGCATATAGATCACATTACACCTGTGGTTGATAACACTACACCTATAGCTGATAACATGCAAAATAGGACCTTAAAGGAACTAGCTACACCTAATGTGAACTATCAACCATTGTGCATTCAATATCCTGAATTGGATGCTGATTTTGAACTTAAATATGGTTTAATTCACTTGCTGCCTAAGTTTCATAGCCTTGCAGGAGAAGACCCTCACAAGCACTTAAAGAAGTTCCATGTGGTCTGTTCCACCATGAAACCATAAGGAATTGCAGAGGAAAACATCAAACTGAGAGCCTTTCCCTTTTTTATTAGATGGTGTAGCCAAGGACTAGTTATATTACTTGCAACCAAGAACTATCATTAGCTAAAATGACATGAAGAGACTTTTCTAGAGAAGTTTTTCCCTGCCTCAAGAGCTGCTGTAATCAGAAAGGATGTATGTGGGATCAGATAGATGAGTAGTGAGACCATGTATGAATACTAGGAGAGATTCAAGAAATTGTGCTTAAGTTATCCCCACCACTAGATCAGTGATCAACTGTTAATTCAGTACTTTTATAAGGGCTTGCTACCTATGGATAAGAGTATGATTGATGCTGCCAGTGGAGGTATATTGGTTAATAAAACTCCAGCTATTGCCAGAGACTTGATTGTAAACATGGCTGCTAATTCCAACAATTTGGTACTAGAATGATAACTCAAACCAGATGAGTCAATGAAGTCCATGTTTTTAGTACTAATCAACAGAGAATGGAGCATAGACTTGATGAGCTGACTTCCTTGGTGAGACAGTTGGCACTGGGACAACAATTACCTGTGCAGGGGCCTGTAAAAATGTGTGGCATTTGTTTTTATCCTTCACATCCTATAGATGCATGCCCTACACTTCAGGATGATGGTTTTGTTTTTCCAAATCAATTTGTTGCAGCAGCAGGTGTCTTTCCTGGTAAACCATAATATCAACAGCAACCTAAATATGATCTATTCTCTAACACATACAACCCTGGGTGGAGAAACCATCCAAATCTAAGAAATGACAATGGAGCCTCACAGCAGCAGCAACCATTGCAGCATAGGAAGCCATTCCAACAGCCAATGAGACAACAATAATTTCAACCTCAAGCTGGACTAAGTAGGCTATTCTAGCAGTCTATGCAATAACCAAGTCCAGCAGTCACAAAATCTGAGCCTTCATTTGAGGAATTGGTGAAGTAGATGACCATAAATGACATTCAGTTCTAGCAAAGGATAAAGGCCACCATACAAAATTTAGAAACTCAAATTGGATAATTGGCCTCTACATTGAGTTAGCTGTAGGCCTAAGGTTCTAGACAACTCCCTTCCCAAATGATTCCCAATCCAAAGGGGAATGTGAGTGTCATTATGTTGAGGTCTGGAAAATTTGTAGAAGTATCACCTGAACCTCAACCAGCTAGCATGCATCAACTAGCAGAAGAAACAGTTTCTAATGAACCAGCCCAAAAATCTGAGGGTAAGAAGAAATTCGTTGTTACCAATAAGTAGCAACAACCTATAGTGGTTCTTCTTTTTCCACAGAGAACCATTGAGACCAAAAAGATACATGAGGCTAAGAAGGACAAAGAGCTTCTTGAGACTTTCAAGAAAGTAGAAGTCAATATTCCGTTATTGGAAGTAATCAAGTAGATGCTGAAGTATGCAAAGTTCTTAAAGGAACTGTGTACACACAAGAGGTAGCTAAAGGGCAATGAGAGAATTAACATAGGGCAGAATGTTTCAGCCCTCATCTAGCCTATGCCACAGAAGTACAAGGATCTTGGGACTTTTACAATTCCTTGCATAATAGGAAATTATAGATTTAAGAATGCTATGCTAGACTTAGGTACTTCTACTAATGTAATGCCTGTGTCTATTTTTAATTCCCTTTGATGTGTGTGAAATAACATCATGTTTTGCTCTTGTTTTGCATGCATTCTTAGGCATTTTAGTTTCCCTTTTAGTTTGTTTTTCCCTTAGTTCAGATAACTGCGGTGTTTTTGATGTTCTTGTGCAGGATTAATGTTGAATTGGCCTTGGATTGAATGGAATGCTTGCATGTTTGAAGTTGGAGCTTAATGGATAGCAAAAAGGTGTAGAAAGACCATTCCAAAGGGATCCACGACCTGCCCGTGGATTAAGCCACGGCCATAGATCGAGCAGCAACTCGAGGAAGCAAAAGAGAAATTTCAGAGAATTCCAAGGCCTGGCCGTGGAATGATCCACGACTGTGGAATGATCCATGGCTTGGTCGTGGAATAATCCATGACCATGGAATTCTAACAGCAAGATCCACGGCCAGCCCGTGGAATGATCCACGGCCGTGGATCGTAGTGCGCAGCAGTTTTTAAGTTTTTATTTTTATTTCTTTTGGGGGACTTTTTAGCCAATTAAAATCTTAGGTTATAAATAGATGTTCTGAATACAATTAGGGGGTTCTAATTTTGGTTTTGGAGGAGGCACATTGGAGGCTTTGGCTCTTGATCTTCATCTTTCTCCCTTCTTCTTCCATTGTTACGGGTTTGGGATGTTTCTAAGTTTGATTTCTTGTCTCTTCTTCTCTATGTCTGAGTAGTTTCTTTTGTTTCTAGGATTGGGCAATGCCCTTTGATATATTGATAATGATTAATTGACGTTGTTTCCCCTTTTATTAATCTTGAATGTTCTTTGATTCAATCCTTATTGCTCTTATTCATGTGAATTTGCTGGCCACTTATTTGCATCTCATAGGCATTTAGGGACGTACTAAGAGGTGAACCTAGGTGTTGGAACCATAAGAATTGAACTTAAGGTCTAAATCACGAGAGTAGTTTTAGCCTTTCGAGGATTCAATGAATTACCACAAAGCGTAATGGGTTCAATTTAAATTCAATTACCACGCGAGTAGGAATTTGTTTAATTAGGCACAGATCTTGTATCTTGAGAAAGAACATTAACTAATTTAGGGTAATTCACCTTCAATTGAATTTCAGATTTAATAAAATGGTTGTCATTTAGGATTTATCTTGTATCATTGTGGTATCCCAATCTTGGAAGCTTTCTTGAATTTGAAAAGCCTCTTCTTGATAACTTGTTATTTTTGTTCTAAATTCTGCACTTTGATTTTCATTTAATTGCTTGTTACTACGTTCTTCTTAATCAACAATCATATTCCCTTTTATTTAATTTAATTGAATTAATTAATTAATTGATATTCATAGACATAGTCCCTATGGATTTGATCATTTTATTACTTGACGACGAAACCGTATACTTACGGATTTCACACATCAAGTTTTTGGCGCCGTTGCCAGGGACTGTGTTTTTCTTGAATATTAATTTAATTTTTAATTTAATTATTTTAAACCTTTTTCTTTTATTTGGATCTTACGTTCTTGATTTCTCTTTGACTCTCTGTAGGTAATTTCTCTTGTTTATGCAAAGTACAAGACGTTCTGGGACTCTTATTAAAGCAGATCCTGAAATTGAAAGAACTTTACGTAGAAGGAGAATACAACAAAGGTAAAGAGTAAGAGAAATATTTGAACTAACACCTGTCATGGCAGCAGCTGAGGATAATAAACCGTTAAAAGAGTATGCAGCCCCTAATGCTCGGGGTTTGCGATCTAGAATTGCTCAGCCAAACATTGAAACTAGGCACTTCACCATACCTTCTGCCCTACTATCTATGATAAGACAGAACCAGTTTGGAGGATTGCCGTCAGAAGATCCTAATGATCATGTGGACATGTTCTTGGAGTTCTGTGAGACCCTCAAGATCGTAGGCGCCTCTGTTGATGCTATTCGTCTCCACTTGTTTCCTCTATCATTGAGAGATAGAGCTAGAGCTTGCCTGAAGTCTGTTCCAGCTGAGATGATAACTACTTGGGACCAACTGTAGCAAGCCTTTTTGGATAAATTCTTTCCACCTTCTAAGACTGCTCACCTAAGGACCCAAATCACAAACTTTGTTCAAAAAGATGGCGAGTCATTATCAGAAGCTTGGGATAGATATAAGGTTTTGCTGGAAGCCTGCCCACACCATGGGTTAGAGAAATGGTTGATCATCCACATCTTCTACAATGGTTTGGAATATTCTTCGAAGGTGTCTCTTGACTCCGCAACTGGTGGAGCTTTGATGAATAGAAGGCTCACAGAAGCTTATGAGATAATTGAGAGTGTAGCTTCAAATCATCACCAATGGGCTAATGAAAGAGGCCACAACCCGAGAAAGATTTCGGGAGGTAAGTTTGAGGTAGATGGTATTGATTAATAATATCAAAGTTTGATTCTTTGAATAAACGTTTTGACATGCTTGAGAAAGCTCATGTAAATGCCATAGGTGCTTCTAACAATTTTTGTGAGATTTGTGGAGCATAGGGACATATAGGTGCTGAATGCCAAGTTGGAATGGGTTCCTCGCATGGTGCACCAGTGGAGCAAGTGAAATCCTGCCATAATTTCCATGACTTCAACCAAAAGAGGAGGAATAATCCGTATTCTCCAACTTACAACCCTGGTTGGAGGTCACATCCTAACTTCTCTTACCGGAATAATCAGTACCAAGGTGGGCAAGGTAATGCTAAACCCTCTTCTGGAGTCCCACAGGTACAGAAATCTAGACTTGAGTCTCTTCTTGAGAATTTTGTTGAGAGCCAGTCTAAGCAGAATGAAGAGTTTAGGCACCATGGGTAAGTTATAACCGAGGCAATTAAAGAGTTGTCAGCTAAGGTTAACAATTTAGCTATTCATAATAAGATGTTGGAAACCCAGATTGCCCAACAAGCAAGCACTTCTCTTAGGCAGCAAGGTAAGTTTCCTAGTCAACCTGAAGTCAACCCAGGCAATGAACATTGTAAGGCTGTGAGTTTGAGGAGTGGAAAGAAGTTAGAGGATCCTAAGGGTAATGGGGAGAGTGACAAAGATGAGGAGAATGAGGAAAAAGAGACTAAGACACAACCCTTAGAAGAGGAGGAAACCACTGAGAAGGTGTCTAAGTATGTACCCCCTGAACCTTACCAACCCCCAGTTCCTTTTCCTCAAAGATTGGCTAAGGCAAAGTTAGAAAAGCAGTTTGGGAGGTTCTTAAAGGTCCTTAAGAAATTGTACATTAATGTACCCTTCACTGAGGCGTTAAAACAAATGCCTACCTATGCTAAGTTTCTTAAGGACATCTTGTCTAATAAGAGGAAGCTAGAAGACTATGAGACAGTAGCTTTAAGTGAGGAGTGTAGTGCCTTAATTCAAAATAAATTGACTCCTAAGTTAAAGGATACAGGTAGCTTCTCTATTCCTTGTTTGATTGGCAACACAAATTTTGATAAAGCTCTGTGTGATTTGCGGGCTAGTGTTAGTCTTATGCCCCTTTCTATGTGTAAGAAGTTGGAGGTGGGGGAGCTAAAACCCACAACTATCTTACTTCAATTGGCGGATCGGTTTATCAAGTATCCTATAGGCATCTTGGAGGATATTCTTATTAAGGTTGGTAAGTTTTATATGCCCGTGGATTTTGTTGTGCTTGACATGGAAGCTGATGCTACAATGCCGATCATACTTGGGCGTCCATTCCTTGCCACTGGAAGGGCAATCATTGATGTCCATGAAGGAAAATTGACTTTGCGATTGAATGATGAGGAAGTAGTTTTTGATGTTTTTAAATCTGAAAATAATTCTAATTCCTTAAATTCATGTAATCGCATAGATGGTACTAATGTTGTGGATAATGTTATGCTTTCAAGTGTGCAGGAATCAGTGGCTGATGCTATACTAGAAAAGACCTTGCCCAAGGGTACCACAAAATTTGAGCAATCTAAGCCCAGCAAGAAAGGACCTAAGAAGCAGAATGACAAGTGTATCGAGAAGCATGAATTTAAATTCGGGGATAAAATTCTTATCAATAACTCGCTTCTACGTTTCTGTCCTAGTAAGTTATGGCCGAAATGGTCTGGACCATATGAGATTGTTCGAGTTTTATCCTACGGTGTGCTTGAGGTGAAGAAAGAAGGTTATAAGCCTTTCATGATAAATGGCCAGAGAGTGAAACACTTTGAAGGAGTGGGGACTGAGCACTACTCCATTGACATCACCTGAGCATAAAAACCAGACTAGAGTCGAGCTAATGACTTTAAACAAGCGCTTCTTGGGAGGTAACCCAAGTTTCTTTGTTTTTGTTTTTCCTTTTAATTTCTTCTTTTTCTTTTGATTTTGTGTGTTGTTTTGTTGGTTTGATCTTTATCTTATGGATTTTGTCTAGGTTTGACCCATTTTGAAGCTAAATTTAGAAAGAGGGTGAAGTGTGAAGTCAGAAAGTTTCACACCCAGCCCATGGATTGAACACTAGAAGTTTTTCCACCACCGCAATTAGTTCTTTTCTTTTATCCATTCTCTTGTTTTAGATTTTTACATTGGGGACAATGTAAGTTCTAAGCTTGGGGGGTATTTTCGTATTTTTATATTTTCATTTTCATTAGTTTCATGCATTTTTATTTCTTGTTTTGCATTGCATTTTCATATCATCATATCTCTCGGCTTTTTGGTTGAACTTGTGTTCCTCTCTTTTGAGGATTTTGAGATGGTATTGATTTGGAACCCAATTTGTTAATTCTTATGGTAGGCAACATGCATTGTTTTAATTGATAGTAGAGGTGATCTTTTGATAGTTGATAATTAGCATAATGTTCTCTGAATTTGTGCTTCTCATTGAATTTTTAAACCTCTAAATGTGAGTTTTGAGCTTATATGGGACTTATGCATTATATGATTTTTGTTCTCATTCTTTGTGTTGAGTGATATTCCTCATTGATCTTGTACTCTAGAACTTGACTTGAAACCTTTTTGAGGCGAAATTTTTGGTTGCATGCTTGAATGTGATGAAGGTAATTTAAGTATTTTTTCTGGCCTTCTGAAATTGTTACACTTTCATCCTCTAGTTGCCCATTTTGAGCCTATTGCATACTTATTTTTCTTGATGCCTATGATGATACATTGTTGGTAATCATTTAGAATATTAAATGGAGCGAATTGGGCTTGAAAGTTATTTGAAAGTTGTGTTAGGAATTATATATATTTGAGCTTCCTCTTTCTCAAATTAAAAAAAAATAAAAAAAATTAAAATAAAAGAAATATCATGAGTTGAAAGCTTGAAAAAGAGGAGAAAGAGGAGAAAGAAAAGTAAGGAAGAAAATTCGTTGAAATGTGGAGTTATGTTTTAGATTGAAAAATTGTCTTTACTCCATTTATGTTCTATTGGATTACTTGTGTTTATTGAAAATCTTGATTAGCCCTTTGTCATACCTTCCTTTCTCTACCTTACCTAACATCATTCCCATGGCCTCATTACAACCCTTATAAGACTTTTTGATTCTTGCATGCATACTGATTATTAGTGGAAATTTGGTTTCTTATCAAGCATATGAAAGTGCATTTTCTTTGAAGGATTTTGAACATATGGTTTTCACCCTTAAACACTTTGAGTGTGGTTAGTGGAGTGAACTTAATTCAATTAGTGAGGATGCATGATTTCTGAGAACTTAGCCTCTAATTAGACTTGATTTTGATTACTTCTCAGATTCTTTGTTTGCCTTAGCCTATTGCTTGATATTTTATTTCTTGGGTTCCTTATTCTTTATTGTCTTTTGATCCCACTTCTTGGTTTGGCATTAATTATTGCTTGGGGACAAGCATAGTCTTAAGCTTGGGGGGATTTGATGTGTGTGAAACAACATCATGTTTTGTTCTTATTTTGTGCATGCATTTTAGGCATTTTAGTTTCCCTTTTAGTTTGTTTTTTCCTTAGTTCAGATAACTGCAGTGTTTTTGATGTTCTTGTGCAGGATTAATATTGAATTGGCCTTAGATTGAATGGAATGCTTACATGTTTGAAGTTGGAGCTTAATGGATAGCAAAAAGGTGCAGAAAGACCATTCCAGAGGGATTCACGGCCTGCTCGTGGATTAAACCATGGCCATGGATCGAGCAGCAACTCGAGGAAGCAAAAGAGAAATTTCAAAAAATTCCATGGCTTGGCCGTGGAATGATCCACGACCGTGGAATGATCCATGGCCTGGCCGTGGAATGATCCATGGCCATGGAATTCTGACAGCAAGATCCACGGCCAGCCCGTGGAATGATCCACGGCCGTGGATCGCAGTGCGCAGCAGTTTTTAAGTTTTTATTTTTATTTCTTTTGGGGGCTTTTTAGCCAATTAAAACCCTAGGTTATAAATAAATGTTCTGAATACAATTAGGGGGTTCTAATTTTGGTTTTGGAGGAGGCATATTGGAGGCTTTGGCTCTTGATCTTCATCTTTCTCCCTTCTTCTTCCATTGTTATGGGTTTGAGATGTTTTTAAGTTTGATTTCTTGTCTCTTCTTCTCTATGTCTGAGTAGTTTCTTTTGTTTCTAGGATTGGGCAATGCCCTTTGATACATTGATAATGATTAATTGACGTTGTTTCCCCTTTTATTAACCTTGAATGTTCTTTGATTCAATCCTTATTGCTTTTATTCATGTGAATTTGCTGGCCACTTATTTACATATCATAAGCATTTAGGAACGTACTGAGAGGTGAACCTAGGTGTTGGAACCATAAGAATTGAACTTAAGGTCTAAATCATGAGAGTAGTTTTAGCCTTTCGAGGATTCAATGAATTACCACAAAGCGTAATAGGTTCAATTTAAATTCAATTACCACGAGAGTAGAAATTGGTTTAATTGGGCATGGATCTTGTATCTTGAGAAAGAACATTAACTAATTTAGGGTAATTCACCTTCAATTGAATTTCAGATTTAATAAAAGGGTTGTCAATTAGGATTTATCTTGTATTATTGTGGTATCCCAATCTTGGAAGCTTTCTTGAGTTTGAAAAGCCCCTTCTTGATAACTTGCTATTTTTGTTCTAAATTCTATACTTTGATTTTCATTTAATTGCTTGTTACTACGTTCTTCTTAATCAACAATCATATTCCCTTTTGTTTAATTTAATTGAATTAATTAATTAATTGATATTCATAGACACAGTCCCTGTGGATTCAATCTTTTTATTACTTGACGACGAAACCGTACACTTACGGATTTCACTCATCACCCTTGAACTTGGTCTAGCAAGGCTCCACTCATTCTAGGGAGACTTTTCCTTAAAATAGTGTAGACAAAGATTGATGTGCATGCGGGAGTTCTTTCCATGGAGTTTGGAGATTCCATTGTGAGATTTAATATTCTTGATGCTATGAAACACCCTATAGAAGAACATTCTATCTTTTATATTGATTTAATTGATGATTTGGTTGATAATTCATATGCTGACTTGTGTGAAGAGTTTTCTGAGATTGCTGATTTTGATGATGTTGGTGTATGCCTTAGAGGCCAATTTATTTTAATTATATTTATATACATTATATTATGCTATTTATTTAATACATGAGGTATTTCATTTATTGTGTTATTTATTATAAACATAATAAAGTCCTTAGAATAGTAAGTTTAATGTCATAGGACATCAAGTGGATTACTTGATCGTGAGATACTACTGGATAGAATCAGAACACTATTCTTAAATGTCTCTAGTCAAGTATTATTGTTAATTAGGATAACAATAATGTATTGAGACTAGTATGTGCATATACTGATGGCCACATCTCACGGGTCATAGATATGAGATATCAAGTCTTCACATGGATACATATTAGAGTAATGATGTATTGGGCTGCCCCACCATAAGAATGTTATATGGATCGTTATGTGAGTGTCATAAGTGATTCTCAAAGTGACAATGGTATATGTGGTCCTTTGACCTAAAATCATTATAATTCCTACATAAGGAGTTGTATGTTTTAATGCCCTCAAACATCATCCATAACAAGTTGATTATAAAGTTAGTTATTGGACATATCACAAATCATTCAGAGGGATGTGAGTGACCTAGATGGGATTTGTCCCTCCTACATAACAAGAACGATATCTTCGAGCCCTTTGATTGAGTGAGACTATGAAATGCATGACCATGCTCAAATGAGTCAATATGATATATTCATCTCATTTGTTATTACTAAGTCTACTCAAGTATTAGGAAGAAGATTGTACTATACAAGGGTGACACATTCTATGCCTTGTGTTCAATCTAGATATCTGGACAAAGGGACTAAACTATAAGGAAACATTGGTCACGGAAATGTTAGTTCAAATCATTGACATTTTTATTACTTGGGTAGCAGCGATGCGTTGCTAGATACCGCTCACTGCTTGTAATATTAAAATAGGATTTTAATATTACTGCTAACACCATGAGAACCTGCAGGGTCACACACATAGAATAGACTATTTTGGAGTAATTCGAATCCAAATTAGACTAGGGTTCTATCGTGGGCCAAACTCATAATAGATGAGTCAAAGATTGCACTGTTAAACCTACTGTTTCTCTCACTCACATAAGGCAGTCACTATTATAAATAGTGCTACTAAGGGGCTTTCAAGGACATTAGATTACAAACCCTACCTGCACCCTAATAGAAATAGTGAGTAAGAAAGTGACAAGTTTCTTTTCTCTTTGCAGCTAGCACAATGCAGGAGAGGTAAGACTCTAAGATCGTAGACGTTGGATGTTTGTGAGTCTGTTTGTGTGGACAACATAGAGGTACCATTGTTGCTTTGGTGCTAGTGATTTGCTTAATCATTTTTTTTCGTCTGGCTTGAAGAGGTAAACTCAAAAAATCACGTTTCATGGCTCTCTTTTTACATGGATCCTTGGTGGGAATCCTTTTTCCACTATGTTTTTGTTCTCGAATTTCCCAATAGATGATTATATGTGCGGTGATTTGTGTGCTCGTTGTGATGGTGATAAGTTATGTTCTCTGTATTCTAAAATTTTTGTATTTTTGGGATATTATGAGTCTATTGCTGTGTTAGCAGATTGTGCAATAGGTGATATATATGCAGAGGTTCAAGTAGCAAAAGCAAAATCATTGCAGCCCCCTAGATTACTTCCCTCCATAGTGCAGCCACCACAGTTGGAGCTGAAGCCATTACCCGAGTACTTGAAATATGCATATTTAGTAGAAACCTCACTACTAAATAGGAGGAGAGATTACTGTAGGTTTTGAGAGAGAATAAGAGGGCCATCAGATGGACACTGGTGGATATTCCTAACATTAGCCTTTCCATATGCATGCACAGAATTTTGCTTGAGGATGAAGCTAAACTAGTGAGACAATCCTAGAGGAGACTGAATCCTCTAATTTTGGATGTAGTGAAAAAAGAGGTGACCAAGCTACTGCAGGCTGGCATTATCTATCCCATCTCTGACAGTCAATGGGTGAGCCCGATGCAAGTTGTCCCTAAGAAATCTGGAGTGACTGTTGTGGCCAATCAAAAGAATGAGCTTATTCCTACTAGAATACAGAATAGTTGGAGAGTCTGCATTGATTACAGAAGGCTTAATCATACTACTCAAAAGGATCATTATCCCCTTCCATTTATTAACCAGATGTTGGAGTAGTTAGCTGGCAAGTCACACTATTACTTCTTGGATGGTTACACTGGATACATCCAGATCAACATTGCACCTGAAGATCAAGAGAATTCCACATTTACCTGTCCCTTCGGCAACTTCACTTACAGATGGATGCCCTTTGGCCTCTGCAATGCCCCTGGCACCTTCCAACAGTGTATGATGAACATCTTTTCATACTTTTTAGAAGAGTGCATGGAGGTATTTATGGATGATTTTACTTTTTATGGCTTTTCTTTTAATTCTTATTTGGATAGTTTGGCTAAGGTACTGCATAGATGCATTGAAACTAACTTTATTTTAAATTTTGAAAAATGTCATTTCATGGTGGCATAGGGTATAGTTTTAGGCCATGTAGTCTCCAGTAAGGACATTGAAGTAGATCTTACTAAAATAGATGTCATTACCTATTTATCTTATCCCACATGCATGCGGGAGGTGTGTTCTTTTTTGGGATATATAGGTTTTTACAGGCACTCCATCGGGATTTTAGCAAGATCGTCTTTCCACTATCTAATTTGTTACAAAATGATGTGGTGTTCGTCTTTGACCAAAAATGCCAAGAAGCTTTTGATTATTTGAAGAAGGCATTGACTAGTACTCCCATCATCCGACCCCCTGATTGGATACTTCCATTTGACCTTATGTGTGATGCCTCTAATTATGCAGTTGGAGTTATCCTGGCACAGAGAGTAGGGAAGGATCCTCATGTGATCTACTATGCCTCTAGAACTTTGGATGCTACTTAAGCCAACTACACAACTACAGAAAAAGAACTCTTCGCCATTGTATTTGCTTTAGACAAATTTAGATCATATCTACTTGGTTCTAAAGTAGTTGTGTTTTCTGATCATGTAGCGCTGAAGTTTCTTTTGAAGAAACTCGAAGCGAAACCACGATTAATTAGGTGGATGCTGCTACTCCAGGAGTTTGATATTGAAATTTGGGATAAGAATAGAGCAGAAAACCTAGTGGTTGATCATTTCAGTAGAATTGAGAGAGCTTTAGAGCCTCTAGCCATCTATGACTCCTTCCCAGATGAGCAGCTTTTATAACTGCAAGGTAAGACTACCTCTCCTTAGTTTGCTGACTTAGTTAATTACTTGGTTGCTAGTGCACTGCTTGCATATTTCACTAGGGCTCAAATTGATAAGTTAAAGAGTGAGTCTAAGTATTATGTGTGGGATGATCCTTATCTGCGGAGATTTTGTAGTGACTAAGTGATTAGGAGATGCATACCTGATCATGAGTTTGATTCTGTTCTTAGTTTTTTTATGCATTTGCACGTGGTAGACATTTTGGACCTAAACGTACAACTAGGAAAGTCGTGGACTCTATTTTATATTGGCCTACCTAATTCCATGACGCATACTTGTTCTGTAAGTCTTGTGAATAGTGCCAGAGAAGAGGGAATATTTCTCGCAGGAATGAGATACCCCAGAAACCTTTGTTGTTTTGTGAGATTTTTGATGTATGGGGTATTGATTTTATAGGACCCTTTCCAGTTTCTTTTGGTTTTGTTTACATTTTGCTAGCTATTGATTATGTATCTAAGTAGGTGGAGGCAAAAGCCACTCAGACTGATAATTCCAAAGTTGTTGTGGATTTTGTTAGATCACAGATTTTTTGCAAGTTTGGAGTCCTGAAGGCTATCATCGGTGATTAGGGTTCACATTTTTATAATCAAAGCATAGAGGATTTGATGAAGAAGTATAGATTTATGCACAAAATTTCTACATCTTACTACCTCCAGACTGATAGGCAAGCTATGGTTTCCAATAGAGAGATCAAGCAGATACTTCAATAGACAGTCTAACCTAATAGAAAGGACTGAAGCAAAAGGTTTGAGGATGCTTCATGGGCTTATCAGATTGCCTATAAAACATTGATTGGGATGTCCTTTATCAGATTGTTTTTGGCAAGGCATGCCACCTGTTGGTGGAAATTGAGCATCGCACATTTTGGGTGGTGAAGAAATGCAACTTGGACCTATACTAAGCGGGCGTGGAGAGGAAACTACAGTTGCAGGAATTAGAGGAGATCCACTTTGAGGCATATGAAAGTTCCAAACTTTATAAAGAGAATACCAAAGCCTTCCATGATTAGATGATTATGAGAAGAACATTTGAGATTGGTCAAAAATTGCTTTTATATAATTCTCATCTTAAATTAATGCCTGGAAAAATTGAGATATAGGTGGGAAGGTCCTTTTGTTGTTACTAATATTTTTCCTTATGGTGTAGTTAATGTTAGTCATGGCAACCATTACCCAAGAGGGGGGTGAATTGGGTATTAAAAATTTTGGCAAAACTTCTTTTAATTAAAATACAAATATTAAAACTAATTAAATAAAAGCACAGAAGGAATGAGATAAAAGAAAAGCTTTAGCAATAATAAATGAATAAGTGTGCAATAATATAAAATTACATAAAATAAAGATTGCATAAAATAAAGAGATAGAGAGAAGAAGAGCAGGCACGATATTTATCCTGGTTCGACCACCAACCACTTATGGTCTACGTCCAGTCCTCGAAACACAGTTCGAGATTTTTCACTATATGTACAAGCTTCAATAGGTGCTTGCAACCTTTACATAAGAGAGCACTTTTCACACACAGGGAAACTCTACCCTTGTGCTAAAGTCTCAGCCTGCAGGGATACCTCACCCTTATACAAACCTTAGAGGGATACCTCACCCCCTTTACAAATCTTGAAGGATACCTCACCCTCAATGTAGAAGAACAGAAATTATAGATGAGTAGAAACTCTCACTCAGAGCAAATAATACAATTTGAAGTTCTATGAATCTCTCTAAGGATATCTCAGAAATTTACCAAAAGAGCACAGAGAAAAATAGAGAATTATGTAAACAGCGTTTTCGCACAACCAAAATAATTTTAGAAATTTTGCCATATTTCAGACATGAGGCAAGGCCTCTATTTATAGAGCCAAATAGAAAATAGCCGTTGGGTGTAATTAAAAGCATGATAAATGCAAATCCGTTTGCGTATCAAATTCAAAACCCAGAAGCAGAATTTCGTGGGTTATTCGAATACCTTATTGTGGTATTCGAATGCCACTGTTCCAAATCTCATAAAAAATCATTCAGAAGTCAGTTATTCGAATACCAAAAGAGGTATTCGAATACCTCTATTTAAAACACGTTAGAAAGGCTGTTCTGAAGTTTGTTATTCGAATACCAAAAGAGGTATTTGAATACCTCTATTTAAAATAGAGTCTGGAATGAATTTTGGGTTGTGGTATTCGAATACCATATCATGTATTCGAATGCCCCTTTAAAAAACTCATTCAGGAACGTTTTTTGTGCTTTGGTATTCGAATACCACAAGCTGTATTTGAATACTCCTTACAAATTTTGAAAACTGAATTCAAATGATCATAACTTCTTCATTTCTTAACCGTTTAAAGCAAATGACCAGTCATTGGAAAGATCTTTGAGTCTATTTTCAAATGAAAGAAGTTTCAAAACAAAATTCAAAGTATTTTGAAAGAAATGATTAAAATAGTAACCAAAGGTCAGTTTTGCAAAACTCAAACTTGGTTATTTTTCATAAATTTGAACTACCACCATAACTAGCTTTTCAAAACATGTTTGTTGGACATTTTAACATATGAAAACCATTTCTAAAGATTTTGAAAAACATATTTGAGATATCCATAAGGCTTCTTACATAAAGACCCTAAGTCCTAAAAGTTATACCATTTATTCTTCCTTTGGACTTGGTCTTTGACATGACTTTGATGTTATCAATACCTTCATGAAATATCCGTTCACATTCTCCTTGTGTTGAGCTTAATTAATATCTTTTGATTTCTTGTTGCAATGCTCACTCTTGGTACTTGGACTATCCTACAAAGTATTGCTCACTTAAACAAGCATAGTTAGTCCAGAATCATAATTCAATATCTTCATATGCATGATTCATAAATGTATAGCTCTAATTAGTTTAACATGCATATAAAACTTTCATAGACACATCCAAATAAGATATTTATCAATTACTAATGGATATGCTCTATATAGGATGCAACAAAGAACATAAGCAAACTATTCTTTTTGTCTTGTATTTGTCATCATCAAAACTTAACATATAAAACCATTTGGGGCAAACTTGCTTCCACAATCTCCCCCTTTTTGATGATGACAAATCACCAAAGAAAAATATGTTGAGCAATATACAAGAAAGGATATTCATGTAAGCATATCAAACAATAAGCACAAGAACATATTTTAATTTCTAATTTTCACTCCCCCTATTTGACATCAACAAAAAGGCTTAGAAAGAAAAAAAATAATTTCTCCCCCTTAGATTCTACGTATGAGTCAAGAATAGAGAGATGAGATAAATATGTTTGCAAGATATAGAGAATTATTCATGCAATGCTTGTCATATTTTTGTATATCAACATTTAGCATGTGACAATAAAACACTTTATGTAATCAAACAAGGATGTAAACCAAAAGATATAAACAGCTTAAGAGCTAGGCTCCCCCTCAAAATATGCATATAATAGATAAAAGAAATATGTATGCGAAGACCATGTAAGCACATTACCTTAAAGAAAAGCAAGGCAAATATATATCTTCTTAAATCTTCAAACAAAAACCATTTTAAAACTTCTCCCCATTTCAAAAAGAATTTTACAAGAGCATATTATATTTTCAAAAACATTTTAGAAGGGTAGAGATATTAAAAAAAACATATTCATTGAGACAGATTAATCCAAGTTAAAAAAAAACATAAGTACATCTCTTTGATGAAATATGCTATAGGGATCAAAGCATATGTAGAACTAATATCATTCACCCTAAATGCAATGACAAAATAGTAAATTAATATCCAATTAGGTACTTTGTCAAAGTTAAGCATACTTCTCATGTAAGAAAAGTATCTAATCATTTTAATATCAATTTATCAACAAGTATCATACAATCCATATCATAAAAAATACCATAATGGCTTAGGGATAGAGATACTTATTGAGATAGATAAAGAGTGATGATCCTTCTTTATTGGTCATGTAACTTTAAGCTTTCTTCCTTTGAATTCTCTATTCCATTTCACTAGAAGAAAGTCTTCTTTATCTTCCTCTTTATTTGAATTCCATTCAGCTTTTCTCATTTATCCATATATGCTTGTATGTACAAAAACTGATGGCTATATTTGAAATACATAGAGAGACTTGCAAAGCTAACTTTAAAAGTCCTTTAAAACATAGGTTAATATCAAATATCATGTAAGCTCATTTATAAGCATAATTCAGGTTGATAAATAATTTTAAAGCATGTATCACATTATTAATCATGCAATATTAGTTCTAACAAGAATGCATAAAGCACATATGCACTTGAATCCAAAATAAAAAAATAGTTTAAGCATTTTAAGGCATGATTCAAGTTTATCAAGAAACATATGATTATCATCAAAACTTATTTAGGCATTTTTTTTTAGAAGAAAAAAATCATTATCATGTAAGGTATGTACTTATCTAGCATGTTAGCATATGTAAAGATACTTTTAAAACATAATGCTACAACTTAAGACATGTTAAGGCATAAAAACAAATCTCTACTTATCCAAATATCATATGATATTCAATTTAAAGCTTAAATAAGGATAAGAGAATGATGTCACTGAAAGTGTACTCTTTGAGCTTTTGTAAGTGACTCTCACTTCCACCAACTTCCAAGCTTCAAGTTTTCATGAGGGAATAGAAATTCTTTGCACTCACTTTAAAAGTTGAATCCTTTTACTATCCTTAAGTTGAATGAATTTATTTCATTTAAAAGCTTGCTTGAGGTAGTTGACACCCTACAAAATAATTAAAAGTACTTTCTTTGGTATCCATCAATTTTGGATCCATAAAGGTTAGTCATTATGCCAAACTCATAAGCAAATAAGCATTCAAAACAGCAAGGGCAAAACAACAAATGAGTTTACAAGAAAAAATTATTTCATTTCATTAATCAAATTAGCTAAGTACATATATTCATCAAAATAATAACCAATTACATTTGGTTAAGCATTTGTATTTTTTTATACATATCATTAAGTGTATATTTTCAGACAAAACAAACAAAGAATTTAGCATATATTGATTATTAATGCTAGGCAACATATACAATAATAAATGCAACAGAAACTTTTAAAATAAAGCAGGGGTAGGAAAAATAGCAGTAGCAGCAGCAGAGGCAGCAGGGGTACCCTTCTGATAGAGGGTATTCGAATACCTTCCCTAGTATTCGAATAGATTGCTAATTTAGGCTTGGCTGCCAAATGATGGTATTCGAATGCTTTATAAAGTATTCGAATACTCCAGAGAGAAACTGAAACAGGAAGCCACAGGGTATTCGAATATCCCTGATGGTATTCGAATGCTCACAGAAAAAGGAAGAGAAGGCCAGAGGAGCAAGTATTCGAATACTTCATAAAGGTATTCAAATACTCCAGAGAAGCTGAGTGAAAACTGAGAAAGATCAGCCTCAGGGTATTCGAATGACCCTGATGGTATTCGAATGCCTTAACAGAAAAAACACAAGTTTTCTCATAAAACATCAAAGGTATTCGAATGCCATATGAAGGTATTCGAATAACTAAACAAGAAAACACATATCTATGTCCAGAAAAAGCATTTTTGTGAGACGAAGGCATACCTTTTGATGGAGTACCTGCAAAAATGATTTTGGGATATCTCCAAAGCTCAAGTCAGTGCTAATTCAAGAAGGATGAAATCATAATTAAGCAATAAATTCAAATATTATATGTATGATTGATCAAAAACTCAAACTCAAGGATATTCTCATTAGACATGTCATTTTAAGTATAGAGCATACTTTATCTAGCATATTAATATGCAGAAGGATTTTCAAATAATAATTGCAAAGATTAAAAATAACCACATAATATAGCACTCATTTTAACATGCATTCATGACAATTAAACCAGATACTTGATTCTTACAAAAACATTTTGAAACAACCAAAGATTATGTTAGAAAGGGATAAAACAAGATAAAACCATATAACACAAATACTCATTTTAAGTAATGATTAAACAAAAACTCATGCTCAAGGATATTATCATCAATCATGTTATTTCAAACAAGGAGCATACTTTATCTAACATATTAACGTGTAAAAACATGTTTAAGACATAAAGCTAGAAAAATATAACACAAGTTTCACTTATCCAAGAATTGCAAGTCCAAGCTTCATGAAGACAAGGAAAAGAGCTTGAAGTTATTTCTAGTCTTTGTACTTGGAGCAGCCACTTTCAAGATGTCAAAGTCACTTCTTGGCCTTTAAGCACACCTACAACACACTTTAATTTTTGACTTTTGGTACCCATATTTTCTTGGGTCCTTGTGTGTTAGTTTTTTTTGAAAATTAATCTATTATGCTCTCATAAAGATTAATTTTTCCATAATATGTAAATTGAGCACAATAAATTAAATAATTAAATACCATTAAGCACATAGTTGATAGCATGCTTACTTTCATGATGTATAGACAATTTTAAAGCATAGCAAACATATATAGTCATAGATTATCTTATGATCAATAAATATATAAGACAATGAGCAAAGGGTGTAGCAGGAATATAATCATGTGCTAAACATAATATTCAAATTTTAATTAAGTACACATGATTCTATTAATTAATTAAGGCCTATAAGGAATATACCTCAAACTTATTGACTTTGCATGTGAGTGTGCATAAGAGGTAAAAGCTTTTGATACCTTAGCCTTGGTAATCAAGGAAATACTTTTTCTTATCCATTGCTTCTCTTTTGGAGTCTTGAACTTTACAAGTTCTACATTTTGTACTTGAGAAGCTTTGGTTGAAGCCATCTTCATTCTTTGACCAAAGTTTCTATCATTAGGCTTTGGAAGCATTCTCCTTGATGATTCCTCTTTCTTTTGACCAATTTGTCCATCCTTTTGAGAAATATTATGCATAATTGAAGCACTAGGAGGACACTTTGGTACCCACTTCATTTTGGGTCCTTGAATGTTAGTATTAGGGCCTTTAGGATTTTTAGGAACCTATACCATACAATTTCTCATATAATGATTTCTTCTATAATTCCATAAATGCGAAATATGTCCTAGATGACCACAAAAATTACAAATAATTGAATTTAATGATGGCTTAATCATTTGAATATCATTTTTCAAAAACTTAAGCATTTTATTGTTATTATATTCTAAATTAATTTTGCCATAAGCCTTGCTTGAATTTTCACATGTAATAACATTAATTTTATTCTTATTAATAGGTATAGAATTTAAGCAATTACAATCATTAGCTTTGGCAAATTCAGAATATAAGTCCTCAACTTGATTTTCTAAATTAATGCATTTTTTACAAGAAGATGATGTTTCATATTTCAAAGATATTTCCTCATTAAGAAAAGCATATTCATTTTTTAAAGTCTCAATTTCATTTTCAATCGAGGAAATGTTTTCCAAACACAATAAGTTTTTCTTTTTTAAATTCAACAAACCATCATACAATTCATTATATGCACTTTGCAACTCATCATAGGAAGGACTGTAATATAATTTAGAATTATTTACCTCAAAGTCCTTTTTAACCATATAGGAAGTAGTCGTAATTTCTAGCACACTTGGCTCTTGAAGGGAATCATCTTCTTCCTCATCAATTTTATTTTGCTTTGCCTCTTCTTCAAATTGAGCACCATCGTCACCAAGAGGCATTTGGCTTACTTCAGTAATTTGAACATCTCTTTGAGGATGAGTTTCATGACAAGCTTCCTTTAATGACTTTTGCTCTTCTTGCTTTCTATATACAACTTTATGCACAAAATCATTGTTAGCAAGATAAATAGCATTAAGAGCATCCCATATATCTTTAGCACTAGAGCAGCTTTTAATTTTAGCATAAACTTCATCATTCAAACTACTTCTCAAAATTTGCATAGCTCTAATATTCAAAGAAAAACATTTTTTGTCAAAACTATTCCAAGTTTGTTTTGATTTGTAAGTAAATCCATTTAGCACAATATCCCACAAATCCAAATCAATAGATTGCATATAAAACTCTATTCTAGTTTTCCAATAAACAAAATGCACACCATTAAAGAATGGTAGTTTATCAATTTCAAAACCTTCCATTTTGAAAAAATTTCAAGGTTGCTCACAAACAAGGATCTTTAACTCTAAGCGGTTAAGCTTTCACCAGAGCACGAAACTCTGATACCACTTGTTAGTCATGGCAACCATTAACCAAGAGGGGGGGTGAATTAAGTATTAAAAATTTTGGCAAAACTTCTTTTAATTAAAATACAAATATTAAAACTAATTAAATAAAAGCACTGAAGGAATTAGATAAAAGAAAAGCTTTAGCAATAACAAATGAATAAGTGTGCAATAATATGAAATTACATAAAATAAAGATTGCATAAAATAAAGAGATAGAGAGAAGAAGAGCAGGCACGATATTTATTCTGGTTCGACCACCAACCACTTGTGGTCTACGTCCAGTCCCCGAAACACAGTTTGAGATTTTTCACTATATGTACAAGATTCAATAGGTGCATGCAACCGTTACATAAGAGAGCACTTTTCACACACAGTGAAACTCTACCCTTGTGCTAAAGTCTTAGCCTGCAGGAATACTTCACCCTTATACAAACCTTAGAGGGATACCTTACCCCCTTTACAAATCTTGAAGGATACCTCACCCTCAATGTAGAAGAACAGAAATTATAGATGAATAGAAACTCTCACTCAGAGCAAATAATACAATTTGAAGTTCTATGAAGCTCTCTAAGGATATCTCAGAAATTTACCAAAAAAGCACAGAGAAAAAGAGAGAATTATGTAAACAGCATTTTAGCACAACCAAAATAATTTCAAAAATTTCAACATATTTCAGACATGAGGCAAGGCCTCTATTTATAGAGCCAGATAGAAAATAGTCGTTGGGTGTAATTAAAAG
Organism: Ormosia semicastrata; assembly: GCA_029884595.1. Classification (NCBI taxonomy): domain Eukaryota; kingdom Viridiplantae; phylum Streptophyta; class Magnoliopsida; order Fabales; family Fabaceae; genus Ormosia; species Ormosia semicastrata. The sequence continues at coordinate 2,068,820 of JAQQTO010000040.1, forward strand.
CATGATAAATGCAAATCCATTTGCGTATCAAATTCAAAACCCAGAAGCAGAATTTCATGGGTTATTCGAATACCTTATTGTGGTATTCGAATGCCACTATTCCAAATCTCATAAAAAACCATTCAGAAGTCAGTTATTCGAATACCAAAAGAGGTATTCGAATACCTCTATTTAAAACACGTTAGAAAGGCTATTCTGAAGTTTGTTATTCGAATACCAAAAGAGGTATTCGAATACCTCTATTTAAACTAGAGTCTAGAATGAATTTTGGGCTATGGTATTCGAATACCATATCATGTATTCGAATGCCCCTTTAAAAAACTCATTCAGGAACGTTTTTTGTGCTGTGGTATTTGAATACCACAAGCTGTATTCGAATACTCCTTACAGATTTTGAAAATTGAATTCAAATGATCATAACTTCTTCATTTCTTAACCGTTTAAAGCAAATGACCAGTCATTGGAAAGATCTTTGAGTCTATTTTCAAATGAAAGAAGTTTCAAAACAAAATTCAAAGTATTTTGAAAGATATGATCAGAAGAGTAACCAAAGGTCAGTTTTGCAAAACTCAAACTTGGTTATTTTTCATAAATTTGAACTACCACCATAACTATCTTTTCAAAACTTGTTTGTTGGACATTTTAACATATGAAAACCATTTGTAAAAATTTTGAAAAACATATTTGAGATATCTATAAGGCTTCTTACATAAAGACCCTAAGTCCTAAAAGCTATACCATTTAGTCTTCCTTTGGACTTGGTCTTTGACATGACTTTGATGTTATCAATACCTTCATGAAATATCTGTTCACATTCTCCTTGTGTTGAGCTTAATTGACATATTTTGCTTTCTTGTTGCAATGCTCACTCTTGGTACTGGACTATCCTACAAAGTATTGCTCACTTAAACAAGCATAGTTAGTCTAGAATCATAATTCAATATCTTCATATGCATGATTCATAAATGTATAGCTCTAATTAGTTTAACATGCATATAAAACTTTCATAGATACATCCAAATAAGATATTTATCAATTACTAATGGATATGCTCTATATAGGATGCAACAAAGAATATAAGCAAACTATTCTTTTTGTCTTGTATTTGTCATCATCAAAACTTAACATATAAAACCATTTGGGGCAAACTTGCTTCCACAGTTAAGCTTCAAGATGTGACTACAAAGAGGAGCTTCAAGGCTAATTGGCATAGACTCAAGCACTTTTATAATGGTTTCCACGAGTATACCATGGAGGAGGTGGCCTTGCTTGATGATACTTATCCAATATGAAAGAGGGAGTTTCTTTTCCTTACTTATTTATTTTCTATTTTTAATTTAGTTTTCTATTTTCTTTCTATTTATTTCTCTGTCAATTCTATTTTCTATTTTTTTATTTTTCAATTTTATTTTTGTTTTGTTTTTAAATTCTATTTTGATGTTTTTGAAAAAAAATGTATGCTTCTTGTTTTTAGTTTTTAATTGCTTTCCTATGGCTCTTGAGATGTGTGGAAGTTGTGAATTTGGACAAATTGAGGCTTAGAGGTCCATGATATAAGTGAATGAATTATCTTTCATCTTGTACTTGACTTGTTTGGTAATGGAAATTGAATTAGTAAATTAAGTTTGATAGACTTATACCTTGTGAGAATTTGAGCTTATTAATGAATGGATTAAGTACTTGTACTATTCTCTTCCTTCTTGTGTGATTTTCACTCATGGATTTTGATCACTCTAAAACTTGCTTTGATTCTTTTTTAGGCTACATTTTTACATGCATGCATGAATATGATTGAGGCATTTTTCCTTACATTAGCTACTTTAACCAAATAGTCAACCTTATATATTTCCCCTTGATTAACCCCCTTGAGCTTATTTTCATATTCTTTGTTGTTCTTAGCTCCTTACATACCCTCAGTGAAAAATCATGTTGTCCCTTTACCTTAGGAAATAGGAGAGCATTGGCCTTATCCTTGGACGAGCTCATGAATAAGTGTGGGGGAATTTTATATTGTTATCATTGTTTGGTCTTGCTTAAGGACAAGCAAGGTTTAAGTATGGAGGGTGTGAAAATGTTATGCTAAATTGTTATACAAAAAAAGAAAAATGAAAAAAGAATAAATGTAAAAAGGTTGTGAAAGAAAAGAGATAAAAAAAGGAATATGTAAATAGAATGCCCATTATATAGAATTGGGGGTAAAATTTCATTCTTGTCATTTGAGTTCCTCCCCATAGCTCCCCAATGCCCATTATAACCTTGAATAAAGCCCTTTTGATTTGTGTATGCATGTGCATAGAATAGTGGAGAAGAAGAAGATAAGTAAGCTTATGTAGTGTAAATTTTCATGAGTTGAGTTGAATGAAACATTTACCTTCTAGACATTTCTAACACTAAACACTTGAGGGAGTGAGAGTATATATTTGTGAGAATCTATCATTCTTGGTTTATGCTTTTCAATTGAAATTACCTTACTTATTGATTTGAGATGTAAATAACTGTCATTTCATGAATGTTTTGATCCCTTAAACTTCTTGGTTGCTATCCTTACTTGTAAACTTTTGCATTCTTGAATATCATTGAAAAATAAATCTTTTTGAGTTTTAGTTTTTGAGTTTTTGTGTTTCTTGTCCCTTAGTTTGAATCTTTAGTTTGCATGTGACGTGCAAAATCTAAGTGTGGGAGAATTTGATAAACATGATTTTCATACATTAGTTGACCCTCATATTTAGTCTATTGGACCTCTTATATGCTTAATTGATTGGTTTTGGCCACATTTTATAAGTTTGGGCTCAAATTGGGTTTTATTGATTTTTTTAGCATTATTAGAATTTTACGTTGTTTCTGTATTTCGGCTATATCTTGAGTTCTAGATATCTAACTATTATATATCTTACCTTGTAGGAAGATAAAAGAGAGCTCTACAACTTTCATGAAGAGCCCCAAAGCTGAATCAGATATCTAGTAGATCAAATTGGGCTTGGAAGTCAGAACTCGAGTTTTATCGCGTAACCCAAGCAGCGTGCACTAATTAGTCCATAATTTGGGCTGTAGGTGTGACATGGACCTAAAACTAGTGGCATTGGAAAGTTTACACACAAACCTTAAACTATTATAAAGACCATAAATTTACACTACAACGTTTTGATGGCGTTTCACCCCTATGAAGTTGGCTGACTTGATTAGAGACTTGTTAAGAGTGAATTAAGTATAACTCTCTCATCTAAAGCTCAAATCAAGTGATTTTAGTGGCCAAGGAAAGCTAAGAGGCCGAAAATAAAATTTAACTTAGGGGAAAATTAGGATTCTTAATTTTTAGGTTAGTTATTTTTGTATAAATAGGGAACCTGAGATAGATAAAAATGCAAGCCCTTTTTACTTGATTCTTCTACCTAGAGTTTTCTCTTTTCTTTTGCAAACTGTGTGTGGAAACCATGGAGCACTAATTATCTGAGATCAATCCAAGGATCTTGAGAAAATTCTGGTTTGACTTTGAGATTTTGTTCCTAATTTTGATTTTGGTTTGAATTAATTATCTTCTTCTTCTCTTGATTTGAATTTCAAATTACATGATTAGAGATTTCTATTGTGTGATGTGATTTGATTGAATCCTTAATCCTAATTAAGATTTGTGATTAAATTATGATTGATTAATTATGGTTTAATCGTATGAATTAAAGAAGGTTAGGTTGACATATTTGTTAATATGGGTTAATTGAATTATGATTGTTAAACTAACATAGGTTGCATGATTCTAGTGATTGTGAATTTATGAATTGTTTGTTAGTTAAATTCTAGGTGATAATCTAGTATTGAATTCTATGTGTTTGATGCAGAGGTTTCGATCAATCATAGATTAATTAGTTAATTTAATCAAGATGTATGTTTAGTGATCGATAACAAGGCAACTAGATTTCTGACAGTTTCTTGGATTGATTGCTTTGCAATTTGATTTTCTTTCTTATATTTAATTATTACGTTTACATTCTACATACACAACCAGTTTGGTTCGCTGCCTTGTACTATAAGTTATCGGTAAAAATAGAATTTTATTATTTAGTTGAGCTCGAAACTCGAATCACAACCCCAGAGGTATTTCACAATAACGGACATTAGCCCTTTTGGATTCCTATATCTACTGTGCGTCGTGTTCTCCTTTCAAACTTAGTAGCTTGACACTAAACTATTCCACTTGAACACCAAGCTGGGGGCAACTATTCTGGACTGTGATTCGGGGTTATGTCTTGTAGGGCAGCCCGCCACACAGTACGCCAAAATCTGACTTCAATGCCCTCCACTGGAGTTTGTTTATCATGAGATCCTAACAACATATATTGGACCCTGGCCTTGGATAGCAATAATTTTATTGTGAGAATTACGCAATGGATAAATCTCTATGATATCTATTATTGCCAATCATGATCTTATTGAATAATAGCACTATAATTATCATATCAGCATTCTAATAATATAGGGATCCTCTATAATTAAATAAGGAACATATCTCTTACTGCTACTATTACGGGAACGTATCTTATGTATCTAACCTCTAAATACCAGGATAAGTCACCTTAAATAGGTATTAGTAACCTATCAATCATTGCATAATCCTACTTGTGCATAACCTGACTTGAGCGTTGGAGTCCCTTTGCAAGTACCAACCCCCCGGTCTCAACACACTCTGCTGCTACTACACAAGGAGAAAATCACCATGATGTTCCTATCTTAAGTACCCTTCTGAATCCACTTTAGAACAATACTAATTCCGAAGGAAAAAGATATTGAGAAAATTTCATTGATGTGACGAAGATGGAAGGCCAGAAAAAGGAGAAGGTGTGGGGGAAAGGGCAAGGGTGTGGGTTAGTGACAATGGGAGAAGGAGTGAAGGGGACATAGAAGTTCATTCTCACTACTATGATTCAAAGCTTTACTCAACCCACCCATGTAGGTTAGGGCCCAAGTTGGCAAAGTCGAGGAAAAATTAGTGGAAGGATCAGAGATTCAGGTCCTCGCACCTGCAATTGAGTCAGCAAACTAAGTTGATAATAGTTTGAAGGCTCTCAGGGAACTTAGTGCATGTGAAAATGAGGAGGGATGACTCATTGTTAGAGATGATATTCCAAATGACGCATGAGAATACAAGAACAAAAGCATGATTGATGAGCTGTATTCGTTGGAGATGATCTTCCAAACTACTCTTTAGTTGTTTGTGATTAGTACTGCATGTTAATAAGCATATGCAATGAATTAGGCTTTGACGTTGTTTTTTTTTTCATTGCATTTGACTTGAATCATCATGAACCTCAGCATCCATGGCTGTAATTCTTTAGTATTTACAATAATCAATTCAAATTTGTGTTTTTCTTGCTTTGACGGGTCAACCCGTACCCAAACAGGATCGCGCCCGCTTAAACTTGCAACCCAAACAAGAAAAGGTTATTTGACCTACTTCATTTTAGGTTATAAAATCATTAACTCAACCTGCTTTAAAATTATAGCATCGTGGGTTGGTCCAATAGGCTAAACCCATTGTGGCAGTTCTAGTCAGCTCACCTCACCCTGTTTAGTGATGGGTTGAGATGAGGCAAGATTAAATGAAATGAGTCAACCCATTTTGACAACTCTATGAAGTGAACTTGACCAATCTATACTAAGAAGAAAGGATGTTAATTTTTTTAAAGTTTAGACAAAGCAAAGGCTAAAGAGAGTTCTATAAATCCTGACTACAAGTTGTAAACACCAAATCAATAAAAAAAAGGGTAAATTATGCATTAGTCAAGGATTAAATCATTTTTACTTTTTATATACAAACTTTATTTTATAACATATAATTATAGTAATAAGTGTAAACTTGTATTTTCTATTAAATTTAACAATGGCAGTTCGTACGCGTTTGTCTGTTGAGTATTTGAGGATTACGTTGAAATAGGTTATGTACTTCTTATGTGTAGGGGGAGGGGTTATGTGTTATAAAATAAAAGTTATTTAATGAAAAGTGAAAATGGATAAAACCTTAGGAGGATAATGTGTAATTTACCCAAAGAAGAATGTATCACCATTTTATACTAATATTAAATAAATACAAAGTTTTGCAAAGACTTTTGTGTTAGTAAATTTTTGTATTTAAAATAGTGATTTGTGAGTCTTTTACTAATAATAAATCCCCCAAATTCATCTTTGAGAAATTTGACAACAAACACATTAGTCTCTAAGAATTTATAACTCTCATCATGGTTCCTAAGGAACCACAAATGTTGGCCATATTAGTCCTTACTACTAAGGCACCAGACACATTAGTCCCTAAGAAGGACTAATATGGCCACATTCATGGTTCCTAAGGGACCATGGTGGTAGTTTTAAAATCCCACTGACTAATGTGTCTACCACCGAATTTCTCTCAAACGAATTTGGGAGTTTACTCATTTTATTGACTTAATTTATACAATTTGTGTAACTCAAGAAATTCTTGATAAAAAGACACTTTACCATGTAACTTTGTTTATTCAATATCATAGTTATTAAAGTCCATTTTGTATTACTTTAACCACTCAAAAGTTTTAAAGTAAAATTACTTTGACCACTCAAGATAATGGTAGAGTTAAGTGTTAGCTTTGATATAGACAACAGTCACATGACATTCTAATGCAATTTTATGAAAAGCAAAGGTGTCTTTCTACCCTTTCTCCTCTTCTTTCTGTTCAAGTTGATTGGTGGTTGAAGGTGAACCACTTGGTTAATGCACTACTCGGTGGACAGTTAAATTACTTATCATAATAAGTTTAGATATATTATAAAATGGCTCATGACTCTACTTATTTAGGAGTCATATTACTTTTGAATATTTCAGTTTGTTCCTAATAGCTGTCGAGACTATCAAATTAAATCAATTTATAAACCGATTCACCAAAATACTTGTAGTATATGGTACAACCGATTCGAGCGCTTGGATCACTCCAATCATGCAACTAAATTAAGAGGTTAACAGAGGGAAAAAGGCTTCAAAATTAATTAATAGAAAGTAATTAAAAATTATAAATAGAATTAAGTAAACAGCCAATCCAAGGAAATCAACTAATCTTGAATTTAATCCATCATTAATCACTATGAATCCACTCAATTGCTAATCAGATTCTTAGTCTTAGATCACATTAAGAAGCCTTAAGATGATCCATGAATTCTCTACTAGATAAGCATCCAAAATTTAATTAATCAATGTTAAATGAATTTAGCACCCATCTAATTCTAAATTAATATAAAACCCAGAATTCAACCAAGCTTAACAAACAACATTCGAGAAGCCTTTGATGCATTGTTTAGTCTCTGTAATCCTCATTAAACACATGGTAATTATACAATTATCACATCAACATCCAAATTAAATTAAGCAATTTAATTTTGATTTAACAAAATCAAAGAGGAACTTGATTAACAAGTAAAAGAGAAACTTGATTAGCAAGTTAAAGATAAACTTGATCAACAAGTAAAAGAGAAACTTGATTAGTAATTAAATGTAAAATAATCAAAACAACATCTCAAAATTAAACATTAAAATTTTCAATCCCTAAGATTTATTTAAAAGGGTATAGCCTTCCATGGATGGAAGGGGAAACAATAAAAGAAAGAAAACTAGAGAGAAAGTGTAAGCAAGAGCGGCAAGGAGAAAATTAGGATTTAGTTTCATGGTTGTAGTTGCTACTTAAATAACTATCTCTAAAATTAAAAATCCAAGTTTGTCCTCAGCTTAGGGTTAATCTTCTCCTTCTTAGCTTTAATTTGACACCTAATTCATATAATTTAGACTTAAGATGAGAGAGTTATACTCAAAACATTCTTAACAGCTCTCTGAACCCGTTAGTCGACTTTAAAGGGTTAAAACACTATCAAAATGTCACTATTTTGACAAGTGGTATTTATAATAATTTAATATCCATGTATTAGCTTTCATATGGACCGGTTTCACCTCCAAATGACACCTACAACCCAAATTATAGCCCAATCTTTGCACATCACTCAGGTTCCAACAATATCATCTCTGTTATGACTTTGTGACCCTATCTAATGCACTATACATCCGATTCAGCCTTCAAGCTCTTCATCAAGCTTGTAGATCTCTCTCTCAACTTTCTTACAATATAAAATTCATAATTTTTAGATGTCTAGAACTCAAGTTATGTCCAAAATACAAAAATAGTGTAAAACTCCCAATAATGCTGAAAACTACAATTACGCCCAATATGAACCCAAACTTATAAAATGTGACCAAAACTCAATTAAGCATATAAGAGGTCTATGAGACTAAATATGAAAGTTAACTAATATATGAAAACTATGTTTATCAAATTCCTTTATACTTAACTTTTGCACTCTCAGGCAAAACTAGAAATTCAACATAGAAAATAAGGAACAACAATACAAACTCAAAAGTTAAAAACTCTAAAAGACTCATTTTCCAATGATGTTCAAGAATGTAAAAGTCTATAAGCAAGAAGAGTAATCAAAGTTTCAAGGAATTAAAATATTATTGAAGTAACATTTCTTTACATCTCAAATCAACAAGCAATGTAACTTCAATTGAAAAGCGTAAATCAAGAATGATAGAACCTCACAAGATACACTCTCAATCCCTCAAGTGTTTAGAAGGTAAGTATTTCACTCTATTCAATCTATGAAAATTTACATTACCATAAGTTTTCTTATCTTCTACTTCTCCACTACTCAAAACATATGGACATACAAATCAAGAGGACTTTATGCAATGTTATAATGGGATCAAGGTAAAGGAGGGGAATAATATAAAGATGACAAGTTAAATACCAATAGAACAAAAGAACATTGGGGATGAGTTCAAATAATAAGTATGAAAGTTTATCCCAACTTCATGCAATGCAAATTCTCTTTATATATTCTTTTCCCCTTTCTTTTGTTTTTTACAACCATTTCCTTTCTTTTCTTTTTTTTTCTTTCAATTTTCTTCTTTTTTTTTTCAATTGGCCACTCTTTCCTTTTCACCAAACACTTTGCACACTAATTAGCACACTCCCACACTTGTTCAAAAACTCTTCCAATAACAATGTCAATGCTCTCCTATTCCCTAAGGTTAGGTAAAAACACGATTTTCCATTTAAGGTATGTAATGAGCTAAAAACAAGGAATGATCAAATAAGCTCAAAGGGGTTAATAAAGGAAAAATATGCAAGGTTGGCTATTTGGCTAAAATAGCTAATTCAAGAAAAATGTCTCAATCATATTCATGTATGTATGTGAAAATGTAGCACCAAAAAGAATCAAAGCAAATTCTAGAATAACAAATTCTATGAGTGAAAATCACATAAGAAAGAAGAGATTAACACAAATGCTCTATCTATTTATTAAAAGGCTTAAAGTCTCACAATGTATTCTTCTATCAAATTCAATCTACTAATTCAATTTTCATTACCAAACTAGTTAATTTTAAGATGAAAGATAACTTATTCACTTATATTATAAACATTTAACCTTAATTGATGCAGGCTCATAACTTTCACAAATCTCAAAATTTCATTAGAAAGCAATTAAAAACACAATTTCTTATATATATATATATATATATATATATATATTTATAAAATATAAACAAGAAATTAAAACATAAACAGAAAACAAAATGTAAATTTCACCCTCACACGTAAATTTTACATTATCCTAAATTTAAAGCTTATAAAACATCAAATCATCAATATTCATTAAAACTTATCAACAAATTTAAGACAAGTAAAACAAAAGAGAGAAGGAAGAAACATCCTTATCAAGTGATGTATATAGCCACTTGCAAGTGGACCTCCTCCACTATGCCCTTTTGAGCTTCTTTATAGAATTGCTTGAGGCGATGTCTATTGACTTTGAAAGTTTTGTTAGTTGCCTCACTTGTGATCTCCACTGCACCATAAGGAAAAATCTTAGTGACTATAAAAGGACCTATCCACCTAGAATGGAGCCTACCGGGCATGAGCTTAAGATGAGAATTGTAAAGAAGAACTTTTTGACTAATCACAAATTTTTTTCTTGCAATCATCTTACCATGAAAGGCTTTGGTTTTCTCTTTGTAGATACGGGAGTTCTCATAAGCTTCCAATCGAATCTCTTCAAGTTCTTGGAGTTGGAGTTTTCATTGGGATCTGGCTTAGTTCAGGTCAAGGTTGAGCTTCTTTACTGCCCAATAGGCCTTATGCTCAATCTCCACCAGAAGGTGACATGCCTTGCCGAAGACTATCCTATAGGGAGACATGCCTAAAGGAGTCTTGAAGGCAGTTCTATACGCCCACAATCCGTCCTTAAGCCTCTTGCTCTAATCTTTTCTATTTGGTTGGACTATTTTTTCCAACATTTGTTTCGACTCCCTATTCAAAACTTCAGCTTGTCCATTAGTTTGTGGATGGTAGGGAGTCAAAATCTTATTGTTGGTGTATGCCCTAGAGGCTAATATATTTTGACCATATTTACATACATTGTATTATGCTATTTATTTAATACATGATGCATTTCATTTATTGTGTTATTTATTATAAACATAATAAAGTCCTTAGAATAGTAAGTTTAATGCCATAGGACATCAAGTAGATGACTTGATCGTGAAATCATATTGGATAGAATCAGAACACTATTCTTAAATGCCCCTAGTCAACTATTATTGTTAATTAGGACAACAATAATGCATTAAGAATAATATGTGCGTAGAGTAATGGCCACATCTCATGGGTCATGGATATGAGATATCGAGTCTTCACATGGATACATATTAGAGTAATGATGTATTGGACTGACCTACCATTAGAATGCTATGTGGATCGTTACATGAGTGTCATAAGTGATTCTCAAAGTGACAATGATATTTGTCGTCCTTTGACCTGAAATCACTACGATTCATATATGAGAAATTGTATGTTTTAATGCCATCAAACATCATCTGTAACAAGGTGATTATAAAGTTAGTTATTGGACATACCTCAAATTATACAGAGGGATGTGAGTGACCTAGATATCATATGAGGTTGCTTGCCAACTCATTGAGAAAAAATAACTCCAACTGCAAAGTTGGTGGCATCACACATCAGCTCAAAAGAAAACTCCTAATTTGGCAGTTGAATAGTGAAAGAAGAGGTCAGGTTCTTCTTCAACTGATTGAATGCCTTCTTGCAATGCTCATCAAATTCGAAGTTAACTTCATTTTGAAGATGCCTGGACAATGGAAGGGCAATTTTGCTAAAGTCCCTGATGAAACGCGTGTAGAACCCTGCATGACCAAGAAATGAGCACACTTCCTACACACAAAGGGAGTAGGGTAGAGAGGCAATAACATCGATCTTTGCTCTATCTACTTCAATGCTTTTACTAGAAACTACATGCCCTAAGACTATACCTTGTTCTACCATGAAATGACATTTCTCAAAATTAAGAACAAGATATATCTCAATGCACCTATCAAGCACCTTAGCAAGGCTGTCTAAATATGCATAAAAGGAAGATCTATAAATTGTGTAGTCATCCATAAAAACTTTCATGCAGTGTTTTAACAAGTCAGAGAAAATACTCACCATACATCGCTAAAATGTACCTAGGGCATTACAAAGCCCAAAGGGCATCCTCCTAGAAGAAAATGTGTCAAATGGATGGGTGAAGGTTGTTTTCTCTTGGTCCTCTAGGCTTATATAAATATGAAAGTAGCCTGAAAATCCATCTAGGAAGCAAATGTGTGACTTTCCAGCCAACCTTTCCAATATTTTATCAATGAAGGGCAAAGGAAAGTGATCCTTCTTAGTGGCTTAGTTAAAATTTCTATAATTAATACAGACTCTCCAACTATTTTGTACTTTAGTGGGGACAAACTCATTCTTCTCATTGACGACCACAGTTATCCCGGCCTTCTTGGGAACTACTTGCACCAGACTCACTCACTTGCTATCTGAAATGGGGTAAATGATGCCAACTAACAACAATTTGCTCACTTATTTCTTCATCACATCCAAAATTAGAAGGTTAAGACTTCTTTGAGATTGCCTCACTAGTTTGGCTTCCTCCTCTAATAAAATATGATGTGTGCATGTCGAGGGGCTAATCCCAAGAATATTCTCAAGCGTCCATTCAATGGCTTTCTTGCGCTGCTTCAAGATCTGCAACAATTTCTCTTCTTGTTCAGGCTACAAATTCTTTGATATTATAATTGGTAGCTTCTTATTTGCTTCCAAAAATATATACTTCAAATGTTCAGGTAAAGACTTTAACTCAAGGGTAGGTGGTTGTTGCACTAAAGGTATCAATCTGATTGAAGAAACTAATTCTAATGATTTGATTGTAACATGACCTATAATCTGTGTACAATCTTCCAAAATAGCATAATCATATCCCATAGAATTAGAAAATTCAGAACACGAAGTATCATCTCCTATATATGCAGAAACTTCAGAATATGCGGCACATATACTAGTCTCATCACAAATAGAAACAGAATATCTAGAATATCTAGAAAAATCAACATTATCTAGAAATCCCACAATTTCAGAAAATTCAGCTAGTTGACTTCAACATGTATATCATCAATAAGCAAATCAATGATGTCTAACTGAAAAATAGAATGCTCTTCTAAAGGATATTTCATGGCATCAAAGATATTAAATTGAACTATGTTATCCCCAAATTCCATGGAAAAGGTACTAGTATGCACACTAATATTAGTTTTTATAGTTTTCAAGAAGGGTCTACCTAAAATCAATGACGGTTGACTAGATTCAAATTCATCTTCCATGTTCAAAACATAAAAATCTACTGGAAATATTAAATTATTTATTCTTACCAAAATATCCTCAAGCACTCCTACAAGATGTGCTATGCTCGTATTTGGTAGCTGAATGATAACTCTAGTTGGCTTTAACTCTCCAATTTGCAGAGATTCATAAACTAAATTTGGCATCACATTAATTGAGGCACCTGTTAGGGTCAAAACGTGTTTGTCCATTTGCTAACTACAAGTGCACGGGTCGCATAAGTAATACAGATACGGAGCAAGAGATCGTTCCCACGAGGATAAGTTTATTTCCAATGCTAAGTATTAACCGATAGCTTACCTAATTCTATTCAAGAACATAAAAATAAGGGAAACAATTAAACTAAAGACAAAAAAGATGTAAAGATAATGGTTAGAGTTTGGGGAAATCCTCCTTCATCATTTACATTAACTAATAACAAGCAATCCTCCTTATAAATATGAATGCAATGATTAGGTTAGCTTGAGAATCTACATTAGCTAAACGCTTATGTCTAGGTCATCTAACCATAGTTTCAATTACCCAACTCACTAAGTGTCCTTGAGAGCTAACACAAAATTCACTCTTTAAGGTCTATTCTCAAACACGTGCTATGCATGGCTAAGAAGTATATTTCTATCCCATTAGCGAATTAACTCTCCCGCCATTAGAATAGAATCGAACATGCATCAATCATACATACGATCTCAAACCCAAATCCTTATGTCTAGGGTCATTAGATTTTATCAAATTAACTTAAATGTTGGCCTAACACTCAAGATCATTAAGATCAATATGATTGAACAAAATCAAAGATCCACACAAACTCAGAGAAGAACAAATCATTAATATTAATAAAATGATTCAAAGTCATCCCTAAATAAAGCTCAGCTATACAATGAACATGAGAACAAATTACAAAATACATGTTCAAGAAATGAGGAAGACAAAAGAGCAAAGGGGGAAAGAGAAAGCTTATGGATTTCGCCATTAAAACTCAGATCCTCCTCCAAGAGAAAAAGGGCTTCCATCCTTAGCTCCCTAAGCTCCATCTCCACCTCCAATGGAGGACCCAGCCGAAGCCTCTAACCCTAAACTACCTAAAACCTAAGAGAGAAAACTCAGAGAGAGCAAGAGAAAGGGTGAAAAATAGAATAAATAGGCTCAGCTCATCGATGCATGCCGCGACGTGAACATTCCCACACCATAGCATGGAAGGCTGTGTGATAAAACATGGGCTAGGCCATGTTGCTCTCTGTGTATGCGTTGCTGAAACCATCACGTCGCGACATGGACCTCTGGAATGCATCCTTGAATTCTTTCCTTCAATGTTGGGCCTTGGCTTGCATCAATTTGTCTCTTTTGAGCCATTCCTGCCTTAGAGAAAGCACCAAGTTAAATATAATTGTAAATCTACTTAATCAATCTACAAATATGCACAAATTGCTTAAAAACATAAAGGAATCTTTCAAAATAGAATTCCACAAATATAAGCATAAAATCTTCTAAATATGCATAAGAACAATGACTAAGCATGTCATGAAGCACAAATATAGGGTATAAATAACTACATTTCATGATAAATGTTACTAGTCCTCGAGAAACACAAAATATGACCAAGAAAACTCACTTTGATAATTCATGCTCACATGCATTCAACAATGATAAATTTAATTTTCTTTTAACCACAACTAGTGCACAATGATTATAATGGCCTTCAAAGAATGCACATGCCTCACAGTTAAGCTCAACACATACACAATCCTTAACATGCCATCAATCAAGTTTCCAATCATGCACATGACATCTCTCACAAACATACAAGCTCAACTTTTCTTTTTCAAATCATGCTCATCCAGATAAGTTTATGAACCTACACATGAATACAAATCAAGATTCCACAAAATTGTAGTACAACTCTCTCCCTACTAATGTAAATCACACATGATTGAGGATCAAAAGGGACTTTATTAGCTTGTAATGTAAGGCCAAGGTGATGGGGTGAAGAACAAAGTGGAATGAAAAATATACAAACATTGAGAAACATAACATGATATTTCAAGACTTGAGTCACTTCAACAAGGGTATACAAAATGAAACAAATAAAACTATCCAGAACCACTAAATGCTTTTTTTTTCATTTATGGTTTCTTTCTTTCATTTGTTCTTTTCTTTTCTTTTCTTTTTCTTTTATTGTATTTTCTTTTTCTTTAACCAAAACAACTTCTTGTACAACAAATGGTTCCTTTAAGCCACTTTTGTATTGAATAACATAAATACCCTAAACATTGGACTTAAGTGAAGAAATAACATATCATGCACTCAACAAACATAAAGGGAAGGAAAAGATTGCAATGCTTTCGCATGCATTACAATGGTTACAAGGTAGGAAATATGAGGGTGAAAGAAGAATATAGAAGGCCAAACATTTAGAAAGCTTCAAAAGGAGACCTAGGGATATAATCATGTAAGGGTAAGCTTGAAAGGCTCAACCAGTCCAAACAATGCCCTAATAATTTTCTCAATCATGCACAATCTAGGATTTCGCCTCAAGATAGTTTCAAAACAATTTCAAGGATACTAGAAATCATCCACATGCACAATCCATAAACATTCTCTAGACAAGAACTCAAATCTTTTCAAAATTAAACAAGCATCTAAGTGAGAAACACATCATGCATAAAAACAAACAAGATTGCTTAAGCATGCTTTAAGATCGCAAATGGTTTCACAAAAGAATTAAGGACAATTGCAAACAATTATATCATTGGCCAACCATCACACACCAGCAAATGGCATAATGTCATGCATTCAAAAGATTCATTATTTTTCATTCAAGGATGCATAACAACATGTACAAAGTGTAGAAAATTGAAACTTTTATCAATAGCTTACCAGTAATAGCCAAAACCGGATATAATCATGAAAGCATGGTGACTATCACTAGTACATACTTAAAATATCAAAACATGTGTAAACATTAAGCATTAAGGGTGAAAAACATGCAATGATACTCCCCTAAACCAAAGTGAAAGTGTGTACTTGGTGTTCATGGTCTATAGGGTACTTGAGCAAGTCAAAACAGCAGCCGAACTAAAACTGAGCATTATTAAATAAAGAAAAACTAGAAAAATAACAAAAAAAATACAAAAACAGGGGTCTACGCCGCGGCGTGAACAAGTGTGCACCGCGGCGTAAAGATCTCTGGTGTGTGTTCCTAATATGGTAGAGACGCGTGCACCGCGGTGTGAAGCGATGTTACACCGCGGCATGAGAAGTCATGCTACAAAATTCTGCAGCAGACCAGTTACTACCAGAACTGGTGCTTCATTTTGGCCCCTAGCACCTCCAAAATGTGTCTAAAAGCTTAAAACACAGAATGTACAACAAAAACATAACAAAAACACACTATTAGCACTTATATACAAAACAAGAACATAAACTAAAAACAACATAGAAAGCTAAATACTAAGGGATCTAAACATGTCCAAATGGACTTATTGAGCTAAACTAAAAACAAAACTTGAATTAGAACTAAGTAAACTCCTTGTCAATATTAGCAACACGGAAATAATGCCTTACCCCTGGCAAGGGCGCCAAAAACTTATTAGGGTCAAAACTTGTTTGCCTATTTGCTAACCGCAGTGCATGGGTCGCACAAGTAATACAGATAGAGAGTAAGAGATCGTTCCCACGAGGATAAGTTTATTTCCAATGCTAAGTATTAACCGATAGCTTACCTAATTCTATTCAAGAACATAAAAATAAGAGAAATCAATTAAACTAAAGACAAGTAGTAAAGATAATGGCTAGAGTTTAGGGAAATCCTCCTTCACCCTTTACATCAACTAACAATAAGCAATCCTCCTCATAAATATGAATGCGATGATTAGGTTAGCTTGAGAATCTACATTAGCTAAACGCCTATGTTTAGGTCATCTAACCATAATTTCAATTGCCCAACTCAAATGTCCTTGAGAGCAAATACAAAATCCACTCTTTCTTAACCGTAGAAACAGAGCATGGTCAGGGTAGTGCCAACTCAGCATTTCAGTTAGCTAGTTAGTTTTGGTTAGCTAGTGTTAGCTGTTAGTTAGTTACAAATGTAATTAGCATTCAACTTCATTTCCCTGTAATTTCAATTCTTTTTCATTTCAGTTGTAAGAAGTATAAATACTCTGTAGATCATTTTCTTCATTAATGTGAATTAGATGAATTCTTCTTCCTCCAGTCTTCGTGAATTCAATGGAGGTTTCTGATACTTTGATGGTATCAGAGAGGGTTCTACGGCTATGATGTCAAAGACTCGATTCTTCAATCTCGATTTGTTTCTTTTCTTTGTTCAATCGATTCAATTATTTTTGATTTTCATTCGATCATTGAAAAATGGTAAGAAATTCTAACAACAATAATTCTTCTACTTCGAATCAAGGCACAAATCAGGATCAATCTCTTGATCCGTATTATGTTCATCATTCAGAGAACACCAGTTTTGTGTTGGTTACACCGCAATTATCTGGAAAAAATTATCATAGTTGGGAGAGGAAGATGAAAAGAGCTTTGGCGTTAAAGAACAAGTATAAGTTTGTAGATGGAACAATTCCAGTACCAAATGAGTCGAATCAATTTTGAACACTGGGACAAATGCAACAATCGGGTGCATTCATGGATAATCAATTCCATGACTCCAGAACTTGTTGAGAGTGTTGTTTTCATAGAGAATGCTATAGATGTATGGAATGACTTGAAGGATAGATTCATGAGAGGAGACAAGATTCAAGTTTCACAATTGCAGCAGGAAATTTCCAATTTGAAACAAGGTAATCATATAATTTCAGAATATTTTACTGAACTGAGAACTTTATGGGAGGAATTAGAGCAATATAGGCCTTTACCTCAGTGTATATGTATTGTCCCTTGTGGTTGTTTAGCCATGAGAAATGCAAGAAACTTTAAATTGGAAGACAGAATAATACAATTTTTAGTTGGCTTAAATGATGAATATCAAGGAGTGAGGTCACAAATCCTCCTCATGGAGCCTTTACCTCAGATAACTAGAGTTTTTTCAATGGTGATGGAGCAAGAACGATAGTTGCAAGGAGGTACTGCCTCAAGAACAGATTCTGACAATGATGAATCAGGAGCTTTGATTAATGCTGTAGAAAGAACAAGGGGCTATGGAAGAGGCAGAGGTAATAGCAGTTTTCAAGGAAGAGGTAACAATGGCTTTCAAGGAAGAGGAGGAAGAGGTAATGGAAATGTGTGTACATTTTGTGGGAAGTTAGGCCACACTATTGAAACCTGTTACAAGAAACATGGCTTTCCTCCTAATTTTGGTCGTGGAGGACCATCTTATGCAAATAATATCACTGTTGAAGATTCGATAGCAAGTCAGTGATAGGTTCAAAAAAACAGAAAGTGAAAATATAAGTTTGACAAAAGAACAAGTACAATCAGTTGGTCAGTCTGCTTGAAAAGAGTTCGTGAATTCTGGAGATTCGAAATTTTTAGTAAATATGGCAAAGGGAGAGAGTTATTGTCATGCAGCACATGGAGCAGGTAATCCTTCTCTAATGTCTTTTGATTCCAAAAGTAACAAATCAAGGTGGATTTTAGATACTGGGGCTACACATCATATTTGTTACTGCATAGATTGGTTTGTTTCTTATCAGAATATTAGTCTAATTGCAGTTAATTTACCAAATGGTAATTTTGTGAGTGCATCCGTTAGTGGCAAAGTCAAGCTCATAAATGATTTAATAATAGATGATGTTTTATATCTGCCTCAGTTTATAGTAAACTTGATTTCAGTTGCTAAATTGAGTAAAGCACAATCATGTTCATTGTGCTTTGGACCTGATGGTTGTGTCATACAGACCAAGGAGGATTTGAAGAGGATTAATTTAGCTAGAGAAGCTGGCAGCTTATACTACTTGGAGATAGATCAGGTTCCACCAAGTGTTGTTACAAATTTAGCTACTGTTTTTAGTCTGAATACACATGTGAAATCCTCTGCTATTCTTTGGCATTTGAGGTTAGGACATCTATCTTATGATAGGATGCATTGTTTGAATAAACAATATGAATACATTCCTGCAGCTGAGCATACTGCATGTGATGTATGTCATATGGCTAGACAAAAGAAATTGCCATTTCCTATTAGTAGTAATAATGCAAGTTCCATGTTTGACTTGATTCACCTTGATATTTGGGGACCTTTTTCTACTAAATTAGTGCATGGATATCAATATTTTCTGACTATTCTAGATGATTTTAGTTGATATGTTTGGGTGATGATGATAAAATTGAAATCTGAAGTATCTGCATGTGTTAAAAGATTCATTGCCATGGTGGAAAATCAATTTGGAAAAAGAATAAAAGTAGTAAGAAGTGACAATGGGTCTGAGTTTATATTGCCAGAGTTTTATGCTTCAAAAGGTATTATTCATCAAAGGAGTTGTGTAGCTACTCCTCAACAAAATAGGAGAGTTGAAAGAAGACACCAACATATACTTAATGTCAGTAGAGCTTTGATGATTCAGTCACAATTGCCTAAAAGTTTTTGGTCTTATGCAGTACTTCATGCAGTGTTTTTAATGAATAGAATTCCTACAAGGTTGCTAGGAAATAAATCCTCTTATGAGATGTTACATGGTGAAATGCCTGATCTTAGTTGTTTGAAAGTTTTTGGATGTTTGTGTTATACCAAAAACTTTTAGGCAATTGTGACTGAATCATCAAAGCTCTACTGACATTGAGTATATGCTGGTGTCTTCTTTCAACTCTCCCATTTTGTTGAGGAGTAGCTACACAACTCCTTTGATGAATAATACCTTTTGAAGCATAAAACTCTGGCAATATAAACTCAGACCCATTGTCACTTCTTACTAGTTTTATTCTTTTTCCAAACTGATTTTCTACCATGGCAATGAATCTTTTAACACATGCAGATACTTCAGATTTCAATTTTATCATCATCACCCAAACATATCGACTAAAATCATCTAGAATAGTCAGAAAATATTGATATCCATGCACTGATTAAGCAAGCTAGTCGACAGTGGTTTGAAAAGTTGGCTGGTTTCTTTACTTCTCATGGTTTTGTTCAAGGACAAGCTGATCATACACTCTTTATCAAGTCTACCAAAGATTCTTTCACTGTGTTGATTATATATGTAGACGATATCATATTGGGCGGTACTTCTCTTGGTGAATTTGATCTGATTAAAGCACTTTTGCATGATGCTTTTAAGATTAAAAATCTTGGGCAACTTAAGTTCTTTTTAGGACTTGAAGTAGCTCATTCATCCAAAGGGATTTCTTTGTGTCAAAGGAAATATTGCCTTGAACTACTAGCCGATTATGGTCTCACAGGTTGTAAACTAGCTAGCACTCCATTAGATCCTGCTGTTCGATTACATCAGGATTCTGGTTCTGCTTTTACTGACATAGCTGGTTATAGAAGATTGGTTGGTCGGTTGCTGTATCTAACTACTACAAGACTAGATATTTCATTTGCCACACAACAATTGAACCAATTTATGTCTCATCCAACTGAGGCACATCATAATGCTCTTAGAGTATTAAGGTACCTCAAGAGATCTCCGGTCGTGGTCTTTTCTTCTCCGAAATCTCCGACTTACATCTTCCGGGTTTTTTCGATGCTTGATTGGGGAGGATGCATTGACACTCGAAGGTCCATCTCTCGGGTTTTGTTCTTTTATTGGAACTTGGTCTCTTGGAAATCCAAGAAACTTGACCCACCGTGAGTTGCTCTTCCGAAGCTGAGAATATCGAGCACTAGCATCCGCTACTAGAGAGAGTTGCAATGGATTTATTATTTACTTACAGATTTGTCTCGGCCTACCTTCTCGGTCCCCTTGTCATTTACTGTGATAATCAAAGTGCATTACATATTGCGGCCAATCCAGTGTTCCATGAGCGCACAAAGCATCTTGACATTGACTGTCACATAGTGAGGGAAAAGTCTCGAGCTGGTTTAATGAGACTTCTTCCTATATCTACTCAATTCCAAGTTGCAGACGTGTTCACTAAAGCTTCATGCCCTCGGGTTTTTCGTGAGTGTATCATCAAGCTTGGTATGGTGGATATCTTCCACCCTCCAGCTTGTGGGGGGGTCTTAACCGTAGAAACAGAGCATGGTCAGGGTAGTGCCAACTCAGCATTTCAGTTAGCTAGTTAGTTTCGGTTAGCTGGTGTTAGCTGTTAGTTAGTTACAAATGTAATTAGCATTCAGCTTCATTTCCCTGTAATTTCAATTCTTTTTCATTTCAGTTGTAAGAAGTATAAATACTCTATAGATCATTTTCTTCATTAATGTGAATTAGATGAATTCTTCTTCCTTCAGTCTTCGTGAATTCAATGGAGGTTTCTAATACTTTGACTCTTTAAGGTCTATTCTCAAACATGTGCTATGCATGGCTAAGAGGTATATTTATATCCCATTAGCGAATCAACTCATCCCACCATTAGAATAGAATCAAACATGCATCAATCATACATATGATCTCAAACCCAAATCCCTATGTCTAGGTTCATTAGATTTTATCAAATTAACTTAAATGTTGGCCAAACACTTAAGAGCATTAAGATCAATATGATTGAACAAAATCAAAGATCCACATAAACTCAGAGAAGAGCAAATCATTAATATTAATAAAAGGATTCAAAGTCATCCCTAAATAAAGCTCAGCTATACAATGAACATGAGAACAAATTACAAAATACCTGTTCAAGAAATAAGGAAAACAAAAGAGTAAAGGGGGAAATAGAAAGCTTATGGATTTCGCCATTGAAGCTCAGATCCTCCTCCAAGAGAAAGAAGGCTTCCATCCTTAGCTCCCCAAGCTCCATCTCCACCTCCAATGGAGGACCCAGCCGTAGCCTCTAACCCTAAACTACCTAAAACCTAAAACCTAAGAGAGAAAACTCAGAGAAAGCGAGAGAAAGCATGAAAAATAGAATAAATAGGCTCAGCTCGCTGATGCGCGCCGCAACATGAACATTCCTATGTCGCGATGTGGTAGGCCGTGTGATAAAACACTGGCTAGGCCGTGTTGCATTCTATGTATGCGCTGCTGAAACCATCACGCTACGACGTGCACATGTTTGCGCCGCGGCGTGAACCTCAAGAATGCATCCTTGGCTTCTTTCCTCTAATGTTGGGCCTTGGCTTGCATCAATTTGTCTCTTTTGAGCCCTTCCTACATTAGAGAAAGCACCAAGTTAAATATAATTTCAAATCTACTTAATCAATCAACAAATATGCACAAATTGCTCAAAAACATAAAGGAATGTCTCAAAATAGAATTCCACAAATATAAGCATAAAACCTTCCAAATATGCATAAGAACAAGGACTAAGCATGCCATGAAACACAAATATGGGGTATAAATAACTACATTTCATAGAATTATCACACCCCCAAACTTAAGATGTTGCTAGTCCTCGAGCAACACAAAGTATGACTAAGAAAACTCACTTTGACAATTCATGCTCACATGCATTCAATAATGATAAATTCAATTTTCTTTTAACCACAACCAGTGCACAATGATTATAATGGCCCTCAAAGAATACACATGCCTCATAGTTAAGCTCAACATATACACAATCCTTAACATGTCATCAATCAAGTTTCCAATCATGCACTTGACATCTCTCACAAACATGCAAGCTGTAACACCCTCCTTAGGGCGCCACACTTGGTGTTGCTTAATTACCAAATTACCCCTTCCTTAAAAATCGTGCTTGTAGTATAAATACGAGTTATAAAATTTCTAGATGATAATAAGATAAACTTAACAGAAAATAAAAACATAACAATATTGTCACAAATAATTTACATCATATATACATACAAGCCTTTAGTATTGTCAAATTTAAATAAGTACAAACTAGACTTTCAAAATATTTAAGCTTTAAACTTTAACTTAAACCATTATACTGCCCAAGTCCTACTAGACAACAGAACCCTCAGACGGGTCCTCCTCAGATTCCTCAGTATATAGGAATCCATCATGAGGTGCAGTCCTACGGACAGGTGTCTAAGCAGATGATACAATACTAATCGCACTAGGAGTACATAGTAAGCTCCCCAATACTGCCTAATGGATATTGGGAACTCTAGTTGTACATAAATATTGACAGAAAAGTAAGGGTGTCCTAAATGTTGCCTACTCAATCTAATATTTAGGTCTCCCATATAGTAAATACTCTCTCTCTCTAAATCAGCAGTCCATGCCTCATCTCCTCCAATAAATGTCAGCTTCAGGTAGCCAAGGAAACTAGGCATCTCCATCTCTTCAAAACTCGACGTCCTCAGCAGGAATCTGCTCCTCCTCAGCTTCTCGCTCTTCCTCTTGCTCGACGTCTTAACAAATATAAATATAATACAAAACATACATACAAAGAGGTGAGATCACCTACGCTAATACTAATATGGTAGCAATGAAGATAAACACATACAATATCTCATACAGCTATCATACCATAATCACAGTTATGCCACTAACATCATTATCATCATAAAACATGTAATATACAATTAATTACAGTCATGCCATTAACAATAATCAAATATCCAATAAATCAATTATCATAAACAGAAATTATGATAATACCCTCTATCATTATATGTATGCACACAGACTCAATTTCTTACTCCATGGAGCTACAACTCAGGTCAGAGAGAGTGATCGAAAAGATTTGTCGGTACCAACATGCCTTGGACCACGTGCTCAGTCTTGCACATCCAGCATATACACGACAGTCTTTATCAAATCTTGATTAAGGATAGTGTCTCGGTTAGGATCATTGGTGGGTTGCGTCGGTCTAACTTACGGCATAGAAGAGCTACCAATTGCCCATTGTAGGCAACCCGCACCCCAATGCCCCCAAAGTCAACTAGTGACTTACACTACGTATATCGCACCCACTTAAGAGGTGTAGTCTCTCCTAGGCAACTAGTATCATACAGTCCATCGGACCTTTCCAATGCATGTACTATGCACTATTCACATTTCTAATTTACATCACATATTCGGGGTCCACACAATAATCTAACAGTATTATTACTATATTTTAATCGCGTAGTCATATTTTCGCATTTTTTCAATTGCGACTCAATTATGTCGCCTTTTCAAAATCGCGTAGCGATTTTTCAAAGTTTTCAAATCGCGTAAATATTTTTCTTACGTTTTAAATCCAAAAATACTATTTTTCTCATTTTAAATACTAAAATTGACTCTATTTTCTATATTTGCATAATAGTCCCTCAAAAACTCATATTTATGAAATAATTCCTCAAAAATTAATATTTATAAAATAGTCCCTCAAAAATTAATATTTATGAAATAGTCCCTCAAAAATTAATATTTATAATATGACCCCTCTAAAAATAATATTTGTACTATAACCTCTCTAAAAATAAGTATTTACACAATGACCCTTTATTTACATAATATTTATAATTTAGTCCCTCTTTTATAAAAATTTACGGTATAACCCCTCTAAAAATCAGTAATTGTATTGTTTCCCAAAAATTGTTATTTCTTTTATTTACTTCACATAAAAATCATTTTACTTTACTATACTCAAACTTTTTTCAATTCATTTAAATCACTCAGTTCTCATTTTTAATTCATCAGTTTGAGGACTTTGGTCCTCTTTTCCTTAGTATGGCCGTGAGCCTCTGTGCTCTTTAGAGTGTTCATACAATCAATTCATCATGTTGTTCACATCCTAAATTACACATACATTCTCATGCTTTCATAATTATACATACACACATAATATCAAAGTTTTAAGCATTTTATCACACATGCAAGCATAGAAACACAATCAAACACAACACAAGCACAATCAAATAGCATCAAACAATTGGTGAAGAGCCCTTATGGATTTTTCACCGTACAAAACCATCCTCACACCACCAAAACTTGGTTGGTGAGGTTAAATCTCCTTCTTACCTCTTGAAGACAAGTTTTTCAAGCTCCTCTCCTTCTCCTTGTTTTCGTGTGAACCACAATCAATTCCTAACAATTCTAAAACAATTAGTAAAATCACAAACAAAGCTTAATAATAACAAATCATGGAATAAACATGGTTTAGAAAATCACAAACATGAATTTAAACCATAAAAACCAAAGTTTACCTCTAGGGAAGTATGTAGAAGTGGGATTTTGAAGCACTTAGAGTGTGATTTTGGGAAAACTTTCTAAATGAAAAGTGTTTAGAATGTTGTTAAGCTTTAGGAAATGATGAGAGTGAAAATTATAGGTGAGTGATGGTGTAATTGGGTGCTAGGGCCAAACCACTCAAGGAAAAATGGAAGGAAATGGTTGCTTAGGTTCTTGGGATTTTTGAGAGGAAATGATGAATGCTTTTTGATGTGATAGAGAAAATAAAATTGTGAGAGTGAAAAATAAGTGGGCTGCTGCCGTGGGATAATATAGGGAAATTAGGATTTACTTGAAGTAAAATATCCAATTTTGAGTGCACATGGACTAGCACATGGCATATGTCATCCACTTGACTTGCAAGGCTTTTTGGCTTGTTCAAGAATCATGTAGAAGCCTCCTCCAAGCTGCTGCATGCCGTGAGTTTCAAGGGCATTTAGGGATTCAATTTGTGTTTAATTTAAGTCCAATTACTTGCTAATCAAATAGCTAATTAATTTGGTTTAGTTTCCTAACCAATCTTTTTAATTATCCAACTATATAACTAATTAATTAAACATATTATTACATATATTATAACCTCTAATTAAAATTAGGATATCTAATTAAGAATTAAATTATAACAAATTAACAATTAGATTAGTTTACTTAGCTTGTTAATTAGGCCATTAGATTAATCAAATTAGGTTTAATTAGTTACTAATCAAATTCAAGCCACTATTGTTGACTTCATCTTAACTATTGAAAATCAACTTGGTTTCCTATCCATTGATCTCATCTACGATGGATATTACTTAGTAGTTTTATTAGGATTCGTTTTACACCATTGATTGGATCAACGGTTATGATCAAAAGCATCTAAATTATGCTTTTCATCCAAGGGTCCATATTGAAGTCTATGCTTCTTTGTTTGACTTCATCCTATTGGTTTAAAAAAGTCAAGCCACTTATTTTGACTGATTCTTATTGGTTTAGAATTCTGTCCAGTCAAAATTGTTGACTGTTACACTAAACGTAGGGCCCACTGACTTTTCAAGTCCATGTTAAGCAAATTTCTACTATTTTTAAGACAGTAGGTACTGTCATATAAAATAATATTATAATAATATAAAATTATTTTATTATCCCAGTTAAATCCTAAAAATTACAAGATTAATATATATATCAATCAGAATTGGGTTTAGTAAGATCCCCCAGTTCCAATTAATTAAAATAAGATTTTTTCGGTCAAGAAAATTATTATTTTCTATGTTTTTTGACTCGAAGCAAATCACACAAAATGATCAAAAATGATCTCAGAACAGTCAAACTATTTTTATAACACACAGAAAATGTAAAACAGTGTAATTCTGCTATTACTATTAACATAGTCAGAATTGGGGGTGTTACAACTCTCCCCCTCTAAAAATAAGTTTCGTCCTCGAAACTTGACACATATTCAAAATAAAAATGGATACTGCTCTCTTATCTTCTCTTCTAACTCCCATGTGACTTCACCACTTACACCGTTCCATACCATTTTAACTAATGTGATATCCTTTCCTCGAAGCTGCTTTATCCTTCGATTTTCAATCTTGACTGGAAATGTCTCATAGGTTAAGTTTTCCTTTAGTTGTACGGTGTCTGGCTTGATCATATAAGTTAGATCAGAAATATATTTCCGTAGTTGTGATACGTGAAATACATTATGAAGATTTGATAAGAACGGTGGTAGTGCAATCTGATAAGCTACCGGACCTACCCGACGAAGTATCTGATATGGTCCAATAAACTTCGGAGTGAGCTTCCTCGACTTGATCACTCGTCCAACTCCAGTCATAAGTGTCACACGTAGAAATACATGGTCACCTTCTTCAAATTCAAGCGGTCTTCGTCTTTTATCTGCATAACTATTTTGCTGCGTCTGAGTTGTCCTCATCTTGTATTAGATCATCTTCACTTTCTCAATAGTTTGCTGCACACATTCTGGTCCTACCACAGTACTTTCACCATCATGGTACCAACACAACGGCGTTCTACATCTTCTCCCATATAATGCCTCATAGGGTGCCATCCCTATGCTCGAATGGAAACTATTGTTGTAAGTGAACTCTATCAACGGTAGAAATTCATCCCAACAACCTGTTTGCTCTAGAACACAAGCCCTCGACAAGTCCTCTAATGACTGAATTGTCCTTTCTGACTGATCATCTGTTTGTGGATGGTAAGCAGAACTCAAACGTAGCTTTGGTCCCATCGCTTCTTGCAAACTGTTCCAGAATCTCGATGTAAATCACGGATCTCGGTCAGAAATTATACTGCATGGTACACCATGAAGTCTGACAATTTCATTGATGTAAACTTGAGCCAACTTCTCTATTGAGTACTTAATATTAATCGATATAAAGTGCGCCAACTTTATTAGCCAATCAATAATTACCCATATAGAATCGTGACTCTTTCGAGTTTTCGGTAGTCCCGTGACAAAATCCATTGCTATGTCATCCCATTTCCACTCAAGAATAGGCAAATGTTGCAACATTCCTGATGGTCTCTGATGTTCCACTTTGGCCTTCTGACAAATCAAACAAGATGATACGTATTCTGCGATATCCCTCTTCATTCCTTGCTACTAATACAACTGTTTCAAATCTTGGTACATCTTCGTGGCTCCTGGATGCATACTCAACTTACTTCTATGAGCTTCATCCAAAATCGATCTTCTAAGTTCCGCATTGTTTGGTACACAGACTCTCCTTTTGAACTTCAAAATTCCATCAATACCTTTGCTGAATTCCAATTCTGCTCCTTGACTTCTTGCTTCATTTGCTTCTTACAAATACTAATCACTGTGTTGTCCTTCTCGTATTCTACTCATCAAATCATTGGAAATAGTAATCATACTCAAACACATCTTCTCTAGTATTAACTTCACAGATAGGCGCATATCCTAAAACTCTTCTATTAGTTCCTTCTCCTTCATCATCATAACAGAAGCATTAAATGCTTTCCTACTTAAAGCATCCGCTACGACATTCACCTTTCCGGGATGATACTGTAACTGAAAGTCACAGTCTTTCAAAAACTCTAGCCAACGCCTTTGTCTCATGTTCAACTCTTTCTAGTCAAACAGATATTTTAAACTTTTATGGTCACTGAAAACAGTGAACATTGCCCCATAGAGAAAATGTCTCCATACCTTCAACGCAAATACTACTTTCAACTGCCTCGATGCGTATGCCACAACTTTATGGTTCTGCATAAGTACACAACCCAATCCTTGATACGAAGCATCACAATATACCTCGAAAGGTTCATTCGGATCAGGCATAATCAAAACAAGTGAAGTAGTCAGTCGTCGTTTCAACTCCTGAAAACTTTCCTCACATGCTTCAGTCCATGTAAACAGTTGATTCTTTCGTGTAAGTTGGGTAAGAGGTCCTGCAATCTTTGAAAACCCCTCAATAAATCACCGATAGTAACTGGCCAATCCAATGAAACTACGGATCTCCGATACTATTTTCGGTCTCTCCCATTCAATAATTGTCTCCACCTTTGAAGCGTCAACTTCAATTCCATCCACCGATATGATATGCCCCAAAAATTGTACTTCGCTCAACCAAAATTCACATTTGGACAACTTGGTATACAACTTATTCTCCTTCAAAATCTGGAGAACCACTCTGAGATGTTCAACATGCTCCTCCTGACTTCGAGAATAAATCAAGATGTCATCAATAAAGACAACAATAAACTTATCCAAGTATGAATGGAAAATCCGGTTCATGAAGTCCATAAATATCACAGGTGCATTAGTCACACCAAAAGGCATCACTTGATACTCGTAATGCCTATATCAGGTCCGAAACGCAGTCTTTGGGATATCCTCCACCTTTATACGTATTTGGTGATAACCAGAACATAAGTCAATCTTAGAAAATATTGCGACTCCTCGTAATTGGTCCATCAGATCATCAATTCTTGGTAGTGGATAATTGTTCTTAATCGTAATCTTGTTCAATTACTGGTAGTCTACACATAGACGAGAAGTCCCATCCTTCTTCTTTACTAACAACATTGGAGCTCCCCAAGGTGATACATTTGGTCTCACAAATTGCTTCTCCAACAAATCCTCCAATTGCTTCTTAAGTTCTGCCAACTTTACTGGCAACATCAGATAAGGCACTATAGATATAGGTCCTGCTCCATGTACCTAATCAATATAGAATTCAATCTCTCTTTCTGGCAGTATTCCATGTATATTTTCAGGAAACACTTTCGGAAACTCATTCACTACAAAAATATCCTTTAGAACGCTTTCACATTAAACCTCCAAAGAAGACATCAACAAGTACCCTTGATCTCCTTCCTTCAAACAGGCTTCCACTTGAGTAGCCGTTAGGAATCTAGAATCCTTAACCTTGGGAAAAACTAATGTCTTATTAGCACAGTCTATCAAGATATGGTTGGAAGACAACCAATCCATTCCTAAGATTACATTAATCTTGGAAAGAGGCAAACAGATCAAATCCACATGAAAGATTCTATCTCTAACAGATACAGGGCAATTCAAGCATACTTTTGTAGTTATCACTGGTTTATCAGTAGGAGTACTAACACTCAAATCATACGGCAATGTAGTCACAGTTAATCCCAAATGCTCCACATAATCACATGCAATGAAAGAATGCATTGCTCTTGAATCATATAATACTATTAAAGGATTACCTTCAATAGCACACTCCTCCATTATCAAGTCCTTGGATTTAGCGGCTTCCTCCCCGCTCATAGTATACACTCGGCCACCCGCCTGTGGCCTTGCAGTGCGAACACTTCCTACAGATAGCTCCGCTTTTTGTTGATCACACTCCCTAGAGAAATGTCCTGGCTTCCCACATCGATAACAAATCACCCCCTTATGCTGACAGTCCCTGGTGAGATGTCCTTTCCCACACTTAAAACATTTAAGTGCAGAAGTTCCAATTGAAACTGCTCTACTACCACTTGAACTTCCTCCAAATGATTGTTGCCAATTCTGACTCACCGCTGGTTTAGTATATGGTTTCTGTTGGTAATGGTTTCCACCGCTACTCTTCCCCCTTTGGAACCGTGCTGGTCCAAAATTCTTATTCCTAGCCTCTCGCAGAAGATCAATCTCCTCGACCTTTCGGCACTTATCTAGTAATACCGGAAGCTGATCAATATCTACATTTGCTAAAGCTCACTTGATGTCAAGCCTCAACCCCTCTTCAAACTTCCTACACTTCCAATCCTCATCTGGATGCATCTGGAAGTACCTCGAAAACTTAGACAAGCTTTCGAACCTTGCTGCGTACTCACTTACAGTCATCGCTCCTTGTCTCAGACTAAGGAATTCCATCTCCTTAGCATGTCGAACACTAGCTGGAAAATACTTCCCCAGAAACGTCTGTCTAAAGAGCTGCCATGTCACAACTCTCCCTTCAGGTTGAATTAATCTGCGGGCTCCTGCCCACCAAGCCTCTCCATTACCGACTAACACGAACGTCGCAAAAGTAAGCTTCTACTCATCAGTACATCCCATGCCTTCAAATATCTTCTCCAGTTCCTTGATCCACAGATTAGCCTTCCCTGGATCAAACTCTCCATGAAATTTCAGTGGATTGTTCCTCTGAAATTCTGACAAGCTATGAGCATCATCATTTGCTCTTTGATTCTGCTGTGCAACAACCTCAGTCATTCGTTGTATTGCGGCCACAGCTGCAGTCATATTCTGATTGTCGTCGCCGGTATTTCTAGTTGTTGCCCTCGCATTCATGCATCCTCTTCCGCGTCCAGCCATTTCATTCTATCTATCAGACTGAACAACATAAAGAAAAGTGAAAGTCAGTATTCAAACAATATTGTTTTTCTTTCAGAAAACAATTACAGAGAATCACACAACTTAGATAAGATAGACCTAACCACAAACCCAAAAGACTCTCACTTGGGCTCTGATACCAACTAATGTAACACCCTCCTTAGGGCGCCACACTTGGTCTTGCTTAATTACCAAATTACCCCTTTGTTAAAAATTGTGCTTGTAATATAAATACGAGTTATAAAATTTCTTGATGATAATAAGATAAACTTAACAGAAAATAAAAATATAACAACATTATCACAAATAATTTACATCATATATACATACAAGCCTTTAGTATTGTCAAACTTAAATAAGTACAAACTAGACTTTCAAAATATTTAAACTTTAAACTTTAACTTAAACCATTATACTACCCAAGTCCTACTAGACAGCAGAACCCTCAGACGGGTCCTCCTCAAATTCCTCAGTATATAGGAATCCATCATGAGGTGTAGTCCTACAGACAGGTGTCCGAGCAGACGACACAATACTAATCGCACTAGGAGTACGATAGTAAGCTCCCCAATACTACCTAATGGATATTGGGAACTCTAGTTGTACATAAATATTGACAGAAAAGTAAGGGTGTCCTAAATGTTGCCTACTCAATCTAATATTTAGGTCTCCCATATAGTAAATACTCTCTCTCTCTAAATCAACAGTCCATGCCTCATCTCCTCCAATAAATGTCAGCTTCAGGTAGCCAAGGAAACTAGGCATCTCCATCTCTTCAAAACTCGACGTCCTCAGCAAGAATCTGCTCCTCCTTAGCTTCTCGCTCTTCCTCTTGCTCGACGTCTTAACAAATATAAATATAATACAGAATATACATACAAAGAGATGAGATCACCTATGCCAATACCAATATGGTAGCAATGAAGATAAACATATACAATATCTCATACAGCTATCATACCATAATAATAGTTATGCCACTAACATCATTATCATCATAAAACATGTAATATACAATTAATTACAGTCATGCCATTAATAATAATCAAATATCCAATAAATCAATTATCATAAACAGAAATTATGATAATACCCTCTATCATTATATGTATGCACACAGACTCAATTTCCTATTCCATGGAGCTACAACTCAGGTCGGAGAGAGTGATCAAAAAGATTTATCGGTACCAACATGCCTTGGACCATGTGCTCAGTCTTGCACATCTAGCATATACACGACAGTCTTTATCAGATCTTGATTAATGATAGAGTCTCGATTGGGATCATTGGTGTGTTGTGTCGGTCTAACCTACGGCACAGAAGAGCTATGATGTGTGTGAAACAACATCATGTTTTGTTCTTGTTTTGCATGTATTCTTAAGCATTTTAGATATTTTAGTTTCCCTTTTTGTTTATTTTTCCCCTAGTTCGGATAACTGTGGTGTTTGTGGTGTTATTATGTACGATTGGTGCTAAATTGGCCTTGGAATGGATGGAAGCTTGCATGATTGAAGTTGGAGCTTTATGGATAGTAAAAAGGTGCAAAAAGAGACTTCTAGAGAGTTCCACGGCCTGGCCGTGGAACCAACCACGGCCGTAGAACTCAACAGCATGCAAAATTAGCCTGTGGCAGAGAGAACCACGGCCTGGCCGTGGAATGATCCACGGCCCCATGGAATTCTGACAGCAAGTTCTACGGCACTGGCGTGGAATGAACCACGGCCGTGGTGGTTAGCCACAAGCCAGTACAATTTTAGTTTTTATTTTTATTTCTTTTGGGGCCTTTTAGCCAATGAAAATCCTAGGCTATAAATAGATGTTCTGAATAGAATGAGGGGGTTCTAGTTTGGTTCAAAAGGAGGCACAAAGGAGGCTTAGGTTCTTCATCTTTCTCCCTTCTTCTTCCATTGTTACAAGTTTGGGATGTTTTTAAGTTTGATTTCTTGTCTCTTCTTCTCTATATCTGAGTAGTTTCTTTTGTTTCTAGGATTGGGCAATGCCCTTTGATACATTGATGATGATTAATTGATGTTGTTTCCCTTTTTATTGATCTTGAATGTTCTTTGATTTAATTCTTATTGCTCTTATTCACGGCCACTTATTTGCATCTCATGCATTTAGGGACGCCGAGAGGTGAACCTAAGTGTTGGAACCATAAGAATTGAACTTAAGGTCTAAATTACGAGAGTAGTTTTATCCTTTCGAGGATTCAATGAATTACCACAAAGCGTAATGGGTTCAATTTAAATTCAATTCGAGTAGGAATTGGTTTAATTAGGCATGGATCTTGTATCTTGAGAAAGAACATTAACTAATTTAGGGTAATTCACCTTCAATTGAATTTTAGATTTAATAAAAGGGTTGTCAATTAGGATTTATCTTGTATCATTGTGGTATCCCAATCTTGGAAGCTTTCTTGAATTTGAAAATCCCTTCTTGATAACTTCATTGTTTTTATTCTAAATTTCGCACTTTGATTTTATTTAATTGCTTTGTTACTATGTTCTTCTTAACCAACAATCATATTCTCTTTTGTTTAATTTAATTGAATTAATTAATTAATTGGTATTCATAGACACAGTCCCTGTGGATTCGATCTTTTTATTACTTGACGACGAAATCGTACACTTGCGAACTTCACGCATCAAGTTTTTGGCGCCGTTGCCGGGGATTGTGTTTTTCTTGACTATCATTTTAATTTTTTATTTAATTATTTTAAACCTTTTTATTTTTACCATATTATTACGTTCTTATTTTCTCTTTGACTCTCTACAGGTAATTTCTCTGGTTTATGCAAAGTACTAGACATTCCGGGACTCTTATTGAAGTGGATCCTGAAATTGAAAGGACTTTACGTAGAAGGAGAAGACAACAAAGGCAAAGAGTAAGGGAAATATCTGAACCAACACTTGTCATGGCAAAGAAATTTGAAGATAATAAACCTTTAAAGGAGTATGCAGCCTAACGCTCGGGTTTTGCGATCCTGGAATTGCTCGGCCAGACATTGAAGCTTGAGCACTTCACCATACCTCCTGCCTTACTTTCTATGATAAGGCAGAACCAGTTTGGAGGATTACCCTTGAAGGACCCAAATGATCATGTGGAGATGTTCTTAGAATTCTGTGAGACTCTCAAAATTGAAAGTGCCTCAGTTGATGCCATTCGCCTCAGATTGTTTCCATTATCATTAAGGGACAAGGCTAGAGCTTGGTTGAAATCGGTACCCACCGATACATTAACCACATGGAATCAATTGGAGCAAGCATTCTTGAATAAGTTCTTTCCTCCTTCCAAGACTGCACATCTTAGAACTCAAATAACAAGCTTTGTTCAAAGAGATGGAGAATCATTATCAGAAGCTTGGGATAGATACAAGGGGCTGTTGGAAGCTTGCCCGCATCATGGACTAGAGAAGTGGTTGATTGTCCACACCTTTACAATGGTTTGGAATATTCTTCGAAGGTGTCTCTTGACTCCACAAGCTGGTGGAGCTTTGATGAACGTAAGGTGACAGAGGCTTATGAGATTATTGAGAGTGTTGCTTCGAATCATCACCAATGGGATGAAAGAGGTAACAACCCGAGAAAGCTCTCGGGAGGTAAGTTTGAGTTAGATGGTGTTGATTTAATTATGTCAAAGTTTGATTCTTTGAATAAACGTTTTGACATACTTGAGAAAGCTCATGTAAATGCCATAGGTGCCTCTAACAATTTTTGTGAGATTTGTGGAGCAAG
Organism: Ormosia semicastrata; assembly: GCA_029884595.1. NCBI lineage: Eukaryota > Viridiplantae > Streptophyta > Magnoliopsida > Fabales > Fabaceae > Ormosia > Ormosia semicastrata. The sequence goes on from JAQQTO010000040.1 coordinate 2,103,345, forward strand.
GGACATATTGGTCTTTGAATGCCAAGTTGGAATAGGATCCTCACATGGTGCACCTAGGTGGAGCAAGTGGAATCCTGCCACAATTTCTATGACAATCCACCAAAGGTGTGCAATGATCCATATTCACGGACTTACAATCCGGTTGGAGGTCTCATCCCAACTTCTCCTATCGGAACAATCAAAATCAATTTGGACAAGGTAGTGCTCAACTACCTCTATTGGTTTCCCCCGGTACAAATCTAAACTCGAAACTCTCTTTGAAAATTTTGTAGAGAGTCAAACCAAGCAAAATGAAGAGTTTAGGCACCATGGTCAAGTTATTCTTCGAGGCCATTAGAGAGTTGTCCTAAGGTTGACAATTTGGCCATTCATAATAAGATGTTGGAAACCCGGATTGCCCACCAAGCGAGCACTTCACATAGGCAACAAGGTAAGTTTCCTGGTCAACCAGAAATAAACCCAGGGAATGAACATTGTAAGGCTGTGAGTTTGAAGAGTGAAGAGAAGTTAGAGAATCCCAAGGGTAAGGGGGAGAGTGACAAAGATGAGGAAAAAGAGACTAAGACACAGCCCTTAGGTGAGGAGGAAACAAATGAGAAAGTGTCTAAGTATGTACCCCCGAACCTTACCAACCCCGGTTCCCTTCCTCAAAGATTGGCCAAGGCCAAGCTAGATAAGCAATTTGGGAAGTTTCTTGAGGTCCTTAAGAAGTTGTACATTAATGTACCCTTCACTGAGGCGTTGCAACAAATGCCTACCTATGCTAAATTTCTTAAGGACATTTTGTCTAATAAGAGAAAGCTAGAGGAGTATGAGACTGTAGCGTTAACTGAGGAGTGTAGCGCTTTAATTCAAAATAAGTTGCCTCCTAAACTCAAAGATCCTGGAAGCTTCTCTATTCCTTGCTTGATTGGGAATACCAGTTTTGATAAAGCTCTGTGTGATTTAGGGGCTAGTGTTAGTCTTATGCCCTTTTCTGTGTGTAAAAAGTTAGAAGTGGGTGAGTTGAAACCCACAACTATCTCTCTTCAATTGGCGGATCGGTTAGTCAAGTACCCCGTAGGCATCTTGGAGGATGTTCCCATTAAGGTTGGTAAATTTTATATGCCTGTGGATTTCGTTGTGCTTGATATGGAAGCTGATGCTACAATGCCGATCATACTTGGGCACCCATTCCTTGCCACTGGACGGGTGATCATTGATGTCCATGAAGGAAAATTGACTTTGCGATTGAATGATGAGGAAGTAGTTTTTGATGTTTTTAATTCTGAAAAAAATTCTAATTCCTTAAATTCATGTAATCGCATTGATGCTACTAAAGTTGTGGATAGTGTTGTGCTTTCAGGTATACAGGAGTCAGTGACTGATGCTATGCCTTGCAAGGAAGGACCTAAGAAGCATAATGATAAGTGTGATGAGAAGCGTGAATTTAAAATCGGGGATAAAGTCCTTGTTAATAACTCACTTCTACGTTTCTGTCCTAGTAAGTTATGGTCGAAATGGTCTGGACCATATGAGATTGTTCGAGTTTTATCCTACGGTGTGCTTGAGGTGAAGAAAGAAGGTAATAAGCCTTTCATGATAAATGGTTAGAAAGTGAAACACTTTAAGGAGTGGGGACTGAGCACTACTCCGTTGACGTCACCTGAGCACAGAAACCAGACCAAAGTCAAGCTAATGACTTTAAACAAGCGCTTCTTGGGAGGCAACCCATGTTTTCTTATTTTTCTATTTTATTTCATCTTTTTCTTTTAATTTTGCGTGTTAGATTGTTGTTTGATCTTTATCTCATGGATTTTGTTTAGGTTTGACCTTTTTTGAAGCTCAAATTAGTAGGAGAGTGAAGTCAGAAGGTTCCACACCCAGCTCATGAAAAATTCCATGGCCATGGATTGAACATTGAAGTTTTTCCACCACCGCAGTGAGTTCTTTTCTTTTCTTTTATCCCTTCGCTTGTTTTAGATTTTTACATTGGGGACAATGTAGGTTCTAACTTGGGGGGGATATTTTCATATTTTCATTTATTCTTATATTTTCATATTTTCATTTTAGGTAATTGGCATTTTCATTTTCATTAGTTCCATGCATTTTCATGTCTTGTTTTGCATTGTATTTTCATGTTGCATTTTCACACCATCATATCTCTTGGGTTTTTGATTGAACTTGTGCCCCTCTCTTTTGAGGATTTTGAGATGGTATTGATTTGGAACCCAATTGCTAATTCTTGTGATAGGCTACAGGCATTGTTTTAATTGATAGTAGAGGTGATCTTTTGATAGTTGATAATTAGCATAATGTTCTCTGAATTTGTGCTTCTCATTGAAATTTTAAATCTCTAAATGTGAGTTTTGAGCCTATTTGGGACTTATGCACTGTATGATTTTTGTTCCCATTCTTTGTGTTGAGTGATATTCCTCATTGATCTTGTGCTCTAGAACTTTATTTGAAACCATTTTGAGGCGAAATTTTTGGTTGCATGCTTGAATATGATTAAGGCATCTTAGGTATTTTTCTGGCCTTCTGAATTTGTTACACTTTCATCCACTAGTTGCCTAATTTGAGCTTATTGCATATTTAATTTTCTTGATGCCTATGATGATATATTATTGGTAATCATTTAGAGTATTAAATGGAGTAAAGTGGGCTTGAAAGTTATTTGAAAGTTGTGTTGGGAATTATATGTATTTGAGCTTCCTCTTTCTCAAATGAAAAAAAAAAAAGAGAAAGAAAATAAAAGAAACATCATGAGTTGAAAGCTTGAAAAAGAAGAGAAAGAGGAGAAGGAAAAGTAAGGAAGAAAATTCTTTGAAATGTGGAGTTATGTTTTAGATTGAAAAAATGCCTTTGCTCCATTGATGTTCTATTGGATTTCTTATGCTTATTGAAAAAAAAATTTGATGAGCCCTTTGTGTATACCTTCCTTTCTCTACCTTACCTAACATCATTCCCATGGCCCCATTACAACCCTTGAAAGACCTTTTGATTCTTGCATACATGCTGATTATTAATGGAAATTTGGTTTCTTATCAAGCATATGGAAGTGCATTTTCTTTGAAGGATTTTGAGCGTATGGTTTTCACCCTTAAACACTTTGAGTGTGGTTAGTGGAGTGAACTTAATTCAATCAGTGAGGATACATGATTTCTGAGAACTTAACCTCTAATTGGACTTGATTTTGATTACCTCTCAGATTCTTTGTTTGCCTTAGTCTATTGCTTAAATATTGTTTTCTCGGGTTCCTTATTCTTTATTGTCTTTTGATCCCACTTCTTGGTTTGGCATTAATTATTGCTTGGGGACAAGCAAAGTCTTAAGCTTGGGGGGATTTGATGTGCGTGAAACAACATCATGTTTTGTTCTTGTTTTGCATGTATTCTTAGGCATTTTAGACATTTTAGTTTCCCTTTTTGTTTGTTTTTCCCTTAGTTCGGATAACTGCGGTGTTTGTGGTGTTATTGTGTAGGATTGGTGCTAAATTGGCCTTGGAATGGATGGAAGCTTGCATGATTGAAGTTGGAGCTTTATGGATAGCAAAAAGGTGCAAAAACAGACTTCAGAGAGTTCCACTACCTGCCGTGTAGAACCAACCATGGCCGTGGAACTCAACAAAGATGCAAAATTAGCCGTGGCGAGAGAACCACGGCTGGCCGTGGAATGATCCACGGCCCCATGGAATTCTCGATGAAGAAGTTCCACGGCTGGCCGTGGAATGAACCACGACCGTGGTTCGCTAGCCGCGTAGCAGAATTTTAGTTTTTATTTTTATTTCTTTTGGGGCCTTTTAGCCAATGAAAACCCTAGGCTATAAATAGATGTTCGAATAGAATGAGGGGTTCTAGTTTGGTTCAAAAGGAGGCCTGAGGCTTGGGTTCTTCATCTTTCTCCCTTCTTCTTCCATTATTACAAGTTTGGGATGTTTTTAAGTTTGATTTCTTGTCTCTTCTTCTCTATGTCTGAGTAGTTTTTTTTGTTTCTAGGATTGGGCAATGCCCTTTGATACATTGATAATCATTAATTGACGTTGTTTCCCCTTTTATTGATCTTGAATGTTCTTTGATTTAATTCTTATTGCTCTTATTCATGTGAATTTCTTTGGCCACTTATTTGCATCTCATAGGCATTTAGGGACGCACTGAGAGGTGAATCTAAGTGTTGGAACCATAAGAATTGAACTTAAGGTCTAAATCACGAGAGTAGTTTTAGCCTTTCGAGGATTCAATGAATTACCATAAAGCGTAATGGGTTCAATTTAAATTCAATTACCACGAGAGTAGGAATTGGTTTAATTGGGTACGGATCTTGTATCTTGAGAAAGAACATTAACTAATTTAGGGTAATTCACCTTCAATTGAATTTCAGATTTAATAAAAGGGTTGTCAATTAGGATTTTTCATTGTGGTATCCCAATCTTGGAAGCTTTCTTGAATTTGAAAATCCCTTCTTGATAACTTGTTGTTTTTATTCTAAATTCTCGCACTTTGATTTTATTTAATTGCTTTGTTACTACGTTCTTCTTAACCAACAATCATATTCCCTTTTGTTTAATTTAATTGAATTAATTAATTAATTGGTATTCATAGACACAGTCCCTGTGGATTCAATCTTTTTATTACTTGACGACGAAACCGTACACTTGTGGACTTCACGCATCAAGCTACCAACTGCCCATTGTAGGCAACCTGCACCCTAATGCCCCCAAAGTCAACTAGTGACTTACACTACTCATATCGCACCCACTCAGGAGGTGTAGTCTCTCCTAGGCAACTAGCCTCATACAGTCCATCGGACCTTTCCAATGCATGTACTATGCACTATTCACATTTCCAATTTATATCACATATTCGGGGTCCACACAATAATCTAACAGTATTGTTGCTGTATTTTAATCGCATAGTCATATTTTCGCATTTTCTCAATTGCGACTCAATTATGTCGCCTTTTCAAAATCGCGTAGTGATTTTTCAATGTTTTCAAATCGCGTAAATATTTTTCTTACGTTTTAAATCCAAAAATACTATTTTTCTCATTTTAAAAACTAAAATTAACTTTATTTTCCATATTTGCATAATAGTCCCTCAAAAACTCATATTTACGAAATAGTCTCTCAAAAATTAATATTTACAAAATAGTCTCTCAAAAATTAATATTTATAATATGACCCCTCTAAAAATAATATTTGCACTATGACCCCTCTAAAAATAAGTTTTTACACAATGGCCCTTTATTTACATAATATTTATAATTTAGTCCCTCTTTTATAAAAATTTATGGTATAACCCCTCTAAAAATTAGTAATTGTACTGTTTCCCAAAAATTGTTATTTCTTTTATTTACTTCACATAAAAATCATTTTACTTTAATATACTCAAACTTTTCCTAATTCATTTAAATCGCTCAGTTCTCCTTTTAATTCATCAGTTTGAGGACTTTGGTCCTCTTTTCCATAGTATGGCCGTGAGCCTCTGTGCTCTTTGAAGTACTCATACAATTGATTCATCATGTTGTTCACATCCTAAATTACACATACATTCTCATGCTTTCATAATTATACATACACACATAATATCAAAGCTTTAAGCATTTTATCACATATGCAAGCATAGAAGCACAATCAAACACAACACAAGCACAATCAAATAGCATCAAACAATCGGTGAAGAACCCTTATGGATATTTCACCGTACAAAACCATCCTCACACCACCAAAACTTGGTTGGTGAGGTTAAATCTCCCTCTTACCTCTTGAAGACAAGCTTTTCAAGCTCTTCCCCTACTCCTTGTTTTTGTGTGAACCACAATCAATTCCTAACAATTCTAAAACAATTAGTAAAATCACAAACAAAGCTTAATAATAACAAACCATGGAATAAACATGGTTCAAAAAATCACAAACATGAATTTAAACCCTAAAAACCAAAGTTTACCTCTAGGGAAGTAAGGTAGAAGTGGGATTTTAAAGCACTTAGAGTGTGATTTTGGGAAAACTTTCTAAATGGAAAGTGTTTAGAATGTTGTTAAGCTTTAGGAACTAATGAGAGTGAAAATTATAGGTGAGTGATGGTGTAATTGGGTGCTAGGGCCGAACCACTCAAGGAAAAATGGAAGGAAATGGTTGCTTAGGTTGTTGTGATTTTTGAGAGGGAAAGATGAATGCTTTATGATGTGAGAGAAAATGAAATTGTGAGAGTGAAAAATAAGTGGGCTGCTGCCGTGGGATAACATAGGGAAATTAGGATTTACTTGAAGTAAAATATCCAATTTTGAGTGCACATTCAAGCACATGGCATATGTCATCCACTTGACTTGCAAGGCTTTTTGGATTGTTCAAGAATCTTGTAGAAGCCTCCTCCAAGCTGCTACATGGCCGTGAGTTTCAAGGGCATTTAGGGATTCAATTTGTGTTTAATTTAAGTCCAATTACTTGCTAATCAAATAGCTAATTAATTAGGTTTAGTTTCCTAACCAATCTTAATTAATTATCCAACTATATAACTAATTAATTAAACATATTATTACATATATTATAACCTCTAATTAAAATTAGGATATCTAATTAAGAATTAAATTATAACAAATTAACAATTAGATTAGTTTACTTAGCTTGTTAATTAAGCCATTAGATTAATCAAATTAGGTTTAATTAGTTAGTAATCAAATTCAAGCCACTATTGTTGACTTCATCTTAGCCATTGAAAATCAACTTGGTTTCCTATCCATTGATCTCATCTACGGTTGATATTACTTAGTGGTTTTATCAGGATTCGTTTTACACCATTGATTGGATCAACGACTATGATCAAAAGCATCACAATTATGTTTTTCATCCAAGGGTCCATATTGAAGTCTATGCTTCTTTGTTTGACTTCATCCTATTGGTTTAAAATAGTCAAGCCACCTATTTTGACTGATTCTTATTGGTTTAGAATTCTGTCAGTCAAAATCATTGATTTGTTACACTAAACGTGGGCCCCACAGACTTTTTGGTCTATGTTAAGCAAATTTCTACTTGTTTTTAAGATAATAGTAGTCTTGTCACATAAAATAATATTATAATAATATAAAATTATTTTATTGCACAGTTAAATCCTAAAAATTATAAGATTAATATATATATCAATCAGAATTAGGTTTAGTAAGATCCCCCAGCTCTAATTAATTAAAATAAGATTTTTTCAGTCAAGAAAATTATTATTTTCTTGACTCAAAGCAAATCACACAAAATGATAAAAAATGATCTCAGAACAGTCAAACTATTTTTATAACACATAGAAAATGTAAAACAGTGTAATTCTGCTATTACTATTAACATAGTTAGAATTTGGGGTGTTACATAAGCTCAACTTATCTTTTTCAAATCATACTCATTTGGATAAGTTGATGAACCTACACATGGATACAAATCAAGATTCCACAAAATTGTAGTTCAACTCTCTTTCCACTAATGTAAATCACACATGATTGAGGATTAAAAAGGATTTTATTAGCTTGTAATGTAAGGCCAAGGTGATGGGGTGAAGAGCAAAAGGGAATGGAAAACATACAAACATTGAGAAACATAACATGATATTTCAAGACTTGAGTCACTACAACAAAGGTATACAAAATGAAACAAATAAAACTATCCAGAACCACTCAATGCTTTTTTGTTTCATTTATGCTTTCTTTCTTTCATTTATTTTTTTCTTTTCTTTTCTTTTTCTCTTTTTGTATTTTCTTTTTCTTTAACCAAAACAACTTCTTGTACAACAAATGGTTCCTTCAAGCCACTTTTGTATTAAATAATATAAATACCCTAAACATTGGACTCAAGTGAAGAAATAACATATCATGCACTCAACAAACATAAAGGGAATGAAAAGATTGCAATGCGTTTGCATGCATTAGAATGGTTACAAGGTAGGAAATATGAAGGTGAAAGAAGAACATAGAAGGCCAAACATTTAGAAAGCTTCACCTAAGGATATAATCATGTAATGGTAAGCTTGAAAGGCTCAACCAGTCTAAACAATGCCCTAATCATTTCCTCAATCATGCACAATTTAGAATTTCACCTCAAGAGAGTTCCAAAACAATTTTAAGGATAGTAGAAATCATCCACATGCATAATCCATAAACATTCTCTAGACAAGCACTCAAATCTTTTCAAAATTAAATAACCATCTAAGTGAGAAACACATCATGCATAAAAACAAACAAGATTGCTTAAGCATGCTTTAAGATCGCAAATGGTTTCACAAAAGAATTAAGGACAATTGCAAACATTTATATCATTGGCCAACCATCACACACCAGCAAATGGCATAATGTCATGCATTCAAATGATTCATCATTTTTCATTCAAGGATGCATAACAACATGTACAAAGTGCGAAAAATGGAAACTTTTATCAACAGGTCACCAGTAATAACCAAAACAGGATATAATCATGAAAGCATGGTGACTATCACTAGCACATACTTAAAATATCAAAACATGTGTAAACATTAAGCATTAAGGGTGAAAAACATGCAATGATACTCCCCCAAACTAAAGTGAATGTGTGTTCTTGGTGTTCATGGTCTATAGGGTACTTGAGTAAGTCAAAACAGTAGCCTAACTAAAACTAAGCATTATTAAATAAAAAAAACTAGAAAAATAATAGAAAAATACAAAAACAAGGGTCCACCCCACGACGTGAACAAGTGTGCGCTGCGACGTGAAGCTCTCTGGTGCGTGTTCCTGATATGGCAGAGACACGTGCGTCGCGGCGTGAAGCAAGGTTACGCCGCGGTGTGAGAAGTCATGCTGCAGAATTCTACAGTAGACTAGTTTCTGCCAGAACTGGTGCTCCATTTTGGCCCCTAGCACCTCCAAAATGTGTCTAAAAGCTTAAAACGCAGAATGTACAACAAAAACATAACAAAAACACAAAAACACACTATTAGCACTTATATACAAAACAAGAACATAAACTAAAAACAACATAAAAAGCTAAATACTAAAGGATCTAAACATGTCCAAATAGACTTATTTAGCTAAACTAAAAACAAAACTTGAATTAGAACTAAGTAAACTCCTTGTCAATATTAGCAATATGAAAATAATGCCTTATCCCTAGTAATAGCGCAAAAAACTTGTTAGGGTCAAAATGAGTTTGCCATTTGCTAACCACAAGTGTACGGGTCACACAAGTAATACAGATATGAGTAAGAGATCGTTCCCACAAGGATAAGTTTATTTCCATTGCTAAGTATTAACCGATAGCTTACCTAATTCTATTCAAGAACATAAAAATAAGGGAAAACAATTAAACTAAAGACTAAAAAGCGGTAAAGATAATGGTTAGAGTTTAGGGAAATCCTCCTTCACCCTTTACATCAACTAACAACAAGCAATCCTCCTCATAAATATGAATGCAATGATAGGTTAGCTTGAGAATCTACATTAGCTAAACGCTTATGTCTAGGTCATCTAACCATAGTTTCAATTGCCCAACTCACTAAGTGTCCTTGAGAGCTAACACAAAATCTACTCTTTAAGGTCTATTCTCAAATATGTGCTATGCATGGCTGAGAGGTATATTTCTATCCCATTAGCGAATTAACTCATCCTGTCATTGGAATAGAATCGAACATGCATCAATCATACATACGATCTCAAACGTTCATTAGATTTTATCAAATTAACTTAAATATTGGCCAAACACTCAAGAGCATTAAGATCAATATGATTGAATAATATCAAAAATTCACACAAACTCAGAGAAGAACAAATCATTAATATTAATAAAAGGATTCAAAGTCATCCCTAAATAAAGCTCAGCTATACAATGAACATAAGAACGAATTACAAAATACATGTTCAAGAAATGAAGAAGAGAAAAGAGCAAAGGTATGGATTTCGCCATTGAAGCTCAGATCCTCTTCCAAGAGAAAGATGGCTTCCATCCTTAGCTCCCCAAGCTCCATCTCCACCTCCAATGGAGGACCCAGCTGCAGCCTCTAACCCTAAACTACTTAAAACCTAAAACCTAAGAGAGAAAACTCAGAGAGAGCGAGAGAAAGCATGAAAAATAAAATAAATAGGCTCAGCTCGCCGATGTGTGCCACGGCGTGAACATTCCCACGTCGTGGCGTGGAAGGCTGTGTGATAAAACACGGGGTAGGCCGTGTTGCTCTCTGTGTATACGCTGTTGAAACCATCACGCCGTGGCGTGCACATGTTTGCACCGCGGCGTGGACCTCTGGAATGCATTCTTGGCTTCTTTCTTCCAATGCTGGACCTTGGCTTGCATTAATTTTTCTCTTTTGAGCCCTTCCTGCATTAGAGAAAGCACCAAGTTAAATATAATTGTAAATCTACTTAATCAATCAACAAATATGCATAAATTGCTCAAAAACATAAAGGAAGGTCTCAAAATAGAATTCCACAAATATAAGCATAAAACCTTCTAAATATGCATAAGAATAAGGACTAAACATGCCATAAAGCACAAATATAGGGTATAAATAACTGCATTTCATGGAGTTAGTAGCACCCCAATCCTATATTACATGTGTAAACTGCTTGTTGCTTATTGTGCAAGGAATGATGAATGTTTCACAATCTTGCCATTTAGGAGTCATATTTGGTTGGATCAAGGTAGAAACATTTCTTTCCATGCTCACTTTCTCATTTCGTTTCAACCTCCTCTTATGAGTGAATAATTCCTTCAGAAACTTAGCATATTTTGGAATATGCTTTATTGCTTCTAGGAGAAGTATATTGATTTCTACCTTCCGAAAGGTATCGATAATCTTCCTGTCCAATTCAGTTTCAACTATCTTCTCTGATTGAGTCATTCTGTTGGGAAAAGGAAGAGGAGTGTTGAAAGTCAATTTTTCTGTAGAATTTTTCATTAACTTCTTATTTTTCTTCGAATTCTCTATATGTTCTTTATCCTATTGTATTGGATCTTCTGTAAAATTCTAGTTTACTAAATCTAATTTTTCTGCACAATCTTATTGCACAATCTCTGGTTGGAGTTTGGTTTGACCACTGACTTCTTTGCCACTTCTCAAGGTTATGACACTCACATTGATGGAAGTTACAAGTTGACCAATTTGAGTCTTTAAGTTCTGAATGGTGGTCTCGATTCTCTGTTGAAACTGAAGGTTACTGGTTGCTAACAGCTTCACCAAGTCTGCTAAGCTAAGTTCTGAATTGCTACTTTGTTGTATGGGTTATTTCGCTAATTGTTGAAATTATTGTTTGCTCGAGCCTACTATCTTATATTTGGTCTGCTGCTGCTGTTGCTGAAGTTGGCCAAAATTATTGCCATACCATTGATTGGGATGATCTTTCCATCCAGGGTTATATGTGTTAGAATAAGGGTCATACTTTGGCTGCTGCTAGTGTAACACCCTTGTGGGGATGTCACATTTATGAATGCAATAAAATAAAATAAAATAAAACTCCTACCCAAGCTGTAAAACATTTGGTATGTAATTAATATTAGTGGTAAAATTTTTTCCTTTTATACTTATAACATTAAATAAAATAACACGAAACACGAAATATACCAAACATAACCACAATGTAATATACATATGAGTTTTCCTTTAGTACACACATAATTTACAACTACAAGTATTTAACAAAGCAGTAAAAGTTTACATAAAACTAAAACATAGTATTGCCTAAGTGCATCTCGAAAGATTTCTAACCTTCAGATGGATCATCCTCAGAAAGATCATCGAAAAGTTGACATCTTGGAGATCTCACAGCGCTATGGACACGAGTCCGGGCTATTGACTCACTACTGAGCTCACTAGGCACATGGAATATTCCTTGCCAGTAACGCCTAAGAGTCAGAGGCAACTCTAAGTGTAAATATAACATAGTAGTAAATATAACATCTCCATCATACTCTCTACACAGGGACACAGTCAAACGTCCCACGTAGACAACTGTTCCTCTATGATCTATTGGCTCTTCTTCCTCCTCGTACTCACCTTGACCTATTGCTCTCTCCGGATACTTGTATCTCAAGAAATTTTTCTCCTCTTCTTCCTCAAACTCTTTACAGAAATAATATAATAATATTGAGAAAAGATATAGAGAGGTGAGACAATCTACATCACTACCTGCATGGCAATAAAGAAAATGATAGTACAACACATGACAACACAATACATATTAAAATAACACATACCATTATATCATGCATAATATATTAAAGCAATAAATCATACATTTTATCATAGAATATGGTAAGCAGTAAAATGCAGATAATGCATGAACACACACCGACTCATTCCTACTCCATGGAGCTAAACATGGATATCTGAGAGAATGATCCGAATAGAAACTAATAATACTTTATGGCTGCCCAACCAAACTATTGCACTGTCTAACGTCGTGTCTATAGCCCACAGTCCAAATATCGTGTAGTACACAGTCCAACATCGTGCACTACAGGCATAGTACTTAGTAGTCTCCTCAAGATCTCGATTAAGAATAGTGCTCGTCAAGATTATTAGTGTGTTGCCCATTACCACGGCCCAGAAGAGCAACCCACTGTCCCCATGTGGAATTCTTCGCACACTAATGCCTCTAAGTTCATATAATGAACCACACTACGCCTATCACACCAAAACACGGTGTAATTCGTCTCGTCAATCAATCACCAATTATCAACCAAATTGGCACAACACTCTAAGCATGATCTAAAATTACAAAAATACCCTTAATATCCATATTTTATCATAATTATGAAAATACCCTTAGTCACAATATACCAAAATATAGCCTGTCCCGCCTGATAGTGCTATCTCACAACATGTCCGAGTCCACCACTTTGGCCCGATAGTAAAACTCACTGTATCGTTTAATCGCGTAGAAATTTTATCGCATTTTCTCAATCTCATCATTTTCACAAATGTTTTTAAATCGCGTAAAGATATTTTGACATTTTTGAACATCGCGTAATGTTTTTAAATCATTTTCTCAATCGCGTAAGATTTTTAATTCGTTTTCTTAACCGAATAGCTTAAAATTATCATTTTAAATATGTGTAGACTGTATCTAGTACATTTAAAATACGTAGAGTATTTTCCTTGTGTTTTAAATATAGTATGGAATCTTTTCATTTTATTTGTCTGATTTTAGTAAATTTCAGCAGCATTTTACCTGTAAAATCAGTATAAGGTATTTCTAACATTTTTCTCTAAATTCTATTTTATTTTAATATTACCCATCAATTACACTTTGAAACTTACTAACGCACTTCAAAACTTATCGAGTGAGCTCTACGTTAGTATTTTTCAAGCGTTTGATTTATTTCTTACTTAGAATGAATTCTGCTAAGTTAGAATTCTAGAACCAAATTCATTCCTTTTATTTTCTCAATGATTCATTGGAATCAGTTTATTTTGTAAATCCATTACCTAACTTATCTTAGAAAATAAAATGGCATTTGATTATACACTAAATGGCATGTTAGCCATAATTAATCTAAATCATTCTTAATTTGATTATTTTACCTAGATTCTTTAAATCAGTGATTTAAAAAATTGTTAAGAACATTTTGGTTCTCTATTTTCATGAGAAGGTCGTGAGCCTCTTGGTGTTCTTTGGAACACTCATGCAAATCGTTACATGTTATTCACATCCTACTTTAATAAATATACAATTATAAACACATATAACTATAAACACATACAATATACATACAATATATTTTAAAGCTATAAACATGCATAGCAAAAATAAATCACAAATAGGAAAACATTTAAACAATCACACAAATAATAAAAACAATAAAACAACCACACAAATGAATCCTTATGGATTCTTAATACACAATCAAATCCATTTTCCCATCACCACTAAGGGTTGATGAGATTAAATCTCCCTCTTACCTCTTGAAGACAATAATCGGTTAGTCTCCTCCTTCTCTTTAAAATTTCGTATATCCTCTAAACAAATCCCTAAAATTCTTAAACAATTAGTAAAAACACATACAAGGATCAATATTGAAAAACCATGGAACAATCATGGTTAGGAAAATTAAAAATCAAACTTTGAACTAAAGAATCAAAACTTACCCTTTTGAAAGTGAACAAAAGGTTGGATTTTGAACTAGATAGAGTAGGTTTTTGGCAAAACATTGTGAAGGAAAAGTGTTTAGAATATGATTTTGGTTTAAGAAAAGCTAAAAGGTAAAATTATAGAAGATTAGTGGTGCAGTTTGGGTGCTAGGCCGAATAGAAAGAGAGAAAGTGGAAGAGAAAATTTGCTTGGGCTCTTGGTGTTTTTGGAGAGAAAATGAAAGCTTGATTATGATAAGTGTAAAAAGTAAATATTGAGAGACAAAAGGGAGGGGCTGCCATGAGGTGAGTGTGGTGAGGTTGAGTGTTTAATTTGAGTAGGTAAATATCTAATTGTGTTCATATTAGGGTGCACATGGCTTATGTCACTTTGGAGGGTTCAAGAACCATGTAGAACTTAGCCATCTAGCCTCCCAAGGCTGCTGCCCAAAAATGTGTGGCTCTTTAGAATTTTAGGGGCTTAATTGTTTTCAATTTACACCTAATTATATGCTAATTAATTAGGTAATTAGTTAGGTTAAACATCCTATTAACACTTAATCAACATTCTAATCATATAACTAATTAGTTTAATATATTTTAGCATATATTATAATCTTTAAACAATATTAGGATATCTAATTAGCATTTAGATTATAACTAATTAATAACTAAGTTAGTTTACTTAGTTTGCTAATTAAGTAATTAGATTAACCAAATTAGGTTTAATTAGCTACTAACCAAATTCAAGCCACTATGTTTGACTTAATTCTAACCATTGATTTCATCTTTAATTCCTATCCATTAATTAGATCTATGGACAATATTCAAGGCTTGCTAATCAAGTTCACATCCACACCATTGATTTGATCAACGGTTAAGGTTAAAGGTTTTCTAACTAAGTCTTCATCTAACGGTCCATATTAAAGTCCATGCTCCTTTTGTTGACCTATTCCTATTGGTTCAAAATAGTCAAGCCACTTTTGTTGACTTGCTCCCATTGGCTTAGAATTTGTCCAGTCAGAATCGTTAACTATTTTTCCTAAATGCGGGTCCCACAAACTTTTAAAGATTCGTGGTCATTTTGAAGCAGATTTTTACTGTTTTTGAGACAGTAGATACTGTAATATAAAATAATATTATAATAATATAAAATTATTTTATGCACAATTAAATCCTAAAAATTATGAAATTAATATATATCAATCAGAATTGGGTTTAGTAAGATCCTCAGCTCCAATTAATTAAAATAAGATTTTTTTGCCCAGAAAATTATTATTTTCCTAGCTCGGAGCAAATCACATACAACAATCAAATACACTCACGAAACAGTCAAATTTAATTTACTACTCACAGAATTTCACAAAACAGTACATTTAGGACTATATTGTAATTATCACAAAAGTTGGGGTGTTACAACTCTACCCTACTAATAAGAATTTCATCCCCAAAATTCATCATACATCAAAACAAATGAGGGCATTGCTCCTCATCCTATCCTCTAGTTCCCATGTAGCATCTCCTGTTACATCATTCCATATCACCTTCACCAGCTCAATCATCTTCCCTCGAAGTTGTTTCACTCTCCTGTCCTCCATTCTAACAGGAAGTGTTTCATACGTCAAATTATCCTTCAGCTGTACTTCATCCGGCTGTATAACATGAGTTGGATCAGTAATGTATTTCCTCAGCTGAGACACATGGAATACATTATGTAGATTGGATAGAAAAGGCGGTAAAGCTATTTGGTAAGCTACAGGACCAATCCGACGAATAATTTAATAAGGCCCTATGAATTTAGGTGTAAGCTTCTTAGACTTGATAACTCTTCTGACACCAGTCGTAGGCGTAACTCATAAGAATACATGATCACCTTCTTCGAATTCCAGAGGTCATTTCCATTTATTAGCATAGCTCTTCTGTCGGCTCTGAGTCGTTCACATTTTCTCTTGTATCATCTTCACCTTTTCCATAGTCTGCTGCACAAGATCAGGTCCAATAGTTATACTCTCTCCATCCTGATACCAACACAAAGGTGTTCGGCATCGTCGTCCATAAAGAGCTTCATAGGGTGCCATCCCTATGCTCGAGTGAAAACTATTGTTGTAGGCGAATTCTATCAAAGATAGAAATTCATCCCAACTCCCTTGTTGTTCCAACACACAAGCACGCAACGGATCCTCCAACGACTGAATCGTTCTCTCCATCTGACCATCAGTTTGCGGATGATATACAGAACTCAATCACAGTTTAGTTCCCATGGCTTCTTGTAAACTTTGCCAGAGTCTCGACGTAAACCTCAGATCTCTATTAGAAACTATACTTGCAGGTACACCATGAAGTCTAACCACCTCGTCGATGTATATCTGGGTTAAGCGTTCCAACGAATACTTAATATTGATCAGCAAGAAGTGTGCTGACTTCGTAAGCCTATCAACTATAACCAATATAGAATCATGACCCTTCCTCGTCCTTGGCAATCCGGTAGTAAAATCCATCGAGATACTATCCCACTTCCACTCTGAAATAGTCAAAGGTTGTAACATACCAGCAGGCCTTTGATGTTCCATTTTTGCCTTCTGACAGACAAGACAAGACGTCACATGTTCTGCTACATCTCTCTTCATTCTTGGCCACCAAAACATCCGCTTCAAGTCTTGATACATCTTAGTCATCCCCGGATGCATACTCAATTTACTAGTATGAGCTTCATCCAAAATTGCTTTCTTGAGTTCGGGATCATAGGTATACAAACTCTTCCTTCAAATCTTAAGATTCCATCATATCCTTCCTCCACCGTCGCTTTATGACCTTGCTTCAATAATTCCCTTTCATTCTGTAAAAATAAATCCTCATCTTATTTTTCTCGGATTACTTCCATCAAGTCATTCAAAACTACAACTTTACTTAAACGAATCTTTCTAGGTACCAATTCCACTGACAACCAAACATCTCTGAATTGATTAATCAACTCCTCCTCCTTTATCATCATAGTAGAAACACTGACCACCTTTCTGCTCAAGGCATCCGCCACCACATTCGCTTTTCTTGGATGGTATTGAAACTGAAAATCATAGTCCTTCAAAAATTCCAACCATTGCCTCTGTCTCATATTCAATTCCTTTTGATCAAACAAGTATTTTAAGCTCTTGTGATCGCTAAAGACATTGAACATAGCTCCATACAGAAAATGCCTCCACACTTTCAATGCAAAGACAACTGCGGCTAGCTCTAAATTGTGCGTTGGGTAGTTCCTCTCATGAACCTTCAACTGTCTTGAAGCATAAGCCACTACATTCCGATTCTGCATTAACACACATCCTAACCCTTGGTAAGATGCATTACAATACACCTCAAAAGATTTGTTAGGATCTGGTAAAATTAATATTGGTGCAGTCGTCAATCTCTTCTTCAGCTCTTGGAAACTCGCTTCACGTTCCTTTGTCCAATCAAAAGCTTGGCTCTTCCTTGTGAGTTGTGTAAGTGGTCCAACTATCTTGGAAAAACCTTCAATAAATCCGGCTAATCTAACAAAACTTCATACCTCAGTCACTGTCTTAGGCCTTTCCCACTACAAAACAGTCTCCACCTTTGATAGGTCTACCGCAATACCTTCCTTGGAAATCACGTGACCTAGAAAATGAACTTCTTCCAACCAAAACTCGCACTTTGCCAACTTCGCATACAACTTTTTCTCTTTCAAAATCTGGAGAACTATACTGAGATGTTCAACATGCTCTTCTTGACTTCGAGAGTAGATCAGAATGTCATCGATAAAGACAACGACAAATCTGTCTAGGTACGGATAAAAAATCCTATTCATATAGTCCATGAATATTGCAGGAGCATTCGTCACTCCGAATGATATCACTTGATACTCATAATGTCCATAACGAGTTCGGAAAGCTGTTTTAGGTACATCATCAACCTTGACACGAATCTGGTGATAACCTGATCACAAATCTATCTTAGAGAATATAGCGGCTCCCTTCAATTGATCCATCAAGTCATCAATTCTTGGTAGTGGATACTTATTCTTTATAGTAACCTTGTTCAGCTGACGATAATCAACACAAAGACGCAAAGTTCCATCCTTCTTCTTAACTAGTAGTATTGGTGCTCCCTATAGCGAAACACTAGGTCACACAAACTACTTCTCCAATAGTTCCTCTAATTACTTTTTCAACTCTGCCAACTCTGCAGGTGACATTCGGTATGGTGCAATCGAAATAGGACCTGCTCCCGGCACTAAGTCGATAGAGAATTCGATCACCCTTTCCGGTGGTAAACCGGGTACATCGTCAGGAAAAATCTCTAGAAACTCATTAACGACAGGAATAGTGCTCACAACTTTCTCACTCTTGACTTCTAAAGAAGACAACAAGATAAACCCTTGAGCTCCATCCCTCAACAATGACTTGACTTTAACAGCAGTCAAGAATCCATGACTTTCTTCCTTATGAAAAACTATGGTTTTTCTTGCACAATCTATCAGGATATGGTTAGAAGATAACCAATCCATTCCTAGTATTATATCTATCTCAACAAAAGGTAAACAATATACGATCCTTTATAACAATAGGACAGTTCATACATATTTTGGATGTAACAACAGGCTTGGCAGTTGGTGTAGAAATAATCAATTGAAAATTCAGAGAAGACACAGGCAGTTTCAATCATTCCACACAATCATATGCAATAAATGAGTGTGTTGCACCCGAATCATATAGCAAAGTCAGGTGATTACCTTCAACGACACCTTCTCCTTGATCAAGATCTTCAGATTGAGAAGCTTCAGTTCCAATCATCATATATACTCGCCCTCCAGATCGCGGCTGAGTAGCAAGAACATTTCTCACAGCAGGCTTCCTTTCCGGCTGAGTGCAATCCCTAGAAACATGTCTAAGTTTTCTGCAGTTAAAGCATATTGTTCCTCTAATCAGATAATCTGTAGATATATAACCACTCTTCCCACACTAAAAACATGTCGGCGTAAACGCCACATTCTGACCAGCTCAGTTCCCGCTAGAACTTCCCCCAACAAATGGACATTGAGGTTGACTTCCCGATGGTCTTGTGTTTGAATGCATACCTTTGAAGATTTGTTTTAATGATAACAAATGCGAAGTATAAATGAAGATGATAAATAGACCAAGTCCAAGTTTATATTTGATTAGCATTAGGACTTAGGATCTATTGTACGGAGCTTACATTGATATCTCTTTGTTTTTGAAAGAGAAGATAAAACTTGGTTTTAAACTTAGTGTCTTTGAAAACATCTTTTTCAAACCCTTTTTGAACTGAGTTATTCGAATAGAGCTTAGCCTATTCGAATAAACATCCCCTCGTGATTTGTTTTCTAAAAGGTGTTATTTGAATAACTACCCTGTTATTCGAATAACTAAGGTTTTCCAGAACACTGTTTTTAAGTAGCTATTCGAATAAACTATCCTTTATTCGAATAAATGAGGTTTTTCAGAACCGTGTTTTAAGTGAGTTACTCGAATAACTCATATGTTATTCGAATAAATCTTTCTGTCTGAACTATTTTTAAACTATGTTATTCGAATAGATAAGCTATTATTCGAATAACCCCTTGTTTTTAGAACTCTGGTTTTAACAGAGTTATTCGAATAACATATTGGTTATTCGAATAACCCATTTCAAATGAGTTTTTAAATTGGTTTCAGGAACAGTATTATTCGAATAACCTGTTTAGTTATTCGAATAAATACGTTTGAATACGGAGTCTGATATGGAAACTTTCATACGCTTTGATTTCAGTTAATTTGTTTTAAATGCTATTAATTATACCTAAATGGCTATCTCTGTGTTTTTCCCTATAAATAGCAAACTTGGGTCACGTTTTTCTTTGCCCATAACTCTGAATTATTTTCTGAAAGCTCTAATCTGTGAAAACTATTTTTTACGCTCTTTTTGTTTAAAAACTTTGAGATATTTCTGTGAGAGCTCCATTAGCACTTCAATTTGTATTACTTACTCTGAGTGAGAGTTTCTCTTCATCTATTTTCTAATATTCTGTATCGAGGGTGAGATATCCCTCAAGGTTTGTATAAGGGTGAGGCATCCCTGCAGGCTGAGACTTTAGCACAAGGATAGAGTGTCCCTGTATGTGAAAAGTGCTCTATTTTGTAACGGTAGCAAGCACCTATTGAAGCTTGTATACTTAGTGAAAAATCTCGGCTTTCGAGGACTGGACGTAGACCACAAGTGGGTTAGTGGTCGAACCAGGATAAATATTGTGCCTGCTTATCTGTTCCCTAATCTCTTTGTTTTATGCAATTTAATTTACTGCACATTTATTTATCGCTGCTCTTTATTGTTTCTTTTCTTCTTCTCGCTCCTTCTGTGAATTTATTTATTAAGTTCTTAATATTTGATTTAATTGAAAAGAGGTTTTGCAAAAAAGTTTTATACTCAATTCATCCCCCCTCATGAGTACTGGAAGCCACTTGGTAACAAGTGATATCAGAGCTAAACTCTTGTATAAAGAGCTTAGCAGCTTCAAGAGAATATGGCTTCTTCAAATGGTTTTTCAGAAGGATCTTCCATAAACCGACCACCCTTTTTCAATGGGGATGGTTACGCATATTGGAAGGAAAGAATGAAAATCTTCATCGAAGCTATTGATCTAGATGTTTGGGATCTTTGTAAAACGGTGCTTTTATACCCACACATGAGGTCGATGGCGTAAGGACCGAAACACCATGAAATAAATGGTCGATGAAGACAAAAGGAAAGTTCAATTTAACTTAAAAGCCAAAAATATTATTACTACTGCTTTGGGATATGATGAGTTTTTTAGAATTTCAAATTGCAAAACTGCTAAAGAAATGTGGGATACTTTGTAAGTTACCCATGAGGGTACTAGTGAAGTTAAGAGGTCGAGAATAAATTCTCTAACTCGTAAATATGAATTATTCAGAGTGAACCAAGGAGAAAGCATTCAGGAAATGCAAAAGAGGTTCACCTACATAGTTAATCATCTTGCATCTTTAGGCAAAAGTTTTTCTAACAAAGATTTGATTAACAAAGTTTTGAGATGTCTTAGCAGGATTTGGCAACCCAAAGTGACAGCAATATCAAAATCAAGGGATTTGTCCACAATGACTTTAGCTACCCTCTTTGGAAAACTTCATGAGCACGAATTGAAACTGAGCAGATTAAGCCAAAGCGAAGAGAACGATAAAAAGAAAAAGGAGATAGCGCTCAAAGCCACTTCATCAACATTCGAAAATGATGATGAAGAAAATGAAGAAAGTTTAGAGAATATCGAGGTAAGTGAAGAAAATCTAAGTTTGCTAGTTAAAAAGTTTAGTAAATTTCTCAGGAAAAAGGGAATGCAAAGAAGACCTCCCTTCCTTCTGAAAAAGACACATTTCAAAGGCAAAGGAGCTTCATCGACTCTAACTTGCTATGAATGTGGCAAACTTAGTCACATGAAAATGGAGTGCCCAGTTTATCAAAAGAAGAAGGAGAAATTTGAAAAGAAGCCTTTCAAGGAAAGAAAAAGAAGAAAAGCCTACATAGCGTGGGATGAAAACGACATGGACTCAACTGACAGATCAGATAGCGAAGAAGCTCAACTGTGTCTCATGGCAAAAGGAGATGAAGAAGAAAGCAAAAATGAGGTAAGTTCTAATACTACTTTATTGCCTTCTTACGATGAGTTACAAGATGCTTTTGAGGAACTACATGAAGAATCTTTAAAATTCACAAAAATTATCTCTTCCTCTAAGAAAATAATTTCTTCTTTAGAAAATCAAATTCTTATTTTAAATAAAGAAATAGAAGAATTAAAAATTGAAAACGAAATCTTAGGAATCATTGATGCATGCACAATTCATTCTTCACATGATTCTACTTCTTCATCTTGTTCTTCATGTCATATACTTGAAAAAGAAATCGAAGACCTAAAGAACACTCTTTCTAAATTCACCTTTGGAAGGGATAACTTAAATATTTTGTTAGGAAGACAAAGAGTGGTTTTTCAAAAAGCCGGGATAGGTTATAACCCGAAAAATCAACAAAAACTCTATAAAAATTTATTTTGCATTCTAGTGTCTCAAGTAGTCCTTTTATTAAATGCTTTTACTGTGGAAGAAAAGGATATAGTGCTTCAACATGTAATGCAAGGAAAAACATAAATACAAAAGTTGGAACAAAAATGGTTTGGGTTCCCAAGGGTACTATACCCAAAACTGACACACAAGGACCCAAGAAAGTTTGGGTACCAAAAGTTAAAAAATAAACTTGTGTTGTAAGTGTGCTTGAAAGTTAGGAGCTCAAATTGGTATCTCAATAGCGGCTGCTCTAAGCACATGACCGGGGATGACTCAAAATTCACCATGCTTATTCTCAAGAATCATGGACACGTCACTTATGGCAATAACAACAAGGGAAAAATTCTTGAAATCGGCAAAGTCGGTAAGAACCCTAACTCCTCTGTAGAAAATGTACTGCTTGTTGAAGGTTTGAAACATAACTTGCTTAGTATTAGCCAATTATGTGATAAAGGAAATAAAGTTATATTTGATTCAAACTGTTGCATAATTGAAGATAAAAATGACAAGCATGTTAAATTCATTGGTCACAGAGTAAACAACATCTATATGATTAGTCTTGATGATATATCTTCAAATGATGTGAAATGCCTTTTAAGTAAGAATGATGATTCATGGCTATGACATAGGAGAATTGCACACATTCACATGGACCACTTAAAGAAATTGGTCTCTAAAGAGCTAGTAATTGGACTACCCAAACTTAATTTTATAAAAGATAAGTTATCTGATGCATGTCAAAAGGGTAAACAAATAAAGGTCTCTTTTAAAGCAAAAAATATAGTTTCAACTACTAGACCTTTACAACTTTTGCACATGGATCTGTTTGGACCTTCTAGAACTATGAGCTTTGGTGGGAATTACTATGCTTTAGTGATTGTGGATGATTTTTCTAGGTTTACATGGACTTTATTTCTTGCAAATAAAAATAATGCATTTCTAGCTTTTAAAAGACTTGCCAAAGTTATTCAAAATGAAAAAGGTTTTCAAATCTCTTCTATAAGAAGTGATCATGGTGGCGAATTTGAAAACAATGTTTTTGAAAATTACTGTGATGAACATGGCATTAATCATAATTTCTCTACCCCTAGAACTCCGCAACAAAACAGAGTTGTAGAAAGGAAAAACCGTTCTTTAGAAGAAATGGCGAGAACTATGCTTAATGGGGCTGCTCTTCCTAAATACTTTTAGGCGGATGCTGTAAGTACAGGTTGTTATGTAATGAACCGGGCCCTTATAAGGCCTATTTTAAAGAAAACGCCATATGAGTTGTATAAGGGAAGAAAGTCAAATGTCTCACACTTTCATGTTTTTGGTTGCAAATGTTTTGTTTTAAATAATGGAAAAGATAATTTAGGCAAGTTTGATGCTAAGTCTGATGAAAGTATATTTCTTGGCTAGTCAAATCATAGTAAAGCTTTTCGTATATATAATAAGAGAACTATGACCATTGAAGAATCTATACACGTTGCATTTGATGAAACTAACCCAAATGGATCGAGAAAGGATCTTGTTGTTTATGATGTTGCAGAAATCTTGGCAGAAACACATTTGGACAGTAAAGAAAAGGAAATCAAGAAGAAAGAGGATGAACGAAGACAAGAAGATTCGCAAGCTTTGGAACTTCCTAAAGAATAGCGAACTTCAAAATATCACTCCCTTGATCAGATTATTGGTGATGTATCTAAAGGTGTAAGTACTCGTAACTCACTTAGAAATACTTGTAATCACCTAGCGTTTGTTTCTCAAATTGAACCTAAGGATTTAATTGAAGCTTTTGATGATGAACATTGGATCTTAGCTATGCATGAGGAATTAAATCAGTTTGAAAGAAATCAAGTTTGGGAATTAGTTGCTAGACCTAATAATCACCCTATAATTAGAACTAAATGGGTTTTTAGAAACAAACTTGATGAAAATGGGTTAATAACTAGAAACAAAGCTAGATTGGTTGCTAAAGGGTATAATCAAGAAGAAGGAATAGATTATGAAGAAACCTATGCACCTGTAGCTAGACTAGAAGCTATTAGAATGTTACTTGCTTATGCTTGCATCATGGATTTCAAATTATATCAAATGGATGTCAAGAGTGCTTTTCTAAATGGTTTTATTCAAGAGGAGGTATACGTTGAACAACCTCCAGGCTTTGAAAATCATGAACTGCCCAACCATGTTTTTAAACTTAAAAAGGCTTTATATGGTTTAAAGCAAGCTCCTAGAGCTTGGTATGAAAGGTTGAGTAAGTTTCTTATGGAAAATGGTTTTTCAAGAGAAAAAGTCGATACTACTCTTTTTATTAAAAATAAAAAGCATGACATTCTTCTTGTGCAAGTATATGTGGATGATATTACCTTCGGTGCTACTAATGAATCCCTTTGCAAAGAATTTGCTAAGTCAATGCAGAATGAATTTGAAATGTCAATGATGGAAGAATTGAATTTCTTTCTCGAACTTCAAATCAAACAAACGAACGAAGGGACTTTCATAAGTCAAACAAAATACTGCAAGGAATTGCTCAAGAGATTCGAAATGGAAAACGCTAAACACATGGCCACTCCGATGGGCACGTCTTGCTACTTGGACAAAGATGAAGGAGGTAAATCAGTAGAAATAACGAAATATAGAGGTATAATTGGATCTCTCCTTTATCTTACTGCTAAGAGGCCATATATTATGTTTAGTGTATGCATATGTGCTAGATATCAGGCAAACCCTAAGGAATCTCACTTAAGTGCTGTTAAACGTATAATGAAATACCTAGTAGGCACTTCACAAATGGGCTTGTGGTACCCTAAGGGTGCCTCTTGTAGCCTAATAGGCTATTCTGACTCTGATTTTGCTGGATGCAAATTGGACAGAAAAGTACTAGTGGGACATGTCACTTGCTTGGTAGTTCTTTAGTTTCTTGGCATAGTAAGAAACAAAATAGCGTGGCTTTGTTTACCGCTGAGGCTGAATATGTTGCAGCCGGGAGTTGCTGCGCTCAAATCCTGTGGATAAAGCAACAACTCTTAGACTACGGTCTTCAGCTTGATCACATCCCGATAAGATGTGATAACACTAGTGCAATAAATATCTCTAAGAATCCCATACTGCATTCCAGAACACAGCATATAGAGATAAGACATCACTTTATCAGAGATCATGTACAAAAAGGGGATTGCATTCTTGAGTTTGTTGAAACATCTACGCAACTTGCAGATATCTTTACTAAACCCTTAGCAAAAGAAGCATTCTTTTATATTCGAGGAGAATTGGGCATAATTGATCAATCAAATATTTAAAAATCACTTGTTGCTGAATATTATCATGAATACATGCTTTCAATTTCATAAACGCATATCTTTTCTATGCTTCTATGTTAGTTTTATTCGAATAAGCAAAGCTTTATTCGAATAAGCTCCTTTACTGCTTGTTAAAATGTGTGTTGAACATCAGCCTTATTCGAATAGAACTCATTTTATTCGAATAAACTAATTCCCCTGTTAATTCCTGTGTATTTTTCTTCTCTGTTTATTCGAATAACACCCTCTCTATTCGAATAACCAGAAGCCTTCGTCTCTCAGTGTTTCTTTCTGCCCTCTGTTTATTCGAATAAGTCCCTCTTTATTCGAATAACCAGACTCCTTCTTTTATCAGGTTCTGGTCTTGGCCTCTGTCTATTCGAATAGACCCCAAGTTATTCGAATAACCTGAACCTATTTCTATTTGTGTTGACTGATTGGCCTCAGTCTATTTGAATAACTCCCATAGTTATTCGAATAAACTATGTTAGCTAGCCAAAACGTTTGGCTTTTCCAGTTGTTTTATTCGAATAGAATCCTTCCTATTCGAATAAACCCTAGCAGCCACACCATTTCAGTTTCCTGCATGCCTGTCTGTTCAGCTTTCCAGCAAGGTTTATTCGAATAAACCTCAGTTTATTCGAATAAACACGGGTTTCCTTTAAATAACCCCCTGTGCGCCCAAAACGTTTTCACCATCCATCTTCTCTGCTCTTCACGTCTCCTTAGCTTCTACCTCTCAAACCTTTTTTCACCCTCTGCGTCTTTTTCACTCTCTCTCACCTTCCTCCTCCAGCAAGCGTCCTCACACAAAGAATGCTCCAGGCACCAACCCTCTTGATCTGAGAAGGCTCTCCTCCAACGAAGAGCATCGTGCACGCTTCATCTTATACTTCTGGGAGTGAAACTTGGTTCAACCCAAGTACCTGGACCTCTCTTTCTTCCAGCAGCATCGCAGCTTCGACTTCCTAACCCTGTTGCAAAACCAGGGAGTTCTTCAGCTTTGCTCTTACCGAACCACCATCTATCCAGCTCTGGTGAAGATGTTCTTCTGCAATCTGACTTTCGATGGTCAGAATCTCCTCTCTGAGGTATGTGATCAGAACGTTGTGATCACACCGCTGGACTGTTTGACTTTGTTCGGGCTGCAGTTCTCTGGCGCCCTTGTTGAAGATGATTACACCCCGTTTCTCGAAGAGTTCAACAAACTTCAGGCGGTTGAAGACTTGCTGAAACCTGGCCTAGCCCTGCCTGACAAGGGTCTCAAAGGTGGAATGCTGAAGAGCCAAGACAGGCTTCTACATTACGCCTACGCTCACATCCTGGCTCCTCGCGGTGGAAACTATGCCTATCTCAGCGAGGAAGATGTCTTCATGCTATGGTTTCTGAAGAATGGCCATCAAATCAACTGGCCTGTGTTCATCATGAGACACATGATGAGGGCCAAGGGCAAGGAGAAATCTGACTTGCCTTATGGCATTCTCGTCACTACCTTGCTAAGCAAGTATCCTCAGGTCTTGGAGACTGAGTGAGCCATTTCTCTAACGCACCACAACGTCTTTGGAGCTCACACCCTACGGAAAATGAAGATGATCCAAACCGATGAAGGCTGGGTGTACCCAGATGAGGTTGCTGAGGACGAGCTTGATCCTGCTAATGCCCCTGCTGATGCCCTTGCTGCTGCTCCTGCTCCTGTCACTTTGGAACAGATCATGGCCACCTTGCAGGATAACCGAGCTTACATGGAACATACCTTCTCTATTCTGTTTGATAGAATAGAAAGCGTTGAGCGTGAGGTTGCTGCCCTTTGATCTGCTTCACCTGCTCCTGCACCAGCTTCTTTATCACCACCTCCGAATGCTTACTTCTAGGAACATTAGTTTTTAGGCTATCTATTTTTGGCTTCATGTTATTTATTCTCTGGCTTGTGTAATTGACTCTCTTTATTATTAATGCATAAATAATATTTCCTGTTGATCTTTTGATATAAGTATATTTACTTTTATGCATTCTTACTTTGATATATGGGACTTACCCTCCTTTTTGCTTATGACAAAAGGGGGAGAAATATCTGATCTTTTGACGGTAATTAAGAAAAGACAGGTAAACTTTAAAATGAGATTGGATTCAAATTGAAAGAGGGAGCTGCACACATATCTGATATATATTACCTCTTATAATTAAAGAGGGGGAGTAAGCTTTTATACCTTTTGTGAATTCCAATTACATGCATTAACGCTTTTCTCATTGCTAGTCTCATTGATAGTTTGTCATCATCAAAAAGGGAGAGAATGTGTTCGGATGCATACCTTTGAAGATTTGTTTTGATGATAACAAATGCGAAGTATAAATGAAGATGATAAATAAACTAAGTCCAAGTTTATATTTGATTAGCATTAGGACTTAGGATCTATTGCACGGAGCTCACATTGATATCTCTTTGTTTTTGAAAGAGAAGATAAAACTTGGTTTTAAACTTAGTATCTTTGAAAACATCTTTTTCAAATCCTTTTTGAACTGAGTTATTCGAATAGAGCTTAGCCTATTCAAATAAACATCCCTCGTGGTTTGTTTTCGAAAAGTGTTATTCGAATAACTACCTTG
Organism: Ormosia semicastrata; assembly: GCA_029884595.1. Classification (NCBI taxonomy): domain Eukaryota; kingdom Viridiplantae; phylum Streptophyta; class Magnoliopsida; order Fabales; family Fabaceae; genus Ormosia; species Ormosia semicastrata. The sequence continues at coordinate 2,131,365 of JAQQTO010000040.1, forward strand.
TTATTCGAATAACTAAGGTTTTCCAGAACACTATTTTTAAGTAGCTATTCGAATAAACTATCCTTTATTCGAATAAATGAGGTTTTTCATAACCGTATTTTAAGTGAGTTATTCAAATAACTCATACGTTATTCGAATAAATTTTCTTTCGAACTACTTTTAAACTATGTTATTCGAATAGATAAGCTATTATTCGAATAACGCCTTATTTTTAGAACTCTGGTTTTAACAGAGTTATTCAAATAACATATTGGTTATTCGAATAACCCATTTCAAATGAGTTTTTAAATTGGTTTCAGAAACAGTATTATTCAAATAACCTGTTTAGTTATTCAAATAAACACGTTTGAATACGGAGTCCGATATGGAAACTTTCATACGCTTTGATTTCAGTTAATTTGTTTTAAATGCTATTAATTATACCTAAACGGCTATCTCTGTGTTTTTCCCTATAAATAGCAAACTTGGCTCACATTTTTCTTTGCCCATAACTCTGAATTATTTTCTGAAAGCTCTAATATGTGAAAACTATTTTCTACGCTCTTTTTGTTTAAAAACTTTGAGATATTTCTGTGAGAGCTCCATTAGCACTTCAATTTGTATTACTTACTCTGAGTGAGAGTTTCTCTTCATCTATTTTCTGATATTCTGTATCAAGGGTGAGGTATCCCTCAAGCTTTGTATAAGGGTGAGGCATCCCTGCAGGCTGAGACTTTAGCACAAGGGTAGAGTGTCCCTGTGTGTGAAAAGTGCTTTATTTTGTAATAGTAGCAGGCACCTATTGAAGCTTGTATACTTAGTGAAAAATCTCGGCTTTCGAGGACTGGATGTAGACCACAAGTGGGTTAGTGGTTGAACTAGGATAAATATTGTGCCTGCTTCTCTGTTCCCTAATCTCTTTATTTTATAAAATTTAATTTACTGCACATTTATTTATCGCTGCTCTTTATTGTTTCTTTTTTTTTTCTCGCTCCTTCTGTGAATTTATTTATTAAGTTCTTAATATTTGATTTAATTGAAAAGAGGTTTTGCGAAAAAGTTTTATACTCAATTCACCCCTCCTCTTGAGTACTGGAAGCCACTTGGTAACAGTTCTTGCATAAGGTTTTCGCTGAAACTAATTATTACTGCTACTACCTCCCCTTTCGAACCTAGTCGGTCCAAAATTACGATTTCTCAGATCTCAGGACGGCTCCAACTCTTCAAGTCATCGAAAAGTATCCATCAGAATAGGAAATTCTCTCATCCTCATTGGTAGCACTGCACGCCTCAGTTCTACCCTTAATCCATCTTCAAACTTTTGGCACTTCCATACCTCATCTGGTCGGATTTGGAAATACCTTAAGAATTGCGACATGCTTTCAAACTTAGAAGCATATTCTCCAACAGTCATATTCCCTTGCCGTAGACCAAGAAATTCCATCTCCTTGGCATGTCGGGCAGTACCAGGAAAGTACTTCTCCAAAAATACTTCGCAAAACGCCTCCCATGTAATCTCAGTCCCTTCAGCTTGCAATAATTGGCAGGTATTTCTCCACCAATTCTCAGCATCTCCTCTCAACATAAAAGCAGCATATGTTACCTTCCTATTCTCTGCGCACCCCATTCCTTCAAATACTCTTTCCAAGTCTTGAATCTAAAGACTCGCCTTCTCGGGGTCAAACTCGCCTCTAAACTGTGGCGGGTTGTTGCGCCTAAACTCAGACAAATTTAGAGCATTAGTAGTCGCATCTTGCTGTTGAGCTGCTCATTGACTTTGCTGGGTAATCACTTCAGCCATTCGCTGCGTAGCTTCTACAGTTGCAATCATTGGATCCACATCACGCTCCACATTTGCACGTGTTCTTCTTCCTCTAGACATCCACTTTCTTCAACAAGACAACACAATGTCAGATGTAACCTTTCAGAAACAAATCACAGAAAATCACACAACACAAGCAAAAACAGACCTAACCACAACCCCAAAAGACTCTAACTTGGGCTCTGATACCAACTAATGTAACACTCTTATGGGGATGTCACATTTATGAATGCAATAAAATAAAATAAAATAAAACTCTTACCTAAGTTGTAAAACATTTGGTACGTAATTAATATTAGTGGTAACATTTTTTCCTTTTATACTTATAACATTAAATAAAATAACATGAAACACGAAATATACCAAACATAACCACAATGTAATATACATATGAGTTTTCGTTTAGTACACACATAATTTACAACTACAAGTATTTAACAAAGCAGTAAAAAGTTGACATAAAACTAAAACATAGTATTGCCTAAGTGCATCTCGAAAGATTTCTAACCCTCTGATGGATCATCCTCAGAAAGATCATCGAAAAGTTGACATCTTGGAGATCTCACAGGGCTACGGACACGAGTCCGGGCTGTTGACTCACTACTGAGCTCACTAGGCGCATGGAATATTCCTTGCCAGTAACGCCTAAGAGTCAGAGGCAACTCCAAGTGTAAATATAACATAGTAGTAAATATGACATCTCCATCATACTCTCTACACAGGGACACAATCAAACGTCCCATGTAGACAACTGTTCCTCTATCTACTCGTATATGCCAGGCCTCAGAACCTCCGTGAAACTCCAGTCTCATAAACCCGAAAAATCCTGGCAACGCCTTGATCTCAAGATCAGTCTTGATGGTAAAGATGATCTACTGGCTCTTCTTCCTCGTACAGCTCACCCGGCTGTCGCTCGTCCGGATACTGTATCTCAAGAGGCTGTTCCTCTTCTTCCTCAAACTCTTTACGAAAATAATATAATAATATCGAGAAAACATATAGAGAGGTGAGACAATCTACATCACTACCCGCATGGCAATAAAGAAAACGACAGTACAACACATGACAATACAATACATATTAAAATAACACATACCATTATATCATGCATAATATATTAAAGCAATAAATCATATATTTTATCACAGATTATGGTAAGTAGTAAAATGCAGATAATGCATGAACACACACCGACTCATTCCTACTCCATGGAGCTAAACACGGATATCTGAGAGAATGATCCAAATAGAAACTAATAATACTTTATGGCTGCCCAACCAAACTATTGCACTGTCTAACGTCGTGTCTATAGCCCACAGTCCAAATATCGTGTAGTAGTACACAGTCCAACATCGTGCACTACAGGCATAGTACTTAGTAGTCTCCTCAAGATCTTGATTAAGAATAGTGCTTGTCAAGATTATTAGTGTGTTGCCCGTTATCACAGCCTAGAGGAGCAACCCACTATCCCCATGTGGAATTCTCCGCACACTAATGCCTCCAAGTTCATATAATGAACCACACTACGCCTATCACACCAAAACACGGTGTAATTCGTCTCGTCAATCAATCACCAATTATCAACCAAATTGGCACAACACTCTAAGCATGATCTAAAATTACAAAAATACCCTTAATATCCATATTTTATCATAATTACAAAAATGCCCTTAGTCATAATATACCAAAATATAGCCTGTCCCACCTGATAGTACTATCTCACAACATGTCCGGGTCCACCACTTTGGCCCGACAGTAAAACTCACTGTATTGTTTAATCGCATAGAAATTTTATCGCATTTTCACAAATGTTTTTAAATCGCGTAAAGAATTTTGACATTTTTGAACATCGCGTAATGTTTTTAAATCATTTTCTCAATTGCTTAAGATTTTTAATTCGTTTTCTTAACTGAATAGCTTAAAATTATCATTTTAAATATGTATAGACTATATCTAGTACATTTAAAATACGTAGAGTATTTTCCTTGTGTTTTAAATATAGTATAGAATCTTTTCATTTTATTCGTCTGATTTTAGTAAATTTCGGCAGCATTTTGCCTGTAAAATCAGTATAAGGTATTTCTAACATTTTCCTCTAAATTTTGTTTTATTTTAATATTACCCATCAGTTACACTTTGAAACTTACTAACGCGCTTCAAAACTTATCGAGTGAGCTCTACGTTAGTATTTTTCAAGCGTTTGATTTATTTCTTACTTAGAATGAATTCTGCTAAGTTAGAATTCTAGAACCAAATTCATTCCTTTTATTTTCTCAAAGATTCATTGGAATCAGTTTATTTTGTAAATCCATTACCTAACCTATCTTAGAAAATAAAATGGCATTTAATTATACACTAAATGGCATGTTGGCCATAATTAATCTAAATCATTCTTAATTTGATTATTTTACCTAGATTCTTTAAATCAGTGATTTAGAAAATTGTTGAGAACATATTGGTTCTCTGTTTTCATGAGAAGGCCGTGACCCTTTTGGTGTTCTTTGGAACACTCATGCAAATCGTTACATGTTATTCACATCCTATTTTAATAAATATTCAATTATAAACAATATAACTGTAAACACAAACAATATACATACAATATATTTTAAAGCTATAAACATGCATAGCAAAAGTAAATCACAAATAGGAAAGCATTTAAACAATCACACAAATAATAAAAATAATAAAACAACCACACAAATGAATCCTTATGGATTCTTAATACACAATCAAATCTATTTTTCCATCACCACTTAGGGTTAATGAGATTAAATCTCTCTCTTAACTCTTGAAGACAATAATCGGTTAGTCTCCTCCTTCTCTTTAAAATTTCGTATATTCTCTAAACAAATCGCTAAAATTCTTAAACAAATAGTAAAAACACATACAGGGATCAATATTGAAAAACCATGGAACAATCATGGTTAGGAAAATTAAAAATCAAACTTTGAACCAAAGAATCAAAACTTACCCTTTTGAAAGTGAATAAAAGGTTGGATTTTGAACTAGATAGAGTAGGTTTTTGGCAAAACCTTGTGAAGGAAAAGTGTTTAGAATATGATTTGGGTTTAAGAAAAGCTAAGAGGTAAAATTATAGAAGATTGGTGGTGTGGTTTGGGTGCTTGGCCAAATAGAGAGAGAGAAAGTGGAAGAGAAAATTTGCTTGGGTTCTTGGTGTTTTTAGAGAGAAAATGAAAGCTTGATTATGATAAGTGTAAAAAGTAAATATTGAGAGACAAAAGGGAGGGGCTGCCGTGAGGTGAGTGTGGTGAGGTTGCGTGTTTAATTTGAGTAGGTAAATATCCAATTGTGTTCACATTAGGGTGCACATGGCTTATGTCACTTTGGAGGGTTCAAGAACCATGTAGAACTTAGCCATCTAGCCTCCCAAGGTTGCTGCCCAAAACCGTGTGGCTCTTTAGGATTTTAGGGGCTTAATTGTTTTCAATTTACACCTAATTACTTGCTAATTAATTAGGTAATTAGTTAGGTTAAACATCCTATTAACACTTAATCAACATTCTAATCATATAACTAATTAGTTTAATATATTTTAGCATATATTATAATCTTTAAACAATATTAGGATATCTAATTAGCATTTAGATTATAACTAATTAATAACTAAGTTAGTTTACTTAGTTTGCTAATTAAGTAATTAGATTAACCAAATTAGGTTTAATTAGCTACTAACCAAATTCAAGCCACTATGTTTGACTTAATTCTAACCATTGATTTCATCTTTAATTCCTATCCATTGATTAGATCTATGGCCAATATTCAAGGCTTGCTAATCAAGTTCACATCCACACCATTGATTTGATCAACGGTTAAGGTTAAAGGCTTCCTAACTAAGTCTTCATCCAACGGTTCATATTAAAGTCCATGCTCCTTTTGTTGACCTATTCCTATTGGTTCAAAATAGTCAAGCCACTTTCATTGACTTGCTCCCATTGGCTTAGAATTTGTCCAGTCAGAATCGTTGACTATTTTTCCTAAACGCGAGTCCCATAGACTTTTAAAGATCCGTGGTCATTTTGAAGCGATTTCTCTTTTTTTTAAGACAAGAGGTATTGTAATATAAAATAATATTATAATAATATAAAATTATGTTATTACACAGTTAAATCCTAAAAATTATGAAATTAATATATATATCAATTAGAATTGGGTTTTGTAAGATCCCCTAGCTCTAATTAATTAAAATAAGATTTTTTCGGCCAAAAAATTATTATTTCCCTGACTCTGAGCAAATCACATACAACAATTGAATACACTCACGAAATAGTCAAATTTAATTTACTACTCATAGAATTTCACAAAACAGTACATTTAGGACTATGTTGTAATTATCCCAAAAGTTGGGGTGTTACAGGTAGTATGGTCTGCTAAGAAAGATTCCAGCCACTGCTTCACTACTTTCTTGGAGTGCAGGACACTGGTCCGTTGGGTGATCTGGTAAGGAGCAGATTCCACAAAGTTTTGTTGGGGACTGAATTTGTTTTTGTCCCAATGCTAGTTGCCTAACCAGAGAAGTCAGCTCCTCTAATTTGTTCTCAATTCTCTATTGATCAACATCAAAAACCCTTACTTCATTGACTCCTCTAGTTGAGGTAATGAATCGTGTGCTAAATTGTTTTGCATTTGATGTCATGTTCACTATTAAATCTCTTATTGCAGTAAGGGTTTTGTCTGCTAAAGCTCTTCCAGAGGAAGCATCTACCATGCTTCTATCCATGGGTAAAAGTCCCTCATAGAAATACTGTATTAGCAATTCGTCACTGATCTGGTGATTACGATAGCTTGTACACAACTTCTTGAATCTCTCCCAGTACTCATGCAGAGTTTCTCTTTATATCTGCCTTATGCCACATATATCCTTCCTATTGGCAATAGCTCTGGAAGCAGGAAATTTTTTTTCTAGGAATAGTCTTTTTATATCTTTCCAAGTTGTTATGGCAGCAGCTGCAAGTAATACAACTAATCCTTAGCTACTCCATCTAATGAGAAAGGAAAAGCTCTTAATTTGATGTGATATTCGGGAATGCCTTGTGGTTTCATGGTGGAGCACACCGCACAGAACTCCTTCAAGTGATTATGGGGATCCTCACCTGTAAGTCCATGAAAATTTGGCAGCAAGTGTATCAATCCAGATTTCAATTCAAAATTAGCATCTAAATCAGGATATTGAATGCATAAAAATTGGTAATTCTCATCAGGTGTAGCTAGTTCCTTAAGAGTCCTATTATCCATATTATCAGCCATGTTTGCAGTGTTATTTGTATTCTCACGTTCAATTTCAGTTTCAATATTATCAGCCATAGTTGCAGTGCTACTTATATTCTCAAGTTCAGTTTTAATTTCAAAATTTATCTTTTCTCTATGCCTACGAGCTCTATTAAGTGTATGTAAGGTCCTCTCAACATCAAGGTCAATGTCAAACAAAGGATTACTAGAAGACCTGGTCATAAAACATGCAAAAGAGCATAAACGCAAAATATGCAAAATGGACTACACAACACGAAAATTCTGCCAAAATAACACTACTTACTTTACCTACATGATTTTAAAAATTATAAGACCACCACAGGGTGAAAACTACTCAAAATAGGAAAAGTGGTCTAAAAGACAAAATTTGGCCAAAATAGGGTGGACCTCACTAAGACAGTGAGCCTTGTAGAACACACTATTTTCCTTCAACTGACCAATTTTCAGCCTAATCTGAAATATTTTGTCCGTACAAAAATCGACTTAGAAGCATAAATTGAGTTAGAAACTACCTGAAACAAGGAAAACATGGATTAGTGAAGGCGTAGTTGCTAATTATACTCCTTATATGATTGATTAAACTTAGATTGATCCCTGACAATGGACCCAAAATTTAATAGTTGTTGAGACTATCAAATTAAATTAATTTATAAATCGATTTACCAAAGTACTTGTAGTGTAAGGCACAACCAGGTTGAGCCCTTGGATCACTTTAATCAAGCAATCAAATTAAGACGTTAACAGAGGAAAAAAAGAGGTTCCAAAATTAATTGACAAAAAATAATTAAAAATTATAAACAGAATTAAGTAAACAACTAATCCAAGGAAATCAACTAATCTTGAATTTAATCTATCATTGATCACTACGAATCCATTCAATTGCTAAACAAATTCTTGGTCTTAGATCACATCAAGAAGCCTTAAGATGATCCATGAATTCTCTACTAGATAAGCATCTAGAATTTAATTAATCAATGTTAAATGAATTAAGTACCCATCTAATCCTAAATTAATCTAAAACATATAATTCAACCAAGCTTAATAAACAACATCCAAGAAGTTTTTGATGCATTGTTTAGTCTCTGTAATCCTTATTAAACATATGGTAATTATGCAATTATCACATCAACATCCAAATCAAATTAAGTAATTTAATTCAGATTTAATAAAATCAAAGAAGAACTTGATTAGCAAGTAAAAGATAAACTTGATCAACAAGTAAAAGAGAAACTTAATTAGTAATTAAATTTAAAACAATCAAAACATGTTCTCAGAATTAAATATCATGATTGTCAGTCCCTAGGATTGATTTAAAAGCATCTAGCCCTCCATGGATGGAAAGGAAAATAGAAAAGAAAGAAAACTAGAGAAAAAGGGGAAGAAGAAAGATGAAGAGAGAAAGTGCAAGTAAGAGCGGCTAAGAGAAAATTAGGGTTTAGTTTTGTGGTTGCTGTTTCTTCTTAAATAACTACCTCTAAAATTAAAAATCCAAGTTTGCAATTAGCTAGGGTTAATCCTCTTCCTCTTATCTTTAATTGAACACCTAATTCGAATAATTTGGGCTTAGGATAATAAAGTTATGCCCAAAACATTCTTAATAGCTCTCTAAACCTGTCAGCCAACTTCAAATGATTAAAATGGCATCAAAACATCACTTTTTTTTATAAGTAGTCCATAAAAATTAAATATCCATGTCTCATCTTTCATATGGCACTGGTTTCAGCTCCAAATGACATCTACAACCCAAATTATGACCCAATCTTTGTACATCATCAAGATTCTAGCAATAACATCTCTATTCTAACTTCGTGTTCCAATCGGACCCACTAGGCATCCGATTAAGACTTTGTGCTCTTCATCAAAGTTGTAGAGATCTCTTTCAAATTTCCTACAAGATAAAATTCATAATTTTTAGATGTATAAAACTCAAGTTATGCCCAAAATATAGAAATAGTGTAAAATTCTCAATAATACTGAAAAATACAATTAAGTCCAGTTTGAACCTAAACTTATAAAATGTGGCCAAAACTAATCAATTTTAAGCATATAAGAAGTCTAAGAGACTAAATATGATGGTTAACTAATATATGAAAATTGAGTTTATTAGTTCCTTTTCAACATTTGAATGAATCACCTCTAGCAAAGCCTAGCCATGAATGCCACACAGAAGAAAACACCATTGCCAATGCCTGATTTTTGCTGCTAAGGTGAAGATTCTGATAAGCATCCACTCCTCGAAGGATAAGATTTGGGGGTAACATTCATTCGCAAATGATGAACTTTGAAGTAACAATTTTGAGCACAACCCAGTTCAATTGGAAGGTTCTAGATTCTAAGGGATCGTTTGATTGTTATTAAAAATTCTTGGATTCTAAGCAACAAAGAAAAATGCGGTAAATATGAAAAAAAAAATCCTTTTGGAACTGAAAGCCCTAATCGAGATAAGAATAGTTCTTGAATGCCATCCACCCTTGGATAAATGTTTCATGGTTCAATGTTGGTATTTTGACCTTGACACCTTTTTCACCATTGCCTCCGCATTCAACCCCATTAGACTTTGTGTCGTTGCCCTCGGTCTCCTTAGGTTGTTGCCATCTTCATGGCCTCCTCTGTTATCGCTCACAAGGTGGTCCAAATTTGTCACATACGACATAGGCTTCTACCTCATAGTACACATTCCATAGCTTACTCAAAGGAATTATACTTTGTCACATACTTGGTGACTGGGTTAATTGCTTCAACATAGGTCCCAAGAAGTAGTGAGGTAATTATACTTAGGGTGTTACAAAGGAGAAGTGGGGATGTTTTTAGGATCCAAATAAAAAATAAGCCAAATTAATGAGAACCCTATAGAAAAACTTCGGCCATGGCCCAATCAAATTTCAGAAACAGGAAAAATGGGTTCAAAGGCATCCATGACCATATCCAGGCCCAAAGTCAATGACAAAGTCTTAGAAGAACAAAAGTAACATGCAGTTCTTTTATGTGATGCGACCCTCTTGCCCCCTATTTTCACACACTCATGGTTGTGAAGACCCAGCTTAGTAGTGTAGTAGAGTGCTCAGTAACACCCGATGTCATCCGACATCCATTTAGCATATATAAAATAGAGCTTAAGAACTCGTGGAACCCAACTAGCCCTTCACTTCTATTGAAACCACCCTATTTAGGCCACTGTGAGCAAGCCGACCCTGAGTCGAGATGCTCCAACTTGATGGAGAATATGACTTGGGACCACTTGTTGAGTGGGTGGGGGAAGAAGATGCTTTGTTTAGGGAAGGATATTATGAGCAACACAGAGGGACACAAAGTTAATGTACTAACCATCCGAGCTTCTTTAGTTCATGGGTTCTATAATTTTAGGACTATACATGGGAGCTCAAGCCTCAATGAAGCATGAGGTGAAGTGGGTTTCACAAAAACAAGCTCCAAGGCTATTAGTTAGTTACTTTGCAACAAGATAATTTACGGAGCTCAACAAAAGAATATGTTGTCTTCAATCCTAGTGGCTTTCCCACCACTTGACCTAGAGCAAGAAGTGTTAGTGGAGGCAAATTTGCCATTGCTATATGTTTGGTTGTGTGGGCAAAAAAATTAGGGCCAATCAGGGAATGGGTGATTTCTTGGATTGATTCTTGAAACACCTAGATTATGTTATATTGGATTGGTTCTTCAAACACCCAGATTCATGAACAACAAAACAAGCTTTTTCATCTCATTTAAGTTATATTTGATACTATATCTAAAGCACCTAAAGATTTTAAAGAGATTTTGTAGCTTCATAGTTTTGTTATAATGGAATTTTATATGAAAAATGCTACTGAAGTTGAAAGACCACTTGATTACAGTTAGTTTCTGGGTGCAATGTTTAGGGTGCTTTGTGGGTATAAATTTAAACTCTTGTTGTGGAAGTTGATCTCCAAGTTATAACCCTACCCAATTACACTGTTGACCATGCTAGAAAGACCAACTAAGGAAGACATGAAAGACCTTTTGTTAGAGTTCTGCATGACCTTACCTGCATGTTTAAGCTCTCTATCACCATACTTTTCTCATCTTATGAAACCATTGGTATTATATCTTAAGAAAAGTGGACTAGTGAGTCTAGGTTTACAAATACTTGAATTTTTGGTTAATGACCTTATTCGTTACCTCCTTAAGCCTATTATGGCCATTGTTATAATTGGGAGAGTTCTGACTTGGTGGTCCCATTCAGCAGTCAGGAATTCTTATTTTTTGGATTATGATCTCCTCATCCAGCTCTTTTATTTCCTTATGAAGGGTCTTATATGTCTTGCAAAGCTTGACCAGATTAGCAAGGAGGCAAAGATTATGTTATACTTTGCTAGATCCTATGGTTCTTGGGGTGAGAAATTTAACCAATTATGTATAGCTACTTGTTATTTCTTGGAGATGGCAAAATTAGTGGCTAAGTTCTATATGGTTGTTTACTCAACAAGAATGAGCTTGAGACCTCTAAAACTTGGGTTAATCAATGATACAAGTAGAATTATGGGTACATTTGTTGCACATGGAGGTTTCCTTAAGTGTTCTATAAGTGCTGGTTTTCAAGCCATTACTAGAATCCTTTGTATGGTTATTGTTAAGGTAGCAATTGCCATCACCACCATAATTATAAGAATTGGACATTTCCTCACTCCTAAAAGTGAATTTGCATTTGTGACTATTGGTGGAGATGTTAATTAGGGCATATTTTCTTTCTGGTTATCCTCTTTGTTGTTTCTTGTTATGAGAATTAGAGAAAATCAATGGGATATTAGTGGAAACTCTTGTGCTTCAACTAAAACTTGGTCATCATGCTTCAAGTAATGGGACCTATTAAAAAATAATCATTAGGTTATTTTATGTTATTAGGTTGGCCCTATCTTAGTTATACTGATATTTATCTTTAGTATAAATATAAACATAGAGAAACCAACAATTGTGTTAGTCATTCTTACTTTCTAAATTCTCTTTTAATCTTCTTTAACATAGTAATCAGAGATAGTTAGAGTGTAACCTAGTAAACCCTAGCCTTTACCTTCTACCCCCTAAAAAAAACCAAGCATCTCCTCTTTAGATTTGGCCAATCTACTCATCTCAAAGATCAAAATATTTTTTTGGCCACTACTGAGGGAGTTTTTAGGTGTTTCCAAGTGGTTTTGGCATAGGTTTCACATTGATGTGGTGATCTACGGCCAAGAGCACTATGCATGTGTTTTTCGATGACTAGGGGTGTTGCGCTGGCTAGAAAGAGTGCAACCAGGTGATTCGCCAGTCTTGGAATTAGGGTCATCTAGGTTTTTGGGTTTTGGTCACTATTTCGGTGGTTTTGTTGCTATTTGGGTAATTTCTATAGTGCCTAATGTTGTTTTTGTATTTGATCAGTAGGGTTGAGTCTAAAGAGTTGCAGGTTAGTGTTTTCTAGTAGTGAGTTAGTGTTTTCTAGCTTCGTTGATTATCGTTTGTTGTTCTCAATGATTCTCAATTGCTATTTTTGGAAGTTTTAAGGGACGATCTTGATTCTTTGGTGTGCTGATTATTTTATGAAATGTATGGGAAGGAGGATAATCATTTTGACATGGATTTTACTAGTTCAGATTAGTCTAAGGTTTCTAAGATGCCTATGATTGTGCCTGAGGTATTTTTACTTTAGTTTGAATTACCGATGATAAGTTTGATAGAACACACTAAGCTGAGTGTTGTAAGACCATCAATATGTTTATTACTAGGATTAAGAAAGAGGATCAGCTGACAGATGACCCCCCAAAGTCTCGAACTACGCGAGATAAGTGGTTGAGGGAGGATAATCAGTTGTTTGGCATGATTAATAAAACCATTGACACTTATGTTAGGCACACGATTTCTCATTGTAATATTGTGAAGGAATTATGGGGTTATATGGAGTTTATTTACTTCGAGAAAACCAATCTATCTTGTATTTATGAGGTGGTGCAAGAATTTGATTGACCAATAAAGAAGGAGAATTCTCTCCAAGCATACTTTACTGAATTTAAATGGGCATATGAAGAATTGAATGCTCTTCATCCTATTTCTAATTATGTGAGATAGATGCATCTGCAACGGGAACAATCGACAAAGGTGAGTTTTTTTTTGTTTGGCCTATGCCCTCGGTTTAGTGTTACTTATGATCAGATTTTGACTAGTTCTGAGCATATGACACTTGTTGATTTATGTTGTCATCTATTACGGTGTTATCACGAGCAGGATTCTTTTAGGCCTTCTCCAGAAACCTATGTTGCATTGGTTAATGGAGGAGGTGGTAGAGCAAGTAGAGGTAGGGGACGTAGTAGTCGTGGAAGAATTGGCAATCATACTGGTGGTCGTGTTGGTGGCCATGATGGTTCCTCATTCTTTTTTTATTACTATGGTAAGAAAAGTCATATTAAGTGTTGGGAAAACCAAGAACAAAAGCATAGCGGAAAAAGGATTCCCACCAAGGATCCATACGAAAAGAAAGCTATGAAACGTGATTTTTTGAGTTTACCTCTTGAAGCCAGACGAAAAATGATCAAGCAAATCACTAGCACCATAGCAACGATAGTACCCCTACGTTGTCCACACGAACAGACTCACAAACATCCAACACTTGTGATCTTGGAGTCTCCACTCTCCTGCACAGTGCTAACTGCGAAGAGAAGAGAAACCTGTTACTCTTTCACTCACTATTTCTGTTAGGGTGCAACTAGGGTTTGTAATCTGATGTCTTTGACAATCCCTCAGTAGTACTATTTATAATAGTGACTGCCTTATGTGAGTGAGAGTAGCAGTAGGTTTAGTAGTGCAACCTTAGACTCATCTATTATGAGTTTGGCTCACGATAGAACCATAGTCCAACTTGGATTCTAATTGCTCCAAAATAGTATGTTTTATGTGTGTGACCCTGCAGGTTCTCATGATGTTATCAGTAATATTAAAATTCTATTTTAATATTACAAGCAGTGAGCTGTATCTAACAACACATCGTTGTACCTAAGTAATGAGAATGTTAGTGATTTGACATAACCTTTTTATGACCAATGTTTCCGTATAGTTTAATCCCTTTTTCTAGATACCTAGATTGAACATAAGGCATGGACTGTGTCACCCTTGTATAGTTCAATCTTTTGTTTTCTGATACTTGAGTAGACTTAGAAATAAAAAATAAGTTCAATATCTCATACTGACTCATTTGAGCATGGCCATGCATTTCGTAGTCTCACTCAATTAGGGGGCCCGAAGATATTGCTTCTGTTATGTAAGGAGAGACGAATCCTATCTAGGTCACTCACATCCCTCTACATGATTCGCGGTATGTCCAATAACTAACTTTATAATCACCTTGTTATAAATGACGTTTGATGACATTAAAACATACAACTCTTCATGTAGGAATCGTAGTGACTCCAGGTCAAAGGACCACATACATCATTGTCACTTTGAGAATCACTTGTGACACTCATGTAATGATCCACGCAGTATTCTCATGGTGGGTCAGTCTAATACATTATTACCCTAATATATATCTATGTGAAGACTTGATATCTCATATCCATGACCCGTGAGATGTGGTCATCAGTCTACGCACATACTAGTCTTAATGCATTATTGTTGTCCTAATTAACAATAATACTTGACTACGAACATTTAAGAATAGTGTTCTAAATCTATCGAATAGGATCTTACGATCAAGTCATCCACTTGATGTCCTATGACATTAAACTTACTATTCTAAGGGCTTTATTATATTTATAATAAACAACACAATAAATAAAATGTCTCATGTATTAAATAAATAGCATAATACAATGTATTTAAATACATCAAAATAAATTGGCCTCTAGGGCATACACCAACAATAAGAAGAATTACTAGAAGTTGAATGCGAAACTGACACAATATCAAGACCAGTGTTATACTAATGCAGTCACATAAGAGGGTATCTTACTAACACCCATCTTTGCTCCTCTAACAAAAGATCTCAAAACTATCACCATGTCTAATGTTGAATTTGATGCTTATAATTTATTCCAAGCCTCACAAGGTATTAACACCTCATCTACTGCTTCCCTTGTTTAGTCAGGTAATGCTACTACTTGTCTAACTTCTTCCTCTCGCAATTGGGTCATTGATTCAAGTGCAATAAACCATATGACTAGTAACACAAGTATTCTTTCTTTATTTAAGTCTTATTTTGTATTACCTAGTGTTACTTTTGCTAATGGTTCTTCTGCTCCTATAGTAGGAAGTGGCACTTCTTATCCTTCATCTTTTCTTCCTTTATACTTTGTCTTATGTCTTCCTCATTTTCCTTTTAAGTTTTTGTCTGTTAGCAAAATTACAAATAATATAAATTACAGTGTTCACTTTTTTCCTAAATATCCTTTGTTTCAGGATCTTAGGACGAAGAAGGTGATTGGTAGGGGTCGTAAATCTAATGGGGTATATGTTTTGGAATTAGCAACTCCAGAGTCATAGTCAATTTCTTGTTCCACTTCCATTTCAGCTTCATTGTCATCTTGGACATCCGCCCCTAAATATTTTGAAGAAGTTGTGTCCTACTTTAGAGTCATCTTTTGTTTTACATTGTGAGTTTTTTCAATTTACTAAACACAATTGAGGAATTTATCCTCCTAGAGTCAATAAATAGGTTGCATCCTTTTTTGTACTTGTTCACTCTGACATTTGAGGGCCTTGTGTCATTGAGTCTAAGTATAGGTTTCATTATTTTGTTACTTTTGTTGATGATTACTCTCATGTTACATGGCTTTACTTTATAAAAAATTGTTCTAAATTATTTACTGTGTAAGTTCAAAATCAATTTAAAGTTAGTATCCGCACTCTTAGAAGTGATAATGCTAAAGAATATCTTTCTACCTCTTTTAAGCCATTTATGTCAAAGCAATGTATCATTCGTTAAACCTCTTGTATTGTCACCCCTCAACTAAATGGGGTGGATGAAAGAAAAAATCGTAATTTACTTGAAGTTGCTCATTCTCTTTTGTTTCAAATGAAAGTCTTGAAGCCTTTTTAGGTTGATGTTGTTTCTAAGCCTGTTATTTAATTAATCAGCTTCTTTCTTGTATCCTAGATGGTCAAATTCCTTATTCTCTTATCTTCCATTCTTAGTCTTTATTTTCTTTTCCTCCCAAAATTTGTGGCTGCACTTGTTTTATCCAGGATATTCATCTCCAGATCTCTAAATTGGATCCTTGTTCTCTTAAGTGTATCTTCCTAGGCTACTCTCATAGTTAGAAGGGCTACAGGTGTTATTCCTCTTACTTATGTTGTTGTCTTATCTTTGTAGATGTGACCTTCTTTGAGACCACTCATTTATCTTCAGAGATATTCCTTCAATCTCCGACAAGTAATGATGATGACTTCCAAGTATATGCTTTTCCTCTTCACCATCTTCTGTTTCATCTACTACTACTAATTCTTCTATTCTTGTGTCTTCTTGGCCTCGTCCTTTTCTTGTTTCCCTTTTTCCCAATCATTGTATCTAGAAACACAAGCAGTCTGATATGATTAATACAATTATTCTAGCACCTTTAGATTCACTGCCCCCCACGATCTCTTCTTCTTCTTCAGATCTTGCTTCTTCTGAGTCTAGTCTTAATCTCCCAATTGCTTTTTAAAAAGGTAATCGTATTTGTACCTTTCTTATTTATTCTTTTGTCTCTTATGAAGGTTCATCTAATTCTATTGAGTCCTTTATAGTTTATCTTGACTCTGTTAGTGTTCCTACCATTGTTATTGAGGCCCTATCTCTTGAGGGGTGGCGTATGGCAGCCCTGGATGAGATGCATCTTGAATATAATCTAACTTTGGATTTGGTTTATCTACCTACTGGTAAATAGTAAATAGGTTTACACCATGAAGGTTAACCCTGATGGTTCTGTGGCCCGTTTGAAAACTTGTTTGGTTGCCAAGGGTTATGCTCAAATCTATGGTATTGATTATTCTAACATATTTTCTCCAATTGTTAAGCATGCTTTTGCTCAATTATTTATCTCTTACAACTAATGACCATTAGCATTTACTTCACTTGGATATCAAAAATTCCTTTCTTAATGGTGACTTGCGAGAAAATGTGTATATGGAGTAACCACCTAGGTTTGTTGCTTAGGGAGAGATTGGTAAGGTGTGTAGGTTGAAGAAATCATTGTATGGCCTTAAACAAGCCCTGAGGGCTTGGTTTGGATGGTTTAGTCAAGCTGTCTTATAGTTTAGACTTCAGAGAAACAACTTTGTTTATATTTTTAATGGTGTATGTGGATGACATTATTATTACTGTAAGACTCAAGGATTTTCTTCAAACATAGTTTTAAACCAAGGATATGGGTGCATTAAACTACTTCCTAGGTATTGAGCTGATGAGAAGTAAGGATGGTATTTTTCTAAGCTAGAGAAAGTATGTGTTCGATTTGCTCAAAAGAAACTAGTTTGCACAGAGCTAAACCTATTGAAATCCCTATGATTCCTAATGCTAAGCATTTAGCCAAAGATGGAGATGTTATTTCAAATCCTAAACAATACAGAAAACTAGTGGGTAAGCTAATCTACCTCATAGTTACTTGTCCTAACATTGCCTTCTATTTCAGTGTAAAGAGCCAGTTTGTGTCATCTCCCTGAACCACCCATTGGGAGGTTGTTCTTTATATTTTAAGATATCTAAAAGGGGCTCCTGGTCATAGTGTTTGGTATAGAGATCATAGACATACTATGGTGGAGGGATTCTCTGATCCTGACTGGGTTGGATCCCTTATTAGTAGATGATCTACTTCTGGCTATTGTGTTCTTGTTGGTGGCAACCTTGTCTCTTGGAAAAGTAAGAAATAAAGTGTTATTGCTCGATCTAATGCTGAATTAGAATAACATGCCATGGCCCAGGCTATATATGAATTGGTGTGGATACATCATCTTCTTGATGAAATTGGATTCAAGAGTGCAATGCCTATGAAATTGTGGTGTGACAGTCAAGATACAATTCATATTGCTTCTAATCCTATCTTTTATGAAAGAACAAAGCATACTAAAGATGATTGTCACTTTATGCATGAAAAGAGTCAAGAAGGGCTTATTGTCACTGGACATGTGTGAATGGGAGAACAGCATGCTAACATTCTCACTAAAGTACTCAACAAGAGTAAAATAGATTATATTTGGTAACAAGCTGAACATGATTAACATCTATGCTCCATCTTGAGAAGGAGTACTTAGAGAATAATCATTACATTATTTTATGTTATTAGGTTGGACTTATCTTATTCGTACCAATCTATATCTTTCAGTATAGACATAGACATAGGAAAACTAACAACTGTGTGTTAGTCATTCCTATTTTCTAAATTCTCTCTTAATCTATCTCTTTTAGGACCCCAGTAGAAGCTTCTTGCAGCTGTTCTAGGACCCTCACTTGAACCTTTACCTTAAGTACAAGGTGAATCTTCCAGGAGGAGTATTGTTAGGCACCCTCCTACTACTTAGGTATTACTTGGGTGCATGCTAGGAAGATAGGGAAGGATAACAGAGCATTTGCTACTCCTTTTATGGGCTGCGCAAGAAAGGTGAGAGGGTAGGATGAATGTTAAAACAAACCTACCAATATAGCACATTAGTGAGGATATAAGGGGAGATAGGGTGAGAGAGAAGTGAGGCAAGTATTTTGGTGAGGAAAGCATAAGGAGGAGCAGATCCTCAAAGTTCTGCATTGTATCTTTCTTTTATTCTTATTATTTCTCTTTTACTAAGTATATTTTATCCTTCTTTCTATTTTGAAAACCCTCCAAATTAGTAGTTGTTCTGAAGTAGATTTAGAGGTGTACCTAAAATAGGCACGTTATGGCAATTTTCTCCTTGCGCAGCAGCAGTAGAGCATGTTGAGATGGGGGGGTTAGTACCTACAAAGGGACTTTAATGCTCAAGTCAAACTTTGCACAAGTAAGGTTATGCAATGAGTGACAAGTTACCTGAGAAGGTGAATAAACTTGACATTTATAGTGGTTGGATAAATACATTCCCGTAATAGTAGCAAGAAGAGATATGTTCCTTGTTTAGTTACAGAGGATCCCTATAAGATCATAATATAGATATTGCCATTATAAGCAGTTAGAGGCAATTATAGGAGCTATTATTCCACAAGTTCCTGATTGGTAATAACAGATATTCTTAGGATTTATCCATTGCACAGATCTCGTGATAAAGCATTGTCGTGGTTTGACATGCATGCATTCGATATCCCATCAGCGTGTCTTAAGAAAACTCCTACTGAAGGCATTTACGATGAACCCCAGTGTACTGCTTGTCGGGTCAATCCATGGGACATGATCTCGAATCACAGTCTAGAATAGTTGCCCCCAGCTTGGCGCTTAAGTGAAATAGTTAAGTGCCAAGGTACCAAGTTTGAAAGGAGTACACAACACGCTATGAATGTTGTGACTTTTCTACAAGCGCACGGATTGTACAAGTAATAAAAAATAAAGATTGTTCCCACGAGGATCAATTGATTACCAACTTTTATAGTGACTTTGAATATTTAAGTGATAAAAATCAATAGTGAAACTCAATTAAAATCAAAAATAAAATCAAAGCAATAAAATAAATAAATAAATCAAGAAAAGTCAAGATTCAACCAAGATTTAAAAACCTAGGACTAGGAATTCACTATACTACCCCCTATGATAAATTGTAATCCTATCTTTGCAAATGTTTAATTATGTTTTGAAGATGAATTGTCCTAAATTGTTTAAAGCCCAAATTCTTGGCACTAAAAACATGCTAAAACTCCATCAATCTCATTCTCATGACAATTAATCTAAGTTCTAACCCATTAAATTTTACAATAATCATTTTCTCCTTGAAGGATTTAAGCCTATGTCTAGGTCTCAATTCCTAAGTTCAATTATTAGATTATCAAGAATTTAGATTTCATCTTTTAATCCTTCACCCAAAGCCTAAGATCATGTAAATATGGTGTGCAACATACCATATGCATTAAGTGATACGAATTGATATGTTGCAAACCCAAGTGCAGGTTGTCTCAAGTAATAAATTCTCGGAAGTCCGAGGTCGATCCACAGGGAATTGATGAAGAAAAATTCTTTGAGGTAAGGAAAGAATTTGTCACAATAATAAAGGTGATAAAAATTATTCACAAATGAAAAGGATTTGCTTGTGTTAGGAGATCCACTCTTGGTTTATAAATTAAAGATAATATTATCTCATTTTATAACTCAATTGGTCCACGCATAACAGAGAGAATACAACATTCAAAGTTCTTTTAAAGTTATATATATAGTTGTGTTATGATTCCTTTAATTATCCACTAACGCCAATACTTGTAAATGGGTTCAAGCATTTATTGTGCCAATCTCTTGTCTACAACAAATCAAGTTCTTCACTTTACAAGGAGGGTTAATAATGTCAACACTTGTAAATAGGTTCAAGCATTCATTATGCCAATTTATTATCTACAACAAATCAAGATCTCCATTTTACAAGGAGGGTTTCTAAATTGTTTGTAAACAAAATACAATGCATATAATGATCACTTGATAATATATCATTTAAGCACAAGAAAGAGATTAATCCAACCTTATTTCATTACCAAAAGCTTCACTCTATCACCCAAGTAAAATGAGAATTAGTTACTCATCAATCAAGATGAAAGAAAGAGAGAAAAAGAAAATGATGAACACAATTTCTATTTAGAACAAAAGAAAACTACAACAAGAGAAACAAATAATACAAGAACATGATCTTGATCTCTTAACCAAGATGATCCCAATGAGTAACTAATGGTGCCTTTTATAGAGCATAAAGGGTACAAAATGACAAGAAAGTTGTTTAATGAGTGTGAATGAGTGCCATGCTTATCTCACAAAATGACAAGGGAGTTGTTTAATAAGTGTGAATGAGTACCATTGTTGTCTCCCCACTTGCACCAACCAATTTGGTGCCTAACTCTAACTATAACCCTATCAAAACTTCACCGTTTGGAAATATGGTCTTCATGAAAGTTAAAGGGTTTTGTCTTAGATTTCCAATGCCACCAGTTTCAGCCCAATACAACTCCTATAGCCTAACTTATGGCCTAATCTTTGCACATTGTTCAGGTTCCAACAACAACACTTGTGTTCTAACTTTCAAACCCAATCTGACCCACTAGACATTCAATTCAGCTCTTGTGTTCTTCATGAAAGTTGTAGATTTGGGTCTTAGCTTTCATTTTAGTTTCAATTGAACTCCTATAGCTCAAGAAATGGGTTGATGAGTGCGTAGAGGTCAAGTTGTCAGGATCAGCATTCTGGCTCTTACTTCCACTTCAATTTAAATTATTCAAACATGTGATTCATCTCTTAAGGTGCTCATGAAACTTGTAGAGAATTGTCTTAGCTTTCCTAAAAGACCATATTCACATCAATCAAAATTTTTCAACTCAAATTATAACCAATTTATGAACACTACCAAATAGACAAATTAAGGCCAATTCATACAATAATTCCTTCAATGATCCAATTAGGCTCAATATCATAAAATGTGACAAAACTAACTTAATTAAGCCTAATTAAACCTTAAGAAGCCTAGTGAGAGGATTATTAAATGAATAAAATATATTGCTATCAAATTCTTGCATACTTAGCTTTTGCACTCCCGAACAAAACACATAAGACTAAAACTAAGGAATAAGGAAAAATAACAAAAACTCAAAAGCTAAAAATGTTAAAAGATTTATTTTCCAATGATATTCAAGAATCCAAAAGTTCATAAACAATAAGAGCAACCAGAGATTCAAGGGATCAAAACATTTATGAGGTAATGTTTTTTCACATCTCAAACCAACACGCAAGGAAACTTCAATTGAAAAGCATGAGTCAAGAATGATATATTCTCACAAGATTCACTCTCAATCCCTCATGTGTTTGAAAGGTAGGTATTTCACTCAATTAAAGCCATAGAAAATTGCACTGCCATAAGCTTGCTTATGTTCTACATCTCAATTATTCAAAACACATGCATGCACAAATTAAGAGGATTTTATTCAATGTTGTAATATGGTCAAGGTAAAGGAGGGGGTAATATGGATATGACAAGTTAAATACTAAAGAGAATAAAAGAGCATTAGAGTTGAGTTCAAATAACAAACATGAAAAGTTCATCCCAACTAAACATAATGCAAATTCCCTTTACATATTCTTTTTTCTTTCCTTTTTTCCTTGTTGGGCTTTCTTACACATTTTTTATAAATATATTCATTAATTTTTTTTAATTGGCCACTCTTTCTTTTTTCACCAACCATTTTGCACACACATCCCCACACTTGTTCAAGAACGTATCCTATAACAAAGCCAATGCTCTTTTAATCCCTAAGGTTGTGTAAGAACATAATTTTTCATTTAAGACATGAAATGAGTTAGAAACAAGGAATGGTCAAATAAGCTCAAAGGGTTAAGCAAAGGAAAATATGCAAAGTTGGCTATTTGGTTAAAGTAGCTATTTAAAAAAAAAAATACCTTAATCATGTTTATGTATACATGTGAAATATAGTCTCAAAAAGAATCATAGAAAGTTCTAGAGCAACAACTCCATGAGTGAAAATACACAAGAAAAAAATAAGAATGGTGCAAATGTTCAGTCCATTCATGAATAGGCTCAAAAACTCACAAGGCATATATCTGTCATTCTTAATTTACCAATTCAACATCCATAACTAAGCATATGAAATTTAAGAAAGAAGACAATTTATTCGATCATGTTATGATGCCTGAATTTAAATTGCTTCAAAGGATGTGAAAGTGCATTCACTTGAATCTTTCAAAGGAAATCAAATGATAAAACTTTGTTACTTCAACACAAAATAATTACTTCCTTAATTAAGATGCGTCTCAAGAGTAAAATTACTTCAAGAGTAAAATTTACTCCTTACTCTGCCATACTTAATTGGTTTTGTTGTTAGTAAATTATTGATAATCATATTAATAAACATACTTCCCCAAACTGTTAAATTTTGTAATCAATTATAATATGCATGTAATCGATTACGTCCATTCTGTTTCTGCATTTTGCGCCTTTTAGAACCTTTGTAATCGATTATAGAGTGTCTGTAAATGATTACAATCCTTTTGAGCTTATATCTTATACTTCCAACAAGGTAAAACTGATCCCAAACTCTTCAAAGTATTTCCAAACCTTTCTCAACCTGATTCCAGATCATTTTGCAACCAGAATTTTGTTCAAACTTAGTTCAACTCTTGTTCTTGCCAAAACTAAACCTGTACCAAGGATCAAATCATCATAAATGAATTTCTCCAATCTTCAAAAATGGGACTTTAGCATAGAGCAGAGAATATCTTGAGCAGGTAGAGGACTTAGTCATGATGGGGTACCTGCAAAACAAACTTAGGGGAGCCTCCGACGCTCAAGTCAGTATCGAATTCAAGAATAAATATAAAGCAATAAAGTTATGCAGAAAAATAGATTATGTAGTAAAAATTAAAGACAAGATTGATCTAAAATGCTAAGTTCTCTTTTTATATGAAAGAAGTTTTTCTATGTCATAACCTTGAATCATCTTCTTTACTCATAAAGCATTTCGCATCAATTGAGGATATATTGTCAAGACTAATCATATAAATATTATTTACTCTATGACTAACAAATTTTACTTGCTTAGCAACAATGAGAATCAAATATAACTCTATTACCTTTATCACATAATTGACTAATACTAAGCAAATTATGTTTAAGTCATTCAACTAGCAACACATTATCAATAGAGGAAGAGGGAATTTTACTAACTTTGCTGAATCCAAGAATCTTTCCTTTGTTATTATCTCTATAAGTTACATGTCCATGTGTCTTAGGAACAAGGAAAGAGAACTTGGATTCATCTCCAGTCATGTGCTTCGAGCAGCCGCTATCAAGATACCAATTTGAGCTCTTAACCTTCAAACACACCTACAACACAAATTTAGTTTTTAACTTTTGGTACTCAATTTTCTTGGGTCCATGTGTGTTAGCTTGTGACATTGTGTCTTTGGGAACCCAAACCATTTTAGTTCCCACTTTAGTGTTAATATTCTTTCTCACATTGTATATTGATGCACTATGTCCTTTCTTTCCACAATGAAAACCTTTAATGAAAAGGCTACTTGAAGTGCTTATAGGAACAAAGAAATTTTTGAATTTTTTTTTTATTTTTGGGTTATATCCTAAACCCGCTTTATGAAAGAAACACCTTTGTTTTCCAAGCAAAACATTTAAATTTTCTCTACCAAAAGTAAATCTAGTAAGAGTGTTCTTTAAATCTTCAATTTCTTTTTTAAGAGTTTGACATGATAAACAAGAAGTAGATGTTGATGCATGTAAGGAGCATGTTATGCAAGAAGAGTTAGCATCAATTAATCCTAATGTTTCATTCTCAATTTTTAATTCTTCAGTTTCTTTGTTTAAGATTCTAATTTTATTTTCCAAAGAAGAAATTGTTTTCTTAGATGAAGAAACTAACTTTGTGAGCTTTAGAGATTCATCATGTAGTTCTTTGAAAGCATCTTGTAGTTCATTATAAGAAGGAGATAAGTCAGGATTAGAAGTTACCTCTATATCGCTTTCATCTTTTTCTTCTCCTCTGGCCATAAGACATAGGTTAGCTTCTTCATTTTCCAAGCTATCCGTGGAATCTATGTTGTTATCGTCCCATGCTATGTAGGCTCTCCTTCCTTTCTTCTCCTTGGAAGGTCTCTTTTCAAATCTCTCCACCTTTTTTTGATACACGAGACATTCTATTTTCATATGTCTCAGTTTTTCACATTCGTAGCATGTGAGTGTGGATGAGGTACCTTCTCCTTTGTGATGAGTCTTCTTTGGTAAGAAAGGTGGTCTTCTTTGATATCCTTTCTTTCTGAGAAATTTTTTGAATTTCTTTTCTAGGAGACTAAGGTTTTCTTCATTCAACTCGAAGTTCTCCATGTCATCTCCTTCGTCTTCATTATCATCGTCAATGGTTGAGGAGATGGCTTTAAGTACAATGCCCTTCTTTTTCTTATCACATTCCTTACTTTGGTCAAGCTTGTTGAGTTCTAATTCGTGCTCTTGAAGTTTCCCAAAGAGATTGGCAAGAGTCATGGTTGCCAAGTTTCTTGATTCTGAAATAGCTGTGACCTTAGGCTGCTAAATCTTGCTTAAACATCTTAAAACTTTATTAATAAGATCCTTGCTAGAAGATGTCTTACCTAATGGTGCAAGATGATTTATAATGTGGGTGAAACGCTTTTGCATTTCTTAAATACTTTCTCCTTAGTTCATTCTAAATAATTCATATTTCCGGGTTAGAGAATTGATTCTCGACCTCTTAACTTCACTAGTACCCTCATGGGTGACTTGCAAAGTGTCCCACATTTCTTTTACAGTTTTACAATTTGAAATTCTAAAAAATTCATCATACCCCAAAGCAGTGGTAATGATGTTTTTGGCTCTTAATTTGTATTGAACCTTTTTCTTGTCTTTATTAGTCCATTCACTTCTTGGTGTCTCAGCTTTTACACCGTTGACCTCACGTGTGGGCACAAAAGCACTGTTTTCAACAGCATCTCACACATCTAGATCAATAGCTTCAATGAAAATTTTTATTCTTTCCTTCCAATAGGCATAACCATCCCCATTAAAAATGGGTGGTCGGTTTATGGAAGATCCTTCTGAAAATAAACATTTGAAGAAGCCATGTTCTTCTCTTGAAGCTGCTAAGCTCTTTACACAAGAGCCTAACTCTGATACTACTTGTTACCTAAGTGACTTCTATACTCAAGAGGGGGTAAATTGAGTAATTAAAAAAATCTTCGAAAAACTTTTCACAAACACTTTAAAGATAATTTATGTTAAAGCTATTTATAAAATAAAATGAATGAATAGGGAAGATAGAAAAAGTTCTCACAAATTTAATAAGCCAAAAATGATTTTATCATATATATATGAAATTAAGGTGCAAATATAGTGAGAAGAGTTCAGAAAAGCAAACACTAGGATTTATCCTGATTCAGCCACCAACCACTTGTGACCTACATCCAGTCCTCGAGCATCCACTTGAGATTTTCTTCACTATCAATGTAAGCTTTCAACAGGTGCTTGCTATTGTTACAAACCTAAGCACTCATCACACCTTGGGATATCTCACCCTTGTGCTTGAGCCTCGACAGCAGGGATACATCCCCTTTAAAAAATTTCTAAGGGATACCTCACCCTCGTTACAATCAAAAAGGAATAGCAAAGGAAGAAACTCTCATAAAGAGTATGTATTACAACTTGAAGTACTTATGAAACTCTCTAAAAAATATCTCAAGAATTTCGAAACATAGCAAAATATAGAGAAAATGTGAAACTCATATTAATGTGGAAATAGGTTTGTCCCAATGATTTAATATGTTAAGTTTTGATGATGACAAATACAAGACAAAAAGAATGATGCTTATGCTTTATAGTTGTGCTTAATAAATAACAAATGCATCACAAAAGAATGTTGATCATGTTACATAGATGTGCTTAATGAGATATATTGTATCATGCATGATGATGTGATTTATCTAATTATATTTCATTTAATAATCATGCAATGAGATATATGTAACATTCATCATATAATATATCCAATAATATGTTATATGAGTTGTATTAAATTAAAATTGGATTTGGCTCTTCTTATATGCATGTTAGACTAACTAAAATTATACATTTATGAATAATGCATATGAAGATATCGAGTTATGAATTTGGACTAACTATGCTTGTTTTAAGTGAGTAATACTTTGTAGAATAGTCCAAGTACCAAGAATGAGCATTGCAACAAGAAAGTAAAAGATCACAATTATGCTTAACTTAAGATGAATGAGAATGATATAGATGTTCCAAGCAATTTGCAAGATTTGAAGAGAAGAAATTTGTGGAAGCTTGGATTACATCAAGAAGCCTAAGGACTAGAATTGGTACATTTTTCTTTTAGGTTTTCTCATATGTAAAGATAGAGGTTTTATAAAAAAAGAGTTCAAATATATTTTTAAGTCTTTAAAAATGGTTCTTACATGTTTAAATGCCCAACAAGCTATTTTCGGAAAGCTAGTCTTGGTGGTAATTCAAATTTATGAAAAATAGCCAAATTTGTGTTTTACAAAACTGACATATGGTTACTATTTTAATCATAACTTTTATAATACTTTGAGTTTTATATTGAAACTTATTTCATTTGAAAATATACTCAAATATCTTTCCAATGAGTCATTTGCTTTAAATGGATAAGAAATGAAAAAGTTATGACCAATTAAAGTTTGAGTTTTGAAAATCTAATCTTTGGTTACTATTTTGATCATATCTTTCAAATTACTTTCATTTTTGTTCTAAAAGTTCTTTCATATGAAAACATACTCAAAGATCTTTCCAATGAGTGGTCATTTGCTTTAATCGGGTAAGAAATGAAGAAGTTATGACCTTTTAAAATCAGTTTTCAAAACTAGAAATTGTGTAATCGATTACACCAGTCATGAAATCAATTACAATGTTGACAGAAGCCGTATAATCGATTACATGAAGTGTGCAATCGATTACAAAGTGTCCAGAAAGCTTGTAATCGATTACATGAAGCTTGTAATTGATTACTAAGTGCCCAGGAACGTTTCTAACGGTTATAAATGGCTAGTTTTCATAGAAAATCATTATAAAACACTACCAATGGCTATTTTATCACTTGGGCACTATATATAAGTGTTGTATGAAGCTTATACACCTCTTGAACACTTGATTTGATCCTTGAATCACCAAAATCATATTTTGTGCTCTTTCTTACAAAATCCTTCTATTCCTTTGTTCTTCAATTTGTATTATCCACTCTTGAAAGAGTTTTCTATCATCTATACTTTGTTCTTCAAGTTGTATATCTACTCTTGTGAGAGTTTCTATTCTTTCTCTTCACTTTGAAATCATTGTAAGAGGGTGAGGTATCCCTTAAGAGAGAAAATGGTGAGGTATCCGTTATAGTGAGACTCTAACACAAAGGGTGAAGTACCCCAAAGGTGTTGTGAGTGCTCTTGATTGTAAAGGCCATTAAGCACCCGTGAAGCTTGAAGAATTAGAGGCACTAGCACAAGGGTGAGGTATCCCAAGGTGTGATGAGTGCTCTTATTTGTACAAGAGTTTTCCTAGCACACGTGAAGTCTAGGAGATAGTGAAGAAAATCTCAAGTTAAGCTTGGGGACTAGATGTAGGCCATAAGTGGTTAGTGGCTGAACCAGGATAAATTCTTGAGTTTGATTCTATCTTCCCTACACT
Organism: Ormosia semicastrata; assembly: GCA_029884595.1. Classification (NCBI taxonomy): domain Eukaryota; kingdom Viridiplantae; phylum Streptophyta; class Magnoliopsida; order Fabales; family Fabaceae; genus Ormosia; species Ormosia semicastrata. The sequence continues at coordinate 2,159,749 of JAQQTO010000040.1, forward strand.
CTTTAATTTCAGTATTTAGTGTAGTATATTTATCTATTGTATATCTTGTCATCTTGGTGATTTGATTCTATGAACTTGATATCTAACTTATTTACTTAATTCATCATATATCCCAAGTTGTATTTGAGTAATCTATAATAGTTGTACCTTTGTTGTGCATGTTCCACTGCAATTATTACTTGAGTGATTCAAAATGCTTAATTTCTCAAAGTTGCAATAAATTTTGTAATCACCCAATTTACCCCCCTCTTGGGTGATGGTTGCCATGGCTAACAAGTGGTATCAGAGCTTCGTGCTCTAGTAAAAGCTTAACCGCTTGGAGTTAAAGATCCTTGTTTGTTTGGCAACCATTAAAAGCTTTTCAAATGGAAGGCTTTGAAATTAATAAATCACCATACTTTGATGGTGTGAATTTCGTTTATTGGAAAACTAAAATGGAAATTTATATGTAATCTACTAATATTGATTTGTGGGATATTATGCTTGATGGATTTACATGCAAATCAAAACAAACTTGAAATGACTATGATAAGAAATGCTTTTCATTAAACATTAGAGCAATGCAAATATTGAGAAATGGTTTAAATGATGATGCTTATACTAAAATTAAGAGTTGCTCTAGTACTAAAGATATATGGGATACTCTTGATGATATCTATCTTTCTAACAATGATTTTTTGTATAAAGTTGTACATAGAGAGCAAGAAGAGCAAAAACCATAGAAGGAATCTTGTGAAAAATATCCTCAAAATGATGCTCAATTTGAAGAGGTGGCAAAGCAAAATCAATTGGTATATACTCTTGAAACTTTGATGCACAACAATGAGGAAGATGGTGATTCCCTTGAAGAGTCATTAGTGCAAGAAATTGTGATAACCTCCCACTTAACTCCAAAGAACCTTGAGGTAAATAATGCCTATCTTGATTATGGTCCTTCCGATGATGAGCTACAATGTGCATATGATGAATTATATGATAGTTTGTTAAATTTAGAAAATAAAAATTTATCTTGTTTGGAAAACATTTCTTCCATTGAAAATGAAATTGAGATTTTGAAAAATGATTATGCTTTTCTTGATGAGAAAATGCCTTTGAAATGTGAAACCTCAACTTCTTATAAAAAGTGCATTGATTTAAACAATCAAGTTGAGGACATATATTCCAAACTTGCTAAAGCAAATAATTCTAATTACTTACATTCTATGCTTGTTAATGAGAATAAAATTAATATTATTCCACATAAAAGTTCAAGCAAGGCTTATGACAAAAATAGTTTAGAATATAAAAATAACAAAAGGCTTAAGTTTTCCAAAAATGATCTTCAAAGGACCAAGCCATTATTAAATTCAATTGTTTGTAATTTTTGTAGTCATCTAGGACATATTTCTTATTTATGCAATTATAGAAGAAATCTTTATATAAGAAATAATATGGTATAGGTTCCTAAAGACCTTAAATGCCCTAGTACTAACATTGAGGGACCTAAGATGGAATGGATACCAAAATGTCCTCCTAGTGTTTCAATTATGCAGAAAACTTCTCAAAAGGATGGACAAATTGGTTAAGTGAAAAAGAAATCATCAAGGGGAATGCTTCTAAAGCCTATTGGTAGAAGTTTTGATCAAAGAAGGAAGATGACTTCAACCAAAGCTTCTCAAATACAAAATTTGAAACTTACAAAGGTCAAAACATCAAAAGAGAAGCAATGGATAAAGAAAAGAGTTCCCTTGATTACCAAGGCCAAGGTGTCAAATGTTTTTACCTCTTATGCACATTCACTTAAAAAGATAATAAATATGAGGTATATTCCTTGTAGGCCTTAGGTAAATGATAGAATCATGTGCACTTGGTAAAATATGAATATTTTGTTTAGCACATGATTATATTGATTCTTGTTGTACTATAGCTCATTAATTTGTTATATATCTTAGTACATGAGATTCTATAATGCCTAAGTATGTTTGCTATGATTTGAATTATCTATATATCATGAAAGTAAGCTTGCTTTTGGTTATGTGCTTAATGGTAATTAATTATTTAATTTGTTGTGCTCAAATTATATACTATGGAAAATTTGATATCTATAAGAGCATATTGGATTAAAAATCAATGACTAACCCTATGGATTCAAAACTAGTAGATACCAAAGAAATTACTTTGAATTATGTTGTAGGGTGACCATTAACTCAAGCATGCAAATGAAGTGAAATACAACCATGCTACTTGAGGTTAGGAAAACTTAAAATGGTCCAAGTTCTCCAAAAGTGATGAAAAACATAAAAAGAAAGACATGAAGAACCACAACATTCTCAAGGGGCCTTGAGGTATGAAAGTTGGAGTCACCTACAAAAACTCAAAGAGAACACTTTTGGTAATATCAATCTCTTATCTTTACTTATGCTTTAAATTGAATATCATATGATATTTGGAGAAATAGAGAGTTGTTTTTACATGCCTTACATGATCATTATTTGCCCCAAAATGCTTATATATATGTTTTGATGATGATCATGTCTTTCTTGACAAACTTGAATCTTACTTTAAAAATGCTTAAACTATGCTTTTGGATTCAAGTGCCTATGTTCTTCCTTTATTCTTGTAAGAGCTAACATTGCATGGTTGATAACGTGGGACATGATTTTTCATTGTATATCAACCTAAATTATGCTTGTAAATAAGTTTAAATGATATTTGATGTTAACCCATGTTTTAGAGAACTTTTGAAATATAGTTATCAAATATTGAAATGTCAAGTATATGTGGATAAATGAGAAATGTTGAAGGAAGAGGAACATGAGGAGACTTTCTTCAAGTGCAATGGAATGGAATACTCAATGGAAGAAAGTACAAACTCAAAGGACTTAAATGAAGAACATTCTAAAGGAGCATCACTCTCTATCTAACTCAATAAGTATCTCTATCCCTAATCTATTGTGATGTCTTATATGCTATGAATTGTATGATACTTATTGATTAATTGATCTTAAATTATTGGATGCTTTCCTTACATGAGAAGTATGCTTAGCATTGACAAAGTGCCTAATTGGACATTAAATTGCTAGTTTTGTCATTACATATAGGGTGGATGACATTAGTTCTATACATACAAAATATTTCATCATGATGAATGTTTGATATCTATGATTCTCTTGAAAGTTTTTTTTCCTCATATTTGTCTTGAAAATTTAGAAATCATTTGATTTGTGTTATAAATGTAGTATTCTCTTCTTTTGCTTTGAAAAGTCTTATTAAATCTTGAGAGAATGCTTAAAAAAGTTTCCAAATAGATTTTTTGAAATGTTCTATAGAGCTTAGCTTGATACTTCAAAACATAAGCCTTGTTCTTCAAAGTATTTTATTTTCTCAAGACTCTTATTCAATGAAAAAGAGATAAGATTTACTTTCATATGTTCTTTTAACTTGGTTTTGATCATTCTCAAGGAATATGTGGCTATAATATTAAACCTCTCTACCTTTCTAAAATGCTTTTGAAAATATAATGTGCTCTTGTAAGATTCTTTTTGAAAGGGGGAGAAGTTTTTAAAATGGTTTGTGATTGATGGATTAAGAATATGTATCTTTGCCTTGCTTTTCTTTGTGGTAATATGCTTACATGGTCTTGGCATGCATATTTTCCTTTATCTATCTTGTGCTTTAATAAGGGGGAGCTTATCTTGCTTATCTTATATATCTTTCTTCCATCTCCCTGTTGACTATAAATATATGTATAACTATGTTAAACTATTATGTTTAATATTTTGATAATATGCATATTTTAAGGGGGAGCCTAGTTCTTAAATTATTGTTTATATCCCTTAGCTTACATCATTGTTTGACATAAAGTGTTTTATTGTTAATACTATCAACATGTCAGCAAAAAACCATTTCTCATTGTCTTTCCCTCTATCAATGAAAGAAGGTAAACTTTCTTAAAATTCATATCTTTTGATTCTTTCATTGAAAAGATCCTACCCTTCTTGACAACATAAGTTTTATCTATAGGGGGAGAAAATATTATATTTCCTTCCTAAGCCTTTTTGTTGATGTCAAATAGGGGGGTGAAAATTGAAAAGAAAAATATGTTCTTGTTGTAACACCCTGAATTTTTCTAACTTTAGGGTAAATGACAATTACGTCCCCAATATACTGTTTTGTGTTCTCTGTATACAATGTGGTTTTATTTTACTGTATGTGTTTTATTTAGCCTATATGTTGTGTGAGATTTATTCCGGGCCAGAAAACTCTTAAGCTTTCCAGCCAGGAAAACTTTGTTTAATTTTTCAGAGTTGGGGAAATTTGCAAATCCTAATTCTGAAAGATACTGTTGTGAATCTTTTAATTTTTAGAATTTAACTGTGTGATAAAATAATTTTAATATTATTTTATTACTCAGTGTAAATTTTGTCAGTAAACCCAAAAATATGTGTGTGGGACCCACTTTTAAGCAAAATAACCAATGGATAATTTAGAAATTTTGAACCAATGAGAAAAAGCCAACTATATAGTCAAACCAATGGGAGGAGGTCAACAAAAGTGGCTAGTTTAGTTGGATTGAAACTAGGAGACCTAAGTTAGTTAGCTTGGTTAGTTTGGAATGTAACTAAGTTAGTAATTAAGCCTTTGTAAGTAACTAAATTATAGTAACTAAGTTAGTACTCTAGTTGTATCCTAAAGAAGATAATTAACTAGAAACCTTAAACTAACTAAGTTATCATAAAGTAATTACAAGGTAACTAGCTAGTTAGGACCATTACACCTAAGTGTAACTAGTTAGTTGATGAAACAAATTAAATTGCCTTTTCTTTGGGGGGGGGGGGGTTCAAACCAAGGCAAAGATAGAAGAAGATTTGGAAGGTTCAAGACAAGCCTTGTCATGGTTATGACTAAGCATGGTTCAACCAATCACAAACACCCTTGGAGACCAAGGCTTTATCCCAACCATTGAGTGGATGAATGGCTAGGATTAGCTCTTGAAATAAACTAAAGCCTTAAGGCCTTATTCTTTTTCATTTTACGGTGCACACTTGAAGAAATAACAAATCATTTCTTCATTCTCTCCTTTTCTTCCAAGCTCACGTTGGAGGCTTTCTTGGAGCACCATTCGGTCAAGCTTCCAAGTGCACCTTCCACCCACCTAAAAATTTTCTTTCCTTGCTTTTCTAACTCTAAACATCCATCCAAGATCATCTCTAGTTGGAAGTTTTTGCAAATTCCATCATTTGCATGCTTGAAGACTCACCTTGAAATTCTTCTTAAAAAGGTAAAACTTATTATTTTTCCTTTCTATTTTCATTTTTAAGCTTCCAAGCCATGATTGATCCATGGTATGGTTTTCTTTTCTAGTAGTAACCCTTAGAAAATTTTATCTATTTTCTTAGATTTTTGAAAAGGCAAAACTAAATTCCCAAAGAAGGAGGAAAGAAGGATTCTCTTCATTTTAAGGTAAGGGAAAGATTATAACCTAGTTATTCTTGAGTGGTAATGAGAAAATTAAATAATGTGTGTTGGTAGAATCCATAAGGATTCTTTTATATGTTGGTTGTAATAATTTTTCATGTAGGGTTTGTATTGTTAATTTAATTTGCTAAGTCTTTGTAATGTTGTTGATGTTAGTATAATGCTAGAAATGCATGAGTATTCCAAAGAATACAACACCCTAGGTTTCGGCCATCACCCTAAAAAGAGGATTTTAGATGTTTTCAAATTATTTTCAAGAAGTAATCATGGTGTTTAGTTGAATTAATAATATTTAAGTATTAGAATGAGAGAAATAAATTTTAATCCTAGTTACATTATGATAAATTTTGGTCAACATGCCAAACATAACTGAATTTGTATTCTAAGTAATTTAAATTAAGTAAGAATGTTAAAAGAATTTTTGTCATGAAGTTTTGACATTTAAAAATGATTAAAAACAAAATAAAATAAAAATTGTAACGTCAATTTTTTTTATTTACTTTATCATGCCACAAACGAAAATAGCAGATTATACTGTTGAGCCAAAGTGGGGATTCGGATATGTGAAAAGTTATAATACGCCAAGTGGACGCGTCTTGTAATTTGATTATAAGAAAAATATGGTGCGCCAAGTAGGAGCGTACTGTATTTTGAGATTTTTGCCACTAAGAGCGTTTATGTAATTATTTTGGCCATTGAGAGCATTTTCATAAATATTTGAAGTTTAAGGGCATTTTCATAAATAATGGAGGTTTGATAGTATTTTCGTAAATAATTGAGAATTGATAGTATTTTCGCAAATATTTGAAATTTGAGGATGTTTTAGAAATTTATGTTTTATTCATGCACTGAGTCGTGCCAATTTGAGAATTGGTGATTTGATTGACGAGATGAATAACATCGTGTTGTCGATGTGATAAGCGTAGTGTGTTCATTTCCGATGTGGACTTGGAGGCATTGGTGTACATTACTCCATATGTGGATGAGAAGGTAGCTCTTCGGGCCGTGGTATGTGGTAACACACCAATGTTCTCGACAAACACTATACTTAATCGGGATTTTGAGAGAACTATTTTATTTCTGTAGTTACACGATGTTATGATTGTGTACTACGCCATGATGTTGTTAGTAGCTATAGACACAAAGTATTGACAGTGCAATAGCTGGTTGGGGTAGTCAAGCTATAGACACAAAGTATTGACAGTGCAATAGCTGGCTGGGCAGTATTATTAGAACTTTCAAATCATTCTCTCTGATATTGATGTGTGTGTTGTAGCTCCATGGAGTAGGAATGAGTCATTTTATCGTTTTGGCATATTTGTTTTGGCATATTTATTGTGTATTCATTTATAATTTAGCGTGATTGGTTCGATTCTTTTCCGTAATTAGTTGTTGTTATTAATTGTTATCTGTGTTGATATTAATTGTTATTTTTGATGTGTTGTAGTTTTCTTATGTACCACCCTTGTGATATATTGGGTTGTCTTACCTCTTTGTTGTTGTATGTGTTGTTTGTATTATTATGTTATATATATACGTAGACTGTGATGAAGAGATTGAAGAACAAGCAATAGGCAGTGAATACCATACAGAGAAAGAGTTACTATCTACCGACTTCCAGTCTAAGTGTTTAGAGCCTTCGGACCATCCGTATCATTTGGACTGACTCACAGAAGATGACTGCTCCAGGATTCTTAGGTTTTGTAAGGATAGAGTTCCATAGAGGAATAGAAGGCTGGCGCACTCGTGAAGAAGACGATGTTGTAGTGTATATGGGGACTATTACTTTATCTCTACGTTTGGAATATGATTCTAATCCTGTGGTTACTGTTGACTTGTACATACAGTTAGAGTTGCCTTTGGGGATCCGACGTCATTGGAATGGACCTTTCTATGTTCCCAATGACAATAGTGTAGTGTCTACATCCCAGACTCCAGTCCGTAGAGCAGCCCGGACCCCTGCTCGTAGAACTGCTGCGAGTAATCCTGGATATCTGTCACCTGAGGAGTCATCTAGGAATGGTTCCCCAGTGGATTAGATACTCATGATGTGCACTTGGGCACTTTTTACTTTTTGGTGTGGTACTGTATTCGAACCTTATTTTTATCTTTTGATAGTTGTTGTAAATATTTTGGTATGTATTTCTTTTTTTGTAAGTTATTTGTAAATTATTTGTGTAACTAACAACCACAAAACCATATGTAGATTATCCATATATTAGTATTTTATATGTGTATGTTATAAATATGATGATAATGCATGAGATGTAATATACAATGGTGATATTAATATGTATGCTAACGTAGTATAAGTGTGATTATAAGTTGTACTTTATACATTTCATAAACAAAATATACGTACAAGTTATATTAACTAGTTTAATATTTCTTAGTTTTATCTTATTTCTATGTCAAATGTGACATCCCCAAAGGGTGTTACATTAGTTGGTATCAGAGCCCAAGTTTGAGTCTTTTGGGGTTGTGGTTGGGTCTGTTTGTGCTTGTGTTGTGTGAATTCTCTGTGATTTATTTTCGAAAGGAAGAAATCTAACTTTTATGTTTGATGTGAATTGGAAAAAAAAAAAAGAAGATGTCTAGAGGAAGAGGAAGACGTGTGAATATCCCTAGAGAAGAGGACCCTCTGGTAGCAGCTGTAGAGGCTATGCAGCGGATGGCGGAAGTAATGACTCAGCAGAACCAAAGAGCAGCTCAACAACAAGATGCTGTGGAAGCTATGCAGCGAATGGCGGAAGTAATAACTCAGCAGAACCAGAGAGCAGCTCAACAGCAAGATGCTACTGCGGATGCCCTAAATTTGTCTGAATTTAGGCGTAATAACCCGCCACAGTTCAAAGGTGAGTTCAATCCTGAGAAAGCAAGTTTGTGGATACAGGAGATGGAAAAGATATTTGAAGGGATGGGATGCCCAGATGATAAAAAGGTAACATATGCCACCTTTATGCTAAGAGGAGACGGAGAAAGTTGGTGGAGAGGAACTCGCCGATTGTAGCAAGCTGAAGGCACTGTAATAACTTGGGAAGTGTTTTCTACTATGTTTATGGACAAGTATTTTTTACGCGGTGCTCGACATGCCAAGGAAATGGAATTTCTTGGTTTACGTCAAGGAAATATGACAGTCCACGAGTATGCATCCAAATTTGAGAGTTTGTCTCAATTCTCAGATTATGCACAGACCAGGCCAAATGATGATTGGTGATGTAGGAAGTTTGAAGAAGGACTGCGAGCGGAGTTGAGACGAGGAGTACTGCCGTTGAGAATGACTCAATTCCATACTCTGGTAGATACATGTGCACGATTAGAGGAATTGGAACCGTCACGGGATCCAAGAACTCATAATTTTGGACCAATGAGGTTTCAGAGAGGAGGTAGTAGCAATAATAACCGATTTCAGCGTAAGCCATACTCGAGACCACTAGGAAACCCACTTCAACGACCACCTATTGGAGGAAGCTCTGCTAGTACTACTTCTAGTCAGAAAGCGACATTTGTACCAACATGTTTCAAATGTGGGGAGAAAGGTCATATTTCTTCGGGATGTCCAATTAAAGGGACAATTTGTTTTAATTGTCGACATCCTGGACATTTCTCTAAGGATTGTCCTCAGCCGGAAAAGAAACCTGCAGTGAAGACTATTCGGACAAGTCAGCCAAGATCTGGAGGACGAGTCTATACTATGACAGGAACCGAAGTTTCTCAGTCTGACAATCTTATTCAAGGGGAAGGAGCCATAGGAGGTAAGTCTTTGACTGTCTTGTATGACTCAGGCGCAACACATTCTTTCATTGCATATAGTTGTATTGAGAGATTAAATTTGCCTGTGTCTTCTTTGAATTTTCCATTGGTTGTTTCTACACCGACTGCTAAGCCTGTAGTTACATCCAAAATATGTTTGGATTGCCATGTTGTTGTAAAGGACCGTATGTTTATAGTCAACCTGATTTGCTTGCCCCTGGTAGAGATAGATGTCATATTCGGAATGGATTGGTTATCTTCTAACCATATCTTGATAGACTGTGCAATTAAATCCATAGTCTTTCCGAAGGAAGAGAACTCTGGATTCTTGACTGCTGTTAAAGCTAAGTCATTACTGAAAAATGGAGCGCAGGGATTTATATTATTATCTTCATTAGAAGTTGAGAATAAGAAAGATGTACATATTATTCCTATTGTTAATGAATTTCTGGAAGTTTTTCCAGATAATGTACCTGGTTTACCGCCAGAAAGGGAAATCGAATTTTCTATCGATTTGGTACCGGGAACAGGTCCTATCTCAATTGCACCGTATCGGATGTCACCAGCCGAGTTGGTAGAGTTGAAAAAGCAATTGGAGGAACTATTGGAGAAGCAGTTTGTGCGACCGAGTGTATCACCATGGGGAGCACCAGTGCTTCTAGTCAAAAAGAAGGATGGAACTTCTCGACTTTGTGTGGACTATCGTCACTAAATAAGGTCACCATAAAGAATAAATATCCACTCCCGAATTGATGATTTGATGGACCAATTGAAGGGAGCAGAAGTGTTCTCTAAAATAGATTTGAGATCAGGTTACCATCAAATTCGTGTTAAGGCAGAGGATGTGTCTAAAACAGCCTTCCGAACTCGTTATGGGCATTATGAATATCAGGTCATGCCTTTTAGAGTGACAAATGCTCCTGCTATATTCATGGACTATATGAATAGGATTTTTCGCCCGTACCTTGACAGATTTGTTGTTGTCTTTATAGATGACATTCTAATCTATTCCCAGTCTAAGGAAGAGCAAGCCGAACACCTCAGTATAGTTCTTCAGGTTTTGAAGGATAAGCAGTTGTATGCAAAGCTGGCGAAATGCGAATTTTGGCTGGAAAAAGTGTAATTCCTAGGTCACGTAATTTCTAAAGAAGGTATTGCAGTGGATCCATCCAAGATAGAAACTATTCTGCAATGGGAAAGACCTAAAACAGTGATAGAAGTTCGAAGTTTTGTTGGATTGGCTGGGTATTATCGGAGATTCATAGAAGGTTTTTCCAAAATTATCGGACCACTTACACAGCTTACACGGAAAAGTCAAGTTTTTGAATGGACGGAAGAACGTGAAGCCAGTTTTCAAGAGTTGAAGAAAAAGCTAACAACCGCACTAGTATTGACCTTACCAGATCCTAACAGATCTTTTGACGTGTACTGTGACGCTTCATATCAAGGATTAGGATGCGTGCTGATGCAAGACCGAAAGGTGGTAGCTTATGCTTTGAGGCAATTGAAGGTTCATGAGAGAAATTATCTGACACATGACTTGGAACTAGCAGCGGTAGTGTTTGCATTAAAGATATGGAGGCATTATCTGTATGGAGCCATGTTCAATGTCTTTAGTGATCACAAAAGTTTGAAATACTTGTTTGATCAGAAAGAATTGAATATGAGACAAAGACGATGGCTTGAGTTTCTCAAGGATTACGATTTTCAACTCCAATACCATCCGGGAAAAGCTAATGTGGTAGCAGACGCCCTGAGTAGAAAAGTGCTTAGTGTTTCTGCAATGATGATAAAGGAGGAAGAATTACTCAACCAGTTCAGAAATTCAGAAGTATCAGTGGAATTGGTGCCTGGAAAGATTCGTTTAGGCAGAATGGTAATCTTAAATGACTTGCTTAATATAATTCGAGATAAACAAGAGGAGGATGCGTTTTTGCAAAATGAAAGAGAATTGTTAAAGCAAGGTCACAAGGCAATAGTGGAAGAAAGATCAGATGGAATTTTAAGATTTCAAGGGAGAATTTGTGTACCAGACGATACTGAACTGAAAACAGCGATATTGGATGAAGCCCATACTAGCAATCTAAGTTTGCATCCCGGAATGACCAAGATGTATCAAGATTTGAAGAAATTATTTTGGTGGCCAAGGATGAAAAGAGACGTAGCGGAACGTGTGGCGTCTTGTTTGGTTTGCCAGAAAGTGAAAGTGGAACATCAGAGGCCAGCTGGAATGTTACAACCACTCTCTATTCCAGAATGGAAGTGGGACAGTATCTCTATGGATTTCGTTATTGGACTGCCAAGAACAAGAAAAGGTCATAACTCAATATGGGTTATAGTTGATAGGCTTACAAAGTCAGCTCATTTCTTGCCTATTAACATTAAGTATTCATTGGAAAAATTAACCCAAATCTATATCAATGATATTGTCAAATTACATGGAGTACCTGTTTCCATAGTATCTGACAGGGATCCAAGGTTTACATCAAGATTTTGGCAAAGTCTACAAGGAGCAATGGGAACTAAACTACATTTGAGCTCTGCTTATCATCCACAGACTGATGGCCAGACTGAAAGAACTATACAGTCTTTAGAAGACCTGTTGCGCGCTTGTGTGCTGGAGCAAAAAGGAAGTTGGGATGAATTTTTATCTTTGATAGAATTCACCTACAACAATAGTTTTCACTCAAGCATAGGGATGGCACCCTATGAAGCGTTGTATGGACGACGATGCCGAACACCTTTATGCTGGTATCAAGACGGTGAGAGCATGACTATTGGACCAGAGTTAGTGCAACAAACCACAGAAAAGGTGAAGATGATCCAAGAAAAGATGAGGACTACTCAAAGCAGACAAAAGAGCTATGCTGACAAAAGAAGGCGACCCTTGGAATTCGAAGAAGGCGAACATGTATTTTTGAGAGTGACTCCTACAACTGGTGTTGGAAGAGTTATCAAGTCCAAGAAGCTTACGCCTAAGTTTATTGGACCTTATCAGATTATCCGTAGGATAGGTCCTGTAGCTTATCAAGTTGCCTTACCACCGTTTTTGTCTAATTTGCATAATGTATTTCATGTGTCCCAGTTAAAGAAGTATATTCCAGATCCAACACATGTGATACAACCTGATGAAATACAGTTAAAGGAGAATCTGACGTACGAGACACTCCCTGTAAGAATCGAAGACAGGAAAGTGAAGCAGCTTCGAGGGAAGATGATTGAACTGGTCAAAGTCATATGGAATGATGTGACAGGAGATGCAACCTGGGAACTGGAAGATAAGATGAGGGAGCAATACCCTCAATTGTTTTAAGGTACAACAAATTTCGAGGACGAATTTTTTATTTGTTGGGGAGAGTTGTAACACCCTGAATTTTTCTAACTTTAGGGTAAATGACAATTACGTCCCCAATATACTGTTTTGTGTTCTCTGTATACAATGTGGTTTTATTTTACTGTATGTGTTTTATTTAGCCTATATGTTGTGTGAGATTTATTAGGCCAGAAAACTCTTAAGCTTTCCACCAGAAAACTTTGTTTAATTTTTCGAGTTGGGGAAATTTTAAATCCTAATTCGAAAGATCTTTGTTGTGAATCTTTTAATTTTTAGAATTTAACTGTGTGATAAAATAATTTTAATATTATTTTATTACTCAAGTGTAAATTTTGTCAGTAAACCCAAAAATATGTGTGTGGGACCCACTTTTAAGCAAAATAACCAATGGATAATTTAGAAATTTTGAACCAATGAGAAAAAAGCCAACTATATAGTCAAACCAATGGGAGGAGGTCAACAAAAGTGGCTAGTTTAGTTGGATTGAAACTAGGAGACCTAAGTTAGTTAGCTTGGTTAGTTTGGAATGTAACTAAGTTAGTAATTAAGCCTTTGTAAGTAACTAAATTATAGTAACTAAGTTAGTACTCTAGTTGTATCCTAAAGATGATAATTAACTAGAAACCTTAAACTAACTAAGTTATCATAAAGTAATTACAAGGTAACTAGCTAGTTAGGACCATTACACCTAAGTGTAACTAGTTAGTTGATGAAACAAATTAAATTGCCTTTTCTTTGGGGGGGTTCGGCCAAGGCAGCATAGAAGAAGATTTAGAAGGTTCAAGACAAGCCTTGTCATGGTTATGACTAAGCATGGTTCAACCAATCACAAACACCCTTGGAGACCAAGGCTTTATCTCAACCATTGAGTGGATGAATGGCTAGGATTAGCTCTTGAAATAAACTAAAGCCTTAAGGCCTTATTCTTTTTCATTTTACGGCTGCACACTTGAAGAAATAACAAATCATTTCTTCATTCTCTCCTTTTCTTCCAAGCTCACGTTGGAGGCTTTCTTGGAGCACCATTCGGTCAAGCTTCCAAGTGCACCTTCCACCCACCTAAAAATTTTCTTTCCTTGCTTTTCTAACTCTAAACATCCATCCAAGATCATCTCTAGTTGGAAGTTTTTGCAAATTCCATCATTTGCATGCTTGAAGACTCACCTTGAAATTCTTCTTAAAAAGGTAAAACTTATTATTTTTCCTTTCTATTTTCATTTTTAAGCTTCCAAGCCATGATTGATCCATGGTATGGTTTTCTTTTCTAGTAGTAACCCTTAGAAAATTTTATCTATTTTCTTAGATTTTTGAAAGGGCAAAACTAAATTCCCAAAGAAGGAGGAAAGAAGGATTCTCTTCATTTTAAGGTAAGGGGAAGACTATAACCTAGTTATTCTTGAGTGGTAATGAGAAAATTAAATAATGTATGTTGGTAGAATCCATAAGGATTCTTTTATATGTTGGTTGTAATAATTTTTCATGTAGGGTTTGTATTGTTAATTTAATTTGCTAAGTCTTTGTAATGTTGTTGATGTTAGTATAATGCTAGAAATGCATGAGTATTCCAAAGAATACAACACCCTAGGTTTCGGCCATCACCCTAAAAAGAGGATTTTAGATGTTTTCAAATTATTTTCAAGAAGTAATCATGGTGTTTAGTTGAATTAATAATATTTAAGTATTAGAATGAGAGAAATAAATTTTAATCCTAGTTACATTATGATAAATTTTGGTCAACATGCCAAACATAACTGAATTTGTATTCTAAGTAATTTAAATTAAGTAAGAATGTTAAAAGAATTTTTGTCATGAAGTTTTGACATTTAAAAATGATTAAAAACAAAATAAAATAAAAGCGTAACGTCAATATTTTGAAAATGCAATAAAGTATTTTTTTATTTACTTTATCATGCCACAAACGAAAATAGCAGATTATACTTGTTGAGCCAAAGTGGGGATTCGGATATGTGAAAAGTTATAATACGCCAAGTGGGCTGCGTCTTGTAATTTGATTATAAGAAAAATATGGTGCGCCAAGTAGGAATCATGTATTTTGAGGTTTTTGCCACTAAGAGCGTTTACGTAATTATTTTGGCCATTGAGAACATTTTTGTAAATATTTGAAGTTTAAGAGTATTTTCGTAAATAATTGAGATCTGATAGCATTTTCGTAAATAATTGAGAATTGATAGTATTTTCGCAAATATTTGAAATTTGAGGATGTTTTAGAAATTTATGTTTTATTCATGCATCGAGTCGTGCCAATTTGAGAATTGGTGATTTGATTGACGAGATGAATAACATCGTGTTGTCGATGTGATGAGCGTAGTGTGTTCATTTCCGATGTGGACTTGGAGGCATTGGTGTACATTACTCCATATGTGAATGAAGGTAGCTCCTTCTCGGGCCGTGGTACGTGGTAACACACCAATGTTCTCGACAAACACTATACTTAATTGGGATTTTGAGAGAACTATTTTCTCAGCTCTGTAGTTACACGATGTTATGATTTGTGTACTACGCCATGATGTTGTTAGTAGCTATAGACACAAAGTATTGACAAGGCAATAGCTGGTTGGGGTAGTCAAGCTATAGACACAAAGTATTGACAAAGGCAATAGCCTGGTCAAGTAAGATTATTAGAACTTTCAAATCATTCTCTCTGATATTGATGTGTGTGTTGTAGCTCCATGGAGTAGGAATGAGTCATTTTATCGTTTTGGCATATTTGTTTTGGCATATTTATTGTGTATTCATTTATAATTTAGCGTGATTGGTTCGATTCTTTTTCGTAATTAGTTGTTGTTATTAATTGTTATCTGTGTTGATATTAATTGTTATTTTTGATGTGTTGTAGTTTTCTTATGTACCACCCTTGTGATATATTGGGTTGTCTTACCTCTTTGTTGTTGTATGTGTTGTTTGTATTATTATGTTATATATATACGTAGACTGTGATGAAGAGATTGAAGAACAAGCAATAGGCAAGTGAATACCATACGAGAGAAAGAGTTACTATCTACCGACTTCCAGTCTAAGTGTTTAGAGCCTTCGGACCATCCGTATCGTTTGGACTGACTCACAGAAGATGACTGCTCCAGGATTCTTAGGTTTTGTAAGGATAGAGTTCCATAGAGGAATAGAAGGCTGGCGCACTCGTGAAGAAGATGATGTTGTAGTGTATATGGGGACTATTACTTTATCTCTACGTCCAGAATATGATTCTAATCCTGTGGTTACTGTTGACTTGTACATACAGTTAAAGTTGCCTTTGGGGATCCGACGTCATTGGAATGGACCTTTCTATGTTCCCAATGACAATAGTGTAGTGTCTACATCCGGACTCCGGTCCCAGAGAGCCCGGACCCCCGCTCGCTCGTAGAACTGCTGCGAGACATCCTGAATATCTGTCACTTGAGGAGTCATCTAGGAATGGTTCCCCAGTGGATTAGATACTCATGATGTGCACTTGGGCACTTTTTGCTTTTTGGTGTGGTACTGTATTCGAACCTTATTTTTATCTTTTGTTAGTTGTTGTAAATATTTTGGTATGTATTTCTTTATTTGTAAGTTATTTGTAAATTATTTGTGTAACTAACAACCACAAAACCATATGGAGGTTATCCATATATTAGTATTTTATATGTGTATGTTATAAATATGATGATAATGCACAGTGGATGTAATATACAGGTGATATTAATATGTATGCTAACGCCGTATAAGTGTGATTATAAGTTGTACTTTATACATTTCATAAACAAAATATACGTACAAGTTATATTAACTAGTTTAATATTTCTTAGTTTTATCTTATTTCTATGTCAAATGTGACATCCCCAAAGGGTGTTACACTTGTACTTATTGCTTGATATGTTTACATGAATATCTATCCTTCTATATTGCTTAACATATTTTTCTTTGGTGATTTGTCATCATCAAAAATGGGAAGATTGTGGAAATAGGTTTGCCCCAATGATTTAATATGTTAAGTTTTGATGATGACAAATACAAGACAAAAAGAATGATGCTTATACTTTATAGTTGTGCTTACTAAATGACAAATGCATCACAAAAGAATGTTGATCATGTTACATAGATGTGCTTAATAAGATATATTGTATCATGCATGATGATGTAATTTATCTAATTATATTTCATTTAATAATCATGCAATGAGATATATGTAACATTCATCTTATAATATATTCAATAATATGTTATATGAGTTGTATTAAATTAACATTGGATTTGGCACTTCTTATATGCATGTTAGACTAACTAGAATTATACATTTATGAATAATGCATATGAAGATATTGAGTTATGAATTTGGACTAACTATGCTTGTTTTAAGTGAGTAATACTTTGTAGGATAGTCTAAGTTTCAAGAATGAGCATTGCAATAAGAAAGTAAAAGATCACAATTATGCTTAACTTAAGAAGAACGAGAATGATATAGATGTTCCAGGCAATTTGCAAGATTTGAAGAGAAGAAATTTGTGGAAGCTTGGATTACATCAAGAAGCCTAAGGACTAGAATTGGTACATTTTTCTTTTAGGTTTACTCATATATAAAGATAGAGGTTTTACAAGAAAAAAGCTCAAATATGTTTTTAAGTCTTTAAAAATGGTTCTTACATGTTTAAATGCCCAACAAACTATTTTTGGAAAGCTAGTCTTGGTGGTAATTCAAATCTATGAAAAATAGTCAAGTTTATATTTTACAAAACTGATATATAGTTACTATTTTGATCATAACTTTTAAATACTTTGAGTTTTATTTTGAAACTTACTTCATATGAAAATAGACTCAAATATCTTTCCAATGAGTGGTCATTTGCTTTAAACGGATAAGAAACGAAAAAGTTATGACCAATTAAAGTTTGAGTTTTGAAAATCTAACCTTTGGTTACTATTTTGATCATATCTTTCCAAATACTTTGAGTTTTGTTTTGAAACTTCTTTCATATGAAAATATACTCAAAGATATTTTCAATGAGTGGTTATTTGCTTTAATCGGATAAGAAATAAAGAAGTTATAACCTTTTAAAGTCAGTTTTCAAAATCAGAAATTGTGTAATCGATTACAGAAGTCATGTAATCGATTACAACGTTGACAAAAGCCGTATAATCGATTACATGAAGTGTGTAATCGATTATAAAGTGCCCAGAAAGCTTGTAATCAATTACATGAAGCATGTCATCGATTACCAAGTGCCCAGGAACGTTTCTAACGGCTATAAACGGTTAGTTTTCATAGAAAATTATTATAAAACACTACCAATGGCTATTTTATCACTTGGGCTCTATATATAAGTGTTGTATGAAGCTTATACACCTCTTGAACACTTGATTTGATCCTTGAATCACCAAAATCATATTTTGAGCTCTTTATTACAAAATCCTTCTATTCTTTTGTTCTTCAATTTGTATTATCCACTCTTGAAAGAGTTTTCTATCATCCATACTTTGTTCTTCAAGTTGTATATCTACTCTTGTGAGAGTTTCTATTCTTTCTCTTCACTTTGAAATCATTGTAAGAGGGTGAGGTATCCCTTAAGAGAGAAAAGGGTGAGGTATCCCTTGTAGTGAGACTCAAACACAAAGGGTGAGGTATCCCAAAGGTGTTGTGAGTGCTCTTGATTGTAAAGGCCATCAAGCACCTGTGAAGCTTGAAGAATTAGAGGCTCTAGCACAAGGGCAAGGTATCCCAAGGTGTAATGAGTGCTATTGTTTGTACAAAAGTTTTCCTAACACTCGTGAAGTCTAGGAGATAGTGAAGAAAATCTCAAGTTAAACTTGGGGACTGGATATAGGCCACAAGTGGTTAGTGGCTGAATCAGGATAAATTCTTGAGTTTGATTCTATCTTCCCTACACTCTTTAATTTTAGTATTTGGTGTAGTATATTTATCTATTGTATATCTTGTCATCTTGGTGACTTGATTCTATGAACTTGATATCTAACTTATTTACTTAATTCATCATATATTCCAAGTTGTATTTAAGTAATCTATAATAGTTATACCTTTGTTGTGCATGTTTTGCTGCATTTATTACTTGAGTGATTCAAAATGCTTAATTTCTCAAAATTGTAATAAATTTTGTAATCACCCAATTTACCCCCCTCTTGGGTGATGGTTGTCTTGGCTAACAAGTAGTATCAGAACTTCGTGCTCTGGTAAAAGCTTAACCGCTTGGAGTTAAAGATCCTTGTTTGTTTGCCAACCATTAAAAGCTTTTCAAATGGAAAGTTTTGAAATTAATAAACTACCATTCTTTGATGGTGTGAATTTCGTTTATTAGAAAGCTAGAATGAAAATTTATATGCAATCTATTGATATTGATTTGTGGGATATTATACTTGATGGATTTACATGCAAATCAAAACAAACTTGGAATGACTATGATAAGAAATGCTTTTCATTAAACATTAGAGTAATGCAAATATTGAGAAGTGGCTTAAATGATGATGCTTATGCTAAAATTAAGAGTAGCTCTAGTACTAAAGATATATGAGATACTCTTGATGATATCTATCTTGCTAACAATTATTTTTTGTATAAAGTTGTACATAGAGTGCAAGAAGAGCAAAAACCATTAAAGGAATCTTGTTATGAAAAATATCCTCAAAATATTACTCAATTTGAAGAGGTGGCAAAGTAAAACCAATTAGTATATACTCTTGAAACTTTGATGCACAACAATGAGGAAGATGGTGATTCCCTTGAAGAGTCATTAGTGCAAGAAATTATGACAACCTCCTACTTAACTCCAAAGAACCTTGAGGTAAATAATGTCTATCTTGATTATGGTCCTTCCTATGATGAGCTACAATGTGCATATGATGAATTATATGATGATTTGTTAAATTTAGAAACTAAAAATTTATCTTATTTGGAAAACATTTCCTCCATTGAAAATGAAATTGAGATTTTGAAAAATGATTATGCTTTTCTTGATGAGAAAATGCCTTTGAAATGTGAAGTCTTAATTTCTAGTGAAAAGTGCATTGATTTAAACAATCAAGTTGAGGATATATATTCCAAACTTGCTAAAGCAAATAATTCTAATTGCTTACATTCTATGCTTGTTAATGAGAATAAAATTAATATTATTCCACATAAAAGTTTATGCAAGGCTTATGACAAAAATAGTTTAGAATATAAAAATAACAAAAGGCTTAAGTTTTCCAAAAATGATCTTCAAAGGACCAAGCCATTATTACATTCAATTGTTTGCAATTTTTGTGGTCATCTAGGACATATTTCTCATTTATGCAATTATAGAAGAAATCTTTATATGAGAAATAGTGTGGTATGGGTTCCTAAAGACCTTAAATGCCCTAGTGCTAACATTGAAGGACCCAAGATGAAGTAAGTACCAAAATGTCCTCCTAATGTTTCAATTATGCAGAAAACTTCTCAAAAGAATGGACAAATTGGTCAAGTGAAAAAGGAATCATCAAGGGGAATGCTTCCAAAGCCCATTGGTAGAAGTTTTGATCAAAGAAAGAAGATAACTTCAACCAAAGCTTCTCAAATACAAAATGTGAAACTTACAAAGGTCAAAATATCAAAAGAGAAGCAATGGATAAAGAAAGGAGTTCCCTTGATTACCAAGGCCAAGGTATCAAATGTTTTTACCTCTTATGCACATTCACTTAAAAAGACAATGAATATGAGGTATATTCCTTGTAGGCCTTAGGTAAATGATAGAATCATGTGCACTTGGTAAAATATGAATATTTTGTTTAGCATATGATTATATTAATTCTTGTTGTACCATAACTCATTAATTTGTTATATATCTTGGTACATGAGATTCTATAATGCCTAAGTATGTTTGCTATGATTTGAATTATCTATATATCATGAAAGTAAGCTTGCTTTTGGTTATGTGCTTAATGGTAATTGATTATTTAATTTGTTGTGCTCAAATTATATACTATGAAAAATTTGATATCTATAAGAGCATATTAGATTAATAATCAATGACTAACCCCTATGGATCCAAAACTGGTGGATACCAAAGAAATTACTTTGAATTGTGTTGCAGGGTGACTATTAACTCAAGCATGCAAATGAAGTGAAATACAACCATGCTACTTGAGGTTGGGAAAACTTAAAATGGTTAAAGTTCTCCAAAAGTGATGAAAAACATAAAAAGAAAGATATGGAGAACCACAACATTCTCAAGGGGCCTTGAGGCATAGAAGTTGGAGTCACCTACAAAAACTCAAAGAGTACACTTTTGGTGATATCAATCTCTTATCCTTATTTATGCTTTAAATTGAATATCATATGATATTTGGAGAAATAGAGAGATATTTTTACATGCCTTACATGATCATTATTTGCCCCAAAATGCTTATATATTTGTTTTGATGATGATCATGTCTTTCTTGACAAACTTGAATCTTACTTTGAAAATGATTAAACTATATTTTTGGATTCAAGTGCATATGTTCTTCCTTTATTCTTATAAGAGCTAACATTGCATGGTTGATAACGTGGGACATGATTTTTCATTGTATATCAACCTAAATTATGCTTGTAAATAAGTTTAAATGATATTTGATGCTAACCCATGTTTTGGTGAACTTTTGAAATATAGTCATCAAATATTGAAATGTCAAGCACATGTGGATAAATGAGAAATGTTGAAGGAAGAGGAACATGAGGAGACTTTCTTCAAGTGCAATGGAATAGAATACTCAATGGAAGAAAGTACAAACTCAAAGAACTTAAATGAAGAACATTCTAAAGGAGCATCACTCTCTATCTAACTCAATAAGTACCTCTATCCCTAATCTATTGTGATGTCTTATATGCTATGAATTGTATGATACTTATTGATTAATTGATCTTAAATTATTGGATGCTTTCCTTACATGAGAAGTATGCTTAGCATTGACAAAGTGCCTAATTGGACATTAAATTGCTAGTTTTGTCATTACATATAGGGTGGATGACATTAGTTCTATACATACAACATATTTCATCATGATGAATGTTTGATATCTATGATTCTCTTGATCTATGATTTCTTAGTAGTATAACACTTATGAGAATCATGCTCTTTTTGAAAAGAATTTCTTATTTGATTAAAAAGTTTTTTTAAAGGCAAAATCTCCTATCATATTTGAAAGAAGTTTTTCAAGATCCATATCCTTGAGAATCTTTTGAACTTATCTTAAGAACTTGAAAGTTTTTTTTTCCTCATATTTGTCTTAAAAATTTGGAAATCATTTGATTTGTACTATAAATGTAGTATTCTCTTCTTTTACTTTGAAAAGTCTTATTAAATCTTGAGAGAATACTTAAAAAAGTTTCCAAATAAATCTTTTGAAATGTTCTATAGAGCTTAGCTTGATACTTCAAAAGATAAGCCTTGTTCTTCAAAGAATTTTATTTTCTCAAGACTCTTATTCAATGAAAAAGAGATGAGATTTACTTTCATATGTTCTTTTAACTTGGGTTTGATCATTCTCAAGGAATATGTGGCTATAATATTAAACTTCTCTACCTTTCTAAAATGCTTTTGAAAATATAATGTGCTCTTGTAAAATTCTTTTTAAAAGGGGGAGAAGTTTTTAAAATAGTTTGAGATTGATGGATTAAGAATATGTATCTTTGCCTTACTTTTCTTTGTAGTAATATGCTTACATGGTCTTGGCATGCATATTTTCCTTTAACTATCTTATACTTTAATAAAGGGGAGCTTATCTTGCTTATCTTATATATCTTTCTTCCATCTCCTTGTTGACTATAAATATATGCATAACTATGTTAAACTATTATGTTTAATATTTTGATAACATGCATATTTTAAGGGGGAGCCTAGTTCTTAAATTATTGTTTATATCCTTTGGCTTACATCATTGTTTGACATGAAGTGTTTTATTGTTAATACTATCAACATGTCAGCAAAAAACCATCTCTTATTATCTTTCCCTCTATCAATGAAAGAAGGTAAACTTTCTTAAACTTCATATATTTTGATTCTTTCATTGAGAAGATCCTACCATTCTTGATAACATGAGTTTTATCTATAGGGGGAGAAAATATTATATTTCCTTCCTAAGCCTTTTTGTTGATGTCAAATAGGGGGAGTGAAAATTGAAAAGAAAAATATGTTCTTGTGCTTATTGCTTGATATGCTTACATGAATATTTATTCTTCTATATTGCTCAACATATTTTTCTTTGGTGATTTGTCATCATCAAAAAGGGGGAGATTGTAGAAATAGGTTTGGCCCAATGATTTAATATGTTAAATTTTGATGATGACAAATATAAGACAAAAAGAATGATGCTTATGTTTTATAGTTGTGCTTAATAAATGACAAATGCATCACAAAAGAATGTTGATCATGTTACATAGATGTGCTTAATGAGTTATATTGTATCATGCATGATGATGTAATTTATCTAATTATATTTCATTTAATAATCATGCAATGAGATATATGTAACATTCATCATATAATATATCTAATAATATGTTATATGAGTTGCATTAAATTAACATTGGATTTAGCTCTTCTTATATGTATGTTAGACTAACTAGAATTATACATTTATGAATAATACATACGAAGATATTGAGTTATGAATTTGGACTAACTATGCTTGTTTTAAGTGAGTAATACTTTGTAGGATAGTCCAAGTACTAAGAATGAGCATTGCAACAAGAAAGTAAAATATCACAATTATGTTTAACTTAAGAAGAATAAGAACGATATAGATGTTCCAAGCAATTTACAAGATTTAAAGAGAAGAAATTTGTGGAAGCTTGGATTACATCAAGAAGCCTAAGGACTAGAATTGGTACATTTTTCTTTTAGGTTTTCTCATATGTAAGGATAGGGGTTTTACAAGAAAAGAGCTCAAATATGTTTTTAAGTCTTTAAAAATGGTTCTTACATGTTTAAATGCCTAACAAACTATTTTTGGAAAGCTAGTCTTGGTGGTAATTCAAATCTATGAAAAATAGTCAAGTTTGTGTTTTATAAAACTGACATATGGTTACTATTTTGATTATAACTTTTAAAATACTTTGAGTTTTATTTTTAAACTTATTTCATATGAAAATAGACTCAAATATCTTTTCAATGAGTGGTCATTTGCTTTAAACGGATAAGAAACGAAAAAGTTATGACTAATTAAAGTTTGAGTTTTGAAAATCTGACCTTTGGTTACTATTTTAATTATATCTTTCAAATACTTTGAGTTTTGTTCTGAAACCTCTTTCATATGAAAATATACTCAAATAAATTTCCAATAAGTGGCCATTTGCTTTAATCGGATAAGAAATGAAGAAGTTATGACCTTTTAAATTCAATTTTCAAAGCTAGAAATTATGTAATCGATTACAACGTTGACAGAAGCCGTGTAATCGATTACATGAAGTGTGTAATCGATTACAAAGTGCCCAGAAAGCTTGTAATCGATTACATGAAACTTGTAATCGATTACCAAGTGCCCAGGAACGTTTCTAACGGCTATAAACAGCTAGTTTTCATAGAAAATCATTATAAAACACTACCAATGGCTATTTTATCACTTGGGATCTATATATAAGTGTTGTATGGAGCTTATACACCTCTTGAACACTTGATTTGATCCTTGAATCGCCAAAATCATATTTTGAGCTCTTTATTACAAAATCTTTCTATTCCTTTATTCTTCAATTTTAATTATCCACTCTTGAAAGAGTTTTCTAACATCCATACTTTGTTCTTCAAGTTGTATATCTACTCTTGTGAGAGTTTCTATTCTTTCTCTTAACTTTGAAATCATTGTAAGAGGGTGAGGTATCCCTTAAGAGAGAAAAGGGTGAGGTATCCCTTGTAGTGAAACTCAAACACAAAGGGTGAGGTATCCCAAAGTTGTTGTGAGTGCTCTTGATTGTAAAGGCTATCAAGCACCTGTGAAGCTTGAAGAATTAGAGGCTCTAGCACAAGGGTGAGGTATCCCAAGGTGTGATGAGTGCTCTTATTTGTACAAAATTTTTCATAGCACCCGTGAAGTCTAGGAGATAGTGAAGAAAATCTCAAGTTAAGCTTGGGGACTCAATGTAGGCCACAAGTGGTTAGTGGCTGAATCAGGATAAATTCTTGAGTTTGATTCTATCTTCCCTACACTCTTTAATTTTAGTATTTGGTGTAGTATATTTATCTATTATATATCTTGTCATCTCGGTGATTTGATTCTATGAACTTGATATCTAACTTATTTACTTAATTCATCATATATCCCAAGTTGTATTTGAGTAATCTATAATAGTTGTACCTTTGTTGTGCATGTTCCGCTGCATTTATTACTTGAGTGATTCAAAATGCTTAATTTCTCAAAGTTACAATAAATTTTGTAATCACCCAATTCACCCCCTTCTTGGGTGATGGTTGCAATGGCTAACAATTAAGAGCAATAGAATGATGTTTTTCAATTGTTGTTGTTATCAAAATATGACCTAAAAACACCTATTTATAATGTTCTCAAGAAAAAGACCTATTAGGGCAATTTTATGGTCATAATAAAAGCCCAAAAATTGATCGTTGCACACTTTCATCTGTGATGTAATCGATTACAAGGATGATGTAATCGTTTACATTGTTCTTGAAATCAGTTCTGGGTTTTCTAGGCTGAGTGTAATCAATTACATACCTCATGTAATCGATTACCAAGCCTCTGAAAGTAATGTAATCGATTACAAACCTCATGTAATCGATTACCAAGCCTCTGGAAGCAGTGTAATCGATTACAAACCTCATGTAATCGATTACAAAGCTTCTGACTTTTGAGAAATGGTTTCCCACATGTTTGTAATCAATTACCAGGCCTTTGTAATCGATTACAAGCTCCTAAAAATGCTGTAAACTGATTACTAAGCCTAAGGATAAGCTTGCAAACATCCTTGAACCTATTCCTGAGCCCAATTTAGCTTTGTAAGCATTGAGATTTCATAAAACTTGGATTGTTAAAGAAAGAAGCTTATTTTTAATAAATCATGGCTTTTAGAAAACTAATTAAAAAGAACTATTTTTAGAAAAATATTGAGATAATTAAGAGAGCTTCTTACATTAACATTCTAAGTTCTAAAGACTATACCAGCTTTGCTGCCTTTAGACTTGGTCTTCAACTTGGCTTTGTTATCATCAAAATTTGCACGATCTTCACGACATAAGCATTCACATAAAATGTGACAAAACTAACTTAATTAAGCCTAACTGAACCTTAAGAAGCACAGTGAAAGGATTATTAAATGAATAAAATATATTGCTATCATTAAGCATACCAAGAATGAATCAAGAATAATAATTTTTATTAACAAATAATCAAATTAACAATTCAATATAGAAAAATAGAGAGTTACATCATAATCCTAGAAAAAGGGATTTAGTCACTGATGGTCAATGTAACATAAACAAGAACAAAATTTAAAGAAACAACTATGATTCTATCTCAAGAAAATAGGAAAAGGAAAATAAAAAGAGAAGATGGAAAAGAGAAGAAAGAGAAGATGTCTTCAATGGTTGATCTTCAATTGCTCTTGCACTTGTCTTCAAGACCCTAGCCTTTGCCTCTCAAAATTTGTCGTCGCCAAAGTGTGTTTCATGATTAGGGATTCGCTTCTATTTATAATGTTTGAGATGAAAAGCTGTTGTTTTTAGTCATAAGAGACCTCACACAGTCGTGTCTAAGCTCGACATGGCCGTGTGAGCCTAAATTGCTTAACTCACACCGTAAGTAAGATATAGTCGTGTCTCTTTAAAAAATCACACAAAAACGTTATGCAAGTTAGACATGGCCATGTCTAAAGTTAGACATGGCCGTGTCTAACTCCTCAATCACTCACATGGCCATGTCTAAGTCAAAATGGTCCTCTTTTACTCTGAAATCGTAGTGTCTTTGCCTGCTTTCACTTCAAATATGTTAAATCTCTCTAAATCTATAAAAACAAAGATAATGATAAGGATCCATCTAAAATTCACCAATAAATATAAGTAAATTATCACATTTTATCCAGTATAAGGCTATTAAATATAGGCTTATCAATGAACGAAGGAATCCAATGGGCCGAGGTCTGCTATATACTGTAGATTACCTCTGGTATTAACATATAAAGCTGGAATCAATGGAGGATCACTACTTACATTGCTATTATGCCATACGAGGTATATCCTTTGTTGCCCCCATGCATGGTTCACAAGGTCTTTGTCATTTCTTGTAGCTTTACTCTGCAGCTCGTAACAGTTTGAGTTTTTTTAGGAAACTGTTGCTTTGTCTTTATTAGGAATTAAAGATCCTTTAAAAGATGATAACAGTTTCATGTTGTTTCCCCACGATCCGCTACTCTCGTGACCAATTAGAGAGGGGAGCATTAAAGTGCGGCTTCCAACGTGCAATCAATTCACCTTTTTTGAGGTCAATCAGAATGCTTCATTCCCTTTATAAATAGTGAATGTTCACATAGAGGCTAGCATTCCTTTCATTTTGTGGCTTTATTTAATAATGAACCCCTTTCAGAAAGTGATTTCTCTTCCATTTCCTATACATATGTGAAGGGTCTTGCCCTTTAGTAAAACCATCTTCCTATTCTTTCCAAAATCTTTGAAGGTGTTTACTTTTTTTTACAGTTAGTCCCTTCGATGAAGGCCTTTCTTTCTTAGCATAATGGCTTGGTGGGGACCAACTAACTGCCCTACGTGGGCTGGCCAACATGCATCTAGGCAACAAAAGCCTTTCTCTCCTGGCGTACATCAGAAAGTACAACTTTTTTGTGTGTACCAGGGGCCACTTGTTGTGCCTGCGTAGTTCTTGAGATGCATAGTGGTGATCCATACTTCGTCCTCCTCTTTTCCCACTGTTGTGGAGGCACTTAGCCAGGAGCTTCCACCGTTTTTCTTCCTAAGTACAGTGGGATATGTAGGAGGGCTTCGAGTTTGGAAAGAATATCTTCGAGCAACTTGGGGTGATTTGAAGCAACTCAGAGTGATTGTGAAACAAGTTGTAGTTTCGGTGGAATAATCTTTAGATGCGGAGTAATCTCCAATTTGGCTAGCAAGAAAGAGATGGGTGCTGGTTTCTGGAAGAACCTTGGAGATGGCAGTGACCAATGACTATCACTTTTGACTATTTTTGTCTTGGAGGAAACTTTTATGTATATCTTTCTGTTAGAGCTAACAGTTTATGGAATATGAATGATAATAAAATTTCTTTTTCTGAATATTGTATCTTCTATTTCCATTTCTATTCTCTACTTTTTCCCTTTCCTCTGGGGTGAGTCCAATGCTCAACCTGTATTAATGTTGCGTGGCCCCCAACTTGGTACTTGGCTGGTACAGCAAAGTGACAAGATAAAGTCTCTATGCCCTTGGGTGATGGCATCTGTGCTTCACTTGAAGTTGTGGTTCGTGTTACTATATGGGGTTAAGAGTTCTATCCTGACCTCGTATCTTTTGACCACATGGACATTCCAAGAGTAGCTGGGGTTTGTGGAAAAAATCTGGACTTGACCTGCCGAAGTTGTGTGACGCTTATTCTGCTATGCAATCATCCTTTCAACTGCTTTCATAACTGTGAGGGCCTCATGGCACGTTTTAATTGGATAGTCGTGCTTAGTGCTTTGGGTGACATGATGGGCAATTTTTTGAAAATCGAGAGGCTTTGACAAAATTGTCCCCTAACCATCTTATCCTTATAAATAGGGGCCGAGGGCGCAAAATTCATACTTCACTGTTTCTTGTCATTTTCTGGTGACTCAAGGTTTTCTAGTGAATTTGCTTTGTGGAGAAACGTAGTAGTGAGTGGTTCTCAGCTATTTTCATTTCTTTCTTTCATCCAATCCTACTTCTTATTCAAGGTATGTCTTCTCCTGCCCTTAATTCTAACTTTTTCATTGTTCTAGAGGGTTTTCCTTATTTTGGGGCATTCTCTTTTTTTCTTCTTTAAGAAAAGTAGGGATACCAGCATCTTTGGTCCTTTTATTAATGTCACTCTATTGAGCACCCCTTCTACCATGTCATGGATGGCGGAGGTGCCCTTCAGAGGCTAAGACCTTTGAGGGAGCAGAGGGTGGATATGGATATGAATCTTCAATGATCTCTTCCATAGTTCACCCTCTGCTATGTCTAAATCTATTCAGCCAATATTATTGATTCTGGCGTCAACTTACCGACCTCTCCAAGGGTTTCATGACGAGGAGAAGAGCTTCGAGGCAAAGGGGAGTGGCCGTTGAAGAGCCTTTAGTGCTTGCCCCCATGATAAATGTGTATTCCTGGGTTGGGGATGATGTCTGAGACCATCTGTCTGAGTTCTCCTCCGAGGATGGCCTTAGAAAAGTCCTTATCTATTTACAGGTAACAAAAAATGGTACTCAGGATCGTGAGTATCAAGTTATGTCTCCAGAGTGGGAAGAAAGTGTATGTTTAGGTCGAGAAGCGGGCCTGCACTTCATGTTCTTGTATGAACCCTTTTTGTTCGATTGGGACTCTAGCTACCATTCATTGACTTTTAAATCGTGATTCTCCAGACCTTGAATGCAGCTCTTTCTCAAATCCACTATAATAGCTAGGGCAACATACTCGCCTTTGAGAGGTTCTACCGAGTAGTTGGATTATGGTACTTGGAAAGGCTCTTCTTCTATTTTTACACTCGATGGAGTCTCCAAGGTGCTGCATATCAAAAGAATTGGCTAACCATTCGATCTAGATACGGTCAGAAGGTATTTGCCATTTTTCAAGATAGTTTTAAGGAATTCAAATGGGAAGTTCTTCAAATTGACGGGAGGGTCGGGGATAAACCCATTTTTCTTGAAAGCTGATGGGGAACCGATGTTCCCATTATACTGGACACTGTTGGGAATTTTTTGCGGATACAACACGCAGCGGAAAACAGGGATTCCCACCGAGGATCCATGCAAAAAAGTCATAATTTGAGTTTTTAAAGGATTTACCTCTTGAAGCGTGAACACTAACACCGTAATAGAAACGATGTCTCTGCGGTATCCACATGAACAGACTCACGAACGTCCAACGCACAGAAGAGGAGCCTCACGTCTTCACAGGTGCTAGCTACAAAGAGAAGAGAAGAAATCTGTCGCTCTCTCTCACTCACTATTCGTAGGTGTGGCTAGGGTTCAGAATTATATCAATTAGCAGCCCCCCTTAGAAAACTATTTATAATAGTGTGCCTTTGAGTGTGATAATCAAATGGGTAAGTCGTGCAACCCTAGACCCATCTCATGAGTCCGGCCCATATTTGAATCCGAGTCCAACTTAGATCTAGGCTTCAAAGTCCGCTTCTATATGTGTGACCTGCAGGTTCTTATTACGTTGGTAGTAATATTAAAATCCCATTTTGGGATGGTATCTAGCAACACATCGCTGCTACCCAAGTAATAAGAATGTCAGTGATTTGATATAACCTTTTCATGACCAATGTTTCCGTGTCGTTTAGTCCCATTGTCAAGATATCTAGATTAAACACAAGGCATGGAATGCATCACCCTTGTATGGTCCAATCATTCATTTCCTGATACTCGAGCAGACTTTGTAACAACAAATGAGATCAATATCTCATACTGACTCATTTAAGCATGGCCATGCATTTCGCAGTCTCACTCAATCAGGGGGCCCGAAGATATCGCTCCTGTTATGTAGGAGTGACAAATCTCATCTAGGTCACTCACATCCCTCTACATGATTTGCAGTATGTCCAATAACCAATTTTATAATCACCTTGTTACAGATGACGTTTGATGGCATTAAAACACACAACTCCTCATATAGGAATTGTAGTGATTTCAGGTCAAAGGACCACAAACACCATTGTCACTATGAGAATCGCTTATGACACTCACGTAACGATCCATGTAGCATTCTCATGGGATCCAAAGACATCATTACTCTAATATGTACCCATGTGAAGACTTGATATCTCATATCCATGACCCGTGAGATGTGGTCATCGGATCCTCGCACATACTAGTCTCAATGTATTATTGTTGTCCTAATTAACAATAATACTTGACTAGGGACATTTAAGAATAGTGTTGTAACCAAAAGGATCTCACGATCAAGTCATCCACTTGATGTCCTATGGCATCAAACTTACTATTCTAAGGACTTTATTATGTTTATCAAAAAAGAACACAATAAATGAAATGCCTCATATATAAAATAGCATAATAGAATATATGTAAATACAGAAAATGTATTAGCCTCTAGGGCATACACCAACAGACACAACAAGCATGGAGTACTCCTTTTGGGTTGATTGAGAAGGAGAAGCATCATCTCGATGAGGAAAACATCGAGTGTGTTGATTTTATAATCAAATGGGCCAAAGATCATGGATTCATCAAATGCAAGGAAGTTCTTGACACTCCCGGTGATGATTTTCTTTTTGCCTTGCTAGGTAGGGGTTAGGTTGTCAATGTCTGGGGTCCTTCTTTAATTCTTGTACTTTGCATTTCTTATCCAATTATTTTTTTTACTTGTTTTCTTTCCTTATTTTAGCAAGCACGGCATCAATGTTGGGAAATCTGTGAACAAAAGTACAGCAAAAAAGGATTCCCACCAAGGATCCATGATCAAACTTAATCTATTCTATGTGTGTGACCCTGCAAGTTCTCATGACGTTGGCAACAATATTAAAACCTCATTTTAATATTACTACAATGAACGGTATCTAGAGACATATCACTGCTACCCA
This sequence comes from Ormosia semicastrata, assembly GCA_029884595.1. NCBI lineage: Eukaryota > Viridiplantae > Streptophyta > Magnoliopsida > Fabales > Fabaceae > Ormosia > Ormosia semicastrata. The sequence goes on from JAQQTO010000040.1 coordinate 2,191,016, forward strand.
AGTAATGAAAATGTCAGTGATTTAACATAACCTTTCTGTGACCAATGTTTTCGTATATTTTAGTCCCTTTGTCCAGATATCTAGATTGAACACAAGACATAAAACGTGTCACCATTGTATAGTTCAATCTTCCATTTCCTGCTACTTAAGTAGACTTAGTAATAACAAATGAGATCAATATCTCATATTGACTCACTTGAACATGACCATGCATTTCGGATTCTCACTTAATCAAAGGGCTCGAAGATATCGCTCCTGTTATGTAGGAGGGACAAATCCCATCTAGGTCACTCACATCTCTTTTCATGATTCATAATATGTCCAATAACTAACTTTATAATCACCTTGTTACAAATGATGTTTGATGGCATTAAACCATACAACTCCTCATGTAGGAATCGTACTGATTTCAGGTCAAAGGACCACATATACCATTGTCACTTTAAGAATCGCTTATGACACTCACATAACGATCCACGTAGCATTCTCATGGTAGGTTAGTCCAGTACATCATTACTCTAATATGTATCCATGTAAAGACTAAATATCTCATATCCATGACCCGTGAGATATAGCCATCAGTCTACGCACATACTAATCTCAATGCATTATTGTTATTCTAATTAATAATAATATTTGACTAGGGACATTTAAGAATATTATTTTGATTCTATCCAATAGGATCTCACAATCAAGTCATCCACTTGATGTCCTATGACATTAAACTTATTATGCCAAGGACTTTATTATGTTTATAATAAATAACACAATAAATGAAATGCCTCTTGTATTAAATAAATAGCATAATACAATGTATGTAAGTACGGTCATAATAAATTAGCCTCTAGGGCATACACCAACAGTCTAGACCTTCACTTGTCACCCTAAAGGCTTTAAGGGCACAGAGGGGAGGGGCAGGACCTTCCAATGCTCCTGCACCCATTGCTCTGAGGTCTGCCCACTGAGATCTAGCTGTTGAAGAGGCCTTTGATCAGTCAGACTCTCCTGCCCAACCTCTTCAAAGGAGGAAAAGAAAAGTCATTGAATGCTCCACAGATTGGGGCAAGATAGTGGCAACAGAGGGTGGTGAAGAAGAGAAGGAAGACCCTATGCCCATAATTACGGGGCATGCAGACATCGGGGCATTTGTTGATGAGTGGCTCCTGACCGACGAGGTGGTGAAGTACATCACTGTTGAACAATTTCGGCAAGTGCACCGAATCGCTACAAGTAATATAATGGTGAGAAAAGAAGTATCGTCTCCATAGGGATTATAATCATTTTACCAACACAAAAACAAAAATTGTTTCTACTTGAACTGAAAATATGATTTTGGTAACTTTGAATTGTATTGATTTTAAACAAGTATAAGAGAAATGTATTAAAAACAAAATAATTAACAAAATTAAAGAATATTTTTGGATTTTTAAGGAGAAGAAAATCAATCAAGAAAAGCGGCTAGGGTTCGAATCCCATTATTTACCCTCTTATGCTACTGATTAACTCTCAAAATAAGTAATAATCATGCATTTGAAGTTCCAATCAACAAAATTAAGCCAAGATCAATCCTTTGATTCAAAGCCCCTTTAACCCAAATCACAACTCCCAATTCCTTAGGTAATTGTTGATTCAAATTAAGCATTAGTGATAGTGATTTCATGGAACACATAATCACAATGATATATTTCTATATTTAATCATAATCATGCCAACCCAACTCAGTTCCAGCATTAAAACTAATTTTCCAATTAGAAGAAATACTCACATTCAAACCAATAATGATCAAGTATTAATTAGCATTAAGCAAGGAGTAGAGTGCTCAAACACATGAAATTAACTTGTAAAGAGAGTATAAAACAGATCACATAAAAGTAACTACAATGTTCATCTGACCCTATCCTAAAGAGATTTAGCTACTCATGATGGAAGAAGAAGAGATAAGAAAAATCAAACTAATGGAGGAAGAATAAGCCATTGATCCTCCAAAGTCTTGTTCCCAAGCTTGAATAATCAATGGAGGTGGAAGAAGACGAAATCCTATCACGCTCTGGCTAACACACAAAATTAGAAATCAAGAAATGAACAAAAAGTCCCAAAAAAAGTGTTTCATTTGACTATTTAAAACTGGCTGGGTAACAGTTATTGCCCCGCGATGGCCCATTCTCGCCTTGCGATGGCCCGCATATGAGGTGAAGCCCACTACAGTCTAAAAGATCCTTTCATTAATTAGCTCGGCTCGCGATATCTGTTCCTCACATTGCGATGGTACGCATGAACATCTTCCTCAATGAGGAACATTTTCCTCTTTCTTCTAAGTTAAATCCAAACTTGTTTCAACAAAAATTTAAATCCCATTAGCCAATGAACACAAAAACCTATAATACCCTTAAACAATTAAAACTTATCCAATTTCTACCGAAATTCTTTAATTCTAAAACTAATTTGACACCAAAAACTTACTTGTGCTAGAGATTCAACACAACCCCAAATTTAGAGTTTTTCTTGTCCTCAACCAAACAACCAATTTCAAATAAGAGTCGGAGAATAAAACCAAATTTTGATTCATTTTTCAAACAAGCCATTCAAACAAAAACAAAAAATTGAATAATCCACAAAAATTGCAACAATCATTGCACAATCAATTTACCTACTCTTTTGCATTCATGCTTCCCAATCATCACAACTTTAGGTAACCAGCACCATTGATTCACTAACAGCAACATATCAATCCTCACTACTCCTCTCCAGAATAGGTGTTTCACTCAACTTAAGTGTCTAGAGGTGTTATTTTCACTCAATTCACATCACACACAGCACCCTACCATAAGTTTGACAAAGTTCTAGAGAAGTAAATGCAATGTAACGCACACATACACTAAAAGATGTCTTTTTGGGTTGTAATGGAGCTTAGGTAAAGGTAGAAAATCATTTGCATAAAAGGCTTTTTGTACTTGGAATTAGACACTAGCCATTTTATGACACTCATAAACCAACCCTCAAATTATTCAATACAAAATTCCCCAAAACAATTCTTCAAAACAAATGAAATACGAAAAAAAAGGAAAATATTTACACATATGTACAAAAAAAAATTCTTTTTTTCTTTTTTTTTTCAATTGACACAAAAATAAAATAAAATAATATAAAAAAATATGGACAAGGAAAAGTCCTTGTACGCCCACCCTAAACTTAAAACGTTGCTTGCGCTCAAGCAACCCCAAACTTAGTAATTTGCCAAGACATGTCATGAATTGACCTATACCTAACTCCAAGTAAGCAGGGATTATGATTTTCCAGTTATTGGCTTGTAATAAGGGTTAAGTTCAAAGAAAAGGCGAAATGTTCAAGGGGCTAGCATAAGACAAAAATGTTCTGGTGGTTTATTTAGTCCCTAGTGAAGAACAACAAAAATGCCTACATGTGTCTGAACAAGCAAACAAAAACAACTAAGAACTAGGTCAAGTTCTGAAGAATGTCACATGCAATGGAAGCACACATGAAAGAGATGACAGTGTTTAAGCCCAAGTACTCACAAGTTTTTGAGACTAAGGAAAAATATACCACAATTAGTTTCACTTTGATCAAAGTTATAGTGAGTTACTTAAAAGGTACACACTCAAGCAAAATTTCAGCTCCTTAATTATACAACTCATGCAAAACTTAAGTGTCAAGTTCACAATTGTTTTCAAGATTAGAATTTAAGCATGGAATGATTTCATTGTGGACACATCATTCAAGAGAATTGGCAGTCATCATCTTATCAAGCTATTCTACCTGTACAAGTTAATAATCCCCCAACAAAATTTGTAAATTAAGTCCAATAAGAGTTGGGATTAGAGAAACTTCTCCATTTGGATATCGCTTGATGAGCATAGAGATGCGGAGTATGAAACGCGCGGAGATGACGATGAGTTGTCATCACTACAACACATGCACAACAACCAATAAGGATGAGCAATGAAATAACCAAGGCACAAATATCCAAAACAAAGTGACTGCAAATATCTAAGACAACTTAACAACACTGAAAATATCCAAAATGCAGGAAAGCGAAACACCAATAAATGAAATTTAAACAAGAGAGTTCAACCGGGCAAGAAAAATAGTAAAATAAAAACTAAACACCCTCGGATGACTCAAAAAAATATATATAACATCTAAACTCCATCATTATTCACAGCAACACCATCCTCTGAGCTCTCCTCTTCATCTGCAACAACCTGGTCATCCTGGTGCTCCCTAACTCTCTCTAAATCATCATCTAGGTGCTCCTCCTCAAGATCTATTGCAGCTACTCCAGACCCTCTAGCACCCTGGCTATGCCCCATGGATAGATGCATCATACTTTAAAAGTACTGCTCTATGGAAGGGTCAAGAGAAACATCAACCAGCAAAGATAAATCAGATCCCCATTCTTGAGCCCAGAATCACATCATCAGCTCTATGTTACGCATGGACTGGAAACACAAAGCATTTAGCCTGCCAAGAGATTGAATTTGCTAACTATGAAGAGCCTGTGTGTCCTGAATAGCAGAAAGCTGATGCTGTATAGCAACCAAAGACAGTGGCTCAGGAACTAACTCAGGTGCCTCGGGCTCTTCTTCTGGAAACTCTTGTGCAAATGCAGCGTCAAGTGGCCTAGATGGTTGCTTCCTGATCCACTGCGCTGTAATTAGTGCTTTGGGCTTCCCAATAATGTCAGTATCCAAAGAAGTGACTCCTACTTTAGCACACAATAAGCAAATGAGGGATGGGTAGGCCAGTGTGCTGGTATCATCATTAGTAATATGGTTCATCTCCTTAGCGATGATCTCCCCTACACTGATGGATTCACCCTTCATGATCACAATAAGGAGTTGGGCCCTATGAATAATTATATTTGAGCTATTTGAGCAAGCAAGGACTATTTGATGAACAAACAGGACCAAGCCTTGGCAATTGGTTTCATATCAACACTCTTGAATCTCCCGGGAATATTGTCCCGGGTTTTGAACCTTTCCGCACCTGGCCTGCAGAGGTACTCGATCAACTCATTATAGTCGATCGTCCCATCCGTTCTATTCTTGTAAGCACATTCCCGCGGGATAGGGAGACCTAGAACCTCATTAATTCTCCTCCCGATAAAGTTGATTGATTTTCCTTTGACATAACTGACAAAAACTCGAGTTGTGCCCAGAACTCTATATGTATTAGCATAAAATTCACGTACAAGTTTCGGACAATGATCAGTGACAGATCTGGCCAACTTGGCCTATTTCCTCCGAGGAATCTTAGATTTGATCTCTAGTATAGTCTTAGGGTGGAAATCAAAAGTTCTGGCAGCAATAATCTTCTTCTTGCTAATGATGAACTTGAACATTTCCTGGTGTTTGAAGGAATAGTACAGATGCTCCGTAAACTCAGGTTCTTCCTCCATAATTTGCTTTCTCTTTTTTTGTTTTCCTTGTTATGATGCCATGTTCCTGAAATATGAAAATATGGCATTCAATCAACTATAGACTCATTCAGTGCTAATAATCATGAAAACTACTCTTAAACTTAAGTCAAAACATTCAACAGGCACCTTGGAAAATTGTTATTATCATGTTATTTTCACTCATGCAAGCAAGGCTTCGTGCATACTCATCAAGTAATTAAACATGCAATTATATTACAAAGGAGTGCATAATATCAAAAACATGTCTTGGTAATAACAGGAAAAGAAACAATCATCATTGTGAATTTTTTACAAACACTTGGTGCGTGAGATACATGCAATGGGTCAATTGAGAACAAAGATGCCCGTATACTACCATTCCTATATGAAATTTAACCAATATGACAAATCCACAACTTATTTCATCCACACAACACTATTAAAATCACTGGTTATCAAGCACAACTCGTGGAACTCATCATAGAAGCACCACAAGAAAAGGGAAGGAACATAACCTTCACAACAATGGACATTTACCATAAGCCCTAGAGTGAAGATAGGGAAGAAAATATACCTGATAATGGATTTTAGAGAAATGAAGTGCAAAGAGTGGGTTAGAGTTAGAGAAATGGAAGAAATTGAGATTAGGTGAAAGACCGAATGAAAACCCTAGCAGAGCTTGTAGAACGTATGCATAGGAAAATACTTCAAATGGGCCATCTATTTATAGGATGCGACCCGTTGCCTTGCGACAACACACTGTCACATCGCAACATCACACGTTGGGCAAGAATGGGGGGTGGTTCTCGAGCTGTCTCCTGGTGAATGTAATACCATCGCTTCACGATTCAAGTCAGTAAGTGTTTGCTGAAAATTTGCCCCGCGATTCTAAACTCCCACGAGGTGATGGGCACTGGGGAAAAACTTTAAATTTTGAAGACCTACTCTCACCTCGCGATGAATAATCTATTGCCTCGCGATATGCCTTGGGCCAAACTTAGACATTTTAACTCAATCTCTCACCTTGTGACACATTCCTCATTGCCTTGTGATTGAAGTCAGAGGCATTTGGCTGGAAATTCATCCCACGATGGCTGTTATTTCGCGAGGCAATGAATACTGGGCAAAGAACTTGATTTTTTTAGAGTTGCCTTTTCACCTTGCGATAACTCGTGCTCTGCCTCGCAAAATGCATTGGGCAAAAACTTAAAATTTTGAAGACCTGCTCTCACCTTGTGATGCGTTCCTCATTGCCTTGCTGGAAATTCACACGATGATGAAGAACCACTGCCTCGTGATAGTAGATCGTGGCACATAGATCCCTTTTTTTCTTGCAAATCGCCTCGCGAAGTATTTTCCTCGCTAGGGGATGGTGACTGAAGAACTGCTTTCACTGGGCAAGCAAGTGCATTCGCCTAGTGAGATGCTTGACTTCTTCATACTTTAACTCTAGCTCCCATCACTCTACTTCTCACTCAGAAATAACAGAATTGCAGCATTATTCCTACAGTAGCAAGCACAAAATCATGTCACACCTAGTATTCTATTCTTACATAAACAAAACAAAAAAAGTTGCTACTCAAAATTAATTCAAAATGATTAAGAAAGAAGAATTGCTTGGGTTGTCTCCTAAGAAGCGCTAGTTTAACGTTGTTAGCTTGACGCCTTATGATTTTTATGGCTCATGTAAAACAAGAGCAACTTTTGCTCTTTCTACTACCCCACCAAGATAAGGTTTCAGCCTTTGGCCATTGACTCTGAAAGCCCTTTGTGAAGCTGGATTCTCTATTTCTATTGCTCCGTAGGGTGTTACTTCTTTGATAGTGAATGGTCTTGACCATTTAGACTTCAATTTTCTCATAAACAACTTCAACATTGAATTAAACAATAACACTTGTTGTCCCAAATAAAAATTTCTCTGTGAAATGTACTTGTCATGGTGGACCTTCATCTTCTGCTTGTATATCCCCATATTCTCATATGCGTGCACATGCAATTCATCAAGTTCATGCAATTAATTAACTCTCTTTTCTCCACTCAAGGTAGGATCAAAATTTAAGAATTTTAAGGCCCAATATGCCTTGTGCTTAAGTTCTACTAGAAAATGGCAAGACTTACCATAAACTAGCTGATATGGTGACAAGTCTAAAGGTGTTTTGTGATCGTCCTATATGCCCATAGAGCATTATCCAATTTATTTACCCAATCCTTCCTTGAATTACTAACTGTCTTCTCTAGAATTCTTTTTATCTCTCAATTTGATACCTCCACTTGGCCATTGCATTGAGCATGGTAGGGAGTTGCCACTTTATGTTAGACATCATACTTGGAGAGAATATTTTGTAGCTCATTGTTGCATAAATGAGCTCCCCCATCACTGATCAACACCCTCGGAACTCCAAATCTAGAGAAGATGTTCTTTTTGACAAACTTAACCATTGTTTGAGAATCATTTGCAGGAGTGGCCATGACCTCAACCCATTTTGAGACATAGTCAATAACCACTAATATGTATTAATTTGAATAAGAAGAAGGAAATGGCCCCATAAGCCAATGCCCCAACAATCAAACAATTCAACCTTCAGAATGTGATTCAAGGGCATTTCCTTCCTCATTGAGATATTGCCGGTCCTTTGGCATTTGTCACAGCCCTTCACATGGTTATATGCATCTTTAAAGATGGATGGCTAATAAAAATTAGACTGAAGTACCTTGGCAGCAGTACATTCTCCATTAAAATACCCTCCACAAAGGGAATCATGACAATGCCAAAGTATTTTCTGCCCTTCATCTTGTGACACACACCTCCTGAGAAGTCCATTCGGGCCAATTTTGAAAAAAAAGGGATTATCCCAAATGTAATATTGGGCATCTCAAAAATATTTCTTTTTCTGTTGCCATGTCAAGTCTTTCGATATAACATTAGCGGCCTTGAAATTAGCCATATCAGCAAACCATGGCCTCTCCTCAATTGTAAATAACTTCTCATCTGGGAACTCTTCAAGAATGTCTCTCTCCTTAGTAGAAACTTCAGAGTTTTCCAACCTGGACAAGTGGTCTGCTACCACATTTTCACTTCCTTTCTTGTCTTTAATCTCAAGATCAAATTCCTGCAACAACAAGATCCACCTAATCAGTCTAGGTTTTGATTCTCCCTTAGTTAGCAAATATTTAATTGCTGCATGATCTGTGAACACAATAATCTTAGATCCAATCAAGCAAGGATGAAATTTTTCCAAGGCAAATATTATGGTAAGCAATTCATTTTCAGTTGTGGTGTAATGAATTTGGTTCTTATTAAGGACCTTGCTTGAATAGTAAATTACATGGAAAATTTTATCTCTTCTTTGCCCTAATACAACTCCTACTGCATAGTCACTTGCGTCACACATAAGTTCAAATGGTAACTCCTAATCAGGGGCTACAATAATAGGGGCATAAATCAATTTTTCCTTCAAAAGATTAAAAGCATCCAAACAATCATTATCAAAATCAAAAGAAGAATCTTTAATGAGCAGATTGCACAATGGCTTTGCAATTTTTGAAAAATCTTTGATAAATCTTCTGTAGAAGCCAGCAAGGCCTAGAAAACTTCTCATGCCCTTCACATTCAATAGTGGAGGCAGCTTCTTTATTACTTCAATCTTAGCCTTATCTACTTCTATACCGCTAGCTGAAATCTTGTGGCTAGTACAATGCCTTCTTGCACCATGAAATGACATTTCTCCTAATTTAAGACTAAATTGGTTTCAATGCATCACTTAAGAATATTAGTAAGGTTAGACAAACAAGAATCAAATGATGCACCAAAAATAGAGAAATCATCCATAAAGACCTCTATATATTTTTCAATCATATCAGCAAAGATAGAAACTATACACCTTTAAAAAGTAGCAGGAGCATTGCAAAGACCGAAAGGCATCTGTCTATATGCAAAAACTCCATGGGGTTAGGTAAATGTTGTCTTCTCTTAGTCCTCTGGATTAACTATAATCTGATTATAACCGAAATAGCCATCAAGGAAGTAATAGTAGGCTTGTCCAAATAATCTCTCAAGCATCTGGTCTATGAATGAGAGGGGAAAATGATCCTTCCAGGTACCTTGGTTGAGCTTCCAATAGTCGATACACATACGCCAACTAGTGACTATTCTAGTGGGAATTAACTCATTCTTCTTGTTCTTCACTGGAGTCATACCTTCCTTTTTAGGAACAACCTGAACCGTACTCACCCAAGCACTATCAGAAATGGGGTAAATCATTCTAGCTTCAAGGAGTTTTAGCACCTCCTTTCTCACTACTTCTTTCATTGTGGGATTTAACTTTCTCTGTGACTAGACCACTAGCTTGAATTCCTCCTCAAGTTTGATCTTGTGCATACAAAAAGGTAGACTAATCACTTTTAAGTTAGATATAGTCCATCCAATTACAGTTTGGTGCTCTCGAAGTACCCTTACAAGCTTCTCTTCTTCAAGTTTTGATAAAAATCTACTGATTATCACTGGATTTGCATCTTGATTGCCAAGAAAGGCATATTTCAAGTGGAATGGCAAGGGTTTCAACTCTAGTTTTGCTTTTTCCTCCACCTTGCCATTACTCAGCTCTTCTTTCATCTTGCTAATAGCACTTTTTGCTTGACTTGCTTCTAGATATCACAAACACTCCTTAATGACCTCATCGTCCACCTCTCCATGCACTTCAATAGCATTCACAATCACTCTTTTAAGAGGCGCATTTAGAGTATTTTGCTGAAAAGATTCCTCAACTGTAGTATCAATCAAATCCACCCGATAAGAAGTTTCTTTATTATCCGGGTGTTGCATCGCCTCAAAAACATTAAAGGTGACTTTCTTATCCTTTACTCGCAACATTAACTACTCTTGCTGAACATTAATGAGGGCTCTCCTGGTAGCTAAAAATGGTCTTCCAAGAATCAAATGTACCTCTATGTCCTCTTCCATGTCCAACATGACAAAATAAGCCAAAAATATGAATTTGTCAACCCTCACTAGCACGTCCAATATAACTCCATAGGGATGTTTAATTGACCTATCTGCAAGTTGCAAGGCCATTCTTATTTGCTTGACCTCACCTCCCCCAAGCTTCTTAAGCATAGACAATGGTATCAAGTTTATGCTTGCTCCCAAGTCATAGAGAGCTTTACTAATGGTCATGTTGCTAATAGTGCACAGAATTGTAAAACTCCCCAGATTTTTCAATTTTGGGGGAAGCTTCCTTTGAAGTATTGCACTATACTCCTCTGTTAATACCATTATTTCATCCTCCTTGAACTTTATCTTCTTAGTCAATAACTCCTTAAGGAATTTAGCATATGTAGGCATTTGCTCCAATGCCTCCGCAAAAGGAATGTTGATTTGGAGGTGTTTAAAAATGTCCAAGAACCTTGCAAATTGATCCTCTTTCTCCATTTTATTGTTCAAGTGAGGATATAGTAACTTCACATGTGGTAGGATCACTTGAGGCTTATCCTCTTCTTGCAAAATCTTACTATTTGTCCTCCTCAAGAAAGAGTCTTCATCTACTAAGTTATAACTCTTTTTATCCTCCCTTTTCTGATTTTCAACCTTCACTTCCTTTTCTTCTTTCTTATTTTCTTCTAGATTCACAATGTCACTCTTTTTATTTGGCTCTTCATCCAACATCTCCCTCTCATTTGTTTTAGCAGACCCCGAAACTAATGGCTCCACCACGAATGGTGTGACAATCTTTCTACTCCTCAAAATTATGGTTTTGCAAGACTCATTCTTGGGATTATCCACTGTATTTCCAAAAAATTGTCCCCCGGATTATTCAACAAGTTACTTTGAGAGCTGTCCGATTTGGTTTTCAAGGATCTTGATGGATGCTTCTTAGTTTTTGAAATGAGCCTCATGATTTTGGAAATTAGTTTGAGTCATATGCATGAATTAAGTTAATGCTTCTTCTAAGGTAGTAGGCTTCTCTTTAGGTTACTGTGGTTGAGGAGGTTTTCTTGATTGAGGGGCTTCATGTTGCTTCCAAGAAAAGTTAAGATGATTCCTCCACCCTGGATTATAGGTGTTGGAATAAGGATTCCCTCTTTGCCCCTGAAAATTTCCCATATAATTGGCTTGCTCATTTGGATCACTTTGAACTTCACAAACACCATTCTCATGTCCTCCCCCACAAAAATCACACCTCATACATTGCATCATAGCCTTGGAATGATTAGATTGAAAGGAACCCACTCGTAAGGCTTGAAGTTGTTTGGTGAGAACCTCCAATTGTTGAGAAACTAATTTGTTTTGGACTAATAGTGCATTATGTGCATCTAATTCTAAAACACCTTTCTTTGCTTGCACTCCTCTATCATGATGAATAAGATACTCATTTGAAGCCATTGCTTCCACTAACTCTCTTGCTTCTTCAGTCGTCTTGTTATTCATTGTACCCCCTGCCAAAGCATCTAGCATCATCTTTGTATTCGGTCTCAACCCATAGCAAAACATTTGCATTTGTGTCAAGTTGTCATAGCCATGGTTGGGACACCTCTTCAAAAGCCCTTTGAACTGCTCCTATGCCTCATAAAGATTTTCTCCATTTTTTTGCTCAAAACTAGTAATTTCAGCCCTTCTCTTGATGAACTTGGAGGTAGGGAAGAACCGGTCCATAAATTTATCCTGTAAATCATTCCAAGTAGTAATACTCCCTTGAGGAAGTGTTTGCAACCAATTATTTGTCCTGTCTCTCAAAGTAAAAAGGAACAATCTCATCCTCTTAGCCTCTTCAGAAACACTATCTAGTTTCAATGTACCACAAATCTTAAATAAATTCACCAAGTGCTGGTTGGGGTCTTCACTATCCGCTCCAGAAAATTGATTCTGCTTGAGAACATTCAATAAAGAAGTTCTGATCTCAAATGCATTTGCCTCCACTGGTTAATAATCAATAGCCAACCTCTAATGGTTGTTCCTCCAGCCAAAATCTCCAAAAGTCCACCTAGGTGGTGGTTGTTCAGCCATGACTTCTACTGTGAGAGTATGAGAAGAAGAAGTAGATTCTTATTTTTCTTGAGTTATTTTCTGCTGCCTTGCTTTCTTAGCTTTCTTCCTTTTTGTTTTTTCTAGCTTCACAATCTTTGGATCAAACAATAATTCAGTTACCTTTTTTCCCTCGCATGCACAGAAAATAAGAAGTTTAAGTAACAAGTCAACTATATTTAGAAATGAATTAAGATAATGTAGTAAAATTTTAAACAAACAAAATAAAAATAAAACAATTATCCAAAGTAGTAACTCCTTTGCCTTATTGATAATCAAATTAACAATCCCCGGTAATAGCACTAAAAACTTACTAAAAAATTTTAGCAAGTGCATCGAATCGCTACAAGTAATATAATGGTGAGAAAAGAAGTATCATCTGCACAATGATTGTAATCGTTTTATCAACACAAACAAAATTTGTTTCTACTTAAACTGGAAATATGATTCTAGTAACTTTGAATTGTATTGATTTTAAACAAGTATAAGAGAAATGTATTAAAAATAGAGCAATTAACAAATTAAGGAATATTTTTGAATTTTTAAGGAGAAGAAAATTAATCAAAAGGGGCTAGGGTTCGAATCCCATTGTTTACCTTCTTACGCTACTAATTAACTCTCAAAACAAGTAATAATCATGCATTTGAAGTTTCAATCAACAAAATTAAGCCAAGATCAATCCTTTGATTCAAACCCCCTTTAACCCAAACCACAACTCCAAATTCCTTAGGTAATTGTTGATTCAAATTAAGCATTAATGATAGTGATTTCATGGAACATATAATCACAATGATATATTCCTATATTTAATCATAATCATGCCAACCCAACTTAGTTACAGCATTAAAACTAATTCTCTAATTAGAAGAAATACCCACATTCAAATTAATAGTGATCAAGTATTGATTAGCATTAAGTAAGGAGTAGAGTGCTCAAACACATGAAATTAACTTGTAAAGAAAGTATAAAACAGATCACATAAGAGTATCTACAATGTTCATCTGACCCTAACCTAAAAAGATTTAGCTACTCATGATGGAAGAAGAAGAAATGAGGAAAATCAAACTATCAGAGGAAAAAGAAGCCATTGATCCTCCAAAGTCTTCTTCCCAAGCTTGAATAATCAATGGAGGGGGAAGAAGATGAAACCCTATCACGCTCTAGCTAACACCCAAAATTAAAAATCAAGAAATGAATAAAAAGCCCAAAAAAAAAAATATATTTCATCTGACTATTTAAAACTGGCTGGGTAACGACTGTTTCCTCGCGATGGCCCATTCTCACCTCATGACGGCCTGCGTACGAGGTGAAGCCCACTGCAGTCTCGAAGATCCTTTCATTAATCATCTCGCCTCGCGATGGCTGTTCCTCGCCTTACGATGGTATGCATGAAGGCTCGCCTTGCAACATGTTAAGCTCGCCAAGTGACAGACTAAGTGAGGAACATCTTCCTTTTTCTTCTAAGTTAAATCCAAACCTGTTTCAACAAAAATTTAAATCTCATTAGCTAGTGAACACAAAAGCCTATAATACTCTTAAACAATTAAAACTTATCCAATTTCTACCTAAATTCTTTAATTCTAAAACTAATTTGACACTAAAAACTTACTTGTGCTAGAGATTCAACAATCACCTAAAGGAATACAACAGAAACCTTGTCTAGGTTTCAGACCTTTGCCCTTCGAGCTACCACTAAGGCTTGTTGTCTTGATAGATCCATCATTGAGGCTAAATGAAAAATGGAAAATTAGCTGAAGGCAGCTAAAGAAGACAGAGCTCGGAAGCTTGCTTTGGATTTTAAGCAGAAGGAAGATGTTGAGGCAAGGGTCTCCTAGCTAGAAAAAAAGCTAGCCAACTCCAAATCCATTAGGAAGAGAGAAAAGACCAAGTCCAACAAGGCCATTACCAACCTCGAGGCGCATATAATGCAACCAGAAAAGGAGAATGTAACATCCTCTTTTTAGTATGTTAGACTTGAATATGATCCTAGAGGTATCATAATACTTGCTTGATATGTTTGCTCAATTTAATGACAAACTGAGTTAGTTTAGGCACTTTGCTGTAACACAGAATATGAAAAATAGCTTAAAATGACTCAGATAATGGCATAAGTTGCTTAGTCGAGGGAAATAAATAAAGAGACTTTATTTCTAGGTCACAAATATGAGGAAGAGGATGTAGTTAAATTTTGAGAGTAAATTGAGATAGTTTGGTATTTTTAAATATACTGAGTGAGTGCTTTAATACTGGATTGACTTGACACAGATATGAAAACTTATGAAAATGGTGAAACAAAGATTGAGATGAATCCTAGGATTTATTTTAATACTTTTGGAAGTTAGGAAACTTGATTTAGTAAGATCAAAGTATTCCTAAGAGATATAAAGTTTTTAGTAGATATTAGAGTCATTTGGTGACTCATGGTTCTGGTTGATTCTCTTTGAGTTTGAGTCCTTTTTCCTCTCATTTCTCACCAACTTTCTCATTTTCTCTCAAGGCTGAATAACAGCAATAGCAAAAGGAGAAAACAGAAAGGAAAGAAGAGGGAAATGAGGAAGAAGAGGAAATGAAGAGGAAGACAAAGGGGAAAGCCAAGGCTTGAGGTTCACCATCCAAAGAACTTTAGGTAGGGGTCTTTTCTCTTAAACTCTCACTTCTCCTATTCTCTCTTCATGTTGTAATATGCATGACTTGGTTTGGAAAAATGGGTTTTTGTATGTTTTCCATGATTTGGATTGCATGAGTTTTTTGGAAACTTGTTTTCTAGTTTTTTTTGTGTTGCTACATACTTGGCGGTTGTTTTGAAGCTTGTTGACAGCCTTCAAACTACACATCCAAGAGTTTAGAAAATGGATAATTGTGGTTGATTGATTTGATCTTTCTCCATGAGTTAATGTGTAGTAAGTGTGTTTGATAGTTTCATTAAGCTTAGTGACCATGTATGGAGTTAGAAACAAAGTAGAACCAAGATTTGAGGGTTGAAATTTCATTTAAAAACTAATAGCATAGTAGACAAGTTTTCTGCAAAGTTTTTTGGTGCAACTAGCACCTAGGCACCAGTGTTGGGAGCCTAGGCGCCCACTAGCCAGAACCATAACAGCATAATGCTACGAGCCTAGTGCCTAGGTGCCAGTGTTGGGTTCCTAAGCGCCAGTCGCAGTGAAAAATAAAAGTTCTCTGCCCAGCTAGTGCCTAGGCGCCAGGTCTAGAGTTTGCTAGGACCTTTATTTTAAGGAAATGGAGCTCCCTCCTTAGTGAGATCCTTCATATATGCATTTTTTTAAGTGTGTTAAGACACTTTTAGGGATATTTCACAAAAAAAATACCCACCTAGCATATATGTACAAGTTTGAGTTGTTAAGCATTCCATGAGTTAGGAATTGCCTAAAGTAGGTATCTACGACCTTAAGCACACTAGTGTGGCATAGATTACCACTTGTGGTGTGATAATAAGATAAGCTAGATACAAGTATCATAAGTATGTTTTACTTATCTAGATGCATGAATTACTCTCTTATAGTTAAAGTTGAGTTGATTATGCAAATTTTTAGAGAAATGCTCTATTATCTCATCAAGTTGAGTTGAAATGGAGTGTTAGCAAAGAGAGGTTCCTTTACTTGATAAAGTTGAACCATAGCACAATATAAAGTTGTGAGACAAGGGAGTGAGAAAAGTACTTTGTCATGGTAAAGATATAAGTAAAACACTTTACTAAGTGTGGTAGGGGAGTGAGATAAGCACTCTACCTAGGACAAAGTAGTAAGTTAAGCTCTTTATCAAGGAACATGAAGAGTGAGAAAAGCACTCATGTAAGTGGTAGTAACAATGAGTTAAGCTCTCTATTAAGGGTAGTAAAGTGAGAAAAACTTATTACCAAGGGCATTAGGATGAGTTAAGTCCTATGCTAGGCAAAGGAGTGAGATAAGCACTTTGCCGACATTTTATAATTGTATGGGTAGTTGTTTAATATCGATAATATGTTAATAAGTTTACAGTTTATAAATTTACCCTTTGTGTATTTTTATAATATAACCATGAGATATATGTTTTAAATTACTGAGAATTTTTATGTTCTCACTCCGTTCTATGTTTCATGGAAAAAGTAGGTCAAAACCTTTCTAGAGGGAAAAAGAAAAAAAGAAAAAGCAAAAAGACTAGATAGTTTTAGTTTATGTATTTATGAGAAAATCTTGTACATTTTTACTTTAAGTTGTATAAAGTTGTATGTATAACACTTTGCCCTTTGAGGCTTTTGATGTATATATGTATGACCTTTTCTCTATAGCTCTCCATAATTATTTGTATAAATATTATAGGATATAATGTTGTTTAAGTTAGAAGTAGCATGACTAGTACTACTTATCTTTGTATATGACAAATATATCGAGATATTTGTATTAGAGTGTTACAGAGAATGAAGAGCTAGACACAATCTCTGCGAGCATCGGTAGAGAGCAGTTTCAGAATGTTATGGCCCAAGTCCAGCACTTTAACCCAGGCGCCATTCTGCCCTTCGAAGACCTTAATTCTAAAATGGTTTACCAAGACGAACATCTTGTGATGGTGAAGGAAGTTGCTCAGGCTGCCACCAGGGTTCCTACAGTTGAACCTTCGACTGTCGTTCTTATTTCAACAGAGCTGCAAATCCAAGAGGAAGATGAATCTGAGGCTTGATCTTTTCTTTTGCTTTCTTTTGCCCCATGCGTGGGGCACTTTGATTTTTTTCAAGACAATTGCCTTGGGCATCTAGGCATTCTGAATGTTTTTTGATTACCTTTATAACTTAGTATTTTTATGCCTACTTTTTCCTCATGGTTCATTTCTGGTCCTATGCTTTTTCTCTGTATTTGGTTATCACTTAATGGACTTAGAAAAAAAATTTTATTTGAATTGAAACCTTGGTCCAGGGTCCAACACCCAAAATATTTTGGCACTTTGAATCCCACTTGACTTAGGTATTAAGGTGATCCATAATAGGGTCTTTAATGTTTACAATTTATAGCGAAAAATTACGTAACACTTAGGAATTTTTTACTTCAAACTTGTTTAACATAAGACTTTTTCGGTGGATACCTGATGATGGACCACAGATATCGTAATCCGCATTGCCACTTTATTTCTTAACCATAAAATGGTCATGGCCAAGTGTTGAGGATTGGGTATTGACTCATAACTCATGACCAAAATGCTTACACGAGTGTGGTGGGTTATTCCTCTTAACTTGGACTTCTTAAGATGCCTCATATCCCATAGGGAACGGGCTTTAGACTCTCTCAAGGTGTTTTTCGGCTTGAGAGTCCTTTGAGACTTTAAAACAATACAAGATGATATCTGAATAACTCTATTTTATTGATATTTTTTTAGGATAAAAGTCCATATAGAGTGTATGATCATCAAAATTGGGGTAGATCAAACAAAGTTCACTAAAAATTAGGCCTTAAGGGGCGCTTAGCCATAGTATTTTCTAAGTTTATTCGCATTCCAATAGTTTTTTATCGGCATGCCAATTAATGTCTCCAATGTGTAAGCTCTTTTGCTAGTGCTGATTATAATGTGGCAGAGGCCTTCCCAATTAGGGGCTAATTTTCCTTGGGAGACATTCCTACCTCTGATGTTCATTCTCCAGAGCACCAAGTCTCTCGGTTGGAACTTTCTTGGAACAACCTTCAAATTATACCTAGTTGTCATCCGCTGCTTGATGGTGGCATCACATATATGTGCAACGCGCCTTCTTTCTTCCAAAAAAATCCAAGTCTTCCTTGACTAGTATGGGGTTGCTGCCAGGTGAAAATTGTTGGTGAGCCAGCTCGGTTCTCTTATTTTCACCGGGATCATAACTTCACACACATAAGTGAGTTTAAAGGGAGTTTTACCTATTATAGAGTGGGATATAATTCGGTAGGCCCATAAGACATGGTCAAGCTGTTTAGCCCAGTTTCCCTTGGCTTCATCCAGCCTTCTTTTGATTCCACAAACAATGACCCAGTTGGCAGTTTTGGCTTACCCATTTGTCTTAGGGTTCTCAACAGAACTACAGTGGTGCTTGCATTTCAGCTCAACAAGTAGCTCTTCAAAACCCTTATCTTTGAACTGGGTTCTGTTGTCCATTACAAAGGTTTTGCCTTAATTCATTTTGTAAAATAATCCACTGTCACTACTAAGTATTTCAAATGACTAGGTGCCTGGGGGAATGGACCCAAGATATCCATACCCCAACTGAAGATGGCCAGGGTATCGACATCATGGATAGTTCCTCTAAGGGAGCTTGGTAATGGTCCGAGTGGTGCTAGCATTTATCGTAGATCCAGACATATGCATGGGAATCTGCTTCTATCGTTAGCCAATAGTATCCCGCCCTGAATGCCTTTTAGGCTAGGGCTTTGCCTCCCAAATAGTGTCCACATCTCCCCTTGTGAACCTCAGTAAGTATGTATTCTGCTTCCTTTAGCATGAGGTATTTAAGGAGAGGTGAGGAAAACCCACATCGATATAGCTGCCCATCATAGATGGTGTATCTAACTACTGTCTTAATTAGCCTAGAGGTTTCCTTTAAATCAGAGGGTGTAGCTCCGGACTACAAATACTCCATGATTAGGGTGATCCAAGTATGCTATTCCTCTTCCACTTAGAAAATGACAAAATCCATAATGGAGGGTTAAGAGAAAGTCTCTTGGATCACGAAACATTTATTAATTGGCTTTTAGTGTTGGCCAGTTTGGATAGAGGTCTGCCCTGGAGTTTAGCTCTCTTAGTATATGCTCTATCTTGGCCTCTTGGAAGCCTTTAAGGAGGTTTAGTACTTTGGCTAAGTATCTCTGAAGGAAATGCCCTTTAGCTTGATAATCCCCCTGGATTTGGGAGGTCACAAATTGGGAGTCACTACAAAGTGTGATCTTAGTTGCTCCCATATCCTTGGCTATTACTAGTTTGAATATACATGCTTCATACTCCACATGATAGTTTGAGATTAGGAACTTGAACTTCAAGGAGTTTTTCAGTGTCACTCCTTCAGAATTTTCTAAGATTACCCCGGCACCACTTCCCTTGAGGTTCAAGGATCCATTGACAAATATGATCCAATAAATTCCTTTGGGGCTACCGGGGTCCGATGTAAGTTCTACTAAGAAGTTGGTAAGAGCCTAAGCCTTTATCGCGAGATGAGGCTCGTATACAATTTCAAACTCAGAAAGCTTGATAGACTAGGCGATCATTCTCCCTGCTAAGTCTGGCTTGTACAACACCTAGTGGATAAGTTGGTTCGTCCTTACTACCACAGGGTGACACTAAAAGTATTGCCTCAGTCTTCTGCCCATGGTGACAAGTGTGAAGGCAACCTTTTCAATTTTCTGGTAGCGAAGCTCTAGGCCTTGCAGAACTTTGCTTACGAAATAAACTAGCTTCTATCCCTTCTCTGTCTCCCGGATAAGTACTGAGCTTATAGCCTCTTCGTGAACTGACAGGTACAAGTACAATGTTTCACTAGGTTCTAGTCTTGTCAGTATATGGGGAAAGGACAAAAGACCCTTCAAAGAGGAAAAGGAATCCTTGCACTCTTGAGTCCATTTAAAATCCTTCCCTTTCTTAAGTAGCTTGAATAAGGGGAGGGATTTATAAGCAACTTTGGCAAGGAACCGTGTGAGGGTCGTAATCTAGCCAGTTAGCTACTGCACTTCTTTGATATTCTGAGGGTTTCGCATGTTGAGCACTACTTGGCATTTATCTAGATTAGCCTTAATTCCATGGTGGGTCAGCATGAAACCCAGGAACTTACCTGCTTGGACTCCGAAGGCACACTTTTTTGAGTTAAGTCTCATATTATACTTCCAGAGTTATGCAAACACTTCTTTGAGCTTCGTGATACGTGATCCACTTTGTGGGGTCTTTACTATCATATCATCAATGTAAACTTCTAGCATCTTCCTCACTTGGCCTTCAAAGACCCTATTCATCCTTCTCTAGTAGGTGGCTCCTGCAATGTTTAAACTGAAGGGCATGACCTTATAACATTAGCTCACCCTATTAGTGATAAAGAAGGTCTTGTCTTCATCTTTGGGGTACATTGGGATCTAGTTTTATCCAGAGTATGCATCCATGAACGACAGTAATTAGAAGCTAGAGGAGCTATCTACTAGTTTATCCATATTAGGAAATAGTTACGGATCTTTAGGATAGGCTTTGTTTAAGTCTGTGTAATCTACGTACATTCTCCACTTCCCATTAGATTTCTTCACTAGGACCACATTGGACAACCATATGGTATACAGTACTTCCCTGGTGAAGTCGGCATTAAGTAACTCCTTCACCTGCTCTTCAATAATCTGCTACCTTTCCAGGAAACCTTTTCTTTTCTTCTGGGCAACTGACCTTGCATCATCCCCGATAGACAAGTGATAACAGATGATAGCGGGGTCAAGCCCAAGCATTTCAGAGAACATCCAAGTGAAGAGATCTTTATTTTTGTGCAAGAGTCCAATCAGCTGGCATCTCTCTTCTTCTCCAGGCTTACTCCAATCTTGTAAGTTGATCTAACTTGGCACCAAGTTGGACGGGCAGCAACTCGCCCTCCGGCTAGGGCTTGGTACCCTGAATCTCCTCTCAAACATCCAGCTCATTCATACGGATATTAACCTGATTTAAGACTGGGCTAGATATAGCAGCTTTTGTTTTTTTAAGAATCCTGCAAATTTTGAGGCTCTTGTTAGAGCATTTTTGGGCCACAATTTGGTTGCCTTTTAATATGACAACCTCATCATTCTTGCTAGGAAACTTCATAACCAGGTAGGTAATGGACACTACGGTGCTAAACGCATTTAGGGCAAGGCAGTCAAAGATAATGTTGTAAGCCGAGGGGCAGTCCACAACCAGAAACCTTACCTTGACTGTCTTAAAGAGTTTAAAAGACCCAAGGGTCAAGTGGGTCTCATAATATCCTATCGGGGTGATCTTTTCACCAGTGAACCCTGTAAGCTCCCCATCGTAGGGGGTTAGCTCTAAACACAAAATTCTTTTCCTACCTTGGAACATGTGGATAGCATTTTATTGCTAGTAATATTTTGGTTTCATAATTTATGATAAGATATGAAGTTTAATCTTATATTTTTTATAATTAAATCATCATATTAGGAAATTAATTATTTTATTTAATGGTCATAAAGTTGGAGCATTAACAATTTCATTTGAATGTTTGTTTTATATTCTTTTAGCAGAGTAAATGGTTATGAGGATTTACTCTATGTTGGCTTAATTGTTATGCTTCTAAAATAAATGGTGGATAAGTTTTTTATGAAAAAATGATTTTGCTATATATTTTTATCCTACATGATGTTTCTTTGTATGAGTTTTTCTCTGACAATGAAATGTTTAAAAATCACAATTTTATGTGAATTCAATTTTATAGAATTTCATTCAAAACAATGATATGCCAATGTTAGTTGAGTTATATATTTGAATGTTGATATATCATACTTGGAAGTTAAGATGAATATAATCTGATTTGTATATTTGAAAGTTTGATGTAAAGTATGTCATGTTGCTGTCTTTTCAATTAGAGCATGTTATCAAAAATAAATATAATATGAATCTTGACATCGGTGGGAGGATTTTGATTTTAGTCATTGTTTGATGTCAAGTATGATGGTAAAATCATTTATCATATGAATTTAAATATCTTCATTTAAAGGTCTAATTTGGAAAGATTATAAGATCCTGGGAAATGAATCTCTTGTGAATTCTTTGAATGCATATTAAACAATTTCGGAGTATATACTTGCTTTTATTGTGTTTTATATTTTTGATATACAATTGAATGCATATAGTTATATGTAGGAAAGACATCCTTTTTATGAGACTTGTTACTTACGAAAGGATTTGATAAATCCAAGTGAACTGTATTTTTTATACACTAGATAAATAGATAAATAAAAGGGATAAATGCTCATTTTTTATGCATTTTATAATTGCTATTATGATGTTGAATATCGTTGGATATTTGTGATTCTAAGGAATAATATTAATGTTTGTACTTGTGCAAATAATTAGTTGTAACATTGTCATTGAGAGCTTGTGAAGTTGATTCTTGTAAGATTCTCTTTGGATCACTTGAATGATGTTAAGACCTCTTGAATATGTATTTTTTAAAGGATTGAGTTGCTCTCATATTTGGTTATTGCACAAGCAATTGATATTATTTGTGTTTGGTAGCTACACAAATTTGTATATATCTTTTAATTTACTATTTTTTTAAAGCCATGTGGACATAATTTGTTATTTTGATTATTAAAAAATTTTATGAGTATGATGACTATTTGTTTAGAAGTTTTGTAATCTCATAAATGTGATATGAATGTATTCATAATATCTACTGCTTTTATAAAAAAAATTAAGTTTATTTGACTAATTGTTTCTCTTAAAGGATATTGGATGTATATGTAATTTTTTGCATGTTATGTTGCTACATACTATTCAAAATGTTTGTTTAAGAAACTTATGACATGTATATGACTTTGCATTGAGAAGTTTATTGCTTGACCATTGAAAATTTATTGTGATAATAATGCTATTTTGTAATGGTTTTGAGTATTTGGAAGTGAAGCATTTGATGTCGAATATCTTGTGAAAAATAAAGACATGTTTATTGAATATGTTCATATTAGTTCCATGTTAGGCAATACCTTATTAAAAAGTCTTAGGCCTATAGCGTTTAAAAGGTATGTTGTAAATAAGGACATTTAACATCTTTTGATGTGTTTGGTCAGTGCAAGCTTGGATGTTTATATTGTGGTATCTAACCTCTACCATTGGACACTTTCAGTGTTTTGTTGACATATATTGTTTATTTTGAGCAATTAATGATACATTGATTTTGATTATTATTTCTCTTAATGTATATATCTTTGTGTATATCAAATTATAAAATTTTTTGGAACTTGGTGTTGTTGGAACCACCATGCCTATGGTTGATACCATATTGAAGTTTGAGGCATAATGTGGTATTTTGAAGCTAGGTGTCCTTGGGACCACTATGCCCATGATCAATTCCATGTTGGAATTGAGGCATGATGGTTCTTCATGAACCATACAATTTCTCTAGCTTCCCTAAAGCATGATTGTAGAGAAATTATGTGCATATTATTTATGGTACACATGTGTTATGCACATGATTATTAATATAATGCAATTGTGCGATGCTATTCTTTGTGTACCTATTTTGAGAAACTTGAGTTTCAGTGTTAAAGCTCAAGTAATAGATATTGTCTCTTTATAAACACCATATTGGATAATGAGACATATTAATTTGAATTTCTATTGCTTATTCTGTATCCACGCATATTGGACAGAAATTGACAAATTAATGTTTGATTTCACTTGCTTATTTTGTACCCAAGCAAATTGAAGAGAAATTAGATTTCTCTTGCTTATGTTGTAATCAAGTATGTTAAAGAGAAATTAGAGGACTGACAAGTAAACAACACATTTTGTTTTTGGATCAATGTCGGATGTTGTTTTTCTTACTACACTACCATACTAAGACTTGTGTCAATAGTGTTAAAATGAGTTTATGACCATGGAAAAGACTTATGTCGATAAATGATCAATGACTGCCATAATTCGACATAGTTGTCATTATTTGATGGAGTCATATCAAAGGTGTTATCTATAGATCAAATGTTTTCTAAAATTGTGGTCATATACTAAGTTTTTTATTAGTTGCTTAGCCCTAGAGTCACTTTCGAAATAAAATGTTTTCAAAATTGAAATTATAATTAATTTTGCCCAAGTAAGAGAATGTTGGAATTTTCTTATGTGGGCTACAATTAATTGTTATATTTTTGTTTGTGAAAATTAGGCTAACAGTATGATCTGGGACAAAGATAAACACTGTAAGCTCAATATTAATATTCATCCATGTTATAGATTATGCACACCTGTTATTGAGTTACTGTGGTTAGGCGGCAGCAGTGTAGGCCCAATTAACCATTGACCTATTAGGGATTATTCCTGACAGTGTATCTTGATGGGAGAGCCTATCGTGGTTATAAATAAATGGCTAGGTCCCCTCTCTACTTCTATCATATGTTATTTGGCTTGCCCCATCAATAGCCTCCTGTTGCAAGAGGTAGATAGAGAGAAAGATCTAGATAGATTAGTGATCCTTATTAATACCTTAATCAATCATCTATAGCCAACTCAAGTATATTCTATATTTCGAATTGTTATGTCGGTGTCTTGAATTTATATGATCTTTATATCTTACATCCCTAACCCCAAAACTTTTCGTGGGATAAGCACATAACTAAATATATAAGAATGGAGAATATGATTTAGTGTTGTAAATAGAATAAAAGAGAAGACAAGGACAAATCAAGATAAAGGAAATATAAGGACTAAAATTCTAGTTCTTCAAGAATTTGCTATGCCATCAATTCTGCTTTTTCCTTCTCATTTCATCATGAATATCATCTCCTTATATAGGACTTTAAACATAAGAAAAGAGTGGTTACACAAAAGGTGGTTACACTTTGTAATGTACCATTATGTATAAAGGTTACAAATTAAATAGGCACACCATAAGTTGTAAACATAAACCTATACTAATCATACCCATAATTTCTAATCAAGATAGTCATCCACTACATGCAAAATATGCATGTTTTATAACACTTCCCCTTGAATCACTATACACTATAAATATGCTTCGTTAAAACCTTGCTAAGAAAAAACAAACGAGATAAAAACTTGCTGAAGGAAAAAGAGTACAATATTCATAGGTAACTTACATCTCCTTAAAAGTATAACCAATCATATATGTTTTATGTTGGTGTATTGAAATTCTTGTGACTTTTGGACATCCATCTTAAATATCATTCATAACATTCCCCCTTGGATGTTTATTAGGAATATGCCTCATTAAAACTTTATTAGGAAAAAACCTATGTAGAATTGTCTTTGCCCTAATGATTTAATATGTTAAGTATTGATGATGACAAATACCAGATAAAAGGAATTATGTTTATGCTTCATAGATGTGCTTAATAGATGACAAATGCATTACAAAAGAATATTGATCATGTTACATAGATGTGCTTAATAGATTATATTGGATCATGTATGATTATGTACTTTATCTAGTTATATTTCACTTAATAATTATACAATGAGATATGTGTAACATTCTTTATATAATATATTCAATAATACTTTATATGAGTTATAATGAATTAATATTAGATTTGACTCTATTTAAATGAAGATATGCAAAGCGTTCTTTGATGCATCCTATATAGAGTATATCTATTAGTAAATTGATAAATGTCTTATTTGGATGTGTCTATGAAACT
Source organism: Ormosia semicastrata (assembly GCA_029884595.1). NCBI lineage: Eukaryota > Viridiplantae > Streptophyta > Magnoliopsida > Fabales > Fabaceae > Ormosia > Ormosia semicastrata. Next base: position 2,216,787 of record JAQQTO010000040.1, read on the forward strand.
CTTATATGTATATTAGACTAACTAGAATTATACATTTATGAATCATGCATTAAAAGATATTGAATTATGAATTTGAACTAACTATGTTTGTTTAAGTGGGCAATATTTTGTAAGATAGTTCAAGTACCAAGAGTGAGCATTGTAACAAGAAAGCAAAAGATCACAACTATGTTAAACTCAAGAAGAATGAAAATAATAAGATGTTCCAAGCATTTGCAAGATTTGAAGAGAAGATTTTTTGGAAGCTTGGATTACATTAAGAAGCCTAAGGACTAGAATTGATGATGGTAAGATCAAGTCCAAGATCTTCAAAAATAATTTATAGGACTTAAATCTTGTGTAAAGGTAAAAGTGAATCACACTGAGCTCAAATATGTTTTAAAATATTTACAAATGTTTCTTACATGCTAAAATGTCCAACAAACATATTTTGAAAAGCTAGTCTTGGTGGTTATTCAAATCTATGAAAAATAGTCAAGTTTGTGTTTTGTAAAACTAACCTTTAGTTACTCTTTTGATCATAACTTTCAAGATATTTTGAGTTTTATTCTGAAACTTTTTCATATGAAAATAGACTCAAAGATCTTTCCAATGAGTGGTTATTTGTTTTAAACGGATGAGAAATGAAGAAGTTATGACTATTTAAAATTAGTTTTCAAAACTAGAGTGTCATAACCGATTATGGAATATCCATAACCGGTTATTCACCAAGTTAGAAGCATTTTTCATGTTTTTAAAGTTCATAACCGATTATGGAATAGTAATAGTCGATTATCTGGGTAACCAAAAACAAATTTCCAATGGCTCTTTTTGAGCATTTAATGCTCCCAACTACTACCAACGGCTCTAAAATGCATTGGGTAATAAATGGCAATGTTTGGGCATAAAAGACAAGTGTGGAAACAATCTGAAAATGATTCTTGAGCATAGAATACGAGTTTTACCATCATTTTATCAAATACTCAATTTTGAGCTTAAAAATGTGAATCTTTGATACCCATAGAGCTTCAATTTGTATTTTTCACTCTTGAGTGAGTTTCAATTCATCTATACTCTATGTAAACTGTAAAAGAGGGTAAGGTGCCCCTCAAAGTTATAAGGGTGAGGTATCCTTGGAATTTGAGGCTTAAACATAATGGGTGAGGTATCCTAATGTGTGTTAAGTGCTTCACTTTGTAAAAGTTTTTAAGCACTTATTCAAGTTTGAAGGTTTAGTGAAAAATCTCGGGTGGTTTATTTGAGGACTAGACGTAGGCCACAAGTGGTTGGTGGCTAAACCATGATAAATCTTAGTATTTGCTCTTCTCAACTCTATCTCTTTACATTTGTGCTTTAACTATATATACTTGAGTTGAACTTGATATCTAGCTTATTTGCTTGATTTATCCTTTAACTCAAGTTGTATTTGAGTAATCCATAGTAGTTGTGCCTTTGTTATGCATGTTCTGCTGCATTTATTAATTAAGTGATTCAAAATGCTTAATTTCTTATTGTTGTCATAAAATTTTGTAATCGCCCAATTCACCCCCCCTCTTGGGTAACGGTTGTCATGGCTATCAAGTGGCATTAGAACTTCATGATTTATTGAAAGCTTAACTGCTTAGAGTTATAAATCCTTGTTTCTTGGCATCCATTGAAATCTTTTCAAAATGAAAAGTTTAGAAATTGATAAACTACCATTCTTTGATGGTGTGCATTTTGTTTATTGGAAATTTAGAATAGAATTTTATATGCAATTTATTGATATTGATTTGTGGGATATTGTACTTGATGGATTTACTTGCAAATCAAAACAAACTTGGAATGCTTATGACAAGAAATATTTTTTCTTGAACATTAGAGCAATGCAAATCTTAAGAAGTAGTTTGAATGATGATGTTTATGATAGAATTAAGAATTGCTCTAGTGCCAAAGAAATTTTGGATACCCTTGATGCTTTTTATATTTCTAACAATGATTTTGTGTATAAAGTTGTATATAGAAAGCAAGAAGAGCAAAAGTCACTGAAGGAAGCTTGTCATGAAAAATGTCCTCAAGAAGATGATCAAAGTAAGAAAATGAGCTCAATGCTTCTTGGTGATGACGGTGCTTAACTTGAAGAAGAGGCAAAGCAAAAACAAAATTGATGAGGAAGAAGGTGATTCCCTTAAAGAGCCAAGTATGCTAGAAATTGAGACTACTTCATATATGGCTAAAAAGGACTTTAAGGTAAATAATGCTTATCTTGATTATGGTCCTTCCTATGATGAGCTACAATGTGCATATGATGAATTAAATGACAACTTGTTGTTTTTAGAAAAAAAAAATTCATCTTGTTTAGAAAACATTTCCTCTATTAAAAATGAAATTAAAACTTTAAAAAATGAATATGTTTTTCTTGATGAGGAAATGTCTTTGAAATGTGAAACCTCAACTTCTTGTGAAAAGTGCATTGATTTAGAAAATCAAGTGAAGGACTTATCTTCTGAATTTACCAAAGCTAATGATTCTAATTATTTACATTCCATGTTTGTTAATAAGAATGAAATTGATGTTATTCCACATGAAAATTCAAGTAAGGCTTGTGGCAAAAATAACATAGAATGTAATAAAAAGAAAAGGCTTAAGTTTTTCAAAGATGATCTTCAAAAGACCAAGTCATCATTAAATTCAATTGTTTGCAATTTTTGTAGTCATCTAGGACATATTTCTCATTTATGCAATTATAGAAGATATTCTTATATGAGAAATACTATAGTATGAGTTCTTAAAAATCTTAAAGGCCCTAGTACTAACATTCAAGGACCAAAGATGAAGCGGGTACCAAAATGTCCTCATAGTGTTTCAATTATACAGAAAATTTCTCAAAAGGATGGACTAATTGGTTAAAGAAAAAAGGAATCGTCAAGGAGAATGCTTCCAAAGCCTAATGGTAGAAGTTTTGGTCAAAGAAGGAAGTTGACTTTAACCAAAGCTTCTCAAGTACAAAATGTAAAACTTGCAAAGTTCAAAACACCAAAAGAGAAACAATGGGTAAGGAAAAGAGTTTCCTTTATTACCAAGGCCAAGTGTGTTATAGGTATGCTTGAAGGCCAAAAGCTGAATTTGGTATCATGAAATTTAGTATCATGAAATTGGCTACTTCATTGTCTCCAAGAAGCTTGGACTTATGCTTAATCCATGCTTAAGTCCTCCAATCTCAAATCTCAAGTTCTTTTTGTGGAAAAATGACTTCTGGTGCCTTTGAAGAAGTTTAATTTTCTTTTAGGCTGAAATTGGGTGTTTTGAGTGGATGAAAATGAGGCCAAGCTAAGATGATCCTTAAGATGGCATAAGTTTGTGTTATAAAAGGCTGAATTCTGAAGAGTTTCTAGTTTTGGTGGTGAAATAATCAGTTACTTGCTTATTGAAGGGGTTCTGACTCATATTGTGGTTGTTTGGTGCTCTCTGCAACACTCAAATAACCGATTATAAGAATCTCATAACCAATTATTCACTTCACACAGAGACTGTGCTTTTTAAAGCCACGAAAATAACTGGTTATACAAATTCCCTAACTGGTTATTCATCTCACACAGAATCTAGTTCTTTCTTGAAAATGAAAATAACTGATTATTAACCAACCATAACCGGTTATTCAATGCTCCCAGCCATGCATTTTTGCTGCTCTTCTCACCATAACTGGTTATGGAAAACATATAACTAATTATGAGACTCCTATATCAGAAAAATCTGGGCTCCCTTCTGCCATTCATGAGACCTTTCATCCTCTTCATCTTCTTCCTCTCAACTCTTACCAACACCCACTCCCTCATGAAGTCTTGAAGCTTAGAAATTTGAGTCACTTACAAAAACTCAAAAAGTACACTTTTGGTGATATCAATCTCTTATCCTTATTTATGCTTTAAATTGAATATCATGTGATATTTGGATAAGTAAATAGTTATTTTTATTCCTTAACATGCCTTAAGTTGTTCTTTTCCAGTATTGTATCTTGAAAGTGTCTTTACATATGCTAACATGCTAGATATGCACACAACTTACTTGGAATGACATATTTTTATGGTAATATCTTTATTCTTAAGCTTGTGACCAATTCTCTTTGTTCAAATATGGAAATTCACATGCTCATAAGTAGTTCTAATCATTTCTCTTTGATGCTTAATTGTCTTATATACTTATTTCGAGATTGAAATGTTAAAAGTTATATGTCTTCTTGTTTAAAATTGCTTGATATGTTCATATCTTGAAAACAAGAAGTAAATGATTCATCTTGTGCCTTGAACTTGTCTTTGAACTTCAATGTAAGAAACTTGATTAGCATGTGTGCGTACTAGAATTCTTTACTTGATATTACATGTCTTACATTATCATTGTTTGCCCTAAAATGTTTATTTATGTTTTGATGATGATCAAGCTTTTCTTGATAAACTTGAGTCATGCCTCAAAATGCTTAAACTATATTTTTTGGATTCAAGTGCATATATGCTTCATGCATTCTTGTTAGAGCTAACTTTGCATAGTTGATAATGTGATACATGTTTTACATTATATATCAACCTAAATTATGCTTGTAAATAAGTTTAAATGATATTTGATGCTAACCTATGGTTTAGATAACTTTTAGAGTTAGCTTTACAAGTGTCTCTATGTACTTCAAATATAGCCATCAAATATTAAAGTGTCAAGCATAAATAGATAAATAGAAGAGTTGAATGAAGAGAGGCATGAGGAGACTTTCTTCAAATGCAATGGAATGGAATACTCAATGGAAGAAAGCACAAACTCAAAGGACCTATAAATGAAGAACATTCTAAAGAAGCATCACTCTCTATATAACTCAATAAGTATCTCTATCCCTAAGCTATTGTGGTATTTTATATGTTATGGATTGTATGATACTTGTTGATAAAATGATCTTAAATGATTAGATGATTTCCTTACATGAGAAGTCTGCTTAGTATTGGCAAAATGCCTAATTGGATATTAACTTGCTAATTTTGTCATTGCATATAGGGTGGTTGATGTTAGTCCTATACTTATTTGATCCCTATAGCATATTTCATCAAGATGAATATTTGATATCTATGATTCTCTTGATTTATGATTTCTTAGTAGTATAACACTTATGAGAATCATACTCTTATTTTTAAAAAGAATTTCTAGTTTGATTAAAAAGTTTTTTTTAAAGCAAAATCTCTTATTATATTTGAAAGAAACTTTTCAAGTTCTATATCTTTGAGAATCTTTTGAACTTGTCTTAAGAACTTGAAAGTATTTTCACCTCCTAATTGTCTTGAAAATTTGGAAATCATTGTATTTGTACTATAAATGTAGTGCTCTCTTCATTTGCTTTAAAAATTTTTATTAAATCTTGAGAGAATGTTTAAGAAAGTTTCCAAATAAATCTTTTGAAATGTTTTATAGAGCCCATCTTGATAATTCAAAAGATAGGCCTTGCTCTTCAAAATGTTTTATTTTCTCAAGGCTCTAGTTCAATGAAAAAAGAGGAGATTTACTTTCATATGTTCTTTTAACTTGGGTTTGATCATTCTCAAGGAATATGTGGTTTTAATATTGAACCTATCAACTCTTCTAAAATGCTTTTGAAAATATAATGTGCTCTTATAAAATTCTTTTTGAAAGGGGGAGAAATTTTAAAATGGTTTTTGATTGATGGATTAAGAATATGTATCTTTGCCTTGCTTTACTTTATGGTAATATACTTACATAGTTTTGGCATACATATTTCTCTTTATCTATCTTGTACTTCAATAAGAGGGAGCTTATCTTCTTCTTATAACTTTTTATAATTATTTGTTGATTTGTAATAGTTGTTTATCTTTTCCATCTTACATATCTTTCTTTAATATCCTTGTTGACTATAAATATATGCATGACTAGGTTAAAACTATTATATTTTGATAATATGTATATTTTGAGGGGGAGCCTAGCTCTTAAATTATTGTTTATATCTCTTGACTTACATTCTTATTTGACATGAAGTGTTTTACTGTTAATACTATCAACATATCAATAAAGACCATCTCTTATTCTCTTTCCCTCTATCAATGAAAGAAGGTAAACATTCTTAAATTTCATATCTTTTGATTCTTTCATTGAGAAATGGTTGATATATGGCAAGTTGCATGATCTTTTGTTTGAAAACCTTAATTTCATGACCTTATATGGATATTTTGTAGCCCTCATTAAGCGGTACTTATTTATCATGTGGTATGCAAGATATTGTAACACCCACCGTAGGAAATCACATTTATGTTACTTAAATTACTAAATTACCCCTTCATTATAAAATATGTTTTGTAATGTAAATACGAGTTATAATTTTTTTTTTAATGTCATTAAGATAAACTTCGCAAAAAATAAAAATATTACAACATCATCACAAATAATTTACATCATATATACACAATTCTTAGTACTGTTATACTTAAATATTTACAGACTAGGTTCTCAGAGTATATGAACATTATTTAAAACTAACATACTGCCCAAGTACTACTAAACAGCAGAACCCTCAGACGGGTCCTCCTCAGATTCCTCAGCAGGTAGGAATCCGACTTAACGCAAAGTCCTATGGACAGGTGTTCGCGCAGACAACACGATACTAATCTCATTGAGAATACGGTAGTAAGTTCCCCTATACTACCTAATGGACAACGGAAACTCTAAGTGTACAATAATATTTACACTGAAATAAAGGTTCCCTCGATAAAGCCTACTTAGGGTAATCTTCAAGTCTCCTATATAGTAAATACACGCTCTATCTAGATCAACATGCCATGCTTCCGGACCTCCACGAAACTGCAACCTCATATATCCTAGGAAACTGGGCATCGCCATCTTCTCAGAATTCAGCTACCTCCACAAGAATATGTTCCTCTTCACCTTCTTGTTCAATTCCTTGCTCAACGTCTTTACAAATATAAATACAATACAAAATAGGGATACAAAGAGGTGAGATCACCTACGCCAATATCAACATGGTAGCATAGAGATAACACATACAATATATCATACAAATACATCATACCATAATTACAACTATGCCATTAACATTATTTATCATCACAATAGGTATAATAAACAATAATTATGATCATGCCCTTAACAATATCCAAGTATTCAACAATTCAATTATCATGAACAATCATTACAATAATGCCCTCAATCGTTTCCAAATATTTAACAGTTCAAATATCACACCGATATCAATACTCAATAATTATGCATGTGCACATAGACTCAATTTCTTACTCCATGGAGCTAAAATTTAGGTCGAAGAGAGTGATCAAAAAGATCTGTTTATACCAACATGCCTCAGACCACGTGCCACAATTATATATATTTGCACATCTAGCATATACACAACAGTCTTTATCAAATCTTGATTAAGAATAGTGTCTCGGTTAGGATCATCGGTGTGTTGCATCGGTCAAACCCACGGTACAGAAGAGCTACCAACTGTCCATTGTAGGCAACCTGCACCCCAATGCCCCCAAAGTCAACAAGTGATTTACACTACGCATATCGCACCCACTCAAGAGGTGTATTCTCTCCTAAGTAATTAGCCTCATACAGTCCATCGGACCTTTCCAATGCATGTACAAATGCACCATTCTCATCTCAATTTCATCATCTTATCAAGGTTCACACATTTGTCCAACAGTATTTTTACTGTATTTTCATCATATAATCATATTTTCACGTTTTCTCAATCGCGTAATATTTCTGTCGTACTTTCAAATCACATATTGATTTTTCAACCTTCCAAAAATTCCATTTCAACCTTATTTTCATTATTTGCTTATTAGTCCTTTCATAAAATACTATTTATATAATAGTCCCTCTTCATAAAATAATATTTACATAATAGCCCCTCTAAAAATAATATTTCTAAAATAGTCCTTCATTAAATAATAATTGCAATAAAGTCTATTTTTAAAGAATATTTTCAATATAACCCTTCTAAAAATCAGTATTTCTATTGTTTCTTAGAAAATTTTAAATATTTTCAATATAATCCCTCTAAAAATTAGTATTTCTACTGTTTCCCAGAAAATTTTGTTTCTTACAGTTACTTGAGATATTACAACTCAAAATTTCCTAACGTGCTTCAAAACCCAGAGGGTGAGCTATAAGTCAATAAATTTCAAGTTACCAATGTATCCTTCTTAATCCTCAAAACAATTCTAAAAATCAATCCTCTTTAAAATAAATTGAGGTTCAAACACTTTCAACCTCTCTTTTCCATTCATATATGAACATTCCATTTTTCAAGTGACAAACACTTTGTTTCCATTTCTTTAATCCTTGTATTTAATCAATTATATTTTCATTTTGAAATCACTTTGTCTCACAAAACTAAGGCAATGTAAGCCTTCAAAAATTGTGAACACTTGGTCTTTGAAACTAATTCATCAGTTCTTTTTCCTTTCCTTTCTAATCATTCAATTTTACCATTCATAAAAATTTTAGTTTGGAAACACCTATTTTGAGGTGTTGAGGCTGAAATCCTCATGGTCCTTGGAACCAAAAATTTATTTTCCTTTCATCATCAATTCATGGCATACATATATATATTCATCACATCATATAATCAAGCATACCTTAAAGCAATAAAAATCACATAAAGCATGCAAACACAAATAAATAATTTAAAACATATAAACACCCACACATAATTACACAACCAAGGATATGAATCCTCATATGGATTCACCATCCATCAAATAAAAATTCATCTCTCACCACCATACTTAGTTGGTGAGATGGATCTCCCTCTTACCTCTTGAAGAACCTCCCAAGCTCTTTGGTTTGCTCCTAGAGTGAGCGATTCACCACCAAAAGCTTCTCAAACACAAAATAAAACACAAGTTTATTAGTATATTAAGCTTGAACAAGGAGAACCATGGATCAAACATAGTTTAGAACATGAAAATAAAACAAGTAGTGAAGTTTCCTTACACTTCACCTCAAAAACCTAGAACTTGATCTTGAAGAAAGTCCTTGAAAATGAAAGATTTAGAGCTTGGGCTTGTAACACCCTGAATTTTTCTAACTTTAAGATAAATGACAATTGTGTCCCCAATATACTGTTTTGTAATTTCTATGAGTAGTAAACTGAATTTGACTGTTTCGTGAGTGTATTTGATTGTTGTATGTGATTTGCTCCGAGCTAGGGAAATAAAAATTTTTTGGCCGAAAAAATATTATTTTAATTAATTAGAAGTGGGGATCTTACTAAACCCAGTTGATTGATATATATATTAGTTTTGTAATTTTTAGGATTTAAGCGTGCAACAAAAAATTTTTATATTATTATAATATTATTTTATGTTACAAGAATTATCGTCTCAAAAAAAGAGAAAACTGCTTTTAAAATAATCACGGATCTTTAAAAAGACTGTAGAACTTTATAACTTTCTAAGCCAATGGGAATAAGTCAACAAAAGTGGCTTGACTATTTTGGACCGTTAGATGCAAGCTTGATGAGCAAGTCTTGATCAATGGTGGAGATGCAAGCTTGGTGAGCAAGCTTTGATCAATGGCTAGGATGTAAACTTGGTGAGCAAGCTTTGAAGATGGCCATAGATCTAATCAATGGATAGAAATTAAGGATGAGATCAATGGTTAGGATTAAGTCAAAAGATGTAGGCTTGACTTTGGGTTAGTAGCTAATTGCTTAATTTGACAAGCTTAATTACCTAATTAGTAAACTAATTAAACTAGCTTAGTTATTAAGTAATTATAATCTAAATACTAATTAGATGTGCTAATATTGTTTAGAAATTATAAAACATGTAATTATATGTTCAATTAATTAGTTATATAATTAGATAATTAATTAAGATTTGTTAGGAAATTAAACCTAATTAATTAGCTACCTAATTAGAAACTAATTAACCTTGAATTAAAACAAAATGAAGCCACTAATTGGCCTTGGGCCACACGGTTTGGCAGTTAATTGGAGGCTTGGAGGACAAGATTTACAAGGCTTCTTGAGTACTCCAACAAGATCTCATCTTAGCCATTGAATGGATGGATGGCTAGGATGATTTCCATGTAAAATTCAATCATTTAGCCTCACTCAAAGCCACTCACGGAAGCAGCTCTTGATTGTGCATTCTTCACTTTTATTTTCACCAATATTACGTAAAAGCCTTCCATTTTCTCTCCCAAAAATACCAAGACTCCATGTGCCTTTCTTCTTCTATTTTCTTCTCTCTATTCGGCCAAGCTCTTCAATATATCATCCACCCACCCAAAAATTTTCCTTCTTTGTTTTTCTAACTCTAAACATCTACCCAAACTCATCTCTAGTTGGAGGTTTTTGCAAATTTCATCATTTGCAAGCTTGAATGTTCATCTTGAAGTTTCTTCCTTAAAGGTAAAACTCATTGTTTTTCCTTTCTATTTTCATTTTGAAGTTTCCAAGCCATGATTGATCCATGGTATGGTTTTCTTTTCTAGTAGTAACTCTTAGAAAATTTTATTTATTTTCTTAGGTATTTGAAGGAGCTAAAAACCGAAATTTCAAGGAAGGATAAAAGAAGAATTTTCTTTGTTTTAAGGTAAGAGGAAGACTATAACCTAATTATTCTTGAGTGGTAGTAAGAAAATGGAATGATGTGTGTTTGTAGAATCCATGAGGATTCATTTATATGTTGATTGTAATGATTTTTCCATGTATGTTTTGTATTGTTAAATTGATTTGTTAATTTTATAATGTTGCTAGTTTTTATAATGTTGTATGTATTAGTTTAATGCTAGAGATGCATGAGTATTCCAAAGAATACAACACCCTAGGTTCGGTCATAACCCTGAAAAGTGGATTTTGGATGTTTTTAAATTAATTTCAAAGAGTGTTTAAGGGTACTTAATGGAATTAATAATGTTTAAATGTTGTTCGTATTTACATTAATGCAAAAATATTTTAAAGTTACTTGAAAAATATTTTAAGCAGTTTTAAATTATTTAATAAATTTTTTTGTTAGAAAAATAAACTGTTTATTTAAGGAAAATATCAGGATTTTAAAAACGCAATAAAAAATTTTACACGATTGATGAGAACAGTAAATTTTACTGTTGGGCCAAAATGGTGGACCCGGATATGTGGAAAGTTATAGTGCGCCAAGTGGGTGCGTATTGTAACCTGGTTATGTGAAAAATATATTGCGCCAAGTGGGAGCGTACTGTATTTTGAGATTTGTGCCACTGAGGGCATTTACATAATTATTTTTGCCATTGAGGGCATTTTTGTAAATATTTAAATTTTGAGGGCATTTTTGTAAATATTTAAAGTTTGAGGGTATTTTTGTAAATATTTGAATTTTGAGGGCATTTTTGTAAATATTTAAAGTTTGAGGATATTTTTGTAAATATTTGAAGTTTGAGGGTATTTTTGTAAATATTTGAAGTTTGAGGGTATTTTCGTAAATAATTAAAGTTTGAGAGGTCTATTTTATCGCTGTAGTTACACGATGTTTTGACTTGTGTACTATGCCATGTAGTGTTTTCGTGGGCTATAGACACAAAGTATTGACAAGTCTGCAATAGCAACTACAACGATCGATTATAGACACAAAGTCTTTGACAAGTAATAAGCCTGGTCGGGATAGCCAATTATAGACACAAAGTCTGACAAGGCAATAATTTGGTCGGGGTAGTCAAGCTATAGACACAAAGGGTGGACAGTGCAATAACTGGCTGGGCAGTACTATTAGAACTTTCAAATCATTCTCTCTAATATCGTTGTGTGTGTTATAGCTCCATGGAATAGGAATGAGTTATTTTATGGTTTTGGCATATTATCGTGTATCTATAATTTATTGTGATGGATTCTATTCTTTTCCATAATTAGTTATTGTTAATGTTTATTATCTGTGTTGATATTAATTGCTATTTTCGTTGTATTGTCGTTTTCTTATGCGCCACACTTGTGATATATTGGGTTGTCTTACCTCTTTGTTGTTGTATGTGTTGTTTGTATTATTGTGTTATATATATATAGAGACGAAAATGAAGAGATTGAAGAACAACAGTGAATATCATATAGAGGAGGAGCCACAATCTACAGATTTCCAGTCTGAATATTTGGAGCCTTCAGATCATCCGTACCGGTTGAATTGACTCAAAGAAGATGACTACGCCAGGATTCTTAGGTTTTGTAAGAATAGAGTTCCATAGAGGAATAGAAGGCTGGTGCACTCGTGAAGAAAGCAATGGTGTAGTATATACGGGAATCATTACTTTATCTTTGCGTCCGGAATATGATGCTGATCCTGTTGTTACTTTTGACTTGTATGTACGGTTAGAGTTGCCTTTGGAGATCCGACGTCATTGGAATGGACTTTTCCATGTTCCTAATGAAAATAGTGTAGTGTCTACATCTCGGACTCAGTTCGTAGAAATGACTCGTATCTCTATTCGTAGAAGCTTTTGTGAGACATCCCGGTTATCGTCACCCGAGGAGTTATCTAGGGATGATTTCCCAAAGTGAACTAGATATCCATGATGTGCACTTGGGCACTTTTTGCTTTTTGATGTTGTACTTGTATATAAAACTTATGTTTTAAATAATTGTAAATGTTTTGGTATGTATTTTCTTTAGTTGTAAATTATTTGCATAACTGATGACAACAAAACCATATGTAAATTATATGTTAGTTGTTTTTTTTATATGTGTTTGTTGTATGTATGTAGATAATGCACAAATGAAATATACAAATGAATTAATATGTACGTTAACGCTGTATAGGTGAGGTGATGTGGTGTAATTTATAAGTTTTATAAACAAAATATACATACTAATTATAATATTTATTTGATAACTTGGGTAATATTTATTATCTTTATTTTTTTTATCTCAAAATGTGACATCCCAAAGGGTGTTACAGGGCTTAACTACAAAGGTTCTTAGATTGATGTAAGGATGCAAGCTACGTGGTTGGATAAAATTATAGAGTGATGGAAGGAAAATTGGGTGCCTTGGCCTAATGCTAGCTTGAAGGGAGAGGAGAGAAAATTTTTGTAAAGCTTTAGGATTTTGGAAGACAGAGATGAATATGAAGTGGTCTTGAAAATTCCCTATGGCCTTAAGCCTTCAAAATTGTCCCTCCCTCCTCTTGTACACTCAATGAGTGCAGCCACCATTTTGAGCATTGATAGCCTTTGATTAAATCAATGGTTAAGATTAATGTAGTTTCTAAGTATAGCTTCTATATTGATAAGACCAAATCTATACCATTAGATCTTGCTCCTTGAAATCCTAGCCATTAGACTTCAAAATGAAAGGTCAAGATCTCCTCTTCATACTTTACATCCAATGGTCACAAATGGTCATAGTCACTTTGTAAGACCAATCTCCATCCTTGATTAAATCAATGGTGGATATCCAAAGGCTACAAAATTAAGCTTGCTTCCTATTGGTCTGTCATAAAGTCGTTATAACCACTAATGTTGACTAAGCAGTATAATATTTATTTTTATCTGCTGTTACCCTTCTGACATAGTTAATTGTAGTTTTTATCGCCAGATAATTAAATACAGTACAAAACACAGTAAAATAAAATTCTAAAACTGTTTCCGATTTTGGATTTAATAAGATCTCCCGTCCCCGTCTTAATAGTACAGAATTTTCTGGCTCTGAAATTTTTTTTACTTTTTCGGCCCTACCTGAGCCCACATACAGCCCCCTGGGCCTATAAACAGCCTAGAATAATATTAAAATAATCAAAAAAATATAAAAATCTCATAATAATCCATAAAATAATAAAAATTATAAAACTTATGAAAATTAAATCAGATTAGCAAAAAGAATTAAGAATCAACAGTAATAAATAAATTACTATAGATTTTTTCTTGCCCAAAAATTATTATTTTCTTGACACGGAGTAAATCACACAAAACGATCAAATACATTCCCAGAATACTCAAAATAATTTTACAGTACATAAAAATTACTAAGCAGTATAATTTTGTTATTACTGTCAAATAGTTAAAAAGTTTGGGGATGTTACAGATATTATATGATAGACATAAATTCTTAAGCTTATTACTATCATATGCTAAAAGTTGATATACCAAAATGTGACAAGCATTACATGAATAATCTTTTATATTTTGAAAGCATGTTTATTTCATATTTCTATTCTTGAATTATATGTAGAATCAAATAGGGGGAGATAATTATGATTTGAATAACTTGAAGAAATTTTTGGATTTTGATGATCCTACTCTTTTTGACAACATGAATTTTATTTATAGAGGGAGAGAAAATATTATCTTTCCTTCCTAAGCCTTTTTGTTGATGTCAAATAGGGGGAGTGAAAATTAGAAAGAAAAATATGTTCTTGTGCTTATTATTTGACATGCTTATATGAATATCTATTCTTCTAAATTGCTTAACATATTTTTCTTTGTTGATTTGCCATCATAAAAAATGGGGAGATTGTAGAATTGTCTTTGCCCCAATGATTTAATATGTTAAGTTTTGATGATGATAAATACAAGACAAAAAGAATGATGCTTATGCTTCATAGATGTGCTTATAGATGACAAATGCATTACAAAAAAATATTGATCATGTTACATAGATGAGCTTAATAGATTATATTGGATCATGCATGATTATGTACTTTATCTGGTTATATTTCACTTAATAATCATGCAATGAGATATGGGTAATATTCTTTATATAATATATCCAATAATGCTTTATATGAGTTATAATGAATTAATATTAGATTTGACTCTATTTAAATAAAGATATGCAAAGCGTTCTTTGTTGCATCCTATATAGAGCATATCTACTAGTAAATTGATAAATGTCTTATTTGGATGTGTCTATGAAACTCTTATATGCATGTTAGACTAGCTAGAGTTATACATTTATGAATTATGCATATAAAGATATTGAATTATGAATTTGAACTAACTATGTTTGTTTAAGTAAGCAATACTTTGTAGGATAGTCCAAGTACTAAGAGTAAGCATTGCAATAAGAAAGCAAAAGATCTCAACTATGCTCAACTAAAGAAGAATGAAAATGATAAGATGTTCCAAGCATTTGTAAGATTTGAAGAGAAGATTTTTGGAAGCTTAGATTACATCAAGAAGCCTAAGGACTAGAATTGATGATGGCAAAATCAAGTCTAAGATCTTCAAGAATAGCTTATAGGACTTAGATCTTGTGTAAAGGTAAAAGGGAATCACAATGAGCTCAAATATGTTTTAAAATCTTTAAAAATATTTCTTACATGCTAAAATGCCCAACAAACATGCTTTGAAAAGCTAGTCTTGGTGGTTGTTCAAATCCATGAAAAATAGTCAAGTTTGTGTTTTGTAAAACTGACCTTTGGTTACTCTTTTAATCATAACTTTCAAAATATTTTGAGTTTTGTTCTGAAACTTATTTCATATGAAAATAGACTCAAAGATCTTTCGAGTGGTCATTTGTTTCAAATGGGTGAGAAATAAAGAAGTTATGACTATTTAAAGTTAGTTTTCGAAACTAAAGTGCCATAACCGATTATGGAATATCCATAACTAGTTATTCACCAAGTCATAAGGGTTTTTTTTATGTTTTTAAACCTCATAACCGATTATGGAATATTCATAACTGGTTATTCACCAAGTTAGAGCATTTTCATATTTTTAAAGCTCATAACCGATTATAGAATAGTAATAACTAATTATCTGGGCAGCAGAAACAGATATCCAACGACTCTTTTTGAGCATTTAATGCTCCCAACCACCACCATTGGCTCTAAAATGCATTGGGCTATAAATGAAAATGTTTGGGCATAAAAGACAAGTTTGGAAAGTATTTGAATGATTCTTGAGCATTGAACACGAGTTTTACCATCATTTTATCAAATACTCAGTTTTGAGCTTAAAAGTGTGAATCTTTGATATCCATAGAGCTTCAATTTGTATTTTCTACTCTTGAGAGTGTTTCAATTCATCTATACTCTGTGTAAACTATAAAAGATGGTGAGATATCCCTCAAAGTTGTAAGGGTGAGGTATCCCTTTAATTTGAGGTTCAAACACAAAGGGTGAGGCATCCCATTATGTGTTGAGTGCTCCACTTTGTAAAAGTTTTTAAGCACCTGTTCAAGCTTGAAGGTTTAGTAGAAAATTTTGAGTGGTTCACTTGAGGACTAGACATAGGCCATAAGTGGTTGGTGACTGAACTAAGATAAATCTAGTGTTTGCTCTTCTTAACTTTATCACTTTACATTTGTGCTTTAACTATATATGCTTGAGTTGAACTTGATATCTACCTTATTTTCTTGATTTATCCTTTAACCCAAGTTGTATTTGAGTAATCCTTAATAGTTGTACTTTTTTTATGCATGTTTCGCTGCATTTATTAATTAAGTGATTCAAAATGCTTAATTTCTTAATGTTGTTATAAAATTTTGTAATCACTGAATTCACTCCCCTCTTGGGTGATGGTTGCCATGGCTAACAACCCAATGGAAAAAAAAATTCTAGTGAAGGAAAAAGAGTACTATATCATTTACATGGGAACTATCTCATTAAAAACCTTATCGAGGAAAACCATGTTCAATAAAACCTTGATTAAGGGGGGAAAAAGTACAAATTTTCTCCCCTGTTATAAGTATCACTTAAGATTGCAACATCTCGATTTTCTCCCCATGAAGAATTTCGAAGAAATATAATTTTTCTGTCTTCTTTGATATACCCTCCTTTTGGTTAAGCTTAGCAAGCAATATTATCTTATGTTAGAATTTCCTTTTCATAAGACAATCCACAAGATTCTAAAATATGATAAATCATAACTCTTTAACGAGAAATACTCACAACTTCCTTCATGAATTATTATTTCTGCATAACAAGAAGAAGTGATAACTATAAATTACTCTGTAGATTCCCATGATATAGCAATATCACCATATTTTAATAAATAGTTTGTTTGGGATATGACTTTATTTGGATTAGATAAATACCCTGCATTTGTATAATCAATTAGCTGGACATAGATTCATATGAATAAAATAATTTTATCAATTGTGGCTCAAAGATATAGAAAAATACACTTAATTCCATTCCAATTTCTTCTAGTTGGTGGTGAATTATATCTTGCTAATAAACTCACGAGAAAATATTATATCAGATCATGTAGTATTTAGCAATATGCATGTGTGCTTCTATAATACTAAGATATGGTACTTCAAGGCCAAGATCTTCATTATCTTCTTTAAATATAACAATCTAACAACCATTAGTGTACTCAATATATATAATTTTTATATATAAATCACTTAAGAACTCGTTCTTTATAACTTGATAGATAAAATTCATTTTTGCTAAATGATCGGTCTATAGGCCAAGAAAAAGATTAATCATTTAAAGATCTTTCACTTTAAATTCTTTCTTTAGATCTTCTACAATCTTGGAAGAACTTCAAGCAATTTTAATAACTAGCATACGTAGCAATTATGACAAAGTCAGTTACAAGTTTCTTTAAATAGATACATAAGCAAATAAAGTATTTTAAGAAATTTTGAAATAAATATACATATCAATAAGCACTAATGCTCAATAAGAAAGTCTCAATATAAAATAATATAATTTGTTAACATTTAAATTAAGTTCATTGGATGTTGTTGATATTTGAAATCCTTCGGGGATTTTCATGTAGATAGCATGTATCGAGAGATCCATAAGATGTAAATACGAGATGTAGCAACATCCATTAGAAGTGTTCAACTTATGTATAAACAACCTTATCAGATATCAAAACATGATTGTATCTATTTGTATCCACAGATTTTGCACCTTCTAGGGTTTAAACTTTAAGTCCATTAAACTCTCTTTTAGAGTTTGAACTACAAATTCAATAATATCATGTTTTATAAGTTAGTTCAATTTTTCCTGCGAGACATTCTTCTATTTTAGCCAATCATTTGTTCGTCAATATTCTTCAATGATTCTAATTTCAAGATCCTCATTATTATTCATAACATTGCAGCTCACTATGCAAATATGTTATCAAAAATTATTTCTTTTCAATTTCATCATTTTGCCTTTAAAGACATAATTTATTGAGATCTCATTATTTTCAGGTATTTTAATTTCTTCTGGAGTTAGAACTACTTATAGAGTTCAGATTACTTTAAGAGCCCTACTTATGTCTCTAATCTCATTTTTAAGAGTATCTTTTTTAGGATTATTTGTCTTGTTAACAATATTCTTTGATCCTTCTCTTTTTTGGGCCTTGTCTTTGAAGTTTATTAGTCTAACATGCTTCTGACATGTTTTCTGACTCATTTGATATCAATTCTAAATGAAGCATTTATAACCGGTATAAGAGTTATTTATCCTTTTGCAAAAGAAAATGCATCTGACAATTTATTTGTTTTATTTGCAAATGTATTATCATTTGAACTTCTAGTTCAAATTATCTTGTTTGAGGATTTAAATGATATAGTGATGATGCATTTTAAGTAATTTCCTTTTCTAGCTACTTATTCTTTCCCAGTAATGTTGAAAACATCATTTCATATCCAACATATTTTCTCAACTTTCTTTTAAAGATCATTTTAGTGCTGTGTGGTAGAGTATAAGTGATTATATCGCACACAATAAAGTTCTTACATGAGAAATATTTGGCTCTAGACCAAAATCCAATTGTATATTGGAGTTTATATTTATTTGTTGGTTTTATAATAAGTGTTGTAACATGTAAAAAGCATGCCCCAAGTATACACTTGGGATTTTGTTCTCACAATATATTATTTAGCTATCAATTAGAGGCATTTAAACATAAGCAACATGATGTTCAATATTTCACCAATAGCCATACAATAATCACTAAAAGATTGAGAAGTAAACTCAGCAGAATTATCAAAACAAATTGTTTTAACCTGAAAATTTGTGCTCTTAATCAAATAACTTCCATAATCTCATAAACACCAGGTTGCAAGTTGATAATAAGTATACATGTGACCAACTGACATTTGGCCGTAAAATATCAAAATGGTACACATGATTTATGACATAATCCACAAATATTATTATCTTAAATAAGTTCTAAAAATTTGGGCAATTTGACTCTAGTTTTAGCTGATGATGGCCTTATAATTAATTTGCATTGAGAACACGCAACACATAAAAACTCATTATATTGAAGAATCTTCTTATCTTTCAATGATATCCATATGAATTATCAATATTGACCTAGGATAATTTAACCGACCATATGCCAAATAACAAAATTATTTGGACTAGTAAACTTTTGGTTCACAATAATCTAATAAATTTCTGGTTTATAAGAGCATAGTAAACTTTTGGTTTACAATAGCATATGTTTCAATTGCACTCATATCTATTTGACTTGATAATGAATAAAGCATAATGTATAAGTTTTTGTTCATCAAAGTAACAAAATATTGTAGCTATTTTGGAGACTTGAATTACTTTTGTACTACCAAATATCAAAATTTACTATTGATTTATATATGTATATATATAAAGAATTTTGAACACACATATTTTCTTCAATTAATACAACTCTAAGAAATCATAACATACATATTTTATTTAAAATATACAAACTAACAAAATAAGAAAAAATGTGTACGTGATGATTTTAAATCATATCAAGAATAAAATAAATACATATGAAATGATAAATATGAATTCCAAGGAGATACTTCAATTACTCAAATAATCAATCAAGTAATAAAACTTTCCTTCATAATATTTAACAAAAATATACGCATCCAAATGCATATTATTTTTAGGACCATGGTCAAATGAATGATTCTCACAAGAATTTTAACAAATGATAGGTATGACCAATGTTCTTTCATGCATGCTACAATATTAATTTAACTCTATTCAATATTTTCATTATTACCTCCCTACTTCATTTGATATATATTCTTGGAAGAGTTGGAATTACCATGGTAATGATCATTTTTCTAATTTCTGCCACATCAATGGCCATAACCACAACCTATGTCATACTCAAGATTATAATACGAAACATTCACTTCAGGGAATAAAGTTCAACTCATTTGGTGGCCTTTATGGTTTTTCATCAACAACTCATTTTTGTGTTCATTCTTAAGAATGCATAAACTTAATTCAAAATATTTCTTGAAACAATTTTTCATTTTTGCTATTGCAAAAGCATATTCAAGTGATATAAAATGGTAAATGATGTTCTCTCTTACATTTCTTTGTTTCAAACTATAGTAAGATTAAATGGATCTTTTTAGATTCAATCATGGCCTAAAGGTGTAGTTCTTCAAGAACTATACCATAAATCTTTATATAAAAGATGACCATAGAAAATCATTGATTTTGTGTAATCCTTTAGAGATGCTTAAATAGTAATCTCTTATAGAATTTATCAAGAGTAACAAATTCTATATAAGACAAGATATGATAATTGTGTTAGTCAAACAATATTGACAATAGAATTTCTATGGATGAAACAAAAAAATATTTCATACTAAGACTAACATGAAGGAAGCTATAAGAAAGAATAAAGCAAAGAATTAAATTAATCAAAAGAGATTGATAAGAAGACAAACTCTTTTAGTAGAACCTCCAAACTGTTCAAGGCATCACTCATATGGTAGAGTCTTGTGCTGATAATGTATTGTAAATAAATTAAAAGAGAAGATAAGGAGAGATCAAGACAAAAGAAATATAAGCACTAAAAATATAGTTCTTTAGGAACTAGATATGCCACCAATTCTTCTTTTTCCTTCTCATTTTATCATGGATATCATGTCCTTATATAAGACTCTAAATATAAGAAAAGAGTGGTTACACAAAAGGGTGGTTACGCTTTGTAATGCACCTATGTATGAATGTTACAAATTAAACAGGCACACCAAAAGTTGTAGCCATAAACCTATACTAATCACACTCTTCATTTTTAATCAAGATAATTATCCACCACATGCAAAATATGCATGTTTTATAACTTTTAGTTATATTTAATATGGAAGAAAGCTTGTACCAAATAAAGAAAAAATGGAAAGCTTAAGAAATTGAATATATTGACTTTTTTTTTAAAAAAATGTTGATAAAGAATTCTTATGTTTACTTGGAACAAGAAAAAAAATCTTACTCTATATTATTTAATATGTATAACTTAAGTTAAAACATTAAAAATGCTAATAGAGTGAAAGACACTAGTAGCTCATATAACTTGATTAGTACACATTAAATGATAAAAAAAAATTATTGATTTAACAATACCTAAAAATTGTTAGAATTTTTTATATGGAGTAGCATAAATTTATATTTTAATTTTATAAAACTCAAATTAATTAGATGTCAAAATTATTTGAAGATTTTGTTTAGCCCAAATTGTGATCAATATTATTATTGGACTTGTTGTTGTTAAAGCACTACTCATATGTAAGTTTTATTTATAGGTCCTGTATATGAGTTTGTCACAGTGGGTAGATTTAACCTATTTTAAATATTCTATATATACAGGGAGATGCCCTTATTTCTAACCACTCTAGTACATATAGTTGTCCCATTGATATTGTCATGTGAGCGACTACTGTGGGATAGAAATAGTATCTCTCCCTCATTGAAATCACTTTTAAGAGTTTTAATCTTGACAATCTCATCGACACCTTCTTAAGGTAACCCTATAACTCATTATATATTGTTGGTATGTCATAAATTTGGGATTAATTGATCCGAGAGTTTTAGCAAATGGTATCAGAGTGTGTTTAATCTAAATTATGGCTAACAATTTTCTAATTTTCTAGAAAAGATTTATAGGAGGCGTGAACATAAGGAAGCCAGAAAACTTATTGTGAAATTCATTTTTTTTCTTTGACCATTTTCAAAAATTAAGTTTGGGCTTCCGTAAATCAAGATTTCATGAGTCTAACAACATATATATTGTATCAAACAGATTAGAATCCAAAGAGAATTTTACAAAAAATAAAAAATAAAATTGTTAAGAACCTTAACAAATTCCATTTCATGATTCAAAATTCTGTTAGTCAATACTTAAAATTTGTATGGGATTATTACAGATCGTTTCATTACGAGTTGAATGACACCAAAATTCACAAATTTCGTTGAGAAAACAATGAGAATTGAAAGGAATACTGCATTTGAACCCATTTTTTCATTATTAAACTTTCGTTCAAAAGCCCAAAGATTTCGTGAAGCTTATTTGAAAATTTCTTTAGGGTTTTAGTAGATCTTGAATTTCTAAATCCAACAGTACAAGAATCGTGTCAAAGAGATGTAAAATGGGAGAGATATCACAGAAGACCCGTTGATGCGTGAACGAGTTTCAAATCGAGTCAAAACGACCTGAATGACTTGTAAACAGGTAAGGAAGGCAACTCTTGCCCGTGTAAATGCCCACTCACGATCATGGAGAGTGCAAGAGAGTGTGAGTTGTAGAAAATTAATTTTTCACTTCTATTTTTTTATCATTTTTCATGCGCCTTTCTTGTAATTTTGGAGAACTTTATTTATTTATTAGGCATTTTGAGTTTTTTTTTTAATTTTGGTAAATTTATAATGACTAAATTCATGTAATACTCTCCACTTTTGGACTTGAAATTTTTTGTGGATGATTGTGATGCTACTGGGCATCATATATATTGCATACTCTCAGACTTTCTGTCATTTGGTTATTTAAATAATTTTGATGCTATGTTGTATATATAATACTACATAATGTTAAAATAATTATAGTATACTCTCTGAGTTTTGACATAAAATTTTTCCTGTATGATTGTGACACTACTAGGAGTGCTGTACAATCTGTACTCTTAGACTTGATATTGTTTGGTCATTGAAATAATTTTTCAGTTCTATTTTGTGCATAAAATGCTATGTAAAATATTGTATGTATATTGTTATTTCTTGTTATTCTTTACGCAATTTTGACTTGAGAGTTATTATTTAAAATGTTGTGATAATGTTTTAGGGCGTTTTGCATGATTGTTAGCTCATCTTCACGAGACCAATTATATTGAGGTGCTATTTTGTTAATATTTTGTCAATAATGTTGGATTGAGGATTGTGTTGATGATGCACTTTCCTTATCGGTTTGTCCTTATTAACATTATTCTTGATGACTTATTAAAGACATTAAGGTTATTGATAGCAATATAATTTATTCATTTTATAATCCTCTCACTTGACTTCTTAAGACTCAATTTGGCTTAATTAAGTTAGTTTTGTCATGTTTTATGAAATTGAGCTTAATTGAATCTTTGAAGAAATTATTGCTTGACTTGTCCTTAATCTGGGTGATTGCATTTTTCAGTAAACTAACTATAATTTAAGTTACAAATATCTGATTGATATGATTCTAGTCTTGTTAGAAAGTTAAGACAATTCTCTACAACTTTCCTGAAGACCTCAAGATCCCAATCACACGTTTGGATAATTTAAATTGGAGTTGAAGCAAGATCTAGAGTGCTGATCTTGGCAGCCTAATGTCTATGCACTTATTTGACCATATCTTAATATATAGGAGCTCAATTAAGCCCAAACTAGTGCCATTTGAAAGTTAAGACTCAAATCTACAACTTTCATGAAGAATACAAGAGGAAATTCGGATGGCTTAGAGGCCATATTAGGCTTGGAATTCAAAATAGAGGAGTTATAGCTGGGTCTGAGCAATGTATAGTGATTGGGTCATATCTTGAGCTTTAGGAATGTTTTTGGGCTGAAACTATAGCATTGGAAAGCTAAGACAAAATCCTATAACTCTTATAAAGACCACTTAGCGAGATTCTGACGCATGCCATAAGTTCAACATTAAATGATTTCGGGGACAAGAATCTCTATAATTTTCCACTCATAAAATTAATATTTGGCATTTTTCACTCATTCACCCACTCATCCACTCACTCATTAATCAGTCCCTTATCATTTTGTATCCCTCATACTCTATAAAAGGGAGTCATAGCTGATCATTTGGAAGGGTTAGCTTAGAGATCAATATCATGCTTGTAGATTAATTATTTCCTTTGTGGTAGTTTTCTTTTGTTCTAAATAGAAGTTATGTTCTTCTTCTTCTTCTTCTTCTTCTTCTTCTTCTTCTTCTTCTTCTTCTTCTTCTTCTTCTTCTTCTTCTTCTTTTTCTTTTCTTTTGTGGTAATTTTTTTTATTCTAAATAGAATTTATTTTCTTTCTTCTTCTTCTTCTTCTTCTTCTTCTTCTTCTTCTTCTTCTTCTCCACTTGTCTATGAATAACTAATTTTCATTTTACTTGGATAAAATGGTGAAGATTTTGGTAATGAAATAAGGTTAGATTAATCTCTTTCTTGTGCTTAAATGATATATTATCAAGTGGTCATCATATGTATTGTATTTTGTTTCCAATAATTTTAGAAACCCTTCTTGTAAAGTGGAGATCTTGATTTGTTGTAGACAAGATATTGGTACAATGAATGCTTGAGCCCATTTATAAATGGTGGTGATAATAGATAATTAAAGGAATCATAATATAATTACATATATAATCTTAAATAAACTTTGAATGTTGTATTTTTCAATTGGAACCTCCATTATGTGTGGATTCTAATTGAGTTATAAAAAAAATTAATCTTATCCTTAATTTATTTACTAAGAGTGGATCTCCTAACCTAAGTAAATCTTTTTTATTTATGACTAAGTTTTATCACCTGTATTGTTGTGACAAAATATTTTCCTTACCTCAAAGAATTTTTCTTATCAATTCCCTGTGAATCGACCTTGGACTCCCGAGATTTTATTACTTGAGACAACCTGAACTTGGGTTTGCAACTTATAATCCATATCAAGTTTTTGGCGCTGTTGTCGGTGACTTGATTTGAAGTTTTAATTTATTGAGATTTTCTTTCTTTAAGTAAACTTCATTGTCTTGTATATTCTTTCTCTACTCTACTAACTTACTAACTTAATAAGAGAAACTCTCCATTTTTCCTTTCTTCCTCTGTAATCTTTAATCATTAATGAAATAATATTTTTTCTTCTATTCTCTCTTATCGAAGCAAAAAATCGGATTGTCGATTCTTTGGTTTTCATGTTTTAAACTTACTTTCGTACTTTTATTTTTGTATTTTATTTTTTGTATTTTATTTTTTGTATTTTACTTTCTGCACTTTATTTTTAACTTTCTAACCTACTAACTTTTTATTTTATCAGTTTACTAACTTACTACTTGTTAATATTTATTTGGTAGCTGGTTTATATCACATCTTTGTTAATATTTAATGGCCAGTTTATACCGCCAGCTTGTACATTTTTTATTTTATTTTAAGTCACTTATTTATGCTTAATTGGTATCCTGATTTAAATTCTGGTTATTTGGTTAAAATTAATCCTGGTACTTTATATATTGATTTGTTTGAATCACAATCACACATAATTGACACAATGACTGAAAATGAAAGTGTACATGATGAACATGAAATTTAACGTTTATGAACCATGCGTGAATATTTGCAACTACCT
This sequence comes from Ormosia semicastrata, assembly GCA_029884595.1. Taxonomy (NCBI): domain Eukaryota; kingdom Viridiplantae; phylum Streptophyta; class Magnoliopsida; order Fabales; family Fabaceae; genus Ormosia; species Ormosia semicastrata. The sequence goes on from JAQQTO010000040.1 coordinate 2,242,268, forward strand.
TGAAATTCTAGTCCATCATATTTTGTCTTTCCACTTAATACTAATAATTTTAGATTTAAGCCGGGTATGATTTCTTTACTTCCTAATTTCCATGATTTAGAATATGAAAGCCCATATGTACATCTAAAAGAACTTGAGGAAGTATGTATCACTTTTAATGATCAAACTTGCACTGAAGAAATTGTTAGGCTTAAATTGTTTCTTTTTTCTTTGAAAGATAAAGCAAAAACTTGGCTTAACGCTTTGAAACCAATATCAATTGGCACATGGCAAGAAATATAAGGTGAGGTTTTAAAGAAATTTTTTCTAACACATAAAACCAATGCTTTGAAAAGACAAATCTAAAATTTTTCCCAAAATTCAAATGAAGCATATTTTCAATGTTGGGAACGTTTTAAAGATTTGTTAAATTCTTATCCACATCATGGTTTTGAAAAATGGTACACTATAAGCTTCTTTTATGAAGGTTTAACACCTGAAACTAAACAATTTGTGGAAACAATGTTTAATGGCGAGTTTCTTAATAAAGAACCTGAAGATGCTTTAGATTATTTAAACCATTTGGCTAAAAATTCTCAATCTTGACATGGCATTAATCCTTCTAAAAATTCAATTAGATATAACCTTACAAATGCTAGTAAAGGAAAATATCATTTTAGTCAAGAAGAAGATCTAAATGCTAGGTATGCCATTTTGGCTAGAAAGGTTGAAGTCATAGAATCAGGGAAAGTGAAAGAAATCAAATCTGTGCAAAATGAATAAATATGTGGCATTTGAGATGAATTAGGACACTCAACAAATGAATGTCCAAAAATTCTTGTTTTTAAAGAAGTTATACATAAGCAAGTAAATGCAATAAATAATTTTAAAAAGCCATTTACTTCTTCTTTTTCAAATTCATACAATCTGGGATGGAGAAATCACCTGAACTTTAGCTAGAGGACTAATAATCAGGCACAATTTATGCAACCACACCCTCCTCAAGCACAGCAGGACTGTCAGAATTCTCAAGGATATGCACCTTATGTCCCACCATATAGGAAAAATCTTGAAGTGACACAACATGCATTTATAGAAAAGCAAGAGACCATTAATAACCAAAACACTCAAACCATGAATAACATAAAAGATACTCTTGCCAAAATTACTTCTGCTCTCACCATTCACAAGAAAGGAAAATTTCCTTCTCAACCTCAACCGAATCCCAAGGGTCAGTACAGTCTAAATGATGGTAGTTTAGAAAACTAACAAATAGATCAAGTCAAGTCAGTGATAACTCTTAGAAGTGGAAAAGTTATTGAAAACCAAGTTTCTGAACCTTGTGAGAGAGATGATGAGTCAATTCTCCAAGATAAGAAAGGGGTTAATAAGCCATCTATCTAAAATGAGACCAAACTCTCGCCTCCACCCCAATTTCCTCAAGCATTAAATAAATCAAAGAAATTGAACCTCCACACTGAAATTTATGAAATTTTTAAGTAGACGAAGGTCAATATTCCGTTGTTAGATGCTATCAAATAGATTCCTTGTTATGCCAAATTTTTGAAAGACTTATGCACTATTAAAAGGAAATTAAATGTGAAAAAGAATGCATTTTTGGCTGAATAGGTAAGCTCCATTATTCAAAGCAATAATGTTTTGAAACATAAAGACCCTGGTTGTCCTACGGTTTCATGCATTGTTGAAGAATATAAAATTGAACAAGCTTTACTTGATTTTCATGCTAGTGTTAATTTGCTTCCATATTCAGTTTATCAGCAACTCAACCTGGTTAAGTTAAAACCAACTTCTGTAACTCTTCTACTTGCTGATAGATTAATTAAAATTCCAAAAGAATAGTGGAAGATATGTTGGTACAAGTTGATAAATTCATAATCTCTATGGATTTTATTGTCTTGAAAATTGAACCTTTGGTTAATAGTTGCAAGTCAATTCCTGTTATTTTAGGTCACCCATTTTAGCAACATCTAATACTTTGATAAATTACAGAAATGGATTGATGAAGTTAACATTTGGAAACATGACACTGGAACTTAATGTTTTCAACATGTGCAAGCAACCACAAGAAGTCTATGACGAAAAGGAGGAAGCTGATGGGATTGAGGCCATTATAGATGATCATTTTCAAAAAGGGAGTTCTTCTGACCTATTAGAAGTTTGTTTAATTAATTCATTTGATTTATGTATGTAATTAGATGATGATATTTCTAAAATATGCTCTTTGCTTGATTGTACACAGGTAATGGAATATAAGGATGGAAGCCAAAATTCGAAGATCTAAAATTCATGAATGATAATACCCATGAAGAAGTACCAATACTGGAACTAAAGTCATTACCTGCTAGGTTGAAGTACATATTTTTGGGAGAAGAACAAAGCTTCCTAGTAGTAATTTTCTCAACCCTTATTGGAGAATAAGAAGATATGTTGTTATAAGTACTTCAAAGGCATAAAAGTATAATTGGATAGACATTAAAGGATATAAAAGATATTAATCTATTAATTTGTAAACATATAATATATTTAGAGGATAATTCTAAAACATCTCAATAACCTCAAAGAAGATTAAATCCACATATGAAAGATGTAGTTAGAGCTGAAGTTCTTAAATTACTTGATATTGAAATTATCTACCCTATTTCTGATAGCCAATGGGTAAGCCCTACACAAGTTTTGCCTAAGAAATATGGAATAACAGTGACTAAAAATGAAAAAGGTGAATTAATACCTACCCAAGTCTCATCTAGTTGACATATGTGTATTGATTTTAGAAAATTAAATGCAGCCACTAAGAAATATCATTTTCCCTTGCCATTTCTTGGTCAAATTCTGGAAAGAGTAGTAGGACATCCCTACTATTGTTTTCTTAATGGTTATTCGAGGTATAATAAAATACTAATTGCATTAGAGGATCAAGAAAAGACCATTTTTACGTGCCATTTTGGCACTTTTGCATATAGAAGAATGCCTTTCGGCCTTTGTAATGCTCCGAAAACTTTTCAAAGATGCATGCTAAGTATTTTTAGTGATATGATTGAGTATTATTTAGAGGTTTTCATGGATGACCTAACAGTTTTTGGAAATTCTTTTGAAAATTGTCTTGATAATTTGAAAAAATTTATCAAAAGATGCGAAGAAAAATGATTTGTATTAAACTGGTAAAAATGTCATTACATGGTTAACTCAGGAATCGTGCTAGGTCATGTGATATCTTATAAAGGAATTGAAGTTGATAAGGCCAAAATTGAATTAATTGCTCATTTGCCTTCCCTAAAAATAGCCAGAGAAGTTCGTTCCTTTTCAGAACATGCAGAATTTTACAGAAGATTCATTAAGGACTTTAGTGTCATATCTAGACCATTATGTAATCTTCTAATAAAAGATGCATCATTTGATTGGACTCAAGAATGTTAAAAATATTTTGAAAAATTAATTGGTCTTCTGACATCTACTCCTATCATGCAATCCTCTGACTGGTTTTCGCCTTTTGAGTTAATGTGTGATGCTAGTGATTTTGCTGTTGGTGCTATTTTAGGCCAAAGAAAGGAAGGTAAGCCTCATGTGATTTGTTATGCAAGTATAACTTTAAATAGTGCACAAATGAATTACACCACTACTAAAAAAGAACTACTTGCTGTAATTTTTGTATTTGACAAATTTTGAGCTTTTTTTAAGCAAACAAGGCATGCAAAAGCATCACAATAGAGAGAGAAATCCCAACTAGGTTGGCACCTCAAACTCTACATATCATTTGCAGCACACTAAAAATTTATTAAAAAAAATCAAAACAATACAAAGAAAATATGGGGGGACATAAACCTGACCCATGGTAGAATCATCCAAATCTAAAATTAGGGAGACTAATTTGGTTATTGAAAAAGTCATCCCTAATGAAATTAGGGATCAAATCCAACCAAATTAAACCGCTAATACTAGTGCTATAAGAAGCAAGTTTATCAGCACAGTTGTTTTCTTCCCTATAAATATGGGAAATTACAAATTTCATTTATTTAGTAACCGGTAAACAATTTTCCTATCTATTTCTAAGCTTCCAAGGAACAAGGTTGCTATTGTTGAAAGTGGAAATGACAAGTTGAGAGTCACATTCTACCCAACGATTCAACTAACCTTTTTGAAAGCTATTTCTATAGTTGTCATTACTCCAGTAAGCTCAGCCTGAAAAGCATTTTGAATACCAAGATTTGCAAAAAAAAAAATCTGAAGATGGCAGCATTCTTATCTCTGAATAAACCACCACAAGCAGTAGGACCAGGGGAACCTTTGGCAGCCCTATTAGTATTACATATAATCATGTTGCAAATGGGAGGATACTAATTAACTTGCTTGATGCAAGGAGCACTGCTAGGGTGGCCAGCAACCCTAAAGGATTTCAAAATCATAAGTTCTAAAATAAATGAGGACATGATACCTTTGCTTGTGTTACCAGTTAACGAGACATTTGAAATAATCAAGCTTATTACAATCTGAACAGAGATTAATTTGTTATCAAATCTAGCTTTGTTTCTACAATGCCAGATCAACCACAAAGTGTTAATAATGTCTGCTGCAACAATATCAGTAACCTGAGTACTCCACCCTTTGCCACATAGAGAAAGAACAAAAAAAAAACTGGTGTAGTCAATAGAGTAATTAAGAATACAACCAAGCCAGTTCCAAATTTTTTGTGCAAAAGGACAATCCAAAAATAGATTATTGTTAGTTTCTGCTGCCATTCTACAAAGACTACACATAGAAACAACAATGCAGCCCTTTGACCATAAGTTTTCATCTGTGGTCAATTTATTATGCATAATTCTCCAAAGAAGAAAAGATTTGGATGGAGGAATGCAGCTCCTCCAAATTAGCTTAGCCTAAGGGACCACCTGCCCAATAGGTTTGTAGAAATTGAAAGCCTCATTGAAAGTAAGAATACCAGAATTAGATTTAGACCACGGCAGCTGGTCTGCCCGAGGCTCTTTAGGAATAAAGACTTGATCAATCTCAGATTTAAGGAAGGGAAATTGATATAATAAAGATACAGGAACATTCTGATTACCATTTGTTATGAAATCACTGACTTTAGCTTCTAAAGAGGAATGCATATGATAACACTGTATTTTATACATTTTATAATCCTCTCACTAGGCTTTTTAAGGTTCAATTAGGCTTAATTAAGTTAGTTTTGACACATTTTATGATTTTGAGCTAAATTGGACAATTAAATAAATTATTGCATAAATTAACTGTAATAATCTCTTTGGCAATGTTTAGTAAACTGGCTATAACTTGAGTTGTAAAAATCTGATCGATGTGATTTTGGTCTTGTAGGAAAGATAAGACAAGTTCCTACAACTTTCATGTTGAACATTTTTCCAGAATCAGACTCCTTGGAGGTGATATTGAGCTTTGAAGTCAAAATAGAGGAGCTGAAACCGGGCCTAAAACACTGTGCAATAATTGGACCATATCTTGAGTTCTAGGCATGATTTTGGATTAACACCAAAGTCATTTTAAAGCAAATATTCAGGCCTACAACTTTCATGAAGACCACTTCTCTCAAAAATGTAGAAATGATGGACACACTTTTGTACAGTATTTACTCAATTATTATTTAAAAATAATAATAAAAAAAGAAAAGAGAAATGTCATGCATGACGTTTTTGTTTAAATAATTCCAGTTACTGTGCATTGCACAATAACCTGGAATTGCCTATAAAAGGCAACGCAATTCACATTCAGAAAGACATTCGGAATTTGGAGGAGAGACGCTGCTGGAGAGAGGCTCTGCTTCTCTCCTCAGTCTCCCTCCAATTTCTTTTCTCTCTCTTTTTCTCTTTTTCTCTTTTCTAGTTTATGTGTAAATAAGTTTTAGTCTACTTGAGTCAAAGTGTGAAGCTCTTGGTAATAAAATAAGGTTAGATTTATTCCTCTCTTGTGCTTTAATGATTTATATTTTTAAGTAGTTATTACGCGTGTTATATTTTGTTTCTGATAATTTAGAAATTACCCTTGTGAATAGGAGTTCTTGATTTATTGTAGATAAAATATTGGCACAGTAAATGCTTTAACTCATTTATAAGTAGTGGTAATAATTAAAAGAAATATAATATAATTACGTATATTATTTTATTTCGTATTGTATTTTGTTTCCAATCAATTTAGAAATGCTCCTTGTAAAGTGGAGTTCTTGATTTGTTGTAGACAAGAGATTTGTACAATGAATGCTTTAACCCATTTATAAGTATTGGTGTTAGAAACTCTCCTTGTAATGTGGAGATCTTGATTTATTGTAGACAAAATATTGACACAGTGAATGCTTGATCCCATTTATGAGTGATGATATTAATAGATGATTAAAGGAAACATAATATAATTACGTATATTATTTTAATAGACTTTTAACGTTGTATTTTTCGATTGGAACCTCCATGTTGCGAGGATTCTAATTGAGTTATAAAAAGAATTAATCTTACTTTTACTTTATTTACCAAGAGTGAATCATTTTACCCAAGTAAATAATTTTTACTATAGTAACTAAATATTAACCTCACCTTAAATAATCTTCATCAATTCCCTGTGGATCGACCTCGGACTCACCGAGAAATTTATTACTTGAGACAACCTGCACTTGGGTTTGTAAATGCAATAACTAAAAAGTGTGCATCAAGTTTTTGGCGCCGTTGTCGGGAATTTGATTTGAAGAATAAATTTCTGGTGTAAATATTTTTGTACATAGTAAAAAGTAAATAGTATGTGAATAGTGCATGAATAGTATGTGAATAGTGTGTGAATAGTATGTGAATAGTGTGTGAATAGATGTGAATAGTATGTGAATAGTATAAATAGTAAAAATAAAAATAAAAAAATAAAAAATTTTATGTGAATAATGTGAATAGTGTGAATAGGGTAAATAATATGTGAATAGTATAAATAGTAAAAAAGTAAAAAAAAATTAACAATATAAAAAATAGTAATAATAATAATAAAAATGTGTGAATAGTATAAATAGTAAAAAAAAAGTAAAAAAGTAAAAAGTAAAAGAAAATTAAAAAAAATGAAAAAATAAAAGAGTTGGTCACACCGTGACACAAAAAAAAAAAAAAAAAAAGTTAAGTCTTTTATTTTATTTTATTTTATTTTATTTTTTTTTTTTTTGTACATATTAATTCAATGGTGGAAACTCTCCTTTTCTTTTCTTGTACATATTAATAGTGGGGTTAATTCTCCTTTTTATTTTTATTTTTTTTATTTTGTACAAATGGGGGTAATTCTCCTTTTTAATTTGTGTAAATATTACAAGTGGGGATTCTCTCCCTTTTATTTTATTTTATTTATTTATTTATTTATTTATTTTTTGTCCTTACTAATTAGTGGGGTAATTCTCCTTTTATTTTTGTACATACTAACATACTAACTGTGTGGGAGTATCTCTCCCTTTTAATTTTTTTTTTTGTACATAATAACATGAGTTGGGAACCTCTCCCTTTTACTTTTCTGTAATTTACTTTTTTGCACTTTATTATTTTTTATATTTTATTTTCTGCACTTTATTTATTTATTTATTTATTTATTTATTGTTATTTATTTTTCATCATTTATTTTTGTTATTTATTTTTTTTATTTTTGTCATTTATTTTTTATTTATTTTTTTATTTTTGTCATTTATTTATTTTTTGTCATTTATTTTTTTAATTTATTTTTGTTATTTATTTATTTATTTATTTATTTAATTGGTGGTTGGTTTATTACCCCATCTTTGTTATTTTATTTTATTTGGTGGTGATTTATTACCCTACCTTTTTTTTTTTTATTTGGTGGTTGGTTTATTACCCCACCTTTGTTATTTTTATTTTTTTATTTGGTGGTTGGTTTATTCCACACCTTTGTAAATATTTATTTGGTGGTTGGTTTATTACCCCACCTTTGTTATTTTTTATTTGGTGGTTGGTTTATTACCCCATCTTTGTTTTTTTTTTATTTGGTGGTTGGTTTATTCTACACCTTTGTAAATATTTGTTTGGTGGTTAGTTTATTCCACACCTTTGTAAATATTTTTTTTATTTTTTTTCTATTTCTTTTTCTATTTTGTTATGTGTAATTAATTTGTGTGTTTTTAGGGTGAAGACGTAACTTGATTCAATTGACATGTATTAAGATTGGAATTCTAATTAACTCTTTTCTATTCAATTTGAGTATTTATTATGGTTCATAATACTTTTATGAATTGGCCACTCATACATTGATCTAGTGGGTATATGTGTAATCCGAAAGGTTTGCATATGACTTAGACCATAAATAATAAAGTGCCATGATTTATAATCATCTAGAAATGGAGGTTATAGATTGTGTGGGAGAACTGTGGTATTTTTCCATGAGAATCCATAGAGTAAAAGTCATGCCTTTAAATGTTTTTAATTACTGATTCTCCCCATCAATTGAATGATTAGAAATTGATTAGAAGGAAGGTCCCAAAGCTACTCTATTGTCTATGATAGACTATTGAATCAAGTGAAGTCTGATCCCTAATATTCTAATTTCATGTGTTTTCATTACCAAAAAAAACAAAAAATAAAAAAAAACTTTTGTTTTCTCTTTTTCTTCTTAATTTCGTGTGTCTTAGTGTTTGTTTTTCTTTTCTTTTTAAATAGTCAACTTCATTTTGACCTTTTGGTCATTTGTTAATTTTCTCAACAATTTTTGTAAATCTAGGTTGATACGGTGGATTTTGTTGCTTCAAGAATTCAAAATGAGCTAAAAATGTTTTGTCCATACTTACAATAGGCTCACCTTTTGAAATTGCACCTATCAATGATCATTTTCCTAATAAATTTTTAATTTTTAATTTTATGATTTGATTTGCCAAAATTGTCAATTTTTCTTGTAACAAACGAAGTTGTTCTTTGTGGATGGTTTTCACAAAATTTAAAAAAAAAAGATAAAATATTTTTCATTAAAGAATGGCCTGAGTAAGGAGTCATTAGGTGAAATCTTTTTGACTTTTGAGACGCATTCTTGTGAATTTGTGCAATGTGGATTTATTAATTTGTGGAATCTCTTCAAAGACAAGTAAGTGCGTTACAGTCTTGGGAATCTGACTCAAAAAGACCCTGTTTGCCAATTTATAAGAAAATTGGATGGGAAGTCTATCCTCGACTCATAGAAGGCGTTGAAGCCATTACTGGACGTAAAACCAGAGGAAGATGTGAGCCACAATCACAACTACATGTATATATTTTCTTGTATATCTTCTTTTTTATGACAAACCTTGATCCGATGCTTGACTAAAAAGTGGAAGGAAGTGATCCGAAAGAAATGTTGTGTGAAGCAGTAAGAAAAGGAAGCCAGTCAAGACACTCCATCTGTATAAATTCTTTCAATCTTTGGTCATACTTTGTTTATGTTTATATTTGTGTGAGGTCGCTCTTTTCAGTAATTGCGGTAACAGGTACTATCTTATATCTTTTTCCTTTCTATTTTTTAACATTGAGGACAATGTTGTGATCTAGTTGGGGGGAAGGATAATTGTGTAAAAAAATATAGTAAGTGTGTTTATGTTTGTCGTGTGTAGAGTTATGTAAAAAAAAAAATTCAAAAAATTTTTTTTTAGAAAGTGTGTGTATTAATATGTTTGTCATGTTTATATGTTTGTCAGTAATTTTCTAACCTAAACCAATTAAGGATGGCAGAGTAAGGAGTAAATTTTGCTGTGATTGTAATTTTACTCTTGAGACGCATCTAGATTGGGGTAGATACCTTGTTTGTGTGTAAGTAGCAATTCAAATTCAGGGAAATTTGCATGATTGAGTAAATTGTCTTCTTTCTTAAACATCACATGCTTGGTTATGAATGTTAAAATTTTTGTGGATTGAGAATGATGGATATATGCCTTGTGAGATTTTGAGCCTATCAATGAATGGATTGAACATCTATACCATTCTCTTCTTTCTTGTGTGATTTTTTTTCTCATGAAATTGTTACTCTAGAACTTGCTTTGATTCTTTTTTAGGCTACATTTTCACATGCATACATAAACATGATTGAGGCAAATTTTCTTGAATTAACTACTTTGACCAAATAGCTAACCTTACATATTTTCCTTTGCTTAACCCCTTTGAGCTTATTTGACCATTCTTTGTTTCTAACTCATTACGTGCCTTAAATGAAAAACCATGTTCTAACCCAACCTTAGGGAATAAGAGAGCATTGAATTTGTTATTTGATGAGTTCTTGAACAAGTGTGGGGGTGCATGTGCAGATTGGTTATATAAAAAAAAAAGGAAAAAATGTTTCTATAAAAAAAAAAGAGCTGATTATTGCTACAATCAAAAAAAAAATGCACCATGTGATATTTTCATACCTAGATTGAGGGTGGATGATTGGAAATAACAGGAATAGAAGGAGAATGTTCAAGCCTAACAATGAATTCAACTTACCAATTGATCGTCAACAAAACATTAGTCAGATATTGGTCATTGTCCTGTATGAGGAAGAACTAAGAAATTCTTGAGAAATTTAGACTAAATGTTCTCAAACATCTTCTCCATTCTAACTGTATCATAATGTTTTTTTTATTCTCTTTGGTATTTAACTTGTCTTATCTATATTACTTCCACCTTTACCTTGGCCCCATTATAACCTTGAATAAAGTCCTCATGATTTGTGTATATATGTTGTTTTTGAGTAGCGAAGAAGTAGAAGATAAGCAAGCTTATGGTAGTGCAATTATTCATGAGTTGAAAAGAGTGAAATACTAACCTTTTGAAACACTTGAGAGATTGAGAGTGAATTCTGTAAGGATCTATCATTCTTGATTCATTCTTTTCAACTGAAATTTCCTTGCTTGTTGGTTTGAGATGTGAAGAAATGTTACCTCATGACTGTTTTGATCCCTTGATTGTCTAGTTGCTCTTCTGGAGTCATTGAATCCTTTAGAGTTTTTAGTTTTTGAGTCTGTGTCATTTTTCTTTGGTTTTTATCTTTTGTGTTTTGCCCAGGAGTGCAAAAGTTAAGTGTGGGAGAATTTGATAACACTGTATTTTATACATTTTATAATCCTCTCACTAGGCTTTTTAAGGTTCAATTAGGCTTAATTAAGTTAGTTTTGACACATTTTATGATTTTGAACCAAATTGGACAATTAAATAAATTATTGCATAAATTAACTGTAATAATCTCTTTGGCAATGTTTAGTAAACTGGCTATAACTTGAGTTGTAAAAATCTGATCGATGTGATTTTGGTCTTGTAGGAAAGTTAAGACAAGTTCCTACAACTTTCATGTTGAACATTTTTCCAGAATCAGACTCCTTGGAGGTGATATTGAGCTTTGAAGTCAAAATAGAGGAGCTGAAACCGGGCCTAAAAATCATGTGCAAGAATTGGACCATATCTTGAGTTCTAGGCATGATTTTGGATTGAAACCAAAGTCATTTTAAAGTAAATATTCAGGCTACAACTTTCATGAAGACCACTTCTCTAAAAAATGTAGAAATAACTAGATACACAGCTGTGTATTTACTCAATTATTATTTAAAAATAATAATAAAAAAAGAAAAGAGAAATGTCATGCATGACGTTTTCGTTTAAATAATTCCAGTTACTGTGCATTGCACAGTAACCTGAAATTGCCTATAAAAGGCAACGCAATTCACATTCAGAAAGACATTCGGAATTTGGAGGAGAGATCACTATTTGGAGAGAGGCTCGCTTCTCTCGATCTCCCTCCAATTTCTTTTCTTTCTCTTTTTCTCTTTTTCTCTTTTCTAGTTTATGTGTAAATAAGTTTTAGTCTACTTGGGTCAAAGTGTGAAGCTCTTAGTAATAAAATAAGGTTAGATTTATTCCTCTCTTGTGCTTTAATGATTTATATTTTTAAGTAGTTATTATGCGTGTTATATTTTGTTTCTGATAATTTAGAAATTACCCTTGTGAATAGGAGTTCTTGATTTATTGTAGACAAAATATTGACACAGTAAATGCTTTAACCCATTTATAAGTGGTGGTAATAATTAAAGGAAATATAATATAATTACGTATATTATTTTATTTCGTATTGTATTTTGTTTCCAATTAATTTAGAAACGCTCCTTGTAAAGTGGAGTTCTTGATTTGTTGTAGACAAGAGATTGGCACAATGAATGCTTTAACCCATTTATAAGTGTTGGTGTTAGAAACTCTCCTTGTAATGTGGAGATCTTGATTTATTGTAGACAAAATATTGGCACAGTGAATGCTTGATCCCATTTATGAGTGATGATATTAATAGATGATTAAAGGAAACATAATATAATTACGTATATTATTTTAATGGACTTTTAACGTTGTATTTTTCGATTGGAACCTCCATGTTGCGAGGATTCTAATTGAGTTATAAAAGGAATTAATCTTACTTTTACTTTATTTACCAAGAGTGGATCATTTTACCCAAGTAAATAATTTTTACTATAGTAACTAAATATTTACCTCACCTTAAATAATCTTCATCAATTCCCTGTAGATCGACCTCGGACTCACTGAGAAATTTATTACTTGAGACAACCTGCACTTGGGTTTGTAAATGCAATAACTAAAAAGTGTGCATTAGCATAACAGCATGATTGTTAAGCAAATCAATAATAAGTCTAGAAAGCCATTTATCATTCCAAAAGTTGATATTCAAACCATTACCGAGTTGCTATGCTGAGTTCTCCATGACTGAAGTTAAGCAATCTCTAATTCCAGGCCAAATGGAAGATGAAATGTGATGATGAACTGGCCTATTGTGTTTGAAAGCTCTAGCTCTCAGCAAAGAAGACCATTGGCTACTGGAGGCAAAAAACTCCCATCCAAACTTAAGCATACCAGCTTTATTTATTGCCTTAATTGATTTGATGCCTAAACCACCCTCCAAAACAGGGCTACACACTTTACTCCAAGCAACTGTGACAGTTTTTTTAGAATTGATATCACCATACCACACAAAATTTCTAATCCATCTCTCCACGATATTTAAAAGATTAACTAGCCAAGCATAAATATGGAAGCTGTAGATTAACATACCAAGAATAATAGACTTGACCAATTATACTCTGCCCATGATAGATAGGAGGGAACCCTTCCAAGAAGCAAGTTTACTTTTTATCTTATCTTCAATAGGCATTAAATGCAATCATTTAGGCTTGCCTTTAACTAAAGGAACACCAAGATAATTGAGAGGCAAATAGCCAGCTGAGAACCCGAGAATATAAGATATGTTGGATATTCTAGTAGCAGACAGTGAGCTAGTATAGAATTTGGACTTCTCAGTGCTTATCACCTGGCTAGAAATCTACTCATAACCTTTAAAAAGATTCAACAAATTCTGAAAGTTTTTCTTAGATACCTTGCAAAATATCATTATGTCATCAGCATACAAAACATGACTATGCATCCTGAAACCCCTAGGACCACTAATCAAATGCAAATTACCATCATTCACCAATTTAGGACTTGTTTGGGAAAGCTGAAAATTATAGATTATGCTCATAATCGATTATTGTTATAATCGATTCATTTTTATATTTGGATGCATTAGCTGTAAAGCGATTTTAAGCTAATATGATTTGTTTGGATGATATAAAAAAGAATCGATTTTATGCATTAAATTACTAAAATAGGTATAAAATGATTAAAAAAAGTATTTGATTGAGGACAAAATAGTATTTACATATCAAAGTGTAAGAAATAATCTATAAGCTAAAATCATAAGCTTCAATCTTCAACTTATAATTATTAGCTGTAAAAAGCTTTTTTTTGCATTGAATTTCGTGTAAAAGCTTTTTTAGAAAATAATCTTTTTACCCAAACATAATAATTATTTCACAAAACAGCTTAATCCTCCAAAAATAACTGTTTGGGAAAGAATTAATTTTTCCCAAACATGCTCTTAGTGATCCCTCTGCTAAGAACCTCCTCAATAAGGCAAAAAAGAAGGGGGGATAAGGGATCCCCTTGCCTAATACCCTTTTTGCAATTAAAGAAACCAACTGTATGACCATTTACTGAGATTGAAAGTTTTGATGAATGCAAAATTATATTAATCCACTCACAAAACTGCTCATTAAAACCAAAAGTTCGAAGCACTTTAAGAAGGAAATTCCAATCTATTATATCAAAGGCTTTTTTAATGTCAATCTTCATAGCCAGCTGCCCTCCAAAAGCTCTTTTATCTAGAAGATTTATAGACTCAGAAGCAATACATACGCAGTCAGATATCTGCCTGTCTTGAATGAAACCCCTTTGATTTTCAGAAATAATCTTTAGAGCTATAGAAGCCAGTCTGTCAGCTAACACTTTGGTAATAATTTTAAATTAGAAATTAGGTAAAGCTATTAGTCTATACTGCTCAATTGTCTCAGCACCAGAAACTTTAGCAATAAGGGCAACCACATTAGAATTGAGATTAGGCAATAACCAACCTTGTCTAAAGAATTGAAGCACAACATTGAATACATCCTGAGCTATAATATCCCAATACATATGATAGAAGAAGCCACCAAAACCATCAAGCCCAGGAGCACCATTGCCATTCATAGGGAAAACAACATTTTAAACTTCATTCATGGAAGGTAAATTGGTTAACATTGCATTATCTTGATCAGTGACTAAAGAAGGTATAACACTTTCAATGAGATCATTCGGTTGACACACATTACCTGTAGCAAACAAATCCTTATAATAAGTCAAAATGTGGCTTTCAATATCAGAAGAATTAATAAGAACCTGGTCACCTTGTTTCATGACTGAAATCTGCTTTGTAACACTTTTAATTTTCGCAACTCTATGAAAGAATGCAGTATTCCTATCACCTTCTGTGTGCCATTTGATCCTTGATTTCTCCTTCCAAAAATCCTTTTCAAAACCCAAAGCTTGATGCAGTAAAACTTAGGCTTCTTTTTCTTGAGCAAACAAATCATCATTACCTCTAGAAGTACCAATTAGCTTCTGAATTTGATCAACCTTGACCATGGCAGAAACCACATTGGAATGAACATCACCAAAGTCAAATTTATTCCATTCCTTAAGTCTTGATTTTAAATTCTTTAACTTCTTAGATAAAATGAACATTGGGCAACCCACTATAGGAATCTTCCAAGACTCAGATATTATTTTTCTACAATCAGGATGGCTACTCCACATTGTGTGAAATTTGAAGGAAGAACTCTGAGTTTTGCCTTCCTTTTTTAAAGTGAACAGCAGAGGAAAATGATCTGATTTACTGCAGGTGAGGGTGCAGCAAGCTACACTGGACCAATAATTAATGAATTCATCATTGCACAAAGATCTATCCAATCTCTTTTCTATATATTGGCTGCCCAATCTACCATTAGACCAGGTAAAAAAAGAGCCTCTGGTATCAAGATGGATAAGATGAGACAAATCTGTCCATGTTCTAAACTCCTCACAAGACAGTTTAGAAGGCAAACCTTTTCCTCTATGCTCATGAGATCCCAAAATAGAATTGAAATCCCCATTGTAACACCAGGGGAAAGAATGAATCTGTTGCAAACTAGAAAGTTCTGTCCAAAGTTGTCTTCTATTGATGTAGTTAGTAGAGGCATACACAGCTGAGATAAACATTTGTTGAATACCATCCATTATTGAGAAGGTAACATGTTGATTTGAAATAGCTATAATATTAGGAGAGAACTGAAGCTTACAAAAACACCATAAATTAGGAAGCATTTGGCTTCTATCATTGACAGTAAATAACTTTAAGTTTAATCTATTCAAGAAACCAGTAGGAAATTACTGAAAAGAAATCCATGGTTTTGAAATAAACACAAAATCTGGCTTATGCAGAAAGCAAAGATTCATTAAAACCAATCTAGTATCAAGGTTACCTAAACCCCTTGCTTTCCAAAACAAAATATTCATTATGCAAAATTGGAAGGAACACCCCTTGATCGGGTATTGTGACTTTGAGCCTGGTGGATTTGAAATTGCTTCTTTCTTAATCTTTTTTTGTGACACTTAGAAGGAACTACAGTAAAACCTGTTTCTATTCCCTGCCCTTCAACATCGTTCTGCCCATCAAATAAAAACTTGTTAGGAACATTACCTTGATGAGATAAAACAGTGTCAGGAATAGCAATAACAGCTTCCTCATCATGTTCAAAGTCAGCTTCACCACCCCATAATCTACCAGCTAACCTCAAGTCTTTAGTCACTATAGAATTGATACTATTAACAACATTAATATTGTCAGTGCTGCTACTAGAACCAAAAGTCGAATCCGCAGTTGCATTATTGGAATTCTGCTTTACAGAGGTCTCTGGAGTAGCCTGGACAACAATATGCTCACTAGAAATGGAAATATGCTCACAAGAATTATGACTATCGTCAACTTATTGAACAGATATAGAATTAAATCTGCCAACATTACCTTCAGAATTATCAGATAAATTACAGTTAACCTGCTGAACAGAATCAGTATTCACCTCCAAGAACTGTTCATTATCATTAACATTAACTTGGTTGTCACCAGACCCTTCATTCTCTTTAGAACCATCAATATCATGGATAAATCCCAATAAGGGATTAAAACCAGCGTTGCATTCTACAAGAGATAAATCTTTTGACTTCACAGGTCCAAATTGAACATCTTCGAAGACCACTTGTTCCTTATGCTTGCTTGTACCTTCTTGAAAAGGAACTGCTACTTTAAAGCCTGCATTAAGATTATCTTTACCCGTAGAGATGTTGAGAGCCTCATTAACAAAATCCTTTTCAACAGCATCTTTATTTAAAACCTCTGTTTCATTAATACCTACCCTATTATCACCAACTTTTTTCTTAGGCATATAAAATGCGACAGGTTTTCTAGAAGCAGTCTTATTCTTGACCCCCAAAGCAACCTGTTCCCTTTTCAAATATCTAGTTTCTTTAACTAACTCTTTAACTCCTTGCGGATTACTTTTACAATTTTCAAATGAATGTCCAATAACTTTGCAAGTTGGACAGAAAAAAGGTAACCTTTTATACTCTATCCCAACAAAGAAAGCAAGCCCTTTTCTTTTAACAAGAAGCTGATCACGAAGCTGGCCAGCAAGGTCAACATCTACCAAAACTCTTGCATAATGACCAAGAGTCCTGTTTATAGTTGCATCATCTAAAGAAAGTGGAATTCCAATACCTCTTGCTATTGAAAATAAAATTTTTGGCCTCCAATATTCTTGAGGAAGACCAAGAATCCTAATCCAACATTGCACATTCGTTTGACGAACAAGAGAAGAATTGAAATCCGGAGTCCAAGAAAATAGCCTTAACATACCAGAATCAAGATTCTAAGAACCGGCTGATAGAACTCGACGCAAATCCTTAATGGATGAGAAACTTATCGGGACCAATTTCCATTGAGCAATAGGCTTCCATAATTTCGAGAGCTTAGCACGCAAGTCATTAACTCTTATAGGAGAATCCCCTTTCGAGAGCAAAATCTGACCATGAAGATTATTTTTTGAAGCCTCTAGCCCTGCCAAGTACTCATCTTCCAGTATGGTGATAGAGAGTTCATCACCCTTCATGCATGGAATCGATAATTGGCTAATCAGAATATCACAGGCATTGTTTAAAGCTTGAGCGAAAGTCTTCTTATAAGGAGGAGGGGGAGAACAAGAGGAATAAGACGTGTGTGAATTACTTAGATCAAGAAAGCTCCAAGGAATGATAGGCCTGATGTCGGCTATGAATGATCATGTAAACTACGTGAGAGCAAACCCTATCAGAGCCATCAAGTAAATCTCAATTGTGATCAATTTCGAGCTTATTTAATTGGTTTTTCTATTGTTATTTTCATTAATCATGCTGTCGTTAGATATTTAATGTCTAAGTAGGATGCCAAACCTAGGTTGATACGATGGATCTTGTTGCTTCAAGAATTCAATATCACAATTAAAGACAAGAAAGGAGCCGAAAATGTTGTTGCAGATCATTTGTCCAGACTTACAAATAACACACTTATCAATGATTCTTTTCTCGATGAATTTTTATTTTCTATCAATTTGATGCCTTGGTTTGCTAACATTATCAATTTTCTTGTAACAGGTAAGATGTCGCCTCAGTGGACGCACCAAAACAGAAAGAATTTTTTGATTGAGGTGAAAAAAATTTATTGGGATGACCCATATTTGTTCAAATATTATCCTGATCAAATCTTTCAGAGATGTGTGCCCGACAATGAGGTAGATAGTGTCATTAAATTTTGTCATTTAGAAGCATATGGAGGTCACTGTTCTTCAAAGAAAACAACTGCAAAAATATTGCAGTGTAGATTTTATTGGCCCACTTTATTTAAGGACAGCTATACCTTTTGTAAAAGTTGTGAAAATTGTCAAAAAGTGGGGTTCATTTCTAGAAGAAATATGATGCCTCTGAACATTATCCTTGCCATTGAAATTTTTGATTGTTGGAGAATTGATTTCATTGGTTCATTTCCATCTTCATTTGGATTTTTGTATATTTTAGTTGTAGTTGATTATGTCTCAAAATGGATTGAGATGATTCCATGTTGACACAATGATCATAAAATTGTTCTTAAATTTTTAAAAGAAAATATCTTGAGTCAATTTGGAATCCCTCGAGTTATCATCAGTAATGGGAGAACACATTTTTGTAATAAATCATTTGAATCTTTAATGAAAAAAATTGGTATTACCCACAAAATTGCCACCCCTTATCACCCTCAGACAAGTGGACAAGTAGAATTAGCAAATAGGGAGATTAAAAAAAATGGTTAACCTAAATCGTAAAGATTGGTCTTTAAGACTAAATGATGCACTTTGAGCTTATCGTACTGCTTTCAAAACATCTTTAGGCATGTCACCCTATCGGTTAGTCTATGAAAAACCTTGTCATTTGCTTGTAGAATTGGAGTATAAAGCATTTTGGGCCATTAAAGCTTTCAATTTAAATCTTGGTAATGCTTGCAGAATATACAAATTGCAAATAAATGAACTTGAAGAATTGAGAAACGATGCATATGAAAATTTAAAAATTTATAAAGATAGAACAAAAAATTTTCATGACAAGTCAATTTTGAGAAAATCTTTTGAAATTAGTCAAAAAAAATTGCTTTATAATTCTCGTCTTCACCTATTCCCTAGAAAATTGAGATCTAGGTAGATTGGCCTTTTTATTGTCAAACATGTGTATCTTTATAGGGCCATATACATTGAGAATCTTAGGAATGGTAATGTTTTAAAGGTCAATGGACAAAGACTTAAACCATTTCTAGAAAACCAAGTTGTTGAGGTAGAATTCATCTCCCTTTCTAATCCATGTTATGAGTAGAATTTATTTTAATTTTGTTGCTTTCTTTTTGCAGTTCTTTGTGTCACCGGTTAAGTGGCGGATAATGGTACTCTGTGACTCTCAAGTCTGTTTATTTTTTTAAGTTTTCTATAATAACTTATTCCTTCTCCTTTAAAATGGATGTCATTCTCTCAGATCTAAGTAAGCATTTTTCTTCTCTTCCTCAAAATGCTCTAACAAAAATTTACAAAGCTAGATATGGAAGATTGAGACTATTAATGCACAAGGGCATGTCGGAAGATGTACGCTAGATAATCGAAGCAAAGGTCCATCTAGCAGGTGAATCTTCATTTTCATTTGACTCTTATATGACAGGTCTCGGTAGAAGTTCATATTCTAAAAGGAGAAGAGCAAAAAGGTTACAAGTTTGTCACAAATGTGCACAATGAAATTGTAACAAGTGATGTCGTTCTTTGTGGATGGTTTTCGCAAATAAAGAAAATAAAATAATCTTCATTAAGAATGGACTAAGTAAGGAGTCATAAGATAATATCTTATTGACTCTTGAGACGCATTTTTGTGGATATGTGCAGCATGAACTTCTTAACTTGTGGAATCTCTTCAAGGACGAACAAGAACATTTCAGTCTTGGGAATCTGACTCAAAAAGACCCTGTTTGCCAATTTATAAGAGCATTAGATGGGAAGCTTATCCTCGACTCATAGAAGGAGTTTAAGCCATTACTAGATGTAAAACCAGAGGAAGAGGTGAGTCACAATCACAACAACATGTATATATTATCTTGTTCTTCTTATTAAAAAAAAGATAGAGTATGTATATATCTTGGATTTGGCCTTGGCAAACACAAAACGTGAATGGGGAAATGTGTGCATCCTAATCCAGCTTTCTTCATTGAAAAATAAAGTAGGTAAATTATATCCCACATGTGAGGCAGCCAGTTGCATTATGGCCACTTGTCCCTTTTGGGAGCCCTATGTTGTGCTGGTCTTGAATAGGTTTAATATTAGTCAACGATGCTTTGGCATAAAGCCGAAAGAATATACTACCTCCATCCCATTCTCAAGTGAGTATACACTCACCTTTCACTAGGTTATTAGTAACTTGGTATTTAGTTCATGAAATCCTTGTGCATAGATCCTTACCCCATTTATTCGGAAAGTTCTTTGGGGGTATTGTAGTCTTAAAACCAACTTCCCATTGAGAGTCGCCCTAATTAGCTTGAGGGCATAGGTTTTTATGCTTATTCCCATTGTGTGAAAGTATTTTTATTTCAAAAAAAATTAAAAGATAATTAAAAAATAAAAAAAATTCTTAATTTTAAACTTTTCTAACAATAGACAACCTATCCATATAGGAGCTATCATTACTTTTTCCATTCTCTTTCCTATTTAAACACTTCATTTTCTTCATTTTCCTCCAATTTATAATCATTCAAAGGGAGTGTGAATGTAGAAATGGAAGAAGCTTCTTCTTCTGTTCGTAAATTTACCAATATCTGTGTATTTTGTGGGACAAGTTATGGGAAAGGTTTAGAGTTTGTAAACGCAACAAGCGTTGTTGGTAGAACACTTGCTGCGAGGAACATTCGTGTAGTATATAAGGGAGGTACACTACAAAAAACACGGTAAATTGCGGCGGTTTTTTTGTGGGGATTATCAAACTCCACAAATTAATACATATTGTGGGAGTTTTTTGTCATTTAGTAGAGGTTATTAACTCCGCAAATGAAAAAGGACTGAATTTTACTCTCGAGTCTCCCTTTCCCTCTAGGGTGGTTTTGATACTCTCCCTTTCACTCTCCCGCTCCCCTCACTTTCCCTCTCCCGTTTTCTCCCTCACTTTCCTCTCCCTTTGTGCGAAGGCACTACCACGAGCCCATGTTTGATCGGCCTTGAAACAACACATATCTCCCTCTCCCTCTCATCGGCCAAGATCTAGTGCAAGGCACCACCATGAACTCAGATCCGCCTTTTTCTCTTAGTTCGGCGCACACCTGTTCTTTTACTCTCACATCTAGTTGGCCTTGGAATGAATGGAAGCTGTGCATGATTGAAGTTGGCTTTCCATTCAACTAATTAGAACTCTCTTTCTTTCTCTCTCGCTATCTCTCGGCTCGTCTTTCTCTTTGGCTCTCGAGCGGTGTGAAATCGGGTCCGCGAGATCTGGACAGGGGACCTTTGAACCACGTTTTTCCATCTCTCGACATAGATATGCTAACATATATCCCAAACTCTTCTTCTCCGTTGAGCATTTCAGATTAGACAAGATGGTAAGCATGATGGGAATTCCTCCAAACAAACAAATGGCCAGCACTATGTTATCCGTACACCGCTTTCTTCCCTCCCAAAGTAAACTTATTTACATGTAATTTCAGCTGGTTTCTATTATTCATTGATGTTCAATGTCAAATTTTGATTTCCCTTTTCGATTAAGTGTGGATATTTTCGTAAAACATGTATAAAGTTATGTATTTGTTTCAAGGAGGAAAAGATTGGATACTTGAGTGGTTAAAGGACTTCATATTGTGGACAAGTTGTGTGCAATCCAAGTTTCTCTAGGAGACAAGTTGCTAAAAGCCATGGAAACGGAAACCGTATTGTTGTTAGCTCACTGGTTATTACTTCACCCTTCTGTGGCTTTATATTATTTCATTTATCGTTGCTTGCTTAGAACTTTGATCATTGATATATTTTGTATTGTGTTCTTGCCTTCGGACATAATCTTGGTACTTCTTTGTGTAGCTTTGCCTAATGGGGCTTATTCCAATTTGGTATTGTTAAGTCTCTTTCATGTAGTTAATAAAATATGAATTCTTAGTGTGGAATTTCTTTGTTGATAGCTTGGAAGGAGGGTGAGGAGCGAGAGAGACAATGATTCGACGAACCGTTAAGGATTCCAATTGTAAACTCAATTGGCACGAAGTGATTTCTCACTTTATTTGTATTGTATGTCTTATTATTAAGTGATAACGCTTTCTACTGAGACTCTATCTGTAATACCATGGAGATTGACATGGTATATAGCCCTACATATTTGAGCTCATTGTGTGAACTCTTTCTTTAAAACAAACTCCATACTCCATACTCGATATTTTTCTTCATGAAAGCATTTACCATTTTTTTATTTTGCCCTACACTCCATTTAATAGAAATGTCGTTGATATTTGTAATAAGCTTATAATTTGTAATAAAAAATATGGATTCATATTATTACTTGATCTATAGAATAATGAATAACCATTATGAATCATCAATTTTGGGTGAATAGCTCAATGCGTAAGAGTGTTACAACTCGAATAATAATTTTTTAAATGTATAAGATCAACCCCCATTTTCTAGCGATATATGCCCATATTAATATGGATCAAGTATGAGTTATTAATAAATTTATTGAGTTCTCGACTTGGCTTCCCTTATCAAGTGCAAACTTTGGCATTAGATTAGTTGTTTTGCCGTGTGGCATTTTCTTATTGACTTTTATTCTATGATGGCTTATTAATTATATGATGACTTTCTAGAATAATTCAATGAGTAATATATGGATTGCCTGAATATACCTATATGATATATACTTGATTCTTCACTACGAAAAAAATTTCTCTGGCACATAATTGTATTTGCTAGTGAATTCTTTTTTCCAGATAAACACAATTTAATAGCTACTAATGGGAACAATGTAAGTGAAGCTTGCAAACTAAGTATTCATGGTTATTTTACACATGGACTTGCTTTCTAGCATTTATTCATATATGTTAGCATGTCTATGTGTATTTATGTAATTATATTAGTTTCACTGTGGTAAATGTTGCATTCCAATTTGTTGCCAATTGGCTACCAGGCCCATGTCAAGCCCAACCATGGCTTTGGTGGATGATAGAATGATAATTTGAAGGAACAGGCTTCCCTTTGGGCTCGAAAGAACAACCTCTGGTTTGGATCCTGGTCGGTGTCTTTGCTCTTATATAGGCTCTCTATTTTGTCTACACTATGGGTCTTGACGAGGATGAAGAGTCTTGATTGTCCCTTTAAAGCCTAAGTGATGGATTGTACAAATTGCCAAGGTGGGAGGTATTCGTGTTTCGGCTTGAAATTGTAGTCAACAACCCTCCACATCCCTTCTTGATAACATTGGAGCATAACACTATAGGAAGGTACAAAGCTTGGATTCACAACCGAGATTCCAATTATCAAAACAATACCATCTAATCAATTATAGAAGATGCAAATTGTAGGATTGATTTGTATCATGAGTTGAAACAATTCATCCCAGGAAATTAGGTGCATTTTAGATGAATCCCACAAATTAATATAACATGATATCATTTGTTAATAAGCTTGCAGCTAAATTTACACAAGTTTAGATTTTTAGGTCTTAGATGTGATGTTAATACAATCATGATATCAAATGATAAAGTCTAGAGGGTTATTTGCAACTTTGTAAATCCTGAGGTTTAATGTATGCATAGATTGAAGTTGAAGAGTGTAACTTTTAATTTACCAATAATATATATATATATATATATATATATATATATATATATATATGCCTCTTAAGTAATTTAAGTTTCCATAACTAGATGCAAATATTTGTTTATCCATTAGCCTATTGCTTGGAAAGAAATTCCATCCTAAATATAATTATCTAAAGTATCACGTTGTGAGAAATTTTATAGCAAATTTATCTTTACATCCACCTTTCAGTTCATATTAGATTAAGATGCTTATGAGTTGTGAATGTGATGATATGACCTTCCTAAACTTTATGGGTAAATTAGCAATTTAGTTCTTAGAATTACTCTCTACTTGTAGTTTAATATCTAAATTTAATTATATGTATGAATTAATTCTTAAATTTATAAAACTCATATCAACTTAGAGACTTTATAAAAAATAAAAAATAAGACTAAGTTAATACAAGCTTCATAAAATTCAAAGGTTAACTTATACACATAATTAAATTTGAGGGCTTAACTGTAAATTAAAAATAATTTTAGGAACTAAGTTCCTAATTTACTGTAAAGTTTACATTTTACATTATCGTGGACATGCATCATTTTGGTTATGATCCAATTTATATATATAGTGATCTATTTATTTTTGGTTCTAAACTTAACAAAATAGGTGATTTCCAAATAACTCTTACCAAATGTCTTTTACTATTTCAGCCAGGTGATGCTTAAGTGAACTTATTACGCTATTGGATGCAAGAAGATCATCTGGCAATAGCAACACAAACTACCAATAGCATATTTAGTGTTATTTTTTATGTGCATTTATTGTGGCACTATTTTAGGTTATTAAGGATTTTAAGTTGTAAGTTTAAGTTATAAGGGATGAATTTATTTAACTTATTATGGATTCGAATTTGTGATGTTGTATGGTACTATGAATATTTTTAATGTAATTTGATTCACATTCATATCAACAGTTTTATTATTTAGTAATTTTTTTTTTAAAAAAGACGTTAAATAGCGGCGATTTTAAACCTCTGTAATTTTTTAGTAAATAGAATCAGACAACTAAATAGTGGAGGTTAAAAACCTCCGCAAATTGAATAAAAACTGCCACAAATTGTGGTGGTTTTAAACCGCCACAACTTATTCACTGTTGTGGGGGTTGCTCAAAAACCGCCGCAATATATTGCAGCCAACGTAAATGCATCGGTTTTTAAAACCGCCATAATTTAATTAGCGGGGGTTAAAAATCGCCGCAAATTGAAAAAAAAAAACCCGCAATTTAGCGCATTTTTTGTAGTGGTAGCATTGGGTTAATGGGGGCTGTATCACTTTCTGCATATCTAAGAGGCAGTCAAGTTTTAGGTATCATTCCCGAACCTTTAACTCAAAGAAACATCATTGGAAAGACAATTGGGATAGAACTTCAAGTATCATCTATGCATAGATGAATAAGGACAATGCTTGAAAACTCTAATGCATTCATTGCCTTACCGATTGGTTTTGGTACTTTGGAAGAAGTTTTTCAAATTATCTCTTAAGCCCAACTGAACATCCACCATAAACTCATAGGTTTGTTGAATGTTAATAATTCCTTTGATAATTTGTTATCTTTTATTGATCATGTTGTGGAACAAAACTTTATCACACCTTTGACAAGACAACTCCTTATATCTACTTCCACTGTTGATGAATTTATTGAGAAATTATAAACTTTTGTTTATGAACCTGAACCAATAATAGCTCAGTTAGATTGGTTAGAAGGAAGCAGCAAGGGAGGCAATGTTGTGATCTGGTTGGGGGGAAGGATAGTTGTGAAAAAAAATAAAAAAATAAAAAAAATAGGAAATGTGTTTATTAATATGTTTGTTAGCAATTTATTAACAACCAAAGTAATTAACGATGGTAGAGTAAGGAGTAAATTATGCCCTAGAGGTAAATTTGCTCTTGAGACGTATCAAAATTGGTGGCAGAGTAAGGAGTAATTAGGTAGATAACTATGTTGTGTGGAAGTAGCAATTCAAATTCAGAGAACATAGAATGATTGAGTAAATTATTTTCTTTCTTAAAAATCACATGCTAGGTTATGGATGTTGAATTGGTGGACTGAGAATGATAAAAATATGCCTTGTGAGATTTTGAGCCTATTGATGAATGGATTGAACATTTGTATCATTCTCTTTTTTCTTGTGTGATTTTCACTCATGGAATTATTACTCTAGAACTTGCTTTGATTCTTTTTGAGACTACATTTTCACATGCATACATAAACATGATTGAGGCATTTTTCTTGAAATAACTACTTTAACCAAATAGCCAAGAATGATTAGCGCACAAATAGGCAGCTTTACTCAGTAGCATATTATCTTAATATGATATCAAGCACTCTTATGGCTTCTTGGAAATTTTTTGGCTCCTACCAATAATAAGGCATTGGAAATGGCCTATTTTCCCTTACTTAACCCCTTTGAGCTGATTTGACCATTCTTTGTTTCGAACTCATTATGTGCCTTAAAAGAAAAACATGTTCTTACCTAATCTTAGGGAATAAGAGAACATTAGCATTGTCATTAGATGAGTTCTTGAACAAGTGTGGAGGTGTGTGTGCAGAATGGTTAGTAAAAAAAAGGTTTAATTAAAAAATATATATATTATGTTCATCTTGTAAAAAAATGTGTAAAGAAAGGCCAACAAGACAATAAAGGAAAGGAAAATGATATGTAAAGGGAATTTGTATTAGGTAGAGTTGGAATGAACTTTTATGCTTATTAATTGAACTCAGCTCTCACGTTCTTTTATTCTCTTTGGTATTTAATTTGTCATATCCATATTATCTCCTCCTTTACCTTGGCCTCATTACAACCTTGAATAAAGTCCTCATGATTTGTGTGTACATGTGTTCTGAGTAGTGGAGAAGTAGAAGATAAGTAAGCTTATGGTAGTGCAATTTTTCATGGGTTGAATTGAGTGAAATATCTACATTTTTAAACACTTGAGGGATTGAGAGTGAATCCTGTGAAGATTTATCATTCTTGACTCATGCTTTTCAATTGAAATTTCCTTACTTGTTGGTTTGAGATGTGAAGAAACGTTACCTCATAAATGTTTTGATCCCTTGAATCTTTAGTTACTCCTCATTATTTAATATTATTGAGTCTTTTAGAATTTTTTTTTTTAATTTTTGAGTTTGTGATGTTTTTCCTTGTTCACTAGTTTTGGTTTGAAGTGTTTTGCCTAGGAATGCAAAAGTCAAGTGTGGAAAAATTCGATAGCAATATAATTTATTCATTTTATAATCTTCTCACTTAGCATCTTAAGGTTCAATTTGGCTTAATTAAGTTGGTTTTGTCATATTTTATGAAATTGAGCTTAATTGGATCTTTAAAGAAATTATTGCTTAAATTGTCCTTAATCTGGGTGACTGCATTTTTCAGTAAACTGCCTATAATTTAAGTTACAAATATCTGATTGATGTGAATCTAATCTTGTTGGAAAGCTAAGATAATTCTCTACAACTTTCATGAAGATCTCAAGATCCTAATTACACCTTTAGATAATTTAAATTGAAGTTGAAGCAAGATCTAGAGTGCTAATCCTAGCATCCTGACCTCTATGCACTTATTCGACCATATCTTGAGATATAGGAGCTCAATTAATACCAAACTAGTACCATTCGAAAGATAAGACCCAAATCTACAACTTTCATGAAGAACACAAGAAGTAATTCGGATGGTTTGGAGGTCATATTGGGCTTGGAATTTAGAATAAAAGAGCTATAGCTGGGCCTAAGCAGTGTGCAGTGATTGGGCTATATCTTGAGTTGTAGGAATGGTTTTGGGCTGAAACTAGTAGCATTAGAAATCTAGGATAAAACCCTACAACTCTTATGAAAACCACTTAGTGAGATTCTGATGCATGCCATGAGTTCAGCATTGAATGATTTTGGAGAAAAGAATCTCTATAATTTTTCACTCATCAAATTACTATTTGGCATTTTCCACTCATCTACTCACTCATTAATCAACCTATTGTCATTTTGTAACCCTCATCCTTTATAAAAGGGGGCCATGGTTGATCATTTGGAAGGGTTAGCTTAGAGATTAATATCATGCTTGTGTATTAATTGTTTCCTTTATGGTAGTTTTCTTTTGTTCTAAATAGAAGTTATGTTCTTCTTCTTCTTCTTCTTTTTCTTCTTCTTCTTTTTCTTCTTCTTCTTTTTCCCTCTATAAATAACTAATTTTCATTTTACTTGAGTGAAAAGGTGAAGCTCTTGGTAATGAAATAAGGTTAGATTAATCTCTTTCTTGTGCTTAAATGATATATTATCAAGTGGTCATCAAATGTATTGTATTTTGTTTCCAATAATTTTGGAAACTCTTCTTGTAAAGTGGAGATCTTGATTTGTTGTAGATAAGATATTGGCACAATGAATGCTTGAGCCCATTTATAAGTGGTGGTGATAATATATAATTAAATGAATCATAATATAATTACATATATAATCTTAAATGAACTTTGAATGTTATATTTTTTGATTGGAACCTCCATTATGTGTGGATTCTAATTAAGTTATAAAAAGAATTAATTTTGTCCTTAATTTATTTACCAAGAGTCGATCTCCTAACCTAAGTAAACCTTTTTATTTGTAACTAAGTTTTATCACTTGTATTGTTGTGACAAAATCTTTTCATTACCTCAAAAAAAATTTCTTCATCAATTCCTTGTGGATTGACCTCGGACTCCTGAGATTTTATTACTTGAGACAATCTGCACTTGGGTTTGCAACTTATAATCCGCATTAGTAATGTCCTTAGAGTTGTCAGTATCCTCTCAGTACTAGCTTTAGGGATATAATTTTGATGTCCGTGGGAGTCTGCTCATGTGTTGTAATTCGAGACCCTTAGGCAGGATTGCAATTGCATAAGAAAGATCCATTATGGTTACTTGCTCAAACATTGTATATGTTGATATGCTTAACAAAAATCTCCCTTTAATGTATCATTCTTTCAGCTTTATTAATCCAAATGAATGTTTTAATGAAATTGAATATGACTAATTATGAGGATTCTGTGGATTCTGTGAAATTGTTTCTTGCTATCTCTAATATTGATGTTGCTCTTATTGAGGATGAGCCTCAGCGACCCATAAATACATCTTCCAATGCAGTTAGGAAGAAGCATGAAAAGTGGGTTAAATCCAATAAGGTCTTCCTGATGACCATGAAGTATAGCATGGATAAGACCATTAAAGAGAGCATTCTTAAAACAAATAATGCTAAGGAGTTTCTCAACTCTGTTGGTGAGAAATTCAAGAAGTTTGATAAAACTAAAAAAGCCTACTACATCTCTTTGTTCGCAAAGACCATATATGATGGTGTGAGTGGTGTTCGTGAACACTTTTTGAAGCTTGTGAATTAGTACTACAAGTTGAGGTCCATGAAAGTAGAGTTGGGAGACGACTTCCTAGTTTGGCAAGTGTTCGAGTCTTTTTCGGCTAGTTTTGATGTTCGAATGACTACTTATAATGCTCAAAAAATGGAGTAGACTATTGATGAACTTATATCTATTCTTATTCAAGAGGAGCAGACTATGAAGAAAGGAAAGGCCCATAGCGTTCAGTTTGCTTCCCATAAGAATGGTGACAAGAAGAAGAAATTTGCTAAAGGGAAGAATAGTAAGCCCCAGTTTAAGAAAAATGGGAATGATAGGCCTAGATATCCTTTTGGGTCACCTTCTAGTCCTGGTGAGTCATTTAATGTTAAGCCTAAATATTGGTTTAATGGAAATTGTAAGTTCTATGACATATATAGGTATAAGCAATCTGATTATTTGAAGTTCAAGAGCTAACTTGAGAAAAAGAAAGGTAACCCCTTAGCTCTAGTGTGTTTTGAATCAAATCCAGTTGATATTCCTTCAAATACCTGGTGGTTAGATACTGATGCAACTATTCATGTTACAAACTCATTGCAGAAATTCAGAAGCAGAAGGAGACCAAGTGAAGGGAAGTTGATGATCATAGTAGGAAATGGACCTTAAGTCAAAGTAGAACATATAGGAGTGGTTTCTTTAAAGTTATGTACTGGACATGTTTTAATTTTGAAAGATACAATTATGTGTCTTCTATGAGGAGGAATTTGGTTTCAGTTTTTGTTTTGGATAGTTGTGGCTATTCTTTCATTTTAGTAATAAAAATGTTTCTTTATATTATGACTTTGCTCTTATTGGTTCTGAAGTCTTGTCTAATGGTCTATACATGTTGGATGTTGATTTCCTTTTTGTTAATCAATGACATTCGGGAATCAATAATGTTGTTAGGAATAAGTGTGGTAGAGTTGCTGAAAACTATTTGATGTTGTGGCACAAACATTTAAGACACATCTCTAGGGAGATAATGGAAAGGTTGATTAAGGAGAATATTCTTCATGATCTAGACTTCTTTGATTTTGATACCTGTATTGATTGCATAAAAGGGAAACTAACAGCTAAAGCCAGACGAAGTGAGGTTACCAGGAGTAAAGAAATACTACAGTTAATTCATACAGATATTTATAGGCTCATTACTCTTATTGCTATGGGCAATTTTAGGTACTTTATCACCTTTATTGATGACTTCTCTAGATACAGTTGGATTGATTTACTGCATGAGAAATTTAACTCTTTAGATGCTTTTAAAGCATTCAAGGTCGTTATTAAATTGAAATTTTGTAAGTAGATCAAATGTGTGAGGTCTGACACGGGTGGTGAGATATATGCTTAGTCATTCTACTCTTCCAAAATTCTTATGGGGAGAAGCCTTGAAGACTACTACTTATATATTAAATCATGTGCCAAGTAAATCTATGACAAAGACTCCATATGAGCTTATGTAAGGTAAATTGCCTACTTCGAGACATTTTCGTGTTTCGGGTTGTAAGGCAGAGGTGAGGTCTTATATCCCACAATTAAAGAAGATTGATCCTAAAATCATTAATGGTTTCTTTATTGGTTATTATATTGGCTCAAGGGGTTCTAGGTTCTATTATGCTTCTTATACTACTAGAGTTATTGAATCCAATCGGGCTGTCTATTTTGAAGACGACTTAGAGCATGGTAGAACTCAAGAGTCGCGTATTGTTGATTTTAGAGAAGAGCATGTTGTTGTTCCTATTCATGTTGTTCCCTTTCTAGGGATAATGTCATCTCTTTTGATTCATGATGATGATGTTATTGATCTTGTTGATAATGTCAATGTCCCTCAATAAGTCAAAAATAATGAACAAAATCTAGATGTTGTTATGGCTCTACTAAGAAAATCTAAGCGGGTTCCCAAGTCCACTAACTCTACTAAATTCAATGATTATGTTGTGTACTTGCAGAAGTAAGAGTTTAATTCAGTTGAGAATTTTGATCATATTTCCTTTCAAGAGACCATGGTTAGTCTTGATAGTGCAAAATGGTTGGTGGTTATGGAGGATGAGTTGGCTTCTATGAGAAAGATAATGTTTGGTAATTGGTGGAGTTGCCTATTAGTTATAAAAATGTTGGTTGCAAATGGGTCTTTAAGATCAAACATAATGCTAGAGGTGAAATTGACAGGTATAAGGCTAGACTTGTTGCTAAATGATATAACTAGAGGAAAGACAATGATTATAAGGAGACTTTTTTACAGTCTCCACTATATACTCTTTTCGTGTTATGATAGAGATTTGTATGAGGATGTGTATATGGATCAACTTGATAGTTTTATTGAAGATGGTAAAGATCACATGGTATGTAAATTAAGATCTATTTATGGATTGAAACAGGCTTCTAGGCAATGGTACTTGAAATTTGATTATATTGTTGGCTCTCTTGGCTTTAAAGAAAATATTATTGACCAATACATTTATATGAAGTTCAGTAGGAGCAGATTCATCATTCTTGTTTTATGTGTTACTGATATATTATTGGTTATTAATGATGTTGATTTTCTAAATGAGACTAAGTAGATGTTGACAGCGCACTTTGATATGAAAGATCTTGGTGATGCCTCTATTGTACTGGGCATTGAGATTCACCATAATAGATCTCGTGGTATTCTTGGCTTGTGTTAGAAAGCTTATATTGAAAGGATTATGAAAAGATTTAATATGAAATTTTGTAATCCTTATGTTACACCTATTCAAAAAGGTGAAAGACTCTAATACCCAGTGTCCTCAAAATGATAAAGATGTATCTAAAATGGAGAAGGTCCCATATGCTTCCATTGTTGGCAGCCTTATGTATACTCAAGTTTGTACACATCCAGATATTACTTTCATTGTTAGTGTACTTGGAGATACTTGAGCAAACCTGGTATGGCTCATTGGAAGACTGTTAAATGAGTTATAAGGTATCTACAATGTACCAAAGATTATATGCTCACCTATAGGAGATTAGATCACCTTAAGGTGATAAGCTATTTTGATTTTGATTATGGTGGTTGTCCAAATGACCAAAAGTCCACATCAAGGTATATCTTTATGTTGGCAGGAGAAGTTGTTTCTTGGAAAGATGTTAAACAGACACTTACAGCTACTTCCACTATGGAGGCATAGTATATAGTTTGTTATGAGGCTACGCGTCATGTAGTATGGTTGAAGAATTTGATTACTGAATTTCGTATTGTGGAGAGTATTTTTAGTCCTTTTATTATCTATTATGATAACTTTGTCATAATATACTTCTCTCAAATTAATAAAAATTGTAAGCGCTCGAATAATTTTGACACAAAATACATGTTTGTTAGAGAAAAGATTCAGGAATTTCAGTCTCGTGTCGAGCATATCCCTACAAAACTTATGGTTGCATATCCTCTAACCAAAGGTTTAGTTGTTAAAATTTTTGTTGATCATGTAATTCGTATGTGTATAGTAGGGTTTTTTGATGTTTTGGGTTAGTAGGAGTTTGTTTTGTGATTCTATTGTGACCTTATTTTATTATTATGTCTCAAGACCTTAAATAATTATATTGTTATTATTATCGTTGTCATATAATATTATTATTATTATTTGAGCAGTTTTGTTTATTTGTATTATGGTATGTTGTGGAGACATTTTGAACCCAGTTTCATTTTGTTATTGTGTTGAAATGTTTGTTAAATCTCATAAAGCATCTTGGGGCATGCTTGGGCCATTTATTTAGGAAATGCACCTTGATCACATATTGGCATGCAATTTTGATGTGTTTTCCCATTATCCATATATCATATTTTGTTGGGTCACCGAGATATGAGTATCTTACATGTATGATATTAGTACTCCTTCGAGTATGATTTTTTATATTGTTGAGATACTTGTAATCTCATTTTGGACTAGTTGTTGAAAGTGCTGACTTGATTTTGACATCATGTTGTGGTTACATATTATTTGGTTAATTTAGATAATTATTTTTTTATTGAAATAATTTAATATGACTTGTGTCGTTTAAGTGGGAGAATGTTAAAAAATTTTATATGAATTAACATAAATCATATTATAATTTTATAAAATCCGGATTAATTAAATATCAAAATTATTAGAGTATTTTGTTTAGTCCAAATTGTGATCAATATTGTTATTGGGCTTGTTATTAAAGTACTACTCATATATGAGTTTTGTTTATGGGTCTTATATATAGGTTTGTTATAATGGATAAATTTAACTTATTTTAATTATTTTATATATACAGAGAGAAATTCTCATTCCTAATTACTTTAATACGTATAGTTGCTTCATTAATATTGATGCTTGAGCTACTATTATGCAATAAAAATAATATCTCTCTCATTGAGATTATTTTTAAAAATTTCAATTATAACAACTCCATCGATACCTTTTTAAAGTAATTTTATAACTCATTATATATTTTTAAATATGCCATAAATTTAGAATCAATTTATCTGAAAATTTTAGCAAAAATCTCACGGACTCTTTTTTTCTTAGACATCAACCAACATATCGATGCACCTCAAATAAAATGAATTTGTGGTCAAAGCAGGAGGCAAATATCATCCAGTGGTATCTGCGTGATTCACGTTTTAACAGATATATAGAATAGTAATAATCTCTCTAATACAGAAGAAGACGGGGATGCAAAATATTAGTACAACATTAATTGCCCTTGTGTAGCCGCAAATATTTGCCTATTATTGGAGACAATTTTATATGAAGAAAAGAAGCCGGTGAGTAAATTCATGATAATTCAATGGGGTTGATTCTGGTAGAATCGAAAAGCGTTAATGAATTTTTTTCAAAAGAAAAAAAATCATGATACCCCAAAACTTCAAATAATGCTAACATATGCCAAGTCAACTAATGTTTTGCACTTCATTTCATGCTTAATGTGCAACAAATATGAATAATATAATTTAAATACTTATAATTAAGGATTGAAATCTTTGAATGGCCGTTTTAAAAAATATTTCACCTAACCACTACTTTCGACCCAAAATCACAAGAGTAATTTGTTAAAAAAAAAAACACTTATAATATGTGTGAATAACATAACTTTGTTTTCAATAAGCTTAGTTTTAGTTATTGCAGCTGCAGAGGACAAATTATTAAAACCTTAATCATATGCATATGTTCGATGCTGTCTCTTTTGTCTGATAATCATATATATAGATCTAGGATGGTAATCTGGGATTCGAATCTGCATATAATTGGCTGCATCTATTCTCTTTTCTACTCTTAACAATTAAATTTTAGTTGGTGTTCCAAGTAATAAACAACTCAAGCAACTGAAGTTTCTCTTATATTATTATAAATTCCACTATTGTTTCTTTAGAGTTCATCAAAATAATAAGCTAATAACGTTAGACTGGTGATTAACGAAGCGTGTTTTCTATTTTAACTAGAATTTAAACTTGGGCCAGTACTTTAAGCTAATGTGAAGGGTGCGACTTTAACATCATCTAAAAATGACTTAATCTAGTTAATGGAGAAATTAATTTAAAAATATCCTTACGGTACACCAAAATCCATTCCTATAAAACAAATTTAAATACTTTCTTTTGAGAGCGAAATTTTTTAAATGTACTCTCTTTATAGAAATTTATATATATTTCATCTCATATGTTCTTCTCTCCTTCAAGACAGATCTCTTACTTTTTTCACTTTCTTCTCTTAATATTCTTAATATCTTTAATTATTATCTCCTAAATATCCTCTCAATCAAGAGAGATTTCAATTTCTTTAATTTTCTTCTCAATCATATATCAAAATTCTTAAAAAGATATTCAACAGATAATTACTATTTTTTTATCTTTTTAATTTTTAATACTTTAAAATAAATTGTTAGCATTTTTTCTTATATGAGTTAACAATTTATATGTTTAAATTTATAATATGTTACATATATACAATAATAATATATTAAAAATAAAGTCTTTAAAATATATTTTAAACATACATTAAAATTAAAAAAAAAATTCCATGCAATACATGATTACCGACTAGTAGCTTATGAAAATAATACTACCCAAAATTTGGCTGAGTCTGTCCACATTCTTACATGTATAACACTTCCAGACACATCATTTAGACGCATGGAGACGGCAAATGCACAAATCAAATTTTACAACTCGTGACGCGAGCTACACGTTTAACTCAGCTGCAAGTAGACAAACAAAAATTTGACCATATATATATATATACAAACAAAACAAAAGATTGGACCACAAAACACATAAAGGGTAACCGTTTTATTTGGGGAGCAAAAATTAAAGAAAAAAAATAGAGAGAGAGAGAGAGAGAGAGGGTGTCGCAATAAAAACAAAGTTGATCCAAGTTAAGATCACTACACCACCGTCCATACATTTACATGTGTTAGCTAAGGTTACAGCTGAGCATATCCCTCAAGAAGAGATTGGCTTTACAGAAGCCTTCCAATCACATTTTTCTCTATATCCTCATAATCCTCATAATGAGAATAATGAGCAGGTCCTAAAATTTGTAATAGCCTCACAAATCCCACCAATTTTGCCAACAAAACTAGATCCTCAAAGTTACTGTGCTACTCATTTCTCTTCCTCTCTTTCAGAGTGTCCACTTCACTTCTTGAGCCATTCAAAGCTGCACCAGAAACAAGAGCAAATTGCCCTCTTCCTGAGATGTCTAGTGTTCTTCTTTGGGTGAGTTGTGGATCCAAAGAGAACACCATCTCCTTGTTGGGTCTTGCAGGCAGAGGTGGCAGAACCCAGAGGAGGTTTAGACTGTGCTCTGGGGTCAGCTTTGCATCTTTTTCCAGTGCAGTTGCAGACCCTTCAAGATCCTCAGAGGAAAGGGTCTATGAAGTGGTGCTCAGGCAAGCAGCACTGGTCAAGGAGCAGAACAGGGTTACAAAGAGAGCTCTGAATTTGGACAAACCCATTGAAGGTGATTTCACCAATGGGGATCTTTTGAGTGCTGCTTATGATCGGTGTGGTGAAGTATGTGCTGAGTATGCCAAGACATTT
The DNA here is from genome assembly GCA_029884595.1 of Ormosia semicastrata. Classification (NCBI taxonomy): domain Eukaryota; kingdom Viridiplantae; phylum Streptophyta; class Magnoliopsida; order Fabales; family Fabaceae; genus Ormosia; species Ormosia semicastrata. Next base: position 2,278,445 of record JAQQTO010000040.1, read on the forward strand.
TATCTGGGTACTTGTTCTCTCTCGTTTTGGCCTTTCCAGGCTTTCCTCATTAATTTGTGTGCATTTTTTAGGTTCATTTTTATATCGGTTCCATACTAAAGAAACGTTAGTCATTCCTCCAAAGTATTCATAGTTAACACCTTTCTCTTCCATTTTGGTTGTTCTAGAGGAATATTCAATTAAGATAATAGAGGGATATCTTTGTATTCACTTTTTGTCCCTTGCACCATGCCTAAATAATGCTTTTACTTTGTTGCAAAATGTTATATTTTTTTTATTCCTAGGGCGGTGAGGAACAAAAGTCCAATTGATAAGATATACCTTCAAAGTTTAGTGACTATCCATTTTTGGCCTATTTAATGTTTGTTAATATATGTTGTTGTTAATTTGATTGGTTTGTTCACTGCAAATCTCAGGCACACAATTGATGACCCAAGAGCGCAGAAAAGCCATATGGGCAATTTATGGTATGTGTGATTACCCTTAATTGGCCTGCTGCAACAGCTTCTCCAATGATGATTGTGGTTCAATTTTCTTTTTCTTTCTTATTGAAATTGACTACTAATCATTGTGAATTGCAGTGTGGTGTAGAAGAACAGATGAGCTAGTGGATGGTCCTAACGCTTCACACATCACCCCCAAGGCCTTGGACAGGTGGGAGCAAAGATTAACTGATGTTTTTGAAGGCCGCCCTTATGATATGTATGATGCTGCCCTCTCAGATACAGTCTCAAAGTACCCAGTTGATATACAGGTAGTCCACATGCCCAAAACTGGAGTCTGAAATTGAACCTTCTACAGTTTTACCTTTCATTGTTTGATATAACAAGTTAAAAAATGAAAAAATCATCTACCTTTCGTTAATCAGAATTCAAACTACTCAACCAGGAAAATGATGGTTGCACAAAGCCACAAACATGTGAAGAGATTACTTAAAATATGAGCCCTTCAGATAAAAATCTTGAATGGAATTCCGTTTCCAGCTAATGACTCAATTGTCAGTAGTGAGTGAGGAATCTGTATTCCACAAACAAGACTAGTGTTTGAACTGAGTCCTTAAAACTAGAGTAGTGTTCAATTAAGTATAAATTACTTAGCAAGTAGCAACCATAGGATATTTATTTTTATGTGCTGAAACTGATCCTATTTACATTGAATTGTCTGTTTGAATAGCCCTTCAAGGACATGATTGAAGGGATGAGGCTGGACCTGAGAAAGTCAAGATATAATAACTTCGATGAGCTCTACCTTTACTGCTACTATGTTGCTGGGACTGTGGGCCTTATGAGTGTTCCAGTGATGGGGATAGCACCAGAATCAAAGGCTTCAACAGAGAGCATCTACAACGCTGCATTGGCACTTGGCATTGCAAATCAACTTACCAACATACTTAGAGATGTTGGAGAAGAGTAAGGATCTTTGAATACATCAGTGCCACATAATTGAATGAAAAAACAATAGCGAAGTTACACTTATACCATGTAATTTAAGGGTGCCTCACACTATGAAATTATTTCATACTTAAGAAACTTAATTCCAAGAAAGTTATATTCAACCGAGTTTTTACATTAAACCTGACCTAGGATAACATTCCATTTCTATTGTCAATATAATTTGAGAGAATTAATAGAAAATCTTCTAATTAATATAACCTAACCTAGGACAACATTACATTCAACCGAGTTTTTCTAATGAGAATGCTATAGTAGCGATGTAACACCATAATATTTATTACAAAAATTTCAAACGTTAAATAAAATGGTTTGTTAAAGTTTTCTATAAACAAAATATGTTCTATCTAATTTCTTTCTGAATGTGGCTCTTTAGAATTCAACTAAACTCTAACAAATATATTTTATCTAATTACTTGTTCTTGATCATTGTAGTGCTAGAAGAGGAAGAGTATATCTTCCACAGGATGAATTGGCACAAGCTGGCCTATCAGATGATGACATTTTTAGTGGGAGAGTTACAGAAAAGTGGCGTAATTTCATGAAGGGCCAAATACAGAGAGCAAGAATGTTTTTTGATGAGGCAGAGAAGGGAGTTTCAGAGCTCAACTCAGCTAGCAGATGGCCTGTATGGGCATCTTTGTTGTTGTATAGGCAGATATTAGATGCTATTGAAGCCAATGACTACAATAACTTCACAAAAAGGGCTTATGTAGGAAAAGCTAAGAAGCTCTTATCACTACCTGCTGCTTATGGAAGAGCATTTCTAGGCCCCCAAAAGTTAACCAAAATGGTTACAAGATGAATGACAATGTGCCCATGAGCATCAAATAGAGTGAGCTTGTAAATTATGTTCACTAGAAATCAGAAAGCTATTATGTGTATATTCTTTAGTTGAAATGTATACATCTCAAGTAAGCAATATTGAAGAGAAATCCATTCATTTAATGAGTTTGCAAGTATATTTTGACATTGTTCTTTCCCACCATCTCTTTTCCAATGGGACACACATGCAACATTTAGTTATCAACTGCTATTGTTTAACTTGAAAAAAAGTTCTAATTTGATAAATATTCCATAATTTGCATGTGCTATTTGGTGATTGATAGAGAGCTAAATATACACTATTTCATTGATATTCAGACTTAAACATTCCTTCTACTACTGTTCTGAACTGTGATTTAGGATCATGTCCCATGGATCGACCCGACACGTAGTACGCTGGGGTCTATCGTAAAGGCCCTCAGCAGGAGTTCGCTTAAGACACACGGATAGGATCTCGGATGTATGCTTGTCAAACCACGGCACTGGGTAACAACAGTTTTACCGCGAGATCTGCGTAATGGATAAATTTTAAGAATATTTCTTATTGTTAATCATGATCTTGCAGAATAATAGCACACATAATTACCTCTAACTGCCCATAATGGCAGTATATATATATTCTGATCTTATAGGGATCCTCTTCAACTAAACAAGGAACATATCTCTCCCTACTAGTATTATGGGAACGTATCTATCCAACCTATATAAATATCAAGCTTATTCACCTTCTCAGGTAACTTATCACTCATTGCATAACCCTACTTGTGCACATTTTGACTTGAGCATTGGAGTGGCTTTGCAGGTATCAACCCCCCGTCTCAACACGCTCTGCTGCTGCTGTGCAAGGAGAAAACCATCGTGACGTGCCTATCTCAGGTACACCTTTGAATCGACTTCAAAACAGTGGCACCATATGTGGGAAACGATAAACTTCTATTCCGACTCAACCATGATGAACACAAGACAAAATTCGAGAAGAGACGCTACACAAACCTCAGTTGATCAAAGGCGAGGACCGACAGCGTAGCATCTTCCCCACCCTGTTCTACCACTAGTTATTGAAACCTCCGCTGCGAGAAACTAAGCACCCAACATAGAATAGCTATGCGATGGCCATGAAACCTCACTTTTAGACGACATCCCCCACCCATCGCGCAGGGTTTTTTTGAGGGATAGACTTGGAATCCTTATGCAATGAGCCAACTCTTGTAATACCCTAGAAAATCATGTTAGACTTGTATATGGTTACAGAGGTAGCCTGATACTTACTTAACATGTCTATGTAGTTTTGTGACTTTCTGAGTATATTTTGGCACTTTACTATAATACTATGTGAGAAATATAGCTGTTATTTGCTCCGAAAGTGGCTTAAACTGCTTAGTTAATGGAAATAAATATGGAGAGTTTGTTTCTAAGTCACAAATGTGGGAACTGTACTACAGTTAAAATTTGAGGTTAATCGAAGTTAGTTCGGTATTTTTAAGCATATTGGTTGTGTGTTTTAGTGTTGGTTTAACCCCTAACTGATACGGAAATATCAGTTTTTGGTGAAAAAAGATTTTTAATGAATCTTAGGATTTATTTTGAATTTGTTGGAATCTACGAAATCTAATTTGGTGAAATCTGAGTGCTCTTAGCAGATCAGGATTTTGGTACCTATCCAAGAGAAGTCAAATTAGACTTCCCTTGTTAAATATCCTACGGCTGGGATATTTTTGAAGTAGAAACAGAGAAGAGAAAATGTAGAGAAGAAGGTAGAAAAGAGAAAAGGAGAAAGAGAGCCAAGGAGGAAAAGCAAAGAAAGGAAAGAGACTAAAGAAGAGGATCAACAATCAACGAAGAGAAATCAAGTGGAAGTTGACTTCATCTTCAAGACTTTAAGGTAGAGGACTTAGTCTTTTGTACTCTTATCCTTTCTATCTCCATCATGTTTCATGGTTATGGGTTGAGGAATGGATTGGGTGAGTGTTGGTATGAGATTTCCATGCTTGATTCTTGCTTTTAGGTGTGAAGTTGAGCTGTTATATGCTTGAGTGAAGCATAACTGTTAGCTTGAAACGTAGGATTTACCTTAAAACTCTTTATGAAAGGGTTGGAAAAGGGGTTTTGTGAGAAAAGTTAGGTTTTAATTTGTGGTTTTAGTCATAGAATCCAAATTAAAGGTTTTTGTTGGTGATTAATGATACCTATGTGTTAGTAAATTTGTTAAGGACCTTAGATCACCTAGAAACTGAGTTGGAGTGTCCAAAATCCAAGATTTTGGCCATGGGAATAGTGGCAAGATGCTGCAAAACGAGTTACAGAGTTTCTAGTCCAGAAACACAGCCCGTGTTTGAAAACACGGGGTGGGCTGTGTCTCTCTCTGCTAGAAATTTTCATGAAGAGCGAAAACATGGGGGTGGGTTATGTCAAATGACACGGGTCGTGTCTCCTTTTGTAATGAGAATTAGCTCTTGTAGTCTTCATGAAAGTTGTAGATCTTTCTCTTAGCTTTCCGATGCCACCTAAATCACCCCATTTCGACCTCTGTAGCTAAAGTTATGGTCATTTTAATGTGCAAAGGTCAAAGGTCGATATTAAGCAGGATGCATTTTTTGTTAGGAAATGCGTGATGTTTTGACATTTTATAAGGCTGGGAGCCTTAGAGGGACCTTAGATAACCATATTAGGGTGGATTATCAAGGGGTAATATGTTGGAACACCTTAGGCTTCCATAATGTGGTGGAATGTCATAGGGTAATACTTAAGATGTGACCCATATGGGGTTGTTTTAATATCATTTGTGATGAATTGAGGAAATGAGTTTCCTTAAGTGTTGGAATCACTCGTGCTTGCTCTTTTAAGAGTGTCAAAGTACTTCTATAAGTATTTGATGAAGTGTGTGTGAGATAAGTTTGAGATGCATATAAATCAATTGTGAAACTAGTTACGGGAAGTAATTAGTAATTATTTTGCATGAAATGTTTGAGAAGCATAGATTGGTGAATAATATCCTTTCTATGTGTTTGTACAATAGATTGGCAAAAAATATCCAACTCTATTGTATGTTAAATACCTTGAGGTTTATAATATCCTCTTTGTATTGTTGAGAAGCATAAATTAGTGAGTAATATTCTATCTATGTGTTTGAATAATAGATTGGTGAGTAATATCCTCTCTATTGTTTGTGAAACACATTGAGGTGTGTAATATCCTTTTTGTGTTGATTGAAGCATAATGGGGTGTGTAATATCCTCTCTATGTTGTGAGTAATGAGATGAGTAATATCCTTATTACATGGTTGAGTAAAGAGGTGAGTAATATCCTCTTTGCTTTGCTGATCAGTGGAGGTGAGAAATATCCTCTACTTGTTTCGATGGATAATGTAGGTCGAGAATATCCTTACTATGCTTGACAAACCATGGTATATCATAACATATCCTAGAGTAGTTGAGGTGGAGTATGTCCTCAATACTTCTAAGGTCTCATAACATTTTAAAACTACATTCATTTCTAGGATTTGCATAGACATACACATTAAACATAATTAAACATAGCATGACAATTGTATGAGTGGTTGTTATCATAACATTAATTATGCATTGCAATTGTATGGGCGATTGCGTGTCTCTGAGATGGAGATGTTATTGCTTCTGTGATTGAAGTGTTAACATGATAATTGTAAAGATTATCTGTTTGTACATATATATGTATATATGTTGGTATTGGAATACTTCTACTGAAATATGTTTTCTTACCCCGATTGTGTTGTCATGTAAATCCAAGTACAAGTTCTTCGAAAAGGAAGAAGAAGATGTATGAGGACTACAATAGTATAGATGCTATTTTGAGCTGAGCTTATATATGTTTTATATTTTCTTAGTTGTTTTAAGTTATGCATAACAGTATGTCCTTTGAGGTTGTGATGTATATATATAACTTTTGCTATCGTGGCTCTCCATATTTACTCATTGTGTATGAATGATATAGGTTAGACGTTGATGTATGTTAGTAGTAGTAAGGTCAATATTTGGTTATTCATTTATATGACGATATATTTGGGTAGCAAACACTACAAAAAACACGCTAAATTGCGGTGGTTTTTTTGCGAAGGTTATCAAACTCCACAAATTAACACATATTGCGGGAGTTTTTTTGCCTTTCAATGGAAGTTATCAACCCCCACAAATTAAAAAAGGTTGAATTTTATATTCCATTTATTTTTTCCTCCCTCGCACTCTCTAGCTCTCCCTCTCCCTCTCCCTCTCCCTCTCAGCACTGCCGTACAAGATCTGGTGCGAAGGCCCTCGATTGTTCCTGCACAGCCGCGCACCACCACAAACCCAGATCCGCCTTGCACAATCGCACACCACCACAAATCCAGATCCGCCTTGCACAGCCGCGCACCATTGTGATTGTTCCTTTCACTCTCTGTTCCCAATCGTTTCTCTCACCGTCGCCAATAACCTCTGCTTCGACATTTTGGTTCTCAACCAGCTCTTCGATTCCCCTGCTCGCTTGTTTCTCAAGGACCTCACCATCGAATGCCTCACCCTTTGATTCTCAAGCTGGTACGCACCGGCCTTCACAATTGAAGTTCACGGTGTTCCGTCGTGCTATCGTTCAAGTAAGTCCTCACAGCCTTTTTTGTGCGCGTGTGTGTGTGCAAATTTTTGTAATTCAATTAGTATGTATTGCTTCCTTGACATGATTTTTTAGTTTTGAAGGAAGCCGGAAGAGGAGGGATGCGCAAGGCCATTGCGGATGTTGAAGTATGATTATTCGGATTATCTCAGAAAGAATATGTCGGTTCTTGATCCTGAGGTAATATCTGAATTCATAGTAAGATAGAGGTTTGTTAAGTAATTATTCAGTTTTCTCTCAATTCACAGTGAGGTATATGAGTCTTGCCACTTAGGGAAGTTCTTTATGGGTAACTAGTGAAGCTTCATCTAGATTATTAAGGTAATAATGGATTATCCCACAATTAAATGCAATTAAAAATAATTGGCATAATTCCTAACAGTTACCTTATATATGCTAATTGTATACTAGTGGGAATACTATGCTTTAGATCAAATTAACTTGAAGTTGAACCTTTTATAATCTTCCGGATTGTACAAGGTATATAAATTTCTTATATTGTGTTATAAGATTGACAACATAATGCTATTCCTATTTTTTTTTCTTTTTTTTCTATCAAATGTGTATTTTATTTGATTATTATTGTATTTGATGATGTTGTAATTTTGGTAATAAGAGAGCGAAAAATTGATACACGATTGTGAATGTTAATATATAAAGTCCACCGGCGAGTTTCTTCTTCCATGTGGTTAAAATAGATTCTTATTGATGATGTTCAGGCTGGCCAGCTTCCTGGAGTAGAAAGGTTTCTACTTTGGGTTGTTGTAGTATCCAATTGTAAGTTCTTTGCACTTTATAATGCAAAATACCAAAATTTGTATCAACCATTGTACACAAAAGGTATCCTGAGGATTCTGTACTTCTAGGGAGGAGCATATGATGTTATAAGCTATCTTTCTATGTGTTGCATAGTTCAGTTGCATAAGTATAACTGGTTCCTTTATCCAATTCAAGCATGCTTATTTTTTCTTATTATCCCTTATGATCTGTTGGGCCACTAAACCTTGTTTCTTACATATCCTTTTAACACTGCAAGTGCAAAAGAAGCTCACATAGTTATCCCGCATTTTGCTAAGGTTTTTTTTTTTAAGTTTGGTTTCTATATTGCCATTGCCTCTCGCTTCTATAAATTTCATTGTCACCCAGGGTGTGGACCTATTCTAGTTGTTTTGGAATTGTAGCCCCCTTTGTTTCTTTTAGGGGTTCCTGGCCCTTATTTTGGAAATGATGAGGAGCACAAGTCATGTACCATCACGACTCTATTAGATGGAGGAACATTGAGAATGCACAAGAGTTGGTTAAAGTTAGACCTTTTTTTTGTTTTTCTTCAATGAATTTTATTTATTATATTTCATTATTTTTTTAACCAAATAGATTTTGTGACTAACAAAAGGTGGCAGCTGCAATTTTTGAATTCTATTGAATATTACAAGATTCCTTTTCTTAATCTTTTTGGAGACTATTTTAAAGAAAATTAATTTGCTGCTTGCTTCTTATATTTTTCTATCAGTTTGAATTTTTTGTTGACTTTTACAATTTCTATCGCTGATGCACTTTATTCATACTATAGTTTCTTATTTTCTTCTATTTCATTTTTTGCAGTCGTAGATGTTAATGGAACAATAATGGTTGCAACAGTTGGGAGCTTATATATGGCAAATGCTTGAAAGAATTTTTTTTTTCGCTTGAATCTGTGTAGGTATTGATAGTTGATGAGGTAAAACCTTTGGTCTTTACTACCTAAATGCTAGTCTTGATGCACTTTTCAGTAATTGTACTGTTGTAGGCAAGAAAGCAGATTTCCACATTTGTCTTGTTTCTAATGTCTATGTGTGTTTTTTAAAATAGGTGACTGCACCACCATACAGCTATAACTGCTTTGAAAACAGTATGTAGTTTGTCATCTCATTCTCATTCATCAAGGCAATCTAATGCACTTATGAAAAGGAGAAAGGTGAACAAGTGAAGTAAATTAAAGGCAGTTTAAAAGTGCTTTTTAGCATATTGGATTCCATTATTTTCACATTTTCTTGAGTGAAGCTAGAATTGAATGTGATTTCGCACCTTTGGGAAATTACAAGTTGAGAAATTAAAAAATTATAAGACATGGACTTATATAAGCCCTACCAACTTCCTTTTATTCCTACCCCTAACTAGTTTCATAAGTATTTATTTGCTTATGATTTTTAACATTGAATTTCTATTCTTGTCTGCTTAGGTCGATTTCATTTTTAATTCTTCAAAGCAAGTTAGTTCTCTTTGAAAGCTTTTGACTTCATATTCATCATGCAATAACCATCAAGCTATTTTTGTCAACGTATGTATACCCCGAAAATGGACTAAGGTTTGTCGATTTGATTATTTGTTTGTCTTTGATTGTCTGCAACAAAAATGGACTAAGATTTGCTGATCTGATTATGTTGAATTGATAAGGACTGTGACTTTCTGTAACTGGAGGGAATTATGGACTATAGTATGCTGGTTGATATTCATTTCGAAGAAATATTAGCAACTAGGGATCTTATTCCTTCAGGATCTCGGTTGGACTCCTACCGGTACTTTTCTTATCCTTAATTATATGAAGTACTCTGCCACCTCAATGTCATACCTACATTCTTAACAATTAAGAAGAGAATTTTGGCCTTTAATTTGAGCTTTGATTGAGTCTTTTTCTCTCTATTTTTTCCTTTCAGAATAAGGTAAAATAATTATTGAATAATGAAGACCTTGCAACTTTCACTTTTCCTGCTTGCCTCCATTTTTTGGTAAGTAATCTGCTTAGATTTGGCTGTTTTATCTTTTAATTGATTTTAGAAATTTTTAGTAATTCCTAAATGTTGAAACCTGGTGATTTAACAATGTTCAAGAAATGTAATGGTAGGTTTTGTACCAACTTATTCTTCCTTTAGATTAGTGGTACTCTGAAACACAAGCATTGTAAAGAGAGAAAGGGAGAGAAAGGGGACAGAGGGGGCAATAGTGGTATTTTGACACAATACTAGCTTTCAAACAACTTAATTAAAATATATTCTATATATATATATATATATATATATATATATATATATATATTAATTATTATATACAAATTTGTTCTCAGTCTTCTGATTAACACAAAGATTTGGCCTTCAAATCAAAAGAAAGTCAAATATGGAACCTATGAAGATAAAAAAAAAAGTAAGTCAAATGTAGAGCAAATATCTCTAGCTGTTTATTATTGATTATCATGATGTCTACCTTCCATTTCTTGAAGGGATCAATGCCTATGATGGTAGAAAATCATATGCTACCCGTACAATTTTTTTCTTGAGACCCCTTGGTACTCTCAAGCCTGTGGCTATAGAACTTAGCTTGCCCCCTGCTAGACGTTCTTTATGTATATTAAGTAGAAGAAGTTGAAGTCTTGATGGCCATAGGTAGGTAAGCATGTAGTTCAATTACTGTGAATGCATAGTAAGGTTCATAGAGCCAAATAGTACTATATATCTTTATCTCTTTGTAGTTTCTTACTAAATGTCTTTTACTATTTCAGTCAGGTGATGTTTCAAGTGAACCTACTACACCTACTACACCATTGGATGCAAGAAGATCATCTGGAGTTAGCAACATAAACCACCAACAACATATTTAGTGTTAATTTTTTATGTGCATTTATTGTGACACTACTTTAGGTTATTAAGGATTTTAAGTTGTAAGTTTAAGTTACAAGGGATAAATTTATTTAGCTTATTATGGATTCGAACTTTTGATGTTGTATGTTACTATGAATATTTTTAATGCAATTTGATTCACATTCATATCAACAGTTTTATATTTAGTAAATCTTTTTTTAAAAAAAAATTTCATCATATGAATTGCAACAATTTTAAATCCCAAAAAGTCAAATATGTTAAATAGCGGTGATTTTAAACTTCTGCAATTTTTTGGTAAATAGAATCAGGCAATTAGATAGTGGAGGTTAAAAACCTCAGCAAATTGAATAAAAATCGCCACAAATTGTGGAGGTTTTAAACCGCCACAACTTATTCACTGTTGTGGGGGTCGCTTAAAAATCGCCGCAATATATTGCAGCCAACGTAAATGCAACGATTTTTAAAATCACCGCAATGTAATTAGCGGGGGTTAAAAATCGCCACAAATTGAAAAAAAAAATTGTCGCAATTTAGCGCATTTTTTGTAGTGAAATATTGGGCTGTTACAACTCTGACATTCATGGATCCAGAATTTTGGTGCATCAATGCCTAGGACTCATGAACGATGAAGCAGATGATCGTGTGTCTCACCCAAAACACATGAATCGATCTCATATATCCAGACACCAATTCCAGGATATGGTACAACAACATATGACAATGTTGGAAGAACAATATCGTAGATTGGAGGATCCAGGATAGGCTGCGCAAGGTCATCCCAGATCACAACATCAGAACGAAAGGCGGAATGCGGATAATAATTGTTGGGAGCTATACATTGATGGCACCATGTCCAATGTTGCCAATAACAACTCGGACCACGGCGTACAAGAACAACCCTTCTCTGCTCAACTCTTAGAGTATCGAGTCCCAAGAAATTTTAAATTTCCAATCAATGTAGAGCTTTATGATGGGACAACAGACCCCCAGGAACACATAGACGCTTACGTCCAATCTATATGCTTTCATAGGGGACCCACACAGTTACTATGTCGTGTTTTTCCCCTTTCCCTAAAAAAGGGAGCCCTTAGATGGTTTGTTACCTTGCCACGATGATCCATCACTGACTAGTCAGACCTTAGACAACGTTTTTTACTTCAGTATACTTCTAGCAAGGAACAACCTGAATTTATTGAATCTTTATCTAAGATTCGCCAAGGGCGCGAAGAGCCCCTTCGCAACTATGTTAGAAGATTCAGTGCGACATGTAATAACGTGGAGAACTTCAATGATAGAATTGCCCTCCATTATGCCAGAAGTGCTCTTCGAGCCGGTTTTAAGTTCTTTGCGTCTTTGGCAAAGAAAAAGTCAGAGAACATGCAAGAATTTTGGTTAAGGTCCCAAAAGTATGTAAACCTTGAGGAAGCAACTGAGAACTAGAGGAGATGGGAGAAAGGTGAGTCTTCTCACCAAAAAGCCAACCACAACTCCTCACGATCCCAGAACCCCAAAGATAGCCCACCTCGGGGCAAGTACTCCAATTATACTCCTCTGAATACCCCACGTGAGACAATCTTGAGGGAAGTGTTGTAGACGGATTTTTAGGACATCGAGAGGCCACCCCTATAGAGAAGCATAAACAAAAAGATCGATCCAAACATTGTACATGGCATAAAAGCTATGGCCATGAAACTGAGAATTATTATCAACTTCGTGATGCAATTGAGTTCTTAATCAGGGCAGGATGGTTGCAACAATACATCAGTTGATTCCAAGATGATGACTGCCGCGGAAGGCGAAGAGAAGGGAGACGTAGCCCTCGACGAAGCCCATCTCCATGTCAGGGAAGAACCTGGAGCCCTAGGAGAAGATCTCAGAGTCCACCTCGCTGTGATACAAATGACCAACATGATAAGAACAAGGATGCTCCACCTGATGATAATGACAACCACCATGCCCAGCCCAACAAAACCATCAACACTATTGCTGGTGGATTTGTTGGTGGTGGTTCGTCTAATGGTGCTCAGAAGAAAGCCCTCACGATGGTAGTGTTGAGTGTCTCCCACTTCAAGTCTAAGTCAAGACTGGAGAAAGGAAGACATCCTCCATCACTTTTTCAGATGAAGACTATAGCGGAATTATCCCTAATCATGATGACCCACTGGTTATCTCGGGAATAATTTTCAATGTTGAAGTTCGGCGTATCTTTGTGGATCAAGGGAGTTCAACAAACTTCATGTTCACGAACCTCTACTAGAAGCTAGTTGTAGGAGTATTTAAACTATTTTAATTATTCTTGACCATTCTACCCCATTTTAAAAAAAAAGAAAATAACTCAAATAATGACAAAATATCACAATATCAATATTGAAAGCAAACCACAAGGTATATAAAATTGTTTCACATCAAATAAAAAAATATATTTTATCTTGGTCACACATCAATTCTAACTAGTTAGAAATAATATCAATGTGCATTTAACTGAGTCCAAAACATCACATATGAAAAAATTCAAAATAAGTTAATAAATTCACTTAAAATTCATATAAAGTGAAAGTAACACAAAAAAAAAACCAACCAAACAAACAAATTAGTACATCAGAAAAACAACTCTTTAACAACATGAGCTATATGATAATATTATCATATCATTTTATATTCTCTTTTGGGCTGGGCAAAAATTCTTCAACCATGAAGTTAATATATTAGACTACAACAAAACTTAGAAATTGACACCTTTAGGAAAACAAGTTCCTAAGGTCATTGTAGTTAATACAAACAACACGATGAAGAAAGAAAAGCCTATCCCTTTTGGGGTGACAGACCTCCAAAGTCATCATGTCTTTGTACCCACTTCATAAAACTCCTCTAAATTCGACACATGATGGCCCTTTTGGGTTGCGATTGTATGCAATAATTCGAAGAAAATAAAATCCTACATAATGATGAGAAATTTTTATAATCTTTGTAAATGAGTTACTTTGATGACAAACATTCATATTGACCTTCAAAGAACTAGCTCATACTAAGATAAAAAAAATGCCTAAAAGAAATAAAATAAGGTCAAAATACTAATAACAATATGTATATTACTGATCAATGTAACATAAGACATGCACTACCAAAACATGTGTCTCTATAAATCACAAATTTATAAATTCTATTTATTCAAATCGTCTCAATAAAAAATTATCTTGTTAAAGCAAATGACAATTCCAAATCTTAATACAATACAAGATATAACAGATACATGCAATCATTTAATTTATCATAAAAAGTAATAACTTACCTAAACAAAATAAAGTTCAACAATGGCCTCAAAAAATAAGCTTTCATTAAATAACTATAGAAACCATGACAACCATTAAAATCTAAAATTATTAGAGTTCAAAAGAATGCCCAAATATAAATAAATAAATAAATAAATATATATATATATATATATATATATATATATATATATATATATAATATATAATATAAATATAAATATATATATATAGGACATATCTAGTGAGAGAAATTTTTATTGTGAGAATGTGAAAGGAGTAAATCTTGACCATACAACTATACATGGATGGTCAAGATTAAAAGTTACTTGAAGGTCATGTGACCACTTAAAAAAGTCACATGCATTTATGTTCTAATCTTGACCATTCATGAAAGATCCAATGATCAAAATGCGAGAGGAGTGTTTATTGTGAGAGGTGAGAGGAGTGCATTTTGATCATTGGATCTTTCATGAATAGTCAAGATTAGAATATAAATACATGTGACTTTTTTAAGTGGTCACATGACCTTCAAGTAACTTTTAATCTTGACTATCCATGTATAGTTGTATGGTCAAGATTTACTCCTCTTATCCTCTCACAATAAAAATTTCTCTCAATAGATATGTCCCCTATATATATATATACAAGAACCTAAACATAAAATTATAACTCCCCTTTGAGGCGAGTATGCAAAAATATATAAAGGTCCTTCATGTGAAGCCAATAGTAAGAAAATTTCTAATACTTAAGAAAATATCATTTGGGATTATAACCTTAAATATTAGTAATAAACTTATATCGGCATGTCTTACATAATTCTCAATTAAAACACACAATAACCCCCTTTGAGTGGCGATTGTATGCAATAATCAGAAAAATATCTCTCACATAATGATAAGTTCATGAACCCACATAAGACTTTGGTGATAAATGTTCATATAAATCCACAAAATCAATCATATAGGAAAATAAATGTCAAAAATAGACAAAATGAGTGAACCAGTCAAAATGAGATACTCGTCAACACGTGTCTTTCCTAGTCATAAAACACTCCCAAAAAAATTACATTCCATCCACTTAGTTGTTGAGTCCTACAAACATATATTTAACGTAAATTATATTATGACAATATAAAATAAGATTAAGTAAAATACTCAAGGATCTATGGAGAACACATTTTGCCAATTTCGGAACATCCATAATTATTTTCCAAGTAATCATAGCCAGAAATATATTCTAAAAAAATTATAAATAATAATAATAATTAATGATATTCCAAAAAAATAAAAAACACATAGCACAACAAAATAAAACAAATACATAATATTAATAGTAATTCAGCCCAAAGAAAAAGCCTATTCAATTTCTAGTCGCACCCATAGCGGAAAATTGTCATAGCAGCATCGTCCAAGTGTCAAAATCTGGTTGCTTCAGCCGTTTTAAAAAACCCAAGAAAATAAATAAGATATAGTAGGATTCAAAGATAGTATACATTGCTATTTATTCCAAAATATTCATAATTATTTTTCTCAATAATCATAACACCTAGGAACTTATTCCAAAACATTTAAAAAAAACAATTAAGGATATTTAATAAACAATTTTGCACAGCGGAAAAGAAGAAGAGAAAAAAATTGAAAGGGAAATACATACTCAATGAATGATAAAGTTGGTGCAAAATTAGTATTCTGATTATACTACGCCTCGCACCAGACGTGTTCCAAAAGCTAGGTACCATGAAAAAGCAAATCTGGATTTGCATATGAATAAAAAAAAATGAAAAAAAACAGACCTTCAAATATGAAATTCGAAAAGAAAGGACCGAGAATCAAAAATCAATATACACACCAAAATTCAATAGGGATCAGCGTGAAGTCATAAACTGTAAAGGGCACTTGTTTGATATTTTAAAAACAACACTCTTACTGTGCGTAGCCATGGAGTCAGAGGCCAAATAGGAACCAAAAAAAATAAATCATCCATAAAAAAAATGGAATTCATATAATTCCCAAAAGAAAATATATAACGTGTATCTTGAATCTATATGATGAGATTCTAATACACATATAAGACATATAAAGTCATAAATTCAAGACACCAACATAACAATTTGAAATATAGAGTTCACCTGAGTTTGCCATAGATAACTGATTAAGGTAAGGATAAAGATTTGCTTTTCTATGTAGATTCTTTTCTCTATCTACCTTTGGTAACATGCAGCCATCAATGGAGCAAGCTAGATAATATATTGTGGTAATAGAGAGGAGACTTAACGGTTTATTTATAATCACAGCAGACTCTTCCATCAAGAAACATTGTTAAGAATAAATTTTAATGGATCAATGATTAATTAGGTATACACTATTTCTCTCTAACCACACTAATTTAATAATAGGTGTGCACGCCCCATAATATAAATAAATATTAATATTAAACTTACAGTATTTATTTATATCTCAAATCATATTATCAACTTAATTTTCAAAAACAAAATATAATAATTAATTGTAACCCACATAAAAAAATTCCAACAAGGAACCTCCATTACTAGCAAACATTCGAGGACTAATAAATCAACATTTTCACTTTAGAGTTTAGACACACAACATAAAACAACACAAAGCGAGACAGTAACAATTTTTCCAGTACTGACATGCAAGTCTCTTTTTTTTTTCTTCTTTCTTCCTCAAAAAAAGAAAAACATCAAGTAAACCTAACCAAGTAAAACGAAACCCGGAAAAAAAAATACAGAATTACATTTAGTATCTAAAAAAATTGAGTTACATTTGCATGATATGCAAATAAAATTTGCTTCATGTAGGGTAAGTTCCTCAACTCAACCACGCTGCTAGCTGCAATAGTTAAGTGAGAAATTATTGTATAAACGTAATATATTTAAGTTGAATGTACTAAATTAATCGTATTATTAAATTAATTATCAAAATTAATTATTAATTAATTATCATAATTAATAATTAATAATATAATTAACATAATGTACCCAACTAAACTGTATCAAATTTATCCAAAAATTTCTCGTAATTATGCATACAAATAAGTCGGCACATAAGGTTTTGATGGCTCTCGTCAGGTGCATTAAATTCATGGACATGGTTTCATGTCTTCAACGTTTTGGAGCTTCTTCCAAGCATTTATGATGGTATTTAGACTAGTTTACAAGATTTTCTAACTGTCGTGTCACAAAGGTGGCCATGATATGAATATGTGCATGTCTCCGAATTGAGGTCTTATTCTTCCTCTTGTCCAAGAGTGATGCTTTCGTGCACTTTTCGAATCCCAAAACGTTGTTTACTCTTTTCTTTCCTCGATTTTGTGGTGAATGTTTGTGGACAACTAGGTGATCAAGGAATGGCCACACTAGCCATTTTGAGCAAACGGCTGCTGTAGCTATCAAACAAATTTGAGTTGGCTTTCTACATATATAATAATTTCTTTTTCGGTAAAATCAACGGTGTGACTCTTTTATTTTTTGTTCTACTTACACAACCACCATTATGTTGCTAGAGGAATTTATTATTATTTATTTATATTCTCACTTTTACAGAAGAATCCATCCTTCAGCGTTTTTCATTTCGGCTTGATTTATGTGATGTGATTTCAATAAGTGAACTTTAATTTCTGTTGTATAGTGCGACATGGCCAAGGCCGTATGATTTTTCTGGACTACATGGCCATGGCCATGGCCATGTAGTGTTCTGTCTTGTGTGAGGTCCACCTTAAGGGCGACTCATTTATTCCTGTGTTACAATCAACTTTATTGGTGAACAAATTTCCATATTTTGCGATAGGAGTAACCTCTTACATTCTGTCAGGATTAGGAAATCATTCTTCTTGAATAATTAGGTTTAAGGTTAGAGAATAAGAAAAAGAGAAAAATGGTTATAAACTGATAATATTATTGAAAGATGTTATGTGATATGATGATATGATGTGATACAAAATACAAAAGCAATAACTTCTATTTATATTGAACTTTATTCGTAATCAAATAAGTAAATAGATTAGGAAATATAATGAGATTAAGAAATAACTCTTAAGAGATCATCTAAGATACTCTAAAAAATTATAAGATACAATTAAAATATTTGTGAGATATTTTTTAGATATTCTAACACTCTCTACTAAGTTAAAACTTGTTACAATTAGACACATGAAAAATAAACTAAAAAGAGAAGTTCAAGATCTTGGAGAAGCACTACGGAAAGGGGCACCATTGTAAGGAGCACAATGGAGAACAAAAGAGGAGCTGATGTAAGGGTGCAAAGAGAGAGGAGTCAAACTGCATTTCGGATAGAATCAAACTACATTTGGGCCAAAATCAAGCCACATAAGTAGGCTGGAATGGAACTAATATTTCAGGCTATAACGGATGGAACTGATCAATGAAACTAAACAAAGATGCATATTAGAGATGCTGAATCAGGAGGAACTGATTGAAGATACTAAAACAATGTAGACGAAGCCAATCTTTTATGCTAGATCATATGGAACTGATCAGGAGCACAGTAGAGGAGTAGCTCTATCAAAAAATCAATCGAGATTTGAAGAGAACATATCAAGACTCAAAAAGAGGAGGTTGGGAGGAGATAAAGATGAAGAAAACAACAAAACTAGATCTGAATTTGAAGATGATGAATAATGATTCTAAAGAGTTCCATGAATTCTACACAACAAAAAAAGTCTCCTCAATGTGGAGATCATGGCACTGATACCATGTTAAAGAATTTGGTTTAGGGTTAGGGAATAAGGAAAAGAGAGGAACGACTATCAACTGAGAATATTATTAAAAGATATGATGTGATAATGTGATATGGTGATATGATTTAATACAAAAGACAAAGTAATAACCCTTATTTATATTAGACTTTATCCCTAATCAAATAAGAAAATAGGTTAGAAAATATAATGAGATCAAGAAATATCTCTTAAGAGATCATTTATGATACTCTAAAATATTCTAATATTCAATCAAGATATTATGAGATATTTTCTAAACATTTTAGCACTCCCAATAATTGTCTTCTTTAGGGGTTTGAACCTTGGCCCTCTCTATGAGAATACGACTCACTTACTACCGCACTCAACCCTTATCAGTAAACAAAGTTCTTATACTTATGTGTACACTAGTAATTAGAAAATCATTTAATTCAAAACTCGACAACACTTACAGTATTTCATAAAAGTTTTAATTTATATGAACATTTATATTTTTTGTTTGCTAAACTAATCAATCAATATATCAATTAATTAATAAATATATAAATATTATATAAAAAAAGATACATGTGCTAAAATTTTACCATGTATAATCTGTGAATGCTTATGTCTCTAAGGCATGTCAAAAGGTTTTTGATGATAACAAAAGCAAAAGAGAAGATCAAGCACAAAAGGAAAAATCAAGATCAAAGAAAGAAAGATGAAGGTTTATTTAGTTATAAGACTTAGGATATTAATGTAAAATGCTCTCAAGATTTCTCAAATAGTTTTTCAATATATGGTTTCAAAATAAATGGGAAATTTCAAAGATAAACATGGCTTTCAATAAAACCATGAGTTTCAACTTTAAATCTAACACTCTTAAAAGGATTTATGTTTAAACAAAGTATCTTGAGGTGTTGGAAATGACTTACAAGCATTATTGGACTTGAAAAATGTGTTCAAAGGCCAATGTAATCGATTACATAATGTTTGTAATCGATTACACATCAACGAAGTGTCATGTCGATTACATTGTAAATGTAATCAATTACAAGCAAATCGAGGTATGTAATCGATTACACAATATATGTAATCGATTACACAAAGTGAGAAAGGCAAAGAACATGTTCGACGAGTAATGTAATCGATTACATTGATGTTGTAATCGATTACAAACAAAGTCAGAAGCCATGTAATCGATTACACCAATAATGTAATCGATTACACAAAACCCAGAAACTCAAAGAACACGTTCGACGAGCCATGTAATCGATTACATGAATATTGTAATCGATTACACAGCAAGTCAGAAGTCATGTAATCGATTACATGAGCATTGTAATCGATTACAAGCAAAGTCGAAAATGTAATCGATTACCTCAAGAATGTAATCGATTACACGAGCAGAAAGTTCAGAATACGTTGGAACAACAATGTAATCGATTACCTGAGATATGTAATCGATTACACGCATCTTGACAACGTCCAACGGCTATATTAAATGTATTAAATGCATGCCCAACTACCTCCAACGGCTCTATTAATTGAGAAACTTATAAATACCAAAGTTGGGTCCTTATTTGCGGTTGACCTTGAATCAAAAACTGATCATCATACTTCAAAACGTGAATCAATCCTTAAAATCATTTCTTGCTCTGCTTTTTCGATTAAAAACGTGAAAAATCCTTGAGAGCATATTAGAGCTTCAATTTGTAAACACTTGCTCTAGAGAGAGTTTCTTCTACTTCAATCTTATACATTTCGATTAGTGAGGGTGAGGTATCCCTCAAGTATTGTAAGGGTGAGGTATCCCTTGGAAAATAGAGACTCAAGCTTTTGGGTGAGGTATCCCATATTGTTGAGTGCTCAAGGTTGTAGTGGTTTTTCAAGCACCCATTGAAGCTTGAAGATATAGTGGAAAATCTCAAGTTGTTGCTTGGGAATTTGGACGTAGATCACAAGTGGAGTGGTGATTGAACCGGGATAAACGATTGTGTTTGTTTCTCTAAACCCTCCTCTGTTTATCTTTGTGCAACTTTGTTTCATTGTTTTACTTGAATATTGTCTCCTTGGCTATTACGTTTATAAGTAAAAGTGTTTAACTCATCTATTCAATTATCTCTAATCATTTAATAGCTTCAACGAAAATTGATTGTCAAACGATTTGCGAAAGATTTGTGAACTTATTTTTAACTACTCAATTCACCCCTCCTCTTGAGTATTGAGGCCACTTGGTAACAAGTGGTATCAGAGCTAGACTCTTGTATAAAGAGCTTAGCAGCTTCAAGAGAAGTGATGGCTTCAAATGGTTTTTCAAATGAAGGTTCTTCTATAAATAGACCTCCTTATTTCAATAGGGATGGTTATGCCTATTAGGAAGAAAGGATGAAAATTTTTATTGAAGCTATTGACTTAGATGTGTGGGGCCTTGATTGAAAATGGTGCTTTTGTCCCTACACAAACTAAGGATGGTGTGACAATTAATACACCTAGAAGTGATTGGACCGATGATGATAAAAAGAAGGTTCAATATAATTTGAGAGTCAAGAACATTATCACCACATCTTTGGGGTATGATGAATTCTTTAGGGTGTCAAATTGTAAGACCGCAAAAGAAATGTGGGATACCCTACAAGTAACTCATGAAGGTACTAGTGAGGTAAAAAGATCTCGAATAAACACTCTTACTCATGAATATGAATTGTTTAGAATGAGTCAAGGTGAGAGTATTCAAGATATGCAAAAGAGATTTACTCATATTGTTAATCATCTCATCTCATTGGGAAAGACATTTCCTAATGAGGATCTTATTAACAAAGTCTTGAGATGTCTAGCGAGGAATTGGCAACCCAAGGTAACGGCGATTGCGGAATCAAGAGATTTATCAACCATGTCTCTAGCCACCCTATTCGGAAAACTTCAAGAGCATGAGCTGGAACTAAATAGGCTCAATCAAAATGAAGAACATGACAAAAAGAAGAAGGGAATTGCACTCAAGGCCACATCTTCCATACTTGAAGATGATGATGAAGATGGTGAAGAGGATGCTGAAAATATTGAGCTAAGTGAGGAGAATCTTAGTCTTCTTGTGAGAAAATTCAGAAGATTCTTGAAGAAAAAGGGATTTCAAAGAAGACCACCCTTTCTTCAAAAGAAAGCATATCACAAAGGAGAAGGATCCTCTACTCCTCCAAAATGCTACGAATGTGGAAAACCGGGGCACATGAAAATGGAGTGTCCTATATATCTCAAGAAGACGGAGAAGTTTGAGAAAAGACCCTCCAAGGAAAAGAAAGGAAGAAGAGCATATATAGCTTGAGAGGACAATGACTTAAGCTCTTCCGACGATTCAGAAAATGAAGAAGCCCATCTTTGCCTCATGACTCAAGGAGAAGAAAGTGGAGAAAGCGACACCGAGGTAACCTCTTCTAACCTAGAACCTCCACCTTCTTATGATGAATTGCAAGATGCCTTTCAAGAATTGCATGATGAATCTTTGAGGCTCACAAAAATGATTTTGTCTTCCAATAAAACTATCTCCCTATTGACAAAGAAAATTTCTACTTTAACCAAGGAGATAAATGAACTTAAAATTGAAAATGAGACTTTAGGACTCATAGATGCTAATTCATCATGCATGATTTATTCCTCACATGATAATGCATCCATATCATTACCTTGTTTATCAAGCAAAGCTTTTGAAAAAGAAATTGAAGACTTGAACAACACTCTTGCGAAATTCACTTTTGGAAGAGACAACTTGAATGTGTTGTTAGGGAGACAAAAATGTGTTTTCCAAAAAGTCGGTTTGGGATTTAATCCAAACAACCATCAACAGTCTTATAAGAACTTCTTTGTTTCCTCAAAAACTTCAAGTAGCCCCTTTGTTAAATGTTTTCATTGTGGTAGGAAAGGGCATAGTGCATCCACTTGCAATGTTAGAAAGAACATAAACACCAAGGTTGGAATCAAAAAGGTTTGGGTCCCTAAAGGCACCATACCTAATTCTAACACACAAGGACCCAAAACAATTTGGGTACCAAAAGTTAAATCTTGAATGTGTGTTGTAGGTGTGCTTGAAGACCAAGAGCTCAAGTTGGTATCTTGATAGTGGTTGCTCCAAGCACATGACCGGTGATGGCTCCAAGTTCTCCTCCCTTACACACAAGAAACATGGTCATGTCACATATGGTGACAACAACAAAGAGAAGATTCTTGGAATTGGCAAAGTTGGTAAGATCCCTTCATCATCTATTGATAATGTTTTACTTGTCGAAGGACTTAAACATAATTTGCTTAGTATTAGTCAATTGTGTGATAAAGGCAATAGAGTTATATTTGATTCCTCTTGTTGCATAATTGAGGGAAATGATGATAAGCAAGTTAAGTTTGTTGGTCATAGAGTCAATAATATATATATAATTAGTCTTGATGATATTTCCTCAAATGATGCTAAATGCTTTATGAGTAGAGAAAATGATTCATGGTTATGGCATAGAAGAATTGCTCACATTCACATGGATCACTTAAACAAATTGGTCTCTAAAGAACTAGTAATTGGTCTTCCAAAGCTCAAATTTGAAAAAGACAAACTTTGTGATGCATGTCAAAAAGGAAAACAAGTAAAGGTCTCTTTTAAAGCTAAAAACATAGTTTCAACTTCTAGACCTTTACAACTTTTGCACATGGATCTTTTTGGACCCTCTAGAACTATGAGCTTTGGTGGGAATTACTATGCATTAGTGATTGTGGATGATTTTTCTAGATTTACATGGACATTATTCTTAGCCCACAAAAATGATGCTTTTCAATCATTTAGAAAACTTGCCAAAGTTATCCAAAACGAAAAAGGTTTTTGTATTGCATCCATAAGAAGTGATCATGGTGGTGAATTTGAAAATCATGAATTTGAAACATTTTGTGATGAACATGGCATTGAGCATAATTTTTCTGCCCCTAGAACACCACAACAAAATGGTATTGTAGAAAGGAAAAATCGATCTTTAGAAGAAATGGCAAGAACTATGCTCAATAAGGCCAATCTTCCTAAGTACTTTTGGGCGGATGCGGTTAACACCGCTTGTTATGTTATGAATAGAGCCCTAATAAGGCCAATTTTAAAGAAAACCCCATATGAATTGTATAAAGGAAGGAAACCTAATGTGTCACATTTTCATGTTTTTGGATGTAAATGCTTTGTTTTGAATAATGGAAAGGATAACTAGGGAAGTTTGATGCAAAATCGATGAGGGAATATTCATTGGTTATTCTATTCATAGCAAGGCCTTTAGAGTCTATAATAAACGAACTATGACCATAGAAGAGTCCATACATGTTGCATTTGATGAAACTAACCCAAATGAGCCGAGAAAGGAACTTGTTGATGATGTTGCAGAAATCTTGGCAAAGACGCACTTGGAAAATCAAGAGATAGAGCCCAAGAAGGAAGAAAAGAGACTCCTTGATCATACATGGCAAGAAGATTCAGAAATCTTAGATCTACCCAAGGAATGGAGGACTTCAAGATATCATCCTCTCGACAAAGTGATAGGTGATGTATCAAAAGGGGTAATCACTCGAAACTCACTTAGAGATGCATGTAATCATCTAGCCTTTGTCTCTCAAGTTGAACCTAAAGACATAAATGAGGCCATTAATGATGAGCATTGGATCTTGGCCATGCAAGAAGAACTAAACCAATTTGAGAGGAATCAAGTTTGGGAATTAGTTCCAAGGCCCAATGATCATCCTATAATTGGCACCAAATGGGTCTTTAGGAACAAACTTGATGAAACGGGTTTAATAATAAGAAATAAAGCTAGGCTTGTAGCTAAGGGATATAATCAAGAAGAAGGCATAGATTATGAAGAAACTTATGCTCCCGTAGCTAGATTAGAGGCCATTAGAATGCTACTTGCATATGCTTGCATCATGGATTTCAAACTCTATCAAATGGATGCCAAAAGTGCTTTTTTAAATGGTTTTATACAAGAAGAGGTGTATGTAGAACAACCTCCTGGTTTTGAGGACTTTGAAATGCCCAACCATGTTTTTAAATTGAAAAAGGCCTTGTATGGCTTGAAACAAGCTCCTAGAGCTTGGTATGAAAGGTTGAGCAAATTTCTTTTAGAAAAAGGCTTTTCTAGAGGTAAAGTTGACACCACTCTTTTCATAAAACACAAAATGCATGACATTCTTCTAATTCAAATCTATGTTGATGACATTATATTTGGAGCTACTAACAACTCTCTTTGTAAAGAATTTTCAAATATTATGCAAAGTGAGTTTGAGATGTCCATGATGGGTGAGCTCAACTTCTTCCTTGGTCTACAAATCAAGCAAACAAGAGAAGGAACATTTATAAGCCAATCCAAGTATTGCAAGGAGCTGCTCAAAAAGTTTGGAATGGACAATGCCAAGCATATGGCTACTCCTATGGGCACCTCTTGCTATTTGGACAAGGATGAAGGAGGTAAATCGGTAGAAATTACAAAATATAGAGGTATGATTGGCTCACTCCTTTATCTCACTGCAAGTAGGCTGATATAATGTTTAGTGTATGCATGTGTACTAGATATCAAGCTAATCCTAAGGAATCACACCTAAGTGCTGTTAAGAGAATAATGAAATATCTAATAGGCACATCACAAATGGGTTTATGGTACCCTAAGGGAGCCTCATGTAGTCTTATCGGGTACTCCGATTCTGATTTTGCTAGATGCAAAATGGATCGAAAGAGCACTAGTGGGACATGCCACTTGCTTGGAAGCTCACTAGTTTCTTGGCACAGCAAGAAACAAAATAGTGTGGCATTATCCACATTTGAAAAGAATATGTTTAATTGGAGAGTTCTTTGTGCTCAAGTCCTTTGGATGAAACAGCAACTCTTGGACTATGGTCTTGAGCTTGATCACATTCCCATAAAATGTGATAATACTAGTGCAATAAACTTGTCAAAAAATCCCATTTTGCATTCTAGAACTAAGCATATTGAAATAAGACATCATTTCATTAGAGATCATGTTCAAAGAGGTGATTGCATACTTGAATTTGTTGAAACAACTAAGCAACTAGCTGATATTTTCACCAAACCCCTAGCAAAAGAAGCATTTTTCTACATTAGAAATGAACTGGGTATATTGGATCATTCCTGCATAAATTAATTTCTGCTGCATAATCTTGTATTTTTCTGCATAATTATGCCACATTGCTGCAAAATCTCTGAATTTTCATTATATTTGAATCCCATACTAACTTGAGCGTCGGAGATTTCCCCTAAGTTGTTTTGCAGGTGCTCCCTCATGTCCAATGTTGACAAGAAATTCAACAACCTCAAATTTCACCAAAAAGGGTGAAATTCTTGGTAAAAATGATAATTTTGATCAATTATATGAGTTGAATCATAACATGATTTGTTTATATGTTTAAATGATGATTTGAATTGATTTAAGTTGCTTTAAAACTGATTTGGATGGTTTAAAAATGATTATATGGTGTTTGGAACGCAAAATCGAGTTAAAAAGTCTTTGTAATCGATTACAATGTCTTTGTAATCGATTACACATGTTCTGTCACGCATGTAATCGATTACACACCCTTTGTAATCGATTACAACCAACTCAGAACTCAGGTAATCGATTACGTCCACTATGTAATCGATTACAAGGTTCCCAGAAAGCATGTAATCGATTACATCAAAAATGTAATCGATTACATACCCACTGAGAATGCATATAATCGATTACACACTCAATGTAATCGATTACACGGTGGTTTTTAAAAGGTTTCGACGCGCGTAGAGCTCATTTCATTTGGGCTGTTCATTTTCTTCGTTCTCTCCTTTTGCTCCCACGCACCTCAAATCTCAAAAACTCTCATTTCTCACTCAAATCTCCATCAAAACCCGTCATTTCACCTCTCTCAATCTCGGAAAACCCCTCTCCACATAGCCCATCGTTCAAAATCCCTTCACATCCCTCATCCAAATCTCCCCATCTTCTCTCACGAACCCCATCTCCTTTTCTCTCGCCCTAATCTCGTCCCTCTCTCATCCCCAATCATTAATCACTCATCCCTTGCTTCTCCTTCTCATCAATGGTGAATCCTCTCATCGCTCGAAGCGCCCAAGAACAGGGGACTGTTGTTGGAGGATCCTCTGGTGGCTCTTCACATAATATATCTGGCCTGGACCTCACGAGGCACTTCTCCACTGTGAAGAAAGCTGAGTTGTTCTGAAAGAAACTTCCAGCTTCGCAAAATCATCTCTCCCAAGTATCTTCCCATCACCTTCTGCGAGAGTGAACCTTTAGAGAGCTTTAGGACAATAGAAAACTTAGGCTTGCTGGGATTCCTGAGCATAGAGAAGGCCATCTACCCTAACCTTGTCCGAGTCTTTTATGCTAACCTAAAGGTTGAGGATAATTGCATAATTTCTGAAGTGAAAAAGCAACAAATCAGGTTAACAATGGCAGAGTGGTATAGGCTTACCAAGCTCACTCCCCGATGGAGCTCGGTTTCCGTGGAAATGCAAAAGTACGGGGGCATGAGTTTGAGCATAAAGCTGCTCTTCTCTCTTTGATTAGGATCGGCTACCACCTCCCCGGTGATCCTAGACGCGAGAATAATGGCCACTTGGCCTCACTATGGAAAACTCGGGTTCTCCACTACCTCTTGGTTCGTGGATTGATTCCCAGAGGAGGAATTACTCCCAAGTCCTCAAGGATGATGTAGTGGCATTATGGGCAATGACCACGGGGCACCCAATAAAGCGGGGATACTACATTCTAGAGCATATGCTTGGACATCAAGAAAAAGAAGAACTCTGCTCTCCCCTTCGCCATGTTGGTCACCACAATCCTTGAGTATTGTCGCATTTCGCTGGCGAAGAAGAGTCCAAGGACACCACTCGAAGGGACCCCAATCAATTGGGCTGCATACTCTGAAGAAGCTTCAGCTCTACAAGATGGAAGATAGGTGGCATTACATTACTCATGGCACATTTGGTCATATCCATCACGATCCAGATAGTGATGATGAGGAGGCTCAGTACCCTGCCTCTGCTCCTGCTCCAGCTTCTCTTGATCTTCTGCTCCAAGAAATGCGCAACCTGAGCGCCAACGTAAACACACGCATGGATCATATAGAGCAAAAGATTGACCATCTTGAGCTGAGGATGGACTACTCAGACCAGGAGCTTGCCTCCATTAGATCCCTCCTAAGTGGACCTCCTATTCCTGAGAGTCCTGCTGCTGCTGCACCCCCCACATCCTCTGCCCCTCCGGATCCCCTATCCTTCGCTGGTCCATCTGGAGTTCCTGCTGATGACGAGGAGCTTCTGGACTCTGACGATGATCTTATGCCCAGCGATGATAACATTGATCTAGGAGACTCTGCTGCGGATCCAGAGGGTGAAGTCTTTTGTGACAGCGAGGACACTGATAGTGATCATGGCCTATTGCCTTGATTTTTTTTCTTGTATTGATGACCACCTTGTACTTATTTTGTTTTGACTTTGATTATATAAAATTGGTATACCTTTATGATTATATTTTGATTATTGCCTACTGGTTGTGATACGTTTCTTTGTACATGCTAATTATTAATACATGAACTTGTTTTCACCTTGAATAGTTGGCTTTTGGAATATTGATTGGACTGATCTTTGTGGCTTTTCTGTTATGGCACACATTTGGGAATCATGAAATATAGCTGTCATGCTGTCTATTTTTCTTAAATGCTTATGTCTTTTTGATAATGCCAACGGGGGAGAAAATGAGGAAAAATGAAAATGAAATGAAATGTAATTAATGGTTGCATGAGAAATTAAAGGTTGCATGAGTACGGGGGAGTTATTGACCTTTTAAGTTATTAAACCTTTCATATGCAAAATCTAACCCAATATCATGCATAAACTCAAAGATTGTACCTAAATGACTATTATATACAAATGCAAAAAGTCTTTCTTTTTCCTATGATCAGTTTGTCATCATCAAAAAGGGGGAGAATGTGAATGCTTATGTCTCTAAGGCATGTCAAAAGGTTTTTGATGATAACAAAAGCAAAAGAGAAGATCAAGCACAAAAGGAAAAATCAAGATCAAAGAAAGAAGACAGAAGGTTTATTTAGTTATAAGACTTAGGATATTAATGTAAAATGCTCTCAAGATTTCTCAAATGGTTTTTCAATATATGGTTTCAAAATAAATGGGAAATTTCAAAGATAAACATGGCTTTCAATAAAACCTGAGTTTCAACTTTAAATCTAACACTCTTAAAAAGGATTTATGTTTAAACAAAGTATCTTGAGGTGTTGGAAATGACTTACAAGCATTATTGGACTTGAAAAATGTGTTCAAAGGCCAATGTAATCGATTACATAATGTTTGTAATCGATTACACATCAAACAGAAGATCATGTCGATTACATTGTAAATGTAATCGATTACAAATGAAGTCGAGAGGCCATGTAATCGATTACACAATATATGTAATCGATTACACACAAAGCCCAGAAAGGCAAAGAACATGTTCGACGAGTAATGTAATCGATTACATTGATGTTGTAATCGATTACAAACAAACAAAGTCGAAGTTATGTAATCGATTACACCAATAATGTAATCGATTACACAAAACCTGAAACTCAAAGAACACGTTCGACGAGCCATGTAATCGATTACATGAATATTGTAATCGATTACACAGCAAGTCAGAAGTCATGTAATCGATTACATGAGCATTGTAATCGATTACAAGCAAAGTCAGAAGCCATGTAATCGATTACCTCAAGAATGTAATCGATTACACAGAGCCCAGAAAGTTCAGAAAACGTTGGAACAACAATGTAATCGATTACCTGAGATATGTAATCGATTACACGCATCCTGACAACGTCCAACGGCTATATTAAATGCATTAAATGCATGCCCAACTACCTCCAACGGCTCTATTAATTGAGAAACTTATAAATACCAAAGTTGGGTCCTTATTTGTGGTTGACCTTGAATCAAAAATCGATCATCATACTTCAAAACGTGAATCAATCCTTAAAATCATTTCTTGCTCTGTTTTTTCGATTAAAAATGAAAAATCCTTGAGAGCATATTAGAGCTTCAATTTGTAAACACTTCCTCTAGAGAGAGTTTCTTCTACTTCAATCTTATACATTCTGATTAGTGAGGGTGAGGTATCCCTCAAGTATTGTAAGGGTGAGGTATCCCTTGGAAAATAGAGGTTCAAGCTTTTGGGTGAGGTATCCCATATTGTTGAGTGCTCAAGGTTGTAGTAGTTTTTCAAGCACCCATTGAAGCTTGAAGATATAGTGGAAAATCTCAAGTTGTTGCTTGGGGACTGGACGTAGATCACAAGTGGAGTGGTGATTAAACCAGGATAAACGACTGTGTTTGTTTCTCTAAACCCTCCTCTGTTTATCTTTGTGCACTGTTTCATTGTTTTACTTGAATATTGTCTCCTTGGCTATTACGTTTATAAGTAAAAGTGTTTAACTCATCTATTTAATTATCTCTAATCATTCAATAGCTTCAACGAAAATTGATTGTCAAACAATTTGCGAAAGATTTGTGAACTTATTTTTAACTACTCAATTCACCCCCCCTCTTGAGTATTGAGGCCACTTGGTAACATAATCTAAGTCAATTAGTAAATGCATTAAATTTGTGACATGTGATGAAGACATTACTTAATTTTCTACTATACGTCAGCAAATGTCGTAACTTGAAAAGAATACTGACATGTGTAAAACAAATTGTCACATGGACATAAAAGTCTCAATAAATTTTAAAAAAAAAATCTATTACAATCCCTCACCCTCACCTTCTCTAAATTACCAAATAAAAAAATGACAGAACCAAGAAAAAATGGCAGCAAAAACAAAATATTTAAGATATTATTTAAGGATTATAAATGGTACAAGCCAACTTTTAAAAATATGGTACAAAAGCAAAATATTTAGAACAAAATATATAAGAAAGCACAAAATGTCAGAAAATGGCACAAAATATTAGTTTTCCATTCACAAGCCAACGATAAAAATTAAAAAATAAAACTTTGTTTTATTATTTGAAAGTTCTTGTATAGTGATATCTTTTTTAATTTAAACTCAGCATACATTTTAAATAGGGCAAATAATTATGAGTTATTTTATTTTTGTTTTCAATCTCAAACATTTCCTTAACTTTTGATTTCATCATAAACAATTTTTTTTGTCTTAATTGAGAAACTTTTGCATGATTAGTGTAATAATTATTTTATTAGCTTTGAAATCATTTAAAATTGGTCCAAAAATTATGATGTCTTAATTTTGTCATTAATCAAACATTTCCTTATTTGTATAATTGGACTGCAATTATTTGAATATGGAAGGAGTCATAATTTCCTTTTTTGCATTTATACAATCTGAAAATGTTAATTTTGATTCAAAATATTTAAAAGTTAATTCGAAATTAATTATTGATTGACACTCTTCTGCTGTGGCCTTAAATATACACTGTCAGTTTTCATAATTTTTTCATTTTATTGTTGATATTGGTCAAAAGATTCAGCTTGCTTAAACAATGGAAAAAACTAAAAAAGAAATGAAAAAAAAAACAGTATGTGTCTTATTTTTTTATTACTTAAATCCTTTTTTTATTATTGTCATTTGAAGTTCCCTGTTGTAAGTCCTCAAGTTTGGCTTTAGTGGCATCACATGTCACCCCCTTTTATTTTGTTTTGATTTAGTGTTTAGTAATTCTTAGGTTCAAACTTCAAGTTTTAGATTTTTACCATTACAAATTTTATCATTTACTTATGTATAATATTCAATTTACACATTTTATTTAAATTTTATATTGGTCTAATCTTGACCTCATCAGTAGTTGGACCATAATTAGACTGGTATCAAGTCTAAAAAACTATTAAAACATTTATTTCAAATTATATTTTATTTTTTATATTATTTATATAATTTTACTTTTTATATTATTGTGTGAATCGCACGGCGCATATGCTAATCTATAGAAAATGACTTTACTCTCTGCCCAAATATATAAACAATAAACAAGTCGCGGACTATGTACACTTATGTCTTTAGTTTTCGTTTTAATTTCAGTTATAAATGTCCACATGCCATTTTGGGAAAATTTGTATTAGATTATTATTTTTAATAATTTTATAATATTTATATTTAATTTAATAATATTTTATTTTTCAATCTAACGACTGTATAATTATTCAATTTCTACGTGCCATTTTTTTAATAAACGAGAATATTAGTCTTAGACTATACAATAATTATCTCACCATTTTAGGCTTGTTTCTTGGGTTTGGGATTTGGGGTTGTTTATAACGCGATTGTACTTTTGATTGATGTTCCTTGTTGCTCAGCTGTCCACTTGTTAATTTGAATATTAAAATCCGTAATTTTGTTCCTACTATAGATACTTTATATCATGAATTTCATCACCATGCAAGTGCTTGAGTTTAATGGTTTGAGGACGGGGAAATTGGAGATCAACATGTTCTAGAAGGGTTTCCCGAGAAAAAGAAAAGGAAGCACAAGCATTTTCCAATAAGTTTTGGAAGGAACATGTTCTAGATCAAGTTATGGGTTAATAGATCAAAAGCAATTTGATTCACTAAAATAGTATCTAAATATTTATACATATTATTTTGATAAGTATATTTACTTATTTATGAAGTATTAATTTCTCACAAAATTTCTCATAAATATGAATATTAATTATATCTCATAAAAATAAAAAAATTAGTTATAAGAGCCGACAACCTCTTATATTCTGATTTTAAATAATAACATTCAATTCATATTGAACTATAATTCTTATCACTCAAGACGTTCTTATAAATACCCTGTAAGGTTTTAAATGTATGAATCTAATTCCAAACACAACTAACCTTATACATGGTCTAACTTAAGCGTTAAAGTGCCTTTTGCAGGTACCTACTCCTCGCACCATTGTTGTTGCTGTTGTACAACGGAGGCTACATTCCTCTGAACCTCATTCATAACATTAGCGCTATCTATAGGAAATGATAAACTTCTATTCCCATCATCATCATCATGGTTAACATGAAGAGAAAGCAGTCCTCTACCAATTAGAATTGCGCCTCCGCCACGCAAACTAACCATCTCCCAACCACCGTCCAGCGTTCGCTCTAACTCACGAGCCAATTTAGGAACTAGTCATCGCCCAACCGGAACCCAGGCAGGACGAGGTAGAGACTTCTTTTACTGGTGAGAATCTCTCCGCTCCGCCCGTGCTATAACACCCTGGAAAACATGTTAGGCATGTATATGATTACAGAGGTAGCCTAATACTTACTTAACATGTCTGTGTAGTTTTGTAACTTTCTGAGTATATTTAGGCACTTTGTTGTAACACTATGTGTGAAATATAGCTGTTATTTGCTCTAAAAGTGGCTTAAACTACTTAGTTAGTGGGAAAATGTGGAGAGTTTGTTTCCAGGTCACAAATGTGTGAACTATGCTACAGTTAAAGTTTGAGATTAATCAGAGTTAGTTTGATATTTTTAAGTATACTGGTTGTGTGTTTTAATGTTGGTTTGACTAGCAGTTGATATGGAAAAATAGAGAAATGGTGAAACAGGATTTTTAATGAATGTTAGGATTTATTTTGAATCTGTTGAAAGCTGGGAAACAGGATTTTGTGAAATCTGTGTGTTTTTAGCAGACTAAGGTTTTAGTGCTTATTTATGAGAAGCCAAATTTGGCTCCTCTTTATAAGTAGTCTCACGATTGAGGGTGAGAAAAACAGAAAAGAGAAGAGAAAAGAGAAAATGAAACCATGGAAGAGAAAGAAGAAGGAGAAATAGGAGAAGCCAAGAGGCAAGTCAGGATTCAAGAGCTTGGATCTTTCCTTGGCCATCTTCAAGACCTTGAGGCAAGGGGAAACTTGTATAGATTGTTGTATTTCAATTCTTTCATTTTTGGTTCTTAAGGGACTTAACGAAGAAATTGAGGTTTGAGAGTGATTTTTGTGATTCTTGAGTTGAATCTTGATGTGGATAGATTGGTTGAGTTAAAAACTGATTTGTTGATATGTTGAGATGAAGTTTTCATCAATTGGGAGCCTTAATTCACATTTAGGTCAGTTTTGGGGGTTTAGGTTAATGCTGGGGTTTTGATTCACAAAGTGTTGTTTTGAGTGAAATTGAAGTGGTTTAAGAGTTGCTATATGTAGTTGGACCTTGTCAGAGGTTAGAAATCACTTGAAATCGAGTTTTGAGTGATTGGAAGAGGGTCTAGTTCCAATGGAACAGTACCCGTATATGAAGAATTTTGCAGATTCTGAGTTCTGCAGTGGGCGTTGCGGCACAAGGTGTTGAACGTCGCAGCGTGAGTGTGATGTACGTCCAGATTTTGGGACCCAAGAGATAGGCGCCGCGATGTGGTACTTTGAGTATCGCGACATGTTGAAAAACAGGGGTGCACGCCACGGTGTGAGTAGCATTTTCCTGCTAGTACTTGAACCCGAGGCATGGGCGCTGCAGCTTGGCGCAGGGTATGTCGCGGCATGAGTGCTAGAGAGCGACTATGAGTTGTATTTGATGCCATAGAACTTTCTAGTGGCGTAGTTTTCTTCTTTTATGCTTCTTAATGAGTGATGAGACTCTAGTAAGAGTATTTAATGAAGAGTAGATGATTTGAATCATAATAATTTGTAGTGCTAATTATGTGAGATAATTAGTCATGATTATACACATATATTGTGTATTGTGATGAATTGAGGAAATGAGATTCTCTAAGTGTTGGAATCACTCATGTTTGCTCTTTTAAGAGTGATAAGGTACTTTTAGATGTATTTGACGAAGTGTTGTGAAATGAACTTGAAATGCATATAAATCAATTGTGAAACTAGTTATGAGAAGTAATTAATAATTATTTTGCATGAGAGGTTTGTGGAGCATACTGAGGTAGGTATATCCTCTCTCTATGTTATTATTGAATCATAATGTTTTGAAATGCTAATTATGAGAGTTTAATTAGTAATGATGATATACTTGATTGTATGTGTTGCCTTATTGAAAAGTATGAGCCCCGTAGATGTGGGTGTTCTATATTTGGTAAAGTGGATTGTATCCTTCTTAATATAGTGTTAAAACTGATGGATTTCCTTGTTCATTATCAATAACTGTGTAGTTGATGAACTTTACTACCCGAGGGGGAATAGATTTCCTCTGTGATAATGATGTTTGCTGGATGGACTTCCAGTACTTGTTCAAGGTTATGGTTGTGATTTCCATTACTTTGTTCAAGTTTCATGCATTCATGACATTACGATGGAATTGGAGGTTCCTGGATATGGTATCATACATTATTCATTTTCATACTTAGGATATTGCATAGACATAAACACTAGATATAATTTGGTATAGCATGACGATTGTATGGGCAGTGACTATCATAATACTTTCATGCATTGCAATTGTATGAGCGATTGTGTGTCTCTGAGATGGAGATGTGGTTTGCTTCTGTGATGAAGTGTTATTTTGATAATTGTTAACATTATCTGAATGAGTATATATATGTTTATGTATAAGTTGGTATTGGAATACTTCTACTGAGATGTGATTTCTCACCCCGATTGTATTGTCATGTAAATCCAGGTACTAGTTCTTTGAAATGGAAGAAGAAGGTGCATGAGGTTTAGCATAGTGTAGGTGCTGTTGTGAACTAAGTTTGTATATATTTTATATTTGCTTAGTTGTTTTGAGTTATGTATAACAGTATGTCCTACTGAGGTTGTGATGTATATATGTAATTATTCATTCGTGGCTTATATTTTCTATATAATGTTGATATGTTATATTGGAAATTGCATAGCTGTTGTAAGTACCATGCTTGAATCCAATCACTGTGGTATACTTTGGTTATATTATGGTTATTAAATTCGAGATGTTACACGTGCGAATTCCAGTGAGATAGCATCTCAGTCAAAGAGCACCTTCTGGAGATGTCGGACAGTGGGTGTCAGCGCTGCAATGCCTTAGAGCCCGTGTGGAGAATGAAGAAGTTCGGCCCTGCTATGCTGAAATTGGTCTCCTAGAGTTATCCAGGGCAGAACTCATCTCTTTGGTTAAACTTTAGGATGAATGGATCCACAACCTGGAAAGAGCAACTAATTAGGAGATGGAAGGCAAGAACCGATCTCCGAGAAGGAATTAAGAAAATCAAAGGGACAGAACCCATGATGAAGTTCGTCTCCCAAAAAATTCTAGGATTGTAGAACCTGCTTGGAGCGCTAAAATCCTTACTCAAAGAAGACAAGAGCAGAACCACGGAGTAAGGAGCTTGGTTTCACAAAAACAACCATTCTTTGACATGTTGATGGCCTATGAGATCCCTAGGCGCTTCAAATATCCCACAAATATTGATGCCTATGACAGGACTACAAGTCCTCAGAAGTACTTGGACACATATGTTTCAACTCTCTTATTTGCTGGAGAAGATGACTCACTCATGTGTCGCGATTTCCCTTTGTTTCTAAAAAAAGTCGCCTTGAGATGGTTCACTACCTTAACTCCTAAGTCCATCGTTAACTGGGAGGGCTTTTCATCATGATTTTTGCTGCACTTCACCACCAGTAAGGTGCAGCCAAAATCTATCTTATGTCTTTCTCAGATTAAACAAGGAAAGGAGGAGTCTCTCCGAGACTTTATATCCCGGTTTAACAAAGAAATAGTCAACATTAAAGACCGGGATAACAGGCTCGGATTGCACTACTGGAGGGAAGGACTTCATCTTGAGCCATTTTCTTTCTTTCTTGCCAAGAAAGAGCCCAAGACTAAGGACGAGTTCCATGCTCGTGCTGACAAGTACATCAACACTGAAGACGTTTTTCGAGCTAGGAAGCATCTTGAGAAAAGAGAATATGCTAAACCTAAGTATGGACAACCAAACAAATAGGGCCAGAGCTCGAAACCATCTTTCAAGGGCAAGTACAAAATCTACACTCCCCTTGATGCACCTCAGGCCTAGATCTACTAAGAGGTCATCACCACCGGGTTTAGAGATATGCAAAGAGCTTTCCCTTTGAAGAAACATGTGTAGAGGGACAAATTCAAGCACTGTGCATGGCATGACGGTCATGGTCATAACACAGAGGATTGCATCAACTTCCAAGATGCCATCGAGTCTCTGATCCGAGATGGTTGCTTGGGTTGTGTTGAATTAATTTTTGGCAAGTGCACCGAATCGCTACAAGTAATATAATAGTGAAAAAGTATCGTCTCCACATGAATTGTAATCAATTATCAACACAAGGAAAGTTGTTTCTACTTGAACTGGAAATATGAATTTGTAACTTTGAAATGTATTGATTTTAAACAAGTAAATAGAAATGTAATAAAAACAGAACAATTAATAAATTAAAGAATAATTTTGAATTTGTAAGAAGGAGAAAATTTATCGAGAAAGGTGGCTAGAGTTCGAATCCCATTGTTTACTCTCTTATGCCACTGGTTAACTCTCAAAACTAGTAATAATCATGCATTTGAAGTTCCATCAACAAAATTAGACAAAAATCAATCCATTGATTCAAAGCCCCTTTAACCCAAATCACAACTCCTAATTCATTAGGTAATCGATGATTCAAATTAAGCATTAATGATAGTGATTTCACAGAACACATAATTATCATAATCATGACAACCCAACTCAATTTCAACATTAAAACTAATCTTCCAATTAGAAGAAATGCCCATATTCAAACCAATAGTGATCAAGTATTAATTAGCATTAAGTAAGGAGTAGGGTGCTCAAACACATGAAATTAGTTTATAAAAAGAGTACAAACTAGATCACATAAGAGTATCTATAATATTCATCTAACCCTAACCTAAAAGGATTTAGCTACTCATGATGAAAGAAGAAAAGATGAGAAAGATCAAACAAATGGAGGAAGAAGAAGCCATAGCCAAGCTTGAACAATCAATGGAAATGGAAGAGGATGAAAACTCCACGCTCTGGATAAGACTTCGAACTACAAATCAGAAAAATGAATCAAAAGCCCCCTTCAGAAACGTTTTTTCAGCTATTTAAAATTGGTTGCATAACGGCCATCGCCTCGCGATGGCCCGTGAACAAGGTTCAGCCCACTACAGTCTGGAAATCCCTTCCATTAGTCATATTGGCTCGCGATGAATGCTCCTCGCGAGGTGATGGAACGCATGAAATTCGCCTCGCGATGGATGATCCTCGTCAGGCGATGGTACGCTTGAAAAACATCTCTTCTTTGTTCTAAATTCAATTCAAACGTGTTTCAATCAAAATTTTTAATCCCATTAGCCATTGAACATAAATAAAAAAAAAACTAAAAACTCTTAAACAAATAAAACTTATCTAATTTCTATCTAAATTCTTTGATTCTAACACTGATTTAATAACAAAAACTTACTTATGTTAAAGATTCAACAAGTTGCTATTGATTACGCTTAAAGAATAACGCGATAATTGTAGCATAACTTTGGGATATTAATTTCATAGAGAGACAAATTAAAAGAATAACTAAGGAAATAAATAAACTAAAGAAACTATTAAATGATTAAAAATAAATAAATATTAATTTAAATACAAAATTAATTAAAATAAAGTAAAGCAAATTGAGTTTTATACCGGATGAAAGATAATTAAGGTCGAGAATCAACCGAAATTAATTTTAACATTAATTATATCAAATTATTATACCAAATAATTTAACTCATGAACATCTAGCAACAAACATATGATTACAACAAATATATCAATAAAGTATTAAAAATAATAATTAAGTGTGTGATAAACTTTTTTCTAATTAATAATAAATTATCAAATCATCAAATGTATTTTTAATAAGAAATCACAATTGATATCTAATAATTAACACTAAAATTTAGATAACATAAATAAATTATAAAATATGATAAAAATAAAATTAAACTCATCTTAAAATTTATTCATATAATCTAATAAAAATAAAATTAATAAATATTAA
This sequence comes from Ormosia semicastrata, assembly GCA_029884595.1. NCBI lineage: Eukaryota > Viridiplantae > Streptophyta > Magnoliopsida > Fabales > Fabaceae > Ormosia > Ormosia semicastrata. Next base: position 2,316,975 of record JAQQTO010000040.1, read on the forward strand.
ATTTTAAAATTAAATAAAAATAATTCAATATAATAATACCAAAATAATTAAGATTTTATCATCTTTTAATACAAAAATTTAACAAAATATAATAAGATTAAAACTTAATAAAACTTTCTCACTAAAATTTTTTATTGCACAAAAATTATTTGCACTGTGCTGCGTTTCTGCATCATGTCCTTTTTTCTCTATTGCTCTCTCGAACAACGTGCTGACTTGCTGCATGTACTTTCTTCTTTCAATTCTCAATTCTTCATTCTTTCACTCTGTCAGCAGCTTGACTTCCTCTTTTTCTCCTTTTTAATTTGCTATCCCACGACGCAGCATGTCTCTTGTTTCCTTTTTTTATTTGCTTTTGCACGGCACTGTGCCCACGTCTTCCAGCAGCACTCTGTTTCTTTTTATTTTGTGCATGGCGCTCAGGGCACCCACAATCTCCTCTTTATCTTCTATTTTATAACCTTCTTTCTATCGCCTCAGCTGATTCAATTGCACTTGGATTATTTTCTTCTATTGGGCACAACCAACAACAGCTTTTAGAATCAATTTTTATTTTTTTTAATAAATTTATTTATTTACACTGCCTCCTCTGTTATTTGGGCTTTAATTAAGTCATCTTTTAAATTTGATTGAAATTTGACTTACTCTTTATAAATTCTAAAATTAAACATAAAAATCTATTTAAGAACATTTAGAAGTAAATATAAACTTAATTTAAAAATATACATTAATTTTAATAATTTTATTTATATTTTAATATTGTAGTCCAATAATAAAATATTTAGAGAGTACTTTCATACACTTATTGCACTTTCATCTTGTTTATTGCTAGTCCCTAGTAATTTTTATACAAAAGAGATTAAAGAGTTTAAGAAAATGATGAAATAGCTCATCAATTCATATTTTCTAGATTCACATATCAAAACAATATTAAGAATTCAATAATCATATCACAAGTAATCTGCCTATAGCAATCCACAGAGTGTGTGTATTCCAAACTATATCCATTTAACCAGAAACCCTGACACGTGCAACATCAAGAACTTCTCAAACAAAAAGTTCAACTTCATAACTCACGGGTAAAAAAGTGTTTTGTGTGAAGATTCTCTCTATGGAGTTGATAATAGATGTACACACACTCTCATGAAAAATTAGGTAATTATGTACAAATAATAAGCAAACATTGATCTTATGATATGAACACTAATAAATGAGACTTCCATCACTCTTTCAAAGCTTACTTAAGATCAAAACGATCAATACAAAATGTCATAACATGGCATGAGTTTGGGGTTATTTGAAAAAAAAATGAAAAGGATTCAAAAAGACTTCCAAGTACATACAAAGGAAATCTTATTAAATATTTCAATAGACCACACTTCTCATTTGATGTAATTTTCAACTTTTCAAATCATCGAATAATAATGCTTGTCTTTCTTCTTCCTCTTCTCTCTTTTTTTTCTTTTTTTTTTTGAACTATTTGATGAACAAACATTATTGCCATTTCTTCCCAACTTTGACTTTTTAAAAAAAATTAAACTCAAATGAAAGAAAATGCAAATTCTACACTTAGCATACACTTGGAAGTAAAAAAGGGTAGAAAAATCAGTATATAGATTATACTCTAATGTGGAGAGGCATGGATGATGTGGGCATATGAAAAGAAAAGGCTATATGTGTTTATTGACTCAAAGTTGGCTACTAGGGGTCTATAATGGAAAGAATTAGCTTGAAAGGCTCAAATGTTAATCCTAAGTTGACCTTCATCATATCCCAATTATATCCACCATCTAACCACAAACCATATGATGATGTTCTCAAAAGAAGTGCCTAATTCAATAGATCAATGAATGCTCATCATAATTTACTGCATTTATAGGCTCTCAATTCTCTCCAAAACTCACATGAATACTTAAGCAAAAGAATTCTCTAGCTTATGCATCTTCCCGAAGATGATTATGAATAAGAATGAGTATACATGTGATAAAGAGTGTGATGCAAATTAAAAAAAAAATTACACATGAAAATATGTCACAGAATTCTAACAAACATTTTAAATACTGAATTTGCACTACCAATACAACACCCCCCAACTTAAATGAAACATTATCCTCAATGTTTAAAATTAAATTCAGATTTAAAAAAAAATCACCAATATGCATGAAAGAAATGATTGGGACAACAATAAACAAAGTAATGGGAAAGAGTTACATACTTGAAATGCTTAGCGATTAAAAAGAGAAGACGAGAAAAGGACAACTGTACCTTGACAATGGTTAGCAATGATAAAAATAACAAAAACAAAAAATAAAGTAAAATGAAATAAACCAGCATGCAAACTATTCTTTTTGTCGAGTTTTGATTTTTTTTAAATTGTTTTATTAATTGACACTATTTACATCTTCATACAAAGGCTTCAAAATTTGGGAGACACTTAAGCTAACTCAATAAAAACACAAATGAAATATTAAAAAATTACCTCAGCTTTAGTAGTCAGGATCGTCTACCAAAGTCTTTTTTACATCTAGATCCTTTAACTCAAGGTACGACTTCAATTGCTGACCATTTACCTTCCTCCAAATAAATTTTATGAGAACAAACTAGGGGATGAACACCTTTTATTTCAGTAATGCTCCAACCTTTCTTAGGCAACTCCTCAAACTTTGGTTTCTATTTTCGAGTGCCATGATCCTGATTTCTATAAAAAAAAATAGCACTAATATCAATAACATTAGCTGGATTATTGATAGAATCAAACATAGAATTAATAAGAAAATACGTAACGGGATCAAAATCATAGGCTGTAGAAATTTCCTAATCCATGATTGAGTCAATCATGTATATCTGGTGACCCTTGTCATCATCTTCTGGTTATTTTGAAGTATGAAAGATATTCACCTCGACAGTCATATTTCCAAAAGATAGCTTTATAAGCTCATTCTTGCAATTAATAAGAGCATTAGCAATGGCAAGGAAAGGCCTACCTAAAATCAAAGGAATTTTTGAAGTAGTATTAGTAGCAGAGCTAGTGTCGAGGATTAAGAAATCAATAGGATAATAAAATTTATCAATTTGAATTAGAACATCCTCTTCCACACCCTGGGGTACTTTGACTAAACGGTCAGCCAATTGCAATACCACAGTTGTTGGCTTGATTTCTCCCAACCCCAACTGCAAATAAATAAAATATGACATTAGATATACGCTTGCTCCTAAATCTAGCAAAGCTTGCCCAAACTCATGATTTCCCATGCTATATGCAATGGTTGGATAATCAGGATCTTTGTACTTAGGAGGAATCTACTGCTCAATTAAAGCACTAACTTGTTCTATCAGGAATGTTGTCTTCTTCACATAGTGCTTCCTTTTAACTGTACACAAATCCTTGAGAATTTTTGCGTAAGTAGGAACTTGTTTAATCACATGCAAAAGAGGAAGATTGATTTTACCTGCCTTAGATTCTCAAGGATTTCATTATTAGGATCTAGAATTCGCTTGCTTGATTTTAAAGCTTGAGGAATTGGTACCTTAACAGGATTCTTTCTTACCTCAAGTTCTTTGGGCAACTCAACATCACCACTATCTTGATTCTTTTCCACATCCTCTGATTTGTTCGTTGTTGGGATGTGTAATAACTTACCACTTTGTGTCACAATGACATTCACATCCTTGAAATTTGCTTGCACCATGTGTTGACCATGGGGTGCAGACTGAGCTTGAGAAGGGAACTTACCCCGCTCATTCACACTCAAGGAGTTCATCAATTTGAACACTTGGTTCTTTATCTCCTTATTTTCTTTAATAACTTGAGTAATCAAAGATCAAACTTTTGATTAGTCTTACCATGTGCCTCAATAAAAGGATGCAAAGTGTCTTCTAAAGGACTCCTAGAAAGTGAAGGTGCATGATATGGTGCAGGATATCATTTAGGGGGTTGTGCAGGTAGCTGATTTTTAGACTTCTAGCTGAAATTGGGGTGACTGCGCCACCACAGATTATATGTATTAGAAAAAGGTGTAAAAGGCTTCATGTATATACTTAAGGCATTAAATTGTTCATCGTACATCCTTCTCATCTTAGCAAATGTGGGATACTGTTGAGTGAGGTAATCTACCCTGTCACACACAAAACATGGTTTAAAAGACTCTGCATGATTAGCCACATGTGTTGCTTTAACACTTCTAGCTCCCTAGTGAGCATCTCAACCTTAGTTTTTAGGTTATCCTCTTCTCTAAGATGGTAGATTCCACCTCTATTTGGGTTTCCTACAGGTCGTGACCTATTTGTGCCCTCAGTAGCACTAGGTCTAGTCCAAGTATGAGCTTTTTCATCAAGCTCATTAAGGTATTCTATGGCCTCATCAGGATCTTTATGTAGGAACTGACCATTACACATCATCTCCACAAATTGGCACTCTCTAGGTGTAAGTCCCTTATAAAAATAGCTCACAAAGCTCTAATTCTCATACCCATGGTGAGGACACATACTCAACAACTCCTTAAACTTCTCCCAAGATTGATACAGAGTCTCACTGTCCTTTTGTGCAAAGGTGGAGATTTTCCTTTTTAAAGTGTTGGTCTTATGTTGAGGAAATTGTTTATTGAAGAATGTCTGAGTCATCTCATTCCATGACCCAATAGATCGTGGACTCAGCGAGTATAGTCAACTCTTAGCTCTATCCTTCAATAAGAAAGGAAGAACTTTAGTTTCACAATGTCATCAGTTGCATTTTGACTATGAAAAATCGCAACTACTTCCTCAAATTCCCTAGTGTGCAAATATGGATTTTTATTTTCCAAGCCATAAAAAGTAAAGAGTAACTTTATTATCTCTGTTTTAAAATCCAGTTGAGGAATATTAGCTGGAAACATGATGCATAATGTTGTGGCTATGCGTGTAGGGTGGAGGTAATCCTGAAGGGTCCTAGTGGGTTGATCTCCGTGTTCACTCATTTTCTCATAATTAGAAGTATCAAATAAATGAATAAAAAAATTAGACGTTGACTCTAACAAAGGTCTACAAGCAAAATTGACCTAAGGCATCTTTATACCTGTTCATGCAAGGTAGAGAAAAATGCAACACTAAAAGTTAGTAATAATAAAAAACTACAAAAAGAAAAGAAAAGAAAAGAAAATAAAGATGCATCAAGATAAAAGAAGGGAATGAACTTACCGCCTTTACAATTTGCTGAAAAGAAAAATTGTCTAGCAATTTTTCTACCATCTCCCTGATAATGACGCCAAAATTTGATTACACCCAAAGAATAACGCGATAATTGTAACATAATTTTGGGGGGTCGATTCCACAGAGAGACAAATTAAAAGAATAACTAAAGAAACAAAGAAACAAAAGAAAAATATCAAATGATTAAAAATAAATAAATATTAATTTAAATACAAAATTAAGTAAAACAAAGTAAAGTAAATTGAGTTTTATACCAGATGTAAGATGACTAAGGTTTAGAATCCACCAAGATTAATTTCAACATTAATTATGTCAAATTATTGTACCCAAATAATTTAACTCATGAATATCTAGCGGCAAGCATGTAATCATGAAAAATATATCAATAAAGCACAAAAAATAATGTTAGCTATGACAACCATTACCCAAGAGGGAGGTGAATTGGGTGATGACTAGTTTTAATGAAACTTTGACAAATTATGCATTTTGAATTATTCAATTAATAAATGCAGCGGAATATGCACAATAAAGGTATAACTATTATAGATTACTCAACTACAACTTGAGGTATATGGTAAATCAAGCAAATAAGCTAAATATCAAGTTCAACTCAAGTATATATAATTAAAGCGCAAATGTAAAGAAGATAGAGTTAAGAGAAGCAAACACAAGGTTTATCTTGGTTCAGCCACCAATCCACTTGTGACCTACATCCAGTCCTCAACAACCGCTAGAGATTTTCCACCATATCTTCAAGTTTCAATAGGTGCTTGACAACCTTTATAATTGAGAGCACTCAACACACCTTGGGATATCTCACCGTTGTGCTTGACCCTCAAACAGGGATACCTCATCCTTTACAACTTTTAAGGGATGCCTCACCCTCAAGGGATACCTCACCCTTTACCAATTTTGAGAGATGTCTCACTCTCTAAGGGATACCTCACCCTTTACTCAAGAGGGATACCTCATCCTCTCAAAACAAAGATTAAGATGAAGAGAAAGAATATAAACTCTCACAAGAGTAGATATACAACTTGAAGAACAAAGTATAGATGATAGAACACTCTCTCAAGAGTGGATAATACAAATTGAAACATTATGAGTATAAAGGATTCACACTTTAAAGCTCAAAATATGATTTTGATGTTTCAAGAATCAAGTATAGTATTCTTGTGTTTCTTGAGTTGTAAATACTTCAAATATCACTTATATATAGAGCCCAAATGATAAAATAGCCGTTGGTAGTGCTTAGAAATGATTTTTTATGAAAACTAGCCATTTATAGCCGTTAGAAACATTTCTGGGCACTTGGTAATCGATTACAAGCTTAGTATAATCGATTACAAGCTTTCTAGGCACTTTGTAATCGATTACATACTTCCTGTAATCGATTACACGGCTTCTGTCAACGTTGTAATCGATTACATAACTTGTGTAATCGATTACAGCATTTCTAGTTTTGAAAACTAACTTTAAAAGGTCATAATTTCTTCATTTCTTATCTGATTAAAGCGAATGACCACTCATTGGAAAGATCTTTGAGTCTATTATTTGAAAGAAGTTTTAGAACAAAACTCAAAGTATTTTGAAAGATATGATCAAATTAGTAACTAAAGGTCAATTTTGCAAAACTCAAACTTAACTATTTTTGAAAACTAACTTTAAATGGTCATAACTTCTTCATTTCTTATCCGTTTAAAACAAATACCACTCATAGGAAAGATATTTGAGTCTATTTTCATATGAAAGAAGTTTTAGAACAAAACTCAAAGTATTTTAAAAGATATGATTAAATTAGTAACTAAAGGTCAGTTTTACAAAACTCAAACTTGACTAATTTTCACAAATTTGAAATACCACCAAGGCTAGCTTTCCAAAAACATTTTGTTGGGCATTTCAGCATTTTAGAAATACTTGTAAAGATATTTAAAACTCATTTGAGATTAGTGTGATTCTTTTTTACTTTTACACAAGATCTAAGTCCTATAAGCTATTCTTGAAGAACCTTGGGACTTGATCTTTTGCTACCATCAAATCTTGATGTAATCCAAGCTTCCAAAGAAAATCTTCTCTTCAAAACTTGCAAATATCGGCAGGTATGGGATGTATATGCAGATACCCCGGCAACGGCGCCAAAAACTTGATGCGAATATCGGTAAGTGCACCAAATCGACAAAAGTAATAAAAAGTGAGTAGAGTATCGTCCCATGAGGATTAAGTTATTAATTACTAAATTAACTGAAAATAACACTATTTAAGCTAACAAAAAGAGAGTTAGTAAAAATTAAATTAAAAATAAAAATAAAAATCAGCAAACAATAAATCAAAGGGGTGAAAAACAATAATGTTAAAGCGTTAGGGTTCAGATTTCACTTGAACTCTTTAGATGCACACTCAAATATTGGTTTAACTACGTTCTATTTCAATGATTTATGATCAATTCCCAAAATTAATTAATACACAATCCCTTGATATATTAATCCTCTTACGCTGATTGAAATTAACTAATCCATTAGTCTAACTCCAATTAGAAAGGCATTATCAAGAACGAGGGAATTAAAAGAAAGACCACATAACCCACAACGTCTATTCCTAGCGATTGCAGAAGTTATGGTGTTTATCACAAGTTCTAAGTTCATGCAAATTTTCCCAAATCATACATAAACCCAAAAGATCATTCCCAAATTGGCCAGATTTAGAAAAGCATTAAGAATAGAGACAAACACGTAAATCATGAAATAGAAACATAAATTAAACCCATAAAAGAAAGTTACATCATCCAAGAACAAGATCCATCATCCCCTTAACAATGGGAAATTAGTTACACATGGAAAAAGAAGAACACAAAGGGAAGAATATGACAAACTCATTGTAGAAAGGTGGAAAGGTTGAAGAAAATCCCTAATCTTCAATCCTAATTGTGCCCACACCACATTAGGGTTTGTGCCTCTTGACGACTACTGTCTTCTCTCTAAGTGTCTAAGAGTATGTAAAAAGAATAGTGTGAAAAGATGTGTTCAATTTGGCGAAACTTTCTTTTTTATAAAAATTTCACGCTGCTGTTACGCGTCCAGTGCTCAGGCGCTCATTTTTCAGCGCTTAGGCGCTCAGTCACTCAAGTAACGATGTAGTATTCGCAACCAGCGCTCAAGCGCCCACCGCCAGCACTCAAGCGCTCGACTAGCGCTCAGGCGGTGGGATTCTAGCGCTCAGGCGCTCAACTTCATCATTCAAGTGTCCAGTTTTTCCATATGCAAATACCTAACAAAACACATAAAATCACATAATTAAAATATAATTTAGAATAACTAAAAATAAAAGAAATTTGAGAACAAACTCAATCAAAAAGATTAAAAGAGGATGAAAACCCAAGATTTTGAACCGTAAAAATATGAATTTTTGCGGGTTCATCACTCCCCCAAACTTAAGCTTTTGCTTGTCCTCAAGTAAAAGAAAATCAAAATAAAACAAAACTAAAACTCAAAGCAGACTCAAACATGGCAACACCGGGTATCAAAAATCATTCATATCCTCAAAAACTACTTCACAATCTAATTTCAAATTGTCACACATGAACAATCCAATTATCACATCGTCTCTCACATGCAACTCTTATGCACAAATGACTTCCCAAAAACATGAATGAAAGACTCAATCTCCTCAAAGAGTACAAGCCCAAATAAGTTTATAAAATTGCAAATGCACATCAAATCCACACCCATAGGGTTGTTTTTCATCTCTCTCTCCACTAATGTAAACAACACACAATCAAATATCAAAAGGGTCTTTAAAAGCTTGTAACGTAAGGCCAAGGGTATGAGTTAAGAAAGAAGTGGTAGGATAATGAAAACAAAAGTTGAGATACAAAATCATGTAAATTTCACAATTCAAGTCTCAAAATACAAGACAAGTGCAAAACGGAGCATAAAAACAACACAACATCCACTTTTTTTTTTCTTTTTCAATAATTTTCACCCAGACTTATTTCTTTGTAATACTTTGGGTGAACTTTCTTGTTTTTTTTTTCTTTTCTCTTTTTTTTCTTTTTTCTTTAAAATTTTTTAGCTCCATAAAACTTCATGCACCAAAATAATGAAGACTTGAATAATGAAATAATACAAAATATGCACTCAACAGAGGTTATGTAAGAAAGAATTTTTTTTTTCATATGGGTATGGAAAAAGGAAAATGTGGGTAAAGAAAAGAAATAGAGGCCAAACAATAACAAGGCTGCAAAAGGGACCTAAGGATAAACTGTGTTTACAGGTTGGCTTGAAAGGCTCAAACGGTCCAAAGAAGGCCCTTATCATTTCCTTAATCATGCACTGCCTAGGATTTCGCCTCAAGAGAGAATCAAATAACTTTTAGATACAAATCATTCACACACATGCAATCCCATAAACTTTCTCTAAGCTTGACATGCAATTAAAATCCAAAGTCTATCAATCATAAAGATGGGAAGAACATCCATACATAATTGAAACAATAGAGATAAATGTAACTCATAAATTCTCATGTGCTATCCCCAAGAAATCAAATCAATCCACAATTCAAACAATCATTGGATATTCAATTCAACACACTGGCATGCATAAAATGATTCAAAACACAATAGGGATGATGATGACAAAATAAAAATAAAAAGAACAAATAACAAAATGAGTAAATGCAAGAAAGGAAAAGAAAAACTCTTTTTGGCGGCCGACAAGTATATACATCCCCCTACAAAGGCTCCGAACGCAGGGAGGCACCTAAGCCGACTCAACATTAGCAAACTTCAAGACAAAGAGAAATGTTAATCAATAAAATAAGAAAATAACAAAATAAAAATAAAAATAAAAGAGAAAAAGAGAGAAAATTTGGGTTGCCTCCCAAAAAGCGCTTGTTTAACGTCATTAGCTTGACGTTACCTTTTATTCATCAAGGTGGCTTGAAGTAAGAGAAGTAAGATGACATTTTTCTCTTATCAGCTTGTTGCCTCCATACTCTGTCACTGCCTCTGGAATCAATCTGCAATAAATCAGTGGAAGCTGGAGGATCTTTTTCAAGTACAGCACTTTTAGAAAGAGGAGGTTCATTCTCCTTTTCATCAACCATCTTGGGAGAAGAAAAATCAACATTGACTGATGATGAAGGACTCTTATTAGCCAAATCATGTAGAGGCTTGTCTTGAATGCATTTGATAGGGGCATAGAGATCTGATGTCAATGCAAATTTATCAAAAACATTAATAGTCACCTGATCACCATCCACCCTCAAAATAAGCTCTCCTCTAGGCACATCAATCAACGCTCCTGAAGTAGCCAAAAACGGTCTTCCAAGAATCAGAGGAATATCAACATCCTCATCCATATCCAAAATCACAAAATCAGCTGGGAAAATGAATTTGTCAACCTTCACTAGCAAATCTTCCACTATACCATATGGGTGCTTAATTGATCTATCAACTAGTTGAAGAGACATTGTAGTTGGTCTCACTTTATCAATCCCAAGCTTGTGAAGAATTGACAATGGCATTAAATTGATGCTAGCCCCTAAGTCACATAGAGCTTTCTCAATAGTCAACTCACCAATAGTGCACGGAATAGTGAAATTACCTGGATCTTTCAATTTAGGAGGTAGTTTCCTCTGAATTATAGCACTACACTCCTCAGAAAGTGCCACAGTCTCATATTCTTTTAGCTTCCTCTTCTTTAACAGCAAATCTTTCATGAACCTTGCATAAGAGGGCATCTGCTCAAGTGCCTCAGCAAAAGGAATGTTAATCTGCAACTTTTTGAAGACTTCTAAGAACTTGAAAAACTGCTTTTCTTGAATCTCCTTCCTGAATCTTTGAGGATAAGGAAGTTTAGCATAAAGTGAAGAATTAACTATTTTCGTCTCACATTCCTTCTTCTTCCTCTGCCACTTTGGTTGCTCCTCTTTAGCTTCTTCATTACAGCACTCTTGAGATGGGACATCTGCAATGGAAACATCAATTTCCTTAACTGGTCCATCCAAAGTCTTGCCGCTTCTCAGTGTAATTGCATGACATTGTTCCTTTGGATTGACAACAGTATTACTCGGGAAGGTGCCTGGAGCTCTCTCTTGAAACTGTTTTACTATCTGCCCCACTTGATTCTCTAAACTTCTAATTGCCGCCTCATGATTCTTAAAATTGGCCCTCGACTCTTCCATAAAAGTTGAAGTCATGTTGCATAAAAACAGAGGTTTGCAAAGAGAGTTTCTCCACTTTGTAATCTCAAGGGAGATTTCTTCTCAGTTGAGGATTCAATGGCACTTTGTTTGATTGCTCCAAGAAAAATTGGGATGATTCCTCCACCCTGGATTATATGTATTTGAAAATGGAACACCCGAGGTCCTGGAAGGATTACCCATATAATTTACCTGCTCTTGAGAACTAAAACCAGAATTGCTTACCTCACATCCACCATTAGCATGATTACCTCCACAGAAGTCACAAATTAACCTTTGATGGTTCACAGAATTTACCTGCATACTCTCCACTTGCTTAGTTAGGTTAGCCAACTACTGAGAAATACTTTTGTTTTGAGCAAGGAAGGCATCGAAAGTACCAAGCTCCATTACTCCTTGTCTGACTAATGCTCTCCCACTAGGCAACTGATATTCATTAGTGACCATAACCTCAAATAATTCCTGAGCCTCTTTAGGAGTCTTAGTGTTTAAAGACCCACCTGCAGATGCATCCACCATAAGTCTTGTGGAATGATTTAAACAATATAAAATATTTGTACCTGTTGCCAAACCTCAAATGCATGGTGAGGACATCTCCTTAATAGCTCCTTGAATCTCTCCCATGCTTCATAGAGAGATTCTCCCTGATTCTGAGTAAAGCAAGCAATCACACTCCTTATCTTCACAAACATTGATGAAGGAAAGTATCGAGTCAAAAATTTGCTAACCAAATCCTCCCAAGTAGAGATGCTCCCTTGTGGCTGGGCTTGTAGCCAGCTCTTTGCTTTATCTCTGAGCAAAAATGGGAACAGTTGTAATCTAATGGCATCATCAGTAACGCCATTATACTTAAAAGTATCACAAAGCTGCAAGAAATTTGCAATATGCAAGTTTAGATCTTCTGCATAGCCTCCCCCAAACTGATTCTGCTGCACCAGCTGTAGAAGTACTGATTTAATCTCAAAATTATTGGATTGAATAGCAGGACGCACAATACTAGTAGAAATATTCTCAGCAGATGGGGTAGCATAGTCAGCCAATGTAAGTCTTCGCTCTGCAATTACAACTCTTTCTGTCATCTTTTCCTCTACTTCTTCAAGCTTCTTCCTTTTCTCTAGCTTAGCACTACATTTGTTTGCTCTAGTTGTTTCTCTCTATCTCGGATCAAAAAATAATTCTTCGATTCTAGAGAACCTTGCATAAACAACCAAACAAGCAAACTAAAGGTGAAGTAAAGAAGGAAATTAAAAATAAATAAAAATAAATGACTAATAAAAATAAATCAAGAAAACAAAGAAACAAATTAAAAGGAAAATTAAATGAAAAAAATGAAATTAAATAAGAAAAATAATTATCTATAAATAAAAGAAAAATTAAAATTAAACAATTAAAAAAAAAATTAAACAAAAAAAAAAATGCTTAAATTAGTGTCTTTTCAACTATTATTTAATATTAATAACAATAATCTCGGCAACGGCGCCAAAAACTTGATGTGAATATCGACAAGTGCACCGAATCGACAAAAGTAATAAAAAGTGAGTAGAGTATCGTCCCACGAGGATTAAGTTATTAATTACTAAATTAACTGAAAATAACACTATTTAAGCTAACAAAAAGAGAGTTGGTAAAAATTAAATTAAAAAGAAAAATAAAAATCAGCAAACAATAAATCAAAGGGGTGAAAAACAATAATGTTAAAGCGTTAGGGTTTAGATTTCACTTGAACTCTTTAGATGCACACTCAAATATTGGTTTAACTACGTTCTATTTCAATGATTTATGGTCAATTCCCAAAATTAATTAATACTCAATCCCTTGGTATATTAATCCTCTTACGCTGATTGAAATTAACTAATCCCTTAGTCTAACTCTAATTAGAAAGGCATTATCAAGAACGAGAGAATTAAAAGAAAGACCACATAACCCACAACGTCTATTCCTAGCGATTACAGAAGTTATGGTGTTTATCACAAGTTCTAAGTTCATGCAATTTTTTTCAAATCATACATAAACCCAAAAGATCATTCCCAAATTGGCCAGATTTAGAAAAGCATTAAGAATAGAGACAAACACGTAAATCATTAAATAGAAACATAAATTAAACCCATAAAAGAAAGTTACATCATCCAAGAACAAGATCCATCATCCCCTAACAATGAGAAATTAGTTACACATGGAAAAAGAAGAACACAAAGGGAAGAATATGACAAACTCCATTGTAGAAAGGTGGAAAGGTTGAAGAAAATCCCTAATTTTCAATCCTAATTGTGCCCACACCACATTAGGGTTTGTGCCTCTTGACGACTACTGCCTTCTCTCCAAGTGTCTAAGAGTATGTAAAAAGAATAGTGTGAACAGATGTGTTCAATTTGGCAAAACTTTCTTTTTTATAAAAATTTCACGTCATTGCTACGCATTACGCGTCCGGTGCTCGGCGCTCATTCGCACTCAGCGCTCATCACTCAAGTAACGATGTAGTATTCGCAACCAGCGCTCAAGCGCCCACCGCCAGCACTCAAGCGCTCGACTAGCGCTCAGGCGGTGGGATTCTAGCGCTTAGGCGCTTAACGAGTTCCTGACTTGATTTTTCAGCTTTTCTTCATCATTCAAGTGTCCAGTTTTTCCATATGCAAATATCTAACAAAAACACATAAAATCACATAATTAAAATATAATTTAGAATAACTAAAAATAAAAGAAATTTGAGAACAAACTCAATCAAAAAGATTAAAAGAGGATGAAAACCCAAGATTTTGAACCGTAAAAATATGAATTTTTGCAGGTTCATCAAACACCTTTTTATTCTCATCATTTTTAAGTTGAACATAGTTGTGATCTTTTTACTTTCTTGTTGCAATGCTCGCTCTTGGTATTTGGACAATCCTACAAAGTATTACTCACTTAAACAAATATAGTTAGTCTAAAATCATAACTCAATATCTTCATATACATGATTCATAAATATATAACTTTAGTTAGTTTAACATGCATATAAGACTTTCATAGATACATTCAAATAAGATATTTATCAATTACTACTAGATATGCTCTATGTAGGATGCAACAAAGAATATTTTGCACATTTTCATTTAAGTAGAATCAAATCCAATATTAATTCATTAAGACTCATGAAAAGCATTAATATCAAATCCTATTTCCATTATTGAATATATTATATGAAGAATGTTACATATATCTTATTGCATAATTATTAAGTGAAATATAACTAGATAAAGTATATAATCATGTATGATACAATATACCTCATTAAGCACATCTATGTAACATGATCAACATTCTTTTGTGATGCATTTGTCATTTATTAAGCACAACTATAAAGTATAAGCATCATTCTTTTTGTCTTGTATTTGTCATCATCAAAACTTAACATATTAAACCATTGGGGCAAACCTATTTTCACAAATAATAATCAAGTGTATAATAAAAAAATTTAATTAATAATAAATTATTAAATCATCAAATGTATCTCTAATAAGAAACTACAATTGATATCCAATAATTACCACTAACATTCAGATAACACAAATAAATTATAAAGTATGAGAAAAGCATAACTGAAGTTATCTTAAAATTCATTTATATAATCTAATAGGAAAATAGAATCAATAAACATTAAATCTTAAAATTAGGTAAAAATAATTCAACATAGTAATGCCAAAATAATTAAGGTTATCCCTTTAGTACAATGAATTTAGCAAGACATAGTAAGATTAAAACTTGATAAAATGATCTCACTAAAATTCTCCTTTGCACAAAAATTATCTACATTGTGCTGTGTTTCTGTGTCACATCCTTTTTCTCTATTGCTCTCTCGAACAACGTGTTAACTTGCTGCACATACTTTCTTCTTTCAATTCTCAATTCTTCTTTCTCTCACGCTGTTAGTTGCTTGACTTCCTCTTTTTCTCCTTTTTAATTTGCTTTCCCACAGTGCAACATGTCACTTACTTCAATAATTACCCTCTAAACTTGGAAAAAAGAAAGGAAAGAATGGACTCGTATTCATCTAGGGGAAGAGTTGAACCCAAGAATGCAAACCTCTCATTGGCAATGGTGAAAGGAATCATTACTTGAGTTTTCCAAAGTTCAGAATTGTCAGTAGAGGGATTTGAAGTGTAAAAGACTCCATATTTCTTCAAGGGAGTAGCCACAACAGTAGCATTGGGCAACGTATCCATTTCCTCTATTGTAGAGGATGAATGGGATGGTTGAGCAGAGGTGGTCTTCGTTGAAGAAGAAGCCATGGATGTTTTGAAGCTTCAAGAAAATGTGAGGCAAAAGGGAAGATTTTGGACCAAAGGATAGGTTTAAGAGCTTGAAAAGGGCAAAAGACCTGTAAAAGGCTTCAGAAAACTACAACAGCGAATGAACAACAGAGAGAAAGAGAGAAGGGAGTTTGTTGAAGAGGAAAGTGAAAAGGTAAAAGACCTTTTTAGTTTTTATGAAGTTTTTATAAATAAAAAGAAAAGAAAAAAGGGATGGAAATGCGCTTCATTCTCATAAATACTAACATGATATGGATATGGCTAAAGTCATTTTATCCATAAATGCCATCATTGGCATTGTGGTTCCCCAAGTGATAAGACGGTTGGTTAGTGGGGGAGTGGCCACATAGCGGTTGATAAGGTAATTAGAATTTTAAATTAAAATTCCACATTTCACCTTCCACTTACTAGCAAAACTGATATAGAGCAATTGAATCTCTAAGCCAATTTCAATCGAAAAGTAATTGGCCAAACAATAAATATTTATACTTGAAGTATGAGAGATAAATATTGGGGGGACATCTGTTGGTATAAAAATAACATTTTTTTATTCAAGGCAATTTCGAGGAGGTGTTGTAAAGCTTAGTGTAGATGAAATTCACTAAATTATGAACATACACATATTCTAACTTTATTAGAATCGAAATTGTAGTAAAGATGTGAAGTTGTCCTTTTGATTTAGCATTAGAAAAGTGATTTCGATCTCATATCAAATTATGCTTCGAGTTAGTCTCGAAATTTGAGATTTGAGAAGTAACTACACTTGGCAATTTTTGAAAATAGAAGCAAGGGGTCTTGACCAAAAGCCAACAACTATTTGAAGGTTCAAATTTTCAAAAAGGGTTTGAATTTGAAACAGAAGTTAGTAGCAGTTAAGTGTAAGATCAAGACAACACAAGAATTGTTGACAAAGATTAGGCAGTTACTTGTGGCATAAGGATTAATGACAAAGATTTGGTAGTTATTTGACAAGAATCATTAATAATCATTAAGCTTTTTTCTTTGTTTTATATACATGTCAAGATTATGTAAAAAAGGTAGTTAATTAAAATGTCTATAAATACTAAAAGGATAGAAGCATTTAGGGGTTGGAAATTCACTACTCACAAACACTTGTACTCACTCTCTCATGTCTCATTGACATCTGGAACAAAAACACATAAGTCTAGTCAAGTATGTTTCCATCCAATTTTATTTTTGTACCATTTACAAATTCAATTCAAGTTTAAATTCAGTTCCTTTTACATTCTCAATTTATTTTCCTACAACATCTCTTCTACTCCTAATCAAGTGACTCTTTCAAAGATCATTTGAGTTCTTTTAATTGCTTTCCTTTAATTGCTTTCTTTACTTTTCTAAAATTTACTTTCTTGTTCTTTTATATAATTGCAACTTTAATTTTTTTGCTCTTTACATTGCTTTCATTCAATTCCTATTCTTTATATTTCTGCACTTTATATTGCATGATGAGTTTATTTTACTGCACTTTATTCCCTTTTTCTTTACATTTCATACCATTTAACTACTTTCTCTTTACTATTTTATTACATTCAAAAGCAATCTTTTTACTTTCAAAACAAGTTCTCTCAATTATCCTTTTCATTGTCCATTTATTTTCCATATTTTTACTAAGTTGCTTATTATGTTGCCACATTTCAATTTTGATCTATACAATCTTGTGTTCCATTCGAAATTGCTTTGAACTTTCATGCCTAAAGATTAGTCTATATACTAGAGAATCCCTTGAGGAAGTGATTCCTTTCCCCGAATTGAGATTCAGAATCAAGTTTATCTCTTGAAAAAAGTTTACCATAAACAAGATAATTGCCTTAAATATCAGAAATAAACTCACATCGACATGTCTCACATAATTCTCAATTAAAACACACAATAACCCACTTTGGGGTGGCGATTGTATGCAATAATCAGAAAAACATATCTCACATGATGATAAGTTCATGAACTCACATAAAACTTTGGTGATTGATAAATCTATATTTTGTAGTCTCAAACTGGATGAATTTTGGTGATTTACTTATGTTTATTGATGAATTTTATATGGGTCCTTATCATTGTCTTTGGTTTTTGCATATTGAAAGAGGTTTATTACATTTGGAATGAAAGCAGGCAAATACACCACATTTTCAGAGTAAAAGAAGATCATATTGGCTTAGACAGGGCCCTGTGTCAACTTAGAAGCGATTCTTGAGTTAGACACGACCATGTCTAACTTGGGGAACATTTCTAACTTGGAGACATGACCATGTCTTTGCCTATGTCTCCCTGACGCTGAATTTACGAACTTTCCTGGTCACACGACCGTGTCGAGCCTAGACACCACCGTGGGAAGCCTTCTGGGCATCAAAACTTACAATTTTGCCCCATACTAATATAAATAGTAGCGAAACCCTAAACCAAAAGAGGGTGACTTTTGGAGAAAAATCACACCAAAGGTCTGCCACAAATCTCTGGAAGATGACCACGAAGAGAAGACGTAATTCTTAAATGCTAGAAGATCACAATCTTTATTGAAGGGGTTTTGATTTCTCTTCCCTCTAGTTTTTCCCCTTTCTTTAGGTTTTTCCTTCCATGGATTTGTGTTATGATTTGAGATTGTTATTGAACATGAATAGCTAATCTCATAAGCTAGGGCTATGGGGAATCTTGTTTTCTAATTAATTCTTTCTGAATTCAAATTTGATTAAGGTAATTTCTTTGGGTTTATTGTATTGCTTGAATTCTTGTCAAGACTTGATCAATTTTGGCATGCTTTAATTCATTGTTTGAACGGTGGTCATCTGTAACCAACGAGTGGACTCATATAATAAACCTAGGAAAATGATCAAACATCAATTTATTCTACTAATTAAATTGCCAATTAGGTTAGTTCATCTCTTGAATTGAGGCTTAATACATTTCTAATTAATTCAACTAATTGACCAAATAGGTGATTAATTGGGAATAGAATATTGTCTATCCCTGACCATTAGGACTCAATAGCAATTAAGAGAATTTGACAAGAGAATTACCTTATATTCAGTTAATTAGATTCAAGTGAACCTTGCACCCTAATTTCTCTCCAAGTGATTTATCTCTACGTTGATTAATTTTTCATCATTCTTTTTTATCTGTTGTCTGATTTTATTTTGAGTTGAGTTTCTCTTTACATCTACGATTGTTTAAATAACTAAGAATTTAGTGAATTTAGTAATTACCTCTTATTCTTTGTGGGATCAACAATTGAGACTCAAGTCTTATATTACTATATGATAGAGTACACTTGCTTTTAGTGTATTTTACACGTATCAATGATAAATGTTTATATAAATTCACAAAACCAATCATATAGGAAAATAAATGCCAAAATAGACAAAATGAGTGAACTAGTCCAACAAGCATATATTTAACTTAAATTATATTATGACAATATAAAATAAGATTAAGTAAAATACATAAGGATCTATGGAGAGCACATTTTACCAAATTCAGAACATCCGTAATTATTTTCCAAGTAATCATAGTCAGAAATATATTAAAAAAAATAAAAATTAAGGATATTCTAAAAAAAACACACATAGCACAACGATATAAAACGAACAGATGATATTAATATATAGTAATTCTTCCCAAAAAAATAGCCTATGCAATTTCACGTAGCAGCCATAGCGGAAAATTACCATTGCAACATCATCCAAGTCTCAAAATTCCGCTGCTTCAGCCGTTTAAAAAAACCCAAGAAAATACAGAAGTATGCAAGATATAGCAGGATCCAAAGATAGTACACATTGCTATTTATTCCAAAATATTCATAATTATTTTCTCAATAATCACAGCACCTAGGTACTTATTCCAAAAGATTAAAAAAAAACAATTAAGGATATTTAATAAAAAATTTTGCACAGCGGAAAAGAAGAAGAAGAAAAAAAAATTGAAAGGGAAATACATATTCAATGAATGATAAAGTTGGTGCAAAATTAGTATTCTAATTACAACTTTCACTTTCTTATTATTTTTTCTTATCACTTTCTCTCAGTTAATCACATTCTTTAAAAAAGGTGTGAATAATAATACTCTTAAAAAAGAGTATATGACTAATATTTTCCTTCTAATTATACTACACCTCGTATCAGAAGAGTTCCAAAAGCAAGGTACCATGAAAAAGCAAATTTGTATTTGCAAATGAATAATAAAGAAAAAAGACCTTCAAATATGAAATTCGAATACAAAAAAGGACCGAGAATCCAAAATCAATATACACACCAAAATTCAATAGGGATAAGCGTGAAGTCATAAACTGTAAAAGGCAATTGTTTGATGTTTTAAAAACAACACTCTTACTGTGCGTAGCCATGGAGTCAGAGGCCAAATGGGAACCACAAAAAAAAACTTCATCCATAAAACAAAATGTAATACATATAATTCCCCAAAGAAAATATATAACGTGAATCTTGAATCTATATGACGACTCTGATGCCACATGTAAGACATATAAAGTCATAAATTCAAGTTACCAACATAACAATTCAAAATACAGAGTTTACCTGAGTTGGCCATAGATGATTGATTAAGGTACGGACAATGATTGCTCCTTTAGCTAGATCATTCTCTTTATCTACTTCTTGCAACATGCAACTATCATTAAAACAAGGCATATAACATATAGTAGTAGTAGAGAGGGGACTTAATTGCTTACTTATGACCAAAACAGGTTCTCTCATCAAGAGACATTGTCAAGAATACATTTTATTGGGTCAATTGTTAATTAGGTCCACACTACTGTCACCTAACCAACACTAACTCAATAATAGATGTGCACAACTCACAATATAAATGAATATTAATATTGAACTTACAGTATTTATTTATATCCCAAATCATATTATCAACTTAATTTTCACAAAGAAAAACATAATAATTAATTGTAACTCATATAAAAAAATTCGAACAAGGGACCTTCATTGTGAGTAAACATTCGATGACTAATAAATCAACATTTTCACTTTGGAGTTTAGACATACAACATAAAACAACACAAAGCGGGACAATAACAATTTTTCCAGCCCTGACATGCAAGTCTTTTTTTTTTTTTCCTTCTTTCTTCCTCGAAAAAAGAAAAACTTCATGTAAACCTAACCAAGTAAAACGAAACCCCGAAAATAAAAAATACAGAATTACATATAGTATCCAAAAATTTGAGTTACATTTGCATGATATACAAATAAAATTTGCTTCATGTAGGGTAAGTTCCTAAACTCAACCACGCTGCTAGCTGCAATAGTTAAGTGAGAAATTCTTGCATAAACGTAATACATTTAAGTTGAATGTACTAAACTAATCATATTATTAAATTAATTATCATAATTAATTATTAATTAATTATCATAAACAATAATTAACAATTAATAATATAATTAACATAATGCTTCTAACTATAGTGTATCAAATTTATCCAAAAATTTCTCGTCATTATGCATACAAATAACAAAGTCGGCACATAAGGTTTTGATGGCTCTCGTCAGGTGCATTAAATTCATGGACTTGGTTTCATGTCTTCAACGTTTTGGAGCTTCTTCCAAGCATTTATGAGGCATGGTATTTAGACTAGTTTATAAGATTTTCTAACTGTCGTGTCACAGAGGTGGCCATGATATGAATGTGTGAATGTCTCCGAATTGAGGTCTTATTCTTCCTCTTGTCCATGAGTGATGCTTTCGTGCACTTTTCGAATCCCAAAACGTTGTTTGCTCTTTTCTTTCCCCGATTTTGTGGTGAATGTTTGTGGACAACTAGGTGATCAAGGAATGGCCACACTAGCCATTTTGAGCCAACGGCTTCTGTAGCTATCAAACAAATTTGAGTTGGCCTTCTACATAATAATTTCTCTTTCGGTAAAATCAACGGTGTGACTCTTTTCTTATTTGTTCTACTTACACACAACCATCAATATGTTGCTAGTGGAATTTTTTATTTTTTATTTATATTCTCACTTTTGCAGAAGAATCCATCCTTCAGTATTTTTCATTTCGGCTTGATTTATGTGATGTGATTACAATAAGTGAACTTTAATTTCTGTTGTATAGTGCGACATGGCCAAGTGATTTTTCTGGACTACATGGCCATGGCCATGTAGTGTTCTGTCTTGTGTTGGGTCTACCTTAAGGGCGACTCATTTATTCCTGCGTTACAATCAACTTTATTAGTGAACAAATTTCCATATTTTACTATAGGAATAACCGCTTATATTCTGTCACGATTAGGAAATCATTCTTGTTGAAGAATTAGGTTTAGGGTCAGAGAATAAGAAAAAGAGAGAAACAGTTTTAAACTGATAATATTATTGAAAGATGTTATGTGACATGATGATATGATGTGATACAAAATACAAAGCAATAACTTTTATTTATATTAAACTTTATTCGTACGTAATCAAATAAGGAAATAGATTGGAAATATATTGAGATCAAGAAATAACTCCTAAGAAATCATTTAAGATACTCTAAAATATATTCAGATACAATTAATATATTATGAGATATTTTCTAAATATTCTAACATTTTGTCCCAAGTTAAAGCTTGTTACAATTAGACACACAAAAAATAAACTAAAATAGAACTGCAAGATCTTGGAGAAGCACTACGGAAAGGGGCACCATTGTAAAGGGCACAATGGAGAATAGAAGAGGAGCTGATCTAAGGCGCAACGAGAAAGGGGTCAAACTACATCTGGGGTGGAACCGAACTTCATTTGGGCCAAAATCAAGCCACATAAGTCAGGTTGGAATGGAACTAATCTTTCAGGCTATAAATGACGGAAGTGATCTGTGAAACTATTAATTAGAAGATGACTCATTTACCACTGCATTCAACCCTTGTCGGTAGACAAAGTTCTTTTACTTATGTATACATTAGTAATTAGAAAATTATTTAATTCAAAACTAGACAGCACTTACAGTTTTTCATAAAAAATTTAATTTATATGAACATTTATATTTTTTTCGCTGGACTAATCAATCAATCAATATATCAATTAATTAATAAATATATAAATATTATATAAAAGGAAGGTATATGTGCTAAAATTCTGCCATGTGTCATCTAAGTCAATTAGTAAATGTATTAAATTTATGACATGTGATGAATATATTACCTAATTTTTTGTCATATGTCAGTAGATGTCGTAACTTGAAAAGAATATTTAAAAACAAATTGCCACATGTACATAAAAATCTCAACCAATTAAAAAAATAAAATAAAAATTATCTATTACAATCCCTCACCCTCACCTTCTCTAAATTACCAAATAAAAAAAATGACAGAACCAAGAAAATATGGAAGCAAAAACAAAATATTTATGATATTCTTTAAGGATTATAAATGGCACAAGCCAGCATTTAACAAAACGGTACAAAAGCAAAATATTTAAGAAAATACAAAATGGCAGAAAAATGACAAAAAATATTAGTTTTCCATTCACAAGCCAACGACAAAAAGAAAACTGTTTTATTATTTGAAAGTTATTGTGTAGTGATCTCTTTTTTTAATTTAAACTCAGCATATATTTTAAATAGGGCAAATAATCATGAGTTATTTATTTTTGTTTTGAATCACAAACCTTTCTTTAACTTTTGATTTCACCGTAAACAATTTTATTGTCTTAATTAAGAAACTTTTGCATGATTAGTGTAATAATTATTAAGACATTTATTTCAAATTATGTTTTATTTTGTTTTATATTATTTGTGTAATTTTACTTTTAATATTATTTTGTGAATCGCACGGCGCATATGCTAATCTATAGAAAATGACTTTACTCTCTGCCCAAATATATAAACAATAAACAAGTCGCGGACTATGTACACTTATGTCTTTAGTTTTCGTTTTAATTTCAGTTATAAATCTCCACATGCCATTCTGGGAAATTTTGTATTAGAGTATTATTTTTAATAATTTTGTAATTGCTTAAATTTAATTTAATAATATTTTATTTTTCAATCTAAGAACTGTATAGTTATTTGGTCTCTATGTGTCATATTTTTATTAAACGAGAATATTAGTCTTAGACTATACAATAAATTTCTCACCATATTAGGCTTGTTTCTTGGGTTTGGGATTTGGGGTTGTTTATAACGTGATTGTACTTTTGATTGATGTTCCTTGTTGTTCAACTGTCCACTTGCTAATTTGAATATTAAAATCCTTGTTTTTGTTACTACTATAGATACTTTATATTATGAATTTCATCACCATGCAAGTGCTTGAATTTAATGGTTTGAAGAGGGGGAAATTGGAAATAATCATGTTCTTGAAAGGGTTTCCCGAGAAAAGAAAAGGAAGCACACGCATTTTTGAAGAAGTTTTGGAAGGAACATGTTCTGAATCAGGTTATGCGTTAATGGATAAGGAATAATTTAGCCTACTAAAATAGTATTTAGATATTTATGTGTATTATTTTGATAAGTGCATCTATCTATTTATGAGACACTAATCTCTCATAAAATCCCTTATATATATATGAACATCATTTACATCTCACATAATAGCATTTAATTAAGATTGAATTATGATTCTTATCACCCAAGACGCTCCTATAAATATCATGTAAAGTCTCAAAGATATGCATATAATTCTAAACACAATCATTCTTGTGCAAGGTCCAACTTGAGCGTCAGAGTGCCATTTGCAAGTACCCACCCCTCGCACCACCGTTGCTACCATTGTGCAACTGAGGTTTCCACATTTAATCACCTACTTAGTTATTCCTTTGAATCTCGTTCAGAACTTGGCGCCTTCTATTCCCATCATCATCATCATGGTTAACACGAAGAGAAAGCAAGCCTGTACTAATCAGAATTGCTCCTCTACCGCGCAAAACTGACCATCTCCCAACCACCATCCAACATCTACCCCTACTCACAAGCCGATCCAGGAACCAGTCGTCGCCCAAACGGAACCCACGAAGGACAAGGTAGAGACTTCTTTTACTAGTGAGAATCTCTTCCTCCACCTGTGCGAATTCTAGTGAGGCAACTGTTACCAAGTGACCTCAATACTTAAGAGGGGAGGTTAATTGAGTTTATAAAATATTTTCGTGCATCTTTGGCGAAACATTTGATTATCAAGTTTCGTTGAAGCTATTGATAGATAGAGATGAATGGATAGAGAACATAGAATATTTTCATTCACAAAATGAACCAACCAAAATAGAGAGTATTCAAGCAAGCATATAAAACGAATATATAAATGTAAAAGAGTTGAGTTTAGAAGATCAAATACAAGGTCTACTATGGTTCAGCCACCAATCCACTTGTGGCCTACGTCTAGTCCTCAAGTAATCACTCGAGATTTTCCACTATATCTTCAAGTTTCAACAAGTGCTTACAACCTTTACAATGTAGAGCACTTAACACACAGTGAAATACCTCACCCTTTGTGCTTGAGCCTCAATTTCAAGGGATAACTTACCCTTACAAATGAATATCTCAAATGTTTGCCAAAAATAGAGCATAAATGGATTGAAAGATTGAATCGCGAATTAGAGCAATAGAAATATGTTTTTAGTTGTTGGTTAGCCATTAATGATGACTCAAGATATGTATTTATAGTGTTCTAGCTCAAATGAGTCATTGGGTGACATTAATGGCAACACTAAATGTCAAGAAAATAGTCGTTAGCTACTGTCAGACTCGTGGTAATTGATTATGTGGTCCATGTAATCGATTACATGGCTCTTAGAACGTGTTATTGGCTTTCTAGACAGGATGTAATCGATTATAGAGCCTCTTGTAGAGATGTAATCAATTACAACACTTGTGTAATTGATTACATGACCTATGCCAGACTTGTAATTGATTACAACACCAATGTAATCGATTACATGGCCTCTGCCATACTTATAATCGATTACAATACTTGTGTAATCGATTATAATCACCCTTAAACACATTTTTCAAGCCCAATTAAGCTTGATAACCATTTTCAACTTAGAAAATACTTGGATTTGTTAAGATATAAACTTGAGTTACATTATCCAAGATTAAAAACAACATTTCTTTAAAATATGAACTTTCAACTTTAAGTTGATTTAAAAAGATCTTTCAAAAATCATTTTGAGATATATTGAGAGCATTACATTAAGATTCTAAGACTTATAAATTATACCAAATATACCTCGTTTGAACTTGGTTTTCATCTTAACTTTGTTATCATAAAAAACTTCATTCATATGCTTCATGACATAAGCATTCATAGCAGCGTCTCAGTCAAAGAGCACCTTCTGAAGATGTCGGACAACAAGTGTTGTCACAACCATGATCGCGGCAGAATAGCAACTTAAAATAAAAGAAATTGGAATCGTCACCAATTTTATTTTTATTAGAAAAAATTGGAAAAGCCAAGAGAAATAGTCTTTGAAACCAGATTGAATTCAGGAATCAGTTATGTATAGAAAAGGGAGGAAACTTAATCCTATAACACCCTTAATACACCCGTCCTGAGATGGTACCTTAAGTTAATTATGCAAATCCTTGATAATTCTTCAAAATATTTGTTTTACCCATTTTGTTAAAATATAAACGAAATAGATAAATAAATTATAAAAATTTAATTTTTGGCTTAACGAAATAGGAGTTCCGCTCCTATGTATCTTCGGATGTAATAAGGAATTCAAAGTCACGTAATTCTTTAGAAAATAAGTGTGGGTTGGTTAATTTTAATTTAAGAAAAAACAATTTAATTTTTTATTTTTTGAAAATTCGAATTAACAAGTCATCGCGACTTAGTTAATCATGTTAAGGTTTGAATGAGTGAAACTCGGTGTCACGCTAGAAACGTCACCCGTTGATTATCAAGTTTGTTTCAAAAATTTTTATTAAAGAAAAAGTTTTACATCTTTGTGGATTAGTGATTTATTTTATTTCAAAAAAATAAAAATTTGAAGAAAAAATAACAAAAAAATAAAAAAATTGAATCATCAAGTTGTCACAACTCTAACGATCATAAAAATATCAAGATTAACAAGTTGTCACAACTCAGATAATCCTGTTTTATTCTTTCTAAAAAAGGTTCAATTATTTTATAATTTTTTTATTTTTTAATCATTTATTTTAATTTATTTTTTTCTTTGTTTTATTTATTTTTTACAAAAAAACTAACAACATATAAAAAAATAGAAACTTACAAAAAAAGGGAACAAAAGAGGGGGAAAGGGTTTTGTTTTTTTATTTGGGATAGTTGTAGAGGGGGCTCAACGTGCAGGAGCAGCCAGACGCGGTAGTGTGCTAGTGGGGGTGCGTTAGGGAAGCGCGGTGACGGCTCGACGGGGTGCGACGCTGGTTCGCGGGTCGCTAGTGAGTGGTTGTGCAGAGACGGTTGCATTGTGGTCGGTTAACAGAGGAAGGGTCTGGATGGAGGTTGCGTGACGCTGGTGAGACCGGTGGTTGTGCGAAGATGAATCTGGGTTGCTGGTTCATGGACGGCTGGGATGTGATGCTATGCGGCTGACGACTGGCATTCATGGTGGTTGGTTCGAAAATGGTGAGCAGCGCTGTGGGTTGGGCAAATTTGCGACGCTAATGGCACGACTGGTGGAGGCTGGTGGTTGCGCAGTTTTGTTTGCAGAGGAGTCCAAGGTTTGGGTGGTTATGGTGCAGACCACGGTTGTAAGGAAATGTGTCTCGTGGCTGGGCTTTGGGGGAAGAACGAGTGGCTGTTTAGGTATGTTTATGGTGAGGAGGGTATGGTGGTTAGGTGAACGTTGGCTCGGTTTTGGTAAGTTAAAATAGGAGGCCATGAAGATGGTGGGGTTTTTGGTTAGGTGATGGTCATGAAGATGGTGGGTTAGTGGTTATGGATAGTGATAGTGAGGTGATGGAGTAAGGATGAAGGGGGAAATTTGTTATGTGTTGGAATCCTGGAGGAAAGTGGTGATGGTGGTTTGAAGGGTGGTGGGTCACGATGGTGTTGGTTGGCAAAGGAAGGGGATGAAGACGGTTATAGCAAAGGGTGAATTTAAAGTGAAGATAGGGGCTATACGTTGGGGGTTATTGGTCTTGGTTTGAGTGGGGTTTGGTTATGGAGGATTGTGGTGGGTTGGACGTTGGCTTGGTGATGGTGAAGATATAATGTTCTTTGTTGAAAGAAGATGAAGGCTACGTAAGTGGAAAAATATGGTGTAGGAAGAAATCTCTTTGGGGGGTTAGGCTATTAGCTTTTTTTGGTGAAGTCTGTGTGTGATGGGTATTTATAGAAAAAAATTAGAGTTTGGAGAGTGAGGGTGATAATTTTGATTAGGATCAGTTTGTTTTAAGATAAATTTGTTTAAGATGAGTTTTTTTAAGATGGGTTTGTTCGGGATGATTTTGTTTAGGATGAGTTTAATGATAATTGCTAGGGTTTGTTTAGGATAAGTTTAATGACATATAGGTTATGAGATGGATAATGGGTCAGCTTATGGGCTAATGGGTCATGGGTTGGATAATGGGTCAATGGGTGAAAGTTAGGTCCTTTTCTTTTTATTTCCCTTTTCTTTTTTCTTTTTTTTTCTTTTTTTTCTTTTTTCTTTTTGTAACAAAATGCCTTGGACAAAATTGGGTGTTCATCGATGTCAGCACTGCAATGCCTTATAGCCCGTGTGAAGAATAAAGAAGTTCAGTCTCATCGTACTGAAACTGGTCTCTTGGAGCTATCTATGGTAGAATTCATCTCTCTAGTTAGACTTCAGGATGAACGGATCCATAACCTGGAAAAAGTTGTTAATTAGGAGATGGAAGGTGAAAACCGTTCTCTGAGAAGGAATTAAGAAAATCGAAGGGACAAAGCCCATGATGAAGTCCATCTCCCCAAAAAGTCTAGGATCGCAAAACCCACTTGGAGTGCTGAAATCCTTGCTTGAAGAAGACAAGAGTAGAACTACGGAGTAAGGATCTCGATTTCATAAAACCAATCCTTCTCCGATAACCTGATGGCCTATGTCAGGACTAGAGACCCTCAAGAGCACATGGACGCATATGTTTCCGCTCTCTTATTTGCTAGAGGAGATAACCCACTCATGTGTTGCGCTTTCCCTCTATCTCTAAATAAAACCACCTTAAGATGGTTCACTACCTTAACTCCTAAGTCCATTGTTAACTGGGAGCACTTGTCATCACGATTTTTGTAGCAGTTCACCGCCAACAAGCTGTAGCCAAAATCTATCTCATCCCTTTCCTAAATTAAACAAGGAAAGAAGGAGTCTCTCTAAGACTTATATCCCGGTTTAATAAAGATATAGTCAACATTAAAGACTGAGATAAAGGCTCAGATTGCTCTACTTGAGGGAAGGACTCTGTCTTGGACCGTTTTCTTTCTCTCTTGCCAATAAGGAGCCCAAGACCATGGATAGTTCTATAGTCGTACTGACAAGTACATCAACGCTGAAGACGTTCTCTGAGCTAGGAAGCATCTTGAGAAATAAGAAGATGCTAAACCTAAGTCTGGACAACCAAACCAATAGGGCCAGAACTCAAAACCTCCTTTCAGGGGGAAGTACAAAATCTACACTCTCCTCAACGCACCTCAGGCTTAGATTTACCAAGAGGTAATGAACATTGAGTTTAGAGATGTGTAAAGACCTCCCCCTTTGAAGAAATATGTGTAGAGGGACAAATCCAAGCATTGTGCATGGTATGATAGTCATGGTAATAACACAGAGGAATGCATCAACATCCAAGATGCCATCGAGTCTCTAATCCAAGATGTCCGCTTAGGCCGCTATGTGCGCCAATCTCAAAACAACAATTAGAGAGGAGGACAAAACTACTGGAAGCGGAGCTATAGACCTCAGAGAAGTCCATCTCCGCCTTACTAGAGAAGATACTTACCAGCCAAGAATGAGAATCCTAGCACAGGCTCCTCTCAAGGTAACTCCCAAAATTAAGAAAGGGCATAATCCCAAGATGACAATCAAGACAACAACCGTTATCACGTCGAAGTAACCCGGACAATAGACACCATCTTGGGGGGCTTCGTAGGTGGCAGTGACTCAGGAAATGCTAAGAAAAAAGCACTCTTGGTTGTGCTGAGCATGGCATCCCACTTTGGAACTAAGTCAAAGAGTAGTGCAAGGAAAACCCTGTCAATTTTGTTCTCTAATGAGGATTATGGATGCACAATCTCGGATCACGATGACCACATGGTCATCTCCAGAATAATTATCAATGTTGAGGTTAGCAGAATATTTGTTAACCAAGGGAGTTCGGCATATATCATGTTCCTAGACTTGTTTGAAAAGCTAGGATTATTAAGAAAAAAAATTGATCCCATACACTAGCAAGTTAATCAGATGCACAAGAGACAAGATTACCCCAATAGGATACATTGAGACCTATCTGACTTTGGGAAAAGACTCCATCTTCAAAACTATCAAGGTCAAGTTCTTAGTAGTTGATTACCCTTCGGCCTACAATGTCATATTAGGTCACCCATCACTCAACACCTTTAGGGCCATGATCGCCATGCCCCACTTGGCCATGAAATATCTAGACCAGCAGAACAAGGTCATGACAGTCAAGGGAGACTAAACCACAATGAGAAGATGCTACAATAAGAGCTTGAGAATTTCCAAGAACCTCAAGCCACAGACCACTGCAACGATCCAGCTCTAGTCATTACGAACACCGTTAACATCCTCTTGACTGAGTTGGAAGTACATAAAGAGATCAGTGGTACTTGGCCCTAACCTTATGGAGAGCTTCAACCCCTTCAACTTGATGCCAAGCTAGACCAGGTAACCAAGATAGGAGGGCATCTGGGTCAGGAGGAAAGATCTCTATTAATCGAGTTTCTGGAGAAAAATAAGGATCTATTTGCCTAGACCTTCGAAGACATTCCTAGCTTAGACCCAGAATTCATATGCCACTGACTTGTTATCATGAAGAATGCAAGACTGGTGGCCCAGCGAAAAAGGGACGTCGAACCTGAGAGGCAAGAAGTGGTCCAGAATCAGGAGAAAGAGCTCCTAGATGTCAAATTCATCAGGGAGGTCTCCTACACCACATGACTCTTTAACGT
This sequence comes from Ormosia semicastrata, assembly GCA_029884595.1. Taxonomy (NCBI): domain Eukaryota; kingdom Viridiplantae; phylum Streptophyta; class Magnoliopsida; order Fabales; family Fabaceae; genus Ormosia; species Ormosia semicastrata. The sequence continues at coordinate 2,347,688 of JAQQTO010000040.1, forward strand.
GATCTTAGTTAGAAAGGCCAATGGGAAGTGGCGCATGTTCATTAATTATACTAACCTGAATAAGACATGTCCAAAAGACCCTAATTCACTTCTCAACATTAACAAGCTGGTGGACAATTCATCTAGTTTCCAGTTACTTTCTTTCATGGATGCCTATTCTAAATGTAACCAGATCCATATAAACCTATAGGATGAAGACAAGACCGCCTTCATAACCGAGATGGGAAGTTATTGCTACCATGTTATATCGTTCAGAATGAAGAATGTAGGGGCAACTTACCAAGAAATGATGAACAAAGTCTTCGAAAGACAGATTGGTAAGATGTTGGAAGTCTACATTGATGATATGATAGTCAAGATGGTAGAGACCGGTGACCACATTAAGGATCTAGAAGAAGTGTTCACCCAAATTTGGAAGCACATGAGACTTAACCTGGAGAAATGTGCATTTGGTGTTGGGAATTTTGGCATAAAAAATGCAGCAGAAAAAAGGAATTTCCACCAAGGATCTATGCGAAAAGGGGACTATACAACGTGATTTTTGAGTATACCTCTTGAAGCCAGAAGAAAAATGATCAACGCAAACCACTAATACCGTAACAGCGACGATGTCTCTACGTAGTCCACACGAACAGACCCACGAACGTCCAACGTCCGCTAGGAGTCCTGCCTCCCTAACGCAGTGCTAGCTGCGAAGAGAAGGAAATCTGTCACCCTTCTTTCACTATATACGTGCATCAAGGTTACAATGCATGCCCTTATGCCCTTTTTATAGAAGAAGCCTTCCATTAGCTTCTCCAAGAAGCCTCTAATAGCTTCTCTAAGAAGCCTTCAATTAGCTTCCCCAAGAAGCCTTGCATTAGCTTCTCCAAGAAGCCTTGCACTAGCTTCTCCAAGAAGCTTTGCCTTAGCTTCTCCAAGAAGCTTTGCCTTAGCTTCTCCAAAAAGCTTTGCATTAGCTTCTCCAAGAAGCCTTTAACAGCTTCTTTTAAAATCCTTAAGTGAAAGAGCAGTAGTAGGGTTAGTGTGAAGCCTTGGGCTCATCTGTTATGAGTTTTGGCCCACGATAGAATTCCCAATCCAACTTGGATTCTATTTACTCTAATTTAGTCTGTTCTAAGTGTGTGACCCTATAGGTTCTCATGACGTTGACAGTAATATTAAAATCCCATTTTAATATTACAAGCAGTGAGTGGTATCTAGTAACACATCGCTACTACCTAAGTAATGAGAATGTCGGTGATTTGACATAACCTTTTCATGATCAATATTTCCATGTAGTCTAGTCCCTTTGTCTAGATATCTAGATTGAACACAAGGAATAGAATGTGTCACCCTTGTATAGTTCAATCTTTCATTTCCTGATACTCGAGTAGACGTAGTAAATGAGATCAATATCTCATATTGACTCATTTGAGCATAATCATGCATTTTGTAGTCTCACTCAATCAGGGGGCCCGAAGATATCACTCTTGTTATGTAGGAGGGACAAATCCCATCTAGGTCACTCACATCCCTCCACGTGATTCGTAGTATATTCAATAACTAACTTTATAATCACCTTGTTACAGATGATGTTTGATGGTATCAAAACATATAACTCCTCATGTAAGAATCGTAGTGATTTTAGGTCAAAGGACCATATACACCATTATCACTATGAGAATTGCTTATGACACTCACGTAACAATCCACGTAGCGTTCTCATGGAGGGTCAGTTCAGTACATCATTACTCTTAATAAATATACCCATGTGAAGACTTGATATCTCATATCCATGACCTGTGAGATGTGGCCATCAGTCTATGCACATACTATTCTCAATGCATTATTGTTGTCCTAATCAACAATAATACTTGACTAGGGACATTTAAGAATAATGTTCTAATTTTATCCAATAGAATGTCACAATCAAGTCATCCACTTGATGTCCTATAGCATCAAACTTACTATTCTAAGGACATTATTATGTTTATCATAAATAACACAATAAATAAAATGCCTCATATAAAAAATAGTATAATACAGTGTATGTAATTATAGATGAAATATATCGGCCTCTAGGGCATACACCCACAATCTCCCACTTGCACTAAAGCCAATCAGACATATGTCTAATGCCTAAAGATCTAGTGTGACCCTCATGCTTCTGCTGTGCAAGAGGTTTCGTCAGTGGATCAGCAATGTTATTGTCTATTGGTACTTTGCATATCTTCACATCTCCTCTATCGATGATCTCTTGAATGAGATGGAAGCGCCTAAGTATATGTTTGGATCACTGGTGAGATCTAGGCTCCTTAGCTTGTGCAATGGCTCCATTATTATCACAATATAGGTCCACTGGGTCCACAATACTAGGAATAATGCCAAATTCAGTAATGAACTTCCTGATCCAAATGACCTCCTTTGCTGCATTGGAGGCAGCAATATACTCAGTCTCTGTGGTAGAATCAGTGACTGTCTTCTACTTTGAACTCTTCTAGCTCATAACCCCACCATTTAGGCAAAAAACATAACCCGATTACGATCTGGAGTCGTCTTTATCGGTTTGGAAGCTAGCATCAGTGTAACCCTTTACAACTAGCTCTTCCTTGGCTCCATATACCAATAATGAATCCTTAGTCATTCTTAAATGATAATCATATATTTGATACATTAATAGGCCCTCATTTTTAGTTATTTATGCTCTCCATGTACTTAATTGATTGAGCTTGGTTATGTTTTGTAAGTTTGGACTCAAATTGGACTTAATTGATTTTTTTAGCATAATTTACGTCTTACATTATTTCTGTATTTCGGCCATGTCTTGAGTTCTAGATGTTTAATAATTATATATCTTACCTTGAAAGAAAGATAAGAGAGAGCTCTACAACTTTTATGAAGAGCTCTAGGTGAGAAAATGACAAATGCAATGACTTAAGAACTGAATGATTTCGGAGACAAAGAATCTCTATAATTTTCCACTCATCAAAAGTCATTTGGTATTTTTCACTCATTCATTTACTCACTCATTAATCAACTCCCTTATTATTTTGTATAGCTAATCCTCTATAAAAGGCACCATTGGCTGCATATTTAGGGGTCTTGGTCCTTGAGACCAAGATCATGCTATTTTATTACTTGTTGTAGTTTTCTTTTATTCTAAATTGAAGTTATATTCTTCTTCTTCTTTCTTCCTTTCTTCTTGTCTATGAGTAACTAAGTTTTATTTTACTTGGGTGAAATGGTGAAGCTCTTGGTAATGAAATAAGATTAGATTCATTTTTTTCTTGTGCTTAAACGATATATTTTCAAGTGGTCATTATACGTGTTGTATTTTGTTTCCAATCAATTTAGAAACCCTTCTTGTAAAGCGGAGATTTTGATTTGTTGTAGACAAGATATTGACACAATGAATGATTGAGCCCATTTATAAGTGGTGGTATTAATATATGATTAAAGGAATCATAATATAATTACGTATATAATTTTTAATGAACTTTGAATATTTTATTTTTCGATTGGAACCTCCATTATGTGTGGATTCTAATTGAGTTATAAAAATAATTAATCTTATTATTAATTTATTTACCAGGAGTGGATTTCTTAACCCAAGTAAGTTTTTTTTATTTGTGACTAAGTTTTATCACTTTTATTGTTGTGACAAAATATTTACTTTACGTTAAAGAATTTTTCTTCATCAATTCTTTGTGGATCGACCTCGGACTCCCGAGAATTTATTACTTGAAACAACCTACACTTGGGTTTGCAACTTTTAATCTGCATTAAGTTTTTGGATGCGCCGTTCGGGATCTTGATTTGAAGAATGAGTTTATTGTGTAAATATTTTGTATATATATATGTATATATACATATATATATATATTTTTCTACTCTTTTAATTTTTTTTTTTCTTCTTTGTACATACTAACGTACTAACTCTCCTTTCTCCCTCTATAATTTATAATCATTAATGAAATAACCTTTCTTCTTCTCTTCTCTCTTGCTGGAGCAAAAAATCGGCTTGCCGATTCTTCGATTTTCATGTTTTAAATTTACTTTCTACACTTTATTTTTCGTAATTTACTTTCCATATTTTATTTTCTATAATTGACTTTTTGCACTTTATTTTCTATATTTTATTTCTAACTTTCTAACTTACTAACCTACTAACCTTTTAATTTTCTTGCTTACTAACTTACTAACCTTTTTAATTTTCTTACTTACTAACTTATTAACTGTCTAACTCTCTTACTAATTTTCTAACTTTATAACTTTTTAATTTACCTGCTTCTAACATTTTAATTTACTTGTTACTAACTTTTTAATGTATCAACTTACTAACTTTTTAATTTATTAACTTATTAACTTATTTGGTGGTTAGTTTATATCACACCCTTGTGAATATTTATTTGGTGGTTGGTTTATACCACACCCTTGTTAATATTTATTTACTACGTGTTAATATATATTTGGTGGTTGATTTATACCACACCCTTGTTAAAAATTTATTTGGTGGCTGATTTATAACACATTCTTGTTAATATTTAATGGCAGGTTTATACTGCCTACTTGTTAATATATTTTTTTCTACTTGTTAATATTTTTTTATGGAAGGTTGAGCTTTGTATATATTGTTATTTTATTCTTCTTATTTCTTCTTCTCTTTTGTCATGTGTAGTTAAACTCGTGTGTTTCTAGGGTGAAAACGTAACTTAATTCAATCGACATGTATTACGATTGGAATTTTAATCAATTTTTTTTTATTCAATTTAAATGCTTATTATGATTCTTAATGCTTTTATGAATTGGTCACTCTTAAATTGACCTAGTGAGGTATGTGTAGAATCAGAAGGTTTGCATATGACCTAGACTATAAATAATAAGTGTCATAATTTATAATCATCTAAGAATGGAGGTTATAAGTTATGTGGGAGAATTGTGGTATTTTCCATGAGAATCCATAGAGTAAAGGTCATGCCTTAAGAGTTAAGGTTTAGACCAAGGAATTGAGTTTTAATTAATTACTGAATTCTCCCCATTAATTGAATGATTAGAAATTAATTAGAATGAAGGTCCCAAAGCTACTCTGTTATTTATGATAGATTATTGAATTAAGTAAAGTCAGATCCCTAGTATTTTAATTTTATGTGTTTACATCCTTAATATGTTTGGCATTCATGTGCTTTGTTCTCTCTTTTCTCTCTTAATTTCGTGTGTTTTATTGTGTTTTTGTTTTTGTTTTTTTTATATATAATTTTGTGTCTTTAATTGTTTTGAATTACTTTTTGTCTATACTTACAATAGGCTCACCTTTTGATATCACACCTATCAATGATTTTTTTTTTGATAAATTTTTATTTTCTGTCAATTCTAAGCCTTAGTTTGCTAACATAATTAATTTTCTTGCAACATGAAAGATCCTGCCTTAATTATCTTGATCAAATCATTCAGAGATGTGTGCCCAACAGTGAGGTAGGTGATGTCATTAAATTTTATCACTCAGAAGCATGTGGAGGTTACTTTTCTTCAAAAAAAACAGCTGTGAAAATCTTGCAGTGTGAATTTTATTAGCTCACTTTATTTAGGGACAACTATACATTTTGAAAAAGTGGTGAAAACGGTCAAAAATAGGGTTCTATTTCTAAGCAAAACAGGATGCCTCTGAACCCTATCATTGTCATTGAAATTTTTGATTGTTGAGTAATTGAGAAATGATGCATATGAAAATACAAAGATTTATAAAGTTAGAGCAAAAGCTTTTTATGACAAATCAATTTTGAGAAAAAACTTTTGAAATTGGTTAAAAAGTTCTGCTTTATAATTCTCGTCTTCACCTATTCCCTGGAAAATTGAGATCTAGGTGGCGTGACCCTTTTATTATCAAACATGTGTATCCTCATGGGGCCATAGACATTGAGAACCATAGGAATGATAGTGTATTTGAGGTCAATGGACAAAGATTCAAACTATTTTTGAAAAACCAAGTTTTTGAGTTCTTTGTGCCCCCGGTTAAGTGGCGGATAACGGTACTCAGTGACTCTCAAGTCAGTTTGTTTTTCAGTTTCCCATAATAACTGATTCCTTTTCCTTCAAAATGGATGTCATTCTCTCAAATCTAAGAAAGCATTTCCCTTCTTTTCCTCTAAATGCTCTAACAAAAATCTACAAAGCTAAGTGTGAAAGACTGAGACTATTAATGCACAAAGGCATCCCAGAAGATATTCGCTGGATAATCGAAGCAAAGGTACATTTAGCTGGTGAATCTTCAGATTCATTTGTCCCATACATGCTTGGTTTTGGTAAAAATTCTTTTTCTAAAAGGAGAAGAATAAAAAGAATGAAAGTTTGTTACAAGTGTGCACGATGGAATTGTAACACGCGATGTCATTCTTTGGGAATGGTTTCCATAAACAGAGAAGATAAAATTTTCTTCATTAACAATGGACTGAGTAATGAGTCATTAGATAATATCTTATTGACTCTTGATATGCATTCTTGTGGATATGTGCAGTGTGAACATTTTAGTTTGTGGAATCTCTTCAAGGACGAGCAAGAACATTACAGTCTTGGGAATCTGACTCAAAAAGACCCTGTTTACCAATTTATAAGAAAATTGGATGAGAAGTTTATCCTCGACTAATAGAAGGTGTTTAAGCCGTTACTGGACGTAAAACCATAGGAAGATGTGAGCCACAATTACAACAACATGTATATATTATATTGTACATCTTCAAAAGAAAAAAGAAGAAAAAAAAAAGAAGAAAAAATAAAAAAAGGGTGAAACATCAGTTGTACTTGGTCTTTAATTAGATTAGGAGCCCCTGCCAGTGGCAGACCCATCATTGACTCGAGTAGACCTTCGCACGCCAGTCCATAAATAAGGTCTATGTGCCATGCTCTGTAGAGAGCGGCGCAAGCATTCCCAGGTTTCAACCGTAGGCTCTGCTTGCTGATGGACAGATAGAAGTGTCCCGTGCTTGCATTCTCGCGTGACAATGCCTCTGAACTGGATCCTGTGATTTAATGTTATGGGCTCTCCAGCAACCTCTCACTGGCTATGGTCGTTGGTGGTCGCTGTCAGATTTACGCACTTTAATTAGTTGCATCGTAGCTCAATCCAAAATATCTCACAAGCGGGAGGGAGAAGAATTCCCAGATTGGCTGAGCCATCTTTGTATTATTGCACTCGTGACGAGCAGTATAAAGATACGCCATGAAATCTATACATAAAGGTATGTCATCATTTGTTATTATTATTTTATCTTTGTATGATTTTATTATATTTTGGTTTTAGACAGACTATCCTTTGGGCGAGGTCTTTCAGGGGTTTCTAGATTTCTTTACCCTGATGGTTTTCTTGAAGTCTAAAAAAAAAATAAAAAAAATTAAAAAAAAAACTAAAAAAAAATTGTGTTTCTTAATTTCAAACTTTTCTAACAGTAGCCAACCTACCCATATAGGTGCTATCATTACTTTTTCCATTTTCTTCCCTATTTAAACACATTATTTTCTTCACTTTTCTGTAACTCATAATCATTCAAAGAGTGTGTGAGTGTAGAAATGAAGGGAGCTTCTTCTTCGGTTCGTATATTTACCAGTATCTTTGTATTTTGTGGGACTAGTTATGGGAAAGATTTAGAGTTTGTAAACGCAGTAAGCACTATTGGTAGAACACTTGCTGCGAGGAACATTCGTGTAGCATATGAGGGAGGTAGCATTAGGTTAATGGGAGCTGTATCACTTTCTGCACATATAAGAGGTGGTCAAGTTTTAGGTGTCATTCCTGAACCTTTAACTCGAAGGAACATCATTGGAAAGATAATTGGGCTAGAACTTCAAGTATCATCTATGCATGGACGAATGAAGGCAATGCTTGAAAACTCTGATGCATTCATTACCCTACCACATGGTTTTGATACTTTGAAAGAAGTTTTTCAAATTATCTCTTGGGCCCAACTGAACATCCACCATAAACCTATAGGTTTGTTGAATGTTAATAATTTCTTTGATAATTTGTTATCTTTTGTTGACCATGCTGTGGAACAGAAATTTATCATACCTTTGGCAAGATGACTCCTTGTCTCTGTTTCCATTGTTGATGAGTTGATTGATAAATTAGAAGCTTTTGTTTATGAACCTGATCCAGTAACAACTTAGATAGATTAGTCAAAAGGAAGTGATGAGGGAAGTAGTATGAAAAGCAAGCCAGATCAGACACCCCAACTATTTAAATAATTACAAGCTTTGATTTTATTTATTGTACTTTATTTCTGTTTAAATTTGTGTTAGGTTTTTCTTTTTAGTAATTGCAACAATAGGTACTATCTTCTATCCTTTACCTATCTATGTTTTGACATTGAGGACAATGTTGTGATCTGGTTGGGAGGAAGAATAATTGTGTAAAAAAAAAAGAAAAAAAACTAAAAAAAAAGGTTAAAAAAATTTAAGAAGTGTGTATGTTTGTTGTGTTAATATGTTTATCAGTAACTTACTAAACCAGTTAAGGATGGAAAAGTAAGGAATAAATTTTACTCTTGAGACGCATCTTAGTTGGGGTAGACAACTAGTTTGTATGGAAGTAGCAATTCAAATTCAAGAAAATTTGCATGATTAAGTAAATTATCTTCTTTCTTAAAAATCACATGCTTAGTTATGGATATTGAATTAGTGAAGTGAGAATGATAGAAATATATCTTGTGAGATTTTGAGCCTATTGATGAATGGATTGAATATTTGTACCATTTTCTTCTTTCTTGTGTGAATTTCACTCATGGAATTGTTACTTTAGAACTTGCTTTAATTCTTTTTTTAGACTACATTTTTATATGCATACATAAATATGATTGAGGTATTTTTCTTGAAATAACTACTTTAACCAAATAGCCAAGAATGACTGTTGCACTAACTGGCAGCCTTGCTCAGCAACATATTGTCTCAATATGATATCAAGCACTCTTATGACTTATTGAAAATTTTCTGATTCTTGCCAACGTAAGGCATTGAAAATGTCCTATTTCCCCTTGCTTAATCCCTTTGAGCTTATTTAACCATTCTTGGTTTTGACTCATTATGTGCCTTAAATGAAAAACCATGTTCTTACCCAGCCTTAGGAAATAAGAGAATATTAGCTTTGTTATTGGATGAGTTCTTGAACAAATATGGAGGTGTGTGTGTAGAATGGTTGAAAAAAAATTGTTTAAATGTATATATCATGTTCATCTTTAAAATAAATAATAAAAAAACAAAAACAAAAACCAAAAAAAAAACAAAAAAAATTGTGTAAAGAAGGATCAACAAGGCAATAAAGGAAAGGAAAAAAATGTAAAGGTAATTTGTATTAGGTGGAGTTGGGATGAACTTTTATACTTATTAATTGAACTAAGCTCTCTTGCTCTTTTATTTTCTTTGGTATTTAACTTGTCATATCTATATTACTTTCTCCTTTACTTTGACCCCATTGCAACCTTGAATAAAGTCCTCATGATTTGTGTGTACATGTGTTCTAAGTAGTGGAGAAGTAGAAGATAAGCAAACTCATAGTAGTGCAATTTCTCATGGGTTGAATTGAGTGAAATGCCTATATTTTAAACACTTGAGGGATTGAGAGTGAATCCTGTGAAGATCTATCATTCTTGACACATGCTTTTCAATTGAAATTTTCTTACGTGTTGGTTTGAGATGTGAAGAAACGTTACCTCATAAATGTTTTGATCCCTTGAATGATTAGTTGCTCATCATTCTTAAATATTATTAGAAATTGAGTCTTTTAGAGTATTTAGCTTTTGAGTTTGTGTTGTTTTTCCTTGTTCCTTAGTTTTGGTCTTGTGTGTTTTGCCCAGGAGTGTAAAAAGCTAAGTGTGAAGAAATTTGATAATCACATATTTGATACATTAATAGGCCCTCATTTTTAGTTATTTATACTCTCCATGTACTTAATTGATTGAACTTGGTTATGTTTTATAAGTTTGGACTCAAATTGGACTTAATTAATTTTTTCAGCATAATTTACGTATTACACTATTTCTATATTTCGGCCATATCTTGAGTTGTAGGAATGATTTTGGGCTCAAACTAACGGCATTTGAAAGCTAAGATCCAGGCCTACAACTTTCATGAAGACTACTTGGTGAGAAAATGACAAATATAATGACTAAAGAACTAAATGATTTCAAAGACAAAGAATCTCCATAATTTTTCACTCATCAAAAGTCATTTGGCATTTTCCATTCATTCATCCACTCATCCGCTCACTCATTAATCAACTCCCTTGTCATTTTGTATCGCTAATCCTCTATAAAAGGCACCATTGGCTGCTCATTTAGGGGTTTTGGTCCTTGAGACCAAGATCATGCTATTTTGTTACTTGTTGTAATTTTCTTTTGTTCTAAATTCAAGTTATGTTCTTCTTCTCTCTTCCTTTCTTCATGTCTATGAGTAACTAAGTTTTATTTTACTTGGGTGAAAGGGTGAAGCTCTTGATAATGAAATAAAGTTAGATTCATTTCTTTCTTGTGCTTAAATGATATATTTTCAAGTGGTCATTATACGTGTTGTATTTTGTTTCCAATCAATTTAAAAACCCTCCTTGTAAAGTGGAGATTTTCATTTATTGTAGACAAGATATTGGCACAATAAATGCTTGAACCTATTTGTAAGTGGTAGTGTTAATGTATGATTAAAAGAATCATAATATAATTACGTATATAATTTTTAATGAACTTTGAATGTTTTATTTTCCAATTGGAACCTCCATTATGTGTGGATTCTAATTAAGTTATAAAAAGAATTAATATTATCCTTAATTTATTTACCAAGAGTGGATCTCCTAACCTAAGTAAGTTTTTTTTTATTTGTGACTAAGTTTTATCACTTTTATTGTTGTGACAAAATATTTACTTTACGTCAAAGAATTTTCCTTCATCAATTCCCTGTGGATTGACCTTGGACTCCCGAGAATTTATTACTTGAAACAACCTGCACTTGGGTTTACAACTTTTAATCCGCATCATTAAGTACTTAAGGATGTTCTTAACAGTAGTCCAGTGACTCTCACCGGGATCAGACTGGTACCTGCTCGTCATGCTGAAAGCATACGAGATGTCTGGTCAAGTACATAACATGGCATACATGATAAATCCAATTGCAGATGCATATGGAAACTTGCTCATGCGATCCCTCTCATCTTGGGTGGAAGGGGATTGAGCCTTAGATAGGTTTACACCATGTGACATAAGCAAGAGTCCTTTCTTGGATTCATGCATATTAAACCGTTTTAACACTTTGTCTATGTATGTACTCTGACTTAGGCTAAGCAGTCTTTGTGATCTATCTCTATAGATCCTGATACCTAACATATAGGTGGCTTTGCCCAAGTCCTTCATAGAAAAGCACTTCCCTAACCAAATCTTTACAGACTATAGGGTAGGGATGTCATTTTCGATGAGTAGTATATCATCCACATACAACACTAGAAAGATAATTGTGCTCCCACTAACCTTCTTGTAGACACAATATTCTTCTTCATTCTTGATGAAACCAAATTATTTTATTATATCATCAAAATGAAGATTCTAGCTTTTGGAAGTTTGTTTCAATCCATAAATAGATCGTTTCAACTTGCACACCTTTCCAGCATCCTGTGGAGTGGCAAAACCCTCAGGTTGTGTCATGTACACATCCTCCAGAAGATTTCATTAAGGAAAGCAGTTTTGGCATCCATTTGCTAGATTTCATAATCGTGGTATGCTGCAATAGCAAGCAAGATCTAAACAGATTTAAGCATCGTAACTAGGGAAAAAGTCTCATCATAGTCTACACCTTGAATTTGTTTGAAACCCTTAGTCACTAATTGCGCCTTAAAGGTATGCATGTTACCATCTATGTCAATTTTCTTCTTAAAAACCCACTTGCACCTAATGGGTTTTACCCCTTCAGGTGGGTCAACTAAGGTCCATACCTTGTTGACATACATGGATTCCATTTAAGATCTCATGGCCTCAAGCCATTTCTCAGATTCTGGGCCCATAATGGCTTCCTGGTAAGTTACAGGCTCATCTTGATCCTTGAGCAATACATCACCTTGTTGGGTTATGAGAAATCTATATCTCTCTGGTTGATGATGTATCCTGTTAGACCTATGCGGGGTCTTGTGCTACTAGAGCAGGTTGTTCTTCCACAACATTTATGGAGGCTGATCTATTTTCACCATCAGTTCGTTGCTACTCTGTGAACCTTGAACTTCTTCAATATCTATTTTCCTCCCACTGGTTCCTTTGGAGATAAACTCATTTTCTAGAAACACAGCAGTCTGTGTGATAAACACTTTGCCCTCGGTAGGATTATAGAAATAGTATTCATTGGTTTCCTTGGGATAACCGAGAAAGAATCATTTATCTGATTTGGGTCCAAGCTTATCAGAAACTTGACGTTTCACATAAGCTTCGCAACCCCAAATATTCATGAAAGATATATTGGGTTGTTTCCCTGTCCATATCTCATATGGTGTTTTTTGAACCACTTTAGATGGAACATGGTTAAGTGTGAAAGCTACTATTAATAGAGCATGTCCCTAGAAAGAGCTTGGAAGGTTGGCATGACTCATCATGGATCGGACCATGTCCAATAGAGTCCGGTTCCTCCTTTTAGAAACACCATTCCATTGTGGTGTTCCTGGAGGAGTGAGTTAAGATACTATCCCACACTCTTTCAGATGATCATCAAATTGTTGGCTTAAGTATTCACCTCCTCGATCTGATCTAAGGATTTTAATACTCTTTCCAAGTTAGTTTTGTACTTCATTTTTGAACTCTTTGAATTTTTCAAAGGATTCTGATTTGTGCTTCATAAGATATACAAATCTATATCTACTAAAATCATCAGTAAATATAATGAAGTATTCAAAACCTCCTCTAGCCAATGTGTTTAGTGCTCCACATACATCACTATGTATAAGGCCTAAAAGATCACTAGCCCTTTCACCTTGTCTTTTGAACGGGGCCTTTGTCATCTTCTCCAATAAACAAGATTCACATATATCATATGATTCAAAATCAAATAAGTCCAAAAATCCATCCTTAAGGAGTTTGGAGAAGCGTTTCTCATTTATGTGGCCCAAACGACAATGCCAGAGAAAAGTTGGGTTCAGATCGTTTGATTTAAACCTCTTTATATTTATATTATAGACGGGTGTTTCGAGATCAAGGACATAAAGTCCATTACTCAATTGTGCACTACCATAAAAAATATCATTCATATAAATGGAACAACATTTATCCTTTATAATAAAAGTAAAGCCTTTCTTATCCAAATAAGAAATAGAAATGATATTCCTACTAATAGCAGGTACAAAATAGCAGTTCTCTAACTCTATTACAAGCTCAGTGGGCAAAGATAACAAGTAAGTCCCTACGGCTAATGCAACAACCTTTGCTCCATTTCCCACTCGTAGGTCGATTTTGCCCTTAGTCAATAGTCTACTACTCTTTAGATCCTGCACATTTACATAAATGCGAGATCTATATCCAGTATCTAATACCCATGATGCAGAAGTAGATAAATTCAATTTTGTAACCAAAATACCAGAAGTGGAAGTCTCACTCCCCTTCTTCTTCTTAACCTCTTTCAGGTATTTGGTACAATTCCTTTTCCAATGTTTGGTCTGACAACAGTGGGAACACATACCTTCCTTAGCCACTCCGCCCACTAGTTTCAAGCCAGAAGAGCTAGGCTTGGATTTGTCCTTGCCCTTGCTCTTGCACTTGTCCTTGGGCTTCTTCTGCTGTTTCTTGCCCTTATTCTTTTGGCCCATCATAATGGCCTTTCCTTTGCCTTTATTTATGTTCTGCTCAGCAGTTCTTAATATACTTACTAACCCTGGCAGTGATTTGTCAATTTCATTCATGTTGTAGTTCATGATGAATTGACTAAAACTCTCTGACAATGATTGCAGGACTAAGTCAGTGGCCAACTCTTGGCCTAAAGGAAAACTAAGTATCTCTAGGTTTTCAATGTACTCAATCATCTTGAGTACATGAGCACTAATAGGGCTTCCGTCTACCAGCTTGCACTGAAACAGTGCTTTAGAGACCTTGTATCTTTCATATCTAGCCTGCTCTTGATAGAACTTTTTGAGGTGTACGATTATATCGTAGGCATCCATGTTCTCGTGTTGCTTTTGGAGCTCAGAGTTCATGGTGGCTAGCATTAGACATCTGACGTCCAAGGCATCATCTTGATGCTTCTTATAAGCATCTCTTTCAGCTTTAGGGGCATTAGTAGCAGGTAGCTCAGGAACAAGCTGTTCTAGAACATACAACTTTTTCTCTTGCTTACGAATAGTCCTCAAGTTCCTGTACCAGTCTAGGAAATTTGTTCCAGACAACTTGTCCTTCTCAAGGATGGATCACAATGATAAGTTATTTAAAGCGTTTGTTACCATGGTAATCTATCAACAGAGATATGCAAAATATATAAGTATCATGCCATAAACATATTTCACGAGGTCTTTAATTAAATATGTCTCTCACTATTTTATTCAAATTAATGACCCTCAGCATTGACACGAAAAATCCCATCATAAAATTTCTTAGTGGGCCAAGATCCATATTTCACCTAGCTTTTGAGTCAGTATTGGCTGATCACCCAAAATTTGGTTATTTAGGTAAGAAATGTTTTCCAATTATATCACATACAACTGTTGGATAGTTAGGTGAAAAACACTTATTCTAATCCATCTAATGGATTAAAGCCTAACTCCATGCCTCTAAGCCTTCAATCCTATTGAAATGGCTTAGTTAAGTCAGACCCAATAGTTGACAGTTGGATATTACTTTTATCCTACGCGCCTTATTAATATAGATAAAGGCACCCTGTTTTGGCAGACCTACACTTAATCGATACTAGTCTTGACGAGTGCCAAGCATTGGAAGGCATCACATATTGACTTAATATTTGCTTTGAGGGACTTTATTATTATTTGATCTCACCATTTGTTAAACTATTTAACATACCAAAAATATCATTCATGCATCTCATACATATAAAGCATATAACAAATATGACATGGTTATGGCCCCTAACGCAATGATTCTCCCAAGCCAATGAGAGTATCATTAACTAAACTTAGAGAGCGAATCAGCTTCACCAAGTGTCTCCCACCAGCGTCCTTATCTGATGTCGTCTTCTTGCCTCCACATCAAGATTACATTACAAAGAAACCTTTTTTACATTCGAGGGGAGTTAGGTGAGAAGAGAATGTACAATCAGAATATAGAGAGTAAGGCAGGTCACGCAGGCCGTATTTTAAATTAGCCAAAGAAGCAAAAATATGAAGACTAAGGCCATAACGATGCACCATGCATCACAAAGTACATAAAAACTCAAAACAATAATACATTTTTTTTGTGAGTCATAAAAAAGTTTGCTTGACATCAACACTTGATGTCACTGCAGACAAGAAACAAGGTTTTCAAAACACCATATATATCACATATATAGTAGAAAACTTTTCAAAAATAAAATCACTAAACATGTTATTTCATACAACACGAAAAAAAAAAAGAAAAACCAAATCATGGATTCGCAAGTGGCTCTGATACCACTGTTGGGAATTCCGGCATAAAAAACGCAGCGAAAAAAGGGAATTCCCACTAAGGATCCATGCAAAAAGTGGACAATGAAACGTGATTTTTGAGTATACCTCTTGAAGTCAGAAGAAAGATGATCAACGCAAACCACTAACACCGTAACAGCGATGATATCTCTACGTAGTCTAAACGAATAGACCCACGAACATCCAAAGTACGCTAGGAGTCCCGCCTCCCTAACGCAGTGCTAGTTGCAAAGAAAAAGAAATCTATCACCCTTCTTTCACTATGTGTGTGCATTAAGGTTACAATGCATGCCCTTATGTGCTTTGTATAGAAGAAGCCTCTAATAGCTTCTTTGAGAAGCCTTTAGTAGCTTCTCCAAGAAGCCTTCCATTAGCTTCTCCAAGAAGCCTTCAATTAGCTTCTCCAAGAAGACTCTAATAGCTTCTCCAAGAAGCCTCTAATAGCTTCTCCAAGAAGCCTTGCATTAGCTTCTCCAAGAAGCCTTCCATTAGCTTCTCCAAGAAGCCTCTAATAGCTTCTCCAAGAAGTCTTGCACTAGCTTCTCCAAGAAGCTTTGCCTTAGCTTCTCCAAGAAGCTTTGCATTAGCTTCCCCGAGAAGCCTTTAACAGCTTCTTTTAGAATCCTTAAGTGAAAGAGTAGTAGTAGGGTTAGTGTGAAGCCTTGGGCTAATCTGTTATGAGTTTTAGCCCACAATAGAATTCCCAGTCCAACTTGGATTCTATTTACTCCAATTTAGTTTGTTCTAAGTGTATGACCCTATAGGTTCTCATGATATTGGCAGTAATATTAAAATCTCATTTTAATATTACAAGCAGTGAGCAGTATCTAGCAACACATCGCTGCTAGCTAAGTAATGAGAATGTCAGTGATTTGACATAACCTTTTCGTGATTAATGTTTTCATGTAGTCTAGTCCCTTTGTCCAGATATCTAGATTGAACACAAGGCATAGAATGTGTCACCCTTGTATAGTTCAATCTTTCATTTCTTGATACTCAAGTAGACGTAGTAAATAAGATCAATATCTCATATTGGCTCATTTGAGTATGGCCATGCATTTTGTAGTCTCACTCAATCAGGGCCCCCGAAGATATCACTCCTATTATGTAAGAGAGGCAAATCTTATCTAGGTCACTCACATCCCTCCACATGATTCGTAGTATGTCCAATAACTAACTTTATAATCACCTTGTTACAGATGACGTTTGATGGCATCAAAACATACAACTCCTCATGTAGGAATCATAGTGATTTCACGTCAAAGGACCACATACACCATTATCATTATGAGAATCGCTTATGATACTCATGTAATGACCCATATAGCGTTCTCATGGTGGGTCAGTCCAGTACATCATTACTCTTAATAAATATACCTATGTGAAGACTTAATATCTCATATTCATAACCCGTGAGATGTGGTCATCAGTCTATGCACATACTAGTCTCAATGCATTATTGTTGTCCTAATTAACAATAATACTTGACTAGGGACATTTAAGAATAGTGTTCTAATTTTATCCAATAGGATCTCACGATCAAGTCATCCACTTGATGTCTTATGACATCAAACTTACTATTCTAAAGACTTTATTATGTTTATCATAAATAACACAATAAATGAAATGCCTCATATAAAAAATAGCATAATACAATGTATGTAATTATAGACGAAATATATCAGCCTCTAGGGCATACACCAACATTTGGTGTATAGGCTGGCAAGTTTCTAGGATTTTTATTGACAAACCGAGGTATTGAAGCTAGCCTAGAGAAGTGCCAATTCATCCTCGACATGTGCAACCCACAGTCCATGAAAGAAGTGTAGCAACTGACAGGACGAATAACGGCCCTCACACTCTTCCAACCAAGGCTGCCCAAAAATCTCTTTCCTTTTTCAAAACTTTAAAAAAAGGGAAAGAATTTTGAATGGACCCAGGGTGTGAGGCCACTTTCCAAGAACTAAAAAGGATGTTGTCCACACGACCAACTTTGACAAGGTCGGACTCTAGTGAAACATTTTATGCCTACCTCTCTGTCAACAAGGAGGTGATTAGCTCAGTTCTGATAAGAGAAATGGATGAAGGTCAGAGACCTAATTTATTTTGTCACTAAAGTCCTACATGGTCCCGAAATCCGCTATCAGAAGATTGAGAAACTAGTCCTAGAACTATTGATTACTGCAAAAAGGCTAAGACGGTACTTTCAATGTCACCCCTTGATAGTGAGGATAAACCAACCAATCAGGAAAATACTACATAAGCCAGATTTCACTGGGAGAATGATTGCTTGGTCAGTAGAGTTCTCTGAGTTCAGTATTACTTACGAGCCAAGACTAGCTATAAAGACTCAAGTATTATTCGACTTCTTGGTTGAGCTTACACTAGATTCTGGCCATCCTAGAGTGCAATCTTAGACCATCTACGTCAATGGATTCTCAAATCCCAAAAGGAGCGATAATGGAGTAATATTATAAAACAAAGCCAACCTCGTGTTGGAATATTCTTTGAAGTTCGAGTCTCCCACTTCAAACAACCAAGATGAATCTGACGCATGCATCGCAGGTATCAATATGGCAAAGAAGATGGGAGCCATAAATATTATCTTATCTAGTGATTAACAGTTGGAAACATCCAAGATTCAAGGCGAATATCAGGCTAAGGAGCACCTATTACTAAAATACTTAGCCAAAGTTAAAAAATTGATGTAAAGCTTTGACAGCATTAAGGTAGAGCACATCTCAAGGGAGCAAAACTCTAGAGTTGATATATTGTCAAAGCTTGCTAGCACCAAAAGCCCAGGCAACAACAAGTTTGTGATCTAAGACACCTTACTCATTCACAGTATTATGAATAATGAAGTCCTCCTACTAGAATATGATGAAACCTAGATGACGCTCATAGTTTCCTACCTCAGTAATGGCTCATTACCTGAAGATTAGAAAGAAGCCCAGAAGATAGTATGAACAGCGGCCTAGTACACTATCCTTGATAACCAGTTGTATCATCACGGTTACTCTTCCCCCCTCCTTAAGTGCCTTAGACCTAAGGAGGTAGAATACGTCTTGGCTGAGATTTATGAAAGGAACTCTGACCACCATCTCGATGGAAAATCCTTAGCGCGAAAAGCACTGAAAGTTAGAAACTATTGGCCCACTATGGAAGCTAACAACAAAGAACACGTACAGAAATACGACCAATGCTAACATGATTTACACATCTATGTAGCACCACCAGAGGAGTTATATATGATGTTTGTCCCCTGGCCATTCTATTAGTAAGGGATGGACATCCTAGGTCCTTTCCCCCAAGCACTAGGGTAGATCAAGTACCTATTGGTGGTTATTGATTACTTCACTAAGTGAATTGAAGTAGAACCGTTATCCACCATCACCTCTGCGCAAATCCAAAAGTTCACTTACAAGAACATCATTAATAGATTTGGAATCATGAAGTCTATTGTCACAGATAATGGAACCCAATTCACAGATCAGAAGTTCAAGGATCTCCTAGTCGGGCTTAAGATCAAATAACACTTCACCACAGTGGAACATCCTAAGACCAACTAGTAAGCCGAAGAAGCCAACCGGTTCATACATGAAGGGATCAGAAAGAGACGTGACGATGCCAAAGGGAATTGGGTGGAGTAACTCGATCATGCCTTATGGGCGTGTCAGACCACACCTCATTCCTCTATTGGAGAAATCCCCTTTAATTTAACCTATGTTTATGAGGCTATGATTCTGGTGTAAATAGGAGAACCAAGCTAGAGAAGACAGAACTTTTCTAAAGCAACCAACCCGGATCTCATCTGCCATAAATTGGACTTGTTGGAAGAACAACGTCGTATTGCCCATGTTCGAGATACCATCCTTAAATAGAGGATTACAGCAAGGTATAATTCTAAAGTGATTCCACAATGATTTAACCGTGACAATCTCGTGCTAAGTAGGGTGGATATCGGAGGTAAAAGTGAGAAGGATGGGAAGTTAGCTCCTAACTAGGAAGGACCATACATAATTACGTCCAAAACTAATACGTGAGCCTACACCCTAAAAACTCTCTCTGGTAAGACTATTAAGAATTTCTGAAATGTGGACAAGCCAAGCAAATATTATAGTTAAGTGCCTTTAAATTGTTACTTTTATCATGTAAGAAATGTGTTTCGATATGAATAAATCAATTATCTCTTCAACACTTGCTTGCTTTATTCATCTATGATTATTACAACCCACAAGGTTATCACACCTTGGAGAGGTCTAAGGAATACAAGGTCCGATGAGGATTAGACATTCCGATATTCGTATATGATGGCCAAATAGGGGAATCCACTTGATCGGTATCCAAGTTCAAGGAGTGTATTCAAGGGTTTTCATCCATACCCTTATGAGCCTAACCTTAACCCATAAACTGAAAAGGTTTACAAAGGTTAATGGTATCCGACCGTAGCCTAGGACAGTGGACTCCACACCAAGAGGCTTTCGTGTCAACCATATTCTCAAACATTAAACTTAACCCATAAACCTGAAAAGGGTTTAACGTGGTTACTACATTAAATTTAACCCATAAGCCTAAAAAAAGGTTTAACACGGTTACAATACTAAGCCTAACCCATAAAGCTGAAAAGGGTTTAATGTGGTTACGAGCATTAGATCGTTGCGTGGGATAGTGAACACCACTCCAAGAGGCTTCTGTGTCATAGTTTTACCCCAAAAAATGACTGGGTGTCAAAACACTTCAAACCGGATCCAACCATCGAGATCAAGTGTTGGACTCATCTCAGTGATGGAAATACGAGTGTTTGCTAAGTCTAAAATGTCCACCGAGATCGAGCATTAGACTTATCTCGATTGAACAAAATCAATAATACGCTAAGTATAAACAGAATCACCGAGATTGAGCGTTGGACTCATCTCAACAAGGAAGGAGATAAAACAAAAGATACAAAGCACTAAATATTTAAATTAAAGGTGCCCGAATTCGGGACTTGTCCATTTACAAATTTTATAAAACCCCATGCAAGGGGAAAATGAAAAATAAGAAATAAAAGAAGAGCTTTATCAGGCATCCTTCGGGGTCTTCTCCATGATGGTCTCTGAGGTCCTCACCTCTACATGGCCATCCTCTGATGTCCCATCACTCTCCTCTTCACCGATATTCACCTTGGGAGTAACTTGGTTAACAGAAACAGTCTCGGGAGCAGTGCTTACAATTTGACCATCCTGGATTAACTTCAATGAGTCAATCTCATCCTCATTAAGGTTCGAGTTCAAAAGGTGAGGTTGGGAGAGTGCATTAGCAAATGATTCATCCACAGACTTAGCCTATTCATCTTCAAGAACTATAATTTCTTTATTCAACCTGGCTTCGGTATGGTAGTGAAGTTCGTTTTTAGCTCAAATGGTAGCGAGGGTAGACTTTACGGAAGCTAAGTGTTCTTTCAATGTATTCTCCCAAGCTACCCCCTTAGAAACTTGATTTGGAATGTGTTCACCTCAGCAACCTGGGCCTAGAGATTGACCACCTCAACAACCTCCTTAGAAAGGTGGTTAACCCTGGTCTGGAGCTTGATGATCTCGGCCCCATGCAATTCGAGCTCTTGAGTGACTTGAGTCAACTGCCCATTTTTTTAGGCAACAGCTAGCTCAAGACTCTGTTTTTCACCCCGGAGGACCTTGGGCTCTCTTTCTAACTCTTCAGTGCCACGAATGGACTCAAAAGCCCTTTCTCAAAATTAGAGGACAGAGGCGTTACACAGATATTGAACTTGAGCATCCTGGAGAAGCTCCACCAAATCAGAAGGGTGTTGTTAATGATTCTTCCAGGATTGATCCTTCTGCCTTACACCGACTCAAATGGAAAGTGCAGTGGAGTACCCTCCGAGATTGTTGACCCTTGACCAATAGGAGCCTCAGTAGGACCAGCCTTAGAAGCTGACCTTTTTTTGCCTTTGCTCCCTCTATGTGTCAGCTTTTCTTTTTCGAGTGTGGAGAAGCTGCACAGGAGAACCGAGCTTCACTTCTTACATTGTTGTTGTGGGTGGAGGTGGAGGAATAGCAATCGTGACCCTCAGAGCAACAGCCAGGGCACAAGATCTAAAAGCTCTCGCCCTCCTCGCTGTCAATTGTTAGGCTAGAAGCTTGAGTCCATCGAGGGGCACCATGTTTTCAGCAAAAAGAAGACAAGTATTACAACACTTAGGAAAATTTGAAATGCAAATGAGTCAGATATATGCAGGATGAGATATGTAACACCCTAATACGAATTATCGTAAAATAAATGGAATATTCCAAAATAAATCGCATTAAACATGTCACTTCTAAAAATGCAGAAAATAAAAATCCATAATAACTTACACATCATTATAGAGAGTCACGAACGATCAAAAAGTCATATATACAACTATCACTGGCTAACACGCCATAAAGTATACATAAGCTTTTCTAAATAATCAAAAATATACACATATAAAAACTGGTTCACAAAGAAACAAAATACTAATCTAAGCCTTTTGTTTCTTCTTTTCTTTGCCCTTACCTTTTTTAGGAACCTTACCTGGATTTACATGGAACACATAGGGGTAAAAAATCATAATTTCTCAGTATGAGCATACCAAGACTAGCAGTTAGTCATTTATAATAAATAATTCAACTGAACATCAAAAATGCATTCGATGTAAAAGAATATCCAAAAATGAATAATATCAAAGACTCCCCCATACAATCCTAGGATACTACCGAACGAGCAACTAAACAATCAATCGTTTAAGCCATGACAAATGCCCATACAAGTGTCAACCATGCAATGCTTTATGTTATAAAGTGTGATCATGCTCGAACAAAGTCCATGTATTATGGATGTGCAATGCCAATACAGATTTTAAAGTTGAAAACACAAGTTATTTACTTATTTTCCCAGGAACTGCATTCCTTGTATATACTAAGTAGGATAGGCATCCAAGTCCTGACACTACCTGGTGATATGTGGACTAGTTTCCCTCATAGAAGCAAGAGTACTAGCTACCAACTTCATACACTAGTAACCCTAACCAAACAAGCAAACATGCAAGGAGAATTTGGATCCAACACCTCATTCTCAAGTCATATGGTTGTACACACCATCTAAGGTCACAATACATAGGAAAACAAGCAAATACTAGGTTTGAAAACCAAACATCCGAGCCACATATCAAATACTAGAACATAAGAATCTTAGCATCACTTATCCAACAAAGGTAGCCAAATTCATACCTCTAGCTAAACAGTATTTAGAACATCCCAAAACCACTCACAAGTGATTTAGAAATCAACCTCATGTTGAACAAAGTTCTAAACACTAACATAGACATTCTATCACCCTTTGAATAACTAATAACTTCCCAAACTTTTTATATATGCAAGTTGATAATTCTCTCCAAGAAATATCCCCAAAAGTGTCTCTTTATACGCTAAAAGGCTTGCACAAATGATCCCAACAAGGAAGGAATTAAATTAGCATCATAATGCAAAATATCAAGGTCTGCCCTGTCTCGGGCGCTTGAGCGCACAGAGCACGTTGAGTGCCAGTGCCTGAGTTCGCGAACACCATAGCGTGTTCTTTTAGGCAAAACGTGCCTAAGCGCGCATGAGTAGAGCACTTGAGTGCCGAGCGCCCAGTAGCATTTGCTGCATAATTTTGTAGCAATGGAACACAATTCCATTGGCACAATTCTGAGATTTGATCTCTTCAAACTCATTTCTTGGTGATTTTGAGTCCCAAACAAGTTCAAAAAACATGAGGGAAACATAAAATACCAATTGATTTTATCAAAAATGAATCAAAATACTAAATCACTCATCCAAACCCCTAAAATCAACACTTAGAGCATTTTAGGTCCAAAATAAGAATTTTCAGTTTTTAATCCAAACTCTTAGCATGAACAAGTCATAAATCATACTTAGAACTTATCTAATTAAGAAAATCACTTAAAACACTGCTAGAACTCAATTTGACATATTAAACCTCAAAATAGTCTAACATGGAAAATGAGTAAAAATGAAGTTAAAGTATCAAGAATGCCTACCTTCAAGCTCCTTGATGCTGCAGATTTGAGTCTCAATCCAGAACTTTGGATTTCCTCTTTGATCTCTTCTTCTTTCTCTCTTGTTCTTCCTCCTTTTCTCCTTTCACTCTTGATGTTTTTGTTTTTGTTTTCAGCCATAAAGAGTGAGTGAGAACCAAGAAAAAAGACTGAAAAATCAACAAGGAAAAGTCGACAAAAGGCTTATAACTGTGGCTAGTTTAAGGCCTTAAGTTACCACACTGATACTTCCCGATCTGCTAAAAACACTCAACTTTAGATAAATCAAGATTTTCAGGTTCCAACAAATTTAAAATAAATAATAAGACTCATTAAAAAAGTCATTTCACCAGTATTATAAATTTTCATATCTGTGACTAGTCAATCCAGTATTAAAACACACAACCAGCATGTCTAAAAATACCAAACAAACTCTAATTATTCTCAAACTTTAACCACATCACAAAATACACATTTATAACTTAGAAATAAATTATCCACATCTATTTCCATTAGCTAAGTCATTTAAGCTAATATCTGGGTTATTTTAAGCTACTTTTCACTTTTTGGCTTGCAGCAAAGTGTCTAAACTAACTTAGATCGTCAAAAAATTATACAGGCATGTTAAGCAAGTATTAAGCTAACATGTTCAAAAAGATGTTACATTTCTTCCCCCTTTTTAAAATTTTGTCTCCAAAATTGCTTAGCTCGTATAAACAATTGCAATTAGTCTTGCTGCATGTGGGACTCTAACTCCCATGTCATCTCCTCAAAGCTAATGCCATCCTAAAGCACCTTCACTAGAGGAATCCACTTACCTTTAAGCTCTTTGACCCCTCTGTCCACGATCCTCATCGACAGCATAACATAAGACAAATCATCTCCTAACTGCATAGATTCATTTCTTATGACATGTGAAGGATCTAAATTGTACTTCCTAAGTTGTGACACATGGAATACATCATGAAGGTTTGATAAATTAGGTGGAAGTGCAATTTGGTAGGCTTCGAGTCCAATTCTTTTTAAGATCTGGTAGGGACCTATAAAATGAGGTCAACTTCTATGTTCTCAATGCTCTACCAATCTCTATTGTTAGAGTGACTCTCAAGAATACATGATCTACTTCACTAAACTCTAGAGGTCTTCTCCTTTTATCAACATAGCTCTTCTACCTACTCTGAGCCATAACCAACCTATCCCAGATCATTTTACCCTATGTTTGGATGTTTTTTCATTAAAGGAACGGAATGGAATAGGTTGGAATGGAATGGAAAGGAAAGGAATGGAATGGAACATAATTTTCATTCTCTTTGTTTGCAAGTTTCATTAACAGAACGGAACGGAACAAAATTATCCATGTGTTTCCCCCATTCCACCTCAATTTTGGAGGAAACAAAAGTTAGGCATTTGAGGGGAAGAGGGGGGAAATGATTCCCTATGCGTTCCGTTTTATTCCCATGCATTTTAAAACTCCCAAACAAGGGAAGTCATTTCCGTTCCCCCCATTTCCTTTCCGTTCCACTCATTACCTATCATCCAAACATAGTGTCAATCTGATCTGTGGTCTAATGTACCAATTCAAGACCTAGAATGGTTTTCTCTCCAACCTCATACCAACATAAAGGAGACCTATATTTTCTACCATCAAGTGCTTCAAACGGTGCCATATCTATTCTAGTATGAAAACTATTATTGTAGGTAAACTTCACTAAAGGTAAGAACTTATCCCAACTTCCTTTCTACTCCAGCACACATGCTTTCAACATATCCTCAAGGGTTTGAATAGTCCTTTCCGATTGACCATCAGTATGTGGATGGTATGTTGTACTTAAACTAAGCTTCGTTCCAAAAGCTTTCTGCAAAGCTCCCTAAAATCTAGATATAAATCTAGGGTCTCTATTAGAAACTATACTAAGGGGTACACCGTGCATCCTAACTATCTCCTGAAGGTATAACTGGGTAAGTCTATCCATGGAGAAGTTAGCTTTAATAGGTATAAAATGGGCAAACTTGGTTAGTCTATCCATTACAAACCATATTGCATCGAATCCTAACTGAGTTATAGGAAAAACCATCACAAAATCCATTGTGATGCGATCCCATTTCCACTTAGGGACTCCCAAAGATTGAAGAGGTCCAGAGGGTTTCTAGTGTTCTTTATTGACCTTTTGACAAGTTAGGCATCTAGACACAGTAATGTTCTTCTTCATACCAGACCACCAAAACAACTTCCTCAAGTCTTGATACATCTCAGTGGTCCAGGGATGGATAGTGTACTGACTACAATGAGCTTCTTCAAGGATCCTATCTTTGATTTCATATTCATGAGGAATGCAAAGTCTACCTCCAAACTTAATAATCTCGTCATCCATCATATCAAACTCACTAGGATTACCTAGAAAGATCTGTTCATTTATCATTGTTCGCACATTTTTCTTTTTGGCGGGGTAAGTCCAACGCTTATTCTGGCACAACTTTGTGATGCCCACGGCTTAGTGCTTGGTTTGAGAAAGTGGCGGGCTTCAAGTCTCTAGCTTGTGGTTCGAGTACTTCATCACTTTAACAACCATAGTCCGGACTGATAACCCCACACAAATTAGACATCTCAATTAAAGCCGGGGTACATGGAAAGAATTCGCAGTTAACCTTTAGAAGTTGTACGACGTTCGAGTTGTTGCACAACTATCCTTTCAAATGATTTAAGAATCGTACAAGCCACGTGGTGCATTTTCACTAGAAGGACATGCATAGTGCTTCGTACGCCATGATGAGCACTCTTTTGAAAATTGAGTTGTAAGGTCAACAATGCCCTCTAATCGCTTAGCCTTTATAAATAAGGATTTAGGGATGCATCGTCTTCGTCTTACTGTTTCTAAACGCCTCTCTGAAAACTTTGAATTATAGCAAAGCATGGACTTCAAGTGGTTCCCAATAGTTTCCATCGCAGCAACCAATAGTTTCTCTTACACACTACCTCCCTTTCTCTTTTCTTCATTACTATTTTTCCCTTTTTAGTCACTTCTATTGTGATTGAGTAATCGAGCGGTTACGCGCTCCTCGTTGGAGTGTGTTTTTGTTTTTCAATTCATGAAGTAGATTTAGGGCTTCTAACCTTCTTCACATGGCCTTATCCTCTTAGAACATAATTTCTGCCATGGTAGGCATGGCGGATGTGCCCTTCCGAAGTTTTAGGCTTTGGAGGGAAAGGAGGTCGGCGTGTAGTTGTGGACTATTCTGTTCACCCTTCACCGTGTCTGAATCTCTAATTTGATTAATTCTGATAATTATTTATTGGTCTCTTTGGGTGTTCTTAGGATCTTCATGGCCAGAGGTAGAAGAGGAGCTTGAGCCCAAGCACCGGTTACCGAGGCTCGTGAACCGGCCGAAGAGGACCAAATCCAGATCCGACATGGTCCGGGACTGGTATATCCGTGGGTAGAGGATGATGTATGGGAGTATTTATATAAGCTTTCTTCTGAAAATGAGCTCAGATGATTAGTACAATATCTGGAGTTGACCGAAGGAAGAACCCGCAACAGAGAATTTCAGGTTCTATGCCCGGAATGGAACAAGAGGGTTTACTCTTCTCAGAAAGCGGGTTCACTTTTCATGTTTCTTTATGAACCCCTCTTCATCAAATTGGGGCTTTGGTTACCCTTTACTAAATTCCAGATTGCAGTACTCCAGACTTTGCGTGCGGCCCCCACCCAGATTCATCATAATGGTTAGGGTTACATCATTGCTTTTGAGAAGTTCTTCCGAATAATGGGGTTGCGGTATTCTACCAATGCCTTTTTCTACTTTTATACCTGGATAAACCCTCAGGGTTTGGGGAGGCAAAAGAATTGGCTCACAATCCAGTCAAGATCTGGTCGCAAATCCTTTGATATTTTTCAAGACAGTTTCAAGGGATTTAAGACTAGATTCTTTAAGATGATGGTAGCGAAGGGGTTTCATCCCTTTTTTTTTAAGATGATGGGGAGTCAAAGTTCCCATTATACTGGACAGAAGATGCTTGGTGTTTTCCCACCATGTTGCTTGAAAAAGAAGAGAAAGACCTTACTCTGGATGAAGTCGAATGTGTTAAGTTTATAACCCGGTACTCTAAAGAACACGGGTTTATCAAAATCAAGGATGTTCTTCATACCCCTGGTGATGATCTTCTTTTTGTTCTGTTAGGTAGGAATTAGGATATTATTGCCTGAAATTTGCCCCGAACTTTTGCGTTTTAAATTTCTATACTTCATAATTTTGTTTGTCTGATTTTCATCTTGCTTTGTTGTCTTTTTTTAGTAAGCAATATGGCGTCGAGACCTTCTCTTATAGCCTTAAAGGCCTTGAGATCGAGGAGGAAAGGAGCACGATCTTCAAGTGTTCCTGCGACTGCCATTCCAATGTCATCAAACTAGAGTATTATTATTGAAAAGACTCCGGAAGAGCTAAACTCCTTAACTCAGAACCTTCAAGGAAGGAAAAGGAGAGCCATTGAGAGCTTTGTTGACCGGGGTAGGGGAGGAGCTTCGAAGAACGGCAATGAAGAGAGGGTGGACCCTTTGCCTATAGGGTAGTCTGATGCCGAGCCATTTATAGATGGGCAGTTACTGAGCAATGAAGTGATGAGCCATATCTCGGAACAAAATATGGTCTAAACCCTGGCTAAGCTTCAGACTTCTACACTTCAAACCATCGCCAAAATTTGCTATATTGAAAGGTTCATCGAGGCAACCGATAAGAAGATGGCAGATGAAATCAAGAAGAAAGATGAAGAGGCTGCTCGGAAACTAACTGCGACTCTTAAGTTGAATGAGGACGCTCAAGCATGGATTACCGAGCTGAAGGCAGCATTGGCTTCCTCCAACTTGGCAAAGAAGGCACTTGAGGCAAAGGGTCTTCAAGCCGACAATATCATCAGTACTCTCCAGCTTGAATAATTCAATTGGAAAAAGATGTGGAGCTGGACACCATTTCGAGAAACATTGGTGGGGAGCAGTTCCAGAATTTCGTGGCCCAAATTCAACATTTCAACTCCAGCATCATTCTTGCCTTGGAAAGCCTCAATTTAGAAAAAGTCTTTCACGATGATCAACTTGTTTTGACAAGGGAGCTTACTCAAGTTGATTCCAATGCCAACCCAAATGCTGCTCCGATTCTAGAAGGAGGGGAAGCTGGTACTTAAACTTTCCCTTTTTCTTCTTCTTGCCCCATGCGTGGAGTTTTTTTGTTTTTATAATGACAATTACCTCACTCCTAGGGTTTTTAAATTAACTTTTTATTTTCAGTGAATACTTTACTTTGCTAATTTATTTTCTTTCCATGGTCCGTTTTGGGTCCAAGGCCCAATATAGAATTTATCATTACCATTTCGTGGACTTAGGAAATAGTTTTCTTATTGGGGAGACCATGGTCCAGGATCCCACACCCTTAATAACGAGTGCTTGGCATTCCTCTTGACTTAGGTAAAAATGACACATTAGTCCATAGTCCAATGCCTATCATAACCAAGCGTTTTGGAATTTAAGACTTAGACAAAAATAACACCTTAATCTATAATCTAAGGCTCATAATAATGAACATTTGGAATCTTAAGATTTGGGCAAATAAAACACCTTAATCCATAGTCCAAGGCTCATAGTATCTAATAATCACATATTTGATATATTAATAAACCTTTATTTTTAGTCATTTACACTCTCCATGTACTTAATTAATTGAGTTTGGTTATGTTTTGTAAGTTTGGACTCAAATTGGACTTAATTGAATTTTTTAGCATAATTTATGTCTTACACTATTTTTGTATTTGGGCCATATCTTAGGCTTTAGGTAGTCTTTTGAGGAGATTTTGGTGGCATTTGAAAGATAAGTGAGAGCCCTACAACTTTCATGAATACCTCAAAGGCCTAATTACATGTTTGGATAACTCAAATTGGAGTTGAATCAAGAACTAGGGTGTTGATCCTGACAGCTTGACCTATGCATACTGTTCATGACATAGATCAGGCTATAGGATGTCAAATAGGCTGAAAGTTTTATGTTTGATAGTTAAGACCCAAAGCTACAACTTTCATGTTGAACACTTTTCCAGAATCTGAGGTTTAATGGGTTATATTGGGCTTGGACGTCAAAATAGAGGAGTTATCACTTAGCCTGAGCAGTATGCAGTAATTAGACCATATCTTGAGTTCTAGGAATGTTGTTTGGGCTCAAACTAATGGCATATGAAAGCTAAGATCTAGGCCTACAACTTTTATGAAGACCACTTGGTGAAAACATGATGAATGCAATGACTTCAGAGCTAAATAATTTCGGAGACAAAGAATCTCCATAATTTTCCACTCATCAAAAGTCATTTGACATTTTTCACTCATTTTCTACTCATCCACTCACTCATGACTCAGCCCCCTTGTCATTTTGTATCCCTAATCCTCTATAAAAAGCACCATTGGATGCTCATTTGGGGGTCTTGGTCCTAGAGGCCAAGATCATGCTATCATGTTGTTGTAGTTTTTCTTTGTTCTAAATTGAAGTTATGTTCTTCTTCTTCTTCTTCTCTATTTCTTTCTTCTTGTCTATGAGTAACTAAGTTTCATTTTACTTGGGTGAAATGATGAATCTCTTGGTAATAAAGTAAGGTTAGATTCATTCCTTTCTTGTGCTTAAATGATTTATTTTTCAAGCAGTCATTATACGTATTATAGTTTGTTTCCAATCAATTTAGAAACCCTCCTTGTAAAGTGGAGTTCTTGATTTATTGTAGACAAGAGATTGGCACAATGAATGCTTGAACCCATTTACAAGTGTTGGTGTTAAAAACTCTCCTTGTAAAGTGGAGATCTTGATTTATTGTAGACAATATTTTGGCACAGTGAATGCTTGATCCCATTTATGAGTGGTGATATTAATAGATGATTAAAGGAGGCATAATATAATTACGTATATAATTTTTAATGAACTTTGAACGATGTATTTTCTATTGGAACCTCCATTATGTGTGGATTCTAATTGAGTTATAAAAAAAATTAATCTTGTTCTTATTTTATTTACCAAGAGTGAATCTCCTAACCCAAGTAAATCTTTTTTATTTATTGTGATAAAATATTTACTTTACCTTAATTAATTTTTCTTCATCAAGTCTTTGTGGTTTGATCTCGGACTCATCGAGAATTTATTACTTGAGATAACCTGCACTTAGGTTTGTAACTTTTAATCTGCATCAAGTTTTTGGCGCCGTTACCAGGGACTTAATTTGAAGAACAAATTTTTAGTGTAAATATTTTGTATATACTAACGTGATAACTTAGTGGGGGAATCTCTTCCTTTTATTTTCTTGTACATATTAACAGTGAGAAAAAATCTCCCTTTTATTTTCTGTATATATTAATTTAGTGGGGGAACTTCTCCCTTTTATTTTCTCTGTACATATTAACTTAGTGGGAGTAACTCTCCCTTTTATTTTCTGTACATACTAACTTAGTAGGAGAAAATTCTCCCTTTTATTTTCTGTACATACTAACATAGTGGGGGAAAACTCTTCCTTTTATTTTCTTGTACGTACTAACTTAGTAGGGAACCTCTCCCTTTTATTTTCTTCTGTACTTTACTAACTTAGTGGAGGAAACTCTCCCTTTTATTTTTTTTTGTAATTTACTTTTTACACTTTATTTTCTTTATTTTATTTTATTTTATTTTGTGATTGGTTTATATCACACATTTGTTAATATTTATTTATCTTGTTAATATTTATTTACCTTGTTAATATTTATTTACTTTTGTTAATATTTATTTGGTGGTGGTTTATACCATATCCTTGTTTATATTCTTTTTTATTTTAAGTCATTTATTTATGTTTAATTGTTAATATTTAAATGGTCGATTTTACCGCCTACTTGTTCATTATTCTAATGGCAGGTTTATACCACCTACTTGTACATTTTCTTTTCTATTTTAAGTTACTTATTTATGCTTAATTGATATTGTGATTTAAATTCTGGTCGTTTAATTAAAATTAATCCTGAAACTTTATATATTGATTTGTTTCAAAAAATAAAAAAAACCAAAAAACAAAATAAAAACAAAATAAAAAAATTGTGTTTCTTGATTTCAAACTTTTCTAACAACAGCCAACCTACCCATATAGGTGCTATCATTACTTTTTTCTATTCTCTTCCTTATTTAAACACTTCATTTTCTTCACTTTCCTCTAACTCAAAATCATTCGAAGGGAGTGTGAGTGTAGAAATGGAGGGATCTTCTTCTTCTGTTTGTAGACTTACCAGTATTTGTGTATTTTGTGGGACAAGGTATGAGAAGAGTTTAGAGTTTGTAAAAGCAGCAAGCACTCTTGGTCAAACGCTTGTTGCAAGAAATATTCATGTTGTATATGGGGAGGTTTCCGTGGGTTAATAGGGGCTGTATCACTCTCTGCATATATAAGAGACAATCAGGTTTTAGGTATCATTCCTAGAGCTTTAACTCAAAAGAACATCCTTGGAAAGACACTTGGAAAGGAACTGCAAGTATCATCTTTGCATGAACAAATAACTAAAATGTTTGATAGTTCTGATGCATTCATTGCCTTACCAGGTGGTTTTGGTACTTTGGAAAAAAAATTTCAAATTGTCTCTTGGGCCCAACTGAACATCCACCAGAAACCTATAGGTTTTTTGAATGTTAATAATTCTTTTTCTAGTTTGTTATCTTTTCTTGACCATGCTGTGGAACAAAACTTTATCACACCTTCAATAAGAAGTCTCCTTATCTCTGCTTCTACTGTTGATGAATTAATTGATAAATTACAAGCTTTTATTTATGAACTTGATCCAGTAATAGCTCAGATATATTGGTCAGAAGGCAGCAACAAGAAAAATGGTGAGGGAAGCAGCAAGAAACGCGAGTTTGATCTGAAACTCCATCTATAATCTTCCTTTACCTTTGATTTTATTTATCGTACTTTGTTTCTATTTAAATTTGTGTTAGGTGTCTTTTCTCCATAATAGTCACATAACATCTTCTATCTTTTACTCATCTATATTTTAACATTGAGGACAATGTTGTGATCTAGTTGGGAGGAAAGATAGTTGACCAAAAAAAAAAAGGAAGAAGGGCGAAACTTCGGTTGTACTTAGTCTTTAATTAGATTAGGAGTCCCAGACGAATGCCCGTCCTGTCATAGACTCAGGAGGAGACCTTCGAACGCTAGTCTGTAAATAAGGTTCGTGTGTCATGCTCTGTAGAGAGCCACATGCTACATTTCCAGTTCTTAGAACTTAGGCTCTATAGCGCTGTTGGACCAAAAGAGGAGTTCCGTCTTTGCTGTGAAACATAAACAGCTATTGAGCATTATCTTGTACTTAACTGTATGAGCTCTGATGCGCCAGGTTATGCCGGTGATGTCGAGTATGCACCTGTATTCAGATTGAATGCCTTTAAGTAGGTGTTCGGACAGGTTGTGTAAATTCTAGCCACAGTAGAGATTTGAAGCCATTTCTTGTAAGGATGGACTGCACTGGTGACACGCAGTATAAAGATATGCCACCTTGTATATAGCTTTTGAGTGAATGATCTCTTTGGTGAGGTCCTTCAGGGGTTTCTAGACTTCTTTACCCTGATGATTTTCATGAAGTCTTAAAAAAAATTGAAATGTATGTTAATTGATATGATTGTTAGAAACTTATAGTAAAACCAATTAGGGATGGCAGAGTAAGGAGTAATTTTACTCTTGAGACGCATCTAGATTGGGGTAGATAACGAGTTTGTGTGGAAGTAGCAAATGGATTCAGGGAAATTTGTATGATTGAGTAAATTGTCTTCTTTCTTAAATATCACATGTTTGGTTATGAATGTTGAATTGGTGAACTGAGAATGATAGAATTATGCCTTGTGAGATTTTGAACCTATTGATGAATGGATTGAACATTTGTACCATTCTCTTCTTTCTTGTGTGAATTTCACTCATGAAATTGTTACTCTAGAACTTGCTTTGATTTTTTTTTAGACTACATTTTCATATGCATATATAAATATGATTGAGGCATTTTTCTTGAAATAGCTACTTTAATCAAATAGCCAGCCTTACTTAGCAGCATATTATCTCAATATGATATCAAATACTTTTATGATTACTTGTAAATTCTCTGATTCATGCCAACGTAAAGCATTGAAAATGACCTATTTCCCCTTGCTTAACCCATTTGAGCTTATTTGACCATTCTTTGTTTCGAACTCATTATGTGCCTTAAATGAAAAATTATGTTCTTACCTGACCTTAGGGAATAAGAGCACATTAGCTTTATCATTGGATGAATTCTTGAACAAGTGTGGGAGTGTGTGTGCAGAATGGTTAAAAAAAATGTATATATGATGTTCTTTTTGTAAAAAAAAAATCAAAAAAATAAAAAAAATCAAAAATAAAAATCAAAAAAAAAAAAAAAATATAAAAAGAAAAAGAGGATCAACAAGGTAATAAAGGAAATGAAAAGAATATGTAAAGGGAATTTGTATTAGGTGGAGTTGGGATGAACTTTGATGATTGTTAATTGAACTCAACTTTTATGTTCTTTTATTCTCTTTGGTATTTAACTTGTCATATCTATATTACCTTCTCCTTTACCTTGACCTCATTACAACCTTGAATAAAGTCCTCATGATTTGTGTGTGCATGTGTTCTGAGTAGTGGAGAAGTAGAAGATAAGCAAGCTTATGGTAGTACAATTATTCATGGGTTGAATAGAGTGAAATACTTACCATTTTACACACTTGAGAGATTGAGAGTGAATTTTGTAAGGATCTATTATTCTTGTTTCATTCTTTTCAACTAAAGTTTCCTTACTTGTTAGTTTGAGATGTGAAGAAATGTTATCTCATGAATGTTTTGATCCCTTGAATGTCTAGTTGCTCTTCTTGATTCATTTAATCCTTTAGAGTTTTTAGTTTTTGAGTTTGTGTCGTTTTTCTTTGTTCCCTAGTTTTTGTTTCTTGTGTTTTGCCCAAGAGTGCAAAAATCTAAATGTGAGAGAATTTAATAATCATATATTTGATACATTAATAAACCCTCATTTTTAGTCATTTACACTCTCTATGTACTTAATTGATTGAGTTTGGTTATGATTTGTAAGTTTGGACTCAAATTGGACTTAATTGAATTTTTTAGCATGATTTACGTCTTACACTATTTTTGTATTTGGGCCATATCTTGGGCTGTAGGTAGTATTTTGAGGATATTCTGGTGGCATTTGAAATATAAGAGAGAGCTCTACAACTTTCATGAATACCTCAAAGGCCTAATCACACGTTTAGATGACTCAAATTAGAGTTGAAGCAAGAACTAGGGTGCTGATCCTAACAGCTTGACCTATGCATACTTTTCATGACATATCTCGGGCTATAGGATGTCCAATGGGCTGCAATTTTGATGGTTGATAGTTAAGACTCAAATCTACAACTTTCTTGTTGAACACTTTTCCAGAATCTGAGGTTTAATGGGTCATATTAGGTTTGGATGTTAGAATAGAGGAGCTGTCACTGAGCCTGAGTAGTATGCAGTAATAAGACCATATCTTGAGTTGTAGGAATGGTTTTAGGCTTAGATGAACGGAATTTGAAAGCTAAGATCCAGGCCTACAACTTTCATGAGACCACTTAGTGAAAAAATGATGAATGCAATGACTTCAGAGCTAAATTATTTCGGAGACAAAGTATCTCCATAATTTTCCACTCATCAAAAGTCATTTGGCATTTTTCACTCATTTTCCACTCATCCACTCACTCATGACTCAGCCCCCTTATCATTTTGTATCCCTAATCCTCTATAAAAGGCACCAATGGCTGCTCATTTAGGGGTCTTGGTCCTAGAGGCCAAGATCATGCTATTATGTTGTTGTAGTTTTTCTTTGTTCTAAATTGAAGTTATGTTCTTCTTCTTCTTCTTCTTCTTCTTCTTCTTCTTCTTCTTCTTCTTCTTCTTCTTCTTCTTCTTCTTCTTCTTCTTCTTCTTCTTCTTCTTCTTCTTCTCTCTTTCTTTCTTCTTGTCTATGAGTAACTAAGTCTCATTTTACTTGGGTGAAAGGGTGAAACTCTTGGTAATAAAGTAAGGTTAGATTCATTCCTTTCTTGTGCTTAAATGATTTATTTTTCAAGCAGTCATTATACGTATTATATTTTGTTTCCAATCAATTTAGAAACCCTTCTTGTAAAGTGGAGTTCTTGATTTGTTGTAGACAAAAGATTGACACAATGAATGCTTAAACCCATTTACAAGTGTTGATGTTGGAAACTCTCATTGTAAAGTGGAGATTTTGATTTGTTGTAGACAATATTTTAGCATACTGAATGCGTGATCCCATTTATGAGCGGTGGTATTAATAGATGATTAAAGGAGGCATAATATAATTACGTATATAATTTTTAATGAACTTTGAACAATGTATTTTTTGATTAAAACCTTCATTATGTGTGGATTCTAATTGAGTTATAAAAAGAATTAATCTTCTTATTTTATTTACCAAGAGTGGATCTCCTAACCCAAGTAAATCTTTTTTATTTGTTGTGACAAAATATTTACTTTACCTTAATTAATTTTTCTTTATCAAGTCTCTGTGGTTCGACCTCAGACTCACCGAGAATTTATTACTTGAGATAACCTACACTTGAATTTGTAACTTTTAATCTGCATCAGTATCGAACATTTGGAATCTTGAGATTTAGGCAAATATAACACCTTAATCCATAGTACAAGGCTCATAATATCGAGCATTTGGAATCTTTAGATTTAGGCAAATATAAAACCTTAGCTAAGGGTTTATCATCCAAGAAAATTTGTTGAACCCGCACTGCCTCTTGATTTATTGACCTTTAGATGGTCAATGCCAAGTATTGAGGATGGGTATTGACCCTGCAACTTATTACCAAAGCTTGGAGTGTTAAACCTCTTGACCTGGACTTATTAATGTACCTTATATGAATAATGTCTGAGTAACTCTGTTTTATTGATAATTTTGGGGGACAGAAGTCTATACAGAGTATAGAATTCAATATCATGGACAGATTAAACCTCAGCTTTACTAAAAGACTAAGCTGTCAAGGGCACCTAGTTATAGTATTTTCTAAGTTTATCCGCATTATAGTAATTCTTGATTAGGGTGCCTGTTAACGTCTCTAATGTGTAAGCTCCTTTACCAGTGCTGACAACAATACTGTAGGGGTCTTCCCAAGCAGGGGCTAATTTTCCTTGAGAGGCATTTTTTCCCTCGATATCCGCTCTTCTGAGCACTAAATCTCCTGTTTGGAACCTCCTGGGAATTACTTTTTAGTTGTATCTGGCCGTTGTCCTTTGTTTGAGGGCAACATCGCGTATATGAGCCACGCGTCTTCTTTCTTCTATCAAATCTAGGTTTTCCCTGATCAAACCAGGTTACTGTCATCTGAAAGTTACTGGTTATGTAAGCTTGGCTCGCTTATCTCTCCCAGAATCATGGCTTCACACCCGTAGGTAAGCTTAAGGGAGTTTCACCAGTGGTAGAATGGGGTGTGGTTCGGTAGGCCCAGAGAACACGATCAAGCTGCTCGACCCAATTTCCCTTAGTTTCTTCCAATCTTCTTTTAATTCCATGTACAATAATCCTGTTGACTACTTCGGCTTGTCCATTAGTCCCGGGGTTCTCCACGGAACTACAATGGTGCTTTATTTTTAAGCTTGCTAGTAGCTCTTCAAAGCCCTTATCCTTAAACTGGGTTCCGTTGTCCGTCGTTACAATAGACTCTGGAATTCCAAACCTGATGATAATATGACACCAAGTAAACTTCTGAATCTGTGATGAAGTGATCAAAGCTAAGGGTTCTACCTCAATCCACTTCGTAAAATAATCCATTGCTACCACCAAGTACTTTAATTGACCTAGGGCTTGGTGAAATGGGCCCAAGATATCCATACCCCATCTGTAGAAAGGCCAAGGTACTTACATTGTAGACAACTCTTCCGAGGGAGTTTGGTAATGAACCGAGTGGCATTGACACTTATCACAAATTCAGACATGCATATGAGAATCAGCTTCCATCGTTGGCCGATAATATCCTACTCTTAGCGCTTTTATGGCTAAGGCTTTTCCTCCTACATGATGTTCACAACTTCCCTCATGAATCTCGTCTAGGACATATTCAGCTTCTTTCGGAGTGAGGCATTTAAGAATGGGTGATGAAAAACCACAATGGTATAATCATCCACCATTTTCGGTGTACCGTACAACTGTCTTGACCAACTTAGAAGCTTCTTTGGGTTCTAAAGGTACAACCCCAAACTATAAGTATTCCATGATAGGGGTGATCCAAGATGGCTCCTTCTCCTCTACTTGAAATACATCATGATCCGTGATGAAAGGATGTGATGGGGTTTCTTGAATCACTGGTCGGTTATTGCCTGGACCCTTAGTACTAGCTAGCTTAGACAAAAGGTCAGCCCTGGAGTTCTATTCTCTCGGAATGTGCTTAAACTTTGTGTCTTAAAAATTCTTGAGGAGCTCTTATACTTTGACTAAGTATCTCTACAGGAGAGGCTCCATAGCTTGATATTCACCTCAGATCTGGGAGGTTATAAGTTGGGAATCACTACAGAGTGTGATCCCGATTGCCCCCATATCTTTGGCCATCACTAGCTCGACAATACATGCCTCATATTCAGCCTGGTTGTTTGAGGTTAGAAATTCAAACTTCATGAAATGCTCTAATGTTAGTCCCTCTGAGTTTTCTAGGATTACCCCGACGCCACTCCCCTTAAGGTTGGAAGATCTATCAACAAAGATGGTCCAAGAGATTCTATTTGGGTTGATGGGGTTCAATGTGAGTTCTACTATGAAATCTAATAGCGCTTGGGCTTTTATTGCAAGCTGTGGTTGATAAGTGATCCCAAACTCAAAGAGTTCAATTGACTAGGCAATTATTCTTCCGACTAAATCTAGCTTGTGCAATACTTGGAAGATGAGCTGATCCGTTCTTACTCCCACCGTGCGGCATTGAAAGTATTGCTGCAGTCTTCTAGCTGTGATGATTAGTGCAAAGGCAACCTTTGTAACTTTTT
This sequence comes from Ormosia semicastrata, assembly GCA_029884595.1. NCBI lineage: Eukaryota > Viridiplantae > Streptophyta > Magnoliopsida > Fabales > Fabaceae > Ormosia > Ormosia semicastrata. Next base: position 2,386,403 of record JAQQTO010000040.1, read on the forward strand.
GGTAGCGAAGCTCAGGTCCCTACAGAACCTTGCTCACAAAGTAGACCGATTTCTACCCTTTGCTTGTTTCTTGTGGGGTATTTAGTGGAGTATAAATAGAGTATCTGGCCCGAAGTGGACTATCTTTGGAAGACCGGGGCCGTGAGGAATTACAGTTAGGCTTCTGGTGAGAAGGATCACCTTTGTCCCACCTCCTCTGGTCCACTGTTGCTTCCTCTAGGTCCACATACTTCTGGGATCGCCTCTGAAACTCACTCAGGTTCTCTGGTTTCTTTTTGACCAAGGAAGCGAAGAATTCAGAACCAACCCGAAGACCACTTTTGGCATAGTGAAGGGCTATTCTGTAATCAAAATTCTCCATGTTAATGCATGCCACCATGAAACGCTTGACGTAATCGTGAAGAGGTTCATCCCTCCCTTGGCGGAGCTTTGCCAAGGATTCAATAGATCTAGGTTGTTCTTTACTGGTGGTGTATTGGAGCAAAAAGTGTTGTTTAAGATCCAACAAAGTAACCGCAGACCTTCGTGGTAAGCCTGAGAACCATTTAAGGGCTCCCTTCTTTAGGGAGAGATGGAAAGCATGACATAGTAACTCCATAGATCCTCGGTGAAAACAAAGGAATTGCTCATAAGCATTTATATGCTCTTAGGGGTCCGTGGTTTGGTCATAAATCTCTAAGTTTACTGGAAACTTAAAACTCCTGGGAATACAGTACTCCATAAGCTGATCAAGAAAAATGTGCTCTTCGAACCCGTGGTTCAGATTGTCATTCTAGATATTGATCACAAAAGCGTCGACATTTTCCTTTTTTTAATTGTTTCCCACGATAAGACTACCATCATGACGGTGAGGCCTAGGTCAGTTTTCGAGCATGGCCCATTGAATGTCTTCCAACCTTTGATATTGTTTGTTCGGCATAGCCATATCTTGTTGTAGCATGTCCTGAAATTGGCGTTGGGATGCCTAGGACTAATTTGTGTGTTGAGAGTGAGATGCACGATTGCTAATTTCATGATTAGGCATTCCCAAATGCTGATGAACTGGGATTCTGTGCTTTTGGGCATTAGGGTTGCACCTTGGTGCTAGGATTCCAAGTCTGTCTCTTATAGAAATCCTACGCGATGGGTTTAGGCTTCATTGAAACCGAGGTAGGGTGCCTATCACGTTGGTTTTCTACATTGAATGCCTAGTTTCTCGCGGCAGAGGTTTCAGCAACAAGTGGTGGGGCAGGAAGAGGAGGGCATTGGGCGATAGGATCCTGCCTTTGGTTAGTAGAGGCCTGCCCAGCTTCTCTTCTTGAATTTTGTCTCGTGTTCACCATGACTAGTGTGGGACTATAAATTTCTCGATTCCCCTAGACGGCGTCAATGTTCTAAAGTAGATTCAGAATGTTCTGAAGTATATTCAGAGGGTACCTAAGATAGGTACGTATGTAATGGACTCCTTTGATGCACGACTGTTACTAAGCATATTGAACCAGGGGTGGGTACCTGCAAAGGGACTCCAACGCTCAAGTCAGGATGTGCACCAATAGGGTATATGATATGGAGATAATTTATACCTAATTTGGGTGACTTAGCTTGATATTTATAGAGGCTGGATTGATATGTTCTCTTGATGAAGAGATACATTTCCATTATAATTGCAGGAGAAGATATGTTTCTTACTTAGTTATAGAGAATCCCTATATTATTGCAACACTGGTATGGCAATTACAACACTATTATCTCATAAGATCATGATTGTCAATTAGGAGATATCACAAGATTCATCCATTGTGCGGATCTGCGGTAAAACTGTTACCATCCAAAATTGGGATATCATGTTAAGCTGACTTTGCTGGAGACGTGAAGTCTTGGACCTCTGCCTGTATGTATACTGAGCTGGACTACATATTGAGAGTCCATGGTACGGTCTAAAACAGTGATATTTTGCCTAAACATATCCAAATATGTTTTTTTTCCCATTTTGAGTCTAAGTCTCTTATGGGGAGCATATTAATTTATAATTTAATTTTAATGTACTATCAATTTAAAATTACATTGTCATTTAATCTTTTGTTAATTCTTCATTTAATAAGTTTAACTATGTTAATAATTATGAAAAATTCTATAGAATCCGAGTACAAATTTGGATTCCCAAACTTATGTTTATATGGACTAATAAAAAATAACCATGTGAAATAGTGTGTTGACATGTAAAGTGTTTACTTTTGACAATTAATTTTACAAAACAATTCTTAAAACGATAAAATTACAAGAAATGAACCCTTATTTTAATTTAAAAAAACAACAATCCTAGAGAGCTCGACTCACATAAACAGAATTAAAAAAAAATCACAATTTTTATTTTGTTTTGGTTGAAGTCGCTAAATTGAATGCAGCCATAGCGTTGACATGCATGAAGAAAAAAGCATTCAGCTCTGGTAGCAATCTGGCTTAAGTCAAAGGAATACTCTATCTATGAATTGAATTGGGGGAATTTGGTGGAAGCTCAAGTTAACAGAGGTGGTGATAGTATATGGTGAGGGGAGTGACGAGAGAATGAAAGAAGGGGCGTCCTAATAAATAATGGAGAGGAAATCAATGTCTTGGCCACGGATAAGAAGCTTCAAACAGAGACAATTTGGTTTCAGCTTCTCATAACAACTCTATCACAATTAAAATTAAAATCTCTGGACAGATATAACGTTTTCCAAAATAAAAAAAAAGAGGAATCTTGTTCTTCCCTATCATTTGAAGTTCTGATGGATTTGCTTAAGAGTAAGCAATTTGATTATAAGAATGTTAGGGTTGGGGTTAGTTCTCTACCGTGTGGCTTGCTTACCATACTAACACCTTTGTGTTTGATACTGACTTTTCTTTTTCAATTATTTTTTCTTAAATCAATTCCTTTAAATGGGGTAGTTTCGAATTGACCCCGCTCTTTTTTTTTTTTTGTTGATTTTGGCCTGTGATTTGTGTTCTGGATATGAAATTTTGTTGAATTTTTTTTATTAATGCAATCAGTTTTGAAATCTATTACAAATTTGGGATAGAAACCAAAGATAGTATCATCTCAGGGAATAACACAAAGAAGATGGAGAGTAAGACCATTAACCTTGCACACCTAATTTACTATATACTCTACCGATTGATTCTTTAAGTTTATCAATCAATTGTGAAGCTGAGCAATTTTTGTTGTCACGGATCATGTTGTTTCCATTTTTTCGAGTTCTTCAATGCAAGAATACTGCTACTTGCCTTCATCGAAGCATTTAGGGGTGAGCTGTTGATGGTGGCTAGTTTTAGTTTATTAATGTAAAAAATAAAATAAAAATGGGCTATCTTGCAATTTTATTTTTAAAGAATATTTGTTTGTAATTAAGTTTATAAAAGACCCACCTTAACATCATTTAATTTATGTATTATTATTTTATTTGTCTACAGTAAGAGTCTTGGTATTCATAATATGGGTATGAGGTGTTAAACTCATTAAAAAATAAAAATCTGTATTATAAAAGACCCACCTTAACATCTGTATGAGGTGTTAAACTCATTAAAAAAAATGATTGTTTTACACTCTTTTTTAGGGGTATATTACTATTTACGTTCTTTTTAAAAGTTGTGATTAAGTGAGAAAAAGTGACAGAAAAAAATAAGTATGATGAATGATATTAAAAGGAGTGTAAAAAGAAATGTATGTATTATTTGTGGTAAGAATATCAGAGTTGTTAAAAAATATGTGACAATACATTGAGTGCAAGTGTAAAATTTTTTTTACGAGTGTACATCAAAATTAAATAAATGTTTTTTTTTGTGAGCAAAATTAAATTCATTAACTTATTAATTAAGGATAATCCCATCATTTGAACATATTTAGAAGAATTAATTAATTAATTCTTTTAGCTGCTAACTCAAGTTTTAAATCTGAGTAGTTTTATTTTATTTTTATGTGAAATACAAATTCATTAGCAATTCAAATCCAGAAGCAATAAAGGTCTTAGCAAGGACGGGGATTCCTCAAGCCAAGTAAAAGAACCATTGTTTTTTGCTGGGTTGGCCAAGGAATCAGCAATATGATTAAAAGAACGAGGAATAAAACAACAATCGAAAGCAAAGAACCATGATGCATATGTAAAATAGAACCAACACAGGACAGGTCTCAATGCTCAGAATTATTGATGCTTCCATATATAGCTTTTGCATCTCCTTCACGAATGATCCTTTTGCACCCCAGCTCCCACGAAAATTTGAGTCCCTCCCTTGCTGCTATCAGTTCTCCATATGAGTAGTTAAAGTAAGAAATACACATCTTTAATCGCAAAATTAATCCCCTTAGATTATGCTGATAAGATTTTTTTTTTTAAGAATATTCTGATAAGAATTTGACTTCAAAAGAAATTAAACATGTTAAAAGCTGCATAATTGGTCTATTTCTTGCAACGAATAGAAGTATTTTGTGAAAAGCAAAATGTGAAAAGCTGAAAAAAAGAATGCTTTCTTGGGGAATTTGTTTTGGAGTGGATTAAGAAGGCTATATGAGATAGGCACGTATTGATGGTTGGAGGTGAACTCTTCTGTGGCACAGCTCCGATAGCGGTGGTATGAGGGGTTCGGTACCTACAAAAGGTACTCTGACACTCAAGTTACACTGTGCATATAGTAGACAGTTTGTATATTAAAGGAGATGCATACCTTTGAGACTTGACTTAGTATTTATAGGAGTATTTTAGGGTTTGTGCAATGCAATTATTTAGGATTAAAATTCGTTAGGGATTGTGATCCCTTTTAACTAATTTTTCTATTTATATGAGATATAATTAGCTTTCATATCCATTAAGGATACTTGAGATATTTATGCCTAATAAATAGACAGATATACTTATCAAGATAGTGCATAATAATATCCAGGTATTATTCTGGTGGGTTGAGTTACTCCTGGCTGATAACCCAAAATCTCGGTCTAGAACAATTGCCCCTAGCTTGGTGTTTAGAGGGGACAGCTAAGTGTCAAGGTACCCATGTTTAGTAGGAGCACACGACACGCAGTGAACAAAGGGATCCAAGTCAGACTTAATGTCAGATCTCACAATGTTTTCGAAAGGGCCGAGGTCCATGATATATCATAGTATTCCTCCGGGGTTGACGTGGAAGGCTGGGGTCTAAGTCGGATCGCTTTGCTTACATTGTCATTTTGCCATCTGAGGTGTGTCATACGTTGCCCCCATGTGTTCGGGGTGTCTCGACCATACTTTGAGTGAATTCCTATCGGGGTGTCAACGATGGACTCCAATCAGGTGTGTGTTGGGTTGACCTGTGGGATAAGATTCTGGATCATGGTTCAGAACAGTTGCCCCCAGCTCGACGTTTGGCCAGTATAGCGAAGTATTAAGTCTCGGTGCCCTCAGGCAACAAAATTCATGCTTTACTTGAAGTCGTAATTTGTGCTTCTTCGTTAGGTTATGAGCTATAATCTGGAGGCATTTTTGTCATAGTCCGGACAGGGTCCATGCATCCGTTGGCCATAAGTGGATGGGTTCCGCAGAATGAGCCAGAATTGTTATCGTGTTTACTTCTTTTTCCATGGTTTGTACGGGGTCCAACGCCCATTGTGTTGCTTTTCACAACCATTTTATGGAGTTGGAAATATTTCCAATCGAGGGAAAACCATGGTCCGAGGTCCATTACCATTCGCTTTGGAATTTAAGATCCTTCGTGATTTTGGTTTAGAAACCTTGTCCGGGGTCCATTATCATTTGCTTTGGTTTTTAGGATCCCTCGTGACTTTGATTTAATTGAGGCCTTGTATGGGGTCTATCACCAACTATTTGGGTGTTTAGGATCCCTCCTGACCTTGGCATAAATGAAACCTTATTCAGGGTCCGTCACCAAATATTTAGGTGTTTAGGATCCCTCTTAGGACTTAGGTATAAAAGAAACCTTATCTGGGGTTTGTCACTAACTATTTGGGCATCTAGGATCCCTCTTAAGACTTAAGCATAAGTGAAACCTTGTCCAGAGTCCTTCACCAACTATTTGGGCATTTAGGATCCCTCTTATGACTTAGGTATAAAAGAAACCTTGTCCGGGGTCCGTCACCAACTATTTAGGCGTTTAGGATCCCTCATGACTTTGGTTTGAATGGTCCTTGCCGGGTTCTTTTATGTTTATGGTTTAGTGAGTGAATTTTCCAAAGATTTGGGATTTTTCTTCTCCATAACCTGTTTAACATAAGATAACTCTCAGTGGGTACTATAATGGCTTATGCATGGATTTCACTATCCATGCTGCCAATAATCATGTGATGGTTTTAGCCAAGTGTTGAGGTTTTGCGACTTGCGACCAACCTTCTAAGAAGGGTTTGGTAGGTTTCCCTCTTAACTTGGAACGTAAGGCACTCCTTGATCCCATTGGTGGCTCCTTGTTTGACCGTCTAAGGTGTGACTCATATGGGCATGGACTAAGACCCTTGAATGCGCTACTTGCCCCCAGAGGGTTGTCAAGTGGATTCCTCTATTTGGCCATCTAAGGTGCAACTCACATAGGCACGAGTTAAGACCTTTGAATGCGCTGCTTGCCCCCAAAGGGTGGTCAAGTGGATGCCCCTATTTGGTCGTCATGTATAGCTGATCCTCTTCGGACCTTGTATTCCTCAGATCTCGCTAAAGTGTAGTAACCTAGTGGGTTATGTCAGGACAAAATACTCATGGACTCAACGTTGTGATCGAGATATTTCTTTTGCTGCTTCTACCTCCAAAAGATCCACGATACGTAGTGGATTCAGAGGGTACCTGAGACAGGCATGAGATGGTGGTTTCCTCCTTGAGTAGCAACAGCCGAGCTTGTTGACATAGGGGGTGGGTACCTGCAAAAGGACTCTAACGCTCAAGTCAGGCTGTGCACAAGTTAAGCAATTTGTAGTGAGTAATTTAATGATGCCTATTTAAGGTTACTTAGCCTTATATTTATAGAGTGTGTATAGAATGCTCATGCAATATATGTTGAATGTAGGTATTTAAGATTAGTATCTTGATAAGATTGGCTTCCCACTATTGATGGGCGAATCCCTACAAAATAGGAAATCTGATATAGAAGCTACTTAGCCATCTGAGACAGTTATGAGTCCTATAATATCGTAAGTTAATGACTAGCAGTTACGGATATTTAGAGATATCTCTTCTACATGGATCACACAATCTTGATATTATGGCCCAATGTCGCCCGATGTGCATGGCTCCAGGGTCCGGACTGCCTTGATGGTCTTAGCTACGTCGTCCAGGGCGGAGTTTGGTTATACTTGTGCCGAGTTGATCCACCTAAATGGGATCCCGAATCACGGTCCAGAATAGTTGCCCTTAGCTTGGTGCTTGGAAGGACAGCCAAATGTCAAGTTTCAACATGATCACCTAGGAATGCGATTAACATAAGAGTTCGGAAAATTTACATCGAATCCAGGATGTTTTACACGAAATGCTGATGTTCGTGGTATGCTATTATATTTCTCAAGTTTATTGTCCCCAAGTATTAATTCTTGGGATTTCCTTGAGTATTCTTCACATGAAATCCAAACATAATTTTTTATATTACAGGTGGTAACAGTCTGCGATTCTCTGGGGAACCGTTGCTTTGACTTTATTGGGAATTAAATATCCTTTAAAAAGATCTCAGTTTCGTGCTGTTTCCCAATTGCCGACTGCTCCAGTGATTAGTCAGAAATCAAGAGCATTTAATGTGGCTACCATCATAGGATCGGTTTACCTTTTGTGGAACCAATCATAGTGCTTCATTTTCTCTATAAATAGGAAATGTTTGCACTAGAGCTAGCATTCCCTTTTATTCCTTTTGGCTTATAGTTCCATGCAAGGATGATTCTCCTAGAGAGTGGTTCTTTTACCTTTTGTATTTGTTTAGAGGATTTCATCCACTGCAAAGATTATCCTCTGACTTTTTTCAAAATTCCTAAAGGTGTTTGACTCTTTACAAATAACTTTCTTTTTTCGCGAGAGCCTTTCTTTCTTGCTGTAATGTTAAGTTGCTATGCATTTAGGGAGACATAAGCCTTTCTCTCTTGGTGAACACGAGGGTGTCTGATCCAACATGTTGTCAAGATGGAGTGATACTTCCATAAACTAGTGCATAGGGACATTGGAAGGCACTCTGACCCTCTTCTTTCTTCCTGAGTGAGTGATTTGGAGGCACCAAGCTGGTATTCTTTGTTGTACGATTGGATATGCAAGAATGCCACCTTTTTGGAAGGGAAAAATCCTTTTGAAGCAACTTGGGGTGATCTGCTTTCTTGGACTTGATTTGCGAAGAAGTAGCGGGTACCGGCCTTTATTATCATTGTAAAAGAGGCAGGGAAGAAAAAGTTAAGTGGCTTCAATCTGTTCCGGTGAAGAAAGTGGAGGAACTATGGATGTGATAATACAGTTGGGTGCCTCTGTGGTGATGTTGGTTCCGCCCTTAAGCTTTTCTACAGACACTATTTTCACTTTTCTTTTAATGTACTTTTTCTTCTCCTTTCGTGCAGGTTGACGATGTATAGAATGAAATTATCAATCAAACTCTACTTTCTTGAATTCTATCTTGTATCTCTAATTTTTCTTTTTTGGTTTCTGCTTTACATTATCTGGGGTCAGTCCAACGCTTACCCTGTAAGTATACTAGGTTGTCCCCAGCTCGGCCTTTGGTTGTTAGTACAACAAAATGGCAAGTTTTAGCTTTTGCCCTTTTAATTTAGTCTTTCGATGTCAGCTGACCTCTCTTAGGGCTGCCATAGTCTGTGTTAATATTTCAAGCCTATAATGAACATTATGGAAGCAAACGGGGTTCATGGAAAACTTCTGCGCTCCATGGTGGATTCCTGGAGTTAGTTTGTTGAAGCGCCTGATCTAGGGTCTTGGAAGACTTCTGCCTCGCACATTAATCAGGCCCTTGTTGATTTAAGGACTCCTTAATTGACTGAGATCTACTGCTAAATTCTATAATCTGTGGAAGATTTCCAAGATAAGTTGATAAACTCTACTAAGGTTGCGTGTCCCTTGGCCTATTACGCAACCGTCCTTTCAACTGTCATGACATCTATGAAGGCCACGCGGCATGCTCTGATTGAGTAAACGTACATAGCGCTCCACGCACCGTAATGAGCATCTTTCAAACTTGGACTGCTAAGAATGATTTGTCCCCTAACCGTTTGGCCCCTATAAATAGGGGTTTAGGATCTTATGATCATTCATTTTAATGTTTTTCTCTCAAAATTAGTGGTTTTAGGCGATTTCCTAGTGATTTTTTATGGCAGTGGAGGGCAGTTTCAACATTTCTTTCAGCATTTTGGAGTTTCAGTAACCCAGTTTTCCCCATTTTCTTCAAGGTACTTACTTTTCCTCTAACTCGTCCGTGTCTATTTCATCTCATGGGTGGTTGTGTACCCCTTTAATGGAGTACAATTCCCCCTTATTCTTTTGTGAACAAAGGGTGGGAGAGCTATTTCCCTCCCTTTCAATGGCGTTGCCCGGTGGAGCACCTCCTCCCTCCGTGCGACGGAGGTGTCCTTCTGAGGCTTTAGCCTTGGAGGGTACGGTGGTCAGTGCTTGGTTGCGAGCAATTCTCTCTGTTTGCCCATTTCTATATCTGAATCTTTAAGTTTGACTAATTCTGACCACCGGCCTCTGTGTGTTTCCAATAACTCAAATGGTTAGGAGGAGAGCGGCTAGGCTTGAAGAGCCAATTTCAGATGCTGCCCCAGTTCCAGAAGGAGGAGAGCCAGTAGAACAAGAAGCGGCCATGGAGAATGTAATCTGCCTTTGGCGTGGGCTGGGATTGGTGTACCCTTAGGTTGCAGATGATGCCTATAACTAGATATCTCGTTTCCAAATGGGAAAACTCCTCAACAAGCTTAAGGTTTACCTGGTGCTGACCGAGGGGAAAAATAGAGACCACGAGTTTCAAATCTTGTCCCCGAAAAATGAAAGGGTATGTTCTACTCGTCAGGCGGGGGACCACTTCACATACATGTATGAAGACTTCTTTGTTATATTTGGACTCCGACTTCCTTTCAACGACTTCCATATTGTTATCCTCTGGACTTTGAATGCTGCTCTGACCTAGATTCACCCTAATGGTTCGGCAAACATCCTGGCCTTTGAAAGGATATGCCAGTTGGTTGGATTGGGATGCTCAGATAGAGCATTTTTCTATTTCCATACCCAGTATTCTATTCATGGTGCCAGGGCCCCTCAGAAAACCTGGCTCTCTATCTAGTCGCGAAAAGGGCAGAAGGTCTTCTACCCCTACCTAGAGAGTTACAAAGATTTCAAAGAGAAGTTATTTAAGTTGATGGCGGCTCGTGATACGCCCCCCTTTTAGTTAAGCGGCAATGGGGAACCGACATTCAGCCTATATTGGAACCCGGGGGCATGGAGCATTCCCACTCAATCATTCAAGAGGGAAGCAAGTCATTTGAATGATGAAGAGCTTGAATGCATTGATTTCTTCAAAATGTGGGTCGAAGAGATCGGTTTGATTCGACCTAAAGATTTATTGGATGCCCCGAATGATGAGACTATTTGGGATGTGCTAGGTAATTTAGACTATTATCCAAATGTTAATTTGTATGCTTAACATTTTTCATGATACCTAGGAGCAACATTATAATTCTGATCCTCTGTTATTTCTGTAGGAAGTTTGGCCGAGATGTCAACTAGGAATGCCTTGACAATTCTCGAAGCCTTCAAGGCCAAGAATGCACCCGAGTCGTTGGATCCCCAAGCAAATGTTGTTGCAGCTCCTTCTCCCCCACCAGTTGATGTCCTAATGGTGGATAGGGAGCCTATCCAGGTGGAGGATTCTCCCCAGTCACTCGAGACACATAAGAGAAAACGGTGGAGGATGGTACATCGGATGGCCGGGGTAAGAGGGTGGCGGTCGATGAAGTCACCAATCTAATTAGTTTATACCATAAAGAGTCGAACCCCCAGGAATTCATTGACTATAACCTCTTGGACGAGCAAGTTGCAACCCACCTTGCCCTTCATAGCACGAAGCCTACTTTTGCATAGTTTGAGATTTTTGGTCTCCTCCTTACCATCGAAACTCAGTATTTGGAGCAAGTTCATGAAGAGCATGAATGGGAGATGGCAGAGAGAACAGTGGCCGCTAAGCGAGGTGAAAACCAAGCTCTTAAGGGCATGGAGGAGGCCGTGAAGGCCAAAAATGATGCTGAGGCCCGAGTTCGAGAATTGGAAAATGAGGTGGCTGCCCTAAAAGATGCTGGGAAGCAAAAGGATTTCAGCTTGGCAGAGTTTAAGAGGTATGTGATTGTGCTTCAAACTGAGAACGAGGGTCTTCGTTCCAAAGGCCAATAGTTCGAAGCCAATATTAAGTCATTGAAAGATGACGTCCAGAAGCTTGTCATTGTTTGTACTGATATCAGTGGAGAGCAATTTCAGAATGCATTGACTAAGTCTAGCTCTTTAATCCCAGGGTGGCTCTGGCCTTGGATGTCCTGGATTCTAGGAAGGTGGTGCGGGATGGTCACATCGTGCAACCTAGGGTTAATTCAGAAAATCCAAGTGTTACTGAAACTTCGTCTGCCATGGCCCATGGCCAAGGAATCGTCGAGGAGTAGGCAAGTGTTTTGTTTTGATTTTTTCTTTTGCCCCATACGTGGGGTTTCTTTGTAAAGACAATTCCCTCGTATTCCTAGTATTAATATTTTAATTTCGCTTTGAAAGTTTGTTTATTTCTGTGGTCCATCTTAGGTCCAATGCCCTGTGTGAACTTGTACATTGTCCGCTCATTAGAAACTGTAGTCTGGGGTCCAATGCCCTTTTTGGACTTATGGTCCCCTTCAAGAATTAGGTATTAGAGTAAAGAGACCTTGCCCAGGGTCCTTTGCCAATTACTGTGGCTTTTAGGGTCCCACGTGGCTTTGGTCATAAAAGAAACCTCGTCTAGGGTCCATCACCAACTATTTGGGCGTTTAGGATCCTTCTTAGGACTTAGGCATAAAAAAAACCTTGTCTGAGCTCTGTCACTAACTATTGGGCATTTAGGATCCCTCGTAGGATTTAGGCATAAAAGAAACCTTGTTCAAGGTCCATCACCAACTATTTGGGCATTTAGGATCCTTCGTGACTTTTGTTTAAGTGGTCCTTACCAGAGTCTTTTATGTTTACAGTTTAGTGCGTGAATTTTCCCAAGATTTGGGATTTTTCTACTGCATAGCCTTTTTAACATAAGATACTCTCGGGGGTACCATGGTAATCTATCCATGCTAGAATGATCCTAGAGTGAAGTAAAATATCACTTTGTTTTATTAATTCAAGAAAAGACTAAGGTCCATCCAAAGTGCTCTCGTAGTAATTGGGGCAGATTAAACATGAAGTAAACTAAGACTAAGTCTTAAAAGGTACTTAGCTATAGTACTTTCTAAGTTTATCCATATTCCAAAAGTTCTTCACTGGCTTGCCTGTTAACGTCTCCAAGGTATAAGCTCCTTTGCTGGTGTTAATCACAATGCGGTAGGGGCCTTCTCAATTAGGGGTTAACTTCCCCTGGGAGGTGCTCTTACCTCTAATGTCAGCCCTGCAGAGTACAAGGTCACCTGGCTGGAATCTTTTAGGGATAACTTTTAGGTTGTAGCGTGCTTCTATCTTCTATTTAATGGCGGCGTCACATATATAGGTGATGCACCTTCTTTCTTCCAAGAGGTCTAGGTTCTCCCTCATCAGTCTGAGATTACTGTCTTCTGAGAAATGTTGGGGGCGCCAGTTGGGTTCTCCTATTTCAATCAGGATCATTGTCTCACATCTGTAAGTGAGCTTGAAGGGAGTCTCACCTGTTGTAGAGTGGGGCATAGTCCGACAGGCCCAAAGGACGTGATCTAATTGTTCAGCCCAGTTTCCCTTGACTTCATCTAACCTCCTTTTAAGTCTACGAACAATAACTCGGTTGGCAGCTTCAGCTTGTCCATTTGTCTAGGGATTTTCTATAGTGCTACAATGATGCTTGATCTTCAAGCCAATGAGTAGTTCCTCGAACCCCTTGTCTTTGAACTGCATCTTGTTATCTGTGACAATAGATTCTGGGATTCCAAACCTTGTAATAATATGGCATCATGTGAACTTTTGGATTCTGGCCAAGGCAATGGTGACCAAAGGCTCGACCTCGATCCATTTAGTAAAGTAGTCCACCGCTACCACTAAAAATTTTAATTGTCCGAGTGCTTGAGGGAACAGACCTAAGATATTCATACCCCACTTGTAGAACGGCCAGCATATAGATGTTGTGGAAAGTTCTTCGGGTAGAGCATGGTAGTGGTCTGAGTGGCACTGGAACTTGTCACAAACTTGGACGTGTGCTATTGCATTAGCCTCCATTGTAGGCCAATAATAACTAGCCCTAACAGCTTTCAACGCTAAGGCTTTGCCTCCTAAATGGTATCCAGAGCTCCCCTCGTGGACCTTTGCTAGTACATATTGTGCTTCCTTAGGCATCAGACATTTGAGAAGGGGTGAAGAGAATCCCCGCCAATATAATTGCCCATCATAGATGGTATACCGGACAATAATTTTTGTTAGCTTAGAAGCCTCCTTAGGGTCTTCTGTCTAGATTTCGGACTGCAAATACTCCATGATAGGGGCGACCCATGTGGATTCTAGTTCTTTAATATGAACAATGGTTGAAATCATGATTGTGGGCTGGGACAGGGTCTCTTGGACCATTAAGCAGTTGTTCCTCGGACTCTTCATGCTAGATGATAATCACATATTTGATACATTAATAAGCCCTCATTTTTAGTCATTTACACTCTTCATGTACTTAATTGATTGAGCTTGGTTATATTTTGTAAGTTTGAACTCAAATTGGACTTAATTGATATTTTTAGTATGATTTATGTCTTACACTATTTCTGTATTTTCGCTATATCTTGAGTTCTAGATGTGTAATAATTATGTATCTTACCTTGTACGAAATATAAGAGAGAGTTCTACAACTTTCATGAAGAGTTCTAGGTGAAAATAGGACATCTAATGGAACTAATTGGGCTTAGAAGTCAGAATACAGGCTTTGCGATTGGAACCTAAATAGTATACAGTAATCAGAGCATAACTCGGGCTGTAAGATATGGATTGGGCTGAAATTTTGGTATCTTTAGTTTAAGACTCATATCTACAACTTTTATGAAGAACATAAGACTCAAATCGGATTGCTTGGAGGTGATATTGGGATTATAAGTCAGAACAGAGGAGCTGTCATTGGGCCTGAGTAGTGTGTAGTAATTAAACCATATCTTGAGTTGTAGGAATAATTTTGGGCTCAAACTAATGGCATTTAAAAACTAAGATCCAGGTATACAACTTTCATGAAGACTATTTGGTGAGAAAATGATGAATGCAATGACTTCAGAATTGAATGATTTCGGAGACAAAGAATCTCTATAATTTTTCACTCATCAAAAGTCATTTGGCATTTTCTACTCATTCACCCACTCATCCACTCACTCATTAATCAGCTCTCTTGTCATTTTGTATCTCTAATCCTCTATAAAAGACACCATTGGCTGCTTATTTAGGAGTCTTGATCCTAGAGATCAAGATCATGCTATTGTGTTGTTTGTTTATTTTGTTATAGTTTTCCTTGTGTTCTAATGTGTTGTTTGTTTATTTTGTTATAGTTTTCTTGTGTTCTAAATTCTTCTTCTTCTTCTTCTTCTTCTTCTTCTTCTTCTTCTTCTTCTTCTTCTTCTTCTTCTTCTTCTTCTTCTTCTTCTTCTTGTCTATGAGTAACTAATTTTCATTTTACTTAGGTGAAAGGGTGAAGCTCTTGGTAATGAAATAAGGTTAGATTAATATATTTTTTGTGCTTAAATGATATATTATCAAGTAGCCATTATATGTGTTGTATTTTGTTTCCAATCAATTTAGAAACCCTCCTTGTAAAGTGGAGCTCTTGATTTGTTGTAGATAAGATATTAACACAATGAATGCTTGAACCCATTTATAAGTGGTGGTGTTAATAGATGATTAAAAGAATTATAATATAATTATGTATATAATCTTAAATGAACTTTGAATGTTATATTTTTTGATTGGAACCTCCATTATGTGTGGATTCTAATTGAGTTATAAAAACAATTAATATTGTCCTTATTTTACTTACCAATAGTGAATCTCCAAACCCAAGTAAATCTTTTTTATTTGTGACTAAGTTTTATCACTTTTATTATTGTGATAAAATATTTACTTTACGTCAAAGAATTTTTCTTCATCAATTCCCTGTGGATCGACCTTGAACTCTCGAGAATTTATTACGTGAAACAACCTGCACTTAGGTTTGTAACTTTTAATCTGCATCAAGTTTTTTGTGCCGTTGTTGGGGACTTGATTTAAAGAACAAATTTATGGTGTAAATATTTTGTATATATATATTTATATTTTTTTTCCTGTGGATCTTGTATTTATATATATATTTTTCTACTCTTTTAATTTTTTTTTCTTTGTAGTTACTAATGTACTAACTTAGTGAGAGAAACTCTCCCTTATCCCTTTATAATCTTTAATCATTATGAAATAATCTTTTTTCTTATCTTCTCTCTTGAGCAAAAAATCGGCTTGTCGATTCTCATTTTTTCGCACTTTATGTTTTGTAATTTATTTTTTGCACTTTATTTTCGTACTTTACATCCTGCACTTTATTTTCTATACTTTATTTTCTATATTTTACTTTTCGTATTTTATTTCTAACTTACTAATCTTTTAATTTTCTTGTTTACTAACTATCTAACTTTTTACTTTACTTGCTTCTAACATTTTAATTTATCTACATACTAACTTTTTAATTTTTCTGCTTATTAACTTATTTAGTGGTTGATTTATACCACACCCTTGTTAATATTTATTTAGTGGCTGATTTATACCACATCTTTGTTAATATTTTAATGGCGGGTTTATACTGCCTACTTGTACATTTTTTTTTCTATTTTAAGTTACTTGCTTATGCTTAAATGGTATCGTGATTTAAATTCTGATCGTTTGGTTAGAATTAATTCTAGTACTTTACATATTAATTTGTTTGAATCACAATCACACACATCAAACACAATGGCTGAAAATGAAAGTGTACACGATGAACATGAAAATCAACCATTGCGAACTATGCGTAAGTATTTGTAACCATCTCGAAATTCTAGTCCATCATGGTTTATCTTTCCACTCAATGCTAACAATTTTAGATTCAAGTCAAGTATGATTTCTTTACTTCCTAATTTTCATGGATTAGAATCTGAAAGCCCATATTTACATCTAAAAGAATTTGAAAAAGTATGTACCACTTTTAATGATCAAACTTGCACTGAAGAGACTGTTAAGCTTAAATTATTTCCTTTTTCTTTGAAAGATAAAGCAAAAACTTGGCTTAACACTTTGAAATCAAGATCAATTGACACATGGCAAGAAATGCAATGTGAGTTTTTAAAGAAATTTTTTTCAATATATAAAACTAATGCTTTGAAAAGATAAATCCAATTTTTTTTCCAAAATTCAAATGAAGTAGATTTTCAAAGTTAGGAACATTTTAAAGATTTGTTGAATTCTTGCCCACATCATGATTTTGAAAAATAGTGCACTATAAGTTTCTTTTATGAAGGGTTAACACCCGAAACTAAACAATTTATGGAAACAATATGCAATGGTGAGTTTCTTTATAAAGAACCTGAAGAAGCTTTAGACTATATAGACCATTTGGCTGAAAATTCTTAATCTTGGCATGGTACTAATTCTTCTAAAAATTCAATTAGATCTAACCTTGCAAATGCTAGTAAAGGAAAATATCACCTTAGTTAAGAAAAAAAATCTAAATGCAAGGTTTGCCAGTTTGACTAGACAGGTTGAAGCCATGGAATCAGAGAAAGTGAAAGAAATTAAATCTATGCAAAATGAAGAAATTTGTAGCATTTGTGATGAATTGGGACACTCAACAAATGAATGTCCAAAAATTTCTATTTTTAAAGAAGTTATACATGAGCAAGTAAATGCGATGAATAATTTTAAAAAGCCATTTGCTTCTTCTTTTTCAGATTCATACAATCCGGGATGAAAAAATCACTCGAACTTCAGTTGGAGGAATAATAATCAAGCACAATTCATGCAACTACCACCTCCTCAAAATTTTCAAGGATATGTGCCATATGTTCCATCATATAGGAAAAACCTTGAAGAATCATCGCATGCATTCATGGAAAAGCAAGAAGCCATTAACAACTAAAACACTCAAGCCATGATTGACATAAAAGACACTCTTCCTAAACTTTCATCTGCACTTACCATTCACGAGAAAGGAAAATTTCATTTTCAACCTCAACCAAATCCCAAGGGTCAATACAATCTAAATGATGGTAATTTAGAAAACTAACAAATAGATCAAGTCAAGTTAGTGATAACCCTTAAGAATGGAAAGGTTGTTGAAGAAAGCAAGGAGATAAAGAGCCAAGTGTCCAAAGTGATGAACTCCTTGAGTGTGAATAAGTTAGAAGATGTGGAAAAGAATCAAGATAGTAGTGATGTTGAGTTACCCAAGGAACCTGAGGTGACAAAAAGTATTGTTAAGTCAAAAAATGATGACGAGGGCCACCAGACATACATGACTGACTTAATCATGGATAATGGAGTTTCTATAACCCATGATTTTGATCCCCTTGAGAATTTTCTTGTCAATTCTGAGTTTGATTCTATTAGTAATCCCTCTGATGTAGTTGATATTTCTACTATTTTTTATAGAACTCAAGATCATGACACTCAGGCATGACAACCAAAGTTTAAGGAGTTGCCTAAGAAATGTTGGAGTATTACTAATAAAAAAAGTGTTCGTCCCATGGTCTGTTATTATAAAATTAATTTGGAAGAAGGTAAATGATCAGCGGTTGAAGTTATAACTTGAGTTGAAGGATCTAGATGTAACAGAGACTTTGGCAGATGATTCTGTCTACCAAAGCTGAGGTGAGTTTTTAGTATTTCATATTTTTATTGAGCCGGCTTAAATGCCTCCCACATTTCGAAGCCTTTGTATGGGAATATAAATAGTGTCGACCAATAAAACAAAAAATAAAACAAAAGAACCAAAAAAAAATTTGTTTGCATGCTTGTTTATTTCATTTTACTTTATTTTGTTTTTTTTATTTTTGTCATTCCTAATCATTATCAAGATGCAGTTATTCTCTTCTCGTCTAAGCATTTTGGGTATGTGACTTCTCCCTATTACTTTGTTTAATTTTGTCCTAATAATTTCTTTGATGTGTATTGATGATTATTTCTTCAGTCTGGATTTAATTTTTAACATTGAGGACAATATTGTGATCTGTTTGGGGAGAATGCTAGTTGACCAAAAAAATGTGGGGAAGTATGATATGATTGTCAACAACTTACTAAACTAAGGAAGGATGGCAGAATAAGGAGTGATTTTACTCTTGAAACACATCTAAATTGGGAAGTATGTTCATTAATATGATTGTCAGAAACCTACAGCAAAACCAATTAGGGATGATAGAGTAAGGAGTAATTTTACTATTGAGACACATCTAGATTAGGGTAGTAATTATTTTGTGTAGAAGTAGAAAATTGATTCAGGGATCATGGCATGTTTGAATAAATTGTCTTCTTTCTTAAATTTCACATGCTTGGTTATGGATGTTGAATTGATAGATTAAGAATGATGGATATATGCCTTGTGAGATTTTGAGCCTATCGATGAATGGATTGAATATCTGTATCATTCTCTTCTTTCTTATATGATTTTTTTCACTCATGGAATTGTTACTCTAGAACTTGCTTTGATTCTTTTTGAGGCTACATTTTCACATGTATACATAAACATGATTGAGGCATTTTTCTTGAAATCGCTACTTTAACCAAATAGCCAACCTTACATATTTTCTCTTGTGTACCCCCTTTGAGTTTATTTGACCATTCCTTGTTTCTAGCTCATAACGTGCCTTAAAAAAAATTATATTCTTACCTAACCTTAGGGAATAAGAGAGCATTGAATTTGTTATTAGTTGAGTTTTTTAATAAGTATGGGGTGTGTGTGCAAAATGTTCCTAAAAAAAAGAAAAAAAAAGAAAAAAAAGAGCTGACCACCGCTGCAATCAAAGAATGCACCTTGTGACATATTCATACCTAGAATGAGAGTGGATGCTTGGAAATAACAGGAAGAGAAGGAGAATGTTCAGACCTAACAATGAATTCAACCTACCAATTTGGCATTTATCTTCAATAAAACATTAGTCAAATATTGGTCATTGTCCTTCATGAGAAGGAAGCAAACAGAGAAGGAACTAAGAAACCATTGGAAAATTTAAACTGAATATTCTCAAACATATTCTCCACTCTAACTGTATCATAATGCTCTTCTATTCTCTTTGGTATTTAACTTGTCATATCCATATTACCCCTCTCCTTTACTATAGCCTCATTACAACCTTGAATAAAACCCTCATGATTTGTGTGTGCATATGTTCTGAGTAGTGGAGAAGTAGAAGATAAGTAAGCTTATGGTAGTGTAATTTTCATGGATTAAATTGAGTGAAATACCTACTTTTTAAATACTTGAGGGATTGAGAGTGAATCTTGTGAAGATCTATCATTCTTGACTCATGCTTTTCAATTGAAATTTCCTTGCTTGTTGGTTTGAGATGTGAAGAAACGTTACCTCATAAATGTTTTGATCCCTTGAATGATTGGTTGCTCTTTATTTTTAAATATTATTAGAAATTGAGTTTTTTAGAGTGTTTAACTTTTGAGTCTGTGTCATTTTTTTCCTAGTTTTGGTCTTGTGTGTTTTGCCTAAGAGTGCAAAAAGCTAAGTGTAGGAGAATTTGATAATCACATATTTGATACATTAATAAGCCCTTATTTTTAGTCATTTAAACTCTCCATATACTTAATTGATTGAGCTTGGTTATGTTTTGTAAGTTTGAACTCAAATTGGACTTAATTGATATTTTCAGCATGATTTATATCTTACATTGTTTCTGTATTTTGGCTATATCTTGAGTTCTAGATGTATAATAATTATGTATCTTACCTTGTAGTAAAGATAAGAGAGAGCTCTACAACTTTCATGAGAGCTCTAGGTGAAAATCGGACATCTAATGGAACTAATTGGGCTTAGAAGTCAGAATACGGGTTTTGTGATTGGAACCTGAATAATGTACAGTAATCAGAGCATAACTCAGGTTGTAAGATATGGATTGAGTAAAATTTTGGTATCTACAGTTTAAGACTCATATATACAACTTTCATGAAGAACACAAGACTCAAATCGGATTGCTTGGAGGTGATATTGGGCTTACAAGTCAGAACAGAGGAGCTATCGTTGAACCTGAGTAGTGTGCAGTAATCAGACTATATCTTGAATTATAGGAATGATTTTAGACTCAAACTAATGGCATTTGAAAGCTATGATCCAGGCCTACAACTTTCATGAAGACTATTTGGTGAGAAAATGATAAATGCAATGACTTCAGAATTGAATGATTTCAGAGACAAAGAATCTCCATAATTTTCCACTCATCAAAAGTCATTTGACATTTCGCTATATCTTGAGTTCTAGATGTGTAATAATTATGTATCTTACCTTGTACGAAATATAAGAGAGAGCTCTACAACTTTTATAAAGAGTTCTAGGTGAAAATAGGACATCTAATGGAACTAATTGGGCTTAGAAGTCAGAATACAGGCTTTGTGATTGGAACCTAAATAGTATACAGTAATCAGAGCATAACTCGGGCTGTAAGATATGGATTGGGCTGAAATTTTGGTATCTTTAGTTTAAGACTCATATCTACAACTTTTATGAAGAACATAAGACTCAAATCGGATTGCTTGGAGGTGATATTGGGATTATAAGTCAAAATAGAGGAGCTATCATTGGGCCTGAGTAGTGTGCAGTAATTAAACCATATCTTGAGTTGTAGGAATGATTTTGGGCTCAAACTAATGGCATTTAAAAACTAAGATCCAGGTATACAACTTTCATGAAGACTATTTGGTGAGAAAATGATGAATGCAATGACTTCAGAATTGAATGATTTCGGAGACAAAGAATCTCTATAATTTTTCACTCATCAAAAGTCATTTGGCATTTTCTACTCATTCACCCACTCATCCACTCACTCATTAATCAGCTCTCTTGTCATTTTGTATCTCTAATCCTCTATAAAAGACACCATTGGCTGCTCATTTAAGAGTCTTGATCCTAGAGATCAAGATCATGCTATTGTGTTGTTTGTTTATTTTGTTATAGTTTTCCTTGTGTTCTAAATTGAAGTCATGTTCTTCTTCTTCTTCTTCTTCTTCTTCTTCTTCTTCTTCTTCTTCTTCTTCTTCTTGTCTATGAGTAACTAATTTTCATTTTACTTAGGTGAAAGGGTGAAGCTCTTGGTAATGAAATAAGGTTAGATTAATATATTTTTTGTGCTTAAATGATATATTATTAAGTAGCCATTATATGTGTTGTATTTTATTTTCAATCAATTTAGAAACCCTCCTTGTAAAGTGGAGCTCTTGATTTGTTGTAGACAAGATATTAACACAATGAATGCTTGAACCCATTTATAAGTGGTGGTGTTAATAGATGATTAAAAGAATTATAATATAATTATGTATATAATCTTAAATGAACTTTGAATGTTATATTTTTTGATTGGAACCTCCGTTATGTGTGGATTCTAATTGAGTTATAAAAAGAATTAATATTGTCCTTATTTTACTTACCAAGAGTGAATCTCCTAACCCAAGTAAATCTTTTTTATTTGTGACTAAGTTTTATCACTTTTATTATTATGACAAAATATTTACTTTACGTCAAAGAATTTTTCTTCATCAATTCCCTGTGGATCGACCTTGAACTCTCAAGAATTTATTACGTGAAACAACCTGCACTTAGGTTTGTAACTTTTAATCTGCATCAAGTTTTTTGTGCCGTTGTCGGGGACTTGATTTAAAGAACAAATTTATGGTGTAAATATTTTGTATATATATATTTATATTTTTTTCCTGTGGATCTTGTATATATATATATATTTTTCTACTCTTTTAAATTTTTTTCTTTGTACTTACTAATGTACTAACTTAGTGGGAGAAACTCTCCCTTATCCCTCTATAATCTTTAATCATTATGAAATAATCTTTTTTCTTATCTTTTCTCTCGCCGAGCAAAAAATTGGCTTGTCGATTGTCCGATTTTCCGCACTTTATGTTTTGTAATTTATTTTTTACACTTTATTTTCTCGTACTTTACATCCTCGCACTTTATTTTCTATACTTTATTTTCTATATTTTACTTTCTATATTTTATTTCTAACTTACTAATCTTTTAATTTTCTTGTTTACTAACTATCTAACTTTTTACTTTACTTGCTTCTAACATTTTAATTTATCTACATACCAACTTTTTAATTTTTTGCTTATTAACTTATTTGGTGGTTGATTTATACCACACCCTTGTTAATATTTATTTAATGGCTGGTTTATACCACATCTTTGTTAATATTTTAATGACGGGTTTATACTGCCTACTTGTACTTTTTTTTTCTATTTTAAGTTACTTGCTTGTGCTTAAATGGTATCGTGATTTAAATTCTGGTCGTTTGGTTAGAATTAATTCTAGTACTTTACATATTAATTTGTTTGAATCACAATCACACACATCAAACACAATGGCTGAAAATGAAAGTGTACACGATGAACATGAAAATCAACCATTGCGAACTATGCGTAAGTATTTGTAACCATCTCGAAATTCTAGTCCATCATGGTTTATCTTTCCACTCAATGCTAACAATTTTAGATTCAAGTCAAGTATGATTTCTTTACTTCCTAATTTTCATGGATTAGAATCTAAAAGCCCATATTTACATCTAAAAGAATTTGAAAAAGTATGTACCACTTTTAATGATCAAACTTGCACTGAAGAGACTGTTAAACTTAAATTGTTTCTTTTTTCTTTGAAAGATAAAGCAAAAACTTGGCTTAACACTTTGAAATCAAGATCAATTGACACATGGCAAGAAATGCAATGTGAGTTTTTAAAGAAATTTTTTTCAATACATAAAACTAATGCTTTGAAAAGATAAATCCAATTTTTTTTCCAAAATTCAAATGAAGTAGATTTTCAAAGTTAGGAACGTTTTAAAGATTTGTTGAATTCTTACCCACATCATGGTTTTGAAAAATAGCGCACTATAAGTTTCTTTTATGAAGGGTTAACACCCGAAACTAAACAATTTATGGAAACAATATGCAATGGTGAGTTTCTTGATAAAGAACCTGAAGAAGCTTTAGACTATATGTTAGCCATGGCAACCATTACCCAAGAGGGGGGGTGAATTGGGTGATGACTAGTTTTAATGCAACTTTGACAAATTATGCATTTTGAATAACTCAATTAATAAATGCAGCGGAATAAGTCTAATAAATGTACAACTATTGAGGATTACTCAAATACAACTTGGGATATATGATGAACTAAGTAAATAAGCTAGATATCAAGTTGTAACAATCAAAACATCAAGATATGCAATAAATAAATATATTCTACCAAATACTGAATTTAAAGAGTATAGGGAAGAGAGAATCAAACTCAAGAATTTATCCTGGTTCAGCCACCAACCACTTGTGGCCTACATCCAGTCCCCAAGCTTAACTTGAGATTTTCTTCACTATCTCCTAGACTTTACGGGTGCTAGAAAAACCTTTGTACATACAAGAGCACTCCTCACACCTTGGGATACCTCACCCTTGTGCTAGAGCCTCCAATTCTTCAAGCTTCACAGGTGCTTGATGACCTTTACAATGAAGAGCACTCACAACACCTTTGGGATACCTCACCCTTTGTGTTTGAGTCTCACTATAAGGGATACCTCACCCTTTTCTCTCTTGAGGATACCTCACCCTCTTACAATGATTTCAAGATGAAGAGAAAGAATAGAAACTCTCATAAGAGTGGATATACAACTTGAAGAACAAAGTAGATGATAGAAAACTCTCTCAAGAGTAGATAATACAAGTTGAAGCTCAATGGGTATAAAGGATTTACACACTTAGCTCAAAACAAAGAATTTGGAGAAAAAGATGATGAATTTCGTTTTCAATGTTCAAGGGTAATTTTCAGAATGTTCTCCAACATGTTTTTGATGCCCAAACACTTTTATTTATAGCCCAATGAGTTTTAGAGCCGTTGGAGGTGTTTAGAAATGATTTTCTATGAAAACTAGCCGTTTATAGCCGTTAGAAACGTTCTGGGCACTTTGTAATCGATTACAAGCTTCATGTAATCGATTACAAGCTTTCAGGCACTTTGTAATCGATTACATACTTTGTGTAATCGATTACATGCTTCTGGGCACTTTGTAATCGATTACATACTACGTGTAATCGATTACCGGTTCTGTCAACGCGTTGTAATCGATTACATGACTTGTGTAATCGATTACACCATTTCTGGTTTTCAAAACCGACTTTAAAAGGTCATAACTTCTTCATTTCTTATCCAATTAAAGCAAATGACCATTCATTGGAAAGCTCTTTGAGTCTACTTTCATATGAAAGAAGTTTCAGAACAAAACTCAAAGTATTTTGAAAGATATGATCAAAATAGTAACCAAAGATCATATTTTCAAAACTCAAACTTTAATTGGTCATAACTTTTTCGTTTCTTATCCATTTAAAGCAAATGACCAGTCATTGGAAAGATCTTTGAGTCTATTTTCAAATGAGATAAGTTTCAAAGTAAAACTCAAAGTATTTTGAAAGTTATGATCAAAAGAGTAACTAAATGTCAGTTTTGTAAAACACAAACTTGACTATTTTTCATAGTTTTGAACTATTACCATAACTAGCTTTCCAAAATAGTTTGTTGGGTATTTAAACATTTTAGAAACACTTATAAATATGTTTAAAACTTATTTGAGCTTAATGTGATTCCTTTATACCTTTGCACAAGATCTAAGTCCTATAAGCTAAGCTTGAAGAGTCTTGGGACTTGATCTTTGCACTTCCATCAATTCTTGATGTAATCCAAACTTACAAAGAAAATCTTCTCTTCAAAACTTGCAAAAGCTTAGAACATCTTTTCATTTTCATTCTCCTTGAGTTGAGCATAATTGTGATCTTTTGCTTTCTTGTTGCAATGCTTACTCTTGGTACTTGGACTATCCTATAAAGTATTGCTCACTTAACCAAACATAGTTAGTCCAAATTCATAACTCAATATCTTCATATGCATGATTCATAAATGTATAACTCTAGTTAGTCTAACATGCATACAAGACTTTCATAGACATATCCAATATTAATTCATTTAAAACTCATATAACATATTATTGGATATATTATATGATGAATGTTACATATATCTTATTGCATGATTATTAAGTGAAATATAATTAGATAAAGTACATAATCATGCATGATATAATATTTCTCATTAAACACATTTATGTAACATGATCAATATTCTTTTGTGATGCATTTGTTATCTATAAAGCACAAGTATAAAGCATAAGCATCATTCTTTTTGTTTTGTATTTGTCATCATCAAAACTTAACATATTAAATCATTGGGGCAAACCTATTTCCACAATCTCCCTTTTTGATGATGACAAATCATCAAAGAAAAAACATGTTTAGCAATATATAAGGATAGATATTCATGTAAGCATATCAAACAATTAAGCTCAAGCACATATTTTTCTTTCCAATTTTCTCTGCATTTGTTATCTATAAAGCACAAGTATAAAGCATAAGCATCATTCTTTTTGTTTTGTATTTGTCATCATCAAAACTTAACATATTAAATCATTGGGGCAAACCTATTTCCACAATCTCCCCCTTTTTGATGATGACAAATCATCAAAGAAAAAACATGTTTAGCAATATATAAGGATAGATATTCATGTAAGCATATCAAACAATTAAGCTCAAGCACATATTTTTCTTTCCAATTTTCTCTCCCCCTATTTGACATCAACAAAAAGGCTTAGGAAGGAAAGATAATATTTTTCTCTCCCCCTAAAGATAAGAACCATGTTGTCAAAAAGAGTAGGATCATCAAAACCATAAACTTCTTCAAGTTATGCAACTCATCACTATCTCTCATTATTTAATTATATACCTAATTCAAGAAAGGAGAGATGAAATAAGTATGCTTTCAAGATATAAAAGATTATTCATGCAATACTTGTCATATTTTGGTACTTCAACATTTAGCATATGATAGCAATAAGCTTAAGAAATTATGTCTAACATATAATATCTTGCATACCACATCATAAATAAGTACCACTTGATATCACTTGATAGGAGATACAAAATATTCATGTAAGATCATGGAATTAAGGTTTTTAAATAAAAGATCATACAACTTGTCACATATGAAGCATTTCTCAATGAAAGAATTAAAAGATATGAAATTTAAGAATGTTTACCTTCTTTCATTGATAGAGGAAAAAAGAACAAGAGATGATCTTTGTTGACATATTGATAGTATTAACAATAAAACATTTCATGTCAAATAAAGATGTAAGTCAAGAGATATAAGCAATAATCTAAGAGTTAGGCTCCCCCTCAAAATATGCATATTATCAAGATATAAAGCATAATATATGCATGCCAAGACCATGTAAAGCAAGGCAAAGATATATATATTCTTAATCTCTCAATCAAAAACCATTTTAAAACTTCTCCCCTTTCAAAAAGAATTTTATAATAACACATTACATTTCCAAAAGTATTTTAGAAGGGTAGAAGGGTTTTATATTAAAACTACATATTCCTTGAAAATGATTAAACTCAAGTCAAAAGAGCATTTGAAAGTTCATCTCTTCTTTTTCTCATTAAAAAAGAGCCTTGAAAAGATAAAACACTTCACAAATCTCTTCTATTTGGAAACTTTCTTAAATACCCTCTCAAGATTTAATAAACATTTCAAAGTAATGAAGAGAGTACTACATTTATAGCATAAATCGAATGATTTCCAAATTTTTAAGATAATTAGGAGATGATAATACTTTTTTAAGTCTTAAGACAAGTTCAAAATATTCTCAAGGATATGGATTTTGAAAAGCATCTCCTTTTTTTTTTTTTTTTTTTTAAAATTAATCAAACTAGAAATTCTTTTCAAAACAAGAGCATGATTCTCATAAGTTTATACCACTAAGAACCATAGATCAAGAGAATCATATATATATCAAACATTGACCTTGATGAAATATGCTATAGGGATTAAAACATGTATAGAACTAATATCATCCACCCTATATGCAATGACAAAATTAGCAAGTTAATATCCAATTTAGCACTTTGTCAATGTTAAGCATACTTCTCATGTAAAGAAAGCATCTAATCATTTAAGATCAATTTATCAACAAGTATCATACAATTTATACCATATATAATACCACAATAGCTTAGGGATAGAGATACTTATTGAGAGAGTGATGCTTCTTTAGAATGATCTTTATTTATAGGTCCTTGTACTTTCTTTCATTGAGTATTTCATTCCATTGCACTTGAAGAAAGTCTCCTCATGTTCCTCTTCCTTCAACATTTCTCATTTATCTACATATGCTTGACATTTCAATATTTGATGACTATATTTCAAAAGTTCTCTAAAACATGGGTTAGCATCAAATATCATTTAAACTTATTTACAAACATAATTTAGGTTGATATAAAATGTAAAACATGTACCACATTATCAACCATGAATTGTTAGCTCTAAAGAGAACAAAAGAATGATATATGCACTTGAATCCAAAAGCATAGTTTGAACATTTTCAAGGTAAGATTCAAGTTTATCAAGAAACACATGATCAACATCAAAACTTATATAAGCATTTTGGGGCAAATAATGATCATGTAAGGCATGTAATATCAAGTAAGAAATTTTAGTATGTACACATGCCAATCAACAATAAGAAATCTCTTATTGTAGTGAAAGAATTGCAAAACCATGGAACTATAACTTTTGAATATTTATGATTCATTTCAAGATATACTTCATTAAAAAAAATATTGAAGTTCAAAGATAAGTTCAAGGAACAAAAAAAAAAAAGAATCATTTACTTCTTGTTTTTAAAATATGAACATATCAAGCAATTTCAAACAAGAAGACAAATAACTTTTAACTATCCAATATCTAAGTAAGCATATAAGCAAATTGAGCATCAAAGAGAAAGGATTAGAACTACTTATGAGCATGTGAAATTTTCATATTTGAATAAGGAGAAATGGTCACAAGCTCAAAAATAAAGATATTGCCATAATATGTCATTCCAAGCAAAATGTGTGCATATCTAACATGTTAGTATATATAAAAATATTTTTAAAATGTAGTGCTAGAAAAGCATAACTTAAGGCATGATAAGGCATAAAAACAAATCTTTACTTATCCAACTATCACATGATATACAATTTAAAGTATAAGTAAGGATAAGAGATTGATATCACCAAAAGTGTACTCTTTGAGTTTTTGTAGGTGACTCCAACTTCTATGCCTTAAGGCCCTTGAGAATGTTGTGGTTCTCCATGTCTTTCTTTTTATGTTTTTCATCATTTTTGGAGAACTTGGACCATTTTAAGTTTTCCCAACCTCAAGTAGCATGGTTGTTTTTCACTTCATTTGCATGCTTGAACTAATGGTCACCCTACAACATAATTTAAAGTAATTTCTTTGGTATCCACCAATTTTGGATCCGTAGGGGTTAGTCATTGATCATTAATCCATTATGCTTTTATAGATATCAAATTTTTTTATAGTATGTAATTTGAGCATAGCAAATGTAAACAATCAATTACCATTAAGCTCATAGCCAATAATATGCATGCTTTCATGATATATAGACAATTTTGAGTGAAAATGGTCATTCCAGCACTTAAAACCATTTTTAAAGCACGTGTAATCGATTACAATATGTGTGTAATCGACACCAGCCCTACAGAATCCATGTAATCGATTACATGTTTGGTGTAATCGATTACAACAACTACGGGAACCTTGTAATCGATTACGGTGGTTGGTGTAATCGATTACATGAGTTCGGAAACATTGTAATCGATTACATAGTATGTGTAATCGATTACACGCTCTCGACTTTGCTTGGAACGCTTGGCGAGCCTCATGTCGACATGAGGTCTTGTAATCGATTACAAGCTTGCTGAATTCAGTTTTTGCACTTCAAACAGTAAGGGTCCGAACTCAAAGCTTTCAAATTAATTCCAAAACTCTCCAAAACAATTTCAAACATCATGTAAGCATAAAAACTGACCAGTTCTTGATCCAAAGCTCACATTTATGCAAAAACTACAAATGATGCAGAAAATTATAACTTTATGCAGCAAGAGTTATGATTTATCCAATATGCCAAGTTCTAAGATAT
Organism: Ormosia semicastrata; assembly: GCA_029884595.1. NCBI lineage: Eukaryota > Viridiplantae > Streptophyta > Magnoliopsida > Fabales > Fabaceae > Ormosia > Ormosia semicastrata. The sequence continues at coordinate 2,415,819 of JAQQTO010000040.1, forward strand.
TTTTATCAAATGTGCTACTTCAAACAAGAAGTGAACTTATCTAGCATATTATCACAAGTAGAAATGTATAGAAAATTTAAAATATAGAAAGCATCCATAGTCATAAAATACCTTATTATCAAGAGATATGCAAGGTAGTGAGTAAATGGTGTAACAATAATATAATCATGTGCTATATATAATATTCAAATTTTACCAAGTACACATGATTCAATTAATCACTTAAGGCCTACAAGAAATATACCTCAAATTCATTGACTTTACAAGTGAATGTGCATAAGAGGTAGAAACTTTTGATACCTTGGCCTTAATGATCAAGGAAGCTCTTTTCCTTACCCATTGCTTCTCTTTTGGTGTTTTGAACTTTGAAAGTTCCACATTTTGTACTTGAGAAGCTTCGTTTGAAGTCGTCTTCCTTCTTTGATCAAAACTTCTACCAATGGGTTTTAGAAGCATTCCCTTTGATGATTCATTTTTCTTTTGACCAATTGATCCATCCTTTTGAGAAGTTTTCTGCATAATTGAAACACTAGGAGGACTTTTTGGTACCCACTTCATCTTGGGTCCTTCAATGTTAGTAATCTTGGAACCTTTAAGACCTTTAGGAACCCATACCATATTATTTCTCATATAAGAATTTCTTCTATAATTGCATAAATGAGAAATATGTCCTAGATGACCACAAAAATTACAAACAATTGAATTTAATGATGACTTGGTCCTTTGAAGATCATTTTTGGAAAACATAAGCCTTTTGTTGTTTTTATATTCTATGTTATTTTTGCCACAAGCCTTACTTGAATTTCCATGTGAAATAGTATCAATTGCATTCTTATCAACACACATGGATTGTAAGCAAATAGAATCATTAGCTTTGGCAAATTCACAATATAAGTTCTCAACTTGATTTTCTAAATTAATGCATTTTTCACAAGAAGTTAAGGTTTCACATTTTAAAGGCATTTCCTCATCAAGAAAAGTATATTCATTTTTCAAGATATTAATTTCATTTTCAATGGAGGAAATGTTTTCCAAACAAGATGAGTTTTTCTTTTCTAAAAGCAACAAACCATCATGCAATTCATCATATGCACATTTTAGCTCATCATAGGAAGGACTATAATATAGTTTATCATTATTTACCTTAAAGTCCTTTTAAGGGAATCACCATCTTCCTCATTGTTGTCCATCCAAGATTCAAGAACATCTTCTTGAGGACATTTTTCAATATTGTCTTCCTTTAGAGGCTTTTGCTCTTCTTGCTCTCTATATACAACTTTTTGCAAGAAATCATTATTAGCAAGATAGATGGATTCAAGAGTATCCCATATATCTTTAGCACTAGAGCAACTCTTAATTTTAGCATAAGCATCGTCATTTAAACTACTTCTCAATATTTGCATTGCTCTAATATTCAATGAAAAGCATTTCTTATCATAGTCATTCCAAGTTTGTTTTGATTTGCAAGTAAATCCATCAAGCATAATATCCCACAAATCAATATCAATAGATTGCATATAAATTTCCATTCTAGCTTTCCAATAAACGAAATTCACACCATCAAAGAATGGTGGTTTATCAATTTCAAAACCATTCATTTTAAAAAGCTTTTAATGGTTGCCAAACAAACAAAGATCTTTAACTCCAAGTTAAGCTTTTACCGAGCACAAAGCTCTGATACCACTTGTTAGCCATGGCAACCATTACCCAAGAGGGGGGGTGAATTGGGTGATGACTAGTTTTAATGCAACTTTGACAAATTATGCATTTTGAATAACTCAATTAATAAATGCAGCGGAATAAGTCTAATAAATGTACAACTATTGAGGATTACTCAAATACAACTTGGGATATATGATGAACTAAGTGAATAAGCTAGATATCAAGTTGTAACAATCAAAACATCAAGATATGCAATAAATAAATATATTCTACCAAATACTGAATTTAAAGAGTATAGGGAAGAGAGAATCAAACTCAAGAATTTATCCTGGTTCAGCCACCAACCACTTGTGGCCTACATCCAGTCCCCAAGCTTAACTTGAGATTTTCTTCACTATCTCCTAGACTTTACGGGTGCTAGAAAAACCTTTGTACATACAAGAGCACTCCTCACACCTTGGGATACCTCACCCTTGTGCTAGAGCCTCCAATTCTTCAAGCTTCACAGGTGCTTGATGACCTTTACAATGAAGAGCACTCACAACACCTTTGGGATACCTCACCCTTTGTGTTTGAGTCTCACTATAAGGGATACCTCACCCTTTTCTCTCTTGAGGGATACCTCACCCTCTTACAATGATTTCAAGATGAAGAGAAAGAATAGAAACTCTCATAAGAGTGGATATACAACTTGAAGAACAAAGTAGATGATAGAAAACTCTCTCAAGAGTAGATAATACAAGTTGAAGCTCAATGGGTATAAAGGATTTACACACTTAGCTCAAAACAAAGAATTTGGAGAAAAAGATGATGAATTTCGTTTTCAATGTTCAAGGGTAATTTTCAGAATGTTCTCCAACATGTTTTTGATGCCCAAACACTTTTATTTATAGCCCAATGAGTTTTAGAGCCGTTGGAGGTGTTTAGAAATGATTTTCTATGAAAACTAGCCGTTTATAGCCGTTAGAAACGTTCCTGGGCACTTTGTAATCGATTACAAGCTTCATGTAATCGATTACAAGCTTTCTGGGCACTTTGTAATCGATTACATACTTTGTGTAATCGATTACATGCTTTCTGGGCACTTTGTAATCGATTACATACTCCTATGTAATCGATTACATTTTCTGTCAACGTTTGTAATCGATTACATGACTTGTGTAATCGATTACACCATTTCTGGTTTTCAAAACCGACTTTAAAAGGTCATAACTTCTTCATTTCTTATCCAATTAAAGCAAATGACCATTCATTGGAAAGCTCTTTGAGTCTACTTTCATATGAAAGAAGTTTCAGAACAAAACTCAAAGTATTTTGAAAGATATGATCAAAATAGTAACCAAAGATCATATTTTCAAAACTCAAACTTTAATTGGTCATAACTTTTTCGTTTCTTATCCATTTAAAGCAAATGACCAGTCATTGGAAAGATCTTTGAGTCTATTTTCAAATGAGATAAGTTTCAAAGTAAAACTCAAAGTATTTTGAAAGTTATGATCAAAAGAGTAACTAAATGTCAGTTTTGTTAAACACAAACTTGACTATTTTTCATAGTTTTGAACTATTACCATAACTAGCTTTCCAAAATAGTTTGTTGGGTATTTAAACATTTTAGAAACACTTATAAATATGTTTAAAACTTATTTGAGCTTAATGTGATTCCTTTATACCTTTGCACAAGATCTAAGTCCTATAAGCTAAGCTTGAAGAGTCTTGGGACTTGATCTTTGCACTTCCATCAATTCTTGATGTAATCCAAACTTACAAAGAAAATCTTCTCTTCAAAACTTGCAAAAGCTTAGAACATCTTTTCATTTTCATTCTCCTTGAGTTGAGCATAATTGTGATCTTTTGCTTTCTTGTTGCAATGCTTACTCTTGGTACTTGGACTATCCTATAAAGTATTGCTCACTTAACCAAACATAGTTAGTCCAAATTCATAACTCAATATCTTCATATGCATGATTCATAAATGTATAACTCTAGTTAGTCTAACATGCATACAAGACTTTCATAGACATATCCAATATTAATTCATTTAAAACTCATATAACATATTATTGGATATATTATATGATGAATGTTACATATATCTTATTGCATGATTATTAAGTGAAATATAATTAGATAAAGTACATAATCATGCATGATATAATATTTCTCATTAAACACATTTATGTAACATGATCAATATTCTTTTGTGATGCATTTGTTATCTATAAAGCACAAGTATAAAGCATAAGCATCATTCTTTTTGTTTTGTATTTGTCATCATCAAAACTTAACATATTAAATCATTGGGGCAAACCTATTTCCACAATCTCCCCCTTTTTGATGATGACAAATCATCAAAGAAAAAACATGTTTAGCAATATATAAGGATAGATATTCATGTAAGCATATCAAACAATTAAGCTCAAGCACATATTTTTCTTTCCAATTTTCTCTGCATTTGTTATCTATAAAGCACAAGTATAAAGCATAAGCATCATTCTTTTTGTTTTGTATTTGTCATCATCAAAACTTAACATATTAAATCATTGGGGCAAACCTATTTCCACAATCTCCCCCTTTTTGATGATGACAAATCATCAAAGAAAAAACATGTTTAGCAATATATAAGGATAGATATTCATGTAAGCATATCAAACAATTAAGCTCAAGCACATATTTTTCTTTCCAATTTTCTCTCCCCCTATTTGACATCAACAAAAAGGCTTAGGAAGGAAAGATAATATTTTCTCTCCCCTAAAGATAAGAACCATGTTGTCAAAAGAGTAGGATCATCAAAACCATAAACTTCTTCAAGTTATGCAACTCATCACTATCTCTCATTATTTAATTATATACCTAATTCAAGAAAGGAGAGATGAAATAAGTATGCTTTCAAGATATAAAAGATTATTCATGCAATACTTGTCATATTTTGGTACTTCAACATTTAGCATATGATAGCAATAAGCTTAAGAAATTATGTCTAACATATAATATCTTGCATACCACATCATAAATAAGTACCACTTGATATCACTTGATAGGAGATACAAAATATTCATGTAAGATCATGGAATTAAGGTTTTTAAATAAAAGATCATACAACTTGTCACATATCAAGCATTTCTCAATAAAAGAATTAAAAGATATGAAATTTAAGAATGTTTACCTTCTTTCATTGATAGAGGAAAAAAAGAACAAGAGATGATCTTTGTTGACATATTGATAGTATTAACAATAAAATATTTCATGTCAAATAAAGATGTAAGTCAAGAGATATAAGCAATAATCTAAGAGTTAGGCTCCCCCTCAAAATATGCATATTATCAAGATATAAAGCATAATATATGCATGCCAAGACCATGTAAAGCAAGGCAAAGATATATATATTCTTAATCTCTCAATCAAAAACCATTTTAAAACTTCTCCCCCTTTCAAAAAGAATTTTATAATAACACATTACATTTCCAAAAGTATTTTAGAAGGGTAGAAGGGTTTTATATTAAAACTACATATTCCTTGAAAATGATTAAACTCAAGTCAAAAGAGCATTTGAAAGTTCATCTCTTCTTTTTCTCATTAAAAAAGAGCCTTGAAAAGATAAAACACTTCACAAATCTCTTCTATTTGGAAACTTTCTTAAATACCCTCTCAAGATTTAATAAACATTTCAAAGTAATGAAGAGAGTACTACATTTATAGCATAAATCGAATGATTTCCAAATTTTTAAGATAATTAGGAGATGATAATACTTTTTTAAGTCTTAAGACAAGTTCAAAATATTCTCAAGGATATGGATTTTGAAAAGCATCTCCTTTTTTTTTTTTTTTTTTAAAAATTAATCAAACTAGAAATTCTTTTCAAAACAAGAGCATGATTCTCATAAGTTTATACCACTAAGAACCATAGATCAAGAGAATCATATATATATCAAACATTGACCTTGATGAAATATGCTATAGGGATTAAAACATGTATAGAACTAATATCATCCACCCTATATGCAATGACAAAATTAGCAAGTTAATATCCAATTTAGCACTTTGTCAATGTTAAGCATACTTCTCATGTAAAGAAAGCATCTAATCATTTAAGATCAATTTATCAACAAGTATCATACAATTTATACCATATATAATACCACAATAGCTTAGGGATAGAGATACTTATTGAGAGAGTGATGCTTCTTTAGAATGATCTTTATTTATAGGTCCTTGTACTTTCTTTCATTGAGTATTTCATTCCATTGCACTTGAAGAAAGTCTCCTCATGTTCCTCTTCCTTCAACATTTCTCATTTATCTACATATGCTTGACATTTCAATATTTGATGACTATATTTCAAAAGTTCTCTAAAACATGGGTTAGCATCAAATATCATTTAAACTTATTTACAAACATAATTTAGGTTGATATAAAATGTAAAACATGTACCACATTATCAACCATGAATTGTTAGCTCTAAAGAGAACAAAAGAATGATATATGCACTTGAATCCAAAAGCATAGTTTGAACATTTTCAAGGTAAGATTCAAGTTTATCAAGAAACACATGATCAACATCAAAACTTATATAAGCATTTTGGGGCAAATAATGATCATGTAAGGCATGTAATATCAAGTAAGAAATTTTAGTATGTACACATGCCAATCAACAATAAGAAATCTCTTATTGTAGTGAAAGAATTGCAAAACCATGGAACTATAACTTTTGAATATTTATGATTCATTTCAAGATATACTTCATTAAAAAAATATTGAAGTTCAAAGATAAGTTCAAGGAACAAAAAAAAAAAAAGAATCATTTACTTCTTGTTTTTAAAATATGAACATATCAAGCAATTTCAAACAAGAAGACAAATAACTTTTAACTATCCAATATCTAAGTAAGCATATAAGCAAATTGAGCATCAAAGAGAAAGGATTAGAACTACTTATGAGCATGTGAAATTTTCATATTTGAATAAGGAGAAATGGTCACAAGCTCAAAAATAAAGATATTGCCATAATATGTCATTCCAAGCAAAATGTGTGCATATCTAACATGTTAGTATATATAAAAATATTTTTAAAATGTAGTGCTAGAAAAGCATAACTTAAGGCATGATAAGGCATAAAAACAAATCTTTACTTATCCAACTATCACATGATATACAATTTAAAGTATAAGTAAGGATAAGAGATTGATATCACCAAAAGTGTACTCTTTGAGTTTTTGTAGGTGACTCCAACTTCTATGCCTTAAGGCCCCTTGAGAATGTTGTGGTTCTCCATGTCTTTCTTTTTATGTTTTTCATCATTTTTGGAGAACTTGGACCATTTTAAGTTTTCCCAACCTCAAGTAGCATGGTTGTTTTTCACTTCATTTGCATGCTTGAACTAATGGTCACCCTACAACATAATTTAAAGTAATTTCTTTGGTATCCACCAATTTTGGATCCGTAGGGGTTAGTCATTGATCATTAATCCATTATGCTTTTATAGATATCAAATTTTTTATAGTATGTAATTTGAGCATAGCAAATGTAAACAATCAATTACCATTAAGCTCATAGCCAATAATATGCATGCTTTCATGATATATAGACAATTTTGAGTGAAAATGGTCATTCCAGCACTTAAAACCATTTTTAAAGCCTGTGTAATCGATTACAATATGTGTGTAATCGATTACCAGCCCTCTGGAATCCATGTAATCGATTACATGTTTGGTGTAATCGATTACCAACTTTCTGGGAACCTTGTAATCGATTACAGGGTTGGTGTAATCGATTACATGAGTTCTGGAAACATTGTAATCGATTACATAGTATGTGTAATCGATTACACGCTCTCTGACTTTGCTTGGAACGCTTGGCGAGCCTCATGTCGACTGCAGGTCTTGTAATCGATTACAAGCTTTTGAATTCGTTTTTGCACTTCAAACAGTAAGGGTCCGAACTCAAAGCTTTCAAATTAATTCCAAAACTCTCCAAAACAATTTCAAACATCATGTAAGCATAAAAACTGACCAGTTCTTGATCCAAAGCTCACATTTATGCAAAAACTACAAATGATGCAGAAAATTATAACTTTATGCAGCAAGAGTTATGATTTATCCAATATGCCAAGTTCTAAGATATTTTTATCAAATGTGCTACTTCAAACAAGAAGTGAACTTATCTAGCATATTATCACAAGTAGAAATGTATAGAAAATTTAAAATATAGAAAGCATCCATAGTCATAAAATACCTTATTATCAAGAGATATGCAAGGTAGTGAGTAAATGGTGTAACAATAATATAATCATGTGCTATATATAATATTCAAATTTTACCAAGTACACATGATTCAATTAATCACTTAAGGCCTACAAGAAATATACCTCAAATTCATTGACTTTACAAGTGAATGTGCATAAGAGGTAGAAACTTTTGATACCTTGGCCTTAATGATCAAGGAAGCTCTTTTCCTTACCCATTGCTTCTCTTTTGGTGTTTTGAACTTTGAAAGTTCCACATTTTGTACTTGAGAAGCTTCGTTTGAAGTCGTCTTCCTTCTTTGATCAAAACTTCTACCAATGGGTTTTAGAAGCATTCCCTTTGATGATTCATTTTTCTTTTGACCAATTGATCCATCCTTTTGAGAAGTTTTCTGCATAATTGAAACACTAGGAGGACTTTTTGGTACCCACTTCATCTTGGGTCCTTCAATGTTAGTACTGGAACCTTTAAGACCTTTAGGAACCCATACCATATTATTTCTCATATAAGAATTTCTTCTATAATTGCATAAATGAGAAATATGTCCTAGATGACCACAAAAATTACAAACAATTGAATTTAATGATGACTTGGTCCTTTGAAGATCATTTTTGGAAAACATAAGCCTTTTGTTGTTTTTATATTCTATGTTATTTTTGCCACAAGCCTTACTTGAATTTCCATGTGAAATAGTATCAATTGCATTCTTATCAACACACATGGATTGTAAGCAAATAGAATCATTAGCTTTGGCAAATTCACAATATAAGTTCTCAACTTGATTTTCTAAATTAATGCATTTTTCACAAGAAGTTAAGGTTTCACATTTTAAAGGCATTTCCTCATCAAGAAAAGTATATTCATTTTTCAAGATATTAATTTCATTTTCAATGGAGGAAATGTTTTCCAAACAAGATGAGTTTTTCTTTTCTAAAAGCAACAAACCATCATGCAATTCATCATATGCACATTTTAGCTCATCATAGGAAGGACTATAATATAGTTTATCATTATTTACCTTAAAGTCCTTTTTAAGGGAATCACCATCTTCCTCATTGTTGTCCATCCAAGATTCAAGAACATCTTCTTGAGGACATTTTTCAATATTGTCTTCCTTTAGAGGCTTTTGCTCTTCTTGCTCTCTATATACAACTTTTTGCAAGAAATCATTATTAGCAAGATAGATGGATTCAAGAGTATCCCATATATCTTTAGCACTAGAGCAACTCTTAATTTTAGCATAAGCATCGTCATTTAAACTACTTCTCAATATTTGCATTGCTCTAATATTCAATGAAAAGCATTTCTTATCATAGTCATTCCAAGTTTGTTTTGATTTGCAAGTAAATCCATCAAGCATAATATCCCACAAATCAATATCAATAGATTGCATATAAATTTCCATTCTAGCTTTCCAATAAACGAAATTCACACCATCAAAGAATGGTGGTTTATCAATTTCAAAACCATTCATTTTAAAAAGCTTTTAATGGTTGCCAAACAAACAAAGATCTTTAACTCCAAGCTGTTAAGCTTTTACCAGAGCACAAAGCTCGATACCACTTGTTAGCCATGGCAACCATTACCCAAGAGGGGGTGAATTGGGTGATGACTAGTTTTAATGCAACTTTGACAAATTATGCATTTTGAATAACTCAATTAATAAATGCAGCGGAATAAGTCTAATAAATGTACAACTATTGAGGATTACTCAAATACAACTTGGGATATATGATGAACTAAGTAAATAAGCTAGATATCAAGTTGTAACAATCAAAACATCAAGATATGCAATAAATAAATATATTCTACCAAATACTGAATTTAAAGAGTATAGGGAAGAGAGAATCAAACTCAAGAATTTATCCTGGTTCAGCCACCAACCACTTGTGGCCTACATCCAGTCCCCAAGCTTAACTTGAGATTTTCTTCACTATCTCCTAGACTTTACGGGTGCTAGAAAAACCTTTGTACATACAAGAGCACTCCTCACACCTTGGGATACCTCACCCTTGTGCTAGAGCCTCCAATTCTTCAAGCTTCACAGGTGCTTGATGACCTTTACAATGAAGAGCACTCACAACACCTTTGGGATACCTCACCCTTTGTGTTTGAGTCTCACTATAAGGGATACCTCACCCTTTTCTCTCTTGAGGGATACCTCACCCTCTTACAATGATTTCAAGATGAAGAGAAAGAATAGAAACTCTCATAAGAGTGGATATACAACTTGAAGAACAAAGTAGATGATAGAAAACTCTCTCAAGAGTAGATAATACAAGTTGAAGCTCAATGGGTATAAAGGATTTACACACTTAGCTCAAAACAAAGAATTTGGAGAAAAAGATGATGAATTTCGTTTTCAATGTTCAAGGGTAATTTTCAGAATGTTCTCCAACATGTTTTTGATGCCCAAACACTTTTATTTATAGCCCAATGAGTTTTAGAGCCGTTGGAGGTGTTTAGAAATGATTTTCTATGAAAACTAGCCGTTTATAGCCGTTAGAAACGTTCTGGGCACTTTGTGTCGATTACAAGCTTCATGTAATCGATTACAAGCTTCTGGGCACTTTGTAATCGATTACATACTTTGTGTAATCGATTACATGCTTTCAGGCACTTTGTAATCGATTACATACTACTGTGTAATCGATTACACAACTTTCGTCAACGTTGTAATCGATTACATGACTTGTGTAATCGATTACACCATTTCTGGTTTTCAAAACCGACTTTAAAAGGTCATAACTTCTTCATTTCTTATCCAATTAAAGCAAATGACCATTCATTGGAAAGCTCTTTGAGTCTACTTTCATATGAAAGAAGTTTCAGAACAAAACTCAAAGTATTTTGAAAGATATGATCAAAATAGTAACCAAAGATCATATTTTCAAAACTCAAACTTTAATTGGTCATAACTTTTTCGTTTCTTATCCATTTAAAGCAAATGACCAGTCATTGGAAAGATCTTTGAGTCTATTTTCAAATGAGATAAGTTTCAAAGTAAAACTCAAAGTATTTTGAAAGTTATGATCAAAAGAGTAACTAAATGTCAGTTTTGTAAAACACAAACTTGACTATTTTTCATAGTTTTGAACTATTACCATAACTAGCTTTCCAAAATAGTTTGTTGGGTATTTAAACATTTTAGAAACACTTATAAATATGTTTAAAACTTATTTGAGCTTAATGTGATTCCTTTATACCTTTACACAAGATCTAAGTCCTATAAGCTAAGCTTGAAGAGTCTTGGGACTTGATCTTTGCACTTCCATCAATTCTTGATGTAATCCAAACTTACAAAGAAAATCTTCTCTTCAAAACTTGCAAAAGCTTAGAACATCTTTTCATTTTCATTCTCCTTGAGTTGAGCATAATTGTGATCTTTTGCTTTCTTGTTGCAATGCTTACTCTTGGTACTTGGACTATCCTATAAAGTATTGCTCACTTAACCAAACATAGTTAGTCCAAATTCATAACTCAATATCTTCATATGCATGATTCATAAATGTATAACTCTAGTTAGTCTAACATGCATACAAGACTTTCATAGACATATCCAATATTAATTCATTTAAAACTCATATAACATATTATTGGATATATTATATGATGAATGTTACATATATCTTATTGCATGATTATTAAGTGAAATATAATTAGATAAAGTACATAATCATGCATGATATAATATTTCTCATTAAACACATTTATGTAACATGATCAATATTCTTTTGTGATGCATTTGTTATCTATAAAGCACAAGTATAAAGCATAAGCATCATTCTTTTTGTTTTGTATTTGTCATCATCAAAACTTAACATATTAAATCATTGGGGCAAACCTATTTCCACACTATATAGACCATTTGGCTAAAAATTCTTAATCTTGGCATGGTACTAATTCTTCTAAAAATTCAATTAGATCTAACCTTGCAAATGCTAGTAAAGGAAAATATCACCTTAGTTAAGAAAAAAATCTAAATGCAAGGTTTGCCAGTTTGACTAGACAGGTTGAAGCCATGGAATCGGAGAAAGTGAAAGAAATCAAATCTATGCAAAATGAAGAAATTTGTAGCATTTGTGATGAATTAGGATACTCAACAAATGAATGTCCAAAAATTTCTATTTTTAAAGAAGTTATACATGAGCAAGTAAATGCGATGAATAATTTTAAAAAGCCATTTGCTTCTTCTTTTTCAGATTCATACAATCCGGGATGGAAAAATCACTCGAACTTCAGTTGGAGGAATAATAATCAAGCACAATTCATGCAACTACCACCTCCTCAAGCACAACCAGATTCTCAAAATTTTCAAGGATATGTGCCGTATGTTCCATCATATAGGAAAAACCTTGAAGAATCATCGCATGCATTCATGGAAAAGCAAGAAGCCATTAACAACTAAAACACTCAAGCCATGATTGACATAAAAGACACTCTTCCTAAACTTTCTTCTGCACTTACCATTCACGAGAAAGGAAAATTTCATTTTCAACCTCAACCAAATCCCAAGGGTCAATACAATCTAAATGATGGTAATTTAGAAAACTAACAAATAGATCAAGTCAAGTCAGTGATAACCCTTAAGAATGGAAAGGTTGTTGAAGAAAGCAAGGAGATAAAGAGCCAAGTGTCCAAAGTGATGAACTCCTTGAGTGTGAATAAGTTAGAAGATGTGGAAAAGAATCAAGATAGTAATGATGTTGAGTTACCCAAGGAACTTGAGGTGACAAAAAGTCTTGTTAAGTTAAAAAATGATGACGAGGGCCACCAGACATACATGACTGACTTAATCATGGATAAGGGAGTTTCTATAACCAAGATTTTGATCCCCTTAAGAATTTTCTTGTCAATTCTGAGTTTGATTCTATTAGTAATCCCTCTGATGTAGTTGATATTTCTACTATTTTTTATAGAACTCAAGATCATGACACTCAGGCATGACAACCAAAGTTTAAGGAGTTGCCTAAGAAAGGTTGGAGTATTACTAATAAAAAAAGTGTTCGTCCCTTGGTCTGTTATTATAAAATTAATTTGGAAGAAGGTAAATGATCAGCGGTTGAAGTTATAACTTGAGTTGAAGGATCTAGATGTAATAGAGACTTTGGTAGATGATTCTGTCTACCAAAGCTGAGGTGAGTTTTTAGTATTTCATATTTTTATTGAGCCGGCTTAAATGCTTCCCACATTTCGAAGCCTTTGTATGGGGATATAAATAGTATCGGCCAATAAAACAAAAAATAAAACAAAAGAACCAAAAAAAAATTTGTTTGCATGCTTGTTTATTTCATTTTACTTTATTTTGTTTTTTTTATTTTTGTCATTCCTAATCATTATCAAGATGCAGTTATTCTCTTCTCGTCTAAGCATTTTGGGTATGTGACTTCTCCCTATTACTTTGTTTAATTTTGTCCTAATAATTTCTTTGATGTGTATTGATGATTATTTCTTCAATCTGGATTTAACTTTTAACATTGAGGACAATATTGTGATCTGTTTGGAGAGAATGATAGTTGACCAAAAAAAATGTGGGGAAGTATGATATGATTGTCAACAACTTACTAAACCAAGGAATGATGGCAGAATAAGGAGTGATTTTACTCTTGAAACGCATCTAAATTGGGAAGTATGTTCATTAATATGATTGTCAGAAACCTACAGCAAAACCAATTAGGGATGATAGAGTAAGGAGTAATTTTACTATTGAGACGCATCTAGATTAGGGTAGTAACTATTTTGTGTAGAAGTAGCAAATTGATTCAGGGATCATGGCATGTTTGAATAAATTGTCTTCTTTCTTAAATTTCACATGCTTGGTTATGGATGTTGAATTGATAGATTAAGAATGATGGATATATGCCTTGTGAGATTTTGAGCCTATCGATGAATGGATTGAATATCTGTATCATTCTCTTCTTTCTTATGTGATTTTTTTCACTCATGGAATTGTTACTCTAGAACTTGCTTTGATTCTTTTTGAGGCTACATTTTCACATATATACATAAACATGATTGAGGCATTTTTCTTGAAATCACTACTTTAACCAAGTAGCCAACCTTACATATTTTCTCTTGTGTACCCCCTTTGAGTTTATTTGACCATTCCTTGTTTCTAGCGCATAACGTGCCTTAAAAAAATTATATTCTTACCTAACCTTAGGGAATAAGAGAGCATTGAATTTGTTATTAGTTGAGTTTTTTAATAAGTATGGGGTGTGTGTGCAAAATGTTCCTAAAAAAAAGAAAAAAAAAAAAAAAAAGTGACCACCATTTGCAATCAAAGAATGCACCTTGTGACATATTCATACCTAGAATGAGAGTGGATGCTTGGAAATAACAGGAAGAGAAGGAGAATGTTCAGACCTAACAATGAATTCAACCTACCAATTTGGCATTTATCTTCAATAAAACATTAGTCAAATATTGGTCATTGTCCTTCATGAGAAGGAAGCAAACAGAGAAGGAATTAAGAAACCATTGGAAAATTTAAACTGAATATTCTCAAACATCTTCTCCACTCTAATTGTATCATAATGCTCTTCTATTCTCTTTAGTATTTAACTTGTCATATCCATATTACCTCTCTCCTTTACTATAGCCCCATTACAACCTTGAATAAAACCCTCATGATTTGTGTGTGCATATGTTCTGAGTAGTGGAGAAGTAGAAGATAAGTAAGCTTATGGTAGTGTATTTTCATGGATTAAATTGAGTGAAATACCTACTTTTTAAATACTTGAGGGATTGAGAGTGAATCTTGTGAAGATCTATCATTCTTGACTCATGCTTTTCAATTGAAATTTCCTTGCTTGTTAGTTTGAGATGTGAAGAAACGTTACCTCATAAATGTTTTGATCCCTTGAATGATTGGTTGCTCTTTATTTTTAAATATTATTAGAAATTGAGTTTTTTAGAGTGTTTAACTTTTGAGTCTGTGTCATTTTTTTCCTAGTTTTGGTCTTGTGTGTTTTGCCTAGGAGTGCAAAAAACTAAGTGTAGAAGAATTTGATAATCACATATTTAATACATTAATAAGCCCTTATTTTTAGTTATTTAAACTCTCCATGTACTTAATTGATTGAGCTTGGTTATGTTTTGTAAGTTTGAACTCAAATTGGACTTAATTGATATTTTCAACATGATTTATGTCTTACATTGTTTCTGTATTTTGGCTATATCTTGAGTTCTAGATGTATAATAATTATGTATCTTACCTTATAGTAAAGATAAGAGAGAGCTCTACAACTTTTATGAGAGCTCTAGGTGAAAATCGGACATCTAATGGAACTAATTGGGCTTAGAAGTCAGAATACGGGTTTTGTGATTGGAACCTGAATAATGTATAGTAATCAGAGCATAACTCAGGTTGTAAGATATGGATTGGGTAAAATTTTGGTATCTGCAGTTTAAGACTCATATATACAACTTTCATGAAGAACACAAGACTCAAATCGGATTGCTTGGAGGTGATATTGGGCTTACAAGTCAGAACAGAGAAGCTATCGCTGAGCCTGAGTAGTGTGCAGTAATCAGACTATATCTTGAATTGTAGGAATGATTTTAGACTCAAACTAATGGCATTTGAAAGCTAAGATCTAGGCCTACAACTTTCATGAAGACCATTTGGTGAGAAAATGATAAATGCAATGACTTCAGAATTGAATGATTTCAGAGACAAAGAATCTCCATAATTTTCCACTCATCAAAAGTCATTTGACATTTTTCACTCATTCACCCACTCATCTACTCACTCATTAATCAGCCTCCTTTTCATTTTGAATCCCTAATCCTCTATAGAATGCACCATTGGCTGCTCATTTAGGAGTCTTGGTCCTAGAGATCAAGATCATGCTATTGTGTTGTTTGTTTATCTTGTTGTAGTTTTCCTTGTGTTCTAAATTGAAGTCATCATCATCATCATCATCATCATCATCTTCTTCTTCTTCTTCTTCTTCTTCTTCTTCTTCTTCTTCTTCTTCTTGTCTATGAGTAACTAATTTTCATTTTACTTGGGTGAAAAGGTGAAGCTCTTGGTAATGAAATAATGTTAGATTAATCTCTTTCTTGTACTTAAATGATATATTGTCAAGTAGTCATTATATGTGTTGTATTTTGTTTCCAATTAATTTAGAAACCCTCCTTGTATAGTGGAGCTCTTGATTTGTTGTAGACAAGATATTGGCATAATGAATACTTGAGCCTATTTATAAGTGATGGTGTTAATAGATGATTAAAGAAATCATAATATAATTACGTTTATAATCTTAAATGAACTTTGAATATTATATTTTCCAATTGGAACCTCTGTTATGTGTGGATTCTAATTGAGTTATAAAAAAATTAATCTTATCCTTATTTTACATACCAAGAGTGGATCTCCTAACCCAAATAAATTTTTTTTATTTGTGACTAAGTTTTATCACTTTTATTGTTGTGACAAAATATTTACTTTACGTCAAATAATTTTTCTTCATCAATTCCCTGTGAGTCGGCCTCGGACTTCCAAGAATTTATTACTTGAAATAACCTGCACTTGGGTTTGCAACTTTTAATCCGCATCACTGGCCAACTTAGACAGGAGGTCGGCCATTTAGTTTTGTTCTCAGGGAATATGCTCCACCTTCACTGCTCGAAAAATCTCGAGGAGCCTTCGTACCTTTGCTAGGTATCTTTGCAATATAGGTTATTTAGCCTTGTAGTCACCCTAGATCTGGGATGTCACAAGCTGGGAGTCACTGCAAAGTGAGATCCTTGTTGCACCCAATTCCTTGGCCATTTTTAATCCAATAATGCACGCTTCGTACTCTGCTTGGTTATTCGAAGTAGGAAACTCGAACTTTAGGGAGCTTTCAATTGTCATGCCTTTTGAATTTTTGAGGATTACCCTGGTGCCACTTCCCTTAGGGTTGGAGGATCCGTCAATGAACACTGTCCACAACACGTCCTCGGGGCCACCGGGCTCCGAAGTAAGTTCAATAAGGAAGTCTGAGAGTGATTGTACCTTTATTGCTAGTTTGGATTCGTATGAGATTCCAAACTCAAAGAGCTTGATAGACTAAGCGATCATCTTGCTAGCTAAGTCTGGCTTAAGCAATATTTGATGGATTGGTTGATCCATCCTTACTACAATCAGATAGCACTGGAAATATTGCCTTACTCTTCTAGATGTGATGACTAGGGCAAGTGCGACCTTCTCGATCTTCTGATAACGAAGCTCGAGGCCTTGCAACACCTTGCTCATGAAATAGATCGACTTCTGTCATTCGGCCATTTCCCAGATAAGTAATGAACTGATGGCTTCTTCATGAACAGAAAAATATACATACAAAGTCTCTTCAGGCTCCAGCCTAATTAAGAAAGGGGAAGATGATAACAGATTCTTGAGAGACATGAAGGCGTCCTCGCACTCCTAGGTCCACTCAAAACTTATCTCTTTTTTTAATAGTTTGAAGAGGGGGGACTTGTGAGCGGCTTTAGTAAGGAAGTTTGTGAGACCTGCAATCCGCCCTATAAGTTGTTGAACCTCTTTCATATTCCGGGGGCTGTGCATGTCGAGCACTACTTGGCATTTATCTGAATTTGCCTCAATTTCGAGATGAGTCAATATGAAGCCCAAGAACTTCCCGGCTCAGACCCCGAACGCACATTTCTCTAGGTTAAGACTCATACTGTGCCTTCTAACTTTCGCAAAAACCTCTTTGAGGTCAACTGTGTGGGATCCGGACTCTAAGGTCTTAACGATCATATCATCAATGTATACCTTAAGTATTCTCCCCACTTGACCCTTAAAGACTCTATTCATCATTCGCTTATAAGTAGCTCCTACATTCTTTAAGCCAAACGGCATGACCTTATAGCAGTAGGTTACCTTTTTGGTGATGAAAGCGATTTTATCTTCATCTCTGGGGTACATTGAGATCTGATTATACCCTGAGTAGTCATTCATAAAGGATAGTAGTCGAAAGCGGGATGAGCTGTCAACTAATTTGTCAACGTTGGGGAGGGGGTATGGATCTTTAGGACACGCCTTATTAAGGTCCGTGAAGTTCACACACATCCTCCACTTTCTGTTTGACTTTTTCACTAGGACCATATTAGAGAGCCATGTGGTGTAAGAGATCTCCCTGGTAAATCTAGCACTGAGTAGTTTTTTGACTTACTCCTCAATAATTTTCTATTTTTCGGGGCTGACTTTCCTCTTCTTCTGGGAGACCGGCTTCGCATCCCATTTAATAGATAAACGATGGCAAATGAAGGCTGGGTAAAGCCCAGGCATGCCGGAGGATATCCATGCAAATAGGTCCTTATTTCGTTGAAGGAGCTCTATTAGCTGGTGTTTTTCCTGCTCTTCCAAATTTGCACCTATTTTGGTGACTTGATCAGTCTTGTCACCTAGTTGAAATGGAAGTAGTTCTCCTTCTAGCTGGGGTCTAGTGCCCCGAATTTCTTCTTTGACATCCAGCTCAATCATAAGAATGTTAACTTGATCCAAAGCTGGGCTAGATGTACGTGCTCTTGCTTTCTTGGGAGTCTTACAGATCTTGAGGCTCTCATTATAACACTTGATTATGACCACCTCATTATTTTTGTTAAGGAATTTCATGGCCAAGTGAGTGGTGGACACTACAGCAGCAATACCGTTCAGGTTAGGTCGCCCCATAATAATGTTGTAAGCAGACGGGCAGTTCACGACTAAAAATCTGAATTTGACGGTTCTGTAGACTTTATTGTCCCCGAGGGTCAGGAATGTTTCAAAATAGCCCACCAAGGTGATTTTCTCTCCAGAGAACACGGTGAGCTCGCCTTCATAGGGGGTTAAGGTGGACATGGGAAACTTTAACTTTTTGAAGGCGTCTATGAACATTATGTCTGCTGAGCCACCTTGGTCTACAAAAATATGTCAGACTTCAACATTAGATATTATTCCGGAGATGAAGCGTGGATCATCGTGATCTCGGATAATATCACCATAGTCCTTAATGGAGAAAGAGATAGGTGGTTCTTCTCTATCATCAACACGAAGCCTATGTGTAAAGCCAGAAACACTCAATACCGCAGTTCGTAGTGCTTTCTTTCGAGAAATACTAGATGAACCTCCTCCTGCAAATCCTCCAGAGATAGTACTGACTAACCAATCTGTTCTGTTGGCCTTATTCTGAGTATCTCAGTTCTGATCCTGCCGGTTGCCAGTGTCACAGTGCGATGGAGTCCAGGATTTTCTGACAGGGCTGCGTGGCCTCCTCCTTTGTCGTGGGGTAGGACTTCGCCGAGGGCTACGATTACATCTTCGCTCTCTCCGTCTTCCGGGGTTGTCATTGTTCTGGATCCCAATAATATACTTCTAAAGTTGTCCTTTCTTAATTAAGGACTCAATGACGTCTTGGAGCTTATAGCATTCTTCAGTTTTATAGCCATAGCTTTTGTGCCACTTGCAGTGCTTAGAGTAGTCCTTCAACCTTTTCAGAGGAGGTGGCCTTTGGATATTCCAAAACTTAGTCTGGAGCACCTCTCTAAGAATCGTTTCCCTTAGGGTGTTCAGAGGAGTGTAGTCGGAGTACTTAAGCTGGTACGCTTCGCCCTTTGGGGAGCTCTGAGGTTAATTAGAGCTCCAGTTGTTCTTTTGGTGAGTGGGCTCACTTTTTTCCAGAGTCTCTTTATCCTTGATGATCTCCTCTAAGTCGATGTATTTCTTTGAATGGGCATAGAATTCGTTCATAGTCTCTGGCTTCTTTTTTGCTAAAGATTGGAAGAATTTTGAATCAGTTCTGAGACCACTCCGGACATAATGAATAGCTATTGTGTCGTTTGGGTTTTCAATACAAGTAAGGGCATCCTTGAACCTTTTGATGTATTCACGAAGGCATTCATTATTCCCCTGGCGAATTACGGAAAGAGAATCAATCGACTTGGATTATTCCTTAGTAGTAGTGTAATGTATCAAGAAATGTTGAGTAAGATCATCTCATCCGGTGACCAGCCCTAATTGTAAAGTTGAGAACCAATGTAGGGCGCCCTTCTTCAAGAAGAGGGGAAAGGATCAACAGAGTAGCTCCGGGGATCCCCCATGGAACTGCATGGAGTGAATATAAGCATCCAAATGTTCTTAGGGGTCAGTTGTTTCATCATAGGGCTCCAAGTTACTCGGGGACTTGAAGCTCCTGGGGACCCTGTATGCCATTAGTTCATCCGAGAAGGGTTGTTGAGGGCCTCCGGGTAATAAAAGATTGTTTCTAGGGGCACGACTGACTTCATCGCATGATGGGGCTCTCTAGTTTTGAGCCATATTCCGTCTTCCATTGGCAGCCTCAATGTGTATAGATCTTTCGAGCTCGTTCAGCCGGCGACGTTGGTCCTCCAACTGGCGGCGTTGCTCATCGATCTGCAGCATCTGTTGGGCCACCAGCTCTTGAAGGTGATTTCTAGTCATCTCGGAGCAGGCGGTGTTTTGGCTAGAAGTGCGATTAGCAGCAATGTTGTTCAGGGGGGTTAGGCGTGTTTGCACTAGAGCTTGGGGCCCTTGAACGACGTTATTAGCTCTCTCTCTCTCCATGGCGGCCAAGCCTATCCGAAATGGATTGCCTTCGTGACGGGTGTGGACTCTCATTGGATAGTGAGGTCTCATGGCCGTCACGCTGCGGTTGTGGGACAGATGCTTGGTTTCCCACCGCAGAGACCTTAATTGCAGGTTGCTGCGCTGGAAGGGGTGGGCGCTGCACTGCTGATCCCTGCCTCTAACTGGCGGAGGTTGCGCAGCGTTCCTTCTTGAGTGCTAACGTGTGTTCACCATGATTGCGTGAGATTACAAGTTTATGATTTTCTCAAAGACGGCGCTAATGTTCTGAAGTAGATTCAGAGGGTACCTGAGACAGGTACGAGATGGTGGTTTCATTCTTGAGCAGCAGCAGCCACGTGTTGACACAGGGGGTGGGTACCTGCAAAAGGACTCCAACGCTCAAATCAAACTATGCACAAGTTAGGCAATTTGTAGTGAGTAATTTACTGATATTTGTTTAAGGTTACTTAGCCTTGTATTTATAGAGCGTGTATAGAATCCTCATGCAATCTGTGTTGAATGCAGATATTTATAATTAGTATATTGGTAAGATTACCTTCTTACTATTAATGGACGAATCCCTACAAAATAGGAACTCGGATATAGAAGCTACTTAGCCATCTACGACAGTTGTGAGTCTTATAATATGTAAGTTGATAACTAATAATTACAGATATTTAAAGATATCTCTTCTGCATAAATCACGCAATCTTGATATTATGACCCAATGTCACTCGATATGCATGGCTCGGGGATCCAGACTGCCTTCAAGGTCTTAGTTACGTCGTTCAGGGCGAAGTTCGATTATACGTATGCCAAGTTGATCAACTTAAACGAGATCTCAAATTACGGTCTAGAACATAATTTTTTTTAAAAAAATTTAATATTTTGGTAGAGGGAAATCGTTATTTAGAGGATTACTTTCAACTTTCATGTCAACACCAACTCGATCAACTTCTCGTACGTTTTCAGCAACCAATTGATCGATTAGATATTTTTGTAAGCTCGTGGAGCACAATAATACATGCTTCAGAAAGAAACACTTATTGAATTTAAACAAATTTATATAAACTTCAAGTTTTTAATTTAAAATTAATAGTAAATATTTATCTTAGAATATTTATTTGTTGTATTATAAGAATATGAAATAATTTTTTATTGAATGATGTAGAATGATGTTACACACATACTTTAATTGCGACCGCATTAATTAGGACACATGATTTATTAAACTAATTAAATCTTCAAATAATCAAATCTATATGTAATGAAAAAGTTTATCCTAATAATCCTCTTAATATTAAATAAAAAAATATTTAATAAAAAAATAAATATATTTAATATTTTAAAAATATAAAAAATATTTAATATTTTCTTTTTTAAAAATTAAAAATATTAATAAAAAAATTGTGTAGAAATATTTAGAATTATTCAATCTATATTTATCACCAATTAACTAGTTAAACACAACCATTCCCTTGAAATCAATAACGTTGCATTTTTTACAAACTTAACCAACCAGCTTAGATAGAGAAATGTTTTATCCTTTTATTCAATTCTTTTATTAATCTTTTTAATTATTAAATAAAAAATATTAAATACTTTTTATATTTTTAAAAAATTAAATGCATTTATTTTTTGTTTTAATATTTTTTATTTAATATTAAGATGATTATTAAGAAGAATTTATAAGAGGATATAACATTATTCTCTTGAATAATATGTTAATAATTACATGATGTATCAAATTTATTAAATAATATATGATAACACATCATCATCAGATACAAGTATGAAAAAATTTATATTGAGTGTAAATTGAAATTAAATTCATTAACTTTTTAATTAAGGACGATTCCTTCATTTGGACATATTTAGAAGAATTAATTAATTCTTTTAACTGCTAACTCAAGTTTTAAATCTGAGTAGTTAAAGTAAGAAATTCACTTCTCTAATCACAAAATTAATCCCCTTAGATTATGCTGATAAGATATATATATTTTTTAAGAATATGCTGAAAAGAATCTGACTTCAAAAGAAATTAAATAACCTAAAAGCTGCATAATTGGCCTATTTCTTGCAACGAATAGAAAAAAAATGCTTTTGAAAATTTAATATTTTGATATTGTGAAAAACCGAGAAAATAATGCTTTCTTAGTGAATTTTTTTTTCTCGAAATTTTAATATTTTGATAGAAGGAGGTCATTGAAGTCGTTATTTAGAGGATTACTTTCAACTTTCAAGTCAACACCAACTCGATCAACTTCTCGTACGTTGAGCAAACAATTGAAACGTTAGAAATTCTAGTATGTTGATAAAGCACAATAAATTTATGCTTTAGGAAAGTTTTTTATCATCAATTTTAAATAATTTATATAAATTTTAGGTTATTAATTTAAAATAAATTATAAAGATTTACCATATCATGAAATTGACATTTATTATACTATAGAATCATGCAATAATTTTTCATTGAATGATGTTGCACACTCACTTCAATTGCGACTGCATTAATTTGGACACATGATTAATTAAACTAATTAAACCCTCAAATGATCAAATCCATATTTATCATCAATTAACTAGATAAACACAATCTTTCTCTTCGAAATCAACGACGTTGTATGCTTTACAAACTTAACCAACCACCTTAACATAATTTTGTTACAATGACTGGACGACAATTAATTGAACATATATGAACTTTTGTATACTACTAAATTCTTTCATCACTAGCAGTCTAGCACACTCTTAAACAGCCAACTAATACTTATTTTTGTTACATTGACTAAACGGCGTTTAACCTTTTGTATACTACCCAAACCTTTTCGCTTGCACACTAGCGTACCATTCAACATTAAATTAATGATCACTGATCAAGGTAATCCCAAGTTAAGGGCCTAAACACATGAGCAGCCTCAGATTCAATTATCTCCAACAGTTCCCTCCCAAGGTGCATGTACACAACCCAATCACCATTCCCTACAGGGCTTGGCATTGGCATCACATAACCAGCTTCTCCACCCCAAGGAAAATGGTACGACGCAAACACAGGCTTCCCCCACCCAAAATCCACCTTCTCCTCCGGGAACCTCTGCCCGGAAGAAACAACGAAAGACGGCCCCTCCTCAGCTCCTCCGCAATAAATCCTTGCCAAACCAGGCACCGGCCGGTGTGCTTCCACCCAATCAATGAGCCCCAAGAAGTGCTCCTCGGTCGCCGCCGCCGCCAAGAACTCGTGAACTTCATCCGCCACCCACCCTAGCGGCTTCTCCACCAACTCCTCCACCGGTTTCCCGCCAAATGGAATGGAAAGCACGTTCCCAAAATAACAACCCATCATTGCTTCTCTCCCTTTGTCACCACCACGGCCACCATTGCCGAGCATCTTCCTTCCATCAACCACAATGCCCATTTTGGCGACGACCCTTTTGCCATTTTGGCCTCTTGAAGCTGCACGAGCAATCAACTTCCACAGGAATGCAGAGAAAGACTCGAGCTTTGTGCGCTTGGCGCTGCCATTGGTGGCGAGTGACTGCATGTGGTGGAGTTGTTCCGCCGTAACGTAGTATATGCGGCTGAGGAGAGAGGTGGCGTTGGCGGTTGCCGGAAGAGGAGGGAGCTTGGTGATGGGGATGTACATGTGGTGGAGGGAAGGGTGGATGGAACCTGGGCGGCGAGGGCTGAGAAGGGAGCGACGGAAACATGGCTGCCTTGGATGGTTTGAGGTGGTAGTGGTAGAGGTTGTTGTGGGCTTGGTGGGCTGGGCCATCTCGGCCCATGAAACGAGGAACATGTTTGCTGAGTAGGCATCTGCTATGCGATGATCAAATGTGCATGCCACCACCATCCCACCACACTTGAGTGAAGTTGCCTGCATAAGGGTTGATTCAATTACACTAATTTCTTTTTTTCTTTTTAGCTGCAATTACACTAATTTCAATCAATAGTACCATTTAAAATTCAATACTGACATATTGTTAATATAAAATATTTTTTATATTATCATTTAATTACGCATTATTCTTTAATTAAAAAATTAAATAATAAATATTTGAGACGGCAAATTATCTTAATAATATAACAACATACAATTAGGTGATAATATAAAAAAATTCTATAAAAACATTAGATTTAAATTAATCTTTACTATTTGGTTTGGTTGCTTTGATATTCCTCTAAAAATTAGAGTGAAAATTCAGAGAAATCTTATATATAAATTTGGATTTTGAAATAAAAATTCAGTTAATTTTATGGGACACTAAACTTTTAGTTTTTGGTAATTTAAGGTACTTTAAACTAAACTTTATGTTTGTGAGATTTAAAGAGAATAGAAGAGAATGACTAATTATAGAATAGAATGGAAAGACAGTGAATGAAATGAAATAAAATTATATATACCACTCTTTGGTTTGGTTGTTTAATGAAGGAATGGAGGAGATTATCACTAAAAGTCATGTTATTCTTTCTTTGATCCCCCAATTCTAAATGACAAAAATATGAGGCTTTGAGTGATAAGACATGGGTTTATTGTCTCTCTCTTGTTATTTTATTCTCTTTTTTAAAATAGCTCTAAAATACACTTTTATTAATTTTTATCATTATACTCCTTACTAATCTCTCCTTTGCCATCCTTTCAAAAGAGAATAGATCATCTCATATGAAATCTTATATGATAAGATCATATATAAAAAAAATAGATACAAAAATTCAAACACATGATCCCATAAATTTTAAAAGAGCTTATTATTTAAGTTTTTGAATCTATCTCTTTTTTCACTATACCTTATCTACTGTTCAGCAGATGTGGATGCATCAGGCTTTGCTTTGAGACAAATAATTAATTAATATAAAGTTCAGTTTCCGGTAGCTGCTGGAATCGATGCAACAACTGCCATCAACTACTTAATTTAAATATGCATACGAGTTGTAAAAAAAAAAAAAAAAATCAAGCGTGCGAGGTTGACAAAGGGATTTGCTTCATCAAGCACTAGTTACGTTCTAATTGATATTTCCCAAATTCAAAAGTATGTATTTTTGAAGCAGTTCTTACGTTATTTCATTTTGGATTTTACCATTTTATAATTGGGCTTTCACAAAAGTGTCCATTTCAGGAAGACATAATATGCCACTTGTTGCCTTTAATACATTTTTTTTTCTCCATACTAGTAAATATTCTGCATTGTATGAGTATTTTTAAATTTAATTAAATTTTTAAATATTAATTAAAAGAGAAATTTTTAAAATTGAAATTTTTTTTCATAAAATTTAGGTAGAATATATCTATATATATATATATATATATTAGATGAAGAAAAAATTTGAATTCTATTTTAAAGAAAAAGTTAAAAATGACACATGTCATTTTTTTAGGGAAAGTACATAAGTGAATTAAGTCAATCTCAAATAAAAATATTGTAATTTATTATATTGGGATAGATTATTGTCACTTATACAAATTTATAATATTCTTAAAATAGAGAGATTGATTGTATCTAAAATTGAGTTAACCTATTTTGAAAAGTTATCATAATAAGTCCTTTGTTGCTGCTATATTTAATAAGGATATTAAATTAAAACTATATGATTTACATAACATAACATATTTTGTTTTCTAGTAGGCTTAAGACCCACCTTATATAAATGGCGAAAAGACACCCTAGTTGGGTCTCTGATTGGCTCTCTAATGAGGCCTAGGAAGAAGTAGTAGATAAAGGAAATAAAAGTGGGATGGAGAACAATTATGAATGTCAAACCACATTACTCTATCAACATCAGACATAACATAACATATTTCATTCATAAAATCTATTTGCAATAAATTTTTTTTAACAAAACAATGAAAGTCCTTATAAATCTCATTATTTATTTTCCTGTAATTAGGAGAAAGGGACATATCACTTTTCGATCTTAGAAATTAAAGACTTTTTTTTTTTATCTGAGAAATTAAAGACCATGTTAATTGAATTACAAGTTTATTTGTCTCATAAGGCATTGTTATAAGAGATGCTTAACCCTTTCAAACCACAAGCCAAATATTTCAAACTTCGGACTGATATATGTAATTCAATGGAAAAAACTGTCAATGTTAAGTTTTTTTTTTTTTAAACCATATTGTCAATGCCAAGTTCACTAGCTAGAAATAAAAATAAAACACAATATCAGATATCTATATATGTGTGTGTAATTGTAACAAATTCCTCAAATACGAAGGATGTAATATTACTTGTAATAAGTCATTAAGTTTGAATTAGTCGTGAGGGATTTAAGCATTTTATAAGAGGTTATAAGTTCAAACTTCTTTATTGCTACTGGAAAAAAAAAGTAATATTACTTGTAATATTAATTAGAAAAAAATATTCTTGTATATTGTACGTTATGTGCATATATAAGTTTTAGTGGAGAACTATTGTTGGATTTAAATTTTTTCCCTTTAAAGATAAATTTTGTTATCAAATTTAATAT
The DNA here is from genome assembly GCA_029884595.1 of Ormosia semicastrata. NCBI lineage: Eukaryota > Viridiplantae > Streptophyta > Magnoliopsida > Fabales > Fabaceae > Ormosia > Ormosia semicastrata. Next base: position 2,442,740 of record JAQQTO010000040.1, read on the forward strand.
GTTATCCCTTTCCAAAATTAATTTTAAGGGTGCATAATGCTTTTGCTTCATGAAATAAAAACAGCAAATAGTTTTTTTAGATAAGACTCTTTTAAAATAAACTTGTGAACAAATAAGGATATATTTATAATTAAATTTTAGTAAATTAAGATTACGATATATTTTAAATTAAATTAAAAATAAATACACCATTATTTACTCACTTTAGTAATTTTTTTTCATTTTTTGGTATAAAGTACTTTGGGCACAATTTTATACATGATATTAATTATTTCAACAAAAATCATTGATACAAAATCACTTTTGAATTAATAAATATTTCAAACTTGAAACTTTATTCTTTTGAAATATATTTTACTCAAAAATAATTTTACATGCAGAGCATATTAAATATATAAAATCAGTAATATATCTTTAATTAATAGCTTAAATCTATATGAGAGTTGACTCGTAACATATATTTCAAGCCTCTGACTAAATAATCTAGAATTTAGTTCTTTTCACTTTCATTATTTTAAATAAAAGCTGAATTAATAATAAAGATGGGATGTGTCCCCATTCTTTTAATAGTGTTGATTCCTAAAATCATTCACGCATTTTCGCCGACATATATATAACGTAGTTTATTTGAAAAGAATAAAAAGATTTGCTCTTTTTTCATGAGCATCCCATTCATATTTTCATATTTTTGAATGACATTATGCATTGTAACTAATTTATGTGCTTATATAGTCTTTTATATTTTCTGGTACCTGGACAGCAAGCACGCCATGCTTCTTCTTTGGAACAAGCTTCCCTTCAATTGTATCATCAGGGTTGTAAAAGTTGAGGCACTGCAGCTCAACTTCTGCTACAGCTTCAACAAAATCAACCCCACGGTTATTGCAAAGCAGCTCAGGTTCACCTACAGTGTTGGGCACCACTTCACCTGCAAAGGCATAGTAGGAGACCAGAGCCTGAGCTAAGGCCTTCTTCAGAGACCCCACCATGGATCCAAAGCTCATTGTGTTGGTGCCACTGTCCCGTATGGTGGTGGATGTTGGCATGGGGTTCTTGTAGCAGAAGAAGACTCCCACGTCCACCGGAGGAAGAAGTAAGTCAAGGTTAGAGAGTGGCAGCCAATGCTCTTGCATTGGCAGCACCGCTGCCACCACCTCTTCATTGGTCACACTCACGGTGAACTCTCCATTTTCAGCACCCATTTTTGGATAATGTCTAGGGTTTTGTCAAGTTGATTGGCTTTTTGGCTTATAAGGGTCCTATAGATTTATAGGCCTAAGCAAAGAGAAAGAGGGGGGGGGGGAGAGAGAGAGAGAGAGACGGTGAGGTGTTTTTTTCTTTTTACGGTCAATGTTGGTTCATCTAGCTCTGATTCTTTAATTTTTTATTTTTTAAAATTGTTATTTTTACGCTCTAAACTCATGCATCTCTACATTTACCTACTGTATTTTCTGAAAAAGAGTGAAGAGGGAAGGCACCAGTGGTATCATTTTTAAAGAACGTCATTGTTATGTATGGTACAGGTACTAATGGTGCCAGTACGAACATTAAGTTTTATATTAATTTTTGTAAAGACTCAATTCTTCAGGAAAAAAATAAAAAATAAAAAAATTTGGCGGACGTTTGTCATGGTATATGCCTGTACAACACATTGTTCGTCTTTTTCTTGTTTTGCAGCCTATTCCTTAGCTACCCTATCTTCTTAATAATTAACGGTTAGGTCTTTTGTCACTAGCTATATGGTCAACTAATCAACTGTTGATTCCTCTACTCTGAACCACTTAACTTAACCCTCATCTTCTTGACGTAATAGACATATTTGGCTTATTCAGTCGTTATGACCTTTGCGTTGCGTTGCTCTCTAATTGAGTGCATTTAGTAATTAATAATCAACAATAACATTATCATTTTAATTTTATTACTGTTCCGTCCTGGCTCAGGGATAATTATTGTAGATATTTTCTAGGTGTGTAAAGTGTAGAAGTCTCTTTCATTGTGGCTATGATTGTTATTTATAAAGAGAGATAACCCTTGTAAAAGCTTAGGAAATTTAAAGTAATAGGTCTCTAAGATCTAGTTATGGTCTACAACCTCTCAACTCAGAGCAATACAAGAGTGAATGAGCTAAGTGGGTTGGATTTCTAATATGGTCCATAGCCCCTAGTTCGGAATAATGAAAGAGTGAACAGGTTAAGCAAGTATGGAGACCAGGTACGGTTCATAATTCCTTAGCTTGAAGCGATATAAGAGCGAACGAGTGATAAGAACCGTGAAGATATGTGAGAAATGTTTATTTATCGTTAATTTACACATTGATTTTATGGTTTTATACTCTCATAGTAATCTTACTGATCATACCAGTTTGGTATCTCATAAATGATTAATTGATTACCAATCATTAATTGTACCAATTAATAGAAATTATATTGATCCACATGGCCATTACTCATCAATCCAAGAATCGATCAATAAGGAGTATTACAACTCAAATGTCTACCTACAATTCCAAACATCATTTTTATAAAAGGTCGATCGTCAATATATAACAGATAACTACTATACTTTTAAGGAAACGGACCGGCGATCACTACTATCCTAGGTAGATTGTATGAAAAGTAGATTGCCAATTAATAATAATACTTGTACTAGTGTGTTGATGAAACTTTAAAAATTCATATTTTTGTGGTTCAATTTCTAGGTTTTCATTAGGCCTACACACGGGGTTCGGGTTGACCCAATGACCCGACCAACTCGACCCAACCCAATATAAAATACCCGGGTTGGTTCAAGTCATTGGGTCAGTTTGGGTAGAACCCGATAAACCCATCCACTTATTGGTTCGGGTGACGAGTTCAGCAAATCAACCCCATGACCTGACCACCCAATAAACGTTGTTTTGGGAAGATATTACCTTCGGTTCACTCATTTTCTCAATTTCTCCTCAATTCCTCATTTCTGCAACCCTTCCTTTGATGATACCAAATTGGGAACCTTTTCCCTAAGCGCCCTATTGCTGCTCTCACCTCTCAATCTTAGCCCTCTTTCACTGGCGACAAGTTCGTGACCACTAGTCTCCTCTCGTTTTGTCCCATGCCCAGTAACCATCACTCTCCTTTCGTTTTGGCGAAGATGGGTTTATAGGGTCGTGGATCGGGGTGGAGCGTGATGGTTGCGAGGACGCTACGAGTGGCAGCTCTGGTGGTGACTTGCAATTCAGGAGGCTTCGACAAAAGGATAAGGTGGGTTTGGATTCGGGTGGTTCATAGTCGTGGGTCGCAATGGACAATGACAAAGGCTTGTGGTTAGTTCGTGGTGGCCAGATTTGGGTTTGAGGTGATTCGAGGAGGGGAAATAAGTGGTTCCGATGGTGGCGAGTTGCGTGGTGGTCGCAAATCTGGTGCGGTGGCCACGATGGTTGCGATGGACAGCGGTTTCAAAGTGGATGGGTTTTGGCTTTGTTGGTGATTCAAGATGTTTTCTAGTAAGGTGGTCATGGTGGTTTTGGCTTGAGTTAGCAGATGACAAGTTCAAGAATGGGTTGTGCTCTAGGTGTCGATTGGAATGGCAGGTTTAAGGTGGATGGAGGCTAGATTGTCATTTTCAGATTGATGGAGGTGGATGATAAGTTAAGGGGGAGTTTCTAATCCGATTACCCGAACTGAACCAACCCATTTACATATCCAGTTGGTTCGGTTTGGGTTACCTGAAAGTTTTATTACAAAACTGGCCCAACCTAACCCGACTTTAGCTAATTGGTTTAGATTTTGATTTTCCCTAAACCTGACCCAACCCGACTCGTGTGCAGCCCTAGTTTTCATCCTCTTTTAATTTTTTTTATTGAGCTTTATTCTCAAGTTTTATTATGATTTTATTATTTTAAATTGCGTTCTTATTCTGTGTTTTATTTATTTTTGATAAGTAAATACACATGGAAAAAGATTGGATGCTTGGACAAGGAGGAAAAGTACACAATTTACCTTTGGTGGTCCAGCGCCCAAGAGCCAGCGCTCATGGCAGAATGTGAAAATTTTCTCTTGTGTCCCAGCGCCTAGGCTAGCTCTAGGAAGGTAGCACCTAAGTGCGTATTACATATCAGTAAATTCCTCTATGGATGTCCAGCGCCTGAGCGCTGGACGCATATCAGAACACATTTTTTTTATAAATAGAAAAGTTATGCCATTGAGCAGTAGTCTTGCACAGATTTCAGCAGCCATCAAGGAGCGAAGTAGAGGTACAAACCTTTGCTTGGTGTGGGCGCAATTAGGCTTAAAGATTAGGGATTTTCTTAAACCTTTCCATCAACTTGCTATGGAGTTTGTCAATTCTTCTCTTTGTCTTCTTTTTTTCCAATGTGTAACTAAACCTCTTTCATTAGGGTGATGAAGGATCTTGATACTTGAATGATGTAAACTCTTATATATGTTTAATCTATGTTTTTATTTCATGATTTACATGTTTATCTCTTTTCTTAATGTTTTTTTAAATCTGATCAATTTAGGAATGATTTTAGGGTTATTGTATGATTTGGAAAAATTGTGCATGAACCTAGAACATATGATAAATACCACAATTTCTACAATCGCTAAGAATAGACGTTGTGGGTTGTGTGGTCTTACTTTTAATTCCCTCATTTTTTATAAAGCCTTCTCTATTTTAGGTTATACTAAGGGATTAGTTAATTCTAAATAGTGTGAAGATGATTAATATACTAAGGGATTGAATATTGATTAATTTTGGGAATTGACCATAAATCATTGAAATAGAACTTGATTAAACTAATATTTGAAATTGCATTAAAAGAGTTCAAGTGAAATCAGAACCCTAACACTTTAATATCATTGTCTTTCTTCAATGTTTACTTGATTAATTTTGCTTTTGATTAATTTACTTGCTTTCTTTGTTAGTGATTTAAATATGAATTTGTTTTCTTAAATCTCACTTTTTGATAGCTTAAGTAGTGTTAAATTTGGCGAATTTAGTAATTATAAACATAATACTCGTAAGAATGATATTTACTTATTCTTTATTACTTTTACAATTTGGTGCACTTGCTAATATCACAATAAGCTTTTGGCGCTGTTGTCGGGGATTATTGTTTGAAAATATTAAATAGTAGTTAAAAAGACACTAATTTAGGCATTTATTTTTTTTTGTTTAATTTTATTTTTCTTTATTTATTTTTCTTTTTTAATTTATTTTTCTTTACTTCACTCTGATTTGTTTGTTTGTTTGTTTATGCGAGATATTATGAATTTAGAAAAATTACTTTTTGATCCAAAGATAGCGAGAATAGAAAAAGTAAATAAGAAAGCAGTCAGAGAGAGAAAAAGAATTGAAGGAGAAAATATGGCAGAAAATACTGTTGAGCAAAGAAAATGCACATTGGCTGGCTATATAACTCCATCTGTTGAAAGGGATGCCACCAGTATAGTACGACCTGCCATACAAGCCAATAACTTTGAGATTAAACTAGCACTTCTATAGCTAGTGCAACAGGATTACTTTGGGGGAAATTAGTCATAAGACCCCAAATTGCACATTAACAATTTCTTGCAATTGTGCAACACCATCAAATACAATGGAAAAAGTGATGATGCCATTAGACTAAGGCTTTTCTCATTCTCTTTAAGGGATAAAGCTAAGAGCTGCCTACAAGCCCAGCCTCAAGGAAGTATCTCTACTTGGATTGATTTGGTGAGCATGTTCCTGACTCGATACTTTTCTCCATCTATGTTTGTGAAGAAGAGGAGTGAGATTGCTTGTTTAACTCAAAATCAAGGGAAGTCTCTATACGAAGTGTGGGAAAGATTCAAAGAACTGCTGAGAAGATGCCCTCATCACACTTTTGAAGTTTGGCAACATGTTCAAATCTTTTATAATGGTTTGAATCATTCTACTAGACTTATGATTGATGCATCTGTGGGTGGGTCTCTAAATACTAAAACTCCTGAAGAGGCCTAAGAACTGTTCAAAACAATGGCTATGAATGAATACCAGATGCCTAGTGGAAGAGCAGTGATTAAACAGGGAGTCATGGAGCTTGGCACTCTTGATGCCATCCTTGCACAGAATAAAAGTCTTTCACAGCAAATTGCTAACCTCATTAAGCAACTTGGTAATGTGCAGGTAAGCTCTGTAAACCATCAAGTTTTAAATTATGATTTCTGTGGAGGTAATCATGCTAATGGTGAGTGCGAGGCAAGCAATTTTGGTATTATTCCTCAAGATAAGGTCAATTATATGGGTAATCCTTCGAGACCACAAAGTAATCCTTACTCAAACACATATAATTCAAGGTGGAGGAATCATCCCAATTTCTCTTGAAATAAATAAGTGGTACCATTGAATGCTCAACCAGAGAAAAAGTCTTCTTTTAATATCGCACTTGAAAAGCTCTCGCAACAGACATCCTCTTTTGTGTAACAGACTTCTTCTTTCATGCAATAGACTTCAAATTTCATGTAGGAATCAAAGGCCAATTTCAAAAATCAACAGGCAGCAATTCAAATTCTGAAGAATCAAGTAGGTCAAATTTCAAGACAGATTACAAAGAGAGCCCCAGGCAGCTTACCTAGCGACATTTTGGTTAATCCAAAGGAGCATTGTGACGTGATCACTTTAAGGGGTGACAAGACTTTGGAGGACCACAAGAAAGAAGCACTTAGCTCTACAAGAATCCAAAAAGAAAAAAATGATGTTCACATTGAAGATGTCTTAATTCAAGATGTCTCAATGCGGGATGGCAATAAAGATGAAGAAGCTAAGGATGAACAACCAAAGTGGCGGAGAAAAAAGAAGGAACGTGAGTAGAACATGGTATATGAACCATCACCATATGCCAAGATCCCATTCCTGCGGAGGTTGAAAAAGGACACTCAACAGAGTCAATTCTCGAAGTTCTTAGACGTCTTCAGGAAGCTTCAAATAAACATCATTTTAACTGAAGTACTAGAGCAAATGCCTTCCTATGCTAAGTTCATGAAGGAGCTATTAACAAAGAAAATGAAACTCAAGGAAGATGAGACTATGACACTTAATGAAGAGTGCAGTACTATAATTCAGAGGAAATTGCCACCTAAATTGAAAGATCTAGATAGTTTCATCACTTTTTGCACTATTGGGAAGCTGAATATTGGGAAAGCTCTTTGTGATCTTGGGACAAGTATCAATCTCATGCCACTATTTATGATGCACAAGCTGGGAATTGAAAAGGTAAAGTCAACAATGATATCCCTTCAACTAGTAGATTGATCTATCAAGCACCCTTACGGTATAGTCAAAGATATGTTAGTTAAGGTAGATAAATTTATTTTCCCATTTGATTTTATGGTACTGGATATGGACAAAGATGTTGACATTCCTCTCATTCTTGGAAGACCATTTTTAGCAACTTCAAGAGCTGTGATTGATGTACTTAGGGGTGAACTCATATTGAGAGTGGATGGAAACCATGTGACAATAATGTCTTCGGGGATGCTAAATTTTTCCTAATGCCAAATCTCTATGCCCCTATAAATATCATTCAAGATAAGAAGCATGAAAATTTGTCTATCAAAGACCCCCACCATTATACACAATTGGTGTTGAACTTCCTAAGACTCAAGTTGTTAAAACAGAAAAAGGTGCTCCCATAATCCATGGTTCTTTGCAAACTTGTCTATTATCCATTGATAAATTGAAACCACCATGGCTCAATGGAATTTATCTTGCTAAGGCATAGTTGGGGACAACTAATCCCAAGTCGAGTTCAGGATGCCTTTAGAGGCATCTCCAAAATCATTGACCAAGGATGGAAGCACTGCTTGGAAAAAGGAAAGGCGTCATCTCATTACTCTTGCTTTAAGCCCCCGTGAATAAAAGGTAACATCAAGCTAATGACGTTAAACAAGCATTTTTTGGGAGGCAACCCAAATTTCTTTCCTCTTTTATTTCTAATTTATTACTTTGCTTTTAATTTAATTGATTTGATTATGTGTTTTGTCCTTTCTGTTTAGTGTTTGCAAAGCCCATTCTTTTTCAGATTTAAGTCTATTATTTTAGTGAATTATTGAGTGTAAAAGTGTTCTGTTGAAATGGAGTTAGTTAGTAGAATTTTATCTTTGACTTTGGTATTTACTTTCTAGGCACCCATATTTCATAAAAAAAAATAGTAAGCCAACACATGGCAGAGACATTTTATTCAGAACAACAGCTCAGCGCTTAAGCACTATGCTTTCTTCTTCACTGTTTTCCATTTTCTCTGCTTCAGTTCTTTGTTCTCATCTCTTCTAATTCCTCTCTAAGACATCTTCAAGCATTTCAATCTCGTTTCATTCATCATTTACCCTCCATCTTTTTCCATTCATCCTTTGCACGCATTCAAATGGGATATTTGCTCCCATTGGGGCGCGTCTCAAGCGTTCTCACATGCATCCACTCTTTTTTCTCACTTTCTTGCTTTAATTCCTCACTTATTAAAGTAAATTCATTTATTCTAATACTTCCTTTCTTGTTATATTGTGTTAAATTGGTTGATTTTGAAGATTGGGATTTTAGGGTTCATATTTGGGAATTTTGGGAAAAATGCAAAATTAAGGGAAATTAGATGAAATTGATGATGCTCACTGACATACTTCATGGATAATTGTTGATTAGAAGTGATTGATGAGTGAAATTGCTGATTTTGATGGTGCATTTGGGTTAATTGTTTTGTGCATAGTTGTTTATGTTCATTTTTGTGTATTTCGAAAAAAATGAGCAATTGGTGGTTCTATTTTTGAAATTAGAAAGATTGACATACTTCTATATTGTTTATGCTTAAACCTATCCTTTGCTTTAACCCTATGATCAATTATTGAATATTTTTTTATTTTTAATGATTTGAATGGAGATGTGGGAGTAATTTCTTGAATTAATGAATGTGGCATAAATTGATGAACTGATGGATGTGGTATTGATTTTGTTTGATGAGTACTATTGTTTCCTTGACATTTGACATGCTCACTAGGAATAAGATGGGTTGCCTATGAATGCATTTAGGCTTAGTATGAATAACTTGGAAATTTGTGAAATATTTATTTTGCTTCTAGGAATATAGGATATTTATTTGAGGGAATTTTTTTTCTACAAGTAAAAATTATGCCGCCAGTCAAAAGAAAGAGAAGTGTTGTAGGAGAAGGATCTAGTTCCTCCTTCTATGACCAAAGTTGTTTCCGCTCACATGCCCATGAGTAGCGATTTAACAATGTGTTAGTGAAGCAGAATTTTATTCAAGAGAGAGGCATCGCTCTGGAAGAAAATGAATACCTTGACATTCAACGCTAGATTTTTTATAGCAAGTTAGGCAAGCTTTGTAGCCTTCTAGCTCTAGCCTCTCAAACTTTGGGGAGAGAGTTCTATGCAAATGCCTTCATCGCATAAAATGAGAAGGATAGATTCTAGAGCATGGTGTGAGGAACACTTATTGAATTCAGCAAAAATGTGTTAAATGAGTACTTTGGCCTTGAGTATGATTATCCAAGCCAGTGTAGATATCACGATTTAATTGGGAGGCCACTGGACCCAAAACTAGTACTCTAAGTGTTATGTAAGGAAGGTGCTCAATGGGTGCTAGACACCAAGGGGATTCCCAAACACTTGAAGAAGGCGAATTTTAAACTAATCCCAAAACTATAGTGCACATTTGTAATGAGAATGTCGGTGATTTGCCATAAACCTTCCGTGTAGTTTAGTCCCCCTACTCCATCACCTCGCAGGTGTCACCCTTGTTAAGTAGGCTCGAAGGTCTTTGCCATTGTGCATTTCAAAGTCTCACTCAATCAAGGGCCCAAGATATCACGTTATGTAGGAGGGACAAATCCCATCTAGGTCACTCACATTCCTCCACATGCATCGCAATATGTCTAATAACTAACTTGGATATAAGAAGGATCATTGCCTTCCAAATGCATGACATCAATAACGATCCACGTAGCGCTCTCATGGCGGGTCCGTCCAATACATCATTACTCTAATATGTATCCTGTAGGAGCTTGCCATACACATACTCTCTCATCTCCTAATTAACAATAATACTTGACTAGGGACCAATAGGATCTCACCATCAAGTCATCCACTTGATGTCCTATGGTATCAAACTTACTATTCTAAGGACTTTATTATGTCTATAAAAGAACACTAAATGAAATGCCTCATATATCAAAAATAGCATAATATAATGGCATTCACATTATAGGTGATCAACTCATTCAACCCACACTTGAAGAAGGCTTTTAAACTAATCCCAAAACTATAGTGCACATTGATGATGAGAGGTACTTTCATTGTGGAGAGACGCTATGGATATAAGAAGGATCATTGCCCAAAATCTGCACCAGAGGCCCACCTCTCTCATCTCGCAACTACCTTCGTGAAGGGCATTCACATTATAGGTGCTCATTCAACCCACACTTAAGATTGATGATAGAGAGGGAAGACCCAAAAACTCAAGGTGTGCACTACCTCATCGGGTGCTTACCACTACTTTAAGATTGGATAGACTGGAGTGTGCACAGCTCCAAAACCAGAGGAAGTTGAACTGTATCATCCAATCTCATTATGGATTAAAGACTATACTACGTAGCATTGCAGAGCAGATGAACTTGAATAATGATGTTCTAAGCAGACATCCTATGACCGATGAGGAAATTATGGCCAACATCAACTTCAATGAGGAAGATGATGAGGAGAATAATGAAGATGAAAAGCAGGGTTGATCTCACTGCCAAAATAATAAGCTTTTCTTGACCCTCCACTTTTATTTTAATGTTTTTAGTTTCCTATTTGTTATTTTCATTTAATTTTTTGTACAGTGGGGGCAATGTTTATTTTAAGTTTGGGGGGATAGTTTCACTATTTTTATATTTATTTTTCTTTTGTTTTTGTTGTTTGTTAGTATTTTGTTTTGAGTCATAATTTTGAAACTATGCATACTGGTGTGTTGAATTGAATATCCAATGATTATATAAATTGTGGATTGATATATTTTCTTGGGATATCACATGAGAATCCATGAGTTGCATTTATCTCTATTGCTTTGATTGTGTATGGATGTGCTTCCCATCTTTATGTTTGATAGACCTTGGAATATACATGTATGTCAGACTTAGAGAAAGTTTATAGGATCGCATTTGTGTGGATGACTTGTATCTAGAAGTTATTAGATTCTCTCTTGAGGCAAAATCCTAGGCAATGCATAATCAAGGAAATGATAAGGATCTTCTTTGGATCGTTTGAATCTTTCAAGCCAACCTGTAAACACAGTATATCCCTAGGTCCCTTTTGTAGCATTGTGTATGTTTGACCTCTATTTCTTTTCTTTTACCCACATTTTCCTTTCCTTTTACCTTTAAAAAAATTATCCTTCTTACACACCCTTTGTTGAATGCATATCTTGTATTATTTTACTATTCAAGCCTTAGTCATTCTTTGTGCATGAAGTATTTAAGGAGCTAAAAAAAAAGGAGAAAGTCCACCCAAAGTATTGCAAGGAAATAAGTTTGGGGGTGGAGATCATAAAGAATAAGAAAGAAAGAAAAAGAGAAAAAATCATAAAAAAATGTAAATCAAGTTATGGATTCCTATGCTTCATTTTGCACTTGTTAACATTTTGAGGCTTAGATTGTGAAATGTGCATGATTTTGTATTTCAACTTTTGTTTTATTTATCTTACCCCTTCTTTCTTAGCCCTTACCCTTAGCCTTACATTACAAGCTTTGTAAAGTCCCTTTTGATCCTTGGTTATGTACTATTTACATTACTGGAGAAAGAGATGAAAAATAACCCTATGAATGCGGGTTTGATGTGCATTTGCATTTTTATAAACCTATGCAGGCTTGTGCTTTATGAGTAGATTTAGTCTTATGTTCATGTCTATGAGAAGTCATTTATATATGAAAGTTACATGTGAGAGGCGATGTAGCAATTAGATTGTACATGTGTAACGCTTTGAAATGAGATTGTGAAGCAGTTTCTGAGAATATGTATGATATTCACTACTCGATATTGTCATGTTTAAGTTTGCATGTTTTTAGTTTTTAGTTGTTTATTCTTTTTGTTTTGTTTTGTTTTTAATTCTCTTTCCTTTTCTTTTTGCTTGAGGACAAGCAAAATCTTAAGTATGGGGGAGTGATGAACCTTCAAAAATTCATATTTTTACTGTTCAATTTTTTGGATTTTCATCCTCTTTTAATCTTTGTGATTGAGCTTTGTTCTCAAGTTTTATTATATTTTTATTATTTTAAATTGTATTCTTATTACATGTTTTATTTGTTTTTGATAGGTAAATACACATGGAAGAATATTGGATGCTTCAACAAGGAGGAAAAGCACACAATTTGCCTTTAGTGGTCTAGCGCCCAAGAGCCAATGCTCATGACAGAACGTGAAAAATTTCTCTAGTGTCCCAACGCCTTCTGAGCACACGTTACGTATCAGCAAATTCCTCTATGGATGTCCAACACCTGAGGGCTAGACGCATAACAAAACACGTTATTTTTTTTATAAATAGAAAAGTTACGCCATTGAGTAGTAGTGTTGCACAGATTTCAGCAACCGTCAAGGAGCGAAGTGGAGGCACAAATCCTAGCTTGGTGTGGGCACAATTAAGCTTAAAGATTAGGGATTTTCTTCAATCTTCTTGTCAATCTGCTATGGAGTTTGTCAAATTCTTCTCTTTATTTTCTTCTTTTCTCATGTGTAACTAAACCTCATTCGTTAAGGTGATGATGAATCTTGATACTTCGATGATGTAAACTTTTTTATGTATTTAATCTATGTTTTTATTTCATGATTTACATGTTTATCTCTTTTCTTAATGCTTTTCTAAATCTAATCAATTTGGAAATAATTTTAGGGTTATTATATGATTTAGAAAAATTGTACACGAACCTAGAACATGTGATAAACATTACAATTTTTGCAATCGCTAGGAATAAACGTTGTGGGTTGTGTGGTCTTGCTTTTAATTCTCTTATTTTTGATAAAGCATTCTCTATTTTGGATTATATTAAGGGATTAGTTAATTCTAAATAGTGTGAAGAGGATTAATATACTAAGGGATTAGATATTGATTAATTTTGAGAATTGACCATAAATCATTGAAATAGAACTTGATTTAACTAATATTTGAAATTGCATCAAAAGAGTTCAAGTGAAATCGGAACCCTAACACTTTAATATCATTGTCTTTCTTCGATGTTTACTTGATTAATTTTTCTTTTAATTAATTTCCTTGTTTTCTTTGTTAGTGATTTAAATCTGAATTTGTTTTCTTAAATCTCACTCTTTGACAGCTTAAATAGTGTTCAATTTGGAAAATTTAGTAATTGTTAACATAATCCTCGTGGGAACGATATCTTACTCATTCTTTATTACTTCTGCGATTTGGTACACTTACCAATATCATAACATCGATCTCCTTATACTAATAATAATCAGTCTACATCGTATAGTAAGACATTCTCCTACGGTAATGAAATAATAAACTAACAGATAACTGATATCAATAACTTATAACAACAACCAATCTTAAATGAAATATGTCGATCTTCACATAATGTTCAAGAATCGATCTTAAATGAAATATGTTGATCTTCACATGTAATCAAGATAATAACAACTAATCTTCATATATAATTAAGATAATAACAACTAACCTTCATATATAATCAAGATAATAACATCTGATCTTAAAGAACTGATATTAAATAAAATATGTCAATCTTCACATTTAATCAAGATAATAATAGCTAATATTCACATATAGTCAAGATAATAACAATCAACCTTCACATATAATCAAGATAATAACAAATGATGTTAAGGAATCAATCTTAAACGAAATGGAAGTGTCATTAACATAGTTGAAAGCATTAAATAGAGAACCAACATATGGTAGACATAAAACATAAGTAGCTACTTAGTGTCATTCAACATGCACAATTCCACAATTTAAGTACATTTGGGCACTACATACTAAAAGATGCTAATTGTTGGAGATGTAGTAGGATATAGGACTTGACCTTAAAGGGTTAGGGTTTTTTATTGTTACCCAAGTTGATTAAGGCTCGAGAAGCTTTGGGAATTGTTTATCTTTCAAAGAACAAAGGTTTAAAATCATCATATTAGTAGCTCATCATATTGGCAACTTGTGCTAACCTTTTCCTAATCTTATAGATAACGAGGGTTTTGAAACATGTCATATTGACAGCTTCTACTAATCTCTTCCCTATCTTTCAGAGAATGAGGGTTTTAAACTCATCATATTGGCAGCTTATGCCGACCACTTCCCGATCTTTCAGAGAATGAGGGTTTAAACTCATTATATTGGTAGCTTATACCAACGTTTTCCCGATCTTTTAGAGAACAAGGGTTTTAAACTCATCATATTGGCAGCTTGTGCTAACTTTTCCCAATCGTTCAGAGAACAAGGGTTTCAAGCTCACCATATTAGCAACTTGTGCTGACCTAACTCAAGGGGCAATCGTTGTAAGTATCTTCTATGTGTGTGTAAAGTGTAAAAGTCCTCTTCATAGTGGCTATAGGTTATTATTTATAAGGAGAGATAACCCTTCTAAGAGCTTAGGGGTTTTAAGATAATGGGCCTCGTAGGCCCAACTACGATCCATAGCCCCCCAGCTCAGAGTGATGCAAGAGCAAATAAGCTAAGTGGGCTTGTATTTCCAAAATAGTCCATAGCCCTCAATTCAGAGTGATGAAAGAGCGAACAACATAAGTAGGCTTGGAGACTAGGTATGATCCAATTACATATTTTTAAGCTCATTATTTACACTTTTAATTAATTAGTTGATGTTTGCATTTTAAGATTTAAACGACTCGTTTTATGGTTTAGTTTCGTATATACACAAGTTTTAAAATGCTTTTAAATTTAATTTATGAATGTCCTAATATGATGGAGAGTATGTTAAATAGAAAATATTATCAAGAAGCCAAATGAGCTTGTAGTTTTATTGATATCGACATATGTTTTAAAGATTTAGGGTGTGATTTTCTTTTTAATATTTGACTAAGTATTTTCGCGAGCAGACATTGTTGTGAGACTAACCCTCAAGCACTATCTTGATTACAAGGCCCTCTCAAAAATTATCTTTTCTAGAGTTTGAACATTGATCTTTTTCCTAGGACTACAACTTGTTTACCATTGCTTCCAACCCATATAAGGAGTACACCCCTTATTAGTACATTTAGGGTGTGATGTTGACATTAAAGATTCAATTCTTTACTATGTTACTTTTTCCCTTTCCTATTGAATATTTGTAAGTTGAACAATGTGGTTCTACAATGTAACCAAAAATAGTTATGAAGAATGTGGTACAACTGTAAGTTCAAGGAAACAAGGCGTGAGGAATAGGTTAACTTTATAGGCACTAGCGAAGAATAATGACTTTTGAAAACCGAATCGGACTGGCCAATTCAACCAATCAAACCGAGAGCCGGCCACATTATGGTCCAGTTATCATATATTAACAGTATGGACAAAACCCAGTGAACTAGTCTTAAACCAATTGAATCGATCAACACAGGACTAGTTCAAAGAATAGGTTGGTCCAATTTTTTTTTTTTTTAAATATTTAGACCATGCCAAAATAGCTTTGTTTAAAGTGTTAAAATATTTTTTAAAAAAAGAAAGAAAAATTAGAGACCATCTAGCAAGCCTCATTCATGCCAATGGCCTATGTCTGCAATAGACTCAAGGCCAATAGTGAAGCACATAAAGAGCTTTAGTTTTGCCATTTATAGCCATTAAATAATTAAGTGTTATGATGGCTCATCAATGTGGGACTTCAATGGTATTAGCTTTTAACTTTTATATCTATTATACACTTGACTGCTTTGTTAATACCTTAATGTAGGGCTTGAGTAGCAATGGTAATAGACAAAAATATATGTATAATTCTTCTGTCCTGGGTTGTTGGCCACCTTGGACTAGAACCAGCCCGCTACAGCAACCTCCTAGTAGCTTGGATGCATTGGAGAAGGGGTTGGGTACCTACAAGACACTCCAATGCTCAAATAAGTGAAGGTGCAAGGTGAGTGCAATGAGCGAGAAACGATTCTTGCCCTCATGGCTAGTATAGCTATTTATAGTGGAGTGAATCTCAGCGACCAAATATGTTTCAAGGGTATTACATTCATTATGGGTGCCTTAGGGGAAACTTCTTAACAGCTTCCCATGTTTATGTATTGATCTGTAATTAGTTCCTTGGAAGATAATGCCTTTTGTTGAGAGGGATAGGTCACATCTCCTTTGGACATTAGGCTTGGCCTTATTGGGCCTAAACCTTAGTCCAGATCCCTAGTCCAGATCATTGCTCCTAGGCCGATGCTCTGATGGCTATTAGAGTGTCGAGCTCTAATGTCATTGGGGTTTTAGTCTAATCTTGCTATGACCTTTGGCTCTCTATGGCTAGGCTCTAATGGCTAAAGACCACAAAGGACGGTTATATAGGAGTCATCACTGAACTCAGGTGACTACAGATATCAAAGCTTCAAGTCGTGGTTGCCACCTTGGACCTCCGTGGTTGTGTTTTGTCATGGAGCGGCTTATGATGCTTTGGATTTGTGACCTTTGGCTGGCTAGAGATGCTTTGCCTGCTGAGCGAGCATCTTTTTGCCTACGCACTAGCAGCTTTTCTGCCATGTGGCATGTGATGATTCATCCATGTTCAACTAACATTAAGGTTGCGCCCAACAATAATTTTTTAATTAATGCAGATAGACCGTTTTGCCCCTAGTAATGTGTGGTAGTTAACACAACCCTTCCCTATAAATAAGGGTGAAGGGAATAGAGTCTCATTTTTTATTCCTTCATAACCTAGTCTCTCAAAAAATCTCAGAACCTTCATTTTTCTTCTTTGACGATTCATCAGTGTTCTCAAGCCACCATCCATGATGGCGCACTACTTTAAATGGAATCCTTGCTCATCCTTTTCCCTTCCTTCACAAGGTACTTCCTTAACCTCCCTTTTTTCTTTGTTTTCATTTTAGTTTAGTTAGGATTAGGGAGTTAGGGAACGAAGGAGAAGAGGGGTCTTCTTTGGAGATTCTGAAGCAACTGTTGCCACCATCGCCACGTTATTTGTAGTAAGGTGAAGCCCCAACGGGTGTTTCTACCCCCAAGGGTAGAGGCCTCCTCAATCTGTTGAGTTCCGTACTGAAAGTAGAAGGGGCACAAAGGCTACTTAGACAAGGAATATTCTCCAAGGATTTCGTTCGTATTCTGAACTCAAGAAATCCTTGGAGAAACTACTTGGTCTTATGAATAGTGATTCTGATAGCTCTTTGCCCTTTGTAGGTACTGCTTCTGCTCTGTCATTCGATCTCATATGTAGAAAGAAGTTAGGAGCAGATGATCGCGTAAAGTAATTCCTACCGCCACTGAATGCAAAAAATTATGCTTAGGTCCACTACGAGCCCCTAGGCATTTCGTCCTTGATCCAAACTAAAGAGAACACCATGGATCTCTACCTCTATATGGACATGACATTGTATTGGACTCTAGAGAAGCATTATTTGGTATAGCCCTATGATGAGAATGAGAGGATCTGTAGTTAGCTAAAGGTCAGTCCTTTGTTTATATACATGTACAAGACCTTCACACGACTCAGACTCCAAATCTCATTCCCTGGGTTCTACATTGAGGTGTTAAACTGGATTAAGGCTGCTCCTTCATAATTTTACCCCAACAGCTGGGCATACATGTAGTCCTTTGAGATTGTGAGCAAGCACTTCAACATGGAGCCTTCTGCCGAGCTTTTCTTTTATATGTTCAATGCTTTGGGGTCCACAGGGGACGATAGACCAATGTGGGTTAACATCTAAAATCACTAAGGTTGGACTCCATTCTTTCTTCACCCCAACCAGGTGCCTAAGTTTTACTTGTATCGACAACAAGACTTTTAATACAATGCAAAAGTACATACAAAGTACGAGAGGATGTCAGATGTCAACTAGGAGGCTTATAACCATCATCATAACAAAAAAGTCAGGGAACTTCAAATGCACTCAGCTAATTGGTTGGGTTCTTGATAAGGTTAGAGCCATACTTACCTACATCCGAAGTGCCACTCTCCGAGCTTTGTAACTTGGCATTTACTTTTTCATTTTAGAATTAAATCTTTTTCCTGCAAGTTATTCTATTACTAACTCTGTTTCCTGTGGATACTTTGCAGATAATATATCCCAACTTGGCGATGTCAAAACTTTGAAGATGGCCTTGAAGAGGTAGGCCTTCGAGGCCAAGGCCGCCAAAAAGAGTGTTGCCCCTCCCTTGTCTTTCAAGGCCACCCGAACGGACTCTGTCTCCCACATATCAGGGAGCAATCAGCTGGCTAGATAAAAAAAAAAGGACTTCTAGGTCTGGCTCTCTACCCCCTCTAGACCAAGGGCAAAAGCGAAAGCATTGTAAGTAATGGTGAGAGTAGGCTTAAGTGGGTACAGACTGTGGAGGACACTCCACCTTCACTCCCGACTGCTGAAGATGTCAATGAATCCTTTGTCCATAACGAAGGTCAAAAGATTGTTGACTTAACTGAGGGCTCTTCGTCTTTCCTTGCCTCGATCTAAAGTAAGGCCTTCGACATCTGATGCTATTCTGATGCCATCTTCTAGTGGGAAGAGGACATTGATATGCTAAGGAATATGTCAAACCCAAAGCTCCTCTTTCACCTACAGAAGACTCAGTACCAATCGGCCAGCGTTATTTGATATCTAGAAAGGGCTCTAGATATAAAAAATATATCCATACTAGAGTCAAACAATAAAATCCTCTGAGAGAAGGATGTTGCTTGAGAGGGCGAGAGAAAGGAAATTAAGGAGGCTATGACTAAGCTCTAACATGATCTAAAGATAGTGGAGGACAAGGCTATGGAGCACTAAAAAAAACACAAGCCATAGACTTTAAAGTCAAGGCCACGACCTCTGAGACCTAGGCTAAGGAGCTGGAGACCAAACTCAAGGACTTGGGCATGGATAAGGCAAGTCTAGAAAGTATGATCTCTAAGCTCAAAAAGCAATTGGAGGAGTCCAGAGCTTGGGAGGTGGAGTAGGCAAGGCTAATAGTTGAATGGAATAACTATCTAGCAAGATGGACTACTTCGACTGTGACCTCCTTTATGAATGCCCTTGCTTAGGTCTCCATCATCTACTCAGCTATCTGCGAGTTCCCTGGTGTCGATCACATAAAGGTCATGGTTGATAAGAAGATTGTGGCAGTTGAAGTGTCAAGCTCAGATGACAAGGATGATACTGGCCCAACTATAGTGGACGACCACCTAGAGGCAAATGCTAAGGGGATCACCAAAGAGAATGATGGGCCTAATGCTAGCGTGGGCAAGGACGGAGCTCCTGCTTAATCTTTTTTTTTTTTTAACATTTTTTGCCTTTCCATGGGCTTTTAAATTTTGTATGAACACGACTGCCCCATTTTGAAGGCTTAATTTCATTTGTGGTTTTTGCTACATTGTTGCTTCTTTAAGTTTTTGTTCTGTTTTATTCGTCCGTCCTTTGGGGTCCAAAGCCCTCAAATGCTATGGTTCGAACTTAAGCTTGCTTTTGGATTTGATATCCCACACTTATCAACTTTTTTATACTTTAGGGATCCAAAATCACTTTAGTATTTCACCTAAGTTAGAATCTATGGTCCCATACTTCATTGGGATCCTTGGTCCCAAACTTGATTATTTTTTAATGCTTTAGGGATCCAACACTCCTTTAGTAATTTGCTTGAGTTGGAATCCGTGGTCCCATACTTTGTTAGGATTTGCCTAAATTGGGATCTATAGTCCCACACTTGACTATTTCTGACTTTTTTGCTTAAGGGATCCAACGTCCTTTTAGCATCTTGACATGTAGGGTGACTAAGTAGAGTAGATTGGGGGTCTGAATCACGTCATATTTTTGAATATCCACATTTTATTCATTAGGACTCTTCTCTATTACAAAATAATCATCTAGCATTAAACTTGGAATCAAATATAGTACTTCTTCATATTTAAGGCATTCTAGGCTCTAAGTAACTCTTGTCTTGAGGGGTCAGCAATCTTGTATGTGCTTTTGTCTAAGACCTCTGTTATCCTATATGGGTCTTCTCAACTTGCAGCTAGCTTTCCATCTTTCGTATTCCGCCCTCTGTTACTGGCTATCCTAAGGACGAGGTCCCCCACTTTGAGCCTTCGCAGGGAGACTCACTTATTATACCTCATCACAGTGTGGAGTTTGAAGGCGACTTCCTTGATGTGGATTTCGTTGTTCCTCACTGAGGCCGAGCTCCTCTCTCAGTGATCTATCATTAAGGCTGCTAAAGAACTCTTCTCTCTTCTAACTTTGTTCTCTGATCTCAATGGGGATCATGGCTTTACACCCATAAGTGAGCTTAAACGGGGTTCCACTAGTAGCTGAATGAGGAGTTGTCTGATATGCCCAAAGTACATGCCCAACTACTCCACCCATTCCTCCTTAGCATCTTTCAACCTTCTTTTTATACCTTGAAGGATCACCCTAATGGCGGCTTCAGTCTCCCTATTTTCTCGAGGGTGCTCTATCGAAGTGAAGTGTTGCTTGATGTAGAGGTTAGAGCACATTTGTTGGAACTTCTTATCTGCAAACTGAGTCTTGTTAACCGTGAAGATGGATTCAAGGATCCCAAACATGCAAATAAGCCTTTTCAAAAACTTTTTGACCCTTTTTGCCATGATGGTGGCTAAGGGTTCTGCTTCAATCCATTTGGTGAAATAATCTACTGCCACCACTAAGTTCTTCAGATGACCAGGAGCTTGAGGGAAAGGTCCCAACGAATCCAAACCCCATTTGAAAAATAGCCAGGGCACAAAGATTGTGGAAAGATCTTCATGTGGTGCATTCTAGATATCAACAAGCTTTTGACACATGTCACAATTCTGCACATAGGACATGGCATCCACCGTTATCATGGGCTAGAAGTAACCGACTTGTAGGTTTTTATTTCTAAGGATCTTCCCCCTAGATGCTGACCACAGTACCCTCATGAATTTTTGCCAAGACACATTGGGTTTCTTTTAGGGTGAGACATTTTAACGATAGGAGAGAGAAGCCTCTGTAATACAGTATATCATCAAACACTATGTACCGTGCTACTTTCTTGATCACCTTCTTTTCTTTTGCTCAGTGCTCAAGGAGATCTCTATTCTTCAAGTAAGCTACTAAGGCTTCATCCAGTTGTCATTGTCCAATATTGCCATCACCACCCCGTCATCTGAAATGCTTGTGGTAGGTAGTGCCTCTAGTATCAAAAGCCTATTGTTTCTATGACTTTTCATACTCACTAGTTTGGACAGGATGTTCGCCCAGGAATTTTGTTCCCTGGGAATTTGGTCAACCTTGACCTCGGAGAATATCGTCATAAGCTACTTTACCTTCATCAGATACTGTTGTAGTTGAGGGTTCTTAGCTTGGCATTCCCCCAAAACTTAGGAGGTTACCTGTTGGGAATCACTGCAAAGTCTAACCTTGATGTACTAAGATATTTGGCCATAAGGAGTCCCGCTATCATCACCTCATATATTGCTTAATTATTTGAGGTAAGAAACTCGAATCTAAGGGATTTCTTAAAGTGTGACCCCATTGGCATTTTCTAGAATGATACATGCACCTCTTGCCCTTAGATTAGAGGCTCTATCAATGTAAAAGGTTCATTCCTCTTCATTGTTGGATGTCGAGTAGTGTGTGAACTCTACCATGAAATTAGATAGAGCTTATGCGTTTATAGCATAGCGGGGCTCGTATCCTATTCTGAACTCTGACAACTCTATAGACCATGCTATCATCCTTCCGGTGAGCTCGGGCTTGTGGAGGACTTGTCTAATAGGTTGGTCCATCCTCACAACCATATGTTGACACTGAAAGTATTGTCTCAACCTCCATGCTGAAACAAGCAGTGCAAACACTAATTTCTCAATGTTTTGATAGTGAAGCTCGAGTCCTTATAGCACCTTGCTAACGAAGTAAACGGGCTTTTGGCCGTTCTTTGTTTCCTTGATAAGAACCAAACTAATCGCTTCAATTGCTATTGAAAGATAAAGACACAAGGTCTTTCCATCCTCCAGCATGCCTAATCAATTGGGCAGGGTGGCAAGTGTGGTCTTCAAATTTTGAAAAGCCTCTTCGCACTCTATAGTCCACTTAAAGTCTTTCCCCTTATTTAAGAGTTTGAATAAGGGTAAATCCTTTTGAGCTGACTTGGAGACAAATCTAGTGAGTATCGCAATTTGACTTGCTAACTACTGGATTTCCTTCAAAGAACTGGGGCTTCTCATGTTGATAACAACTTGCAATTTATTAGGGTTAGCTTTTATGCCTCTATTAGTTAGCATGAAATCCAAAAAATTTCTATCCTAGAACCCAAACATGTAACACCCTAAGTCCGATTACCTTACTATTCTTGGGGCCTATATTGAAGTAACCAACTCAGGCACGTCACATATTACTTCTAAACTATTCTAGGCATGTATCCCTTTTTTTTTCTTTTAATTGTTTATCTTTGTTTTTCATTTGTGTTTACAGACACTATTAAGCTTCATGAGGGATTCTTTTGCTCATTTTTGAATAAGCAAGGCTGATTGCCTTTCTAGTTAAAAATCCAATTTATTAAATTACCATTCCATTAATAATTCCATTTAAGAATAATCATGAGTCCTCTTTAGAGAACTCACATGGATTATCTTTCTTATATCATATTTTTAAAAGCACAGTTCTACTAACTATCAAGATAATACAGAAAATATATTCATCATATATGCATAAAAGGGTTAGAGAGCAGGCGTCAGTACCTACACAATATCACATTTGTTTGGGCCTCAGGCCCATACATACATTAGTACCCTATACATCACATCTACATCAAATTGTATGAGTATCAACATCATCTATGCAAGTACCCTAATAGGCATACATATATCGAACATACAACTAAGCACAGATGTAGTATAATATAATAAACAAAAATATCCACATCCTAGGTGTATTCCTATCAAAAAAAAAATTACTATAATCCAACAGCGAGGTCAGAGGTGTGAAAAGAGGTTAATGATAAGAATTATTCATTGGGTCATACACCCACCAGCTCTTGAAGGGCTCCCAGTAGATCGACAACAATGACATCGTCAATTTGTGGTAATGGTAGGGGCTGGAATACCTTGAAAATATAAACAGAGTAAGAATTCTCAATAATTCTAGCAAACAAGTGTCATCATGATGATTATAGCTGCTTTAGGGTTTTCGCAAATATTTACAAATAATTATTAGAACGATAAATGCCAAAACAGTTGAATTATCCCTGAGGCAGAGATACATTTTAAATATCATTGTCCGTATAAATTTAACTCATGGGTTCAATATCAGAACAACCAGATGTCATAAGATAGTAGAAAAAAACAACTCAAGGGCATATTTATATGAATAGAAACTCACAAAAACATTTACAGAAAGCTCAGAATGTTGTCAATAAAAAAAAAAAAACCAGCATTATCCACAACAATATCTAAAACAATATCACAAATGCATAATGCCATGCAAATGTCATGCACACTTTCTTTAATTAATGCAATGCAATGGCATGACTCTTTTAAAACCTTACAGTGCTCAATTAATTTATTTATTTGTCCATAAGCTACTTCCCAAGACCTCAGGTTCTTATAATAAGTAGGGAGACTCTTGCTCAACCTACACTTGGTGATAGACTGCTTATTAGGCCTGAGTTCATCGTATACATGACAGTACTTTGTTAGACAACTCTATCCCCTAATATTAGAGTCTCGCCTATAGTTTTTCAACATAAGGGAATAGTACATAGGATCACCCCCTAGGTACGAGGATCATGTCCAATATCTTTTAAGTCTGAGCACTTAAGGATTTATATTTCCATACTAATCTTTATCTTTTTGACTCAACTTTAACAATTTTAAAGGAGCATTTCAATTTATCTATGCTTGCTCATCATCTATGAAGTCATGACAACTTCTAATATTTTCAATATATCCAGCAATCATGAGCAATATATATATCATAAGAACAACATAATTCACAGAGAATGGCCCACGACCTACTTATCCACTCCCCAGAAAATTCTTAACTTTGCAAATATCATTCACCAACACTTTGACAAATCGAATATACCAAATTTAGGCAATTTCCTATCTCATGTTGTATTACTGAATCATTCATCAACAAGTATGATAAATTTTCACATTAATGGGATAAGATTCATGAGTCAGCTTATCTCATTCATAAGCTATCTTATCTAGGATTAAAACATAAAACCAATTTAAATAGAGACCTACAATAAGGTCACAACCATGCTTAAAATTAGTGCCCTAATTAGGAATCAACCTAGTTAATTAACTTTAGGTTAGCCTAATTAGAGTCTAGTTAACCTCATTGTCAATTACTTAATTTTAATTAGCCAATTCCCCTAGAATTTTAGCTTTCTTGAGATGCTAAGCCATTCTCTAATTTCACCATGAATTACCTAATGACCCAATTAGCCACTAAATCAATATAATTAAGCTAGGTTAAGTACTAATTAGCCTACTTAAATTCTTAAATACTTTCCTTGATGCAACCTAGACCCAAGACACCACTCAACCCAAGCTTTCAAAATTTAGCATTCAACTAGCAATTAACAATCTAATTAAATTAATCTAAGTGAAATCAAGCTTCAATAATCACATTTTAGTTCAAGTTGTGCATAGTGCAACTTCCACTATGAGTTTGAGAACTCTACCACTAACAACTTCCACCATACACCCAATTGATCAACCAAATCATCCTTGTAAACAAGTTTAAGCATGAATTTGTCAAACATTACCAACCAAACACAAATTTGGTAAGGAATCACCGTGAACCCGAGACCATGCAACTCAGCCAAGGTGAGAAAACAAGTGAGGATTCTACATGCAAGCATCATTTTGAGTTCACCTCAATACAAAGAATCAAAATTCAAGAGCAATTGGATGATAAGCCTAGAATCTACCCCTCACCTAATCATACCCGAGACCAGCCCCAAAGAATCCAACATAAAAAATCAACCAAATCATACATGCAATTGCACCAATCAACCAAGAACAAGGCAAGGAAGAACCAAAGGAGTACTTGGTTGCCTAGCTCGTACTCTTGGAGGGGAAGAGGAAGATGAATATGCTTAAAACAAAAATCCAATCAATGCAATATGTAGAGGAAGTGATGAAGATCATTTTTGTCCTCAGGCGAGCATTAGGACGAGGTTGTTTAAGCAATCATGTAAAACCCTGAAGCTCAATATCCATGGTTGCCGTGGAACTATAGCCAAGAGACAAACAAGAATAAATGAAGAGAAATGAGGTTGTGGAAGGGAGCGCTAGTTAAAAAGAAATTAAAGGGAAGAAACTTAGTTCCTAAGCTTTAGATTATCATAGGTGGTTTAATTAAGCTCTAATGCTCCTAGGAAAGTTTTAATTCTCAATCCTACAATATAAGCTCATAATCATGTTTTAGAACTCCTTAGGGTCCTTGTAGGATCTTAATTTAGGCCAATTAATGATAATTAGGTCATAATTACTAATAATAGGTAGTTAACTTGAGGTTCAAGTAACATACATATGCATGCAACCTTATTGGTTTGAGTCTAATCAAGCCCTAACCAACTTATTTCAAATTTTACAACCAACTAATGAAATTTAAACTTAGCATAGCAGTTTGTCTTGCATGAAATTCTAATGACCCTAAAGGTAATGATTACATTACTTTATTTTAGTTTAAATAGGATTTTAATCCTACATAATCATCCTAATTTATTCTCATGCATTTTATTAAGTCCTAACATAATTATAAGGTCACTATTTTCATCGAAATCTATTCCTTAATTTATAAAATTATTCTAATAATTAATTTATAAAAATTCTAATAATTAATTTATAAAATTATTCTAATAATTTTATCCTATTTATTTTAATTTCTACGCTACTTTTAAGTTAATAAAATCACTATAATTTACTAAAATTACTAAATTAAATTATTTAAGCTCAAAAAATTAATCATAATTTTATTTATTCATTTATAGCCTAATTATAAATTTTTTATAATTTTCCTTACTTAATTAAATTTTCTAGAATTGTTTTAGCTAATAATCTAAACTTAATCGACACTTAAAGTTATTTTTTGTCACACGTAAATTGCAACCATTCACATAAATATATAAATAAATCAAATAAATTATTTATTAATATAACTATTTATTTAAGTAAATTAGATGGGGGATGTTACAAAATGCACATTTTTCTAAGTTTAACCTCATGTTGTGTCTTCTCAGCTGTGAAAACACTTCTGCGAGGTTAGCCATGTGGTCGCCTGTGACTGGGATCTTCACAATCATATGATTAATATAGACTTCTATCTTTCTTCCAATTTGGTCTTCAAAGACCTTATTCATCACCCGCTGGTAGGTGGCTCCAGTGTTTTTGAGCCCAAAAGGCATCACCTTATAACAATAGCTAGCTTTCTCAATGATGAAAGTTATTTTCTCTTTGTCTTTTAGATGTAATGGAATCGGGTTTCATTCTGAATAGGCATCCATTAAATATAAATACTGATATCCAGAAGATCCATCTACCGACTTATCTATATTAGGTAATGGGTAAGGGTCCTTAGGGCAAGTTTTATTAAAATCTATGAGTCCACACACATATGCCACTTCCTTGGGGACTTCTTAACCAGAACTACATTAAACAGTTAAGTGGTATAAGATACTTCCCTAATAAAGCCATCTTTGAGGAGCTCCTTGACTTGTTCCTCTATGGCCCTTTAGCTCCCCGGTGCCATTTTTCTTTTCCTCTATGCCATTAGTTTGGCACTTGGGGAGATTGATAACCGATGGCAGATGAAATTGGAATCAAGGTCCAGAAATTAGAAAATATCCATGCAAACAAGTATTTATTCTGCTGGAGGAACTCCGTCAACTTCCTTCATTCTTCTTTAGTCAGAGTAGCTCTGATATTAGTGACCTGGTCAGGTTGTGGTCCAAGCTAGACGTCCACCAACTGGCCATCTAGTTGTGGCCTTTTCTCCTTTATGTCATTGCGAACATCAAGCTCTGCCATCATCATAAGGTGTTTGTCTTTCCCTTAAGGTGGCGGAGGACAGTGGTCATTGTTAGTGTCTTTTTAAAGGAGGTCTAAACTTGTTTTGTAGAAGCTCCTTTCTATGATTTTATTCAGCTTTCACAATCACCACCTCTCCATCCTCTAACAAGAACTTCATAGTCACTAGCCAAGTGGTAAGCGGATATTATTTCTCTAAGCTCATTTAAGTATGACCTCTCTACGATGACATTATAAGCTGAAACGTAGTCCACCACCAAAAATTTTGCCTTCATGGTTTTCTCTAAAGAGTCATCACCAAATTTTATGAACAACTCAATGTAGCCCTCCGGCCTAACCTTGCCCCCAGAGAAACCTATGAGGTTGATATCAAAGGGTTTAAGGTTGGATAGAGGGATGCCCATGTTCTTGAAGCATTACATGAATAAAATGTTTGCTGAACTCCCTTGGTCCATGAAGACCCTTTTTACCCATGCATTGACCATCTTAAATTTGATCACCACGAGGTCATCGTGGCTTGGGCTGACTCCTTTTCCATCTTCTTCAGAAAAGCTTATTACTGTGGTTCGAGAACCACAACTCTTCTTGGTGATTGGGCGCAACGCTACATTGAGCACGACCCTCATATATCTTCTCCTAGAAGACCTCATTTCCCCTCCCCCAATAAAGACACCATAAAAGGTGTTAATGGTCCTTGTGACCTTATTATCTCGTATTGCATCTCGCTAAGGGAATCATTTATCTAATGTCGGGCCTACTCCTATGGTGGTGAGCAATCTTTGGGAGACGATGTCTGACATTGTGGATTTGGGGTTCTCCTTCTTTCATCCCTTCTTTGATAGCGCGAGGATCTGCCCCCTTTGGATCCTTAGATGTAGTTCTGTAACTATCCGCGTTGAATCAAGGTCTTTATCGCATCATGGAAGTCCACGTAATCCTCCGTGTTGTGCCTATAGGAATGGTGGTAATTGCGATGCTTGGACTTGTCAACCCATCCTCACGGCCTTAAGGTCCTTAGCTTTGGGAGGTCCGATAGATCCTTATGGTACACCCCCTCTAAATCTTACTTTTTGGGGGGTCCTAAGAGGGTGTATTCATTGAATTTCCCCCAAGGTGGTCTTCTTGGACTGTTCTTAAGATGTTGAGCTTAAGCTCCTTGTCCTTCCATTGGGATGTGTCTCCATTGTTATGAGACTCACTCTTAGCCTTAAGGACTTCCTTCATGTTAATGTACTTCTCAAAGCGCTGCTTCAAATCCTCGAGGCTATTCAGGCTATTTTGGCTAGCGATTTGGCGAGCTCTCTATGCTTGAGTCCACCCATAATCACGTACATGGCCACATCATTGTTGAAATCTTAGACCTTGAGACATGCCTTATTGAACTTGTGCATGTAATCTCTTAAGGATTCCTCCCTACACTGCCTTATACTGAAAAGACTCTAGATGGTTTTGGACTGAGTTTTGCTAGTGGCAAAGTGAGTGAGGAAACTCTGAGTTAACTCATCAAGACCATAGATAGAGTGAGGGGGCAGGGAAGTAAACCACTTCTGGGTTACTTTCTTCAAGGTGGAAGGGAAAGAACGACATTTGATAAGGTCAGATCCCCGTGTGAGCAGCATGGAGACCATAAAGGCATCTAAGTGTTCTTGGGTGACCGTAGACCCGTCGTATGCTTCAATGTCATAGAGATTGAAACCCTTGAGCAATTGCACTCCTATAATGAAGTCAGAGAATGGGTGACTGCTCAGAGTATTTAGGCCAATTGTTGCTGTTGGGTGAGCACATCAAACAACTCCTAGTTGGATGGGGGCTGGTTTAGAGCTCTTACCTCTTGCAATACTGGAGAGGGAGTCGTTGCACTTGAGCAAGGGGTTCTGCTCGTTTAACAACGAAATGGAGGTGTTGGGAGGATGAAGGTATGTTATAAGGTTGGCTAGCCATCACTGAGGCCTCCGCTCCATATCCCTTGGTTGTTCCTAGTTTGTTGCTACTCTTTTGTGAGTGTTGGCCATGGTAAGGGGTAGGAATATCAGTTTATCAAATCCCCACAAATAGTGCCATTATTTTGTCCTAGGTTGTTAGGCTCAATAGACTAGAACCAGGTCGCTGTAGTAAACCCCTAGTAGCTTGGATGTGTTGAAGAAGGGGGTTAGGTACTTACAAGACACTCCAACACTCAAGTCAGTGAGGGTGTAAGAAGAGTGCAATAAGTAGGAAAATATCCTTACCCTCATGGCTACTGTAGTTATTTATAGTGGAGTGAGTGTTGGGGACCAAGTATATTTCAAGGGTATTATGGTCATTGTAGGTACCTTAGGGGAAGCTTCCTAGTGCCTTCCCAAGCTTGTGTGTTGATCTATGATTGATTTCCTACAAGATAATTCCTTTTGCCAATGGAGATAGGTCACATCTCTTTTGGACATTGAATTTAGCCTTATTGAGCCTAAACCCTAGTCCAAATCAATAGTATTTCTAGTTACATAGTGTAAACACCTAATTTTGTCTAGGTCATTAAAACTTTTTAATCTAGAAAAAAAAATAAAAAAAGTATAAAAAATAAAAAATAAAAAAATTAATTACACTAATAAGTGTTCATTTTTTTCTTTTTGCTCATCTCCTTAATTTTTGACCCAAATCAAGCCCAACCTAATAGAAAATATGTTCAAGTCCATTTAACTCCCTTGGTCCATTTGTCTTGAGTTTCTAACATTTAAAAAAAAAAAAAAAAAAAAAAAAAAGAAGAGAAAAAAAGAAAGAGAAGTTACGGGTAGCAATCAAAAAAAAAAAAAGCATGCTTTTTTGGAAAAGGAAAAGCATGATGCTTAAGTTTTGTTTTGTTTTTTTTTTTTAAATGAAACATCAAGGGAGAATGGATTTGCAGCCAACCACAGGCACCCTAGTAGCACCACCACCAAGATTTTGTCAAGCTGCTATGCACAATACTCAAAATCTGGTTACAGCATCTTGGGTTAGCAGCAGAATGAGAAAAAAGAATGGAGCAGGAAATGGGAAGAAGATGCAGCATTGGGCAAAGAAATGGAGCACAAGAAAGGAAACCAGAAATGGACCCAACATAATCAACTCCTGCAACCCCATTTTTCTCTTTAAATACCAAGGCTGACACCAAGAAAAGGGGGGATAGATGAACAAAAAGAAGAGGTTTTTTTCTCGTCTGAAAAAAGGAGAAATATGAGAGGGGAGCAGCCTCAACACACACTCACTAGGTAGTCTTCATTTTCTTCACTAACCATTACAACCACATCACCAAAAACCCACCATAATAGTCTCAGCCACCATTTATACCAAACTTTCAGCATTATATGAGACCAATACCAAAATAGAGCACCATGGTCTCTAAATTAAACTAACCATAACAAACCCTGTATTCCTGTAAGATGCAATTAACCCCAAAATACTCAGAGCCACCATCAATCACCATGCCAACATCCAAATCCAGATATTACAGAGACTCAAATTAGAGCCAAGTCATATTCTTTAACCCAGAAAATCAAATACAACCTCAGAACACAGC
Organism: Ormosia semicastrata; assembly: GCA_029884595.1. Classification (NCBI taxonomy): domain Eukaryota; kingdom Viridiplantae; phylum Streptophyta; class Magnoliopsida; order Fabales; family Fabaceae; genus Ormosia; species Ormosia semicastrata. The sequence continues at coordinate 2,473,415 of JAQQTO010000040.1, forward strand.
AACAACTCAACCTTCACTAACAAAATCACTACACAGAACCATAGCGCAACCAGGCAGCTCCATCCCATTTTAGCCACCATTTTCACTAAAATGCCCTCACCACCGCACACCAACACCACTGTCACCCATCCAACCATAACCACCATCATCAACCACTCCACCGCCCAACATAACCACATCACCCACAACAAACCACCACATAAAACCTCTCCCTTCAACGACTCGTAGCCACCTTTCACCATAATAGTCACCCTTAACCCTCACAGTAACTATGAAGCTCCACCAAACAGAGCACAAAACGTCCACCCATAACCCAATCACCGTGAATGGAAATCCACAGCAACACTAGTCACCACTGTCTTCTGAACCAGATCCAGCCATCTCCACCTCGTAGCAGCCAGCGCTGAACTAGCCACCACCATCCTTTCTTGTGTTTCTGCCAGATCCATCTCCCGTAGCCACGAAACAGCCGTGAAATGCCACAGCACCTTTTCTTGGCTGAGATCTGTGACGCGAGGTCACCGTCACACAGCAGCCCCACCGTCTTCGTATCCCTGCATACCAGTAACCACTGAATCCATAGCTAGGCCACCACGCTTCCACCAGATCTGTAGCCAGACGACCATTTCATCTTGTGCCGTCCACCAACCAGCAAGCCACCGTGCTCACCATTCCCAGGTGGCCTTCATCTAGATCCGACCACCCCTCTTCCAACTACGCCATCAACGCAGAGCCGTGCAACATCGTAGCTACCCACCCGTACCATTTCTCCATTTGTGCGAGTGACGTAATAAAGTATTTCTCTGTTCTTTTTAACTTCTCTGTTTGTTTTTTTGTTTTTGCTGCTGCTTGTTTCTTTTGGGTAGTTTTAGTTAGTAAGTTAATCAATTTGAGTGTAACTAATTAAATAAGTATAGGATAAGTTAGTAAAAAAATTGAATAAAAAAATAAAAAGGGTTTAAAATAATAAAGCACAAAAAAAAATTAGATGATAAAAACTACCAAAAATATGAAAAAGATAAAAAAAAATAAAAATAAAAATGCTAAAAAAACGGTTAAAAAAAATAAAATTTGACTTCTTGGGTTTAATTTGATTTGAGTTTAGTTTACTTGTTTGCTTTATTGATGTGCTTACTTGTTGACTTATTGACTTGTTGCTTGATCATAATTGAACCTCATTGAGAAGAATAAAATGAGATTAGCTGAATTGTGATAACTTGTTAATCTTGTTTTTTATAATCATTTAAGTTGTGACAGTTTGATGATTTGAACCTTTTTCTAAACATAAAAAAAAAATAAAATGAATTTTTAAAACAAAAATATTTTCAAAATTAAAAACAACTAACCTACAATCGTTTTTCTAAAGAACGACCTATCTTTAAATTCTTCATTGTATCTGAGGATACGTAGGAGCAGAATCTCAATTTTGTCAAGTCAAAATTAAATTTTCATAATTTAGTTGTCTTTTAATTCATCTTTTAACAAAGAGGATAAAAAAAATATTTTTAAGGATTTTCAAAATTTACATAATTGATTATGGTAACCGTCTTAGGATAGATGTATTAGGGGTGTTGTGAAGTTAAGTTTCTACCATTCTCTATGCATAATTAGACTCCTGAATCTGAATCTTTGAATGCATATCATTTTTTGAGATTTTCCAATTTTTTCTATTTCAAATAAAATTGACGACGACTTTATTTCTTTTCCTAATATGTTTCTCACCCCTCTCGTTGGGATCACGGTCGCAACACATAACATTTGACTTTGCCTAGAACTTTTTAAATTTGGACACATACGTTAATATTATTACAATTCCAAATTTTCAATATTTTAAAATGAGCATCCGTAATGGAACAACTACTATATATATATTCCGGTTCAACCATTGAGCCTTAAATCACTCCCTCAATCAGTTAAATGACTTATTTAGTTTTCAAAACCTTGATGACTTCATAGTAACCCTCAATGTTTGTTTCGTCAATCTTTTTTTTTTTTTGGCAATGAAGTTGTAATTCAATTAGTATTGATCATTCAATTCTTTTAGATTTAAGTGCGATGTTAAATTCAAATATTGAGAGCACATTTGATATACGAAATTAATTTTAATTTTTGGTTAATATTAGAGATAAAATTATTCTTAAACTTTCATTAAATAATTTAATTTTTGAATTGGGATAGTTCTTGATATGGTTAAAAAGATTCTGATAGTAAGTAAAATAATTTTTTCTAAAAACTTAAGTAAACTTGCAAATGGGTTTTATTTCTAATAACAAACGTCTCTATAATTAAGTTTTATAACATGCACCCCAATTCAACCATTTTAGTTTGGGTGAATATAGAATAACGAAAATGCCCTTGGATTTCAATAGAGGGATGAATTCATTATACATTAGCATCTGATATGTATCAAAAAAATATTAGCACCTGATAATTTATTTCTACATGTTTAGTAATCTTAATGTGATGAACTATTCAAAAAAAAAAAAAAGGTGATAGATATTTATAGCCTAACTGTACATATTGGTACGAGATATTCTTATAGAGATTAAAGTTTTATAGGATTTCCTATAAACTTCTAACAAATTCAGAGTTATTATATATATGATCACTTACAATAAACGCTAAACAATTATACAGATCGATAATTTGAGTTTAATATTATTTTTAAATCAATTAACGTACTTATATACAATCTGATTAATTTTTAAATAAAACAATATTTGTTTCACATAAAACCATAAAAGAAATAAATGGATAGTAGTTTGTTGATCACTTGATTGTAATAACATTTTTAATTTTATTTTAATTTGTTTATTTAATATAGACATAAATGAATTTTTAAGATCCCCCTTTTTTTTACATATTTGAAACATTCCATCAATCAAATGAATATATTTATCGAATTTGTTTTCTCTCCTATCATATGATCACCATGTTAGAGAGAAAAAAATACAAATTTCATTGTACAAGGACCTATCATTATAGACTATAAATTTCACAAGTTGTATTTAAAATTATTTGCATTTTTATCTCTTTAAAGAACACTATTCTATTATTCAACAAGAGAAAATTCGGATCTATATTTATCTATAGTTAAAAAAAATGGCCTAGCTAGAACATATCATACAAAGAGTCGGAGAAATGAATAATACATGAGGTGTTATTATTCTGTCTCGAACTCCAATGGGTTAGTCCAATGAGACCTGGGTTATTCGAATGTCCTCAAGGTCGGGTGTGAGTGAAGGTGGGCACTTGCAAGAACACTTTGATGCACAAGTCAGAAGGAATCTTGGGTTGTAAATCAAAGAGAAAAGAAAAAAAAATGAAAGAATGAACAGTGAGTTCTATACTAGGGAGGATGGTGAATTCATACCTAGAGGTGTGTTTAGGCGGTGTGTCAATTCTTATATTGGCTTATTTTGATAGAAAATTATCAGATCTATTAATTTCAATATTTATGATGTATCAATACACATAAAAATTTTAGGGTTACTTTAAAAAAACGTCGATGAGGAAGTCCTTGTTGAAACCCTTAAAAGCAATATCGATGAGTGAGAGATATTATTCCTATCCTACAGTAGTTGCTCATGCATCAGTATCAATAGAACAATTGTAGGCACTAGAGTAGCTAAGAATAGAGGCTCCTCCCTATATATATAGAATGATTAAAATGGGTTAAACTTATCTATTATGGCAAACTCATATACAGGACCCATAAAACAAAATCCACATAAGAGTAGTGCTTTAACAATAATAGGCCCATTAACAATACTGATCACAATTTGGGGTATATAGGTAATGGGACAGCATAAGTCATATTACATCACTTTAATAAGAAAACAATTCTCTAGATTAATCAAATAATATGTGACCATAATATGATGTCAAAATCGAGTTAGCACTCTCAACAACTAGTCCAAAATGAGATTACAAGCATCTCAACAATTCAAAAAATTATACTCGAATGAGTACTAATATCATATATGCAAGATACTCATATATTGGTGATCCATCAAAATGTGGTATATAGGCAATGGGAAAATACATCCAAAATTGCATGTCAATATGTGATCAAAGTGCATTTCCTAATAAAATGGCCCCAAGCATCCACCCAAGATGCTTTCTGAGATTTAACAAACATCTCAGCACAATAACAAAATGAGACTGAGTCCAAAATGTCTCCATAATATGTCATATCATAAACAAACAAAATTACACAGATAATAATAATAACAATATTATATGACAACGATAATAATAACAATATAATTATCTAAGGTCTCGAGACATAATAATAAAATGATGTTACAACAAAATTACAAAATAAACTCTCACTAACCCAAAATATCAAAAGACCTCATTATACCCATACAGGTTACATGAACAACAAAAACTTTAATAGCTAAACCTTTGGTTAGAGGGTTTGCAATCATAAGTTCTATAGGGATATGCTCGACACAAGTCTGAAACTTCTGAATCTTCTCTCTAATAAACATGAATTTTGTATCAAAATGCTTTAAGCGCTTAAAACTTTTATTAATTCAAAAGAAGCATACTACGGCAAAGTTATCACAATAAATAGTAAGAAGCCTAGAAATACTTTCTAAAATATGAAATTCAGTAATCAAATTTTTCAACAATACCACTTGACACATAGCCTTCTAACAAGCTATATACTCGGCCTCCATAGTAAAATTAACTGTAAGTGTCTGTTTAACACTCTTTTAAGAAACAACTCTTCCTGCTAACATAAAGATATACCCTGATGTGGACTTGTAGTCATCTGGACAAACACCATAATCAGAATAAATATAGCCTATCACCTCAAGGTAATTCGACTTCCTATAAGTGAGCATATAATCTTTGGTATGCTGCAGATACATCATAACTCGTTTTGCAGCCTACCAATGAACCATATCAGGTTTGCTCAAGTATCTTCCAAGTACACTAACAACAAAAGCAATATCAGGACGTGTACAAACTTGAGCATACATAAGGCTACCAACAGTGGAAGCATATGAGGCTTTCTCCATTTCAGCAACATCTTTATCATTTTGAGGACATTGGATATTAGACAGTCTTTCACCCTTTTGAATAGGTGCATCACAAGGATTACAAGATTTCATATTAAATCTATTCAGAATGCTTTCAATATAAGCTTTCTAAGACAAGCCAAGAATACCACGAGATCTGTCACAGTGAATCTCAATGCCCAATACAAAAGAGGCATCACCAAGATCTTTTATATCAAAATGCGTTGTCAACATTTGCTTAGTCTTATTCAGAAAAATAATATCATTACTAGCCAACAATATATCATCAATATATAAAACAAGAATGATGAATCTGCTCCCACTAAACTTCAAATAAATGCATTGATTATCAGTATTTTCTTTAAAACCAAGAGAACCAACAATATAATCAAATTTCAAATACTATTGCCTGGAAGTTTGTTTTAATCCATAAGTGGATCTTCTCAATTTGCATATTATATAATCTTTACCATCTTCAACAAAACCATCAGGTTGATCCATATACACATCATCATATAAATTACTATTTAGGAAGGTGGTCTTAACATCTATTTGATTAAACTCTAAATGAAAATGAGCAACTAATGTCATCACAACACAAAAAGAGTCTTTAGTAGAGACCGATGAGAAAGTCTCCTTATAATCAATACATTCCCTCTAGTTATATCCCTTAGCAACAAGTCTGACCTTATACCTCTCAATTTTACCTCTAGCATCACGTTTGGTCTTAAAGACCCATTTGCAGCCAACAATTTTACAACCAGTAAGAAACTCCACCAATTCCAAAACATTATTTTTTCTCATAGAAGCCAACTCATCCTCCATAGCCACTAGTCATTGTGCAATATCAGGACTAACCATGGCCTCTTAAAATGAAATAGGATCAGAATTCTCAACTGAATTAAACTCATGCTCCTGCAGGTACACAACATAATCCTTGAATTTAGTAGACTTAGTGGATATAGGAACCCGCTCAGATCTTCTCAGTGTAGTCACAACAACATCTGAAATCTGTACATTAAATTTGACTTGTTGAGGGATATCGACATTATTAACATGATCAACAACATCATCATTATGAATCACAGAAGATGGCATTGACCCTGGAAAGGAATCAATAGGAATAGGAACAACAACATACTTCTTATTGAAATCAACAATACGAGACCCTTGAATTCCACCATGTTCTAAGTTCCCTTCAAAATAGACAGCCTGGTCAAATTCAATAACTCTAGTAGTATGAGAAGGACAATAGAACCTAGAACTCCTTGAGCCAATACAATAGTCAATGAAGAAACCACAAATGGTTTTGGGATCAAGCTTCTTTAAATGTGGGTTATAAGGTCTCACATCTTCCCTATAACCCCAAACACGAAAATGCCTCAAGGTAGGCCGTCTGACTGTCATAAGCTCATATGGAGTCTTCAACACCGATTTACTTGGCACTTGATTCAATATATAAGTAGCAGTCTTTAAGCATCTCCCCACAAGAATTCTGGAAGAGTAGAATGACAAAGCATACATCTCGTCATATCTATAAGAGTACAGTTTCACCTTTCTACAATTCTATTTTGTTGCAGAATGCCAAGCATAGAGTATTGTGTCTAAATACTACAGTCCTGTAAGAACCTACTAGCTGTATGAATTAACTGTAATATTCCTTCACTTCTGGTAACCCCACTTTTCCTAACTCCAACTATAAGTTTCCCTTTTATACAATCAACACAGGTTCAAAATCAGAGAATTCCACATCATGAAGAATATTCTCCTTAATCAACCTCTCCATTCTCTCCCTAAAGATGTGTCCTAAACGTTTGTACTACAACATAGAAGAGTTTTCAGCAACTCTACCACGCTTGTTCCCAACAACATTATTGATATCTAAATCTCGTTGATCAACAAAAGAGAATCAATATCCAATATGTATAGACCATTAGACAAAACTCCAAAACCAACAAGAGCAAAATCATAATATAAAGAAACTTTTGCATTACTAAAATGGAAAGAGTAGTCACAACCATCCAAAATAGAAACTGAAATCAAATTCCTCCTTATAGAAGAAACATAAATTGTATCTTTCAAAACTAAATCATGTCCAGTACATAACTTTAATGAAACCACTCCTATATGTTCTACTTTTACTTTAGCTCCACTTCCTACTGTGATCATCAACTCCTCTCACTTGGTTTCCTCCTGCAATGAATTTGTAACATGAATAGTTGCATCAATATCTAACCACTAGGTATTTGAAGGAACATTAACTAGATTTGATTCAAAACATACTAGAGCCAATGGGTTACCTTTCTTTTTCTCAAGCCAGCTCTTAAACTTCAAACAATTAGACGGGTTATGCCCATATATATCACAGAACTTATAATTTCCATTAAACTGATATCTGGGCTTAACACTAGAAGACTCACCAAGACCAGAAAATTGCTTAGAAGGATATCCAGACTTATCATTCCATTTTTTCTTAAACCGAGGCTTACTGTTCTTCCCTTTAGCAAATCTTTCCTTCTTATCACCATTCGTATAAGAAACAAACTGAACACTATGAGTCTTACCCTTCTTTATGGTCTGCTCTTCTTGAGTAAGAATAGATATAAGCTCATCAACAGTCCACTCTTCCTTTTGAGCATTATAAGTAGTTTTCAAAACATCAAAACTAGCCAGATGAGACTCAAACATCTGCCAGACCAGGAAATCCTCTCCTAACTCCACTTTCATGGACCTCAACTTGTTGTACCAGTTCACAAGCTTCAAAACATGTTCACGAACATCACTCACACCATCATATGTAGTCTTTGTCAACAAAGAGAGGTAGTAGGCCTTTTCTGTAACACCCTTCTTAGGGTGTCACATTTACACACTAAACATCAGAAACTTAACAAAACGTGAAAAATGTTTGATCTTGTAAAATATGAGTATCAAATTTTCTTTTTCAAAGACATAAACTTAAACAAAACATAAACAGCACAGGATGTAATTACTGAATAATACACACCAAAAAGAATATATACACATAAGCGGCATGGATCATAGTCCACCCAAAATACACAAGGTTTGTACTTAAAAGACATATACAACCATTTGACAAAACATAAACTAGCCTAAGTCTATATGCCTATGGAGTAAGGTCCCCCACTGGATCCTCCATCAGATCTTCCATCGGGTCCTCCTCCTCGGACTCCTCACCAGACAGATCCCTCAGCCGGGGCAAGAGCTCGCAGACAGGTGTTCTAGTAAATGACACCATTGAGTCTTGATCCTCCATCGGGGTGTAATGCAAATCACCCCACAACTCCCTGATAGACATAACAAACTCCAGACGCATCGAGACGTTAATAGAAAAGAAAGGATCCCCATCGCGGGTCCTACGATCAGACAGGATTACATCTCCTACATATCTAACTCATTCAGTATCCTAGTCGATACGCCAAACATCTGTACCTCAATGGAACTAAACTTTGACAAAATCAACAGACTCTCTTCTAGACGCTATCATAGAAAACAAAACAATAGGAAAGCTGCAATCTTCTTCGTCTTCCTTTCAGTCTTTATCAACGGATACACATAAAATAGAATAACATAACAGAGAGGTGAGATTCTCTACATCAATACCAACATGGAAGCATAGAAACAATAAAGAACAGTAATTGCAGTTATAGCATCAAGTATTAAATAGTTTAGCAGATATAAAATATCATAATGATATGTAGACAGACTATGCACATGTACAATGGACCAATTCCTACTCCATGGAGCTAAACACAATTTCGGAGAGAATGATCTAGAAGACATATCTGTATCTCGTCAAACTCAAGTCAAGTGCTATAATTTCTCAATTTGCATATCAAGGCTTATACAAGATAGTCTACACCAGATCGTGAATAGAATAGTGTCTGGTCAAGATCGTCGGTGCGTTGCTTAGTCACCACGGCCCAGTGGAGCTACCAACTGGCCACTTGTGGGATACCTGCGCCCCGACGCCTCCAAGTTCAACAAGTGAACCACATTACGCAATTCGCACTCGCACTAAGGTGTAATTTCACTCCTAGGCAAAAAGCCTCAACGGACACCGTCGGTACAATACATGATCAAAGACTCAATGCATGCACACATATTAATATCATGATTTTCCATAAACATAAGCTACTCATGAGTCAAGCCAGTCATCAACATCTCCAGGTCCCATTCGAGAGCCCGACAGCACATTGTTGTTATATTCAGTCGCAAGGTATCTTTATCGGGCAAATTCAAGAATCATCATTTTTAAATTACATGAAACATTATCACAAATTTTTCTAACATGTAAACTTTTATTTCACTATTGAGCTTAATATTTGAAACTTTCCAGGATTACTATAGAAATTAACTTTAATTACAAAACTCTTCTAGCTAGGCTCCTCTAAGCAATACCTCCTAATATTTTTCATGAAGAACATAAAAAGAACTATATTGTCTTAATCTCATAGATTCTTTTCTTTTTCCCTAAACCCTAAAAGACCTAAAGTTTTTATTATCTCTCTCTCAAACATATTTTTTCACTCAAAGGCCGAAATCCCTCTCTTATAAATGACTAAATTTTGTTTTATCACTCATTCATTATTATAAATTCTTAATCCAATTTTTTTTCACCTAAGCATCTAAGTTCCAAATCAGCACAAAAATTTTGTCTTGGATACTCTATTTAGGGTCTCTTGGCTGTGAGCCCTAAGGTCCTTGGGCTCTATATTTTTATCCTCATCAACATGATTCCAAGCAAATAACATATTTTAATCATCAAAATTTTCTATTCTACCAAGATTATGCACAACATTAAGCCATAAAATCATATAGGGCAAATAATTACAAAATCTCCAAGAATCAATACAATCAAGTGAACAACCCTCACATGGATTCTTCACTTTCAACACATCAATTCATTTCTCACCACCATGAAAGGTTGATGAGAGTAATCTCCCTCTTACCTTAGATGATGACTAACCACTTCTTGGGTGCCTTTTTGAATCAAACTTTCTCTTCTAAGAGGCTCTTGAAAACAAAAATAACATACAAAAAGATCAACATCTAAGGTTTGGAAAGAATGACCATGGGTCAAAATCATGGTCTTAGAAAGAAGAAAAATGAAAAGAAGAATGAAGATGGAGGGATTTCACCTTGAAAGCTTTCATGAAGAAGCACTTGAAAATGGACGAACAAGGTTAAGATCACAACACCAAAGTGTCTTAGAATGAGGTTTAGATTCAAGAAATATGGATTGTTGAAATTAAAGAAGATTGAAGAGTGGGTATAAGGGGTGTGGCCGTGAGCTTGGTGGAGAGAAAATAAGAGAAAAAGTGAGAGAGAAAAGATGTGTACCTTTTTGGTTGATAAAAGATGAAAGGAAAATGATAAAAATGAGTTTAATGAAACTTACTCTAGAAGCCTCTTTGGCTCCCCTTGGCCGTGCACTTCCTCCCTTGGGAGGGTGTCCAAAGCTTCTCCAACAAGTTTCCTCAAAGCTTCCTTAGGAAGTTTTGTAACACCCTAACTTTTGGGATAATTACAATATAGTCCCGATTTGTACTGTTTTGTGAATTCTGTGAGCAGTAAATTTAATTTGACTGTTCCGTGAGTGTACTTGATTGTCAGTATGTGATTTGCTCCGACCTAAGAAAATAAAAATTTTTTCGGCCTGGGATAAATCTTATTTTAATTAATTGGAGGTGGGGATCTTACTAAACCCAATTCGATTGATATATAAATTAATAGCGAAATTTTTCAGATTTAAGCGTGCAATAAAATAATTTTATATTTTTATAATATTATTTTATATTACAAGATTCTACTTGTCTCAAAAACAAGTAAAAATCATTTTGCGCAATTGACCACGATCTTTAAAAGTGTTGTGGGACCCGCGTGTAGGAAAAACAAATAATGTGTCTTGACCGACAATTTCTAACCAATGAGAGCAAGTCAACAAAGGTAGGCTTGACTTTCTAAACCAATAGGAATTGGACACCTAAGGGAGCATGTGTTTTCATTTGGACCGTTGGATGAAGACTTAATGATGAAGCCTTTAATTTAAGCCATTGATCTAATCAATGGTGAGATTAGAATGATAGGTTTTTGATCAAGTGATATCTACCCTAGATCTAATCAATGGTTAGAATTAAAGATGAACCAAGGGTTAGGATTTAGTCAACAATTGTAGGCTTGAAAATGGTTAGTAACTTAATTAAGCTTAATCTAACTAATCTAATTACCTAATTAGCATACTAAGTGAACTAGCTTAGTAATGAATTAATTATAATCTAATTACTAATTAGATATATTAATATTAATTAAAGGTTATAATATATGTTAATATATACTAAATTAATTAGTTATATTAGTAGTATGTTAATTAAGAATGGTTAGGATAATTAACCTAACTAATTGCCTAATTAACTAACATATAATTAGGTGTAATTGGAGGACAATTAAGACATTATGGAGGGGAGAGGGAGCACGGTTTTTGGGCAGCAAGGAGGCTTAGTGGGCTTGGTTCTACAAGGTTCAAGAAGGATCTAACATGACTAGGCCATATGCTAGCTAGTGTGAACACATTTGTGATATTTTTACCAAGCAAATTCACTCACTCAAGCTCACCTAAAGGCCACTCACACGGCTGCTGCACTCTTCATTTACTCTTCACTTTAGTTTTTCATCTTTATCACATTTTGGCTATTCACTCTCTCTCTAAAATATCAAAAGCTCAAGCAAACATTTCTCTTCCATTTTCTCTCTCTATTTCGCCAGCCCTCATCCAACCACACCAAGGCCTTCATAATTTTAGATCATCACATTTCTTGAACCCAAATACCATTCTAAGCATCTTTCATTCACAAACTTTTCCCAAATTCCTACTCTAACTTGCTCAAAATCTCACTTCTTGCTTACTTCCTTAAGGGTAAGTTTGATTTCTATGGTTCAAAATTTAAATTTGATTTTTCTAACCATGTTTGTTCCATGGTTTCCCTATTTTGTACCTTGTATGTGTATTTGCTAATTATTTGAGAATTTTAGGAATTTTATTGGTGGTCACACGAAATTTGGAGGAAAGGAAGGAATCTTACCGATTGTTTTGTCTACAAGAGGTAAGAGGGAGATTTAATCTCATCAACCCTAAGTGGTGATGAGAAAATGGATTGTGTTTGTGTGTAGAATCCATAAGGATTCGGTTGTATGGTTTATTTGTGATTTTATTGTTTTTGATGATTTTAATTTGCTATGCATGATTATAGTTTTTATTATTTTTGCTATGCATGATTATGGCTTAAAATATATTGTATGTGTTTTATATGTGATTACATAATTGTATGTAATTATAATTGTGTATTTATTTAAGTAGGATGTGAATAACATGTACGAATGCATGAGTGTTCCAAAGAACACACTATGAGGCTCACTACTTACATCCAAAAAGAGAACCAAAATGTTCTCAAGAATTTTCTAAATAACTGATTCAAGGAATTTAAGTAAAATAATCAAAGTTAGAAATGGTTTAGGTTAATTGTGGCCAAAATGCCATTTAGTGTATAACCAAATGCAATTTTATTTTGATTTGGCCAACATGCCATTTTATTTATTAAGATAGGTTAGATAATTATTTTATAACAAAAAATCGATTCCAAAGAATCATTGAGAAAATCAAAGGAATTAATTACATTCTAAAATTTTAACTTAGCGTAATTCACTAAGTAAGAAATTAATCGAGACACTTGAAAAGTACTAACGTAGGCTCATACTATAAATTTTGAAGCGCGTTAGTAAATTTTAATGTGAAATTATTGGGTAAAAATAAAATAAACTATATTTAGAGGAAAACATTAAAAATACCTTATATTGATTTTATAGGCAAAATGTGTCGAAATTTATTAAAAACAGACGCATAAAATGAAAAGATTCCATACTATATTTAGAACACAAGGAAAATACATTACGTATTTTAAAAGTACTAGATATAGTTTTTCACATATTAAAAGTGATAAATTTAAGCTATTCGGTTAAGAAAATGAATTAAAAATCCTATGCGATTGAGAAAATAATTCAAAAACAATTTACGATATTTAAAAATGACAAAATATCTTTACGCGATTTAAAAATATTTGTGAAAACGTCGAGATTGTGAAAATGCGATAAAATTTCTACGCGATTGAACAATACTGTGAGTTTTGCTGTCGGGCCAAAGTGGTGGACCCTGACATTTTGTAGTGTAGTCGGGTGGGACGTACTATACTTTGTTTTTTCGTGACTAGGGGTATTTTGGTAATTTCTCGTAAATATGGTAAAATTTGAATAAAAGGGTATTTCGTAATTTTAGCTCATGTTTAGAGTGTTGTGCCAATTTGAGTTATAATTGGTGATTGATTGATTAGGCGAATTACACCGTATTTGGTGTGATAAGTGTAGTGTGGTTCATTTATGAACTTGGAGGCATTAGTGTGCGGAGAATTCCACATGCGGACATGGTGGGTTGCTCCTGGGCCGTGGTAACGGCAACACACTAATGATCTTGACAAGACTATTCTTAGTCAAGATCTTGAGGGGACTATTAAGTACTATGCCCGTGGTACACGATGTTTGATGTGGTAATCGCTACACGATGTTTTGGATTGGCTATAGACACGACGTGTTGACAAGTGCAATAGCTTGGTCAGGCACCATAAAGTATTATTAGTTTCTATTCAGATCATTCTCTCGATATCCGTGTTTAGCTCCATGGAGTAGGAACGAGTCAAGGTGTGTGTATCATTCATCATCCGCATTTTAATGTTCATGCATTATCTCGCATTTTACTTGTTTATTATAATCTGTGATAAATTATATGGTTTATTGCTTTAATATATTATGCATGATATTGTGTTATGTATTATTGTTGTATATTGCTTAATATATGTACTTGTTGTGATAATTGTTTGTACTTGTCGTTTTCTTTATTGCCATGCGGGTAATGGTGTAGATTGTCTCACCTCTCTATATGTTTTCTCGATATTACTTGTGTTACTTCCGTAAAGAGTTTGAGGTAGAGGAGGATCACCTATTGAGGTACAAGACTCGACGAGCAACAACGGGCGATTTCTACGAGGAGGAGGAACCAAGAGATCATACCGATCGTCAAGACCGATCTTGAGGTCATGGCACCGCAGGATTCTTCTGGTTCGTGCGACCGGAGTTCCATGGAGGTTCCGAGGCATGGCGTATGCATGCCGACCGAGGACGATAGCGTATGTGGGACGATTGATCGTGTCCCTATATGTAGGAGTATGACGGGAGGTCATATTCACTACTATGCTTTATCTTCATTTAGAGTTACCTTTAACCATTAGGCGCTATTGGCGGGGAGTTTTTCACGCGCCTAGTGAGTCGAAAGCGAGTCGACACTCGGACTCGTGTCCGAAGGCCGGGAGATCTCATAGATGCACACTTTTCGATGGTTATTCGGGAGGTGACGGATGGTGATTCATCGGAGGGTTTGTTATCTCTTGGGATGCACTTCAAGATATGTTTTAGCTTTGTGTCAAATCTTTACTTGTTTTATTAAATACATGTAGTTGTAAATTATGTTTGTACTAAAAGAGAATCATATGTATATTATGGTGAGATTATGTTTGTTATATCTTGTGTTTCGTGTTACTTTATTTAATGTTATAATTATAAAAAGAAAAAAAAAATATTCCGCAAATTTTATATAAGTATCAAATGTTTTATAACTTGGGTAAGAGTTTTATTTTATTTTATTTCATTACATTCATAAATGTGGCATCCCACAAGGGTGTTACATTAGTTGGTATCGAGCCAAGTTAGAGTCTTTTGGGGTGTGGTTAGGTCTGTTTTTGCTTGTGTTGTGTGAATCTCTCGTGATTTGTTTCCGAAAGGTTACATCCGACATTGTTTTATCTTGTTGAAGAAAGAAGATGTCCGGAGGAAGAGGAAGAAGCGTGCAAACGTGGCACCTAATGTGGATCCAATGGTTGCATTCTTGAGGCTATTCAAAGAAATGCGGCAAAGAATGATTGCTCAACAAAATCAGCAAAATCAAAGAGCAAACTCAACATCAAGATATGATCACGATGCTTTGAATTTGTCCGAGTTCGACGCAACAATCCGCTACAGCTTTAGAGGCGAGTTCGACTGAAAAGGCAAGTCTTTGGATTCAAGACTTGGAACGAATATTCGAAGGAATGGGGTGCGCAGAAAATAAGAAGGTAACATATCCGTATATATGTTGAGAGGAGATCTTGAGCATTGGTGGAGAAATACGCGCCAAGTGTTGCGAGTGAAGGAGTCGAGATCACCGGGAGGTGTTTTGTGAAGTATTTCGGAGAAGTACTTTCCCAAGATCTTGCTCGACATGCCAAGGAAATGGAATTTCTTGGTGCGTCAAGGGGAGTATGATGTTGTTGGAGAGTATCTTTGCAAAATTCGAGAGTTTGTCACAATTCTCGAGGTATTTTAACCAAACAGATGAGGTATGGAGGTGCCGAAGTTTGAGGACGGGTTAAGAATGGAGTTGAGACGTGCAGTGCTACCGATGAGAATGAAGGAGTTTCCTGTGTTGATAGACACTTGTCGAAGACTCGAGGCATTGGAGCCGTCCCGAGATCAAAGGAATCGTAATTTTGGGCCGACTAGGTTCCAAAGAGGAAGTAGTAGCAGTGGTGGTAGGTTTCAGAGGAAGCCTTATGCGAGACCGTCTGGGAGTCAACCTCAACGTCCATCTGTTGGGGGAAGTTTTGGTGGAAATCAAGCTAATCAGAATGTGGCATTTACGCCGACCTGTTTCAAATGTGGCAAGAAAGGCCATCTATCTACAGATTGTCCGATAAGAGGAACGATCTGTTTTAAATGCAAAAAGCCTGGACATATTTCAAGGGATTGTACGCAGCCTGAGAGGAAGCCTGCAGTGAGGAATGTCCGTGCTACTCAGCCAAGATCTGGAGGGCGAGTTTATACAATAACCAGGAACTGAAGCTTCTCACTGAGGATCTTATACAAGGAGAAGGTGTCATTGAAGGTAATCACCTGACTTTGCTATATGATTCGGGTGCAACACACTCATTTATTGCATATGATTGTGTGGAACGTTTGAAACTACCGTGTCTTCTCTCGAGTTTTCAATTGGTTGTTTCTACACCGACCGCCAAGCCTCGTTGTTACATCCAAGATATGCATGAATTGTCCTATTGTCATAAAGGATCGTAAGTTTTCTGGTCAACTTGATTTGTTTACCTCTTGTTGAGATAGACATAATATTAGGAATGGATTGGTTATCTTCTAACCATATCCTTATAGGCAATGCGAGTAAGGCCATAGTTTTTCCTAAGGAAGAAAGTTCGGATTCTTGATCGTTGTAAAGGTCAAGTCATTGTTGAGGATGGAGCTCAAGGGTTTATGTTGTCTTTGTCTTCTTTGGAAGTCAAGTTTGAGAAGGATGTGAGCACTATTCCTGTCGTCGTCAATGAGTTTCCGAGATTTTTCCCGACGATGTACCTGGTTTGCCACCAGGAAAGGAGATCGAATTCTCTATCGACTTAGTACCGGAGCCGATCCTATTTCGATTGCACCTTACCGAATGTCACCGTAGAGTTGGCGAGTTGAAGAAGCAATTGGAGGAACTGTTGGAGAAGCGGTTTGTGCGACCTAGTGTTTCACCATGGGGAGCACCAAGTGTTACTAGTCAAAAAGAAGGATGGAACTTCGCGTCTTTGTGTAGATTATCGACAATTGAACAAGGTGACTATAAAGAATAAGTATCCACTACCAAGGATTGATGACTTGATGGATCAATTGAAGGGAGCATTTGTATTCTCTAAGATAGATCTGCGATCGAGTTATCATCGATTCGTGTCAAGGCCGATGATGTACCCAAAACAAATTTTTCCGAACTCGTTATGGACATTATGAGTATCAAGTAATGCCGTTCGGAGTGACGAATGCTCCGCGATATTCATGGACTATATGAATAGGATTTTTCGTCCATACTTAGACAGATTTGTCGTTGTCTTCATCGATGACATTCTGATCTATTCTCAAAGTCGAGAAGAGCATGCTGAACATCTCAGTATAGTTCTCCAGATTTTGAAGGAGAAGAAGCTATTTGCGAAGTTGTCAAAGTGCGAGTTTTGGTTGGATGAAGTTCAATTTTTAGGTCACGTAATTTCCAAGGAAGGTATTGCGGTAGACCCATCGAAGGTGGAGACTGTTTTACAGTGGGAAAGGCCTAAGACTGTGACTGAGGTTCGAAGTTTTGTTGGATTAGCCGGATATTACAGAAGATTTATTGAAGGTTTTTCCAAGATAGCTGGACCACTTACACAACTCACGAGGAAGAGTCAAGCTTTCGATTGACGGAGGAACGTGAAGCGAGTTTTCAAGAATCGAAGAAAAGATTAACGATCGCACCAAGTGTTAATTTTGCCTTGATCCTAACAAATCTTTTGAGGTGTATTGTGATGCATCTTATCGTGGGTTAGGATGTGTGTTGATGCAAAATCGGAATGTGGTAGCTTATGCTTCAAGACAATTAAAGGTTCATGAGAGGAACTACCCAACGCATGATTTGGAGCTAATGCAGTAGTTTTTGCGTTGAAAGTGTGGAGGCATTTTCTCAGATGGAGCTATATTCAATGTCTTTAGTGATCACAAGAGCTTAAAATACTTGTTTGATCGAGAGAATTGAATATGAGAGAAGGCGATGGTTGGAATTTTTGAAGGACTATGATTTTCACTTCAATACCATCCAGAAAAGCGAATGTGGTGGCCGATGCCTTAAGCAGAAAAGTAGTAAGTGTTTCTACTATGATGATTAAAGAGGAGGAGTTGATGAAGCAATTCAGAGATTTATGGGTATCGATAGAATTGGTACCTGGAAAGATTCGTTTAAGTAGAGTTGTGGTCTTGAATGACTTGTTGGAGATAATAAAGGAGAAACAAGATGTAGATGCATTTTTACAGAACGAGAAAGAATTGTTGAAGCAAGGTCATAAAGCAACGGTGGAGGAAGGATCGATGGAATCATGAGGTTTCAAGGAAGAGTTTGTATACCTGATGATCCCGAACTCAAGAGAGCGATCTTGGATGAAGCTCATACAAGTAATTTGAGTATGCATCCGGGGATGACGAAGATGTATCAAGACTTGAAACGACTGTTTTGGTGGCCAAGGATGAAGAGAGATGTAGCTGAACGTGTGGCATCTTGTCTTGTTTGTCAGAAGGCAAAGGTGGAACACCAAAGGCCTGCTGGTATGTTACAACCTTTGACTATTCCAGAGTGGAAATGGGATAGTATTTCGATGGATTTCGTTACTGGATTTCCAAAGACGAGGAAAGGTTATGATTCGATATGGGTTATAGTTGATAGGCTTACGAAATCAGCACATTTCTTGCCGATCAATATTAAGTATCCGTTGGAACGCTTAACCCAGATATATATCGACGAAGTTGTTAGACTTCATGGTGTGCCAGTAAGTATAATTTCTGATAGAGATCCGAGGTTTACGTCAAGACTCTGGCAAAGTTTGCAAGAAGCTATGGGAACTAAATTGCGATTGAGTTCTCGCATACCATCCGCACTGATGGTCAGACGGAAAGAACGATTCGGTCGTTGGAAGATGCATTGCGTGCTTGTGTGTTAGAAAAAGAAGGAAGTTGGGATGAATTTGTCTTTGATAGAATTCACCTACAACAATAGTTTTCATTCGAGCATAGGAATGGCGCCCTATGAAGCACTTTATGGACGACGATGCCGAACGCCTTTGTGTTGGTATCAGGATGGAGAGAGTATGACTATTGGTCCTGATCTTGTGCAGCAGACTACGGAAAAGGTGAAAATGATACAAGAAAAGATGCGAACGACTCGGAGCCGACGTAAGAGCTATGCCGATAAACGTAGACGACCCTTGGAATTTGAGGAAGGCGATCACGTATTCTTGCGAGTTACGCCACGACGGGTGTCGGAAGAGTTCTTAAATCAAGAAAGCTTACACCTAAGTTTATAGGACCTTATCGATTATTCGTCTGATTGGTCCCGTAGCATATCAAATAGCTTTACCGACTTTTCTATCCAATCTCCATAATGTATTTCATGTGTCTCGTTGAGGAAATACATTCCCGATCCAACTCACGTGATACAACCTGATGAGGTACAGCTAAAAGATAATTTGACGTACGAGACACTTCCTGTTAGAATCGAGGACAGGAAAGTGAAACAGCTTCGAGGGAAGATGATTGAATTGGTGAAAGTAGTGTGGAATGATGTAACAGGAGATGCTACATGGGAATTAGAGGATAGAATGAGGGAGCAATACCCTCAATTGTTTGATGTATGATGAATTTTGGGACGAAATTCTTATTAGTAGGGAGAGTTGTAACACCCTAACTTTTGGGATAATTACAATATAGTCCCGATTTGTACTTGCTTTTGTGAATTCTCGTGAGCAATAAATTTAATTTGACTGTTAGTGAGTGTACTTGATGTTGTATGTGATTTGCTCCGACCTAAGAAAATAAAAATTTTCTCGGCTCTAGGATAAATCTTATTTTAATTAATTGGAGTTGGGGATCTTACTAAACCCAATTTGATTGATATATAAATTAATAGCGAAATTTTTCGATTTAATCGTGCAATAAAATAATTTTATATTTTTATAATATTATTTTATATTACAAGACTTATCTTGTCTCAAAAACAAGTAAAAATCGCAGCTTTCGGTTTGACCACGATCTTTAAAAGTGTTGTGGGACCCGCGTGTTATCGTGTTGTCAAATGACAATTTCTAACCAATGAGAGCAAGTCAACAAAGGTAGGCTTGACTTTCTAAACCAATAGGAATTGGACACCTAAGGGAGCATGTGTTTTCATTTGGACCGTTGGATGAAGACTTAATGATGAAGCCTTTAATTTAAGCCATTGATCTAATCAATGGTGAGATTAGAATGATAGGTTTTTGATCAAGTGATATCTACCCTAGATCTAATCAATGGTTAGGAATTAAAGATGAACCAAGGGTTAGGATTTAGTCAACAATTGTAGGCTTGAAAATGGTTAGTAACTTAATTAAGCTTAATCTAACTAATCTAATTACCTAATTAGCATACTAAGTGAACTAGCTTAGTAATGAATTAATTATAATCTAATTACTAATTAGATATATTAATATTAATTAAAGGTTATAATATATGTTAATATATACTAAATTAATTAGTTATATTAGTAGTATGTTAATTAAGAATGGTTAGGATAATTAACCTAACTAATTGCCTAATTAACTAACATATAATTAGGTGTAATTGGAGGACAATTAAGACATTATGGAGGGGAGAGGGAGCACGGTTTTTGGGCAGCAAGGAGGCTTAGTGGGCTTGGTTCTACAAGGTTCAAGAAGGATCCAACATGACTAGGCCATATGCTAGCTAGTGTGAACACATTTGTGATATTTTTACCAAGCAAATTCACTCACTCAAGCTCACCTAAAGGCCACTCACGGCTGCTGCACTCTTCATTTACTCTTCACTTTAGTTTTTCATCTTTATCACATTTTGGCTATTCACTTCTCTCTCTAAAATATCAAAAGCTCAAGCAAACATTTCTCTTCCATTTTCTCTCTCTATTTCGGCCAGCCCTCATCCAACCACACCAAGGCCTTCATAATTTTAGATCATCACATTTCTTGAACCCAAATACCATTCTAAGCATCTTTCATTCACAAACTTTTCCCAAATTCCTACTCTAACTTGCTCAAAATCTCACTTCTTGCTTACTTCCTTAAGGGTAAGTTTGATTTCTATGGTTCAAAATTTAAATTCTGATTTTTCTAACCATGTTTGTTCCATGGTTTCCTATTTTGTACCTTGTATGTGTATTTGCTAATTATTTGAGAATTTTAGGAATTTTATTGGTGGTCACACGAAATTTGGAGGAAAGGAAGGAATCTTACCGATTGTTTTGTCTACAAGAGGTAAGAGGAGATTTAATCTCATCAACCCTAAGTGGTGATGAGAAAATGGATTGTGTTTGTGTGTAGAATCCATAAGGATTCGGTTGTATGGTTTATTTGTGATTTTATTGTTTTTGATGATTTTAATTTGCTATGCATGATTATAGTTTTTATTATTTTTGCTATGCATGATTATGGCTTAAAATATATTGTATGTGTTTTATATGTGATTACATAATTGTATGTAATTATAATTGTGTATTTATTTAAGTAGGATGTGAATAACATGTACGAAATGCATGAGTGTTCCAAAGAACACACTATGAGGCTCACGGCCTTACATCCAAAAAGAGAACCAAAATGTTCTCAGCAATTTTCTAAATAACTGATTCAAGGAATTTAAGTAAAATAATCAAAGTTAGAAATGGTTTAGGTTAATTGTGGCCAAAATGCCATTTAGTGTATAACCAAATGCAATTTTATTTTGATTTGGCCAACATGCCATTTTATTTATTAAGATAGGTTAGATAATTATTTTATAACAAAAATCGATTCCAAAGAATCATTGAGAAAATCAAAGGAATTAATTCTGTTCTAAAATTTTAACTTAGCAGAATTCAGTCTAAGTAAGAAATTAATCAGACACTTGAAAAGTACTAACGTAGGGCTCATACTATAAATTTTGAAGCGCGTTAGTAAATTTTAATGTGAAATTATTGGGTAAAAATAAAATAAACTATATTTAGAGGAAAACATTAAAAATACCTTATACTGATTTTATAGGCAAAATGCTGCCGAAATTTATTAAAAACAGACGCATAAAATGAAAAGATTCCATACTATATTTAGAACACAAGGAAAATACATTACGTATTTTAAAAGTACTAGATATAGTTTTTCACATATTAAAAGTGATAAATTTAAGCTATTCGGTTAAGAAAATGAATTAAAAATCCTATGCGATTGAGAAAATAATTCAAAAACAATTTACGATATTTAAAAATGACAAAATATCTTTACGCGATTTAAAAATATTTGTGAAAACGTCGAGATTGTGAAAATGCGATAAAATTTCTACGTGATTGAACAATCTTGTGAGTTTTTTGTCGGGCCAAAGTGGTGGACCCAGACATTTTGTAGTGTAATCTTGTCGGGTGGGACGTACTATACTTTGTTTTCTGGTGACTAGGGGTATTTTGGTAATTTCTCGTAAATATGGTAAAATTTGAATAAAAGGGTATTTCGTAATTTTAGCTCATGTTTAGAGTGTTGTGCCAATTTGAGTTATAATTGGTGATTGATTGATTTAGGCGAATTACACCGTATTTGGTGTGATAAGTGTAGTGTGGTTCATTTATGAACTTGGAGGCATTAGTGTGCGGAGAATTCCACATGCGGACGGTGGGTTGCTCCTCCGGGCGTGGTAATGCAACAACACACTAATGATCTTGACAAGACTATTCTTAGTCAAGATCTTGAGGGGACTATTAAGTACTATGCCCGTGGTACACGATGTTTGACCGGTGTGTCTTGCTACACGATGTTTTGACTGTGGGCTATAGACACGACGTGTTGACAAAGGTGCAATAGCTTGGTTGCAAAGCGTACCATAAAGTATTATTAGTTTCTATTCAGATCATTCTCTCAGATATCCGTGTTTAGCTCCATGGAGTAGGAACGAGTCAGTGTGTGTATCATTCATCATCTGCATTTTAATGTTCATGCATTATCTGCATTTTACTGTTTATTATAATCTGTGATAAATTATATGGTTTATTGCTTTAATATATTATGCATGATATTGTGTTATGTATTATTGTTGTATATTGCTTAATATATGTACTGTTGTGATAATTGTTTGTATTGTCGTTTTCTTTATTGCCATGCGGGTAATGGTGTAGATTGTCTCACCTCTCTATATGTTTTCTCGATATTACTGTGTTACTTCCGTAAAGAGTTTGAGGTAGAGGAGGATCAGCCTATTGAGGTACAGTACCCTGACGAGCAACAGTCGGGCGATTTCTACGAGGAGGAGGAACCAGTAGATCATACCGATCGTCAAGACTGATCTTGAGGTCATGGCACTGCCAGGATTCTTCGGGTTCGTGCGACCGGAGTTCCATGGAGGTTCCGAGGCATGGCGTATGCATGCCGACCGAGGACGAGAGCGTATGTGGGACGATTGATCGTGTCCCTATGTAGGGAGTATGACGGGAGGTCATATTCACTACTATGCTTTATCTTCATTTAGAGTTACCTTTAACCATTAGGCGCTATTGGCGGGGAGTTTTTCACGCGCCTAGTGAGTTGAGTAGCGAGTCGACACTCGGACTCGTGTCCGAAGGTCGGGAGATCTCATAGATGCACACTTTTCGATGGTTATTCGGAGGTGACGGATGGTGATTCATCGGAGGGTTTGTTATCTCATCGGGATGCACTTGGGCAAGATATGTTTTAGCTTTGTGTCAAATCTTTCTTGTTTTATTAAATACATGTAGTTGTAAATTATGTTTGTACTAAAAGAGAATCATATGTATATTATGGTGAGATTATGTTTGTTATATCTTGTGTTTCGTGTTACTTTATTTAATGTTATAATTATAAAAAGAAAAAAAAAATATTCCGCAAATTTTATATAAGTATCAAATGTTTTATAACTTGGGTAAGAGTTTTATTTTATTTTATTTCATTACATTCATAAATGTGGCATCCCCACAAGGGTGTTACAAGTTTCCTTCCTATTGGTCTAAAAAGTCAAAAGGTGATGTCATGTGGGTGATGTCATATGGATGATGTCATCAAGAGAAGTTTCTAAAAAAAGGTGACTAGATATAAATAATCCACTCGATCTTTACTAAAAGCTGTTATCTAATGGACAAAAGTTACAATTAACAAAACTTATATTTATTGTCCAATGGATAATAGAGCTTACCCAAAATTTTATTTATCGGATAAAATTTCAGACAATGAAAACTTTGAAAACTGTCTCCGGTTTCGGGTTTAGTAAGATCTCCTGGCTCTATTTTAACAGTTCAAAATTTTCTGAAAATAATATTAAAATAATAAAAAAACTCATAAAAATCCACAAAAATTCACAAAATCACAGAAATTACAGATAAACCAAAAACAAAAGAAAATCAGGGTGTTACATTTTCATTTTTAACAAACTTTTTGAATTTCTCACCAACAAATTTGAGAAATTTCTTAGCATTATTTGTTTTAGGAATACTCTCTTAATAGTCTTTTTCATGCTATACTTTATGGTCATCAAACAAACTTTATTGGATTGAACCTACTTTTCATGCTTTTTTTTATCTATAGGGGAAGATGCATTTGTGGGTCTCTGAGATTCATTCTCAGTGAGAGCAGCATCAACATTAAAGACAGTAAGGAACAATTTCACATAATTTACTCAGTCCTCAAAATTAGTCACATTCAATTTTGTTATAGCACTCATTTGCATTGATGAAACTGAAAGAACGATACACTAAAGGGAGATTTTGTTAAGCATATCAACATGTACAATATTTGAGCAAATACCACAAGTGTCCGTTTGGTTCTTAGAATTGAGCATGGAATTAGAGCTTGAAATTGAAATTGGACCTCTTAATTCTAATTTTTATGTTTGTAATGCTATTTAGAATTGGAATTATAATTCTATAAACTAATTCCATAGAATTGAAAAATAACTAAGTTAAGTCTTTCTTAATTCTTAGCTTATACCTTAAGAATCATCAATTTTATAGCTTAAAAATTAAACTCTCTCTCTCTACATTTATTTATGAACAATTATATTTATTGAGATTTTATATTTATATAAAAAATTATTTTTATATTTATATAAAAATTATTATAATAGCTATTTATTTTTTAAAAAAAATTCATGAAAAATTTCTTTATGAAAAAAAGACTATTATATTATAAAAATATTATTGTGTGAATATTTTTATTAATTTTAATTTTGTAAATAATTTTTTAATATTTTAGATCATACCTTTAAATAATAAAATTATAATTGAATTTAGAGTTAAAATTTCTTATTTTAATTCTTTGACAATCCCAAATATAGAATTTAAGATTTTGGACTAATTCTAATTCTGAAAGAATTAGAATTATAATTAAAATTCCATGTTTCAATTCTAATTTCGCTATCCAAACAATACCTTAATGGAATTTTCCCATGCAATTGCAATCCGGCCTAAGGGTCCCAAATTACACGCATAAGTAGACTCTCACAGAAATCAAAATCATGTCCCTAAAGTTAGTATCAAAAGGATACTGAGAACTCTAAGGTCAGAACCTTAATGCCTTTAACAAATTATCAAGAATCACATTAATAAAAGTAAACTCATAGGGCAAACGTATTATCAATATAATCCCCAAAACCACAACATAATAATATTTTATCAACAAAATAGCACATTACCCTAATTAGTCCTGTGAAGGCGAGCTCACAATCATTAAAAATGTCCAAAATAGTACTGCTTAACAAATCATCAGAAATTACATCAATGAAGGCAGACTAATAGGGTAAGCGTATTATCAACATAATATTCAATGTAACATTCTTAAAAAAATATTAAAAAAATGACATTTTAACATAATTGGTCTCACGAAGGTGAGCTCACAATCATGTAAAGTACCCCAAAATAATACTACAATACTTTAAACAACAACTCTTAGAATCAAATCACAAAATAACAACAAAATAAAATGTTTCAAAAATATTATATATTAATTTATACACAAAATAACACTAAAAATTATTTCGAGAGACCAAACAATATCAATTCTTAGAGTGCGTAATATAAATTATGCCAAAAAACATCATAATAATACATAAAAAAATTTCTAAAAGCAAAAAAAGAGAGTACTATATATATTTTTTAACAATTTTAATCTATAAAATTTTTGGAATAAATAATAAATAGACATAAAAAATAAATAAACAAATTTTTTTGTGAATTTATAATATTATAATTCAATATATATATTTATTTATTTATTTTTAGACTTAAGATAACTTGAACAAAATTATCTCACTAAAATTTTGTTTTGCACACAACTTCAAAATAAACAGATTTTGAAGTCCGTTATTATACACGAAATTCCGTTACACAGGGTAGAAAATAAAAAGGAAAGAAGAGGAGCATCCACGAAAAACAAGAAAGAAAAAAAGGTTAAATGACTGTGCCGTGCATAGTGCCACATGACAAAAGAATTAGGCATTGCAACAACAAAAAACACGCTGACTCATGGACGTGATCATCCAATTTTTTAAAGAAAACTTTGAATTGAAGATCATATATCACATACTATAATATTTCAAATTTCTATAATTTTAAATCTCATATTTTGTTGGTAAAAAAAAAAATAGTCACAATTAAGATTAAAATTACTTTGATATTAATTGATAAAAATTATCAAATTTATTAATCTTAATATTTATGACATATAAATATATATAAAAATTTTAAAATTATCTTAAAAAGACATTAATGATGAAATCATTGTTAAAATCTTTAAAAACAATCTCGATAAGAGATATATACTATTCTTATCCTACAATAATCACTCACATATCAATATTAATAAGTAATTTATGCGAATTAAAGTGACATGAGTCTCTCTTTACATATATAAAATAATTAAAATGAATTTAAAAAAATTTACTTATTATAACAAATTTATGTACAAGACTCATAAAATAAAATCTACATAAGAGTAAATCTTTAACAATAATAAATTTATTAATAATACTAATTATAATTTAGATTAAGTAAAATATTCTAATAATTTTAATGTTTGATTAATTTAAATTTTATAAAATTATAATATAATTTAGTTAATTTATAAATAAAAATTCTAACATATCCTATGCTATGACGTGTTTGGCAAATCCTACAGGAATTAGGCGGTGTGTTCCTTACAGGGAGTAGAGAGCGCGGTCACGCTGGAGTCGCGTTGGGAGGAGCGCCAGGTTGACCCAAGGGGTTAAGTATCGGGTATGAGTCCAAAAGGCTCTGAAGTCTGAACGTTCCAGTTATGATTGCCAATTGTCATGTGTAAACTCGGAAGCATATATATTATTGTCATGTGCAAACTCAGAAGCATTTCCCATCCTTCAACTAGAAGGGTAAATATAGGGATGAACCCACTTGGATGAGAGTGGAGACAAATATCCCCATTTAGTTTTAAAAGTTTTTCTTACTCTTGACAGTCATTTGTGATTCATACCTTCTTTATATTTTTAACTTTATTCTTATATATTGGGTAAATAAATAAATTGTAATAAAAGGAGTTAGAATATATCTAACATCATCTTTTTTTAAGTTGTATCTCACATGATTAACTATCAAAACTATTCATACATACATAAGAAATAGTTGATATTATTAATAATAAAAATATTAATCAATATTTTCCAATATATGAAAACACATCAGGAGTAATTGTAAATTAATTTTTTATTATTTTATATTAATATATTTTTTTATGTTTAAATATAATTATTTAAAACTTCTTGTTTGTGTATTATCTTTTCTCTCAATGATTAAAATCTCTGGATTCGTCAGTGAGCAAATAGACTTTTCATTGAACTCCATTACTCTGAATTTGTGGCCTACGTACTGTGCCACTGGCATAAAATATGCACATGCTAGCTTGGGCGATCTATTTAGTGTCTTTTGTTTTGATTTGTTTTCCGGTACTAGGCATGGGAAATTAAATGAATCCAAAGCTTTCCGCACAAGTGAGGTGCATGGTTGGTGTGCAAACTACATATAGATCATTTTTTAAAACAAATATACTATACAATACTTTCACAAAGAAACTTCATGTATACTTTTGACTACAAATTCACTTGGTTGATATATAAGGTCATTTGGTTTATTCAAATGAGCTTTAGTGAAAAAAATAAGGAATGGAATAATAATTATTTCTATTTGACCCTTATTTTTCTACATCAAATCAAGTAACAGAATAACTTAAGGGTATAAGAGAAATGCTTGTTGTACATCAATACATTGCACATCACCTTATATGTGTATGAAGTGTCATAATCAAAATATATGTATAAAAAAAAATGTTGAATCATATGTAATTAAATAGTAAAAATTATATAAATGTGAGATGATGTGTATAGATAGCAAGTTTTGTAAGACACATTAAAAAATAAAAAAAAAAACTATTAAATGAAAAATATAAGTTTTTAATATCTTAAAAATTTAAAAAATATTTAATACTTTTTTTTTAAATAATTAAAATAAATAATAAATATTTTTTTTCTTAACGTGTGTCTTGAAAACACACTTTCATGAAACTCTTCTTTCTATAATGATCAATGAGATGCACTTTATACTTTGGCAACTCAAGTTCTAACTTTGAACTTTGACGAGAATTTAAAAGAATTAATTAATTCATCTAAATTAATGCATTAAGTTGAGGAGGGAATTTATCACTAAAATTGTTAAAAAAAACATAATCTCAATTAATACAAAAGTTTACCTCATAATACCTTACCGTACCAAGAAAGAAAAAAAAATGGAGTAAGAGTAAATTGTTAAATGATGTAGTGGAGGAAGGTGTTATGGTGGTGGATATGACCTGTACTGCAAGAACAGGCCTAACAGATAAACTAACCCATTTGACTAAAAAAATTTAGAGCTTGAACCATAAGTTTATTGACCCATTTATCATCAAACATTTTTGGTCCCAACCATTTTTATTAGCCTGTGAGTAGTTAAAATAAGAATTAAAGTGGTATTTATGATTAGTGTAAAGAGTTTTACACTAATATTTATTAATATTTTAATAACTTACTTTTATTTTAATTAATAAAAGAAATAAATATTAATAAATATTAATTTATTAAAATATTAGTGTAAAATTTGTACACACTAATGCATGCATATCAATTGAACTCTTTAAATATTTTTCTAAAGAAAATAATGTAGGCTAGCCAACAAAGCAATTGCTAACGTACGAATTTATCCTACAATTTAGTGCTTTTTAAAACATTATGGAGAAGAAACGAAGAAGAGAAAAGTAAAGGAATTATCACTTATCTTGTTTGATATTATCTAAAGAAGAGAGAAATGAAGGAGTTATCACTTATCTTGTTTGATATTATCTAATGAAAAGGAAGAGATGCATCCATTCTTTTATTTGGTTTCATTAAGAAAGAATAGAAATGCATGTTAATAATGTTGTGATGGATAAAAATATGTGAGGTCACTCACTTTCTTCTTTCCTTTCCAATTCTCCTAAAAAGGGAGAGATGAGAAATTGTGAGACTCATTGTTTGATACCTAAATTTGTCTAGGTGACTTTTGGACCTTGTACTCTATTATTTTTGGGTTAGTCAATTTTAAGCCTGATTTGTCAATAGAAAAAAAAGGAAGAAAGAAAAGTGTAAGCCCAACGCTAAGAAAGGAAAAATGGAAAATTTTAATTAATTTGCACCATAAAAAATTATAAATGAAATATTTGGGCGTGATTTTTTATAGCAATGTTGAAGAAAATTTGAAGAGCAAAATCTCATTTAAATCTCAATATTAAATAGAAATATTCAATTTGGGATTTTAACAATTAAAAAGGTTAATAAGAATGATTAGCAATTTTTAGGTCAGATACGTGCTAAATTTTTAGCAGTATCATGTCTGTCATGACTGGAATTGCGACAAAATAGCAAATTTTTTTTTAAAAAGAAGTCACCACTAATTTTATTTTAAATTGGAAAAAATTGAAAAACTCTTTTATTCATAAAAACTGGTCCTTCAAAAGAATATATTAGATTTGGGAGTCAATTTATGCCTAAAAAAAGGTAAAAACTTAATCCCACAACACCTCTAATGCATCCATCCTAACCTTTAAAATATTCATTTTACTCATTCTGAAAACTAAATGAAATCATCCACAAAAAGACTAAATTAAGAGGGCTTATTTTGGTTAATTGATTGTCATTGTAAGGAAAAGGATTATATATTTATTTATTAAAAAAATATTTAATTTGATTTAAAAACTTAAACCATCAAGCTTCACAGCTCATATGATTTTAATAATTACCACAAGAATAACAAGTTGTCATAACTCAATTAATCCTAACTTTATTTGAATACACATTATTTTATTTATTTATGAGAAGGAGAAACTAAGTGCATAT
Organism: Ormosia semicastrata; assembly: GCA_029884595.1. Taxonomy (NCBI): domain Eukaryota; kingdom Viridiplantae; phylum Streptophyta; class Magnoliopsida; order Fabales; family Fabaceae; genus Ormosia; species Ormosia semicastrata. The sequence goes on from JAQQTO010000040.1 coordinate 2,503,573, forward strand.
CTTATTGTCTGCTAGGGTTTTGCTTCATATGAGTTCTCTAGGGTTTGCATGATCTTCCATGGCTGCCTCCAAGCCAATCTGTCCATGGAAATTCTTGGCCCCTCCCTCCCTGTCTTCTCCCACGCCTTCTTTGTCCCCTGACTCCTTACTCCAACGTAAGACTTTTGCGCAGGCGTTGAATAATTCTTATGACATTCCTATTGGTCAACTCCCTCGTCCTTGTTTAAAGGGAGATGCCATAGCCATTAAAATTCCAGAAGAAGAGTACCAAGTAGGTCTTGAAAGATGCAAGAAGAACCTTCATGGCAGGTTGATCCTCTTTAAAGGCGATGCGCCAATAAAATTTGCTGACTTGAAATCCAAGTTAGCGTCCCTTTGGAAGCCTTTAGGTAATTGGAATATGATCTCTTTGGGTAAAGGGTATTATGAATTCTCCTTCTCTTCAATTGAAGATCTTAGAAGTGTCTGGTCCTGTGGTTCTTGGAGTCTCAAACCAGGTTTCTTGCGTATGTCTTCTTGGACTCCAGACTTCAATCCTTTGATTCAAAAACAGACTCATGCATAATGTTGGGTAAGGATTTTCGGCCTTCCTCAAGAGTATTGGAGTCCCAAAATATTTTTTGCTATTGCTGGAGGCATTGGAACTCCAATTATAATTGATGAAGCTACTAGTAAAAGAACCTTTGGTCACTTTGGGAGAGTTCTCATTGATCTTGATCTCAAAGGTAGTCTAAGAGATCATATCCTTGTTGAGAGAGAAGGTTTCGCTTTCTTTGTTGATCTCCAATATGAAAATCTTCCATCATTTTGCAATATCTGTCAGGCTATCAGACATCTAGTTTTCGATTGCAGGAGGAAATCGAAGGATGATGTGGATGCAAAGGTTTAGGAGACAAATCCGGTTAAAGTTGTTAATACAATTCGAAAGCCTATTGTAAAATATGTCCTTAAGGTTAATAAGGGTAATGTTGAGAAAAAGGATCCATCAATTAATAAGGATGATGTTAATTTATATCAACCACAAAGCAAAGAGGTAGTTTCTGATTCAAAGGTGGCTGGGGATGGGGATATAATTCTCAAAGATAATGAGGTTTCTCAAGAGGGAAATGATGCTTCTAAAGTCATTGAGAAGGAAACTAGAATGGATAATCATGTGATTGTTGAGGATGATAAGGAAGATATTTATGTTGAAAAGACTCCTCAGCAAATCCAGCAAATGAAGGAAGATATGATAGCCAATCCAAATTCTATATTGGGTGTTATTCATGATCATTTGAATAATGATGGAGGAAGTAATGCAGGAAGCAGTAATCACGTCTCTACAACAAATTGTGGCTCTAGGTCAAATAATTTGGTTGTTCCAGATTCTCTTCAGCAACCTCCTACCATATGTTCTCAATCAGCCACTCACTCAATTAGGCAAGCTGTTAACAATGCAGATGGCTTGGGTGCAGGGTCTTTCTCTGCTCTAATGGCCCTTTTGTAGAAAAATTCCTCTTTTGCAATTAATCCTGTAGATGATTTCAGAAATCAGGTTGTGGCTAAGGATATGAAAGTTGTTGGATCCTTATGGAGTGACTCTATTGATAATGATTCTGAGGATAATTTTCAGGTTCGGTCTACTCCTGAAATAGCTGCTGATCCAAGTAAGTATCTTATAGTAAATGCTTCTTTAGATAAGCAGGGTATCAATGATGGTTTTACAACTGTAATGACTAAATCTCAGAAAAAAAAGAATAAGGAAAAAAGCTAATCAGGCTATTAGAACTGGTCAGGTTGTTACCCGATCTAAGGGGGTCCTAATAACAATGATTAATGAAATTATTCTATTAGAATTGTAGGGGTTTTGGTAACCCTGGTACAAAATTAGTTTTGAAAAAATTGTGTCTGCTACATAAGCCTGATTTTATTTTCCTTTCAGAACCTTGGATTTCTATTGATAATGTTCCTTCTCATTTTTGGAATCAATTGAATGTGAAACCTTTCATTGTGAATAATAGAAATGGCTATCCTCTTAATCTCTGGGGTCTGTGTGGTGATTAGTTTTCTCTATATGTTATTTCCAATACCTCTCAGCAGTTTTCATTTTCTGTCAACCTAGATGGGCAGATTCTGTTTATTGCAGTAGTGTATGCTAGTACTGCTTATCAAATGAGGAGACTGTTATGGCATGATCTTCACAATCTGCAAGTTAATAATCATGGTCCTTGGTGCTTAATTGGAGATTTTAATTCTGGTCTTGGTTCTTATGAAATTAGGGGATCAAATCTTCCTCTTAAAGTGGCTTGTGCTGATTTTAAATCCTTTACTGATGTTAATAATCTTACTTACATTGTGACAAGAGGTGTAGATTATACATGGAGTAATGGCAGGAGAGGTTCAGCTCATACAGAAAAAGGCTTGATAGATGCCTTTGTAATAAAGCTTGGTTGGATTTTTGGTTTTCTACAGCCTGCTGTACCTTAGTTAGAAGCAAGTCAAACCATTTTCCTTTACTGTTGGATTCTAAGAGAGTAACTAAGTCCTTTCCTTCTTCTTTCAAATTTCATAAAATGTGGATAAGTCATCCAGATTGTGAAAGACTTATCAAGGATGTGTGGAGCAAACTAGTTTATGGTTGTCCCATGTATGTTTTGTCCCAAAAGCTTAAGGCTCTAAAGGTTGAGTTAAAAAGCTAGAATAAGTTAATCTTTGGTAATGTCCACTTTAGAGTTGATAATAGCATAGCTGCAGTAAATGATATCCAACAGAAAATCAATGTGAATGATGCCATTGATGAGTTGATAGAACAAGAAACATTGGCCCAAATTGATCTGCAACAAGCATTAGGCTTTGAAGAGGAGTTTTGGAGGGAAAAATCCAGATTAAATTGGCATTGCAAGGGTGATAGAAACACTGGTTTCTTTCACAGGGTTACCAAAACCAGATGTGCTACCAAGTCTATGTCTATGCTTAAAGATGGTGACTTGGTTCTTACTGATTAGGATGAGATTGAAAACCATGTATTAAGCTATTTCACATCTCTATATGCCTCTCAAAATGATTGCCAGCCAAATGACTTAATTAGAAAAGTTGTTCCAACTTCTGTATCTCAAGCTGATAATGAACTCCTGACAAAGCTGCCCACTCCAGAAGAAATAAATGATGCTATTTTTGCTCTTAATGGAGAAGGAGCTCCTGGCCCTGATGGCTTTAGAGGATATTTCTATCAAAAGTTTTAGAAGATCATTGGTTTTGAAGTGTGTAACTCTGTAAATCAGTTTTTTGTGCAAAACTAGATGTTTCCATATATGAATTCAAACCTTGTTGTGTTAATTCCTAAAAAACCAAGTATTAATAAAGTTGAAGATTTTAGGCCTATTGCCTTGGCTAATTTTCAGTTCAAAATAATTACCAACACTACAACAAACAGGAGTTTTAATGGCAATTTTTTAGCAGCCATTCACTAATTGCCGGTAATACATTTTTTAAAGCAATGAGTTTCCGGCAAATGAATAATGGCCACTAAAAATTCTAATTTTGGTGGCAAATATAATAATTCACCCGCGGGAACAGTTTTTCTATTCCCTCGAATATTTTTCGTTCTCCATTCGGAAACTCTGACCACCATTATCTATCATTCTTTTTTATAATTTTCTATTCTCTCCACTCTCACCACCATTCTTTATCAGAAACCCTAATCCCCCAATTCTCCAATCGCTGAACCCAATCAGTTGGGTGGGAACCCCCAATTCCTGACGCCATTTTTGTTCTTTGTTGGGAGCACATTCGAAGGCGTCCCGAGAGAGCAACAGGCTCTACTTGAAGAGGAAGAAGAGGTTTTGCTGCCAGATTGAAGAGGGAGATGAATAGCGAGTACAATGGTAATGTTGCGTAGCTTAATCCTATGTTGCCTCTGCCTCATTATTTGATTTTTGTGATACCCGATCCGTGATCCATCATTTACTTCCAAAACTGATCTATTTCCTTCTTCTCAGTTCTCTGTGTGTGTGCCAAAAATCCAAAAACCACCAAATCGCGGGGGTGAGAGGTGAGCCTCTCTTTGATCCTTTCTCTGTTTGTTTCTTCTCTGATTTTTGTTCATTTCAATTTCACTTCTTGCTCTGTCACTTCCATTCATTTCATTTCTTCATCTCCAGTGCCCAATTGAGAGAGTTTCTCAACTGAACTTTTCGAGTTCTAGGGTTTCCGCTACTATGGACCAGGCCGAATTAACCACCGAACAGGTTCTTCCCAATCCATTTTCCTCTCTCTTTTTTGCCATTATTCGATCTGATCACAAAATCCCGATTGTGCTCCTTTTCGAATGTGTTCCGATTCGATTTTCAGTTTCTCAGCTCTTGCAGATTGTAATGTCGTTGATTGTCAACTTAGATTGAATGCTTCCATTGACATTTTGTGTGTTCATGTTTTCTCGAAGGTTCCGAGGAGGGACATCCCGTGGGAGACCTACATGTCCACTAAGCTCATCTCAGGCACTAGCCTTCAGCTCTTAAGGCGTTATGATCACCGATCAGAAAGTCACAGAGCACAGTTGCTCGATGATGTAAATTTATTTTATTATTTTTTTTATTTTTTTAAAATATAAATTATCAATGCTCTGTGTTTTTTAAGTTGAACTTTGTTCCAAATTTCATTTGAAGTAGATTTAATTTATGATTCTAGAGTTTACTGAAATTTTAAAAATAAATTATCAATGCTCTGTGTTTTTGAAATTGAACTTGGTTCCATATTTCATTTGAAATAGATTTAATTTATGATTCTGGAGTTAACTGTCTAATGGTCTTGTTGAAAATTCAACTTCAAGTCTTCAATGTGTTGTGTGGCAGGACGGTCCGGCTTATGTTCGCGTGTTTGTTCATGTTTTGCGTGATATTTTCAAAGAAGATACTGTGGAATATGTTTTGGGACTGATAGATGAAATGCTTGCAGGTAATTTTAGCGGTAATTGGCCTTTTTTCTTTTTCCCTACCTTTGTGCGTTATCAGTGGCATAACCTTTAAATTATACTCTTTCACAGCGAACCCGAAAAGGGCTAGACTGTTTCATGATAGCTCCCTTGCTGATGAAGATACTTATGAACCTTTCCTAAGTTAAGTATTTGCCCATATATGTTTTTGTTCTGCATCTTGATTATTAACTTTGTCTGGTTTGAAAATGATGGAAGCTTACGTATACTGTATTTATTTGCCTATTATATTGCATAACGTATTTTTTTTAAAAATTCTTATTATAATAAATTTCAGCATTTGTTTTAAGCAGTATTTAGTTGTAACCATGGCCATTACTACTTGAATAAATTTCTGACTACTTTACAGTTTTCCAAATAGTCTTGGAGATGATCTTCTTATTGAAGTTCAAGATTCTAAGGGAAAGCATTTTGGCCACGTTCTTGTCCAAGTGGCTGCTATAGCTGATGATCCGGTAATATTTTATATTGCAGTTTTTTTCAGGGAGTTATTGGTGCCTGTCATGATTGATGATCATTATAGTAGAATTCATGTTCAACCTGAATGTAGGCTGACAAATTATGCAGGCGGCCAATTTATCATGAGCCAGACCATGAACTTGTGGGCAAGATACAACTTTATATAATTTATTCAACAAGTGAAGATGACAATAGTCATCTCAAGGTTAGCTACTATGAACATTAAGCAGTTTTTCTAGCATATGAACTATAGTAGTGAGAGCATCAAATCTTGTAAGCTGTTCTTTCTTAAGCTGTTCTTTCTGGATATGATGATGAAAGAGATATGATTCAAGTGAAAATTTTCACTTTTAGTGGATGTGTAAGCTTAATTTCTATTTTATTTTATCATTGCAGGTCATACACTATAATTTTGAGAAATTTCGCATGTGAAAGACTTCATTATGATCAAGAGTTAAAGATTTGTTTATGGACTACCTACTATCTTATACTATGACTATTTGATAACACTAGTTATTAAATTCAAAATGACACTAGTTATTAGATAGTGTATTTTTTATGTTTTGTCGATGACAGTGTAAAGTTATGAATGTTCTTTTTTATTATGAATTTAATGAAATATATTTTACTTTTTAGAATGAATTCTAGTATATTGTATTTAGGAACATTTGTATGTTATGATTTAAGTTTTTTAATGGCAAATATTATTATCATTAAATTTTTTTGTTAATAATGTTAAAATTTCACCTTGAATGGCAAATAGACATAACATTTTTGTATTAAAAAAATGGATATTTATTGGCAAGAACAGATGTCATTAAAGACATTTAAAAAAGACAAATTTGTGAATGTTTTAGTTGTCATTACAATTGTCGATAAAACCCATAATGTTTATAAGAATAAAATTAGTTTTACCTAATAACAAAGGTCAATAAAGACAAAAAAAAAAAAAAGGCAAATCAGTAGAAGTTTTAGTGGCCATTATAATTGCCACAAAAAGCATAATTTTTTATCAAGAATAAAATGAGTTTTTACCGACAACAAGAAAGTAGCTAAAGGATATGGAAAAAGCAGGCAAATGGTACATTTCTTGGCCATTTTAATTGCCTTAACAAATAATTTTGCTAAAAGGCATTACTTTTACCTAGCCATAAAAGGGCCTTTACCGCACTCTATATAATGGTTTGGGAAACCTTTAAACCTGGATAATGCCAAAAATTAATTGCCGGTAAAAGTTTTTACGGCAATTCTTATTGCAGCTAAAAGACATATTTATTGCCGTTAAAAGACTTTTTTGTTGTAGTGCAAGGTCTTGGCTGATAGGTTAGCTTCTATTGCACCTAACATCATCTCTCATCAACAAAGAGGCTTCATTAGAGATAGGCACATTCAAGAATGTATATGTATTGCTTCAGAAGCCATTAATTTACTTAATTACAAAGCCTTTGGTGGAAATCTTGCTCTTATGCTAGATATTAAAAAAGCTTTTGATACTCTAGATTGGGATTTCTTGCTTGAGGTTTTGGATGCTTTTGGTTTTAATTTGACATTTTACAACTAGATCAAGACTATTCTAAAGTCTGCTAAGCTTTCTTTCCTTGTCAATGGCAAGCCTATTGGTTTTTTCAATTGCAAAAGAGGGGTCAGACAGGGTGATCCGCTTTCACCTCTTCTTTTTTATATTGCTGAAGATGTCCTTAGTAGAGGTATCTATTTTCTAGCAGATTCTAGCATTCTAAAACTAATTTCTGGTCCAAAGAATTTATCATCTCCAAGTCATGTCTTATATGCAAATGATGTTCTAGTTTTTTGTAAGGGAACTAAAAGAGGTCTTGATGCTTTGATGGAGTTGTTTCATGAATATAGTCAGGCTTCTGGGCAGCATCTAAGTCTGAACAAGTGTAGATTTTATGCAAACAACATTTCAGCCAATAAATCAACTCAGATTGCTGGTGTTCTTAGTTTTGCAGCAGGTTCACTTCCTTTTAACTATCTTTGAGTTCCTCTATTTAAGGGTAAACCAAGAAGGACTCACCTCCAACCTATTGCAGATAGAATCCTTGCTAAATTAGCTTCTTGGAAGGGTTCCCTGCTTTCAATAATGGGTAGAGTTGAACTTGTGAAGTCTGTTATCCAAAGCATGCTTTTATATAGCTTTCAAGTCTATGCTTGGCCTATTTCTCTTCTAAAGCACATTGATAAATGTATCAGGAATTTTATATGGGCCGGTAATATTAATGTCAGGAAAATAGTAACAGTCTCTTGGAGTAAGATTTGTTGCCCTGCTGTGGAGGGAGGTTTAGGTGTTAAATCTCTTAGAGATTTGAATGAGGCTGCACTGCTCAAATTGTCCTAGGAAATGTTGGCATCAACAAAGGAATAGGCTACTTTTTTAAAATCCAGATTCACTCACCTTAACAAGCCTGTGATAATGTATGTTAAGTCTTCAATATGGCCAGGTATCAAGGTTAATATGCATTCAGTTCTGGACAACTCTTTCTGGATGGTGGGAGATGGTAAAAATATCAATTTTTGGTTGGATAATTGGCTCTCCAAGCCTGTGGTTGACACTTTGAATATTCCTGTTCATTTGCACAAGTTTCTTAATGCCTCAGTTGTAGACTATATTGTAGATGGTAAATGGGAAATCCTTTATGTTTTGTTGGATAAATCCCCTTCTCTGGCTCAGGAAATATCAAAGATTGTTGTTCCAGTTTTCAGTGTAGCAGATCACCTTATTTGGCAAGGGTCTAATTCTGGTTTGCTTTCTCTTAAGGATGCTTTTCATATTTTAAGACATCTAAGCGTCACTATGCTTGGTCTAAATTGATTTGGAATCAGTCAATCCCTCCATCTAAATCCTTTATAGCTTGGAGATTATTAAACAACAGACTCCCAACTGATGAACATCTGCAGAATTGTGGTTGCATTTCAGTTTCTGTTTGCAGTTTGTGTTATAAAAATTCAGAATCATCCAATCATTTATTTTTCTAGTGTTCTTTTGCACATAAGTTATGGAATTGGTTGATCTTGGCTTTCAACTTTCAAGTGGACTCTTCCTCTTTGATTTCAATTCTTTCTATCTGTTCAAAGCAGTGGAGCCAACAAGCAAAAGATGTTGTTGCTACAGTAATAATAAACACTCTTTGGATAATTTGGCATTGTAGAAATAAAATGAGATTTGATAATAAATCTATATCTGCCAGAGTTACTGTCAGTATGATTTTGGCATCAACCTCTCTAACAGGTAATACAACATCTAGTTATGCCTCTTCTTCAATTGAAGAATTTTCAATTCTCAAGTTTTTCAAAGTCTCTTGCTATCCAAGGAAAGCTCCAATTGTCAATCAAGTTAACTGGTCTCTTCCAGATTGTGGTTGGATCAAAGCTAATTTGGATGGTGCTGCTAGAGGTTCTCCAAGGCTTGCAGGTGGCGGTGTAATTTTTAGAGATAGGAGTGGTGCAAGCCTTGGCTATTTTTTATATTTTTATGGTATCATGGATTCGCTACATGCAGAACTCACAGTAGCTATGTCTGCCATCATGGTTGCTCATAGTAAAGGTTGGAACAAGCCGTGGTTAGAGTGTGACTCCTCTTTGGTGATTCAGTGCTTCAAATCTCCTCTTTTAGTTCCATGGGACATTAGAATCAAGTGGAAAATTTGCCTTATCATTGTTTCCAAGATGGATTTCAAGGTTACTCATATTTATAGGGAAGGAAATGCTTGTGCAGACAAGTTGGCATCCTTTGGGGTAGATTCTAAATGTTACTCTTGGTGGAACTTAATCCCCAATTTTATTAGGACAGATTTCTTCCGTAATAGGTGGGGTCTGCCTAATTTTAGATTTTCTTAATGCTTGTTCCTTTCTTTTGGGTAAGGTCAATGTTCCCCCCAATCTTTGTTTTCTTTTTATTTTTCAATCAATAATTTTTGATAAAAAAAAATTATTTATAGTCCTAGATGGGACTGAATATGGCTTGGACCACATAACAACTCTGAAACAGGAATAATTCACTCTTCGGGATCACGAGAATTGCTTTTATTTTATTCATCAAAGCCTTTTTCGTGAATGGATTAAAGTCGGCATGGAAAAAAAGTAATTCAATATTTCAATTTTTTGGAATGTGTTTTTAAAACAAGAAAGAACAAAATAAAGACAAACATGAATTGAAAACATAAAATGTAGAAACTTTAACTTACTAAGAAACATGTTAAAGAATAAGAATCACCACATGCTCCAAACGTATATCTCATGGTAAAAGTAGAAAAATCTCATGGCTAATAAACATTTTTTTTTTATTAACATCTTTCTTAAAAACACACTTTCATGCTGACTTATTAATAAGAAAAATAAATTATTTACTAAAATATCACTCTTTTGAAATTATATACCAAGATGTTACCTTTTTGTCTAGTGTGACATTTTTTTTTGTCTTTGCAGATAACATCATCTACGTTGGCACTTCCACATGGATAACTCCAAAGCGTTTGACATTATCCACGTGGAAGCGCCAACGTAGATGGCGTTATGTAATGGATAACTCCAAATGCTTTAGCATTATCTACGTGGAAGCGTCAATGTAGATGGCGTTATCTACGTGGACAGAAAAAATAAAAAATACTACGCTGAATAAAAGGGTGATATATGTATTGATTGGAATGACATATGTAACTGCTACTGCTTCAACTATAACTGCTACATGACTCTCGAGGTGAATATCTTCCATATTGCAAAACAGACAGAAGATGATGACGAGAGCTACCAGACATACATGATTGACTTAATCATGGATAGGGTAGTTTCTACAGCCCATGATTTTGATCTGCTTGAGTATTTTCTTGTTAATTCTGAGTTTGATTCTATCAGTAATCTATCTAATGTAGTTGATATTTGTGCTATTTTTTTTATAGAACTCAGGATTATGGTACTCGGGCATGGTAACCAAAGTTTGAGGAGTTTCCTGAGAAAGGTGAAAAATAAGTTCCTTCAAGTGTGGAAGCACCCAAGGTTGAATTGAAGCCTCTGCCTAAGGGTTTAAAGCATGGTTTCCTTGGTCCATGTGATACTTTTCCTATTATTATCTCATATGAATTGTCTGAGTCTCAAAGTGAGAAATTAATTTGGATCCTAAGTGAGCATAAGTTAGCCTTAAGTTGGAGCATTGCTAATATAAAAGGTATTAGTCCCCTGGTCTATGCTCATAAAATTAAATTGGAGGAAGAAACTAACCCTCGTAGAGATCCCCAACGTAGGCTTAATCCCACTATGAAAGAAGTGGTAAAGAATGAAGTGTTGAAACTATTAGATGTAGGAATCATATATCTTATTATTGATAATAAATGGGTAAATCCTACACAGATTGTTCCTAAAAAGTCAGGTGTTATTGTGGTGAAGAATGACTTGGAAGAGTCAGTCCCTACAAAACTTGTGAATGGGTGGCGGATGTGCATTGATTACAGAAAGTTGAATGCTGCTACCCGGAAAGACCATTTTCCTCTCCCTTTTATTAATCAAATTCTTGAGCGTGTGGTTAGTCATCCTTTCTATTGTTTCTTGGATGGTTATTCTGGTTATTATCAAATTGAAATTGCATTAGAAAACTAGGATAAAACCACTTTCACTTGTCCTTTTGGTACTTATACTTTTCGTAGAATGCCATTTGAATTGTGTAATGCACCTGCTACTTTTCAACGTTACATGATGAGCATTTTTAGTGACATGGTTGAAAATTGCATGGAAGTTTTTATGGATGACTTGACTGCTTTTAGATCTTCTTTTGATACATGCTTAATGAATTTAGAGAGAGTGTTGACTCGTTGTGAGGAAAAGGAATTGGTTTTGAATTGGAAGAAACACCACATGGCACCTTCAGGTATTGTCTTAAGGTATATTATTACTTCTAGGGGGAATAGAAAGTGATCAATATAAGATCAAATTAATCTTTAAGTTGCCTACACCTAGGACAGTAAAGGATGTGAGATCTTTTCTTAGTTATGCGGGCTTTTATAGGAGGTTTATATAGAATTTTTCCACCATATCTAGACCACTATGAGACCTCTTAGCTAAAGACGCCCCATTTGAGTGGACACAAGCTTGTCAAGAGGCATTTAAAATGCTAATTGGCAAGCTTGCCTCAACACTAATAATGCAGCCACCTTATTGGACTTTACCTTTCGAGATCATGTGTGATGCTCGTGATTTTGCTATAGGTGTTGTTCTGGACAATGAAGGGAGGGGAAGCCTTTTGTCATTTACTATGCTAATAGAACTCTAAATAGTGCTCAGATGAATTATTCTACCACTGAAAAAGAGTTGCTAGCTGTAGTGTTTGCTTTGGATAAGGAATTTGACATCACCATCAAAGATAAGAAAGGAGTGGAGAACGTAGTGCCTGACCATCTCTCGAGACTCACATTTGAGGACACCTCTGACCACCTGCCAATCAAGGATGATTTTCCTAATGAGCATTTATTTTCTATTACTTCTTTACCATGGTTTGCTCATATTGTGAATTATTTGGCTACAGGTGAGATACCAGTGGATTGGAGCACTCAAGACAAGAGGAAGTTCATGACTGAGGTATGTAATTTCTATTGGGATGAACCTTTTCTTTACAAATACTGCCCTGACCAAATTTTAAGGTGTTGCATCCCTGATGCAGAGATTGCTAGCCTCTTGGAATTTTGTCACTCCCAAGCTTGTGGGGATCACTTTTTTAATGAAGAAAATCACTGCAAAAAAATTTAAAGTGTAGATTTTATTAGCCCACCTTGTTTAAGGATGCAAATGTTTATTGTTGCTCATGTGAAAAGTGTCAAAAGTTAAGAGTTATACCCCATCACAATATGATGTCCTTAAACTCAATTTTAGTGATTGAAATTTTTTATTGTTGGGATATTAATTTTATGAGACCATTTCCTCTTTCTTTTGGATATCAATATATTATTATGGTAGTAGATTTTGTGTCAAAATGGGTAGAGGTAGCAACTTACAGGAGCAATGATAATAGGATGGTAATTAAATTTCTCAAAGAGAATGTGTTATCTCGATTTGGTACGTGCGTGCTATCATTAGTGACCGGGGTACACATTTTTGTAACTGTTCTGTTAAGGCTTCGATGAAAAAATATGAGGTGGTACATAAGATCTCTACTACCTACCACCTCCAGATAAGTGGATAGGAGAACTTGCAAATAAGAAAATTAAGAAAATTTTAAAAAAAAATGGTCAACCCGAATCATAAAGATTGGTCTTTGAGACTAGTTGATGCACTTTGGGCCTACTGTACAATTTTCAAAACTCTCTTAGGCATGTCACCTTATAGGCTTGTTTTTGGAAAGCCTTGAACATCGAGCTTATTGAGCCATCAAACATCTCAATTTTGACATGGGAGAAATATGTAAGCTTAGAAAAATTTAGTTGACCGAGTTAAAGGAGTTGAGAAATTATTCTTATGAGAACTCTAGAATCTATAAGGCTAAACTGAAAGCATTTCATGATAAAAATATTTAGAGAAAAATGTATAAGCCTAATGATCTAGTGTTCTTATATGATTCTAGACTCCATAAGCACCTAGGAAAACTTCGGTCTAGGTGGACCGACCCTTTTGTAGTGAAGAATGTTTTTGCACATAGGGCAGTAGAAATAGAGGATCTTAAGGATGGTCAGATCTTTAAAGTAAATGGTCAACACCTTAAAGTTTTAATTGATAGGCAAGTTCTAGAAGTGGAAGACATTCCACTTGTGGATCCGGTCTACCAACTTGACCACACCACGCAGATATGTTTTTCTTTATTTGTTTTGTTTTCTCTTATTTTCTTTCTTTTTTTGTTTGCTGTTGTTTTCTTTGTTTTTGTTTGTAGGTTACTTTCATTTTGTCATTTCAAGTTACCATCTTTGGTGCTTAGCGAGCTACCCACGCCACTCATCAGGTGTACTCTACCCTTTTTAGCTACTCCTCATTCAATTTTGAGTCTTAAACATTGAGGACAATGTTTCATTTAAGTTGGGAGGTGTTAATGATGCAAATTCAGTATTTAAAATGCTTGTTAGAACTCTGTGGCATATTTTCATGTGTCAATTTTTTAAAATTTGCATCACACATGCATCCTTATCATATGTGTACTCATTCTCATTCATAGCCATCTTCGTGAATTTACCAAACCACCATAGTCATTTTTGCTGAAGCATCCACAAAACTCCTAGTGCACTCATCCAAACTTTATAGTAAGATGGTGGTTTGACACATGTAGCTAGATAACTCTTTTGCTTAAGTATTTATGTGATTTTTAGAGAGGATTGAGAGCCTACAAATGCAGTAAATTGTGATAAGCATTCATTGATCTATTAAATTGGGCACTTCTTTTGAGAATATCATTATATGGTTTGTGATAAGATGGTAGATATACTTGGGATATGACAAAGGTCAACTTAGGATCAACGTTTAAGCTTTTCAAGCTAACCCTTTCCATCATAGACCCCTAGTAGCCAACTTTGAGCTAATAAACACATGTAGCTTTTTCTTTTCATATGCCCACATCATCAATGTTTCTCTGCATTAGAGTATAGTTTATATACTAATTTTTCTACCTTTTTACTTCTAATTGTATACTACATGTAGAATTTGCCTTTTCTTTCTTTTGAGTTTAGTAAAAAAGAAAAAAAAATGGTAAGAATACCCAAGTGGAGTGTGTTTGTTCATCAAATAGTCAAAAAAAAGAGGAAGAAGAAAGAAAAACATTATTATTCGATGATCTAAAAAGTTGGAGAGTATATAAAGTGAGATGTGTGGTCTACTAAGATATTTAATAAGATTCCCTTTGCATGTACTTGGAAATTTTTGAATCCTTTTCATTTTTTTATATAGCCCCGAACCCAAGCCACGATACAACTTTTTGTATTGACCGTTTTGATCCTAAGTAAGCTTTTGGAAAGAATGGTGGAAGTCTCATTCGTTAGTGTTCTTATCATAAGATCAATGTTTGCTTCTTACTTATCCGTAATTGCCTAATTCCCCATGAGAGTGTGTGTACACCCATTGTCAACTCCATAGAGAGAATCCTCACACAAAACACTTTTATACCCATGAGTTATGAAGTTGAACCTTTCGCTTAAGATGTTCTTGATGTTGAATGTGTTAGGGCTTCGGGTTAGATGGATATAGTTTGGAACACACACACACACACACACACTTTACGGAGTGCTTGTGATAGGGTTGTTGAATTTCTAAGATTGTTTTGATATGTGAATCTGGAAAATGCGAATTGATGAGCTATTTTATTATTTTATTACTTTGTTTCATCTTTTTTGCATAGAATTTTCTAAAGACTAGCAAAAAGCAAGTTAGGGGGTGTGACAAGTGAACAAAAGTGCTCTCTAAATACCCTTTTATTAGACAAAAATGCTAAAATATGAATAAAAATAATTGAAATTAATGTGTATCTTTTAAATTAAATTTCTATTTACTTTGGAATACTTTTAAGCAATAATTTATATATATTGAAACTTGATAAATTTTCTATTCTTGTATTTATTTTAATCAATTTAGTCTCACTATTTAATTATTTTATTTTATAGATTAATATGAGTAAAAAATAGACAAAAAAATAAAAGTTTAATGGGGCCCATAATCCATGAGCTTCAAATTGGGAGATTGTTGAGTCCAAAGCAAAAGCTTTGTGAGTAACACCTCAAAGCATGCTAGAGTGGTTGGGCCTGCATCTAATGAGAAGAAAAATATATTGGAATGGTAAGCATCACGCAGTAAGGGTGTTCTTGGATCGGTTTGGATCGGTTTTGAGGAAAAAAACTATCCAATCCAAATAATGTAAGTATCATTGGCTCGGTTTGGATTGGATGAATTCCAATAACCAAACCGATCCAATCCAAATCGATTTTAATCGGTTTAGATTGGATTGGATGATTCGGTTTCAAAAAAATATAAGTTTTAATCACATGTAGGTATACTCCACGTCAATATACTCAAATTTGAGCGAACATCATAGAAGTTGGCTTGCATATAATATCTTTATTTTACAAATTATATTGTCATTCAGGTTAAAGTCCTAAATGGTTTTCCCCAAACATTTATACACTTATTGTAACACCCACCGTAGGGTATCACATTTAAGACTAATCTTAATAAAACTTACCCAAATTGTAAAAGAATTAATCTTATAAAAATGTCAATTTTAAAATTTCATTTGCAGAATAAAATAAAACAGTCAAAATAAATAAAGCTATAAGTATAAATTATAACTGAAAATCACACCATATTATACATAATATTGAAACCTTGTTTACAAATAATTTACATAATACCTTTACATACCAAAAGATAAAATGTACACTAGACACTCCAAAATATAACTACTAAACTTAAAATCCTAAAAACTAACCTAAGGATTTGACTCCTTAGAAGGATCCTCTTCCTCTACTATATCATCAAAGAACCCAGGCAGATAGATCACATGCCTAACGAGGGTTCTTGCGAAAGATACCATAGAGTCTTCACGCGGTATGTACAAAGTGCCACCCCAGAGTTCACGAATTGACATCGTAAATTCTAGGCGCATAGACGCGTGTTGCGTCAAAACAAGGATCCCACTCAAGTTCAGAGTCAAGTCTCCCATATATACAATCCATTCATTGTCAAAGTCAAACCTCCAAGCATCAGTCCCCCCATGGAACTGAACTCAGACAAAACCAAAACCTTGGCGCCTCGCCGCCATCTCCACAAACAAAGAGTAATATCACAAATAGTACAGTGTCTCGATCCGGATCGTCGGTGCGATTGCATCGGTCTGTCTCACGGACAAAAGAGCTACCAATTGCCCATTGCGAGGTACCCGCACCCTGACGCCCCCAAGGTCAACAAGTGACCTACACTTGTCTACTCACACCCACACTAAGGTGTAATTCAATCTTCTAGGCATACAACCTTACTCAAATAAGTTGACACACTTTTCTATGCATGATGTATGGTTCAAACACACATATAATTATTATTTCACAGTATTTCACATACCATTGCCTTCTCTTAGCAGTATCATTATTCAACATGACCAGGCCCATCATAACAGCCCAACAGCAAATTGCTGTTATATTCAATCGCGTAGCGATATTATCACGTTTTCACAATTGCGAAACATTTTTCTTACGTTTTTAAATCACATAAAGATTTTCTAACATTTTCTAAATCGTGTAAATATTTTATTGAGTTTTCTCAATCGCATAGCCAAAAAATGTTATTTTTAAGTCGGGTAAAAGTTTTTCTGTGTATTTTCAATAGTGTAAATTATTTCTATCATATTTTAAGCTCAAAATAAGATTTTCTTATTTAATTTCAAAATGTGACTTTATTTCCAATATTTCCATAATAATCCCTCTTTACATAATATTTCTAATATATTTTTGTTAAAATCAGTATTTTCTACTATTTTCCTGAAAACTGCATGTCTTTAATTTACTTGAAACATTACAGCTCAAAATTTCCTAACACGCTTCAAAACCCAAAGGGTGAGCTATGCGTTAGTAAATTTCAAGTATCATCATTCATTTTACTTCATAACTTAATTAGGTCAATTTTAATTCTAAAAAGTAGATTACTTTCATTTTAGGTTTAAAACCTACCAAATTAATTCCTTACCATTTAAACACCTAAGTATACACTTAGCAAAATAATTTTTGGATCTAGGTTATCAAAAGTGGCATGTTGGCCGAATTTCATATTAGGTTTCCTAAAGTATGTTTAATTATTTTCTATCATTTGTTCCTTTGAAAAAAATACTTAATTTAATTTCTTGTCATAAAATCATTAAATCCTTGATTAGGAAAATAATTTAGAACACATGGTTCCTTTGGTGGTGTTGAGGCCGTGTGCCTCATAGGTTCTTTAGAACCTTCATACAATTTTTCCTTCATGTGAATCACATCTTAAATTACACAAAAATTAACATGCTTTCAAAATCACATATGCAAGCATACTATCAAAGCTATAAGCTTACTAAACACATATGCAAGCATATTTTCAAAGCTATAAGCATGCTAATCACAATTAAAGAGAGCTTAAACAATCAAGTGAATAAATCCTTATGAATTTTTCACCATAAATAAGCCATCCCCTCACCACCAACACTTGGTTGATGAGGTTAATTTCCCTCTTATCTCAAGGAAGACAACAAACTTCAAGTTCCTTCTCCTCTTGGTTTCGTGTAGCACCAAAGAAAACCCTAATCAATCTTAAACAAATCTAAAAGTCATAAACAAGGTTTGAAAACAATATACCATGGATAAATCATGGTCTAGAAAATTAGAAACCCAACTTAGGATCAAAGAATCAAGATATTACCTTAGGAGTAGGAAATCAAAGCTTGATTTTTGAGGCACTTAGAGAAAGATTTAGATAAAACTCTCTAAAGGAAAAGTGTTTAGAATTGTGTTTGGGTTTAGAAAGTAGGATTGGATGAAATTTTTGAAGTGTGGAGGTATGGCTTTGGTATGGAGGCCGTGAGCTCCAAGGTGAAAGGAGATGAAGTGTTCTTGGTGTTCTTGAAGGTGAGAGAAAGATGATAGATGTTTAGCTTCACAAAGTGAGAGAAAATAAAATAAGATAGCCAATTCAGAGTGAATGGCCGTGGGAATGGCTTGATAGAAAGATCAAGACTTAATTATGATGATAGAAAATATCACAAGTGTTCACATGGCCTATGTAATGTAATGGTCATCTAGTGGTCATAAGGATGGTTCAAGAACTTGGTAGAAGGCCTTGTTGGCAGTGGGGCTCTAGGTAGTTAGTAACTAGGTTTAATTTCAACTAGATTATAGTTACATCTTAATTAGATAACTAGTTTACTTAAGCTAACTAAGTTAGGTTATTTAGTTACATATCCAACTATCTAGTTACATGCTTAAGTCATTGTATATGTCATGCATTGTCATGCTTCTAGAAAACTTAGATATTTTCCTAGTAACTATAGCTTCTAAGTATCTAGTAGCTAAGTTAGTTCCATCTAGTTACTAGTTAGGCATTTTAGGGTACATTAGTTTATTTATCTAGTTACTTGGTAACTAGTCCAACCGTTTTCGTTGACTATTTCCTTTTGGTTTAGAAAAGTCTAACCACTAATGTTGACCAATTCCTATTGGTTCATTTCATTATAAGTTACAAAAATTATTCTGTCTATTTTCTGACAGATAAAATATACCTGGTCTATTTCCTGATAGCATAAGTTGCTGTTAATAAAACAACGGATATTTTTTTGTGAAATATTTTTATTTCACAGATAATTTCTAAAAATTAAAAGATTTAATTTCGTGTCTCTCGGATTTGGGTTCAGTAAGATCTCCCGGCTCCGAATAAATCAATAAAGATTTTTTCTGGCCCAAAAATTATTATTTTCCTGACTTGGAGCAAATCTTACACAACGATAAAAAATAATCTCAAAATAGTCAAAATAATTTTATTTCACATAGAAAACCTAAAATAGTACAATTTAAGCATTACTGTAAAATAGTAAAATTCGGGGTGTTACAATTCTCCCCCACTAAAAAGAATTTCGTCCCCGAAATTTATCATACATTAAAACAACTGAGGATACTGTTCTCTCATTTTATCCTCCATTTCCCAAGTATCATCACCAGTCATTTCATTCCAGATTACTTTCACTAACGAAATCATTTTCCCCCTGAGCTGCTTTACCCTCCTGTCTTCAATCTTAACAGGAAGTGTCTCATATGTCAAATTTTCTTTTAATTGCACTTCATCGGCTGTATGACATGTGATGGATCGGGGATATAGTTTCTCAATTGGGACACGTGGAAAACATTATGAAGATTTGAAAGAAGAGGCGGTAAAGCTATTTGGTATGCAACTGGACCTATCCAACGAAGAATTTGATAGGGTCTAATGAATTTAGAAGTGAGTTTTCTAGATTTTATAACCCTTCTGACATCAGTCGTGGGTGTGACTCGCAAAAACACATGCTCACCTTCCTCAAATTCAAGAGGTCTTCTTCTTTTATCAGCATAGCTTTTCTATCTACTCTGAGTTGCCCTCATTTTCTCTTGAATCAACTTTACCTTCTCTGTTGTTTGTTGCACCATTTTGGGTCCGATGGTCATACTTTTCCCATCCTGATACCAATACAAAGGTGTTCAGCATCGTCATCCGTAAAGTACCTCATAGGGTGAAATCCCTATGCTTGAGTGAAAACTGTTATTATAGGTGAATTCCACTAAAGGTAAGAATTCACCCTAACTCCCTCGTTGTTCTAACACACAAGCTCTCAATAGATCCTCCAATGACTGTATAGTCCTTTCTGTTTGTCCATCAGTTTACAGATGATAGGCAGAACTCAAACGTAGTTTAGTCCCCATTGCTTCATGTAAGCTTTGCCAAAACCTCAATGTAAACCTTGGATCTCTATCAGATATGATGCTAGAAGGTACACCGTGAAGTCTCACTATTTCACCAATGTACAGCTGGGTCAACTTCTCCATAGAATATTTGATATTGATAGGTAAGAAGTGAGCAGACTTCGTAAGCCAATCAACAATGACCAATATAGAATCATAACCTTTCCTTGTCTTTGCCAATCCAATAACGAAATCCATAGCAATACTATCCCATTTCCATTCTAGAATAGTTAGGGGTTGTAACATGCCTGCTGGTCGTTGGTGTTCAACTTTTGCTTTCTGGCATACAAGACAAGATGACACATAATCAACAACGTCTCTCTTCATTCTAGGCCACCAAAACAAATGTTTCAGATCTTGATACATCTTGGTCATTCTAGGATGTATACTCAATCTGTTGGTATGAGCTTCACCAAGTATCGCCTTCTTAAGATCAGGATCATCGGGTATACAAATCCTGCCTTTAAACCTTAAGATCTCGTCAAATCCTTCCTCAACCATTGCCTTATGACCTTGCTTTAGAAACTCTCTCTCATTTTTCAAAAACTGGTCATCTTCTTGCTTTTCACGGATTTCATCCAATAGATCATTCAGAATAGTGACCATATTTAGACGAATTCTTCCAGGCAACAATCCACTGATAACCATATGTCTCTAAATTGCTCGATTAACTTTTCCTCTTTGATCATCATAGCAGAAACACTGAGCATCTTTCGACTCAAAGCATCTGCCATGACATTCACTTTTCCAGGGTGATACTAGAGTTGAAAGTCATAATCCTTTAGGAATTCCAACCACTTTCTCTGTCTCATGTTTAATTCCTTTTGATCAAACAAATACTTTAAGCTTTTATGATCGCTGAAGATGTTGAACGTAGCTCCATACAAAAAGTGTCTCCAAATCTTTAATGCAAAAACAACTGTGGCTAATTCCAAATCATGCGTTGGGTAGTTCCTTTCATGCACCTTCAGTTATCTTGAAGCATATGCTACAACTTTTCTATCCTGCATCAGTACACATCCTAACCCTTGATAAGAAGCATCACAGTATATCTTAAAAAATTCGCTTGGATCTGGTAGAATCAGCGCTGGTGCAGTAGTCAACCTCTTCTTCAATTCTTGGAAACTCTTTTCACATTTCTCAGTCCAATCAAAAGCTTGATTCTTCCTCCTGAGTTGTGTAAGAGGTCCGGCTATCTTGGAAAAACCTTCAATAAACCTTTGGTAATATCCAGCTAATCCAACAAAACTCCGGATCTCAGTTATAGTCTTTGGTCTTTCCCATTGAAGAACTGTCTCCACCTTGGCTGGATCCACTGCAATTCCATCCTTAGAAATCACATAACCTAGAAATTGAACTTCATTCAACCAAAATTCGCATTTTGACAACTTCGCATACAACTTCTTCTCAGTCAAAATCTGAAGAACTATATTGAGATATTCAGCATGCTCTTCCTGATTTTGGGAGTAGATCAGAATGTCATCAATAAAAACAACGACAAATTTGTCTAGGTATGGACGAAAGATCCTATTCATGTAATCCATGAATATAGCAGGAGCATTTGTCACCCCAAACGGCATTACAAGGTATTCATAATGACCATAACGCGTTTGAAAAGCTGTCTAAGGTATATCCTCTACCTTGACACGAATTTGATGATAACCTGATCGCAGATCTATCTTGGAGAAAATAGTTGCTCCTTTTAATTGATCCATCAAATCATCAATTCTTGGAAGTGAATATTTATTCTTTATTGTGACCTTGTTCAGCTGGCGGTAGTCTACACATAAATGTGAAGTTCCATCCTTCTTTTTGACAAACAACATTAGAGATCGCCAGGGTGAAACACTCGATCTCACAAATTGTTTCTCCAATAATTCCTCTAATTGCTTCTTTAGCTCTGCTAATCCTAACGGTGACATCTGATACGGTGCAATTGATATAGGACCCGCTCCTAGTACAAGATCGATAGTAAACTCTATCTCTTCTTCTGGTGGTAACCCAGGTACTTTATCAGGAAAAACTTCAAGAAAGTCATTTACGACAAAAATAGCGTTCACATCCTTCTCACTCTTAACTTTTAAAGAAGATAGGAGCATGTATCCTTAGGCTCCATCCCTTAATAAAGATTCGACTTGTTTGGTAGTTACAAATCCAGAAATCTCATTAGGAAAAACTAAGGTCTTTCTAGAACAATCTAATAGGATACATTTAAAGAATAACCAATCCATCCCTAAGATTATATCAATATCGACAAGAGGTAAACAAATCAAATTAACAGAAAAGACTTGATTTTTGATAGTAATAGAACAATTTAGACATATTTTAGTCATACTAATAGGTTTGGCTATTGCTGTAGAAACAATCAATTGGGAGTTCAAAGATGACACAAGCAACCCCAAATGATCCACACAATCATATGCAATAAATGAATGAGTTGCACCCGAATCATACAGTACCGTTAAAAGATTACCTGAGATGACACCTTCTCCCTAAATAAGATCTTCAAATGGAGAGGCCTCAGATCCACTCATAATATAAACTCTTCCTCCGGCTTGCGACTTCATAGCACGAACATTGCTTACAGAAGGCTCCTTCTTTGCCTGATCACAATCCTTCGAGACATGACTGGACTTTTCGCATCTAAAACAAATTATACCCCTGATCGTGCAATCTCTGGTCAGGTGACCTTTTCTATACTTTAAACACTTTGTTAATAGTGTTGTAGTTTGATTAAACCGATTACCACTTGAACTTCCTCCTCGTGGCTGTTGTTGTTGTTGCTGTTGGCTTCCTGAGGGTCGATAATATGGTTTCCATTGAAATCAGTTACTATTATTGTTGCCTCCCCTTTGGAACCTAGTTGGTCCAAAGTTGCAGTTCCTGTTGTCTCGTGCTGGTTCTAATCCCTCCAATCTACAACATATATCCATCAACGTTGAAAACTGTTTTATACGCATCGGCAATAATCCTCTCTTCAGCTCAATTCATAAACCTTCTTTGAATTTGCGGCACTTCTAAACCTCGTCCGGCTGGATTTAGAGATGCCGCGAGAACTTAAACAAGCTCTCGAATTTCGCAGCATATTCATTGACACTCATTTCACCTTGACGTAATCCCAGAAATTCCATATCTTTAGCGTGTCTCACATTTTTCAAAAAGTATTTCTCCAAAAATACTTCGCAGAACAGCTCCCATGTGATTTCTCTACCTTCAGCTTGTAGCACCCTTCTAGTGGCTTTCCACCTATTCTCGCCATCACCCATTAGCATAAACGTAGCATAAGTCACTCTTCGATCATCTGTACATCCTATTCCTTCGAAGATCTTTTCTAGTTCTTAAATCCACAAATCTGCTTTCCCAAGATCAAATTCGCCTCTAAAATGTGGTGGATTGTTCCGAAAAAATTCTGACAAATGCTGAACTTCTGCATTAGCTTCTTGTTGTTGCGTAGCTCTTTGATTTTGTTGTACGATTACTTCTGCCATTTGCTGCATCGCTTCGATAGCAGCAGTCATTGGGTCATCGTCACGTGCCATATTCACACGTGTACCTCTACCATGAGATATAGCTTTCTTCACAAGCAGTCAAACAAAGTCCAACAAAAGTCAGATGTAATCTTTTGAAAATCAATCACAGAGAATCACACAACACAAGCAAAATAGACCTAACCACAAAACCCCCCAAAGACTCTAACCGAGAGCTCTGATACCAACTAATGTAACGCCCACCGTAGGGTATCACATTTAAGACTAATCCTAATAAAAGTTACCCAAGTTGTAAAAGAATTAATCTTGTAAAAATGTTAATTTTAAAATTTCATTTGTGAAATAAAATAAAACAGTCAAAATAAATAAAACTATAAGTATAAATTATAACTAAAAATCACACCATATTATACATAATACTGAAATCTTGTTTACAAATAATTTACATAATACCCTTATATACCAAAAGATAAAATGTACAATAGACACTCCAAAATATAACTACTAAACTTAAAATCCTAAAAACTAACCTAAGGATTTGGCTCTTTATAAGGATCCTCTTCCTCTACTATATCATCAATGAACCCAGGCAGATACATCACACGCCTAACGGGGGTTCTTGCGGAAGATACCACAGAGTCTTCACGCGGTATATACACAATGCCACCCCAGAGTTCACGAATTGACATCGTAAATTCTAGGCGCACAGACTCATGTTGCGTCAAAAGAGGGATCTCGCTAAGGCTCCCACTCAAGTTCAGAGTCAAGTCTCCCGTATATACAAACCGTTCATTGTCAAAGTCAAACCTCCAAGCATCAATCCCCCTATGGAACTGAACTCAGACAAAACCTAAAATTTGGTGCCTCGCCGCCATCTCCACAAACAAAGAGTAATATCACTGATAGTAAAAAGAGTTATCGGCTCCTTCGCCTTCCCGGTCTTCATTAGACATACACAGTAAAATAAATATAATAAAATAAAGAGGTGAGATCCCCTACATCAATACCAGTATGGTAGTAGAAAAGAATGACAATAAGTAAAAAGATATAATATTAACATATTTAAATCATGTTATCACATCACAGATAATAAATTAGATAAGTATAATTACTTCATCAATATGTTGACCAACTTATGCATATCCACACAGACCTATTCCTATTCCATAGAGCTAAACACAATTTCGGAGCAAATGATCTTGAAGACATGTCTGTCACTCGACTACCGTGGCCAAAAGTGCTTTAATATATCAATTTATCAACGTGCACATCAAGGCATTGGACAAGACATTCTACACCAGATCTCGATATAGGACAGTGTCTCGGTCCGGATCGTCAGCGCGATTGCATCGGTCTGCCTCACGAACAAAAGAGCTACCAATTGCCCATTGCGAGGTACCTACACCTCGACGCCCCCAAGGTCAACAAGTGACCTACACTTGTCTACTCACACCCGCACTGAGGTGTAATTCAATCTCCTAGGCATACAACCTTACTCAAATAAGCTGACACGCTTTTTTGTATGCATGATGTATGGTTCAAATACACATACAATTATTATTTCACAGTATTTCGCATACCTCGCCTTCTCTTGGCAGTATCATCATTCAACTTGATCGGGCCCACCACAATAGCCCGATAACAAATTACTGTTACGTTCAATTACGTAGCGATATTATCACATTTTCACAATCGCAAAACATTTTTCTTACGTTTTCAAATCGCGTAAAGATTTTTCAACATTTTCTAAATCGCATAAATATTTTATTGCATTTTCTTAATCGCATAGCCAAAAATTACTATTTTTAAGTCGGGTAAAAGTTTTTCTGCGTATTTTCAATCGCGTAAATTATTTTTATCATATTTTAAGCTCAAAATAAGATTTTTCTTATTTAATTTCAAAATATGACTTTATTTCCATAATAATCCCTCTTTACATAATATTTCCAATATATTCTTGATAAAATCAGTATTTTCTACTATTTTTTTGAAAACTGCATTTCTTTAATTTACTTGGGACATTACAACTCAAAATTTTCTAACGCGCTTCAAAACCCATAGGGTGAGCTATACATTAGTAAATTTCAAGTATCAACATTCATTTTACTTCATAACTTAATTAGGTCAATTTTAATTCTAAAAAGTAGATTACTTTCATTTTAGGTTCAAAACCTACCAAATTAATTCATTACCATTTAAACACCTAAGTCTACACTTAGCAAAATAATTTTTGGATCTAGGTTATCAAAAGTGGCGTGTTGGCCGAATTTCATATTAGGTTTCCTAAGGTATGTTTAACTATTTTCCATCATTTATTCCTTTGCAAAAATACTTAATTTAATTTCTTGTCATAAAATCATTAAATCCTTGATTAGGAAAATAATTTAGAACACATGGTTTCCCTTGGTGGTGTTGAGGCCGTGTGCCTTATAGGTTCTTTGGAACCTTCATACAATTTTTCCTTCATGTGAATCACATCCTAAATTATACAAAAATTAACATGCTTTCCAAATCACATATGCAAGCATACTATCAAAGCTATAAGCTTACTAAACATACATGCAAGCATATTTTCAAAGCTATAAGTGTGGCGTCCCGGGGCTGACGAGGGCGGGGAGTGATCGCTGGTGCAATGAAGCACGGACAAGGAGTGGCTCTTGGCAGGCTTCTAGGCGGAGGGTCTGCATGAATGAACTAAATACGCACCAGAATGAGAGGGATTCAGAGACTGTGTAGGTATGAGACTACATAGTTGAAGATGGCTTAAAGGAATTAATTTGGTATAGCCATATCAACAAGTTGAAACTTCTTTTCGGGAGCCTAAAATATAAGAACTCCATGGTTAAGCGTGCTTGACCTGGAGCAATTGTGGGATGGGTGACCTCTTGGGACGTTTCCTAGGATACGTGTGAGTGAGGACAAAGCACGCTGAAAAGACCCGTGTTGGTTTGTGGAGACACTCATCAATCCTGCAGGCAGTCCCAGGTCGTTACAATAAGCATACTAATCACAATTAAAGAGAGCTTAAACAATCCTGTGAATAAATCCTTATGGATTTTTCACCACAAATAAGCCATCCCCTCACTACCAACACTTGGTTGATGAGGTTAATTTTCCTCTTATCTCAAGGAAGACAACAAACTTCAAGTTCCTTCTCCTCTTGATTTCGTGTAGCACCAAAGAAAACCCTAATTAATCTTAAACAAATCTAAAAGTCATAAACAAGGTTTGAAAACAATATACCATGAATAAATCATAGTCTAGAAAATTAGAAACCCAGCTTAGGATAAAAGAATCAAGATATTACCTTAGGAGTAGGAAATCAAAGCTTGATTTTTGAGGCACTTAGAGAAAGATTTAGATAAAATTCTCTAAAGGAAAAGTGTTTAGAATTGTGTTTGGGTTTAGAAAGTAGGATTGGATGAAATTTTTGAAGTGTGGAGGTATGGTTTTGGTATGGAGGCCGTGAGCTCCAAGGTGGATGGAGATGAAGTGTTCTTGGTGTTCTTGAAGGTGAGAGAAAGATGATAGATGTTTAGCTTCAAAAAGTGAGAGAAAATGAAATAAGATAGCCA
Organism: Ormosia semicastrata; assembly: GCA_029884595.1. NCBI lineage: Eukaryota > Viridiplantae > Streptophyta > Magnoliopsida > Fabales > Fabaceae > Ormosia > Ormosia semicastrata. Next base: position 2,530,481 of record JAQQTO010000040.1, read on the forward strand.
ATTTAGAGTGAATGGCCGTGGGAATGGCTTGATAGAAAGATCAAGACTTAATTATGATGATTGAAAATATCACAAGTGTTCATATTACCTATGTAATGTAATGGTCATCTAGTGGTCATAAGGATGGTTCAAGAACTTGGTAGAAGACCTTGTTGGCTGTGGGGCTCTAGGTAGTTAGTAACTAAGTTTGATTTCAACTAGATTCTAGTTACATCTTAATTAGATAGCTAGTTTACTTAAGCTAACTAAGTTAGGTTATTTAGTTACGTATCCAACTATCTAGTTACATGCTTAAGTCATTGTATATGTCATGCATTGTCATGCTTCTAGAAAATTTAGATATTTTCCTAGTAATTATAGCTTCTAAGTATCTAGTAATTAAGTTAGTTCCATCTAGTTACTAGTTAGGCATTTTAGGGTACATTAGTTTGTTTATCTAGTTACTTAGTAAGTAGTCCAACCATTTTCGTTGACTATTTCCTATTGGTTTAAAAAAGTCTAACCACTAATGTTGACCAATTCCTAATGGTTTATTTTAAAATAAGTTACAAAAAATTTTTTTAGTCTATTTTCTAACAGATAAAATATACCAGGTCTATTTCCCGATAGTAGAAGCTGTTGTTAATAAAATAGCAGATATTTTTCTGTGAAATATTTTTATTTCACAAATAATTTCTAAAAATTAAAAGATTTGATATCGTGTCTCTCGGATTCGGGTTTAGTAAGATCCCTCGGCTCCAAATAAATTAATAAAGATTTTTCCCGGCCTGAAAATTATTATTTTCCTGACTCGGAGCAAATCTTACACAATGATAAAAAACAACCTCAAAATAGTCAAAATAATTTTATATCACACAGAAAACCTAAAATAGTACAATTTAAGCATTACTGTAAAATAGTAAAATTTGAGGTGTTACACTTATCATGTTGCTTAATATCATAAAAACAAACCCACACCTAACATTTTGTGTTCCATAACATACCATTATCATGACCCACCACGACAGATTTAGCTGCTTAACTTACATAACTGTGTATCTTCCAACTAAAAAATGATTTTTCATTACTTTTAATACACATCCTAATTGAATGGCAGTTATGCCTATTGTCCAACACCACACAATTCCCTTTCAATAACCTCACTACTTGATAAGAATCAGATGTAAACAACACAACGCCAAAGCAGATTAGGAAAATCAAATCACCACTAAGAACTACCACCACACATAACAGTCACTACAATTAACATCAAACTGAAAATAAGCACTTTTTTGGATTTCATCATCGAATCAAACAATCATAGTGTTACACACCTGCCCTGACGTGATTGACTCCGAAACAACCATCTTCGATCCCTGGAACCTACTCCAATCTACAAAATTGAAAAGAAAAATGATTCAAATCAGCGAAGAACCACGCACATTGGAATTGGAGATTCAAAATTTGAGTGATATATTGAAGATGAAGAAATCGAAAAACCTAATTTTGGTGAAGGGAGTGTGTCAAAGTGTGATCATAAATAGCATAGAGAAAGAAACCCTAGAGAAAGAGAGATCATAAATAGCGTCACATATTTGGGAGTGGTCCCTGTGGCCGTGGATGGAGTTTGTAGGAGCATAGGTGGAGAGGGAGATGGTGAAAGTTAGGGATGAAGGTTGCTATGCGGTGGAAGCCGAAGTGGAGGGGGCGGCTAGCGGTGGAGGTGAAGTGGGGGGGAGGGGGAAGGTGGGGGGGGGAAGGGGTGAAGGTGGGGGACTCGTGTCACGGTGGGCCGTGGGGAATAGAGGGGCCATGAAGGTGGGGGGGAAGGGGTGAGGCCGTGAAGGTAGGGGGAATAGAGGGGTGAAGGTGCAACTCGAAAATGTGAAGAAAGGGTGAATGGGGGTATTTCGTAAACGTAATACTGTAATACGGGTCTGAGAACGTAATTTTATGGATATTATAGGGACATTTAAGTAGTTTTATATATATATGTAGTGTAGTAATCGGTTTAGTTCGGTTTGGATCAGTTTCACAAAATGGAACTGAAAACCAAATCGAACCGATCGGTTCTTTCAAATTTTCATCCAAAACAATCCAATCCATTTTAGTTTTTGTTGGTTTCCAGTTTTTTGGATCGATTTTTGTTTCTTTTTTTTGGATTAGTTTGGATCTGAACACCCCTATCACGCAATGGGGTAATTGCTAAATCTAATTGAAGGAAATTCTGCACCTTATATACAGAGGACAACATCGCAGAAGCCGAGGACACAAAATTGGGAATAGCACAACAGTGTGGAGCGCCACATAGAAAAATAAAACGAGAACTGAAGCGGGCAACACAGTGCGTAGCAGTGAAAAAAATTACAGAAAAGTTGTGTGCAATACAGAATATTAGTAAGGTAATTGTATTGTGTTCTAATTTTATTGTCTTGCTAAATTCTCTGTGCTAAGAGGATGATGAAATCCTGATTGTTTTGACATTGTTATGTTGAATTGTTTTTACCCAATTTTAAGATTTAATGCTTATTAATTTTATTATCTCATCAGATTACATGAATGATTTTTTAGATGAGTTCAGTCATACTTTTCTCATGTTTTACAATTTATTTGTGTTATCTGAGTATTAGTGGTAATTATTGGATATCAATTGCGATTTATTATTAGAGATACATTTGATGATTTGATAATTTACTATTAATTAGGGAAATTTTATCATATATTTAATTATTATTTTTAGTGCTTTATTGATAGATCTTCCGTGATCATATGCTTATCGCTAGATATTCATAAGTTAAATTATTTGGGTATAATAATTTAACATAGTTAATGTTAAAGTTAATTTTGCTAGATTACGAACCTTAGTCATCTTGCATCTGATAGAAACCCAATTTCTTTACTTTACTTCACTTTAATTTGTATTCAAAATTAATCGTTATTCACTATTAATTATTTAATATTTTTTTTAGTTTCTTTGTTCTTTCTGCTATTCTTTTAATTTGTCTCTATGTGGAATCAACACCCCAAAGTTGTGCTACAACTACTGCGTTATTCTTTGGGCGTAATCTCTTCACCACTAGTAAGGTGCAGCCGAATTCCACTTCATGTATCAAGCAAGGAAAAGAAGAGTTCATTCAAGATTATATATCCCGGTTTAACAAAGAAGTAGTAAATATTTGCAGCTGAGATGAAAGATTTGGCCTACATTACACGAAGGAAGGCCTCCGCCCTGGGGCTTTCTTCTTTTCATTGGCTAAAAAAGAGCCAAAGATGATGGACGAGTTCTAGGCTACAGGTGACAAATATATAAATGTGGAGGACATTTTTTGGGCCAAGAAGCATATGGAGAAAGGAGATGTCAAACCTAAACCTAGACAAGCTCCCTAGCAAACTCGAAATTCGAGGCCACCTTTAAAAGGGAGTTATGAAAGTTACACCCCCTTTAACACACCTCAGACTCAAATCTACCAAGATGTGATAAACACAAAATTTAGAGATGTGCAAAGACTTCCCCTATTGAGAAAGCATGCACAAAAAGATAAGTCAAAGCACTGTGCATTTCACGAAGGCCACTGACACAACACTGAGGACTGCATCAACCTTCAAGATGTTATTGAGTCTTTAATCTGGGATGGCTATCTAGGTTGATATATACATCAATATTAGAACAACAATAAGAGGGGAGGAAGGAAATATAGAAAGCGGAGCTTCAATCCTCATAGAAGCCTGTCTTCACTATACTAGAGAAGACGTTCACCCATGAGGAATGAAAATCCTGGAACAAGCTCATCTCAGGATAATGCCTAGAATATGGAAAGTGCACAACCATGGGATAATCCTAATCAGGACAATGAATGTCATCACACGGAAATAATCCATACAATTAACACCATTTCAAGGGGCTTTGCGGGTGGAGATGAATCAAGGAATGCTGAAAAAAAAAAAGCACTCCAAGTTTCCCATTCGGGATCAAAGTCAGATGACGAACCTAGGAAGACCCTGACATTTTCTTTTTCAGATGAAGATTATGGCTGCACTATCCCAGATCATGACGATCCTATAGTGATCTTAGTGATAATAGCCAATGCCAAAGTCCATCGTATATTTGTTGACCAAGGAAGCTCGACAGCCATTATGTTCTTAGATCTCTTTGGGAAGCTAGGACTATCAAGGAAAGAATTGATCATGTACACCAGTGAGTTGATTGGACTCATAGGAGACAAGATCACCCTGGTAGGATACATTGAGACTTATATGGCCTTGGGGAAGGATTCTCTCTTTAAGACACTTAAGGTCAAATTTCTTGTGATGGATTGCCCTTCAGCCTATAATGTTATATTGGGTCACCCCTCACTCAACGTCTTTGGGGCTATGATCTCCATACCTCACTTGGCCATGAAGTTCCTCGACCAGCATAACGGGGTCGTTACAGTCAAAGGAGACTAGGCTACAGTTAGGAAATGCTACAATGAAAGTTTGAAGATTGCTAAGAAACCCCAGACCACGGACCAATGCAACAATTCAACTTCAGTCATTACAGACCCCATCAACGTCCTCTTGACTGAACTGGATGTTCATGACGAGATTGGTGGTGCATGCCCTCAACCTAATGGAGAACTTCAACCCCTTCAAATTGGTGCCAAGCTAGACCAAGTAACCAAGATCGGAGGACATCTGAAAGAGGAGCAAAGATCCCAACTAATTAAGTTTCTTATGAAAAAAAAATGATATTTTTTTCCTAGACTTCTGTAGATATGTCAGGGTTAGATCTCGAATTCATTTGCCACCGACTTTCTATCAAAAAGGATGTGAAGCCAGTGGCCTAACGAAAAAAGAAAGTAAGACCTAAGAGACAGTAGGTAATACAAAAGCAGGTGAAAGAACTTCTAGATGTTGGCTTTATTGGAGAAGTCTCTTATACCATTTGGTTTTCCAATGTGGTCTTAATGAAAAAGGCTAATGGGAAGTGACATATGTGTGTCGACTATACTGACCTGAATAATGCATGCCCAAAGGACCCTTATCCACTTCCCAACATAGATAAACTAGTGGGCAATTCATCCAAATTCTGGCTTCTCTCATTCATTGATTCCTATTTTGAATATAACCAAATTCCCATGAACTTGGAGGACGAAGATAAAACTATATTCATAACCGAGATAAGAAGTTATTGTTACCATATTATGTCGTTCAGATTAAAAAATGCAAGCGCAATTTACCAGCAAATGATGAATAAGGTCTTCGAAGAACAAATTTGTAAAATATTGGAAGTTTATATTGAAGACATAAATGTCAAGACAATGGAGACCGGGAGCTATGTGAAATATTTGAAAAAAGTGTTTGCCCAAATACAGAAGCATAATATGAGATTGAATCTAAAAAAATATGCTTCCGGGGTACATGCCGATAAATTTCTAGGGTTTTTATTGACAAATCAAGGCATTAAAGCTACCCGATGAAATGCCAGGCCATTCTTGATATGTGTAGGCCTCAATTCATTAAAGAGGTGAAACAACTGACAGGCAGATAGTGACCCTCACTTGCTTCCTAGCTAAGGTCGCTAAAAAATCCCTCATCTTTTTCAAAACCCTTAAAAAGGGGAAAGACTTTGAGTGGATCCCAGAATGCGAGGTCGCATTTCAGGAGTTGAAGAAGATGCTAGCAACATCACCAATCCTGACGAGACCGGATCCCAATGAAACTTTATATACCTATCTCTCAGTCAGTAATGAAGCAATTAGTTCATTCCTAATAAGGAAAACCAATGAAGGTCAAAGGCCAGTTTATTTCGTCAGCAAGGTCCTACAAGGCCCCAAGCTCCGCTATCAAAAGATTGAGAAACTAGCCTTAACATTGCTAACTATTACTAGAAGGTTATGACAATACTTTCAGTGCCACCCTGTGATAGTGAGGATAGATCAACTGATTCGCCATGTGTTGCATAAGTCAGACCTCACTAGAAGAATGATCGCTTGGTCAGTGTAACTCTTCGAATTCGGTATCACTTATGAGCCAAGAAAAGCCATAAAATCTCATGTTTTATCTGACTTTTTAGTAGAGGTTATGCCAAATTTCGGCCATCCTAGTATGAATTCTTAGAGAACGAAGTCAGGCTCATGTTAGAACATTCTTTAAGGTTCGAGTTCCAAACTTCAAATAACCAAGAAGAATATGAAGCATGTATTACAGGCATCACTATGGCAAAAGAAATGTGAGCTATAAGCATAACTCTAAGTAGTGATTCATAGTTGGCGATGTCTCAAATTCGGGATGAGTATCAAGCTAAGGAACCCCTATTGTAGAAATACTTAGCTAAGGTAAAGAAATTAATGGAGGATTTTGATAGTGTTAAAGTGGAACATGTGATTGGACATATGCCTTTGAAGACTTGTTTTGATGATACAAACATGAAAACAAAAATGAAGATGATGGAAAGACCAAGTCCAAGATCTTATAAGAATAGCTTTAGGACTTAGAGTCTTTTTATACGGGGCTCACTTTAATATCTCACTGTTTTGAAAGAATAGATAAAATTGGGTTTAAAAAGAAACTTAAGTGCTTTTGAAATGATTTTTCAAAACTGGTTTTTAATAGTTTTATTCGAATAACATCTTGTCTATTCGAATATACCATTCCAGCTGTTTCTGTCTTTTAAACCATTATTCGAATAGTATCTATTTTATTCAAATAAATACTTTCAAATATTGCTACGTGTTTATGGTTTTTCAAAATGCTATTCGAATAGCAGTCTGGCTATTCGAATAAAAGAGGTTTCAGAACTGTTTTGTTAAAAATGTCATTCGAATAACTCAGCTGTTATTCGAATAATCCTTTTCCTTCAGAACTCTGGTTTTAATAGAGTTATTCAAATAACACATTGATTATTCGAATAACCTATATCAGTTTGTTTTTTACGAAGCTTTTGTAAACAGTGTTATTCGAATAACACGTAAATCTATTCGAATAAACACGGCCTTTAACGTATACTGATATGGAAATATCTTTTAAAATTATGTGTTTTAATTACACCTAACGGCCTTTTTCATGAATTTATCTATAAATAGAAGCCTCGGGTCATTTCTAAAATAGCCTAATACTCTGAATTATTTTCTACTTGCACTAACTCATGAATTTATTTTTTACGCTCTATTTTTGACCAAAACTTTGAGATATTCTGTAAGAGCTCCATTAGCACTTCAATTTGTATAATTTGCTCTGAGTGAGAGTTTCTCTTCATCTATTTTCTATTATACTATAAAGGGGGTAAGGTATTCCTCTAAGGTTTGTGTAAGGGTGAGGTATCCTTGTAAGCTGAAGCTTTAGCACAAGGGTAGAGTTTTCCTGTGTATGAAAAGTGCTTTTTTGTGTAATGGTTGCAAGCACCTATTGAAGCTTGTATACATAGTGAAAAATCTGGGATATTGTTTTGAGGACTGGATGTAGACCACAAGTAGGTTAGTGGTCGAATCAGGATAAATACTGTGCCTGCTTCTCTTTTCTTAATCTCTTTATTTTACGTAACTTTATTTTATTACATATTTATCCTTTGCTATTTTTTTAAAGCTTTTCTTCTACATCTCGTTATTTCTGTGCATTTATTTAATAGTTTTAATATTTGTGTTTTCTCTAAAAGAGGTTTGTGAAAAGTTTTTATACTCAATTCACCCCCTCTTGAGTACTAGAAGCCACTTGGTAACAAGTGGTATCAGAGCTAGATTCTTGTATAAAGAGCTTAGCAGCTTCAAGAGAACATGGCTTCTTCAAATGGTTTTTCAGAAGGATGTTCCATAAACTGACCACCCTTTTTCAATGGGGATGGTTATGCATATTGAAAGGAAAGAATAAAACTATTCATCGAAGCTATTAATTTAGATGTGTGGGATGCTATCGAAAACGGTGCATTTATACCTACGCATAAGGTCGATGGCGTAAAGACCAAAACACTAAGAAATAAATGGTCTGATGAGGACAAAAGAAAAGTTTAACATAATTTAAAAGCAAAAAATATTATTACCACTGCTTTAGGATATTATGAGTTTTTTAGAATTTTAAATTGTAAAACTGCTAAAAAAATGTGGGACACTTTGCAAGTTGCCCATGAGAGTACTAGTGAAGTAAAGAGGTCGAGAATCAATTCTCTAACTCATGAATATGAATTATTCAGAATGAACTAAGGAGAAAACATTCAAGAAATGCAAAAGAGGTTCACCCACGTATTTAATCATCTTGCATCTTTAGGAAAAAGTTTCTCTAATGAAGATTTAATTAACAAAGTGTTGAGATGTCTTAGCAGGATTTGACAACCTAAGGTAATAGCCATATCAAAATCGAGGGACTTGTCGACAATGACTCTAGCTACCCTTTTTGAAAAACTTCATGAGCACGAACTGGAACTAAGCAGATTAAGTCAAAGCGAAGAAAAAGATAAAAAGAAAAAGGGAATAGCGCTCAAAGCCACTTCTCAACAATCGATAATGATGATGAAGAAGATGAAGAAGGCTCAGAAAATATCGAGGTAAACGAAGAAAATCTTAGTCTTTTAGTTAAAAAATTTGGAAATTTTCTCAAGAAGAAGAGAATGCAAAGAAGACCTTCCTTTCCTCCGAAGAATAATCATTACAAAGGCAAAAGAGCTTCATCAACTCTAACTTGCTATAAATGTGGCAAACCGAGTCACATGAAAATAGAGTGCCCAGTTTACCAAAAGAAGAAGGAGAAATTTGAAAAGAAGCTCTTCAAGGAAAGAAAAGGAAGAAAAGCCTACATAGCATAGGATGAAAACGACATAGATTCAACTGATAGCTTAGATAGCGAGGAAGCCCAACTATGTCTCATGGCCAAAGGAGAGAAGAAAAAGAAAGTGAAAATTAGGTAAGTTCTAATAATACTTTATTGCCTTCTTACGATGAGTTACAAGATGCCTTTGAAGAATTGCATGACGAGTCTTTAAAACTCATAAAATTAATTTCTTCTTCTAAGAAAATAATCTCTTCTTTAGAAAATCAAATTCTTATTTTAAACAAAGAAATAAAAGAATTGAAAATTGAAAATGAAACTTTGGGAATTATTGATGCATACACAAATCATTCTTCACATGCTTCTACATCTTCATCCTGTTCTTCATGTTATATGCTTGAAAAAAAGATTGAAGACTTGAAAAACACTCTTTCAAAATTCACATTTGGAAGGGACAATTTAAATATTTTATTAGGAAAACAAAAAGTAGTTTTTCAAAAAGCCAGGATAGGTTATAACTCAAAAAATCAACAAAAATTGTATAAAAATTTCTTTGTGCATTCTAGTATTTCAAGTAGTCCTTTTATTAAATGTTTTTACTGTGGAAAAAAAGGACATAGTGTATCAACATGTAATATAAGGAAAAACATTAATACAAAAATTGGAATGAAAATGGTTTGGGTTCTCAAGGGTACTATACCCAAAACTGACACACAAGGACCCAAGAAAGTTTGGGTACCAAAAGTTAAAAACTAAACATGTGTTGTAGGTGTGCTTGAAAGCCAGGAGTTCAAATTGGTATCTCGATAGCGGCTGCTCCAAGCACATGACAGGGGACAACTCAAAATTCACCTTGCTCATTCCCAAGAATCATGGACACGTTACATATGGTGATAACAACAAAGGAAAAATTCTTGGAATCAGAAAAGTTAGTAAAAATCCTAGTTACTTTATTGAAAATGTATTGCTTGTTGAAGGCTTGAAACATAACTTGCTTAGTATTAGCCAATTATATGATAAAGGAAATAGAGTAATTTTTGATTCAAATTGTTGCATAATTGAAGATAAAAATGATAAGCATGTTAAGTTTATTGGTTATAGAGTAAACAACATTTATATGATTAGTCTTGATGATATATCTTCAAATGATGTGAAATGCCTTTTAAGTAAGAATGATGATTCATGGTTATGGCATATGAGAATTGCATACATTCACATGGATCACTTAAAGAAGTTGGTCTCTAAAGAGCTATTAATTGGACTACATAAGCTTAATTTTGTAAAAGATAAATTATGTGGTGCATGTCAAAAGGGTAAACAAATAAAGGTCTCTTTTAAAGCAAAAAATATAGTTTCAAGTACTAGACCTTTACACTTTTGCACATGGACCTTTTTGGACCATCTAGAACTATGAGCTTTGGTGGGAATTACTATGCTTTAGTGATTGTGGATGATTTTTCTAGGTTTACATGGACTTTATTTCTTTCAAATAAAAATGATGCATTTCTAGCTTTTAAAAGACTTGTCAAAGTTATTCAAAACGAAAAAGGTTTTTTAATTTCCTCAATAAGAAGTGATCATGGTGGCGAATTTGAAAACAATGTTTTTGAAAATTATTATGATGAACATGGCATTAATCATAATTTCTCTACCCCTAGAACTCCGCAACAAAATGGAGTTGTAGAAAAAAAATCATTGTTTAGAAGAAATGGCAAGAACTATGCTTAATGAGGCTACTCTTCCTAAGTATTTTTTGGGAGATACTGTAACTACAGCTTGTTACGTAATGAACAGGGCCCTTATAATGCCTATTTTAATGAAAACTCCATATGAGTTATACAAAGGAAGAAAGCCAAATGTCTCACATTTTTATGTTTTTGGTTGCAAATGTTTGTTTTAAATAATGGAAAAGATAACTTAGGCAAGTTTAATGCTAAATCTGATGAAGGTATATTTCTTGGTTACTCCAACCATAGAAAGGCTTTTCGTATATATAATAAAAGAACTATGACTATCGAAGAATTTATTCATGTTGCATTTGATGAAACTGACCCAAATGGATCGAGAAAGGATCTTGTTTTTTATGATGTTGCAGAAATTTTAGCGAAAACTCATTTGGGCAGCAAAGAAAAAGAAGTCAAGGAGCAAGAAGATAAATAAAGATAAAAAGATCCACAAGTGTTGGAACTTCCCAAAGAAGACACTTCAAAATATCATTTTGACCAAATAATAGTGATGTGTCATGTGTAAGTATCGAAAAGAAATGCATGTAATCACTTAGCCTTTGTTTCTCAAATTGAACCTAAAGATATAATTAAAGCCTTTGATGATGAATATTAGATTTTAGCTATGCATGAGGAATTAAATCAATTTGAAAGAAATCAAGTTTGGGAATTAGTTTTTAGACCTAATGATCATCCTATAATTAGCACAAAATGGGTTTTTAGAAACAAACTTGATGAAAATGGTTTAATAACTAGAAATAAAGCTAGGTTGGTCGCTAAAGGTTGTAATCAAGAAGAAGGAATAGATTATGAAGAAACCTATGCACCTGTAGCTAGATTAGAAGCTATTAGAATGTTACTTGCATATGCTTGCATAATGGATTTCAAATTATATCAAATGGATATTAAAATTGCTTTTCTAAATGGCCTTATTCAATAGGAGGTTTACATTGAACAACCTCAAGGTTTTGAAAATCATGAACTACCCAACCATGTTTTTAAACTTAAAAAGGCTTTATATGGCTTAAAGCAAGCTCTTAGAGCTTGGTATGAAAAGTTGAGTAAGTTTCTTTTAGAAAATGGTTTTTCAAGAGAAAAAGTCAATACTACCCTTTTCATTAAAAATAAAAAGCATTATATTCTTCTTGTGCAAGTATATGTGGATGATATTATCTTTAGTGCTACTAATGAATCCCTTTGCAAAGAATTTGCTAAGACAATGCAAAATGAATTTGAAAATGTCAATGATGGGAGAGTTGAATTTTTTCCTTAGACTTCAAATGAAACAAACAAATAAAGGGACATTCATAAGTCAAACTAAATACTTCAAGGAATTGCTCAAAAGGTTCGAAATGGAAAATGCTAAACACATGGCCACTCCAATGGGCACTTCTTACTATTTGGACAAAGATGAAGGAGGTAAATCAGTAGAAATAATGAAATACAGAAGTATGATTGGATCTCTCCTTTATCTTTTGCTATAGGCCACATAGTTTAGTGTATGCAATGTATTAGAATCAGGAAAAAACTAAGGAATCTCATCTAAGTCTTTGTTCGAATAATGAAGTACCAAGTAGGCACTTCACAAATAGGCTTGTGGTACCCTAAGGGTGCCTCATCACCTAATAAGCTATTCGACTACGATTTTTTGGGTGCAAATTGGATTCTAGTGAGACATGCCACTTGCTTAGTAGTTCTTTAGTTTCTTGGCATTGTAAGAAACAAAATAGTGTGGCTTTGTCTATTGTTGAGGTTGAATATGTTGCAGCCGGGAGTTGTTGTGCTCAAATCCTATGGATGAAGCAACAACTTCTAGGCTACGGTCTTCAGCTTAATCATATCCCGATAAGATGTGATAACACTAGTGCAATAAATCTCTCTAAGAATCTCATTCTGTACTCTAGAACAAAGCATATAGAGATAAGACATCACTTTATTAGAGATCATGTACAAAAAGGGGATTGCATTCTTGAGTTTGTTGAAACAACTAAGCAACTTGCAGATATTTTCACTAAACCATTAGCAAAAGAAGCATTCTTTTATATTGAGGAGAATTGGGCACAATTGATCAAACTAACATATAATTATTTGAATTTATTGCTTAAATATTACTTTTATCTCTCTTGAATCTTTTACTGACTTAAGCTTCAGAGATATCCCAAATTTTGTTTTGCAGATATTTTATATTTGGGTAAGTTTTTCTCTTTTAAATCTCCTTTCTGAACATATGCTTTACTGTGTTTCTGATAGTTTTATAACACTAGGTTTATTCGAATAAACTGGCTTCTATGTCAGTTCTATGTTTGCTGTGGTCTCTTTCTATTCGAATAAGTTTCAAATTATTCGAATAACCTGAGACTTGTGTTATCAGTCATTTACGTTTGTTCTTTGTCTATTCGAATAAAACTCAATTTATTCGAATAACCAGAGACTTGGTTTATTAGTCTTATTTGGCTACTTTCTGTCTATTCGAATAACCCCTAGGTTATTCGAATAAAACTTGTTAAATGGCCACAACACTTGGCCTTCCCTAGGTTACTCATCACAATGTCTTCGGCTTCCACACCTTGTGCAAAATGAAGATGATCGAGACTGATGAAGGCTAGGTGTACCCAGATGAGGTTGATGATGATTTTGACCCAGCGAACCCTACTGGCCCTGCTGATGTCCCTACTGCTGCCCCTGCTCCAGTCACGTTGGAGCAAATCATGGCTACCTTGCATGATAACCATGCTTATATGGAACACACATTCTTTATTCTTTTTTATAGAATAGAAGGTGTTGAACGTGAGGTTGCTGCCTTACGATCTGCATCACCTGCCCTTGCACCTGCTTCTTCACCTCCGCCACCAGATGCCTATTTTTAGGAGCTTTAGTTCTTAGGATCTTTGTTTTGCCTGTGTTTCATTTATTTCTGGCTCTTGTAATTGCATCCTTTTTTATTAATGAATAGATCTTGTTTTTTTTTGTGACCTATTATCTTGCTTGTTCTGATTATGAGTTCCAGTTATTTGATTCTTTTTGTGCTCTTATACTTATAAATGGGACTTACCCCTCCTTTTTGCTCATGACAAAAGAGGGAGAAAAATTTATCTTTGAGAAAAGACAGGTAAAAATTAAAAAAAGATTGGATTCCAAATGAAAGAGGGAGTTACGCGCACATCTCTGATATCTCTGAATACGTTACCTCTTATAATTAAAGAGGGGGAGTAAGCTTTTAATACCTCTTTGTGAATTCTAATTATATACACTAACTCTTTTCTCATTAAAAGTTTGTCATCATAAAAAAGAGGGAGAATGTGATTGGACATATGCCTTTGAAGACTTGTTTTGATGATAACAAACGTGAAGACAAAAATGAAGATGATGGAAAGACCAAGTCCAAGATCTTATAAGAATAGCTTTAGGACTTAGAGTCTTTTTATATGGAGCTCACTTTAATATCTCACTATTTTGAAAGAACAGATAAAATTGGGTTTAAAAAGAAACTTAAGTGCTTTTGAAATGATTTTTCAAAACCAGTTTTTAATAGTTTTATTCGAATAACATCTTGTCTATTTGAATAAACCATTCCAGCTGTTTCTGTCTTGTAAACCATTATTCGAATAGTATCTATTTTATTCAAATAAATACTTTCAAATATTGCTATGTGTTTATGGTTTTTCAAAATGCTATTCGAATAGCAGTCTGGCTATTCGAATAAAAGAGGTGTCAGAACTGTTTTGTTAAAAACATCATTCAAATAACTTAGTTGTTATTTGAATAATCATTTTCCTTCAGAACTTTGGTTTTAACAGGGTTATTCGAATAACACATTGGTCATTCGAATAACCCATATCAGTTTATTCTTCATGAAGCTTTTATAAACAATGTTATTCGAATAACACCTAAATCTATTCGAATAAACACAACCTTTTACATATACTGATATGGAAATATTTTTTGAAATTATGTGTTTTAATTACACCCAACGGCCTTTTTGGTGAATTTCTTTATAAATAGAAGCCTCGGGTCATTTCTAAAATAGCTTAACACTCTGAATTATTTTCTACTTGCACTAACTCATGAATTTATTTTCTACACTCTATTTTCGACCAAAACTTTGAGATATTTTGTAAGAGCTCCATTAACACTTCAATTTGTATAATTTGCTCTGAGTAAGAGTTTCTCTTCATCTATGTTCTGCTATACTGTAAAGGGAGTGAATAATCCCTCTAAGGTTTGTGTAAGAGTAAGGTATTCTTGCAGGCTGAGGCTTTAGCACAAGGGTAGAGTTTCCTTGTGTATGAAAAGTGCTCTTTTGTGTAATGGTTGCAAGCACCTATTGAAGCTTGTATAGATAGTGAAAAATCTCGGATATTGTTTCAAGAACTGGATGTAGACCACAAGTGGGTTAGTGGTCGAACCAGGATAAATACTGTGTCTGCTTCTCTCTTCTTAATCTCTTTATTTTACGTAACTTTATTTTATTACATATTTATCCTTTGCTATTTTTTTTAAAGGTTTTCTTCTTCATCTCATTATTTCTTTGCATTTATTTAATAGTTTTAATATTTGTGTTTTCTCTAAAAGAGGTTTGTGAAAAGGTTTTATACTCAATTCACCCCTCTCTCTTGAGTACTGGAAGCCACTTTGTAACATAACATATTCTCAGAGAATAAAACTCAAGAACTGACATCTTGTTAAAGCTTGCCAACACCAAAAGCCCTGGGAACAATAGGTCTATAATCTAGGATACACTACAAGCTCCCAGTATTTTGGACACCGAAGTCCTCCTACTGAAAGATGATGAAACCTGGATCACACCCATAGTTGCCTATCTCTGTAATGGCACATTACCTAAAAATCAAAAAGAAGCCCAAAAATGGTATGGATAGTGGCATAGTATACCGTCATTAATATCCAACTATACTATCATGGGTTTTCTTCTCCTCTCCTTAAGTGCCTCGGTCCAAAAGAAATAGAGTATGTTTTGGCCGAAATCCATAAAGGAAATTGTGGTCACCACCTTTAAGGAAAGTCCCTAGCACAAAAAGTACTGAGGGCTGGATACTATTGGCTTAGTATGGAAGCTAACAACATGGAACATGTCTAGAGATATGACAAATGTCAACGGTTCTCGGACATCTATATAGCCCCACTAGAAGAGCTATCTACGATGTCCGTTCCCTAGCCTTTCTATCCACGAGGGATGGATATCCTTGGTCGATTTCCCTAGGCACAGGACAAATTAAGTACCTAGGGGTAGCTGTAGGCTACTTCACCAAGTGAATTGAGGCAGAACTATTGTCCACCATCACCTCAGCGTAGATATAGAAGTTCATTATAAGAACATTATCAGTAGATTTGGTATTCTAGAATCCATTATCATGGATAATGGAACATAATATACTGACTACAAGTTCAAGGATCTCCCAGTCAGACTCAAGATCAAACAACATTTTACCTTGGTAGAGCACTTGAAAACTAATGGATAAGCTGAGGCTGCCAACAAGGTTATACTTCATATAATTAAAACGAGACTTAATAAAGCTAAGGGAAATTGGGTGAAACAACTCGATCACACCCTATGGGAATATCGGACCACGCCCTATTCCTTAACAGGAGAAACTCCCTTTAAGTTAACTTATGGTTGTGAGGCTATGATTCCGGTTGAGATAGGAGAACCGAGCTGAAGGAGGTAGAGTTTCTCTGAAGAGGCCAACCCAGACCTCATCCACCATAATTTATATTTGTTGGAAGAACAATACTGCATTGCCCATATTCGTGAAGCCGTCGTCAAATAGAGGATTGTAGCCTAGTACAATTTCAAAGTGATACCAAAAAAGTTTGTTCTCGATGATCTCGTTTTGCGTAGAGCGAATATAGGAGGCAAGAATGTGAAGGAGGGAAAACTAGCTCCTAATTGGGAATGACCATACTGAAGCCTATATCCTGGAAACCCTCTCTAGCAAAAGCATCAAGAATTTCTAGAATGCTGACAAACTTAGAATATATTATAGCTGATTGCCTTAAATTTATATTTTTATCATGTAAGTGACGAGTTCCGACATTAATAAATTAATAATTATATCTCCAATACTTGTCTATTTTACATACTTATAATAATTGCAACCCACAAGGTTATCGCACATTGGAGAGGTCCAAGGAATACAAGGTCCAACTCGAATCAAATATTCTGATGCACAAGTGAAGGTAAAAAAAGGCAACCCACTTGACCATACTCAATGTTTAATAAGCAAGTTCAAGGGTGTTAACCCATACCCTAATAAGTCTAACCTTAACTCACAAACTTACATCAAAGTTTAAAAATGTTAAGAGTATTCGATCGATGCCTGGAATAAGGTAATAACATTTTTCGTGGTCTAACAAAGGATATCACCCTAAGAGGTTTCTACGTTAAAATCACACTTAGGAGTTTTACACTTAGAAATTTATCTAAGTGTCAAAAATTCCAAAGAAGAATAAGAATCGTAAATGGTAAACAACTTAAGCGAAACCTGAAAGACGGGCTTTTATACAATCAAACAAGAAAAATTCACTAAGTGTCAATTGAAAAAACTACTGAGATTGAGCATTGGACCAATATCGATTGGAAAAACAAAAGGCATCTGCTAAGTGTGAATTAAGAAAACCACCGAGATCGAGTGTTAGATCCATCTCAGTTGGGAAAAACAAAGGCAATAAGAATATGTAAGAAAATATTCTAAGTATTCTAAGTTAAAAAATACTTGAAATATGGGACTTGTCTATACAAATTTAGAATTATCCCCACATAGGGGGTAAACAGAAAGTAACATAATAGAATCAGGCATCCAGGTTAGGCTCTCCTTAGTTAGTCTCCTCCACCTCGGCTTCCTCTGTCTGGCCGTCCTCCAAGCTTTCTTCGCCTTCCTCCTCGTCGCCATCCACAGTCGGAACCTAGCTCACCGAAGTGGCTTCAGAGATAACATCCATGATGCAACCATCCCAAACCACTTTTTGAGAACTAGTTCTATTAGTAATGAGGTCCAGGTTCAGCAGGTGTAGTTGGGCGAGAGTAATAGAGAAGGATTCGTCTACCGAAGTAGCCTATTCATCCTCAAGATATAAGATGTCATTCTTCAACTTGGCTTCGGTCTGCCTGAGAATCTCATTCTCAGCAAGAAGCGCGATCAGGTTGGACTTAGTGGAAGAGATTTGATCTTTCTAGACTTTCTCCCAAGATTCGGCCTTTTCCACCTTCTTTTGGAGGTCGATGATGTCAACCCTCTGCAAACTGAGTTCCACGTTGACTTAAGCTAGTTGCCCATCCTTCTGAGCTACCGCCAACTCGAGCTCTTTCTTCTTACTCTGGAAGGCATCCAGCTCCTTCTCCAATTCAAGATTCTGATGAACAGACTCGAAGGCAGACTCCAGAAACTAGAAGTCGAAGGCATTACAAAGAGCACTTGGGCATCCCTAATAACTTCAATTAAGTCATGCTCTATCAAGTTGTCTTGATCAGCCTGGGTTAGGATGGTGTTCTTGATGATTCACCCTAGATCAACCCCCCTTATCTCAAACAAACCTACCAGTGAACTGAAAAGGCCTCTTCTCTAGGATTTTCGACTTCCAGTCGATAATGAGATTAACCGGTGCCACCTCAGTCTCTGGCCTTTTTCCTTTGGGCTCCCCACATCCCTCCCCATTCCTCTTGCAAGGCCAGAGTGGTTAAGTGGGAAACCCAAGATCCACCTCCTGGGTTGGGATTGAGATGAAAGGACCAGTATCACTAGCTGGGATTTGGGATTTGGAGCCTGATGCCTTAACTTTTCTCTGGGCCAAGCATAGTGCAAGGGCTTCAAGTCCACCGGGTGGCGCCATGCTCTTTGTAAACAAGAAGCAAACATATTATTACACTTAGAAAAAAATTTTGAAACACAAGCTCATCTATATGTTCAAGACGAAATATCTAAAAATGGTTGTATAGAATCAGAGGGCTCATCCAGGACATCTTTACAATAGATGACCCAATTCTTATCAGCCTACTTAACTAACAAGTTGAGGACATTAGCCTCACTCTTCGTCAACAAGGATAGTAGAGTCTCTATTTCTTCCTGACTCTGGTCCCAAACTACTTACGTCCAGTATGAAAATATCAGCGGCTTGCCTTCTAGGGTAACATAAAAAGACATTAACCCCAGAGCTCATTCTACTCCAAAGAAGTCCTTTTTGAAGTTCTTGAATGACTCTTGGTACAGTTTGAATACTTTGCACTTTGCTTGTGAGCGTAAAGTAACCCACCACTTTTGAAAGCTGCTCCCGAAAGGTGCAAACTGGGGGAAAAGAAAGAAGAATGACCCTATGGAGTACGACCATCCAAAGGTCCTATAAATGAGCTAGAAGGTCTTGATAAAATCCCATGCATTCAAATGTAGTTGAGTCGGAGCTACCCATAGGTGGTTTAGGACTCCGATCTCGAAGTCGAAGAATGGAAGTCAGACTCTGATGCGGGTAAATAATGCATCATACCTGTAAATAAAGTGGCCGCCCTCCGTCTTGGTTGACCAGACTCTTTCTTGATCTGATGGAGATCGAATTACGTATTCTCCATCTTTCAGTTAGTCTTCTGTTAAATGCATATATTCTTGTTTGGCATTAGCATCCTCTGAGGTCTCTACGCTGGATGAGGTGCCTAAAACTTTCCAATCAATCCATTGATATAAATCGAAATTCCTCAAAAAAATATATTCTTTGGGTTTAGACGTGGCCACTCCTCTTCATCCCATCTCTGCATTATTGGCGTTACTTACAGAGGTTGTACTTATGTCAGAAATAAAAGAGGTTTCATCATAACTCTCTAACGGAGAGTGGACATGGTGGTCTTTGCCTTGCAAGCTCCTTGGCACTGTCTGCCCTCCATATCATTTTCAAGGCATCTATCTCGGATAGCAGCCTCAGTCCCCTGCCAGTACCTCCACCATGAGGAGAACGTCTCTACTACGGTTAAGGTGGCAGAGATGGCAGAGCACTCAAAATCTCTAAAGAACTACTCCCTCCACTACTATTGTTCAGCATTTTCACCATTACCATGATGATTATGGAAGAAAAATAAAGTGGGAAAAGGTATTTACCATGTGTTTGAGGAAGGAAAAGGTGATGAAAGATTGAAAATGCAAGAAATGCTCGCTGGAAACTTGTCGGAAGGTCGCCAGAAATTGCCTAGTTCACCGGAGGAGAAAATGCAACAATGGAGAAAGAAGGAGAAAGTGGGGGGGAAACCCCCCTCCTATTTATAACTGTAGGGGTAACACCCAACCGTTACCATATATTGGGGCAAAATGGTATTTTCCCTTTGATTTTGAAATTTAACATTGAATTTGAAAATGGTAATTATGGCGACATGAAGATCAAACGATTAGTTCCATTAACTTTTCACCACATGGAAATATGAACCTGACGCAACAGCTGAAAGGACTATGGTCAGAATTGAAATGACGCATAACAGGGTAGGATGATATTTATGCCGAATCACGGACTAATGCTATGATGTTATTGTAAAATCATAATATAGATCACATCTTCATCTTCAAATTACCTTCAGAATTGATGATGGGTCCCACTGCCTAAATTGGTATAGGGGCAACTCAGTTTGAATCCCGGTCAATGGTGTAGCGACTTTAAGGTGAGTGATTTATATTGGATCCCGACCTTATTCATCACTACTAGGGGCATCCATGTTTTTATATTTCATCACAGACTTCAGTCCTTCATTAGAGACATTGCGAAATCCAACATCTATATCATGACTTAGATCCTTTTGTCCTATGTGTGACGTTTGCTCATGATAATCTTGAATATATTGACACTTAGCAATCATATCTAAGTGCCAAGTTAAAGGCAACTGTTCTAGACCAGGTTCCAAGTTAAAAGTTTAGGAGTAACTCGGCCCACTAGAATTAGATCCCAGATATTTATGAGTGTTATTAGATAAGTAAATATACCTATTTATGATGAGTAAATCTCTAACAAAATCCCTCATAGATAAAGGAATCAATTATATTCTTCATAAACAGGGGAGACAATTATAAGGATAATAATTTTACTAGATTCTTATCCTAATTAACAGCATTTAATGCAAATTTAAAAATGATTCTTATCTACTAAGTCGCTCCTATAAATACCACATAAGGTAGCAAAGGTATGCATCTAATTCCAAACACTACCTACCTTGTGTGCGGTCTAACTTGAGCGTCAAAATGTCTTTTGCAGGTACCCACCTCTCACATAACCATCGCAACCACCATGCATCGGAGGAAACCACTTTCTTTAACTTTATTTAGGTGATTCTCTGAAACCCATTTAGAACAGCACTTATTACATATAAAACAAATTTATTTGCATGAACAAAAGGATTCCATCCAATCAGCTTGAGAATAAAAGCAAAATTCATAGATTTTATCCAAGCAGCTCAAGGTCACTAATGGAATCATCATCAAATAGAGAATTAGGCAATCAAATCCAAATAAAACGTTACCATTTGCAAAAAAAAAAAAAACATATTGTTCAAATTTAAGATCATAAAAAACATTAAAACATGAGGATTTCATAAACACCCCTTTCAAGATTTTTTTTTTAAAAAAGTCCCCATCGCACATTGCCATAAGCAAAAAAATAGAATATCCTCATGCTTAAGAAAGATTGGATTTTGGACTCATTGAGAAAGAAACAAAGAGTAAACAAAATCAAACAAACTCTATCAACCCACCTTTTCAATCCAATCAAGTGTTTGCATTGGGTTCTAATAATTGATATTCATAAATTTAGGTCATTTTCTTCTGCCCTAATATAGGTGGTCCTAAGGTGGATTTCCCTTATTTCTATGTCATTTGTATGCATCTCTTGACTATTCATAATAACATTCATGTCCTCTCCTTCCATGTGCCATCTGCAATTTTGGGAAGAAGAATCATTCAGGATAAGTAAAAGATGAAATTTGGAAACAATAAAATTAAAAGATTTTATAAGGGATGATAAACATAATTTTCATACATGATTTAACCCTCATATTTAGTCTTTTAAACCTCTTATGTACTTAATTGATTAGGTTTAGCCACATTTTACAAGTTTAGGTTCCAAATTAGGCTTAATGGTATTTTTCAGCATTGTGATAATTTTACACTATTTATGTATTCAGGGTATATAACTTGAGTTATAGACATCTAGAAATTATGAAATTTACCTTGTAGGAAAGTTGAGAGGAATCTCTACAACTTTGATAAGAGCTCTAGAGTTGAATCAGATGTCTAATAGGTCATATTGGGCTTGGAAGTCAGAACAGAGGTGCTATAGTTAGAAACTGAGTAGTGTGCACATATTGGGCCATATCTTGGGATGTAGAAGTGCTAATAGGCTGAAACTGGTGGCATTGGAAAGTTGAGACAAAACCCTTCAACTTTCTTGAAGACCACGTTTCCAAACAATGACATTTTGATAGGGTTATAGTTAGAGTTAGGCACCAAATTGGGTGGTGCATGTGGAGAGACAACCATGACACTCATTCATACTCATTAAACAATTCCCTTGTCAAGTGGTGAGACAAGCAAGACACTCATTCACACTCATTAAACAACTCTCTTTTTAAGTGGTGAGACAAGCATGACACTTATTCACACTCGTTAAATAACTCTCTTGTCATTTTGTACCATTTATGCTCTATAAAAGGCACCATTGGTTGCTTATGGGGATCATCTTAGTTTAGAGATCAAGATCATGTTCTTGTATCATTTGTTTCTATTCTTGTAATTTTCTTTTGTTCTAAATAGAAATTATGTTCTTCTTTTTCTTTTTCTTTTTCTTCTTCTTCTTCTCTCTTTCTTTATTCTTGTTCATGAGTAACTAATTCTCATTTTGCTTGGGTAAATGGATGAAGCTATTGGTAATGAAATAAGGTTAGATTAATCTATTTCTTATGCTTGAATGTTATATTATCAAGTGATCATTATATGTGTTGTATTTTGTTTCTAATCAATTTAGAAACCCTCCTTGTAAAGTGAAGATTTTGATTTGTTGTAGACAAGCGATTGGCACAATGAATGCTTGAACCCATTTATAAGTGTTGGTGTTAGAAACCCTCATTGTAAAGTGGAGATATGATTCATTGTAGATAAGAGATTGACACAATAAGTGCCTGAACCTATTTACAAGCATTAGCGTTAGTGGATAATTAAAAGAACCACAATATAGCTTCATATATAACTTTAAAAGAACTTTGAATGTTGTATTCTCCGATTGGAACCTTTGTTATGTGTGGATTCCAATTGAGTTATAAAAAGAAATGATATTGTCCATAATTTATATACCAATAGTGAATCTCCTAACCCAAGCAAATTCTTTACATTTGTGAACAATTTTCATCACCTTTATTTTGTGACAAATCTTTTCCTTATCTCAAACAATTTTCTTCATCAATTCTATGTGGATCGACCTTGGACTTTCGAGACTTTATTACTTGATACAACTTGCACTTAGGTTTGCAACATATCATAAGTATCAATTTTTTGATGCTATTGCCGAGAACTTGATTTGAAGAACAAATTTATTGAGGTTCTATTTCTTTAAGTAAACTTCACTATCTGGTACATTCTTTCCTTACTCTTTTAATATTATAGTTGCATCATATTTAATGGAAGGTTTTCCATACAACCTACTTGTTAATATTTTTTATTTTTAATATCTTGGAAGGTTGAGCTCTGTATATATATATATATATATATATATATATATATTTATTTATTTATTTATTTATTCCTATTTTAAGTCATTTATTTATGCTTAATTAGTATCGTGATTCAAATTCTAGTCGTTTGGTTAAAACT
This sequence comes from Ormosia semicastrata, assembly GCA_029884595.1. NCBI lineage: Eukaryota > Viridiplantae > Streptophyta > Magnoliopsida > Fabales > Fabaceae > Ormosia > Ormosia semicastrata. The sequence continues at coordinate 2,553,759 of JAQQTO010000040.1, forward strand.
AATCCTGGTACTTTATATATTGATCTGTTTGAATCATAATCACGCACAATTGACACAATGGCTTAAAATAAAAGTGTACATGATGAACATGAAAATCAACTATTGTGAACCATGGGTGAATATTTGCAGCCATCTCAAAATTTTAGTCCATCATGTTTTATCTTTCTATTCAATGTTAACAATTTTATATTTAAGTCGGGTATGATTTCATTACTTCCTAATTTCTATTGTTTAGAATCTGAAAGCCTATATTTACACTTTATAAATTGCACTAAAGAGATTGTTAGGCTTAAATTATTTTCTTTTTCTTTAAAAGATAAAGCAAAAACTTGATTTAATGCTTTGAAACTAAGATCAATTGGCACATGGTAAGAAATACAAAGTGAGTTTTTAAAGAAATTTTTTCCAACATATAAAACCAATGCTTTGAAAAGAAAAATCCTAATTTTTTCTCAAAATTCAAATGAAGCATATTTTCAAAGTTGAGAACATTTTAAAGATTTGTTAAATTTTTGCCCACATCATGGTTTTGAAAAATGGTGCACTATAAGTTTTTTTTATGAAAGGTTAACACGTGAAACCAAACAATTCGTAGAAACAATGTGCAATGGTGAGTTTCTTGATAAAGAACCTGAAGAAGCTTTAGAATATTTAGATCATTTGGTTGAGAATTCTCAATCTTGACATGGTACTACTCATTCTGAAAATTCAATTAGATCTAACCTTGTAAGTGCTGGTAAAGGAAAATATCACCTTAGTCAAGAAGAAGATCTAAATGCTAGGTTCTCCAATTTGGCTAGAAAAGATTGAAGCCATGGAATCAGGGAAAGTAAAAAAAATCAAATCTGTGCAAAATGAAGAAATTTGTGGCATTTGTGATGACTTAGGACACTCAACAAATGTATGTTTAAAAATTCCCATTTTCAAAGAAGTTGTGCATGAACAAGTAAATGCAATGAATAATTTTAAAAAGTCATTTACCTCTTCTTTTTTAGATTCATGCAATTTGGGATGGAGAAATCACCCGAACTTCAGTTGGAGGACTAATAATCAGGCATAATTTGTGCAACCACCACCTCCTCAAGCACAACAAGATTCTCAATATTCTCAAGGATATGCACTTTATGTTCCACCAAATAGGAAAAACATTGAAGGAACATTGCATGCATTCATGGAAAAGCAAGAGGTCATTAATAACCAAAACACTCAAGCCATGATTGACATAAAAGACACTTTTGCCAAATTTGCTTCTGCACTCACCATTCACGAGAAAAGAAAATTTCCTTCTCAACCTCAACCGAATCCCAAGGGTCAGTACAGTCTAAATAAGAATAGTTCAGAAAGCCAACAAATAGATTAGTCAAGTCAGTGATAACTCTTAGGAATGAAAAGTTTGTTGAAAAATAAATTCCTGAACCTTATGAGAGAGATGATGAATCAATCCCCTAAGATAAGGAAGAGATTGATAAGTGATCGGGATTGCGGCAAAAAATAGCAACTCATCGGATTTTAAAAAATGAAAAATAGAGTCGCCACCAATTTTATTTAAAATAGGAAAAATTGGAAAACTTTTCTTTGAAAATAGTTTTTAAAACCAGATTGGATTCGGGAGTCGATTATGCATGGAGGAGCACTGGAAGATTCTCCAACGTTAGTCCCTGTTCTTGGAGGTTTTGTACATTGAGAAGATTTTGCCATTGGTGGAACCCACGTGGTGTTTGGTGGTGGCGAAATTTGGAAGATTAATGAGGAAGAGTGAAAACGTAAGTTAGGGCTCCAGAGGCAGAGAAAGAGAGAGCTTGAAGGGAGATGAGGGATGAAGATTGAGGAGATTTTTGGTGAAATTGATTGGGGGTTATGAAGAGGAGAGGAAATTCAAGTAATATGGAGGTGAAATGGGATGATTTGGCCAAGAAATAAGAGATAAATTGAAGGTTTAGGGGAGAGGGGAGGAAGAGAGGTCGTGGATTAGAAGAAAAAAAATGAGAAAGTTTAAGTAAAAATGGTTGTTCCCACGTTGAAATCCCTTTTAAACCTGCTATGTATTCTATTACAATGGGTGTGTAATCGATTACCAGCCCTCTGGAATCTTTGTAATCAATTACAGGATTGGTGTAATTGATTACCATCCTTCCGGGAACTTTGTAATCAATTATAGGATTGGTGTAATCGATTACTTGCTTGACAGAACCTTTGTAATCGATTACAAAGGTCTTGTAATCGATTACTAGTTTACTAAAACTCATTTTTTGCATTTTAAATAGTAAAGGGCTAATCTCAAAGCATTCATATTAGTTTCAAAAAGTCTCAAAGCAATTTCAAACATCATGCAAGCATACAAACTGATTAGTTCTTGATCTAAAACACATGTTTATGCAAAATTACCACTTTTGCTAAGAATTTAAACCATTTTGTCAGAATAAGCTTCTTGGTGGACTTTGTTATGATGGAGTACCTGTAAAACAACTTTGGGGAAACCTCCAACGCTCAAGTCAGTATTTGAATTAGGAATGATTAAAAACAAGAAGATATATCACCAAAACACCATCATTATGCAGTAAAAACACATGTTAACCAGTAAAATTTTAAATTATGCATTAGCTATATACATTATGCAGCAAAAGTGACATATGATGCAGCAAGGTGAATTTGTGCAAATTTTTAGCTTATGCATGATTGATCCAATATGCTACGTTCATTTATTATATAGAAGAATGCTTCTTTTGCTAAGGGCTTAGTGAAAATGTTTGCTAGTTGTTTAGTGGTTTCTACAAATTCAAGTATGCAATCACTTTTTTGTACATGATCCCTAATAAAATGATGTCTTATTTCAATATGTTCTGTTCTGGAGTGTAGAATGGGATTTTTGGACAAATTAATTACACTAGTATTATCATACCTTATAGAGATGTGATCAAGCTTAAGACCATAGTCTAGAAGTTGTTGCTTCAACTAAAGGATTTAAGCACAACAACTTTCAGCTGCAACATATTCAACTTCAGCTATAGACAATGTCACACTATTTTGTTTCTTGTAATGCCAAGAAACTGGTGAGCTTCCAAGCAAGTGGCATGTCCCACTAGTGCTTTTCGTATCCATTTTGCATCCAGCAAAATTAGAATCGGAATACCTAATTAAGCTACAAGAAGCACCTTTAGGGTACTATAATCCCATTTGTGAAGTACCTATTAGATATTTCATGATTCTTTTAGCAGCACTTTGGTGTGACTCTTTAGGATTTTCTTGAAATCTAGCACACATGCACACACTAAACATAATATCTAGCCTGCTTACTGTGAGATAAAGAAGTGAGCCTATCATAGCTTTATATTTCGTAATTTCTACAAATTTACCTCCTTCATCCTTGTCCAAGTAACAGGAAGTGCCCATTGGTGTAGCCATTTGCTTGGCATCCTCCATTCCAAACTTCTTGAGTAACTCCTTGCAATATTTTGATTGACTTATGAAAGTCCCATCCTTTGTTTGCTTAATTTGGAGACCAAGGAAGAAGTTGAGCTCACCCATCATGGACATTTCAAACTCGCTTTGCATAATATTAGCAAATTCTTTACAAAGAGACTCCTTAGTAGCACCAAATATAATATCATCAACATATATTTGAACAAGAAGAATGTCATGCTTTTTATGCTTAATAAAAAGAGTAATGTCAACATTTCCTCTAGAAAAGCCATTTTCCAAAAGGAACTTGCTCAAGTTTTCATACCAAGCTCTAGGAGCTTGTTTTAAACCATATAAGGCCTTTCTTAATTTAAAAACATGGTTGGGTAGTTCAAATTTTTAAAAACCAGGAGGTTGTTTCATATACACTTCTTCTTGTATAAAACCATTTAAAAAGGAACTTTTGACATCCATTTGAAATAGTTTAAAATCCATTATGCATGCATATGCAAGTAGCATTCTAATGCTTCTGATCTAGTTACGGGAGTATATGTTTCTTCATAGTCTATGCCTTCTTATTGATTATAACCCTTAGCTACAAGCCTAGCTTTGTTTCTTATTATTAAGTCCGTTTTATCAAGTTTGTTTCTAAAGACCCATTTGGTGCCATTGATTAGATGTTCATTAGGCCTTGGAACTAATTCCCAAACTTGGTTTCTTTCAAATGGGTTTAGTTCATCTTGCATGGCCAAGATCCAATGATCATCATTAATGGCCTCATTTATGTCTTTAGGTTCAACTTGAGATACAAAGGCTATATGATTACATACATTTCTAATAGAGTTTCGAGTGATTACCCCTTTAGATACATCACCTATTACTTGGTCTAGAGGATGGTATCTTGAAGTTCTCCAATCTCTTGGAAGATTATTTGAACCTTCCTCTTCTTTTTGTGGAGGTGCTTACTGTAATGACCCGGGACTGCCTGCAAGATTGATGAGAGTCTCCACAAACCAACACGGGTCTTTTCAGCGTGCTTTGTCCTCACTCACACGCTTCCTAGGAAACTTCCCAGGAGGTCACCCATCCCATAATTGCTCCAGGTCAAGCACGCTTAACCATGGAGTTCTTATGTTCTAGGCTCCCGAAAAGAAATTGCAACTTGTTGATATGGCTACACCAAATCAATTCCTTTAAGCCATCCTCAACTATGCAGTCCCATACCTGCACAGTCTCGGAATCCCTCTCATTCCGGTGCGTATTCAGTTCATTCATGTAGACCCTCCGCCTAGAAGCCTGCCAGGAGCCGCTCCTTGTCCGTGCCTCATTGCACCGGCGATCACTCCCCGCCCTCGTCGGCCCCGGGACGCCACACTTACTCCCTTTGGTTTTCTCTCTTTTGCTCTTCTTCTTTGTTTCCAATGTGAGTGTTGGATAGAATTTCTACAACATCATCAATAACATCCTTTTCCAACCCAATGGAGTTAGATTCATCAAATGTAACATGTATTGATTCTTCAATGGTCATAGTTCTTTTATTATAAATTTGAAAGGATTTACTATTAAGTAAGTAACCCAAAAATATTCCTTCATCGGATTTAGCATCAAACTTCCCTAAGTTATCTTTTTCATTATTTAAAATAAAGCATTTACATCTAAAGACATGAAAGTGTGAAACATTTGGCTTCCTTCCTTTGTACAATTCATAGGGGTTTTTTTTTAAAATTGATCTTATTAGGATCCTATTCATAACATAACAAGCGGTGTTAACCGCATCTACCCAAAAATACTTAAGAAGGTTGCCCTCATTGAGCATAGTTCTTGCTATTTCTTCTAAAGATCAATTTTTCTTTTCTACAACACCATTTTGTTGTGGTGTTCTAGGTGTAAAAAAATTATGCTTAATGTCATGTTTATCACAAAAGATTTCAAATTCATGGTTTTCAAATTCCCCACCATAGTCATTTTTTATGGATGTAATACAAGAACCTTTTTTGTTTTGGATAACTTTGGCAAGCTTTTTGAAAGATTGAAAAGCATCATTCTTATGAGACAAGAATAATGTCTATGTAAACCAAGAAAAATCATCCACAATCACTAATGCATAGCAATTCTCACTAAAGCTCATAGTTCTAGATGGGCCAAAAAGATCCATGTGCAAAAGTTGTAAAGGTCTAGAAGTTGAAACCACATTTTTAGCTTTGAAAGAAACCTTTACTTGTTTACCCTTTTAACATGCATCACAAAGTTTGTTTTTCTCAAATTTGAGCTTTGGAAGACTAATCACTAAATCTTTAGAAACAAGTTTGTTTAGGTGATCGATGTGAATGTGGGCAATTCTCCTATGCCATAACCAGGAATTATTTTCTTTACTTATAAGACATTTTGCATTTTGAAAGAAAATATCATCAAGATTATCATATAGATTTTATCAATTCTATGTCCAACTAACTTGACTTGTTTATCGTCCTTGCCTTCAATTATACAACAATTAGAATCAAAGATAACTTTACTTCCCTTATCACATAATTGACTTATGTTTAACAAGTTATGCTTAAGTCCATCTACATACAAGACATTGTCTATTGAGATAGAGGAATTTTTACCAACATTTCTAACTCCAAAGATCCTTCCTTTATTGTTGTCCCATAGGTGGCATGTCCATGCTTCTTTGGAGCAAGAAAGGAGAACTAGGAGTCATCACCCGTCATGTGCTTGGAGTAACCGCTATCAAGGTACCAACTTAAGTTTTTGGTCTTCAAGCATACCTCAATACACATTCAAATTTTAACTCTTGGTACCCAAATTGTCTTGGGTCTTTATGTGTTAGAGTTGGGCAAGGTGCCCTTAGGAACCCAAACCCTTTTTGTTCTAATCTTAGTGTTTATGTTCTTTCTAACATTATATGTGGATGCACTATGTCCTTTTCTTTCACAATGAAAGCATTTGATAAAGGGACTACTTGATGCATTTGTGGAAACAAAGAAATTTTTATAAGATTTTTGTTAGTTATTGGGATTATACCCCAAACTGACTTTTTGAAAAACACATTTTTGTTTCCCTAGTAATACATTCAAATTGTCTCTTCCAAAGGTAAATTTTACAAGTGTATTCTTTAAATCTTCAATTTCACTATCAAATGCTTTACATGATGAATAAGATAGGAGTATGGATGTATAATCATGTGAAGAGCAAATCATGCATGATGAGTTGGCATCAATAAGTCCAAGAGTTTCATTCTCAACTTTGAGTTCTTTAATCTCCTTTGTTAAAATCAAAACTTTGTTTGCCAATAAAGATATTATTTTACTAGAAGTTAAAACCATTTTAGTGAGCCTCATGGACTCATCATGTAAATCTTTGAATGCATCTTGTAATTCACTATATGAAAGAAAAGATTCAAGATTAGATGAAGTTACCTCTGTTTCACTTTCTTCTTCTTCTTCATTTACCATGAGGCAAAGGTAAGCTTCCTCATTTTCTGAATCATCGGTGGAATCCATATCATTGTCTTCCCAAGCAATGTATGCTCTCCTTCCTTTTCTTTCCTTAGAAGGTATCTTTTCAAATTTCTCCATCTTCTTTTGATAAACATGACACTCCATCTTCATATGCCCAGGCTTTCCACATTTATAGCAAGTTGGAGTAGATGAAGCTCCTTCTTCCTTTTGATATGTCTTCTTAGAAGGAAAAAATGGTCTTCTTTAACTTCCTTTCTTTTGAGAAATCTTCCAAACTTTTTTACAAGAAGACTAAAATTTTTTTCATTCATTTCAACATTTCTAATGTCATCTTCATCATCTTCATCTTCATTATCAATTATTGAGGAAGTGGCCTTAAGTGCAATCCCCTTTTTCTTCTTATCTTGCTCTTCATGTTGGTTGAGCCTATTCAATTCCAGCTCATGTTCTTATAATTTTCCAAAGAGAGTGGCCAATGTCATTGTGGCTAGATTTCTTGATTCTGATATAGCCGTCACTTTGGGCTGCCAATTCCTGCTTAAAAATCTCAAAACTTTATTAATAAGATTTTCATTGGTAAAATTTTTTCCCAATGAAGCAAGATGATTAACTATATGAGTAAATCTCTTTTGTATATCTTGAATGCTTTCTCCTTGATTCATTCTAAATAATTTATATTCATGAGTGAGTGTATTTATTCTAAACCTTTTCACCTCACTTGTGCCCTCATGGGTTACTTGCAATGTATCTCACATTTCTTGGGTGGTCTTACAATTTGACACCCTAAAAAATTCATCATACCCCAAAGAAGTGGTAAGGATATTCTTGGCTCTCAAATTATATTGAACTTTTTTCTTGTATCGATCCATTCACTTCTTGGTGCATTGGTTCTTACACCATCAAATATATGTGTAGGAACAAAAGGACCATTTTCAACAGCATCCCACACATCAATATCAATAGCTTCAATAAAAAAATTTATCTTTTCTTTCCAATAGGCATAACTATCCTTATTGAAATAGGGAGGTCTGTTTATAGAAGAACCTTCGTTGGAAAAACTATTTGAAGCCATCACTTCTCTTGAAGCTGCTAAGCTCTTTATATAAGAGTCTAACTCTGATACCACTTGTTACCAAATGGCCTCAATAATCAAAAGGGGATGAATTGAGTATATAAAATAAGTTCACAAATCTTTCGCAAAATACTTGAATTCTTATTTTCGTTGAAGCTATTGTTTGTTAGAGATGATTAGATAGAAGAGATGTAAACTTTTCACTATTGAATGAATTAACCAAGGGAGATAGAATTCATATAAATCAATAAAACAGTGCTCAAAGTAAAGAATAGAGTTTAGAGAAAACAAACACCAAACTTTATCCTGGTTCAGCCACCAATCCACTTGTGGCTTACGTCCAGTCGTCAAGCAATCACTCGAGATTTTTCACTAAACTCTAAGCTTGAATCATGTGCTTATAACTTTTACAAATTGGAGCACTCAACACCATCTTGGGATACCTCACCCTTTGTAGCTTGAGCCTCTTCAAACAAGAGATGCCTTATCCTTTACAATTTGGAGGAATACCTTACCCTCTTCTTTACAATAAACAAGATTGATAGAATGAAACTCTCACAAGAGTAATGGATACAAATTGAAGTTCTAGAATGCTCTTTAAAGATATCTCAAAGATTTGTACAAAAACAGAGCAAGAAGGATTTCAAGGATTGATTTTCGTATATAGTGTTAGAAAGATGTTTCAAGGTTCAAGGTCAGTCATTAATGATGTCCCAACATAAGTATATAAACTATTTTTCATTAAAAGAGTCATTGGGTGCTTTAATGACTAGCATTTAATGCATCTAATAAAGTCGTTGGGCACTTTTAGACCAGTGGTAATCGATTACACCATAGTGGTAATCGATTACATGGCTATTTGAATGTGTTCTTGGCTTTCTAAGCATGATGTAATCGATTAGCAGCCTTGTGTAATCGATTACATGGCCTCTGCCAGACTTGTAATAGATTACAGCCTTAGTGTAATCGATTACAAGGCTTCTGTCATGGTTGTAATCGATTACAAGCTTAATGTAATCGATTACAATGTCTCTGTTTAGCTTGTAATCAATTACAACACATCTGTAATCGATTACTTTGTCCTTTGAACACATTTTTCAACCCCAATTAAGTGTATTAGTCAATCCTTACATATTGGAGCTTGGATTTTGACAAGATTTACATTTGAGTTATGAAATCCAAGATTGAAATCAACATATCTTTAAAAAGATGAACTTTGAATTATTAGTTGATTTAAAAGGATATTTAAAAAACCATTTGAATATCATTGAGATACCTTGAGAGCATTTTACATTGAAAACCTAAGACCTATATCTATATACCTCTTGGTTTCCTTCTTTTGATCTTGGTCTTTTCTTTTTATCTTAATATTTTCTTTTACTTTTGTTATCATCAAAAACTTATTTGATATACTTCAAGACATAAACATTCACATCATGCTCTATAAAAGGCACCACTGGTTGCTCATGGGGATCATCTTGGTTTAGAGATCAATGTCATGTTCTTGCATCATTTGTTTCTCTTGTTATAATTTTCTTTTGTTCTAAATAGAAATTATGTTCTTCTTCTTCTTCTTCTCTCTTTCTTTATTCTTGTTCATGAGTAACTAATTCTCATTTTGCTTGGGTGAAAGGGTGGAGCTTTTGGTAATAAGATAAGGTTAGATTAATTTATTTCTTGTGCTTGAATGTTATATTATCAAGTGGTCATTATATGTGTTGTATTTTGTTTTTAATCAATTTAGAAATCCTCCTTGTAAAGTGGAGATTTTGATTTGTTGTAGACAAGCGTTTGACACAATGAATGCTTGAACTCATTTACAAGTGTTGGTGTTAGAAACTCTCCTTGTAAAGTGGAGATCTTGATTCCTTGTAAACAAGAGATTGACACAATTAATGCTTGAACTCATTTATAAGTGTTGGCATTAGTGGATAATTAAAGGAATCATAATATAACTACATATATAACTTTAAAAAAACTTTGAATGTTGTATTCTCCGATTGGAACCTCTGTTATGTGTGGATTCCAATTGAGTTATAAAAAGAAATATTTGTATCCTTAATTTATATACCAAAAGTGGATCTCCTAACTCAAACAATTCCTTTTTATATATGAACAATTTTCATCACCTTTATTTTGTGACAAATCTGTTCCTTACCTCATTTTCTTCATCAATTTAATATGAAATGTTTATAATTATCTTAGAATACATTCATAAAGAGATTTTTTTAATATTGTCAAAATACAGCATGTCAAAACAACCAAACTATTAGCAGGGAAATATCGAACTAAGTATCTGTCATGAATAATACAACATGTAAAAACAACCAAACTAGCTGAAAAATATCGAACTAAGTATCTATCATGAATAATACAGCATGTAATAACAAACATTTAATCAAGACAAACATACTATTAGTCTAACAAAACTAAGTATGAAACGAAATTTACACAAAGCACATATTAAAAAAACTGTAAACCACAAGGTGGTTTGTAGTTAATACAAATAATCTTACTCATGAGGTGAACTGGTGGCCTACATCAAATAAATATATACCTAGACAAACATACATGAAGAAAACAGGATAAAAGGATCAAAACTAAAAATTATTGCATATAACTGCACCTAAATTTATCTGAGCTAAAATGTAATACTAAGACTTGATCTACTTGAATGTAACCAAGAACAAGTCCCCTTTGGTGGTCCTCCTAAAGAAGCAAAATAACAATAATTATCTGTCATGAATGCAAGTTATTTAAAAAAATAATAATACACTACAAGAAATTTACAATATAGTGAGGGAATTTTGCAAAGGAAAGTTTCCCTTACAATTCCCTCTCTAATTAGCGAAGGAATTACGAGGGATCGGCGAGGGAAGTCTGAGCCCTCGCTAAATTTCAAAAATAAATTTTGAGGGAAAATAGCGAGGGAATAGCGAAAGAATTGCGAGGGAATTTTTCCCTCTCTAAAATTAGCGAGGGAATTGTGAGGTAAGTTTTCCCTCTCTAACATTACCGAAGGAATTGCAAGGGATAATTTCCCACACTAAAATTAACGAGGGAATTGCGAGGAATAATTTCCCTTGCTTAGAGCATAATTTAAACTTAGTCAATTTAGCGAGGGAATTGCGAGGTATTTTTTCCCTCGCTAGATGATAAAATTTTAGCGAGGGAAATTTTTATCGCAAATCCCTTGCAGAACCTAATTTTAACCTAATTATAGAATTCTAAATCCCTCACACCTGCTCTCCCTCTCACTCTTACGCTCTTTCTCTCATGCTCTCCGGCTCCCTCACAGGTGCTCTCCCTCTCCCTCTCCCTCTCACTCTCACCCTCACCCTCACCATCACCATCTCTATCTCGTGCTCTCACTCTCATTCTCATTCTCTCTCACTCAAAGCTGCAGCCTCTGTTCTCTGCCTTTGCCAACACGAGCTCGCAGGTGCGACATTGCGTAGCCTCTGCCTTTGCTCCAAGTCCACAGGTAAGCTCTAAAGGAGTTGAGTTGAGTTGATGTTGATTTTGTTTTATGACTTGTAAATGAGTTGATTTTGATTTTGTAGGCCATTGAGGGAACTATCTGAGAACTGCTCAGCCTCTGCCTCTACTCCAAGTCCACGGGTAAGCCCCAAAGGAGTTGAGTTGAGTTGATGTTGATTTTGTTTTACGACTTATAAATGAGTTGATTTTGATTTTGTAGGCCATTGAGTGAACTATCTGAGAATTGAGATTATAATTGCAGAGTTCCATCACTTATTGTAATTTGCAAAGTGACAATATTTTATTTTATTTTTCATATTGCTTTATTTGCTTCCCATTTACATACATACAGTAATTATCTTCATTCTTCATACTCAGTATTTCTATATTGCTTTGTGTGGAAATTGCTTAATGATTATCATTCCTGTAACTGGGTATGTGATTGTGAACATCTGGCTGATGTTATCTGAATCTGAGCTACCCATTCTCCTCTACTTGGACCAATGTCTTGGCACCTAATTCAGGCAAAAGTTAAGTGAATCAAAGTAATTATGAAAGATACTACACACGCACACACTCATACTCTAAACCCAGCAGTACGGTACCTCTGGTGTGCTAACATCTGGATTTCTTAAGCCTCTAGATTGAGCCCATGATGATTCTTGTCTCCCTATTTAAGGTGATATCATGAGCAAAAATAAACATTTAGGGAAATTATAATTTATAAAACTATATAGTTTTTCCAGTTACTTAGCATAAAGAAACATAAAAAAATTTAGCACAAATTTGTTGATTGGTAGTGGGTGAAACTAAACAAATAATGAATATGCTCTCATAAGATTCGTCTTTTTTTCTTCAATTGCTGTTTTCATAAAATTTTAAGGCTATAAGGTAAAAAAGAAGACATAAAGATGTAAATTAATAAGATATAGATGGGATCAATGGACTGGATATGCATGCTGTGATTGGAATCAATGGACTACATATTATGCTCAATTTTGTGTTCTTTTCTTTGGATATAAATTTGGAGCTTTAACATGTAATAAACTAAAGAATGAAAGAAGGTTTGTGGGATGGAAAAGAACTGCAATTGACTAGTTTAACCTGTGAAACTTTGTATTCTGAGAACTGAAGGAGACTATCAATCCACAATTTGAACCTTGCATGATGCTCATGGATTGAAGCTGGTTGTAATAATCACCCCCTGTATCTTAAACGAGAAACCTGTTCCTTGAGAGTGCGTTCAAATCTATTCTGCTATGTCTCTCTCTCTTTTCTTGACACGTTCTCTCTAAACCTTCCTCGCTTTCAGGTTAAAAGCCATCCTTGCTTTTGGGTTAAAAGTTAAAACTTAGAAGACCTTTGCTTCTCAGTTTTGTGTAACTACTGTTTAAATTTTCAAGTTTGAAAATTTAAATCCAGTTTCTTCATTCTCCTCCAAATCCTTTTTTTCTTTTAGATAGATCATCACTAATGAATAAATTCAGGCATCTATATGAGATGCTCCCAAGTTAGTGACCACCTTCTCAATAGTTTCCATAACCATTCGCCTGTAAGGTTCACTCTCATCTTTAAGATCGTCAACAAGTCTCCCAACAATATCGGCAATGCTAATTTTATTTGCTATCTCTACAGTAGGAAATGAGCACATTGCTTATAGTTTCTTCAATCCAAAGCCATCCTCCTAACCCAGACGTTCTTGTTCAAAAGTCCTCCAAATCTTACCTAAAAAGGCTGATTTTCAAGATTGCACCAAATATGCATCCTAACTCATAAAATTCTAAAATTTTATAGGAAGATAGCTCTCTCTCACATAATTCTAATACCGTAACCTCACCTTATTTGGCTAAGCGTATCTAAAGTTATGCGACATTTTGCAGAAGCAAAAACAGGGAATTCACTGATTCACCCGTTTCTGCCTTGACTTAAAACTACAACTGGGAACAAACTACACATAGGAAAATTATGAAATTTCCAAGAAAGAAGCCTTACATGTTAGCTTCAAAATGCCACTGGTTTCACGCAAAATGGACATCGGACCAGGAAGTTATGCAATCTGGTTTACTGGCTGCCAAAATGCATTTTCTACAGAATCCAACTCTGATTCAAACAGAAACTGGTGCTAATTGGCTTGGTGAAAAATTCTACAATTTTTACCATATATAGCCCTATGTCTTAGCTTTAAAATGACACAAAAATTATCTCATTCCAATGTCTGTAGCTCAAGTTATGCAACAAATATCACAGACTGCTCGGATGCCACCCTGATTCTGCAAATTCAAGTTTTGCATAATCTTGGTTTCTAACTAAGTTCTAATCCTCAAATCGTGGATTCTAAGTGTTTTCCAACCCTAATCATGGTCTCTAATCATATTAGGATCATTAAACACTAATTCAACTCGTCAATTATGGATTTAAACTCAAATTTCAAACTAAAACCCTACTTTTTTCCAACTAACCATTAAAAAGGAAATTATGGATTCTAAGGGCTCCAATCTATCAACTAACTAGTATCTAACTCATTAAACTTAGATTATGATCAAAGTCAATTAATCATAACCTAATTCTCATCTTTCTCCAACCCATTTTCAAGATTCTCTATCATGAACCAAAATGGTTGGTTTGAGCCATAAATGGCTATCTAATACTTACTAAACTAAAACTATCCTACTGTATTCTTGGAAGCAAGAATCAAGTTAAGAGCTAGGATTTGGCTCTCCAAATCCATTTTTCCATTCCAAATCCCTAACCCCCAGTCAAAAGAATATTCATGGTGAAAAAGATTAGAAATCCCCTACCTTTAGGCAATGACCAACCTTGGAGCCTTGCTCTTCTTCTTTTCCTCTTCCCTTCCTTTCTTTCTTCTCCTTTCTCTCTTTCTCCCCTTCATTTCTTTGTTTCTATTCTGTTTTTGCTGAGTTCATGAGTGAGAAAGGAGAAAATAAAGAGAAAAAGCAAACTTGGAAACTTAAGTTTCGGTATTGAAACTTATATCTGCTAAGGACATTTGAATCACTCTAATTCAAGTTTTCTAGCTTCCAACAACTTAAGTATAAATATTAGGATTCATCTAAATTGTTGGTTCACCATTATTCTATTTTTCTATATCTGCTAAGATTAGTCGAGTATCAAAATACATAACCATTATACTTAAAAATACCAAACTAACTCTGATCCTTCTCAAATTTTAACTATACCTTACTTAGCTTATTTGTGACCTAGAAACAAGTTCTCTATACTTATTTCCCTTAACTTAACCTTCCTTCAACTTGAATTCATAACTGCACCAAACCCGTTAAGCATCACATTAGCATCATCGTTGGGATGCTCTTGGAAGGCATAAAGAATGCCATCAATCAGAAGCTCTTTCAAAAGAGCATCTATATGAGATGCTCCTAAGTTAGTGACCACCTTTTCAATAGTTTTCATAACCATTCGCCTGTAAGGTTCACTCTCATCTTTAAGATCCTCAACAATTCTCCTGACAATATCGGTAACGCTAACTTTGTTTGCTATCTCTACAGTAGGAAATGAGCATGTTGCTTATAGTTTCTTCGATCCAAAGCCATCCTCCTAACCCAGACGTTCTTGTTCAAAAGTCAGGGACAATATCATTTCTAATATATTCAGTTTCCACACCCTCAGCAGGTATACCAAGAGCAGAGGCAACAACACTGAAAGCTCTAGCAGTAGTGTTCCTAACATATTGATCAATGTTGTTTATGTCAGGCCGCATAGCAGCAATCATTATGGCCAGTGAAACTTAGACTTTCTTTATGCTTTTCTCTCCTATAGGGTACATTTAGGACTATCTAAATATGATATCAAATCTTGGATGTTGAAAATAAAAGTTATGAATTTCTAACGAATTATGTGTTAAGATTATTGGTTTGATTTAACTTTTGATTGTGTTTTAACATATGGTTAAAGTTTATTTTCTTATTCGAGTGAAGATTTGAGTAAAACCTTAGTTTCCCATTTGAGATTCAATATTAATGAGCACACATACCTATTGTTGGTACTGCTCATTATATTGAATCTTGAATTGTCCAAGTAGGATAATTTATTAAGAAATTTTTCCTTCACTTGGTTAATAGTTATTCTTTAAATCTCATATCTTATACTTGTTAAAATTTTGGTCTGCTACATTTCCTTTTGTTCTCTGGGTATACACTTAAACGCGGTAGATCTCACTGTGTTATAGTCATGCACTTGGAGACCAATGGGAAATGCTGCCGAAATTTTGTCAAGTATAAAATATAAGATTTAAGGAATAACTATTAACCAAGTGTTGAAAAAGTTTCTTATCGAATGGGATAGGGTCATACCATGTTAAGAAGGAGATAGAGATATAAAGATTTGTATTAATGTGCTAAACCAATTTCAGCAATCATGAGACCCAATCGAAGTTGGATGTTATGAAGAAATGATCCTACTGGCTATGTAAGTGAAGAATTCAAGGATGGAGTTGATGATTTCATTAGGGTTGCTCAAGGAGACCTGACAATTACTGATGCATTAAATCGCATCCTTTGTCCATGTGCTAGATGTAAGAATCGTGCTTGGAGGGAGGTATTTGGGGTAGAACAACATCTGTATAAGTATGGATTTGTGGATGGTTATGTAAATTGGACCATTCATGGTGAGGACAGATAGCGGGATAGTGACTCAACATCCATTGTCCATGATGATGAAGTGGAGTCTAGGAATCCATATGTGGATATGGTTATGGATGCCGCATGTGATAGATTAAATCCAGATGCTCAAGATTTAGAAGAGGATCCAAATCCGTCAGCTGCGAAGTTTTATGACTTGCTAAGAGACGCTGACGAACCTTTATGGGATGGTTGCCATAAGCACACGAAATTGTTAGCTGTAACTCAACTTTTGAACTTGAAGTCAGAGTTTAACATGAGTGAGAGTTGTTATGATAGAATGATTGTCATAATTAAGAGCATGCTTCCAGAGCCTGAAAGGTTACCCGAAAACTTCTACAAATCGAAGAGAATAGTTCGTGAGTTGGGATTAGGATATGAGAAGATAGATGCGTGTCTTAATCAGTGCATGTTGTATTACAAAGAATATAGTGACAAGAGACTCTACTCAGTTTGCTTAGTATGTGGACACCCACGATTCAAACCGAAGAAGGGATGTTCATCGAATGAGAAGGATGTGCTGCACTCAGTGTTGCGATATTTTTCCATTATGCCAAGACTCCAATGTCTGTTTATGTCCAAAAACATTGCACAGTATATGACTTAGCATGCGGATAGAGTGTGTCAAGATGAATCAGTGATCAGGCATCCAGCTGATGTTGAGGCTTAGAAACGATTTGACGCTACCCATTCAACATTTGCGCTAGACGCTCGAAATGTTAGGCTTGGCCTGTGTATAGACGATTTTAATCCATTCAACGGTTCAGTCACACCATATTCATGTTGGCCTACACACCGTACAATCTACCTCCAAGTAAGTGTATGAGAAGGGAATACATATTCCTCACTCTTATGATTCTTGGACCAAAGTCACCAAGTAAAAGTTTAGATGTCTATCTTAGACCCCTAATTGACGATCTAAAGATATTGTGGGATAAAGGGGTGCAAACTTATGATGCTTGGAAGAAGCAAAATTTCGATATGAAAGTGGCTTTGTTGTGGACAATAAGTGACTTTCCAGCCTATGGAATGCTGTCTGGGTGGAGCACTCATGGAAAAATTTCTTGTCCGCTTTGTATGAATCACAGTAAGTCATTTGTGTTGAAGCACGGTAGGAAATGTTGTTGGTTTGATTGTCATTACTAATTTTTGCCTTTTGATCATCCATTTTTCCGTGATCGAAATTCTTTTAAGAGATCAACAGTGGAAAAATATAATCCACCGCAATGGCTGAGTGGGACAAATGTCTTAAATAGAGTGATTCAACTTAAGGAAATCTTTTTTAGCTTAAATTCAGGTAAACAAAAACAAGATGGCTTTGGTATACACCACAATTGGGTGAAGAAGAGTATACTCTAGGAATTGCCTTGTTAGTCCACTAATCTAATAGGACATAATTTAGATGTTATGCATGTTGAGAATAACGTGTTTGATAATATCTTCAACACTGTCATGGACATAAAGGGCAAGACAAAAGACAATGCAAATACAAGAGAAGATTTGAAGATAATATGCAAACGTCCTACCTTGGAGCTAATAGTTGAGAATGACAAGTGTAAAAAACCAAAGGCGACGTATGTCTTGGATGCCAATCAAATAAGGATGGTGTGTGAGTGGATAAAATAGTTAAAATTTCCTGATAGGTATGCGTCGAATATCGCACGTTGCATCAATGTAGATAGCGAGAAGATATATAGAATGAAAAGTCACGATTGTCATGTTTTTATGCAAAGGTTAATTCCTCTGGCATTTCGTGATAGCTTGCCAAAACCTATATAGGGACCATTAACAGAACTAAGCTTGTTCTTTAAAGAAGTTTGTGCAACTGAAATTCGTGCTTCTACCATGGAGAATGCAGAGCTTTCTATCATTAAAACAATTTGTAAGTTAGAAAAGATTTTCTCTTCAGCATTCTTTGATGTGATGGAACATCTAGTCGTGGATCTCCCTTATGAAGCTAAGGTTGGAGGACCAGTGCATTACAGGTGGATGTACCCCTTTGAGAGATGTATGCTGTACTTGAAAAGAAAGGTCTGAAATAAGGTGAAAGTTGAAGGATCTATTTGTGAAGCGTATATTTTAGAAGAAATTTCTAATTTTGCTTCCATGTATTTCAATCCCCACCTACAGACCAGGCGCACTCAAGTTCCTCGGAATGACAACGGTGGGGAAGATATAATTAATGAACGGTTGTCTGTTTTTAAACATCTATGTCATCCTATGGGGAGAGGTCGAAATAGATTCTTGACAGATGTGAAACTTTAGATTGCTGAGACATATGTGCTTGTAAATTGTGGAGAAGTAGAACCTTATCTCTAGTAAGTTTACTCTCTATCTAATGAATTTGTTATTAATGTGCTAAATTTATGCTAAATATTAATTATTGTATTGATTAGACAATTCGAGGATTCATTAAGGGAAACAGATCCCAATATCATTGATGATCAAATATTGGAAGCTCGAGATAAGGACTTCAGTAGGTGGCTAAAACATCTAGTGAGTCCTTTTATCCATAATAGTGATCTATCATATTAAATTCAATGTGCATTATGCTAGATGTTACAACTATCTACCATCTATGTAATGATACAGGTTAATATAGGCCAAGTCTAGGATCAAATGATACGAGAGATAAGTTATGGTTCATCCAAGTCCGTGACTTCTTACTGTGGCTTAATAGTTAATGGGTACAGATTTCATACCAAAGTATATAGACAAAATAAAGCTACCATGAATAGTGGAGTATGTGCTAGAGGTAGTATATATGGTGAGAAAGACTTCGACTATTATGGCATCGTTGAAGATATATTGGAATTGTCATATGTAGGAAATCAAAACAAAGTATTTCTTTTAGAATGTCATTGGTTTGAGCCGATAAATGGAGTCAGTGTTGATGAGAGATATGGGTTAGTTGACGTCAAGCATAAATCAAGACTTCACTCAAATGAGCCATTCGTCTTAGTCGAATAAGCACAACAAGTGTACTATACAAGATACCCACAGAGCGAGAATAGAGCTAATGGTGAATGGAGGGCAGCTTGCAAGGTCAGAGCAAAACTCTTTGTGGCTGAGACATTGAATGACGAAGGTGATGAATTGAATGACTTAACTACCACTGATTATTACTAAGATGATGGATCCCTTGAAACACACAATCCTATCATAGATGATGAAGCAGTCTCCTTGTTTGATGCACATGCCCAAATGGAAGAAGTGAACATACGTGATATACATTATCCAATGGACGTTCTGGTTGATGATGAGTTCATTGATGACAACGAAAATAATGAAATTAATGAATTCTCATATGAAGATGAGGAATCTTTTGCTTCAGACTCAAGTAGTTAAAATTGAAGCTTGTTCAATAAATTTTGTTAATGGTATTTACACTGAAATATCATTATTATATTTTGAGGTTTTTATTGACATATAGTTTCTTAACTCGTCATGTTTCATTATGTATTCCTTATGCAGATATTCATCATGACCATTTGAGGTAGAGGTGTTGGATGCAGTTGTGGGAGAGGTTGTAATGTTTCATCTGCCCATGATTCTCCACCACTACAGCATTCTCAGCCCTCTCCAGGTATACCTGTAAGATAATCTTTTTCATTATTGTTAACTTGTGGTTTATATAAATGTAATATATATGTATTTTTTTGTTTATGTATAATTATGTTAGGTGCAACTTCAGCTGCTGGCCCATCGACCAGTGTAGGCCTACCAGCGTCTAGTCCATTGACCATTGGAGGCGCATCAGCTTCTATCCCACCCCTTACTGACCCAGTCTCTTCTATGCCACCCCCTGCCGACTCACCCACTAGCAGCCCAAATGTGGTGCCTTCATGTGGAGAATCTAATGTAGAAACAGATAGCAGGGAACTTATATATGTGGCGCATGTCCCTGAACCGTAAGTAATAGTGATATATCACCTCTTATTACATGTATTTACTCTTAGATTACCAATATTATCTTATTGTACTTACAAGAGGAGGTTTCTCTCATCGAGGGTGACACATGACATTATGTACAATGTCATAACACGGATGCCTGTTCCGGGTAATTTGTGGCGAGGTTATCCAGCTGAGATGAAGGAAATACTATTTAACGACTTCATGGTAAGTAATTATGTTTATAGAATCTCCCCTATTATACGTTTATTGAAAAATAAATATACATACATATCATTTGTGTAGGCTAAGCATCGGTTCACATCTGATGCTAATCGCAGTATGGCGAGAACTGTCTAGGAACGAACTATCTTGGACCGTTATCCAGACCATTTGAAACAAAGCACGAGATAAGGCCTTTGAGAGGGCAAATTCAAACAACTTAGCGATGTTAAAGTGTCGCTTGAAGCGTCCGGCGGCGTCGCGAAAATAAAAAGAATAAGGAGGAAATGACCTCGGGGTGTTGGGAGTCGCCACCAATCGCTTTATCCATTAAATGGAATGGTGTAATTGGACACCTAAAAGATGGTCTGCATTTCAGAGTTCAGGGTTCAGGGGTTGATTACGGGTAGGGAAGGTGTTAGCACCCTACACCATCCGTTCTAAGAACAGTTACCTATTTAATTTAATGTTATTTGCAAGATTATTTAAATTGGTCCTTTATTAACTAAAAGAAAAGAATTTTTTATTATTTTTTATTTTGACATGTCCCATTTTGTCAAGCATAATATCAAGAATGATAAATGACTAAGATAAGCAATGGGTGGCTAAATTGCCATTATTTGGAACAAATTCTAAGTTTACAACATATTATATAAAAATGGTGAATTAAAATTTTATTTTTTTAAAAGAAGTGATTTTCAAAATAAATGGCCAAATAAAAAAAATTCCAATGAATAGTTTTAATTCAGAGAAATTTATTTAAGATAAGAAAATGTTTTTTAAGTAAATGGCCAAATAAAATCTCTTTTGTAATCAAGGAAAAAAATATTTTTAGGCACAATGAGATTTTTGTATCAATTTCTAAAAATGTCTTCATGAAAAATAAAGCTTTAATTCACCACAATCATGATGCTAAAACTGTATGAATTTGTTCACTTTTATTTAACGATTTTTTACAAAAAAAAAAGATTTTATTTTAATTTAAAAAAAAGATTGTATTTTATTTAGTAAAAATATTTTAATTTAGTGTGAGAATTAGACCTCGCACCGGCCTCTGGCAAAATCCAAAATAAAGCCTCAAGATTATCGGGAAGAGTGTATCCGATCGGACTCGATCCTCTCCCAATTTTTCCGTCATGGCGAGTTCTAAATTATCTAATTTACAATAATTAAATTTAAGTCACATATCAACCTCATAATAACAAGCAAAATACTTTAAATATATATATATATATATATATATATATATATATATATATATAAACAATGTAAACTCCAAATTAGTAAATACAAATCAATCCAAAATAATAAATAAATAAAATAAATAATAAAAAAATTAAAAAAACTAAAAAAACTCAAAAAGGGCCAAACTAGCAAAAAAAAGAGAGGGGCCCTAGAATGAAAAAAAAAAAAAAACAAAAAGGGGCCCAAACTTATTCAACGGCCCACGGAAAAAAAAACAAATAAATAAAAAAAAAAGCTTGATCCACATTATGAATCGGGAAAAGAAAGAAGAAAAATAGGAGGGGAGAAGTAACTCACGATGGCCTCGGTGGAGGACAAGGGAGCAGGGCGGCGCAACGCGAAGACGGCAGCAACGTGGCGGAATGTCGGCGTCGAGGCGAGAGGTGGCACAGACAAGAGCGGAACTCTGATTTTTCGACGGCTTGCAGGATCTGGAGCGCGGAGCAGGGGCGCGTGGCGGAGGAGCCAGCGATGGATCTGTGCTGGTCGGACTGGTGCGGTGCGGGCGACGGTGGAGAGAGCGGCGCGTGGGTTGCGGGGGGCTAAGGCGCGGTCCGTGTGGTGGTTGGGAGGTGGCTTCACGTGGGTTGTTGGTTGTGGGGGGATGAGCTTGAAGAAGGGTAGTGCGAGGAAGTGATGAAGATGATGGGCTTGGTGGGATAGAGGAGCTGTTGGAGATTAAGGAAGAAAGAAGAAAAAATAAATAAAAAATGAGGCTCTGTTTTTGGATGAGGAGAAATTGTGGTTCATGTAGATGGAAGATGGTGGAATGGAGGAGTTGTTATGGGTGAAGGAAATTTTGTGATTGCTAACTGTGAATAAATTTTTCTGTGTAGCATTCGCGACTGTGTAGCTTATGGTTGCTCCCTGTTTTTGCTTTCTGAATCCCCCCCTGTTTTCTCAATTCTATGCCTTTTATTCTTGCCATGTGGTTAAGATTCAATCAATTTGTTTTTCCATTTTCATGATTGGAAGGCCAAAGAAGAAGAAAAACAGTCAGAATAATGCTTCTCAATGATGATTGGAAAGCCAATGGAAACAAAAACTGATAGAAGCCTTTAATCTAAATCAATGCAACTCTTTAATGGCTCGGTGGCAGCAGCAGGAAGGGGAAAGGGAAGAGTTGAGATGGAAAATGGGTCATGGGTTGACCTAGAAGAACAAAGCTTTTTTTTTATTTCTTTATTTCTTTATTTTTCTTTTTTTCTTTTTTTTAAGAAGGAAATTAAATTAAATAAAAATGAAAATAAAAGAAAATAGGCAAAATTGGGTATCAACAGCTGCCCCCTTTTGTTTTACATTTAGAATAAATGAAAAACAAAGGAATTGATTCAATTTTGTCCATGAAAAGGTAAAAACCTGCGGATTCAGGTGTCCGCTGAAGTTTAACAAAAACAAGGTAAAAAGCTTATGGAGTCAGGTATCCGTTGAATCTTACAAAAACTTAAAGGCAATGGGTACGGGGACCCGAAAGCATAAAACAATGGGTGCGGAGGCCCGAAAAGGTAAAAAGCTTGCAGAGTCAGGTATCCGCTGAAGCTAAACAAAAACAAGGTAAGAAGCTTACGGAGTCGGGTATTCGTTGAAGCTTAACAGAAAACTTAAAGGCAATGGGTGCGGGGACCAAGAAAAGGTAAAAAACTTGCGGAGTCAGGTATCCACTGAAGCTTAACAAAAACAAGGTAAGAAGCTTACGGAGTCGGGTATCTGTTGAAGCTTAACAAAACCAAAGAGGCAATGGGTATGAGGACCCCAAAAACAACGGGTATGAGGACCCAAGAGGTAAAAAGCTTGCGGAATCAGGTATCCACTGAAGCTTAACAAAAACAACGTAAGAAGCTTACGGAATCGGGTATCCATTGAAGCTTAACAGAAAACTTAAAAGCAATGGGTACGAGGACCCGATAACATAAAACAATGGGTATGAGGACCCAAAAGCAACGGGTACAGGGACCCAGAAAAGGTAAAAAGCTTGCAGAGTCAGGTATCCACTGAAGCTTAACTGAAAACTTGAAGCAGAAAAGCTTAAAGGCAATGGGTACGAGGACCCAAATACAATGGGTACGGGGACCCAAAAAAGGTAAAAAGCTTGCGGAGTCAGGTATCTGCTGAAGTTTTAACAAAAACAAGGTAAGAAGCTTACGGAGTCGGGTATCCATTGATGATTAACAGAAAACTTAAAAGCAATGGGTATGAGGACCCAAAAGCAATGGGTACAGGGACCCAGAAAAAGTAAAAAACTTGCTGAACCAGGTATCCACTAAAACTTAACAAAAACCTAAAACCAACGGGTACGGGGACCCGAAAACATAAAACAAGGGGTACGAGGACCCAAAAGGTAAAAAAAGCTTGCGGAGTCAGGTATCCGCTGAAGCTTAACTGAAAACTTGAAGCAGAAAAGCTTAAAGGCAATGGGTACGGGGACCCAAATACAATGGACATAAGGCTCTGATTTGACTGAAAATAGCAAGTTGGACCTTTGTAGGTCAAGGTTAGCAAAATGAAAAATGCACTATGCAATGCATGCTTCAGATGTATGAGAGTATGAAAAATTCTTTTTTTTTCATTTTTTTTTGTTTTGTTTTTTTTTTGTCTCCACAACCCCTGAGGACATGATTGCAATCATTTTCAAAGATGAACTGGAATAGGATTTAATGGCATCCTTTCATTTGTCTATTCAGCCGATGGTTGAAATGTCCAATCAGAATGACCCTTGAGGTGTGCATTAGATGTGACACACAAGAGCAATGGAAAAACCCTTCAGATGACCCTTGAAGTGACCTGGTTGTCCTTTCTTTTTTATCAACACTCTTATCAAGAATCATTATGTTTCCCATACCTTTCAAGTCATTAGCAATTCTCAATGCTCTGATAACAATGTCACACATTTCACATTCCAATATATGATTATTAGAAAAATGCATATTGAGTCAAAGAAGAGGCAAAGGTAAAAACATGATGATATTGTATTGAAATGGGAATGGTGAAAAAAAAGCAATATTATGGTCATCAACATAAAATTTACAGAGGGATGATAAGGGTAATGGTCTTCAGTTCTTCCAGTGAAACCCTTTATCGTAATCAACGTCAATCCTCTACATACCCGATTTTGAACACCCATTAACCAGCCTATGAAGACTTTGACTGCCCCAGTTGGGATCATTTGGCCTGCCCCAATATGGAAACTTAGTTTGCTCTAAAGCAGAGATTTGCTCCTCCCTAGCATGAAGACTCAACCGCTCAGGTCTCACTTCCTTTATCATATCAAGCACTATTGTCATTTTATTTTGGACCTTAACTTTTGCCTAGGTCGCTCTTTCGAGTTTTCAACCTACCGGTCGCTCTGACTTTTGCCTAGGTAGCCTTTTCGGGTTTTCCACCTAGCGAGCCATGGTTATCCTTTTTTTTTTTTCTTTTTTTTTTTTTCTTTTCTTTTTTTTTTTGACAAGTAGTGCTTTTACGCATAATATTTCTTGACTGCGTCCGAATTTACAGGAAGTGGTAGATCTTCACCATCCATTTTTGTGAGAATCAAGGACCCTCCAGAGAAAGCCTATTTCACGACATAAGGTCCTTCATAATTTGGAGTCCATTTTCCATGGTGATCTTTTTGAATTGGCAGGATCTTTTTGAGCACTAAGTCTCATTCTTGAAATTGTCAAGGGCGCACTTTTTTCGCATAGGCTTTCATAAGCCTCCTATGATATAACTGGCCATGACACAGTGCAGTTAACCTTTTACCTTCAATAAGATTCAACTGATCTAGTCGAGTTTGGACCCACTCGGCCTCTTCCAATTTTGTCTCCATCAGTACTCTTAATGAGGGGATCTCTACCTCAATAGGGAGTACGGCTTTCATTCCGTAAACTAAAGAGAAATGAGTTGCCCCAGTTGAGGTACGGACAGACGTGCGATAACCATGCAGAGTAAAGGGAAGCATCTCGTGCTAATCTCTGTATGTCACAATCATTTTTTGGATGATCTTCTTGATGTTTTTGTTAGCTGCCTCAACAGCCCCATTCATCTTTGGGCGGTATGGCGAGGAGTTATGATGTTGGATCTTGAAGTTCTCGCACATTTCCTTCATCATTTTGTTATCCAAGTTGGTTGCATTGTCAGTGATGATCTTATTCGGTAGACCATAATGACATATCAACTCTCTTTTGATGAACTTGATCACTACATTTCTAGTCACATTGGCATAAGAAGCAACTTCAACCCATTTGGTGAAGTAGTCTATCGGGACAAGGATAAAGCGATGCCCATTTGAGGCCTTAGGTTCAATAGGTCCTATGACATCCATACCCCACATGGAAAATGGCCAGGGTGCTGCAAGGACATTCAAAGGAACTGGCGGCGCATTGATCTTATCAGCATATGTTTGGCACTTGTGACACTTCCTCACATGATTGAAGCAATCATTTTCCATGGTTAACCAATAATAACCAGATCTTAGGATTTTCCTTGCCATTGCATGTCCATTGGAGTGAGTTCCAAAGGAGCCCTCATGTACTTCTTCAATAATCTTTTCTGCTTCCATTACATTAACACATCTTAGAAGCACCATATCATGGTTTCTTTTGTAAAGTATTTCCCCACTCAGAAAATAACCCATTGCGAGCCTCCTCAGGGTCCTCTTGTCATTTTCTGAAGCGCCTGTAGGGTACTCCCTATTCTTGATGAAGCATTTGATGTCATGGTACCACGGCTTCCCATCAGGCTCATCTTCAACCACTTGACAATATACAGGATAGTCATGACTTTCCATTTTTATAAGTGGTAGGTCCCTTTCATGACTTACTTGGAACATTGATGATAGTGTGGCTAAAGCATCAGCCAACTGATTTTCTTCTCGAGGAACATGATGAAAAGTGACTTCATCAAATTGCTCGATCAATTCTTTGATGTAAACATGGTATGGGATTAGTTTGGAATCACAGGTCTCCCATTCTCCTTTTAATTGATGAATGACCAAGGCAGAGTCTCCATATACCTCCAAGATCTTTGCTTTTGATTCTATTGCTGCCTGAATACCCAAAGCACATGCTTCGTATTCTGCTATATTGTTAGTACAGTCAAAACACAACCTTGCTGTGATTGGGATGAATTTATCTTCGGGGAGATCAAGATGGCTCCAATGCCTGGTGCCCAAAGGTGCATTAGAGGCTCCATCAAACAACATAGTCCATTTTTCTTTTTCAGAGGAATCCTCATTTTTAAACAGAGCCATTATATCTTCATCAGGGAACTCATATTGCATCGACCCATAATCCTCTATGGGCTGGTTAGCCAGATAATTTGCAAGGGCACTCCCCTTAATTGCCTTTTGGGTGACATAAACAATTTCATACTCCGATAATAAAACTTGCCATCGAGCGATTCTCCCAGTGAGAGCGGGTTTCTCAAAGATATACTTGATAGGATCCATTTTGGACACCAACCAAGTAGTGTAACACAACATGTATTACCTCAATCGATGGGCAGCCCATGCCAAGGCGCAACAAGTTCGCTCTAACAATGAGTACTTGGCTTCATAATTGGTGAACTTTTTACTTAAGTAATAAATGGCGCGTTCTTTTCTACCGGATTCATCATGCTGCCCCAGTATGCAACCCATAGACTCATTAAGCACCGTCAAATACATAATGAGAGGTCTCCCTGGCACTGGAGGCACCAAAACTGGGGGTTCTTGTAAATACTGCTTGATTTTTTCAAAGGCTCTTTGGCAATCATCATTCCACTTGACTGGCTGATTCTTGCGTAACAACTTGAAGAGCGGCTCGCTTGTTGTTGTGAGTTGGAATATGAATCGAGCGATGTAATTCAACCTTCCCAAAAATCCCCGAACTTCCTTTTCAGTGCGAGGGACCGACATGTCCAATATTGCTCGGACCTCGTTAGGATCAACTTCTATTCCTTTTTGACTCATCACAAACCCCAATAATTTGCCTAATTTGACACCAAAAGTGCATTTTACAAGATTTAGTCTGAGTTTGAACATCCTCAATCACTCAAAAAGCTTTTGTAAATTGATTATATGATCTTCTTCTATTTTTGACTTCGCAATCATATCATCCACATAAACTTCTATTTCTTTGTGCATCATGTCATGGAACAATGTCACCATAGCTCTTTGATACATTGCCCCAGCATTTTTTAAACCAAAAGGCATCACTTTGTAACAGAAGGTTCCCCATAAAGTGATGAATGTGGTCTTCTCCATGTCTTTCGGTGCCATCTTGATCTGATTGTATCCCGAGAAACCATCCATAAAGGAAAAAAATGAATGTTGAGCAGTGTTGTCCACCAAAACATCAATGTGAGGTAACAGGAAGTCGTCTTTAGGGCTAGCCCTATTTAAGTCTCGATAGTCTACACACATTCGGACTTTCCCGTCTTTCTTTGGGACAGGAACAATGTTGGCAACCCATTGTGGGTATTTTGCAACTGCAAGAAATCCAGCATCAAACTGTCTTTTTACTTCATCTCTGATTTTTAGGGACATCTCAGGTTTCATTCGTCTCAACTTTTGCTTAACCGGAGGGTACCCAGGTTTTAGTGGCAATTTGTGCTCAACTATGTCAGTGTCTAGCCCAGGCATATCTTAGTATGACTATGCAAAGACATCACTATAATCAAACAAGAGTTTAATCAACATGTTACGCTCATCTTCTTTCATCAAGGTACTAATTTTGATTTCTTTCTTATCATTTTCAGTCCCCAAATTAATTACTTCAATTGGTTCCTCATGGGGTTGGATTTCTTTAGCTTCTTATTCAAGTAATCTCATTAACTCAGGTGAAGTTTCCCAATCATCCTCATTATCCTCATCAATATGATTAACACGGTGTTCAAAATTATATGATGAGATATTGACACTGTCATTTTCAAGAGAGTCATTTTCAGATCTGCAATAAGTGATGTTGACACAAGAAAAATGAAATGAATAGAAGGCCATGATAATGGAGGGATGAAAGCTAATGGAATGAAAAATAAGAGAACTCAAAAATGCATTTTATTAATAACAGTTATTGGAAAGGAAATATGTGAGCCCATTTACAAATGAAAATCTTAAAGCCTTGGGCAGAGCTAAAGGAAAAGCACTACAGAATTACTTTGAAAGAGACTTTAAGGTTATGGGAAGCTCAGAGATCTCCCAATTGTCGAGTCTTGTATCTGAAGAACATGCATACAAAGCAGTCCATATGGTGACAAAATTATCTTCAAGCTGCGGTCACTTGGTCTACGAACACAACTCCCGCGCTCAGGAAGCTTTGTCGTATGTCACGGATGGGGACTTCCTTCACTTTAGGTTCTCGATTTTCCAAGCGAGCCAGTCTTTTCTCTTTTTCTCTTCCATTATCCTCCTCTTATCGGCCTTGGTGGGTTTGTACCCCAGCCCAAATCTATCTTTGTTTTCAAAGGGTTGAAAAAGTCCTGTGGCACCTTATCGTTTCTTGCCCAGCCCTTTTCCATGCTGATAACCCCCTTCTAGCATAACTTTAGCCATCATTACAGATGCAACAGAGGGTTGCGGTTTAGGAATTGGAGCTCCTTCTTTTATATAAATGGTATTGACAACCTCGAGTACTTGAAAGGTAGTCTCCAAAGCCTCTTCTGTAGCTTCAATATAAGGGGTGTCTAGCGGCTTACTCACTAGTAGGTCCTCTTCACCAAAGACAGTAATCATCTTGTTATCAACTATGAATTTAACTTTTTGGTGCAAGGTGGAAGGCACAACTCCAGCAGAATGAATCCATGGTCGTCCTAGGAGACGACTGTATGATGGTGCAATGTCCATCACTTGGAAGAGTATATTGAAAGTGCAAGGACCAATTTGAATTGGTATTTCGATTTCCCCTATGACTTCTCTCCTTGTGCCATCAAATGCCCTTACTATCATCGCACTTGATTTCATGTGTGACCCATCAAAAGGTAATTTGGAGAGTGTCAACTTTGGCATCATATTCAAGGAAGAGTCATTGTCCATCAGTACTCTAGCCATGATATGGTCTTGACATTTTACTGAGATATGAAGTGCTTTATTCTGTCCTCTTCCCTCATTGGGTATTTCATCATTGGTGAAAGTGATGTAATTATCTGCTGTGATGTTGCTGATAACGCCATCCAATTTGTCAACCGTGATGTCATGAGAAATATGGGCTTGATTAAGCACTTTCATTAGCACCTTCCTGTGTGGCTCAGAGTTCAGTAATAAGGATAAGAGTGATATTCTTGCAGGAGTGCGGTTCAGTTGACCCACCACCCTGTATTCACTTTGCTTTATGAATTTTAAGAACTCACAAGCTTCTTCCTCAGTCACTTCTTTCTTATAGACCTCTTGCTGTGTTGCCTTTGGTTCTTCCTTTTCTTTCAAGGCTTTTTCAGTAGAAGTTTCCCCCCATCTTGCCTTTCCCTTTCCGAATTCTTTTTACTTCCTCCACTTGGTCTTTACGCAAATACTCAGGTGTATAAATACGACAACTCCGAGTCACTCCACCGATCCCAGATATGCTAGAGATAGCCGATGGAATTTTTACTTGATTGTCTTGGAGATCATTTATAATAACTTGCACATCATATTTCTAAGGCACAACTCTGGTGTCCTTATAAGGAAAAGGAGTCGGTACTTAGATGGTGATAGGATTCCGACCAAGAGAGACTTGCGGAGACACCTCTTTACTATAATGAATCGTCAATGGCCTTGGAATACCTGGAGCTTACTCTATGATTGGATGCGTTGAATATGTATTAGCAGCCTCTTGAACTGGTGGAGGTGTAACTTCTTTAACCATATAGACATCACCGTTATCATACTGATTATTTATTTGTACTAGATGACTATCCATTAAACTTTAGAGGATCTGCTTGAACTCATCACATTCCTCAATAGAATACCCGACTTCCCCATGGATCTTGCACACAGTTTCATCTTCATTGACTTTTTTTATCTCAGCTTGGTTTCGTAACAACCCAAATTTGCAAAGCTCTTGAAAAATTACTCTCATGGGAGTTTTCACATCAGCTACCCGACTTATGAGGCATTGTCCAAAAGACTTCTCTATGGCATTAACTACAGGACCTCCATGATCAGGCAAGGGATTGTGGCCTACATTAGGGGTTTTTTCTTTAAAGTTTAACCATTTGGCATTAATCAAGTCTTGCACTTTGAACTTCAAGGCTCTGTAATTTTCTGTTGAGTGACCTACAGCCCCAGCATGGTACTCACATTTAGCACTCTGGTCAAATCCTCTTGAGTAGGGGGGTTCCAATGGCTTCATTGGGCAAGGAACCAATAAGGAGTTTTGGAAGAGTTGTGGTAGCAGTTTAGTATAAGTCATGGGAATTAGGTCAAATTAGACAGGTTTCTTTTCTTGGTTAGCTGGCGGCCTTCTTTGGTTGGTATTTGGGTTTTGGGTCCATGGTTGGGTTAGTTGATATGGTATGGTAGGAAGTGTTTGGTTTGGGATAGGAGATGGTGCACGATAAGGGATCATTGGATGATAAGGTTGAGGGTATGGAGCTTGAGAGGTATTGGCAATGTATGGATAGTAAGGCATGTAGGGAGGTTGGAAAGATGGATGAGGGTTAACAGGTGCCTGACTATGTCTCCCTTGGGCAAAACTCCTTTGATCGAAAGTCACAGCATGGGCTTCTCCTTCTTTTTTCTTCCCTGCTAGGGGCTTTTTGGCACTAAATGTCCCCGTTGTACTTTCAGTAATCTTTCCACTTCTCATTCCTCATTCAATTCTTTCCCCGATGATAACAATGTCTGAGAAATTCGATGACACACTTCCTATCATCTTGTCATAGAAGGGTGACTGGAGAGTGTCAATGAATGTGGCCACCATTTCTCTTTCTGTCAATGGGGTTTCAACTTGAGCAGCTATCTCTCTCCACCGCTGAGCATATTCTTTAAAGGTTTCAGTTCCTTTCTTAGCCATATTTTGCAATTGTAGCCTATCTGGTACCATATCGATGTTGTACTTATATTGCTTCAAGAAAGCATCAGCCAAGTCCTTGAAACATCGTATATGGGCACGTTCCAGGTGTATGTACCAATTAGAAGCTGCCCCAGCTAAGCTATCCTGGAAGAAATGAATCAATAGCTTGTCATCATGAGCGTGTGATGCCATCTTGCGGATGTACATGGTCAGATGGTTCTTTGGGCAAGTGGTTCCCTTATATTTTTCAAAATCCGGGACCTTAAACTTTGGAGGAATCACCACATTCGGGACAAGACAGAGCTCTGCGGCATCTAGAAGACCATAGCTACTTGCTCCTTCTATGGCTCGCAGTCTTTCTTCAAGAACTTCTAATTTTTCCTTGGATTGAATGCCTTCAGTTGAAGGATTCAGCGGAGAAGTTCCAGTAACTTTATGGGGAAAAAACTGTGGCATGTAGAAAGGAGATTGGGCCTGAGTCGAGCCTTGTGGCCCTGAAGTAGGTATTACCAATGATGAGCCACTCTCAAGAGGGTTGGTAATTTGGGATGACATAAAACCAGGGGAAATGCCATAAGGTGGAATAGAAACCGGGTACTGAGAAATCTCACTAGTATTTGGTTGAGATCCTTGGGAAGGGTTTGAAGTCGTTGGGACTGTCGGTGCACTGCCCTCAAGAATATTGGTGGATAATGGTGGCACATAACCAGGTGGAAGGCTATATGGTGGGAATGAAGATGCATGTGTTTCAGGATTATTTGAGTAGATAGTGAGCGGCATCATGGCCCCCTGAGAGGTGATACTAGGATATTGCCAAGGAATTGGCGTAAAGCTGGGCGGGTGAGCTGGCATGGAAGAGGGATCATCATTTGCCTTTGAAGGAGTCCCCTCTGTGTTCCTTGTTTTTTCTTGAATTTCCAAGATCTTGGCCATTTGTTCCTTTAGCTGGCTTATTTCACTTCTCAACTCTTCTTGTGACTAACCCAGTTCATCCATGACTCTTGATTGAGAGCGAGTATTATATGGGTGTCGTAGAGATAGTTTTCCTTTCTGTATTCATTATTTTTTATTAGAAAATATGAAAAAGAAAATGCAAACAAAAATAAAACTATGCATGTAGAGACATGATCCAAAGTAGCAAACGATATCGATAAACCTCATTCATTTAAAGGGAAAAGCTCTATGGTCATAAAGAGTTTTACACATGTTGATTCTTGCTACTCCTCAACTCAGATAGAGGAGTTAGCTTTACAAAACAAGATGGAAAGAGTCATGCTAACTCTAAATTACATCAGCATTCCTAGAACAAGAAACTAATTTCAGTGAAATTTTCCTAGGAAGTCAAGGTCCTTTCTAACCCGAGTCAGAATATCTTGGTTTTCTCCTGGTGCTAGCTTGGCTTCCACTTTGATGATTTCTCTTGCCCTTTTTCTTGAATGGTTGGAGATTTCCCTCATATTATCAAGAACCATTTCGGCTTTTCGCTCCATTTCTTGGCTTGCATTACGATAGAAATTCTTTTCATTAGTCAAGAAAAGAACATCATCCTCCAATCGATTCTTCTTACTTTCCAAGAAAGTAGACCATTCAACATGCTTTTCCAAATGTTGATTTAAGATTTTAACTTCATTCTTGAATTCTTGAAGTTGACCATCTTTTCCCTGAATGATTGTTTCGAGGACTTGACATGTTTTCCTTAACCTCTCTATTTCAATATCTTTAGAGGCCATTTGTTCTTGACTTTGGATTTTTCTTCTTGCAGTGCTAAGTTGATCTTCCAATGACCTTCTCTCAGTGGTCCACTGCCGATAAATGATTTCGTACCGCCCCTCTGCTTTAGCATAGTAGTCATTGGGTTCATTAAATTAGTGCATTGGTAACTCTGGACCCTGTACCTTGGGAGCAAGAAACCTCTTCCTCCTACTAGCCTGCCAAATTAAGTATTCCGGTGTCGTTTCAGACGATGGGAGACCGGGCTTCACACTTCTTGTGTCCTTCCAATCTTCAATGACTTCTTTTATTTTATGACTGGTTCCTTCATCGCCGTACGAGAATTCAAATTTGGACAGTCCATGAGTCATCAGAATGAATTGCAGAGATGCCATTTGTCTTCGGACCATAGCTGGAGCATATCCCACTACTCCTTATGGGCCAATAAGTGGAACCCAAGGTTTGCTTCCACATCTATATATGGTATAAGTGTGGGGAAACCACTTGGCCCTCCAAACCACTTCTTTTATTTCCATGAAAAAACTGATCCATTGCCTCTTCGTCAGAGTTCGGGGAGGCCAATTGTCATGACCATATAGAGAGAGCGGGTGCTTAGGTATGACATACTATTTTAGATCAATTTCTGGATGGTTAAAGCACTTCAAGGTTGTCATATGACTAAGCATCCATACTGCAAGTAATGGTGCACATCCCCAAAATCTTCCTTTCTGATGGACTCGACAATAATTCAGGGATCGAATTGTCTCGGCTAAAATTGGAGGGGCTGGGTGTACCCCATGCTCGATCTGCTCGAACAAATTGATCACATGTCCATCTATTTGATTTTTCCATCTCAGAAAAATTACTAACCCATAAATAGCAAGGACTAGTGCTACCAAACCAAACCTTTGATCAACTTGAGCTTTAACCATCCTAAGCAAGAACTCCGAATCTAGACTTCGTCCTTCATCCACCATGTACTTGTCCAATTCATTGGCATGAATCCCTATCAATTTGGACAGCATCCTTCTTGGCATCTTCTTAGGGTCATGTGAGTACACTTTGTCCTTTGGCATGTCGTCTCTATTAAGAAGCCTAGCATACTCCTCAATCGTTGGCACCAAGTCAAATTGTCAGAAAGTATAACACCGATATGAAGGGTCCCAAAAATGGAGCATAGCTTTCAACATTTGGAGGACAGGGGTGATGAACATGAGAGCTGCAATATCTCCATACTTGTCATTTAACTCTTCTTGTCTTCTCATGCTACACCATACATTACGGAGCCTCCTTAAGTCATTTTGCTTAAAGTCATGGCTCCCCTTTAAGAGAGGTCAAGGAACATCCTCACGATGCAAACTATTTCCTTCCTTGGCTTGAATTCTTGCAGACTCTTCACCGACAACCTTGATACTCTCTGCCACCTCAGACATTAGAGTTATCTTTCTCTTATTCATGCTTGAGGTTTATCGATATCTTCACAGGATTGGACCACATATGCAAATGCAAGATAAAAGAAAAGTTAACAACTATAAAATAAAAGACAAACAGAAATTCCTCATATGTTAGAGGAAAAAGGGTACCTAATCTTGGTACCCGTTCAGCAAGATAAGGTCTATGGACGATGGTAGCTCTAAGATTATATCTACAAGTGAGAGCTTTGGTTCTAGACCCCTATCGGACAAAAGGTCCTCAAATTGTCCCTTGCTGTCACCAACACTTTGGCTAGCAAGAGTCCTCCATCCTCACCCATGATAGGTTACAAGCGGAAAGAGTTCAATTTGAGCGAGGGGTTTTCATGTGCCTAAACGGAGACCAACGGTCCCACAAAGCAACACTACTTCACCCTCTATCTAAGCCTACAAGGTACTGAGCTCGGGTAGAGAGCTTGTGTGTGCAGTGTATATGAGAAAACTTATTTACAAAGCGAGAAATATAATACATATAAAGCAAACAAAATGTACAATAATATGAAACAAATAACAAAAAAAAAAACAAACAAAAATGGACCAACATAATTAAAAAGCAAATCACATAAGATTAAAACAAGGTTTAACCCTCTATTGGCCCCAGTGGAGTCGCCAGCTGTCGCAACCGTCCCCAAGGGCGTTGCGAAAATAAAAAGAATAAGGAGGAAATGACCTCGGGGTGTTGGGAGTCGCCACCAATCGCTTTATCCATTAAATGGAATGGTGCAATTGGACACCTAAAAGATGGTCTGCATTTCAGAGTTCAGGGTTCAGGGGTTGATTACGGGTAGGGAAGGTGTTAGCACCCTACACCGTCCGTTCTAAAACATTACCTATTTAATCTAATGTTATTTGCAAGATTAATTAAATTGGTCCTTTATTAACTAAAAGAAAAGAATTTTTTATTATTTTTTATTTTGACATGTCCCATTTTGTCAAGCATAATATCAAGAATGATAAATGACTAAGATAAGCAATGGGTGGCTAAATTGCCATTATTTGGAACAAATTCTAAGTTTACAACATATTA
The DNA here is from genome assembly GCA_029884595.1 of Ormosia semicastrata. Taxonomy (NCBI): domain Eukaryota; kingdom Viridiplantae; phylum Streptophyta; class Magnoliopsida; order Fabales; family Fabaceae; genus Ormosia; species Ormosia semicastrata. The sequence continues at coordinate 2,589,337 of JAQQTO010000040.1, forward strand.
TATAAAAATGGTGAATTAAAATTTTATTTTTTTAAAAGAAGTGATTTTCAAAATAAATGGCCAAATAAAAAATTCCAATGAATAGTTTTAATTCAAAGAAATTTATTTAAGGTAAGAAAATGTTTTTTAAGTAAATGGCCAAATAAAATCTCTTTTGTAATCAAGGAAAAAAAATATTTTTAGGCACAATGAGATTTTTGTATCAATTTCTAAAAATGTCTTCATGAAAAATAAAGTTTTAATTCACCACAATCATGATGCTAAGCGTATGAATTTGTTCACTTTTATTTAAGGATTTTTTACAAAAAAAAAAAAAAGATTTTATTTCAATTTAAAAAAAAGATTGTATTTTATTTAGTAAAAATATTTTAATTTAGTGTGAGAATTAGACCTCGCCAAGCGCTCTGGCAAAATCCAAAATAAAGCCTCAAGACTATCGGGAAGAGTGTATCGATCGGCATTGCGATCCTCTCTCAATTTTTTCGTCATAAAGGCGAGTTTTAAATTATCTAATTTACAATAATTAAATTCAAGTCACATATCAACCTCATAATAACAAGCCAAATACTTTATATATATATAAACAATGTAAACTCCAAATTAGTAAATACAAATCAATCCAAAATAATAAATAAATAAAATAAATAATAAAAAAAACTAAAAAAACTAAAAAAAAAACTAAAAAAGGGCCAAACTAGCAAAAAAAAAAAAGAGAGGGGCTAGAATGAAAAAAAAAAAAAAAACAAAAAGGGGCCCAAACTTATTCAACGGCCCACGAAAAAAAAAATAGCAAATAAATAAAAAAAAGCTTGATCACATTATGAATCGGGAAAAGAAAGAAGAAAAATGGGAAGGGAGAAGTAACTTACGATGGCTTCGGTGGAGGACAAGGGAGCAGGGCGGCGCAACGCGAAGACGGCAGCAACGTGGTGGAATGCCGGTGTCGAGGCGAGAGGTGGCACAGACAGGAGCAGAACTCAGATTTTTCGACGGCTTGCCGGATCTGGAGCGCGGAGCAGGGGCGCGTCGCGGTGAAGCCGGCGACGGATCTGTGCTGGTCGGACTGGTGCGGTGCGGGCTACGGTGGAGAGAGCGGCGCGCGGGTTGCGGGGGACTAAGGCGCGGTCCGTGTGGTGGTTGGGAGGTGGCTTCATGTGGGTTGTTGGTTGTGGGGGATGAGCTTGAAGAAGGGTGGTGCGGGAAGTGATGAAGATGATGGGCTTGGTGGGATAGAGGCGCTGTTGGAGATTGGGGAAGAAAAGAAAAAAAAAAATAAAAAATGAAGCTCTGTTTTTGGATGAGGAGAAATGGTGGTTCACATAGATGGAAGATGGTGGAATGGAGGAGTTGTTATGGGTAAAGGAAATTTTGTGATTGCTAAGCTGTGAATAAATTTTTACGTGTAGCATTCGCAATTTGTGTAGCTTATGGTTGCTCCCTGTTTTGCTTTCTTCTACGAATCCCCTCTTTTTCTCAATTCTGTGCCTTTTATTCTTGCCATGTGGTTAAGATTCAATCAATTTGTTTTTCCGTTTTCACGATTGGAAGGCCAAAGAAGAAGAAAAACAGTCAGAATAATGCTTCTCAATGATGATTGGAAAGCCAATGGAAACAAAAACTGATAGAAGTCTTTAATCCAAATCAATGCAACTCTTTAATGGCTCGGTGGCAGCAGCAGGAAGGGGAAAGGGAAGGGTTGAGATGGAAAATGGGTCATGAGTTGACCTAGAAGAACAAAGATTTTTTTTATTTCTTTATTTCTTTTTTTTTCTTTATTTCTTTTTTTAAGAAGGAAATTAAATTAAATAAAAATGAAAATAAAAGAAAATGGGCAAAATTGGGTATCAACAGCTGCCCCCCTTTGTTTTACATTTAAAATAAATAAAAAACAAAGGAATTGATTCAATTTTGTCCATGAAAAGGTAAAAACCTGCGGATTCAGGTGTCCGCTAAAGTTTAACAAAAACAAGGTAAAAAGCTTACGGAGTCAGGTATCCGTTGAATCTTACAAAAACTTAAAGGCAATGGGTACGGGGACCCGAAAGCACAAAACAATGGGTGCGGAGACCCGAAAAGGTAAAAAGCTTGCAGAGTCAGGTATCCGCTGAAGCTAAACAAAAACAAGGTAAGAAGCTTACGGAGTCGGGTATCCATTGAAGCTTAACAGAAAACTTAAAGGCAATGGGTGCGGGGACCCAGAAAAGGTAAAAAACTTGCGGAGTCAGGTATCCGCTGAAGCTTAAAAAAAACAAGGTAAGAAGCTTACGGAGTCGGGTATCCGTTGAAGCTTAAGAAAAACAAAGAGGCAATGGGTATGAGGACCCCAAAAACAACGGGTACGAGGACCCAAGAGGTAAAAAGCTTGCGGAATTAGGTATCCACTGAAACTTAACAAAAACAACGTAAGAAGCTTACGGAATCGGGTATCCGTTGAAGCTTAACAGAAAACTTAAAAGTAATAGGTATGAGGACCCGATAACATAAAACAATGGGTACGAGGACCCAAAAGCAACGGGTACAGGGACCCAGAAAAGGTAAAAAGCTTGCGGAGTCAGGTATCTGCTGAAACTTAACTGAAAACTTGAAGCAGAAAAGCTTAAAGGCAATGGGTACGAGGACCCAAATACAACGGGTACGGGGACCCAGAAAAGGTAAAAAGCTTGCAGAGTCAGGTATCCGCTGAAGCTTTAACAAAAACAAGGTAAGAAGCTTACGGAGTCGGGTATCCGTTGACGCTTAACAGAAAACTTAAAAGCAATGGGTACGAGGGCCCGATAACATAAAATAATGGGTACGAGGACCCAAAAGTAATGGGTACAGGGACCCAGAAAAAGTAAAAAACTTGCGGAACTAGGTATCCACTAAAACTTAACAAAAACCTAAAAGCAATGGGTACGGGGACCCGAAAACATAAAACAAGGGGTACGAGGACCCAAAAGGTAAAAAAAGCTTGCGGAGTCAGGTATCTCCTGAAGCTTAACTGAAAACTTGAAGCAGAAAAGCTTAAAGGCAATGGGTACGGGGACCCAAATACAATGGACATAAGGCTCTGATTTGACTGAAAACAGCAAGTTGGACCTTTGTAGGACAAGGTTAGCAAAATGAAAAATGCACTATGCAATGCATGCTTAAGATGTATGAGAGTATGAAAAATTCTTTTTTTTCTATTTTTTTTATTTTTTATTTGTTTTTTTTGTCTCCACGACCCCTGAGGACATGATTGCAATCATTTTCAAAGATGAATTGGAATAGGATTTAATGGCATCCTTTCATTTGTCTATTCAACCGATGGTTGAAATGTCCAACCAGAATGACCCTTGAGGTGTGCATTAGATGTGACACACAAGAGCAATGGAAAAACCCTTCAGATGACCCTTGAAGTGACCTGGTTGTCCTTTCTTTTTTATCAATACTCTTATCAGGAATCATTGTGTTTCCCATACCTTTCAAGTCATTAGCAATTCTCAATGCTCTGACAGCAATGTCACACATTTCACATTCCAATATATGATTATTAGAAAAATACATATTGAGTCAAAGAAGAGGCAAAGGTAAAAACATGATGATATTGTATTGAAATGGGAATGGTGAAAAGAAAGCAATATTATGGTCATCAATATAAAATTTACAGAGGGATGATAAGGGTAAAGGTCTTCAGTTCTTCCAGTGAAACCCTTTATCGTAATCAGCATCAATCCTCTACATACCCGATTTTGAACACCCATTAACCAGCCTATGAAGACTTTGACTGCCCCAGTTGGGATCATTTGGCCTGCCCCAATATGGAAACTTAGTTTGCTCTAAAGCAGAGATTTGCTCCTCCCTAGCATGAAGACTCAACCGCTCAGGTCTCACTTCCTTTGTCATATCAAGCACTATTATCATTTTATTTTGGACCTTAACTTTTGCCTAGGTCACTCTTTCGAGTTTTCAACCTACCAGGTCGCTCTGACTTTTGCCTAGGTAGCCTTTTCAAGTTTTCCACCTAGCGAGCCATGGTTATCCTTTTTTTTTTCTTTTCTTTTTTTTTTCTTTTTTTCTTTTTTTTTGACAAGTAGTGCTTTTACGCATAATATTTCTTGACTGCGTCCAAATTTACAGGAAGTGGTAGATCTTCACCATCCATTTTTGTGAGAATCAAGGACCCTCCAGAGAAAGCCTTCTTCACGACATAAGGTTCTTCATAATTTGGAGTCCATTTTCCACGGTGATCTTTTTGAATTGGCAGGATCTTTTTGAGCACTAAGTCTCCTTCTTGAAATTGTCGAGGGCGCGCTTTTTTCGCATAGGCTTACATAAGCCTCCTTTGATATAACTGGCCATGACACAGTGCAGTTAACCTTTTACCTTCAATAAGATTCAACTGATCTAGTCGAGTTTGGACCCACTCGGCTTCTTCTAATTTTGTCTCCATCAGTACTCTTAATGAGGGGATCTCTACCTCAATAGGGAGTACGGCTTCCATTCCGTAAACTAAAGAGAAAGGAGTTGCCCCAGTTGAGGTACGGACAGACGTGCGATAACCATGCAGAGCAAAGGGAAGCATCTCGTGCCAATCTCTGTATGTCACAATCATTTTTTGGATGATCTTCTTGATGTTTTTGTTAGCTGTCTCAACAGCCCCATTCATCTTTGGGCGGTATGGCGAGGAGTTATGATGTTGGATCTTGAAATTCTCGCACATTTCCTTCATCATTTTGTTATTCAAGTTGGTTGCATTATCAGTGATGATCTTATTCGGTAGACCATAACGACATATCAACTATCTTTTGATGAACTTGATCACTACATTTCTGGTCACATTAGCATAAGAAGTAGCTTTAACCCATTTGGTGAAGTAGTCTATCGCGACAAGGATAAAGCAATGCCCATCTGAGGCCTTAGGTTCAATAGGTCCTATGACATCCATACCCCACATGGAAAATGGCCAGGGTGCTGCTAGGACATTCAAAGGAACTGGCAGCGAATTGATCTTATCAGCATATGTTTGGCACTTGTGGCACTTTCTCACATGATTGAAGCAATCATTTTCCATGGTTAACCAATAATAACCAGATCTTAGGATTTTCCTTGCCATTGCATGTCCATTGGAGTGAGTTCCAAAGGAGCCCTCATGTACTTCTTCAATAATCTTTTCTGCTTCCGTTGCATCAACACATCTTAGAAGCACCATATCATGGTTTCTTTTGTAAAGTATTTCCCCACTCAGAAAATAACCCATTGCGAGCCTCCTCAGGGTCCTCTTGTCATTTTCTGAAGCGCCTGTAGGGTACTCCCTATTCTTGATGAAGCATTTGATGTCATGGTGCAACGGCTTCCCATCAGGCTCATCTTCAACCACTTGACAATATACAGGATAGTCACGACTTTCCATTTTTATAAGTGGTAGGTCCCTTTCATGACTTACTTAGAACATTGATGATAATGTGGCTAAAGCATTAGCCAACTGATTTTCTTCTCGAGGAATATGATGAAAAGTGACTTCATCAAATTGTTCGATCAATTCTTTGATGTAAACATGATATGGGATTAGTTTGGAATCACGGGTCTCCCATTCTCCTTTTAATTGATGAATGACCAAGGCAGAGTCTCCATATACCTCTAAGATCTTTGCTTTTGATTCTATTGCTGCCTGAATACCCAAAGCACATGCTTCGTATTCTGTTATATTGTTACTACAGTCAAAACACAACCTTGCTGTGATTGGGATGAATTTATCTTCAGGGGAGATCAAGATGGCTCCAATGTCGTGCCCCAGTGCATTAGAGGCTCCATCAAACCACATAGTCCATTTTTCTTTTTCAGAGGAATCCTCTTTTTTAAACAGAGCCATTATATCTTCATCAGGGAACTCATATTGCATCGACCCATAATCCTCTATGGGCTGGTTAGCCAGATAATCTGCAAAGGCACTCCCCTTAATTGCCTTTTGGGTGACATAAACAATTTCATACTCCGATAATAAAACTTGCCATCGAGCGATTCTCCCAGTGAGAGCGGGTTTCTCAAAGATATACTTGATAAGATCCATTTTGGACACCAACCAAGTAGTGTAACACAACATGTATTGCCTCAATCGATGGGTAGCCCATGCCAAGGCACAACAAGTTCGCTCTAACAATGAGTACTTGGCTTCATAATCAGTGAACTTTTTACTTAAGTAATAAATGGCGCGTTCTTTTCTATCGGATTCATCATTCTGCCCCAGTATGCAACCCATAGACTCATTAAGCACCGTCAAATACATAATGAGAGGTCTCCCTGGCACTGGAGGCACCAAAAATGGGGGTTCTTGTAAATACTGCTTAATTTTTTCAAAGGCTCTTTGGAAATCATCATTCCACTTGACTGGCTGATTCTTGCGTAAAAACTTGAAGAGCGGCTCGCATGTTGCTGTGAGCTGGAATATGAATCGAGCGATGTAATTCAACCTTCCCAAAAATCCCCGAACTTCCTTTTCAGTGTGAGGGACCGGCATGTCCAATATTGCTCGGACCTCGTCAGGATCAACTTCTATTCCTTTCTGACTCACCACAAACCCCAATAATTTGCCTGATCTGACACCAAAATTGCATTTTACAGGATTTAGTCTGAGTTTGAACTTCCTCAATCACTCAAAAAGCTTTTGCAAATTGATTATATGATCTTCTTCTATTTTTGACTTCGCAATCATATCATCCACATAAACTTCTATTTCTTTGTGCATCATGTCATGGAACAATGTCACCATAGCTCTTTGATACGTTGCCTGACATTTTTTAAACCAAAAGGCATCGCTTTGTAAGCAGAAGGTTCCCATAAAGTGATGAATGTGGTCTTCTCCATGTCTTAGGTGCCATCTTGATCGATTGTATCCCGAGAAACCATCCATAAAGGAAAAAAATGAATGTTGAGCAAAGTGTTGTCCACCAAAACATCAATATGAGGTAACGGGAAGTCGTCTTTAGGGCTAGCCCTATTTAAGTCTCGATAGTCTACACACATTCGGACTTTCCCTGTCTTTCTTTGGGACAGAACAATGTTGGCAACCCATTGTGGGTATTTTGCAACCGCAAGAAATCCGGCATCAACTGTCTTTTTACTTCATCTCGATTTTTAGGGACATCTCAGGTTTCATTCGTCTCAACTTTTGCTTAACCGGAGGGTACCCAGGTTTTAGTGGCAATTTGTGCTCAACTATGTCAGTGTCTAGCCCAGGCATATCTTAGTATGACTATGCAAAGACATCACTATAATCAAACAAGAGTTTAATTAACATGTTACGCTCATCTTCTTTCATCGAGGTACCAATTTTGATTTCTTTCTTATCATTTTCAGTCCCCAAATTAATTACTTCAATTGGTTCCTCATGGGGTTGGATTTCTTTAGCTACTTGTTCAAGTAATCTCATTAACTCAGGTGAAGTTTCCCAATCATCCTCATTATCCTCATCAGTATGATCAACAGGGTGTTCAAAATTATATGATGAGATATTGACACTGTCACTTTCAAGAGAGTCATTTTCAGATCTACAATAAGTGATGTTGCACAAGAAAAATGAAATGAATAGAAGGCCATGATAATGGAGGGATGAAAGCTAATGGAATGAAAAATGAGAGAACTCAAAAATGCATTTTATTAATAACAGTTATTGGAAAGGAAACATGTGAGCCCATTTACAAATGAAAATCCTAAAGCCTTGGGCAGAGCTAAAGGAAAAGCACTACAAAATTACTTTGAAAGAGACTCTAAGGTTATGGGAAGCTCGGAGATCTCCCAATTGTCGAGTCTTGTATCTGAAGAACATGCATACACCAGGTCCATATGACTGACAAAATCATCTTCAACTGCGGTCACTTGGTCTACGAACACAACTCCCGCGCTCCGGAAGCTTTGTCGTATGTCACAGATGGGGACTTCCTTCACTTTAGGTTCTCGATTTTCCAAGCGAGCCAGCCTTTTCTCTTTTTTCTCTTCCATTATCCTCCTCTTATCGGCCTTGGTGGGTTTGTACCCCAGCCCAAATCTATCTTTGTTTTCAAAGGGTTGAAAAAGTCCTGTGGCACCTTGTCGTTTCTTGCCCAGCCCTTTTCCATGCTGATAACCCCCTTCTAGCATAACTTTAGTCATCATTACAGATACAACAGAGGGCTGCAATTTAGGAATTGGAGCTCCTTCTTTTATATAAATGGTATTGACAACCTCGAGTGCTTGAAAGACAGTCTCCAAAGCCTCTTCTGTATCTTCAATATAAGGGGTGTCTAGCGGCTTGCTCACCAGTAGGTCCTCTTCACCAAAGACAGTAATCATCTTGTTATCAACTATGAATTTGACTTTTTGGTGCAATGTGGAAGGCACAGCTCCAGCAGAATGAATCCATGGTCGTCCTAGAAGACAACTATATGATGGTGCAATGTCCATCACTTGGAAGAGTATATTGAAAGTGCAAGGACCAATTTGAATTGGTATTTCAATTTCCCCTATGACTTCTCTCCTTGTGCCATCAAATGCCCTTACTATCATCGCACTTGATTTCATGTGTGACCCATCAAAAGGTAATTTGGAGAGTGTCGACTTTGGCATCACATTCAAGGAAGAGCCATTGTCCATCAGTACTCTAGCCATGATATGGTCTTAACATTTTACTGAGATATGAAGTGCTTTATTATGTCCTCTTCCCTCATTGGGTATTTCATCATCGGTGAAAGTGATGTAATTATCTGCTGTGATGTTGCTGATAACGCCATCCAATTTGTCAACCGTGATGTCATGAGAAATATGGGCTTGATTAAGCACTTTCATTAGCACCTTCCTGTGTGGCTCAGAGTTCAGTAATAAGGATAAGAGTGATATTCTTGCAGGGGTGCGGTTCAGTTGACCCATCACCCTGTATTCACTTTGCTTTATGAATTTTAAGAACTCACAAGCTTCTTCCTCAGTCACTTCTTTCTTATAGACCTCTTGCTGTGTTGCCTTTGGTTCTTCCTTTTCTTTCAAGGTTTTTTCAGTAGAAGTTTCCCCCATCTTGTCTTTCTCTTTCTGAATTCTTTCCACTTCCTCCACTTGGTCTTTACGCAAATACTCAGGTGTATAAATACGACCACTCTGAGTCATTCCACCGATCCCAGATATGGTAGAGATAGCCGATGGAATTTTTACTTGATTATCTTGGAGATCATTTACAACGACTTGCACATCATATTTCCAAGGCACAGCTTTGGTGTCCTTATAAGGAAAAGGAGTCGGCACTTGGATGGTGATAGGATTCCAACCAAGAGAGACTTGCGGAGACACCTCTTTACTATAATGAATCGTCAATGGCCTTGGTATACCTGGAGCTTGCTCTATGATTGGATGCGTTGAATATGTATTAACAGCCTCTTGAACTGGTGGAGGTGTAACTTCTTTAACCATATAGACATCACCATTATCATACTAATTGTTTATTTGTACTAGGTGACTGTCCATTAAACTTTGGAGGATCTGCTTGAACTCATCACATTCCTCAATAGAATGCCCGACTTCCCCATGGATCTTGCACACAGTTTCATCTTCATTGACCTTTTTTATCTCAGCTTGGTTTCGTAACAACCCAAATTTGCAAAGCTCTTGAAAATTTACTCTCATAGGAGTTTTCACATCAGCTACCCGACTTATGAGGCATCGTCCAGAAGATTTCTCTATGGCATTAACTACAGGACCTCTATGATCAGGCAAGGGATTGCGGCCTACATTAGGGGTTTTTTCTTTAAAGTTTAACCATTTGGCATTAATCAAGTCTTGCAGTTTGAACTTCAAGGCTCTGTAATTTTTCGTTGAGTGACCTACAGCCCCAGCATAGTACTCACATTTAGCATTCTGGTCAAATCCTCTTGGGTAGGGGGTTCCAATGGCTTCATTGGTTAAGGAACCAATAAGGAGTTTCGAAAGAGTTGTGGTAGCAGTTCAGTATAAGTCATGGGAATTAGGTCAAATTGGACAGGTTTCTTTTCTTGGTTAGCTGGCGGCCTTCTTTGGTTGGTATTTGGGTTTTGGGTCCATAGTTTGGTTGGTTGATATGGTATGGTAGGAAGTGTTTGGTTTGGGATAGGAGATGGTGCACGATAAGGGATCATTGGATGATAAGGTTGAGGGTATGGAGCTTGAGAGGTATTGGCAATGTATGGATAGTAAGGCATGTAGGGAGGTTGGAAAGATGGTTGAGGGTTAACAGGTGCGTGGCTATGTCTCCTTTGGGCAAAACTCCTTTGATCGAAAGTCACAGCATGGGCTTATCCTTCTCTTTTCTTCCCTGCTGGGGGCTTTTTAGCACTAAATGTCCCCGTTGTACTTTCAGCATTCTTTCCACTTCTCATTCCTCATTCAATTCTTTCCCCGATGATAACAATGTCTGAGAAATTCGACGACACACTTCCTATCATCTTGTCATAGAAGGGTGACTGGAGAGTGTCAATGAATGTGGCCACCATTTCTCTTTCTGTCAAAGGGGGTTCAACTTGAGCAGCTATCTCTCTTCACCGCTGAGCATATTCTTTAAAGGTTTCAGCTCCTTTCTTAGCCATATTTTGCAACTGTAGCCTATTTGGTACCATATCGATGTTGTACTTATATTGCTTCAAGAAAGCATCAGTTAAGTCCTTGAAACATCGTATATGGGCACGTTCCAGGTGTGTGTACCAATTAGAAGCTGCCCCAGCTAAGCTATCCTGGAAGAAATGAATCAATAGCTTGTCATCATGAGCGTGTGATGCCATCTTGCGGATGTACATGGTCAGATGGTTCTTTGGGCAAGTGGTTCCCTTATATTTTTCAAAATTCGGGACCTTAAACTTTGGAGGAATCACCACATTCGGGACAAGACAAAGCTCTGCGGCATCTAGAAGACCATAGCTACTTGCTCCTTCTATGGCTCGCAGTCTTTCTTCAAGAACTTCTAATTTTTCCTTGGATTGAATGCCTTCAGTTGAAGGATTCAGCGGAGAAGTTCCAGCGACTTTATGGGGAAAAAACCGTGGCATGTAGAAAGGAGGTTGGGCCTGAGTCGAGCCTTGTGGCCTTGAAGTAGGTATTACCAATGATGAGCCGTTCTCAAGAGGGTTGGTAATTTGGGATGACATAAAACCAGGGGAAATGCCATAAGGTGGAATAGAAACCGGGTACTGAGGAATCTCACTGGTATTTGGTTGAGATCCTTGGGAAGGGTTTGAAGTCGTTGGGACTGTCGGTGCACTGCCCTCAAGAATATTGGTGGATAATGGTGGCACATAACCAGGTGGAAGGCCATATGGTGGGAATGAAGATGCCTGTGTTTCAGGATTATTTGAGTAGATAGTGAGCGGCATCATGGCCCCTTGAGAGGTGATACTAGGATATTGCCAAGGAATTGGCGTAAAGCCGGGTGGGTGAGCTGGCGTGGAAGAGGGATCATCATTTGTCTTTGAAGGAGTCCCCTCTGTGTTCCTTATTTTTTCCAGAATTTCTAAGATCTTGGCCATTTATTCCTTTAGCTGGCTTACTTCACTTCTCAACTCTTCTTGTGACTGACCCAGTTCATCCATGACTCTTGATTGAGAGCGAGTCCTATATGGGTGTTGTAGAGACAGTTTTCCTTTTTGTATTCATTATTTTTTATTAGAAAATATGAAAAAGAAAATACAAACAAAAATAAAACTATGCATGTAGAGACATGATCCAAAGTAGCAAACGATATCGATAAACCTCATTCATTTAAAGGGAAAAGCTCTATGGTCATAGAGAGTTTTACACATGTTGATTCTTGCTACTCCTCAACTCAGATGGAGGAGTTAGCTTTACAAAACATGATGGAAAGAGTCATGCTAACTCTAAATTGCATCAGCATTCCTAGAACAAGAAACTAATTTCAGTGAAATTTTCCTAGGAAGTCAAGGTCCTTTCTAACCCGAGTCAGAATATCTTGGTTTTCTCCTGGTGCTAGCTTGGCTTCCACTTTGATGATTTCTCTTGCCCTTTTTCTTGAATGGTTGGAGATTTCCCTCATATTATCAAGAACCATTTCGGCTTTCCGCTCTATTTCTTGGCTTGCATTACGATAGAAATTCTTTTCATTAGTCAAGAAAAGAACATCATCCTCCAATCGATTCTTCTTACTTTCCAAGAAAGTAGACCATTCAACATGCTTTTCCAAATGTTGATTTAAGATTTTAACTTCATTCTTGAATTCTTGAAGTTGACCATCTTTTCCCTGAATGATTGTTTCGAGGACTTGACATGTTTTCCTTAACCTCTCTATTTCAATATCTTTAGAGGCCATTTGTTCTTGACTTTGGATTTTTCTTCTTGCAGTGCTAAGTTGATCTTCCAATGACCTTCTCTCAGTGGTCCACTGCTGATAAATGATTTTGTACCGCCCCTCTGCTTCAGCATAGTAGTCATTAGGTTCATTAAATTGGTGCATTGGTAACTCTGGACCCTGTACCTTGGGAGCAAGAAACCCCTTCCTCCTACTAGCCTGTCAAATTAAGTATTCCGGTGTAGTTTCAGACGATGGGAGACCGGGCTTCACACTTCTTGTGTCCTTCCAATCTTCAATGACTTCTTTTATTTTATGACTGGTTCCTTCATCGCCGTACGAGAATTCAAATATGGATAGTCCATGAGTCATCGGAATGAATTGCAGAGATGCCATTTGTCTTCGGACCATAGTTGGAGCATAGCCCACTACTCCCTATGGGCCAATAAGTGGAACCCAAGGTTTGCTTCCACATCTATATATGGTATAAGTGTGGGGAAACCACTTGGCCCTCCAAACCACTTCTTTTATTTCCATGAAAAAACTGATCCATTGCCTCATCGTCGGAGTTCGGGGAGGCCAATTGTCACGACCATATAGAGAGAGCGAGTGCTTAGGTATGACATACTGTTTTAGATCAATTTCTAGATGGTTAAAGCACTTCAAGTTTGGTATATGACTAAGCATCCATACTGCAAGTAATGGTGCACATCCCCAAAATCTTCCTTTCTGATGGACTCGGCAATAATTCAGGGATTGAATTGTCTCGGCTAAAATTGGTGGGGCTGGGTGTACCCCATGCTCGATCTACTCGAACAAATTGATCACATGTCCATCTATTTGATTTTTCCATCTCAGAAAAATTACTAACCCATAAATAGCAAGGGCTAGTGCTACCAAACCAAACCTTTGATCAACTTGAGCTTCAACCATCCTAAGCAAGAACTCCGAATCTAGACTTCGTCCTTCATCCACCATGTACTTGTCCAATTCATTGGCATGAATCCCTATCAATTTGGACAGCATCCTTCTTGGCATCTTCTTAGGGTCATGTGAGTACACTTTGTCCTTTGGCATGTCGTCTCTATTAAGAAGCCTAGCATACTCCTCAATCGTTGGCACCAAGTCAAATTGTCGGAAAGTATAACACCGATATGAGGGGTCCCAAAAATGGAGCATAGCTTTCAACATTTGGAGGTCAGGGGTGATGAACATGAGAGCTGCAATATCTCCATACTTGTCATTGAACTCTTCTTGTCTTCTCATGCTACACCACACATTACGGAGCCTCCTTAAGTCATTTTGCTCAAAGTCATGGCTCCCCTTTAAGAGAGGTAAAGGAACATCCTCGCAATGCAAACTATTTCTTTCCTTGGCTTGAATTCTTGCAGACTCTTCACCCAAATGACCTTGATACTCTCTGCCACCTCAGACATTAGAGTCATCTTTCCCTTATTCATGCTTGAGGTTTATCAATATCTTCACAGGATTGGACCACATATGCAAATGCAAGATAAAAGAAAAGTTAACAACTACAAAATAAAAGACAAACAGAAATTCCTCATATGTTAGAGGAAAAGGGGTACCTAATCTTGGTACCCGTTCAGCAGGATAAGTTCTATGGACGATGGTAGCTCTAAGATTATATCTACAAGTGAGAGCTTTGGTTCTAGACCCTTATCGGACAAAAGGTCCCCAAATTGTCCCTTGCTGTCACCAACACTTTGGCTAGCAAGAGTCCTCCATCCTCACCCATGATAGGTTACAAGCGGAAAGAGTTCAATTTGAGTGAGGGGTTTTCATGTGCCTAAACGGAGACCAACGGTCCCATAAAGCAACACTACTTCACCCTCTATCTAAGCCTACAAGGTACTGAGCTCGGGTAGAGAGCTTATGTGTGCAGGTGTATATGAGAAAACTTATTTACAAAGCAGAAATATAATACATATAATGCAAACAAAATGTACAATAATATGAAACAAATAACAAAAAAAAACAAACAAAAATGGACCAACATAATTAAAAAGCAAATCACATAAGATTAAAACAAGGTTTAGCCCTCTATTGGCCCCAGTGGAGTCGCCAGCTGTCGCAACCGTCCCCAAGGGCGTCGCGAAAATAAAAAGAATAAGGAGGAAATGACCTCGGGGTGTTGGGAGTCGCCACCAATCGCTTTATCCATTAAATGGAATAGTGCAATTGGACACCTAAAAGATGATCTGCATTTCAGAGTTCAGGGTTCAGGGGTTGATTACGGGTAGGGAATGTGTTAGCACCCTACACCGTCCGTTCTAAGAACAGTTACCTATTTAATCTAATGTTATTTGCAAGATTAATTAAATTGATCCTTTATTAACTAAAAGAAAAGAATTTTTTATTATTTTTTATTTTGACATGTCCCATTTTGTCAAGCATAATATCAAGAATGATAAATGACTAAGATAAGCAATGGGTGGCTAAATTGCCATTATTTGGAACAAATTCTAAGTTTACAGCATATTATATAAGAATAGTGAATTAAAATTTTATTTTTTTAAAAGAAGTGATTTTCAAAATAAATGGCCAAATAAAAAAAAATTCCAATGAATAGTTTTAATTCAAAGAAATTTATTTAAGGTAAGAAAATGTTTTTTAAGTAAATGGCCAAATAAAATCTCTTTTGTAATCAAGGAAAAAAAATATTTTTAGGCACAATAAGATTTTTGTATCAATTTCTAAAAATGTCTTCATGAAAAATAAAACTTTAATTCACCACAATCATGATGCTAAAACTGTATGAATTTGTTCACTTTTATTTAAGGATTTTTTACAAAAAAAAAAAGATTTTATTTCAATTTAAAAAAAAAAAAGATTGTATTTTATTTAGTAAAAATATTTTAATTTAGTGTGAGAATTAGATCTCGCCAACGCTCCTGACAAAATCCAAAATAAAGCCTCAAGACTATCGGGAAGAGTGTATCTGATTGGCGCTCCGATCCTCTCCCAATTTTTTCGTCATAGGTGAGTTTTAAATTATCTAATTTACAATAATTAAATTCAAGTCACATATCAACCTCATAATAACAAGCAAAATACTTTTAAATATATATATATATATATATATATATATATATATATAAACAATGTAAACTCCAAATTAGTAAATACAAATCAATCCAAAATAATAAATAAATAAAATAAATAATAAAAAAACTAAAAAAACTAAAAAAAAGGCCAAACTAGCAAAAAAAAAAAAAAGAAGGGCCCGAATGAAAAAAAAAAACAAAAAGGGGCCCAAACTTATTCAACAGCCCACGGAAAAAAAAATAGCAAATAAATAAAAAAAAGCTTCAGTCACAGATTATGAATCAGGAAAAGAAAGAAGAAAAATAGGAGGGGGAGAAGTAACTCACGATGGCTTCGGTGGAGGACAAGGGAGCAGGGCGGCGCAACGCGAAGACGGTAGCAACGTGGTGGAATGCCGGCGTCGAGGCGAGAGGTGGCACAGACAGGAGCGGAACTCCGATTTTTCGATGGCTTGCCGGATCTGGAGCGCGGAGCAGGGGCGCATCGCGGTGGAGCCGGCGACGGATCTGTGCTGGTCGGACTGGTGCGGTGCGGGCGACGGTGGAGAGAGCGGCGCGCGGGTTGCGGGGGGCTAAGGCGCGGTCCGTGTGGTGGTTGGGAGGTGGCTTCACGTGGGTTGTTGGTTGTGGGGGGAGCTTGAAGAAGGGGGGTGCAGGAAGTGATGCAGATGATGGGCTTGGTGGGATAGAGGAGCTGTTGGAGATTGAGGAAGAAAGAAGAAAAAAAAATAAAAAATGAAGCTCTGTTTTTGGATGAGGGGAAATGGTGGTTCACGTAGATGGAAGATGGTGGAATGGAGGAGTTGTTATGGGTGAAGGAAATTTTGTGATTGCTAATTGTGAATAAATTTTTCTGTGTAGCATTCGCGGCTGTGTAGCTTATGGTTGCTCCCTGTTTTTGCTTTCTGAATCCCCCCCTTTTTTCTCAATTCTATGCCTTTTATTCTTGCCATGTGGTTAAGATTCAATCAATTTGTTTTTCCGTTTTCACGATTGGAAGGCCAAAGAAGAAGAAAAACAGTCAGAATAATGCTTCTCAATGATGATTGGAAAGCCAATGGAAACAAAAACTGATAGAAGCCTTTAATCCAAATCAATGCAACTCTTTAATGGCTCGGTGGCAGCAGCAGGAAGGGGAAAGGGAAGGGTTGAGATGGAAAATGGGTCATGGGTTGACCTAGAAGAACAAAGCTTTTTTTTTATTTCTTTATTTCTTTTTTTTCTTTATTTCTTTTTTTTAAGAAGGAAATTAAATTAAATAAAAAAGGAAAATAAAAGAAAATGGGCAAAATTGGGTATCAATAAGGGCCATGGGCCCAGAGGAATGAGGACGGAAGTGTGGGATGGCCTGGTCGACATTTGGCTAACAGATAAATGGATGACAAGGTCTGCAGCTGCTCGAAGGAACAAAGCAGCCATGCTTGATGCCTTTAAGCATACAGGCGGGTCGATAAGCTTTGGTCAACATAAGAGTAAGATGGTAATATAACTTCCTCATTTAAAGTTTTAATGATAAGCATCTGTGTATAAACATGTTGTAATTACTTGAGTTATTTGCCTATCTTGAGTATGACATAGCATTTTAGAGGGATTACTTTACTTTTGATATGTGTTTATTATATAATATTCTTCCATATGGGATTACAGGAGGCAGAGTTAAAGCATCCAATTTCTTATAGAGATCTGTATGCAAAAGTTCATAAGAAGAAAGACGGAAGCTATGTTTCTGAGCGCTCGAGGAATTTTATTGTAGGTGTCTTGTTCCTATTCAAAAGTCATATATTTTAGGTTGTTTATTTTTTTGTTAATATTTTTCTTGTCTTGTTATTTTTAGGAGTCACATGACACCGCAATGATAACAAAATATGGAGAAAACTCTTCCTCTCACCCTATGGTTGACCCGGAGGTCTGGTTGGATGCGGCAGGTCCCAACAAGAAGGGACGTGTGCATGGCATAGGTAACAGCCTGCACATTGGTAATAACATCATGCCAGCTTCATCCTCCTCGGTTGCGGGTCCTTCCCACTCTACACTGTTGACACAAGACACATCTGAAGCTGTAAATACAATAGTGGCAGCAGCGATGGCTTTGTTTGTCTAGAGTCAACTTGTCCCTATGTTGGCGCCCTTCCAATCGTTCCTATCTACGATTGGAACAACAATTGTTGCTCCACAACCACCATCGCAAGGTTTAGGTAGGGAGCTTCGAGAGGAAGACAAAGACGAAGACGACTTAGACTGATTGCCATTTTTTATTCTTATTGTCTACTTTGTATAACTTTCAACTATATTGATTGATTATTTGTATAATAACTTTTATTATTGGATTATTTGTACAAGTTTTTTGTTGTAGCGTTTACAATTATTGGATTGTTTGTTGTTGGATTTTTGTTTCTTTGGATTGTGATTTGATATGCAGATTTTGGGAAAGTTATATATATATATATATATATATATATATATATATATATATATATATAGGTTATTAAAAAAACCTACTTGATTACTGAGGGATTAGCGATGGATTAGCGACAGAATCTCATATGATAATTAGCGAGGGATTAGCGAGGAAATAGCGATGGATATTTTAGCGAGGGATTAGCGAGGAAATAACGAAGGAATATCTAGCGAGAGAATAGCGACCTAATAGCGACAGAATCATACAGGACATTAGCGAGGGATTAGAGAGGGATTGGCGAGGGAAATTACTGAGCGATTAGCAAGGGAATAGAGAGGGAATTATTAGCGACGGAATAGCGAGACAATTTGACAAAATTAGTATATCATACTGCGACAGAATAGCGAGGGAATAATGTGGCATATTAGCGAGGGATTAGAGAGGAATTAGCGAGGGAAATGAATTTTCTAGAGACGGATTAGAGAGGAAATCCTCTCCCTCGCTAATTAGCGATGAAAAAAAAGCGACTAACTTATCCCTCGCTAATCCCTCTCTAATCCCTTGCTAATAAACTTAGTGAGGGATTAGAGAGGGATTAGCGAGGAAAATTTCCTTCGCTGATTTCCTGATTTCTTGTAGTGATATCCCTTCTCAAGCTTTTAATCAAGTTCAATTATACGTTTTAGTCAATTGTTCATACAAATTTGTAACCATTTTAAGGTTTCTTCTTCCTCTCTCAACCAAAATAAAACCATTCCTCGGCATTCCTCCACTTAATAATTCAAGATATGAAGTCCAACATTAAATTATTTCTCTCTGAAAAGAAATAAGATAAATTGATAGCAATGTCTCCAAAAAAAACCTGTGGGTGGTCATACTTAGTACATAACATAGAGATACTGCCACACAGGAAATGAGTTCAGTAAAACCTTTTCCATCCAAATAGGTACAATGCTTGCAACAACCTCCATAAAAGGCAAGCAATGCAAGGCATGGCATGAACATGAAGACTCATAGGGAAAACAACATCTTGATTTTCATAAAAGCTTGACCAGAACAAAAACATAATTTAATGATAATGCAACATAAAATACTGAAGGGTCTAATCATAAAGCTGCGGCATCTTGATTTTTCGGTAAATGTTTTTTAAAACATAAGAAAATGTTCAAAATTGAAAAAAAAATAAAAATAAAATTGAATGGTCTAATCTCCAAATGTTGGCATATCAAGTATTAAAATTATAAAAGGACATGGGTATGCCCACAAAAAATACCAAGAGTATTATTGTATACTTAGGTTTTGTATGCTCTTCTAAACTGTTTTAGTAAATGTCCTATCCGTCATTTAACGTCTCAATCCTTTTTTTTTTTTTTTGCTACTTTTGTACCTATCCTCTTTTAATCAATGCTCAATGCGCTTTGGCAGCATACAAAATGGCAATTCAATACCACTTTCTTGACGAGGCACCTACGGAGAACAAACAATGGGTTTTCAAAGTCAAGATAGTATGTCCCTGGAAACAACCAAATTTCTTAAACCATAGACATGGAGATACATTGGAAATGATATGGCAAGATGAAAAGGTAATCTTCTTGATTACTGTCATGTTTTCTTCATTAAAATGAAGCATGTATGTTTTGAATTTGATACAAAAAGTTTCCCAGTATTAAGGGTGCACGTATCCAAGCAACCATAAAGGGCATGCATTGAAGATTTTTTGAAACGAGGTGAATGAAGGAAATGTCTACATCATTAGGCAAGTAACGGTTGGCTTAAATAACCAACCATACAACCCTACCTTCCATACAACCCTACCTTGCATGAATATAGAATTTACTTCTAGTATCATACAAAGGTAGATGACGCTCATGAGTCATCCATTCCGCCAGCAATTCAATTTCACTCCTTTCTGCAGTATCAAGAGGATCTCACGTGAGACCTAATTCCTGATTGGTAAGCTTTAAATACAGCTGTCTTTTTAAATTTATTTTCAGTTACATCCGTCTGTTTTGCATCCAATGCAACCTCCACTCGTGTAGATGTTATTGGAGTGCATTTTTACCAAACTATCCTTAATGAAAAACTATTTATCAAAATATTATTTTTTTAAATTATTTATCAAAATGTTATTTTTTTAAATTATTTATCAAAATATAATTTTTTAAAATTATATATCAAATTATCACTTTTTGTCTAATGTGATATTTTTTATTATTTTTTTATCCACATGAAAAACATCAAATAATTTAGTGTTTTTACACTAAAAATACCACTCTCTTTGGCGTTTTTCATGTGGATTAAAAAATAAAAAAAATGCCATGTTGCGTGTGCTTCTAGGGCACTTATGGTGCCCAGAGATATATATATTTCACATGTCTACTAAAGAATACATCATAATTTTAAAAGACATCAGTATCAATTAGCTTATTTATAAGTCAAGTATTTGTTTCTGATCTATAAAGTAATTGATGTGAGATTTTGGTATTAATAAGGCAAAGCAACTAAGTAAGACAGTAAAATAACTTTGTTTGATGTGGGTTCTAATAAAGCAACTAAGTAAGTAATCGATGTGGGATCTAGGCCTCTTCTACTGTTGATTTCAAATCATTCCCTCATCTATTTTTTATTTCGAACCATTTTTTATTATTGCAAAGTTATTGTTAGATGAAAGTAATAGCACGTATAACTAAAATAAATTTGAGTAGATCATAAAATATATAGAAGTGCAAAGGAAAACCATATTAATCTAATCTTGTTTAGCTTTAATCATGAAATCATTTTGTCTGAAAATTTAATTAGGATGGAATTTAAATGTGTTTACATTTAAACGCGCTTGAACTTCAAACTCTTGGACTACACAATACACATGAAATGACTTGAACGCATATCAAAATCATAGAGGAATTAATCTCAATCTGTCATGACCATGGCAAACGTTATACACAATATAAAACAGATTGTAGTGTTCACACACACACACATATATATATATGACAGAACCAAGAGGGAGTGAATTGGTTCTATATGGTTTAATAATAAAAAATTTAAATCATTAAACAATAATTGCAATATAAAGACAAGTAAAATTGAAAGTAAAGAGGAAAGAGTTAAGAAAAATGCACAAATGATTTTTATACTAGTTCGACCACAACCCACGACCTACATCCAGTCCCCAAGTAAAAGCTCAAGATTTTCTTCACTTATCGAATTTTCTTTTATAAGGACTCCGACAAACCTTCCTCTACCTTAACTTCAAGGCAGAGTTACAATGATTTCTTTTACCAAGGATACTACCAAACTTTCCTCTACTTCTACCCAAAGAAGAGTAACCTTACAATAGTTTCTTTCACTTTCCTCTATAAAGTGGATACACAAGTGTAGAACTAACTTGCGGAAGGAAGATAGATATAACAAACTTTCAGCAATTCCTCACTTTTGATTTGAGCAAGTGGTTGTTATCTTTGATCCTTTCCAAGGCCTTCTATATAGAGCGGAGGGCTTCCCTTAACATTTGCTAGCCGTTGGAGGTTGCAAAATATCAGCTATGAGACTTTAAAATCCATGGGATATGTAGCTCGTACATTTTTAAGTAGTTATTGTTTTAGCTCCCAGTAGTTGCTAGTTTGCCCAGTACGTGCTGTTTTATTTGCTATTCTTTTCTGATTTGAGTATGATAGCATATTATTCAAATTTTTGACTGTTGGAGCATTCATTTGCACTTAAATGAACTTGATCTGATCATAAAGTGGTATAAATGACTTGTCTCTAACAATAATAGAAATCAAATATTAAGTAAGGAAGTGTTTTATAAATAAATCAAATTTTGAAAAATTTCCTTCTATACTTCAAATTTGAAATTCAAATATAAAGCACATGCTAAAAATTATCTTTAACTTTTAACCAAAATTAAGAGATTTAAATAAATCAAATACATGCTCAAATAACTTAATTTACATATTATCATCAAAACTTAAAAACCCAACAATATATATACACTGTATTACGTGTGAGACAATATGTTAGATCAAAGTGCCACATCGATTACTTACTTAGTTGCTTTACTAGAGTACACATCGAACAAAAGTACCTTGTTGTCTTACTTAGTTGTTTTGTCTTGCTAACACTAAAGTCTCATATCGACTACTTTATAGATCAAAAACAAATATTTGACCTATAAATAAGCTAATTGATACTAATGTCTTCCAATGTTATGGTGCACTCTTAAGTAGACATGTAAAATGTATGTGTCTCTAGGCGTCATTTCTCAAGAGATCCACGTGAAATGAGTTATATAAATGCCCTATAAGTACACGCAATGTGACATTTTTTTATTATTTTTGTTCACTTAAAAAAAGTCAAAGATAGTGGTGCATCCACATGAAAAACACCAAAGAATGTGGCATATCCACATGGAAAACACCAAAGAGAGTGGCATTTTCTGTGTAAAAGTGTCGAATAAGTTAACGTTTTTCATGTGGATACACCAACTTTTATGACGTTTTCCACTTGTACAAAAAAAAATCACGTTAAACAAAAAGGTGATAGTTTGTTATATAATTTAAAAAAAATGATATTTTGATAAATAATTTAAAAAAATAATATTTGAATAAATAATTTTTTCATCAAAGACAATTTAGTAAAAAAGTCGTTATTGGAGCGATGACATACATCGGTGACCTAAAAAGACATCTCGAAAAAAGGCCGCCTACGATTCAGTTGGAACTCGATGATCACAGGCGAACAACGGTCATACTTTCAATATATTATTAATATTCGATATTTGTCTCCATTATACTCATTATTTGTAAGTAACACATTTATTACATCACACGGGTGAAAAGCTAAAGTGCACCCTTTGAGAATAGTACGCTGATCAGCTGTTGGAATATGTTGACAAGCACCCAATTGGTCCATATATCGTCATGTTGCAGCTAGCAAAAATGGAAAGATATATGGGTAACAACTACTTATTCTTAAAAAAGAAAAAAAAATACTAAAGTAAACTTGCTTGCAAGTGAATTTAACTGTTATAATTTTTTATTCACTTCAAACATAGGAGATATATAGATATCAAATGCTAGGTATGCAACCAAATTGCTCATAAACGCTAACCTTCATGAGGTGTCAGATTTCAGTACCAGGTAATACATGCATCTTTCTATCATTCTTTTCATTCTACTTTGTTTTTTGTGAACTAAAACGTGTTTCCTTTTTATATGATTTAAGATTTCAAGCTGGAAGCAAAGAACCCACACTTGCACTAAGCCATATGTCTTCGCAAAGTGCTTATTTTGCTGAAGAAGAATTTCTCCGGCGAACTCCCAAAAATACATTGGATGAGCTGAAAGAAGTTCAAGAGGTAAACACAAATCCAATTGTCATGATTGAACTTCAAGCCTTTAATTAGATAGCAATTTTCATAATTTAACTGCATGAAACCGACTGATAGATTTGTGGTGCTAGCAATAATTAAGAAGTTGGCAGACAATTCTAAATGGTGTTATAATAGGTGTCTGTTAGGAAGGGTTTAGAAATTGAATTCCCACTGTAAGTGGGAAAGCCGCAAGAGAGGAGACAGGAGATTGTGGAAATTTCTGCTTAATTCATTCATCCTGCATGAAAGGAATATAAAATTGGATATTAACTAATTTCCTATCTTTAAGGATCATGTGACATCTGTCATCATCTCCTTATTTCTTATATATTCAGAATATAACTACTGACTACTATTATTTTTATTCTAAATTGCAGATACTGAGTTAAATTGCAAGATCACCCAAAGCCATCATATCGGATTGGCCTTTTCTGCTCTCTCTTAGGCCTGTTGCTGGCAATTGAAGGCCCAACTTCCTTGGATGCTGATGGGTCAGCTATTGGTTCACCCATTTTCTCCACAATATTACCGCCCGCCCCGAAAGAGATCTTGTCCGCAAGATCTAAGTTAGGATAAGTCTTAGTGAGTGTTTCCAGCTGTTCCCACGTGGCCTCTGTCTTGTCTTCCCCTTCCCATAGAACCAAAACCTCTTCGTAGAACCCTTGTTTTGTGGCTACCTGGCGGCGGTCCAAGATGGCCGATGGAGCGGGGTGCGCGTGTGACTCTGCAGATACCCCGTGCAGAGGAACGATCTGCGTTGTGGGTTGGCTGTGGCACGGCTTGAGGAGTGAAACATGGAAGACGGGGTGAACGCGCGCCGTGGTTGATAGTTCTAGCTCGTATGCGACCGAACCCAGCCGTCGGAGGATACGAAACGGGCCATAGAAGCGCTTAGCAAGCTTATGAGAAGCACGAGTCTTGACCGAAAGTTGACGATATGGCTGGAGTTTGAGGTAAACCCATTGCCTTTCCTCGAAAACTTTGTCTGTGTGTTTCGCGTTAGCTTGCTGGACCATTCTATTGCGAACTCTGTTGAGATTGAACTTCAAAAGTTTGAAAATTTGTTCTCTCTGTGACAGGATGGCATCCAATGATCTGATCTTGGAGTTGCCGAGAACGTAATCAGACAGAGAAGGCGGCGGTCTACCATAGAGGGCCTCAAATGGGGTCATACCAATGGCAGAGTGAAATGAAGTGTTGTACCAGTACTCGGCAAGGGGCAAGAAACGAATCCAGTGATGGGGTTCTTCACTCACAAAGCATCTCAGGTATGTCTCTAAACACCGGTTAAGCACTTCGGTCTGGCCACATGTTTGTGGGTGGTAAGAACTACTATAAGCAAGCGTTGTACCCAATGCTTTGAATAACTCACGCCAAAATTTGCTAATGAAAACTCTGTCCTGATCACTAGCAATCATTTTCGGTGCACCATGTAGGCAGTAGATTTCGACTAGGAAGACAAATGCCAAGGAAGAGGCAGAGAAAGCAGTTGGTAATGTAACAAAGTGAGCAAATTTGGTCAGACGGTCCACAACCACCCATATTACAGTTTTGTTGGCAAAGCTTGGAAGGTGAGTGATGAAATCCATCGAAATTTCATCCCAAACTTTGCTAGGTATAGGAAGAGGCTGTAGCAAACCATATGGGGATCGGGTGCTGTATTTATTATGCTGGCAAACTGAACACTTATTGACAAAATGTTTAACATCAGTATGCATGTTCGACCAATAGAAAGTAGCAAATAACCGGGAAAGTGTGGTTTTGATTCCTGAGTGTCCCCCTAGTGGTGAGGAATGAAATTCTCCTAGTAGTTGTGGAATGAACCCCGAATCACGAGGAATGAAAATCCTGTCTTTAAAATACAATAACCTAGCTTTATAGGAAAATTTTTGTTGCATTGTGGAATCATATCGCAACTTTAACACTAATTTCTAACCTGAGAATGATTAGTATAGAAATCCTTCAGCTGGGAGAACATTGGAACTATGAGATAGTTGATGGTGACAAGAATGGATTCCCTGGGTGGCTCGTGCAAGCGGGACAAGGCATCTGCGATGACATTCTCTTTGCCAAGTTTGTAGTGAACTTCAAAGTGGTAACCAATCAATTTTGATAACCATTTCTATTGTTCTGGAGTCTGGATAGTTTGGGTCATGAGATTTTTAAGGCTTTTATGATCAGTAAAAAGCTTAAAAGTATTCCCCAATAGATACTAATGTCATTTTTTTACTGCTTCAGTCACGCCGTATAGCTCTTGCACATAAGTAGAGGAGGCATAGAGGCATGGACCCATTTTTTTGCAGAAGTACGCAATGGGATTATTATTTTGGGACAAGACAGCACCTACAGCTACATTAGAGGCATCTGTTGTGACCTCAAAAGGTAATGAAAAATTGGGGAGGGCTAACACTGGTAGGGTGGTCTTAGCGGATTTAAGTTGTTGAAAAGCATGAGAAGCTGCAGAAGTCCAGGAAAATGTAGTGTTTTTGAGCAAGTCTGTGAGGGGACTAGCTATGGTAGCATACTGGCAAACAAAACGCCTGTAGAAACCTGTGAGGCCTAGGAAAGCCCTGAGTGTAGTGAGAGAAGTAGGAAGGGGCCAATCTAGGATAGCCTACAGCTTGCTTGGGTCAATTTGCACCCCCTGAGCAGAAATGATATGGCCCAAATAGTCCACTAAGCGCACCCCAAATTGACATTTAGACAGTTTGACATAGAACTAATGGGTCAAAAGTAAGTGTAGAACTTACTTAACATGTAACAAATGATCAGGCCAAGTAGAGCTAACGATAAGAATGTCATCAAAAATACTATAGCAAACTTGTGCAATTAGGGCCTTAGGAGATCATTCATAGCAGCCTGAAAGGTGAAGGGCGTGTTGGTAAGGCCAAAAGGCATTACTGGGAACTAGTAGTGGCCATCAAACGTGCGAAAACTAGTTTTAGGGATGTCCTTTTGAGCCAACCGGATTTGATGATAACCTAAGCGGAGATAGAGCTTAGAAAAATAGGAAGCACCATTGAGCTCATCAAGTAGCTCATCAATAGTCGGAATAGGGAACCGGTCTCGGATAGTGATAGCATTCAAAGCCCTGTGATCCACACAAAAAAGCCACGACCTATATTTTTTTTTACCAAAATGACTGGTGAAGAGTATGGGCTAGTGTTAAGGCGTATAATCCTTTCCTTCAACATGTCAGAAATAAGCTTAACCATAACTTGCTTCTGAAAATGGGGGTAATGGTAGGGCTTAATATTGACAGGTGTAGAATTTGGTAGTAGGTGTATGTGATGATCATGGGGCCGATTAGGGGGAAGGCCATGGGGTGTAGTGAAGATATGAGAGTATTGGTGTAGGATGTAGGTAAAGATTTGGGGTAACATCCTCAAGGAGAGCCCGATCCTCTGAAGTTAAGGTTACAGCAGGTAAATTTGTGGGAAATTTTGGGTCAGGTTGGGGACTGGAAATGATCATAGATATAGCATGGCAGGTATCAATGGAATTGGTGTGGATCATTCGGGTAATGTGGTGGAAAGTGGCAGGGGAAATAGGAAAATTAGTCAAGCCGTTGAGTGTTATTAATGAGCCCTCATAGTAAAACTGCATGGATGGTACAGTATAGTCCGAGACAAATGGCCCTAAGGTTTGTAACCACTGGACTCCAAGGACTGCATCAGCTCCTTGTATAGGTAGAAGGTATAATGAAATATGAAAAGTGTGTTTGTTGACTGAGAAAGGTACTTTCAGAGCAGAAATCTAAACACTGTAAGTGTGCTCCATTGCCCACCATGACTAAAATGAGGAAAGAGTGTGAATGGGAATTCCAAGGAAGGTAGCAATATGCGACTATTGAATATTATGGGAGCTGCCTGTGTCAATCAGAACAGAAACTGGGTGATCATAAATGGAAGCATTAAACCTTAAGGTTCGGGGTGAAGGGTGTCCTGTCACAGCTTGCATTGATAGGTGAAACTGTGCAGTGTTGGTTGGGGGGTTTGTAGGTTCAGCAAGGGTGCTGGAAGTGGGTGTTGGAGGTGCTAGGATCGTTGTATGAATAGGTGGGGTGGTGTCTGCCAGCAAATGGAGGTCATCAAAAGAGGAGGATGCCCCAGTATCAGGGGGGTCATCTTCAGCTAGTAACAACAAAAATTGCTTGGATTTACACCTATATCCTGGGTGAAAACGTTCACCACAATTAAAACAGAGGCCATTGGCTTGACGAGCCTGCATTTCAATGGGTGACAGGCGGTGGATAGGGATGGTTTGTTGAGGTTGAAGTGGTGCTTGGAGGGCTAAACGAGGTGATGGTGTGGGAAGTAGATGTGGGTTTGTGGTAGGGGTAGGTGGTAGGAGAGATTTTGGTGGATTGGTGCGTGGTATGACAGGAAATAGGGGTCCAGTGGCCTGCATTTTGGCTTCTATTAACTTAGCGAGGCCGATAACTTGTGCAATGGAAGAGGGCTGTAGGATAGCCATTTCTATTTGAAGGTCGGAGTGTAGTCTTGAAATAAAACAGTTCAAAATGGCATTAGGAGGGAGACCAGTTACTCGATTACATAGGCATTCAAATTCACACTGATATTCCGTGACAGTGGTGGTTTGGTGAATTTTGAACAGCGCCTGCTGATGATTCTCGAAGCTGGAAGGGCCAAAACGCAGTTCTATGGCTCAGGTCAATGCCTCCCACGTAGATAACTGGTTGTTGTTGTGCATCCAGTGGTACCATCCGAGGGCGTCACCCGTCATGTAGTAAGGTATCCGAGAGAGTCACTGTTGCGGACGAATGGAATAGTGAGCAAAATATTGCTCAGCCTGGAAAATCCATTCGAGAGGATTGGTGCCATCAAATGGTTGATGGTGCAGTTTTGGGGGTTGAATGGGTTGCTCAGTGGTGAGTGGAGGGGTGGAGAAACGTGGGGCTTCTTGTTCCTGGAGTTGGTCTGGATAACCTGAAAGGTATTGAGGTAGGATTCATGACGATGGTCTTAGGTTGCTTTGAAGTCAACAAAGGCAAAGGCTAAGGCAGTGATGGACTCCTAAATTTGGTGGAGGTCATTTTTTTTCTGTTTGAGAGCAGGTCTGCATCTTGAGCGAAGGGATGAAAGCACCAATGTTAGGAAGGGTTTAGAAATTGAATTCCCACTGTAAGTGGGAAAGCCGCAAGAGAGGAGACATGAGATTGTGGAAATTTCTGCTTAATTCATTCATCCTGCATGAAAGGAATATAAAACTGGATACTAACTAATTTCCTATTGTTAAGGATCATGTGACATCTATCATCATCTCCTTATTTCTTACATATTCAGAATATAACTACTGACTACTATTATTTTTATTCTAAATTGCAGATACTGAGTTAAATTACTGGATCACACAAAGCCATCATATCGAATTGGCCTTTTTTGCTCTCTCTTGGGCCTGTTGCTGGCAATTGAAGGCCCAACTTCCTTGGATACTGATGGGTCAGCTATTGGTTCACCAATTTTCTCTGTAACAGTGTCCTAGTGGCAAATGCACAACAGGGATTGTGGAAGATGTAGATGCACAACAAGAAAATTCGACTAATAGGTGGTATTGCAGGTTTGTTGACAAAAATTTTCCATCGTATACTATAATGTAAGCCTTACTAACTTTCGTTTAAACATTATCGTAAACTAACAAATGTTAGGAAGCTACAAAAATTATTCAAATAAAATTGAGACATCATACACCTATAAAGACCTCATACACATACTTTGCTGCCATTATTATGTTTCAGTTGAAAATTTATTTCCTGTATAGTATAGTGATGCTTTTAATTGAGTTATTCTAGCTTACTTTATAGGTATAAGCTTCAACTATTTGTCATGGATCATATCGACTCTTTATCGTTCATTGTCTTTAATAAGGTGTGAGAAGTTTTTGGATATTGCAGCCAAAAGTTTATTTCATAGTATTAAAGCACAGGTAAGAATATTAATCCTACACCAACTTAATGTTTGCTACTATGACCTATGAACATTTTTTGGATGTTTAACATAAACATATTTCAATTAAAAAATGTTTCCAGGGAGGAGATCCAAATGAATACCCGGATGAGGCTAGAGAATTGGTAGGAAAAAAGTTTTTGTTCAAAGGTATTGTAAACGAATGAAACATGGAAAATCCTCACATGACAAATTATAATTTATAATGTCTTAAAAGTTTGTACTTATCCGAACACTGTCAGGTCTTTTATGGACATTTATGAACTTAATGAGGTATGATTTTAAAGATGAAGTTTAATATATTTTAAAACATTAATTATAAGACATTTACACTTGCGTTACGCACATGCAAAAGGACAATTCTTTAACTCTAGCTAAAAGTATTAATGATAAGAGCGATGCAAATGCAGCTTCTAGCAAGGTAGTTATTGTTAACAGTTACATTGCACACTTAATGTTAATATCTATAATAAGTTAATAATTCTTCTTCCCTTTATAACTGTCTCATATGCAAGATGTGGATAGTTATTCTGTGAACTCTGTTATTAAGAGGGGAGTTGAAGGAGCTGTTGTGATTTGATGACTGTGATACGAATGTGAATGCATCAACCACCAAGAAGCTGAAAACTGTCAAGTCAGAGAAGACAGATTAAATAACATTCGAATTGGTGCATCGACTTCAAAATGATGTGGTTGGTAAATGCCATCGGAACAATGTTTTACTAGATGTGAACAATTGGAATATTTTTTTAAGTTTGTTGTTGTTTTGTATTTTAAATGTTTTAACTTAAACTTTTGAATTTATCAATAGTTCAAACTTTGGTTTAATAATTGTTACAATTTATCATTGATTTAAGATTTCTAAGCCTCTGTTGACTGCTTAGATAGTATCTTAGTTGGCAGAGCCAAATGAAAGTATATTAATAAATTTTACTTTTATTATATTATTATTAAAAATATGCTTATAAGTTTAAAAAAGTAATTCTAAATTAAAAATATAATACTGTGATAATTATATTGCACTAATAGACTAAAAACAATGATAACACCTGTAAGAAAAATATAAATAAAGCTGAAACTTGAAAACTATAGTACGAGGAAGAGCGCAGAAGTCGACACTTCTTTCCCACTCTTCTATGGGACTTGCCTTGAAATATACGTTTGTCGTTGTGGGATTACCATTGATTATTGAAACAAAATATATGATCAGATCCTCTCTTGTTTTCAAAAATACGAATAGCAGAAGTCCCAATGGCAAGTAAAAGAGAGTAATAGAAGGTAAAATAAAAATTACACATATCACATATTGTATATAAAAGTATATGTTTTTTATTTACAGAATCTTCTTTTATTATTGACTAAGAGTGTATTTGGACTAATTGAAAAAAATAAATTATGTTGATAATTAATTATATATATAATCGATTATTGTAAAAATTAATTATAATAAAAAAAATTTTGTCTGGATATGTTTGTTGAAAAGTAATTTTAAAATAATCTATTTCGTTTGGATGATGCGAAAAAAATTATTTTTACATAATAAATTATGAAAAAAATATAAAATTATTTTATTTATAATATTTGGTGGAGAGCCATTAAAGTCATTATGAAAAATACTTCTCTCATTAAAGCATAGTTATAAAAATTTATCTAAAAATAAAAACTTTTTATAAAAACAATTCTTACTATGAATTTGTGTTAAAACAATTTTTTTATAAAAATAAATTTTTTTTATAAATTAATCTAAATATTTAAACATAATTAATTTTTTATAAAATAATTTTTTTTTAAAAATAATTAAATGAGAAAAAATTAATCTTTTTCAAATAAATTCTAACAAAAAAGATTCCTATCCCAAAATATATAAGAGGTCACATCAAAGAGTTGCTTTGTTGTCTTGATTAAATATATAATGGGTGAATTTTATGGGACCTTTCAATTTAGATGAGTTTGAGTATCCTTTTTACTTAATCTAACAAAATTTAAATAAGTGCTAACTATTTAAAATTAAATGTATATATCAAACTTTTTATTTATTAAGATCCTCTTAATTTTTTTTAACTACATGTTTCCTTATGCGTTTAATAACAATTTTTCAAAAGTTAATCCCAAATCCCTGTGTGAAACCAAAAAAAGAAACAATTGAAATACCTAACACTTAAAATAATCTTCTCACCACCATCTCATGTTAAACCACCACCAATACCATTCTGGTATTGAAAGAAGTTTTGAAACAAGTTTGAAACTGAACTCATACTCCATAAAGGATTGAAATGGACAGAAAGTCGAGCTTCCAGTAAGGACAACAATGGAGGAAACTCATTGAAATTTATTTTGCGTTTTTCTTATTTTTAGTTGTTTTTCATTATAAAAATTGTATAAAACATTTCTAGATATAGATTTCAGAACCTAAACGTCTGGGCTCTGAGTTAGGGAATATTACTGACACACTGGTGTTTAAGTGAAATTTTGGTTTAGAGACTTAGTAACAATTTTAACAAACAAATAATGAAAATCAGATGAATGTAGGTTTTGAGTTATGTGGTAATCTTGTTTTAAAAATAGTTTTGACAGTAAACAAGAGAGATTTAGGAGATTTGAAATAAATAAACAGAAAATGCTAAAATGAAACTTTGAAAAGATTAAAGAAATTTAAAGAAACTGAACAGAAATTTAAGAATGCAAGAAATTAGTTGAAAGCGTGTAAATGTTGTAAAATTAAAGTGCAGAATTTAAATGGAAAACAGTAAAGAAAAGCAAGTAAAAATGCGAAGAAATGTAAATGAATTTTAAAGGACAAGACTGAAAAGTAAATGAATTTAAAAAGACATTGCATTAATTTTAAATGACTTGAAATGAAAAGAGGAAGGTATACTTGGATCAAAATCCCTTAATCTGCTCCAATTGAGATGTTAGGATTATGTATCAGCAAATAACCTCCCTTTTTTACATCGTGACTACTGATATTTATAGACAAAATTACAAAATAACTGACACCCTAAAACTTTAACACGTCGTAGCAGTTATGCCATCAGCATATACCTACTGTCCGACAGAATCAGCACTTGACCGCTTTGACCATTCTTCATCAACTCAATGCAACCTTTCCGTCAAATTATTCTTCTGTCTGACATCAATACCTAATTGCTACATTAGAGTCCTTCTTCTATTCAATACTTCTGTCAATTTCACCATTTAGCATTTCTGTCGGCTCAATACTTAGAAAATTTCTTCAATACCATCATTCAACCGACGAATTGACAAATCTTTATTTTCACCTCCAACAGATGCCCCCCAAAATTTTTCTTTCGACACCGATAGGAGAAAGATAAATTTTAATCAAAAAACCTTTCAATATATATATATATATATATATATATATATATATATATATATATATTTATTTAAATCCAACAGAACCT
Source organism: Ormosia semicastrata (assembly GCA_029884595.1). Classification (NCBI taxonomy): domain Eukaryota; kingdom Viridiplantae; phylum Streptophyta; class Magnoliopsida; order Fabales; family Fabaceae; genus Ormosia; species Ormosia semicastrata. Next base: position 2,621,812 of record JAQQTO010000040.1, read on the forward strand.
TCCACAAGTACCTGGACAGCTATAATCAAGCCTATTATTGCAAAACAATAAATAGCTGTTCCTAATAAATAGGGCTCATAATTACTCCTATTTTCTTGCAGAAAAATAACTTTTCAAATTCATGCGACTTTTCACTCTTTTATCACTGTTTATCATCTTCAACCTCTCACTTCTCTTTATTGTTCATTACCTTCAACTTTACCTTCGCCTGTTTTCTCTGCAAACTCTTGCCTTCTCCCATGGCTTCCAGCTCTCAAACTCCTAATGCACCAACAACAAATTTAGGTAACCATGCCGTAGTTCAAGACCCAGTTCTACAAAAGTCTGAACTCTAGCATCTCTTGAAGGTAATTCTCCCCATTAACGACTCTCCACTTTCCTTGGATCCTCCGGCTGCTTTCTTGGGCCCAGTTCTACCTAAGGAATTTATTACTGATGAAATAAATTCTTTTCTTTCCTTGTAAAAGTTCCCAAGAAGCTATCTTGGCTTCCCTCCCTTCCATTCCTATCAGCTATTTCAAAAAATCTGAAAGGCTGTTTAGAACTCCCCCTACCCATATTAATGGGTATCTTGAGTGGCTTGACAGAGTTCAAGCTTCTAAAGAAACCTTATGGAGGGAAATAGGTATTTTTTATTGCATCTAGCTTTCTCATTATCCCATAAAAATGGATTCTTGCATGTTGGGTGCCTCTTTCTTTTTCTGGAACTAAACCACTAACTCCTTCTAATTTCCCTATGGCATGATGGGTCCAACACTTTTTGATGTATCTGCCATAACTGGTCTTCGACCAGACGGGGAAATCATTACGCCTGTTCTTCAACCTTCAAACACTATCGATGTATATTCAAAAGCCCCAACTTCCTTTTCCGACTTCATTAATTTTTATTCCCTTAAATCAGGTCCTATGACCGATGAAGAACACATAGCTTTTCTTCTCCTCTGGCTTTCAGCCTATGCTATAGGTTCTAAGTCGGTTCAAGTATCCAAATCTTTTCTTCAACTTGCTAACCTTCTTCATGAAGGTCAACCACTAGCCCTTGGTCAATTTCCCCTTGCCAATCTCTATTTGAGTATAAGTGAAATTGTCCAAAGCATCAGAGTTCAGGTAAAGAAAACCAATTCTGGTGGTCCAATATGGCTACTGCAACTTTGGTTGAATGCCATACTAGGAGATTTCTTGGTCAACTTTTCTCCTCCGACAGTCTCTCTTGCTATATATGGCATTAAACTTTGCCATATGAAACATGAAAAAGTCCATAAACAAAATTTAGAAAATTTCATGCATTTCTTCAGTATTTTTCATTCCATCTCCTTTAATACTGAAGATATATACTTTACTCCATTTGCTGATTGTTCTCTTGGTCCTGAATGGTTCACTTGACTAATTCTTTCTAACGATCCTTTTACTCAAGCTGATAATATTTCTATTTGGTCGAACTTTCTCTGCCGACAAGTCTTGGTGGCTGGTCTCCCTGGTTCGACAGACAAATCTTTAGAGTTGTGTCTGTCAAACACAGTAGCTCGACAATTGGGATTTTGTCAAGCTATCCCAGCACCTTTATCTCATAGGTCCAAAGAACACCTCATCAATGGCCACCTACAAAGTATGTCGGATCTAGTTCGAGTAGCTTCAAAAAATGAAAGGCACAAGCATTACTTCGAGATCTCTGCATTCACCTCCTACAAAAGAGTTTCAAAGGATTTTGTAGACTGGTGGACTAGATATTATAGTCCTTATCATGTCGACATTGAAACATGTCAAAGCCGCATTACTGAAACTCTGATTCCTGTGCAGGGTCAAGATCCTTCATCAAAGACTAAAGGTAAACATATTCAAGATATCAAGGCTTTTAACAAATATTACAAAATCAAGTGGGACTTCAGGTTTCCTAGCTTAATTGTTCGACATTGTGAAAAAGTCGTGGCCAAGCTAAAACGAGCACACAAGGAAAAATGTTCTACCAATTTTCTCTCAATTTCTATAAAAAATCCTTTAGCACGGCTTGAACCTTTTCAAATCCCTTTTCCAAAGCCAGTGCTTTTTCCTTGTGCTCATTTTGGACTGGCCGATGAATTCCCAGGTAAACCTACAACGATTGGTAATTTCTCCATTTCAGATAGGATATATTCTGTGAGTAATATCTTTCTTACAAGAACTTCAGAAGTCAAGTTTACTCGTTGGTTTACCTTGTCGTACGAACAATTTGCCAGGAATACCCGAGTCATCATTGAAATACCTGAAGGTATTTTTTCTCTTTGCATTCTGTTATCTCTAATTCTATACCCCATTTACTAAATATGCTTTCCTTCTTGCAGCTCTTCCATTAAAAAGATCTTTAGAATACAAACAGTCTCAAGGAAGTGATGATGAAGAAGAAGATGAAACCACTTCCTCAAAAAAGAAGAAAAGCAAGAAGACCCAAAAGCCTCCCGTTCCCAAGGCTTCAAAGGTCAAATCAGCTGCATCAATGTCGACAAAAAATTCTTCAAAACATGACGCTGTTGCCACAAAACTTCCAAAACCAAAAACTCTCAAGGTATACATACATTTCCGACTATATATTAAGACTTGGTTTTTAATTTTGTTCAAGTCTAAATTAATGTCGAATGCAGATTAGCGAATCTGCTCCTGCCATTTCTGCTTCTCCTGTCGAATCTTCAATTCCATCTCTAGAATAACATCCAAAGGTATGCCTTGTATTATTGTACATTCCCTTAATACCAGGCAACAATCTCACCCTTTTACCTTTACAGAAAAAGAAAAAGAAGATTCAAACTCCCATTTCTACTTCGAAGCCTCCTGTCGAATAAACAGAAACCATCTTTCTTTCATCTGAGGTAAATTTCAATCAACACACTTCTCTTTTTTTTTTTTTATATATTCTTGACTCTTTCCACTCATTTAACACGTGATTTTATCATTTCAGGATCTGGAGGCTGAACAATCCACAGATCATCCTCCTGAACCAATTGTCAAACCAAGAATTGAGGAATCAATTCGACAATCACTTGAAGTAATATATCTTACTAAAATATTTTCCTAAGCATTACTTATTCTTAAACCTCTTGTCTTTGAAACCTTTTCTACTCATCTACAGGATTCAGCAAATTTGGCTATAGCTAATAGCCCACAAAGGCCAGGAACTAAGAATCCTCCAGAACCTCACACTTGCAACATCTACTGTTTCTTCACCGCCTCCGACAGAAACCCGAATTGTCGAAGCTTTAGAAAAAAACTCCAATCCTATCAGGTATTGAGGGTTTTTCCCATTCAGACAAAGCCAATTCAATCCAAATTCTCTCAGAAGAATTCGACATGGATACTCTGATGGCAGAATTCACCCCAATTGATCCACCTCCATCTCTTTCAGCCAACTTAATTGTTGCTATGCCAGAAGATACTGAAGATATGGAGGCAGATTTGGATGAATTGATAATAATGTTGTCGGGCGGTCACAGAAGTTCTCCTCAATCGGCTCGTTCTTCGACACAACTTGGACAAGACTCTAGTGATTCATATTACTGGACTCTTAACTGAATTAAAGAATGCCTTCACCTATTCTTTCGAGCACTTAATTTCTAACCAACCTCTTCAAGAAAGAATGGTAGCAATCGTAACTAAACTTGAGCCTCTTATTCAGCAATTACCAATAACCAGTCGAGCTCTTCCTACGACTGTTAAAGATTTTCTTCAAAGCTTAACGGCAAAAATGTCAGTCATTCGTCGAGTCATTCCTGCTTACACAAAAGAGATTTAAGAGAAGTCCAGAATTTTGAAGCAATTGACTGACGCAAAAAATGAAAATGCCACTTTGAAGGAAAATCTAGTAAAAGGAAAAGCCAAAAAGGCAGAGCTCGACAAGGAGATTGAAGACTTAGAGAAGAAACTTGAGGCTGCCCGTCGTCGCAACCAAAAACTTCAAACGACATTGCAACAAGGGGCCGTCAGACAGCAAAGTATTGCCAATAATACTAAACAATAGGCTGTCGAAGCCAAAGCTGTATTGGCAAAAATAAATTCCCTTGAAGCGGAATATCAAACTGCCTGTTTCGACAAGCAATCTTTAGAAGATTCTTGGGGGGTTCTTTAAAAATTCTAAGTGTAGCTTTTCTTTCATTTCTAGCTAATTGTAAAATTTTGGCAATATCAAGTTGTAACATCTGTTTAGCATTTTATTTTGACAATGTAACTTGTAATTGCCAAACACATGAATAAAGACTTCTCATTTTTTATCAATTTTTACTTCACACATTGTTGGTTTATATGGCTTTAAATATTTGCCATTAATCGACTTAATTTTTAAACCAGAATTAATTTCGACAAGTGCATAAGCATTTCCTGAAAATTCTTTAGTCACTTTAAATGGTCCTTCCCACTTTGGGGATCATTTCCCATATTCTCGACACTTCTTATCCATAGGCAAAATCATCTTCCAAACCAAATCATCAATTTTAAAAGATTTATACTTAATTCGACTATCATAAAACTTTACAATTCTTTCTTTCTGTCGAATCAAATGTTCTAAAGCAATTAATCTGTTCAATTCATCAAACATCAAGTCCTAGTAATGCTCAACTTGTAACTCATCTTGTTTTTGAATACGAATTGACTAAAGATTAATCTCGACGGGCAAAACTGCATCATGACTATATACTAATCTGTATAGTGAAGTGCCCGTCACTTCTCTTGGTGAATTTCTATATGCACATAGAATTTGATTAAGGGTATTATGTCAATTCCTAAGCTGTCGACCAACATGCTTTTCAATCAGACTTATGATTATTTTATTCATGGCCTCTACCTGGCCATTTGCCTGGGCATAATATGGTGTCGACGTAGCATTTTAATTTTCCTTGAACTGGCATATTCGATAACTTTCTTTCCAATGAATACTGATCCTTGGTCGATTGTCAAAGTTTATGGTATTCCAAACCGACAAACTATATTATCTTCAATAAAGTCAATCACATCCTGCTGGGTTACATCCTTCAAGGCTACTGCCTCAACCCATTTGGTGAAGTAATCAACTCCTACCAAAATATATTTGTGTCCCTTCGACGAAGCAAGATGAATTTGGCTAATTAAATCCAAAGCTCAACCTCTAAAAGGCCATGGTTTAACTATAGAATGCAATTCACTAGCAGGAACATTTTGTATATGGCCATGTCTTTGACACTCTTCACAAGACTTGGTAAACATTATACAATCCCTAACCAGTGTTGGCCAATAGTACCTTTGACATCGAAGGACCCATTTCATCTTTTCACTTGCCTGATGAGCCCCACAAATACCTTCATGGACTTCTGCCAAGGCAATATAAGCCTCTGCTTCACTCAGGCAAACCTCTAAATTTCCTTCGATAGACTTTCTATACAAGGCTCCCCCTAATACTACAAACTTTGATGCTCTATAGTTGAGCTTTCTATTCACATCTTGACTTGGATTTTTCAAATAACTTAGTATTGGTTGTCTCCAGTCATTAATTGTCGAAATATCATTTTGTAGTATATCTCTTTCCTCTAATGGATATAAAAGTTCCCTTATTTCCATTAAATTTGTAAGAACCTTGGATGAAATTCTATATCCAGAGGCTACTTGTGCTAATTCATTAGCTTCTTCATTTAGACCTCTTGAAGTATGTTTGACAGTTACATCATCGAATTGCTTCATTAACTTACTCGTCACAATATAATATTTCATTAAATTTTCACTGACACATTTATTTTCTTGGGTAAACTGTTTAACGACCAACTATGAATCACCAAATATATGCACATTATGTGCTTTCATTTCTACTAGTATTTCTAATCTGACAATTAAGGCTTCATATTCAACCTCATTGTTGGAACAGGTATACTTAAGTTCAAACATGAACTTAGTTGGAGTACCTTGAGGGGAAACAACTAGAATCCCCACTCCAATTCCATTCTAATGCCTTGAACCATCAAAATATAAACACCAAGATTTTAAACCGACAACATTTATGTTATCTATATCCAAACAAGGATGGTCGGCCAAGAAGTCAGCAATTGCTTGGCCTTTTACTGCTCTCATTGGTACATATTGTAAAGAAAATTCTAACAAAGCAATAGTCCATTTTCCAATATGACCATTTAACACTAGTTTTGATAACATATATTTTATTACATCAATTTTCGATATAACCGGTACATTACAAGGCATCATGTGATATTTAAGTTTAGTACATGAGAAGTACAATGCTAAACAAAGTTTCTCTATTGCACTATATCTTCTCTCAACATCATTTAAAACTTGACTAAGACAATACACGGCTCTCTCGACGCCATTTACATCTTCTTGAGCCAACATACTTCCTATGATTTCTTCTGATGCTGATATATACAATTTCAACAGTCAATGGGGCACTGGAGGCATCATGACCGGTGGTTTTGTCAAATACTACTTTATCTGGTCAAAGGCTTCTTAGTGGCAAGGTTCCCACACAAAATCCTGTTCATCCTTCAACTTGATCAATGGAGCAAAAACTCTGGTTCTTCCCGATAAGTTGGATATAAATCTTCTTAGGAAATTAACTTTTCCTAAAAAAGATTGTAATTCTTTTTGGTTTTTCAGTGGTGTGGCCTCCAAAATTGCCTTGGCTTTATTCTTGTCCACTTCTATACCTTTTTTATGGACTAAGAAACCCAAGAATTTTGCAGCCGATACTCCAAAATCGTATTTTTCTGGATTCATCTTAAGGCTGTGCTTCCTCATCCTATTGAATGCTTGCCTCAAGCTTATCAAATAGCTTTCCTTCGTTTTTGACTTGATAATGACATCATCGATGTAAACTTCCATAAATTTTCTGATGACATCATGGGAAATTGTATTCATTGTTCTCTGATAGGTGGCCCCTGCATTCTTCAAACTAAAAGGCATGACTACCCATTCAAATGTCCCAATAGCTCTTGAACATCTGAAGGCAGTTTTTGACATGTCCTCCTTGGTTATAAAAATTTGGTTATAACCTGATTGTTCTAATGAATTTGGCTTTGAGCAATCTTTCGACCTCTTCTTTTATCTTTAAGATCATCACATCAGGTGAAAATCTCCTGTTGGCTTGCTTGACAGGTCTGCATCCTTCTTTCAGAGGCAATCTGTGCTCGACAAGATCTCTACTCAATCCAGGCATTTCATCATAATCCCAGGCAAAACAATCTTTATATTCCAAAATTAACTCGACAAGCTTTTCTTTGAAATCCTTTGGCAGAAATGAACTCACAAAGATAGGTCTCCTATCTGTTTCAGTGCCCAAATTTATTTCTTCCAAAAGATCTTCCACTTCCACATTATGCTTTTCATCAAGCCCTTTTTCAAACCCTAAAGGACCATCATCAATTACATAATCTGACAGCATGCTTTCAACAGTGTATACTGCTTTGTCGGCTAAATAAGCCGACAATCTTTCTGGATGATCCTTAATACTCATAACTAGTGCTCAGCCGATCATCTTCGGCCTTCTTCATCAGTCGAATACCAAACTAATCCCTCAAGCAAACTTCGAGTACGTCTTTATTAATGACTCCACCACTTGCTGTTACTAGTTTAACACTTGGAGCATATATTTTGAAATCGACATGAACCTGCTGGAGATAGCAAGGACTGTCATCTGCTTCTATTATTTCAACTTAGTCATCTTCATTCCAAAGAATGAGCTTCTGATGAACCGTTAATGGTATTGCTCCGACGGGATAAATCCAATCTCTTCCTAGCAGAAGATTGTAACTTGACTTCGTCGGAATTACCACAAATAGCGTCAGCCTTGCAACAGATCCAACTTGTACTTTTAACATCACCACTCCGTCTGACGGGGAGGTTTTACCACTGAAATCAGTGACTACCATATTTGTCGACATCAAATCGGACTCACCTTTCCCAAATTTTTTGAGCATTGCCCTTAGGATTAGATTGATTGTTGCCCCCTCTGTCAATTAAAACTCTATTGGTGAGCTTTCCTTCTAATAGAGCCTTGATGTGTAATAGTCGTAAATGAGCCTTCTAGTCTTCGGTTGGTTTTTTGAGCTGAGCCGTATTGTCGAAGACTGTTACCATATTGTTCTGGAAAAGAAGCTAATGATCATCCAGGTCATCTAAATCCTCTTCATTTTGCCCAGTGTACTCAATTTTGTGATACCCTTCAAAATCTGCAAGTAATACCAAAACTAAGTTCACACTCATTGACTTCACGAATTCCTCCTCATCGGACAGCTCTTCATCACTTACATGCCTTCCAGTCCTGATATAATCTTCTGATGGCAAGCTACTATCCATAGCCGTTAAGATATCATCCAAGTCCCCTTCCAAGTTAATGTCCATATCGAACTCATTGTCACCAAGGCCTAATAGATCATCTGGATCATTTAAGGCCTCAATAATTTCATCGGCTACCAAGTCCATACTTTGGCAATCAGGCTCTACCGATCTTTCTTTCTCTTTACTTATGCCGAGTGCCTTCTTTCTCCAATCAACATCTTAATTAGAATCCTCTAAGATTCTCCTGATTTCTTCTTTCGACCAATCTTCAATATTCTTACTATTTCCAATTCCAAAGTCCTTAATTTGCTCCTTTCCTATTGTCAATTTTACAACATTCGAGCCGACCAATTCCTTATCCTTCTCGACTGGTAAACTGTTCTTTCTTGCCTCTTTTTCTGCTGCTATCAATCCAATTGGCCATTTCCTCTTTGTTTTATTTGGAATTGGCCTTTGAACCTACTTACCCTTTCTTATTTCTTCCAACCTTTCTCATCGGGATTCATCATCTGTATCAAGCCGTCTAACTTCATTTGTTTTCAGCTCCCCTGGAAACTATCCCCTAGTAGCAACACTTTTTAGCTTTCTATCATCTTTATCCTGATTAAGCACTGGCTTCTTTTCGACCACCAAACAACCTGTTTCTACAGGCTGCTCCTTGATCACTAATCCTTCAGCCATATCTCTTCTCTTTTGTGCTTGTCTTAATCTTTGCAATCTTCTTTTCTTACTCTTCGACATTGAAAGAACCTTTGATGACCCTGCTACATCTTGGCCAATCAAGGTTTTTTCTGGATTGATCCTACCATTCTTGTAGTCTTCATTCCAAAAAGGTTGATCCCTTTGAAAGTTACTCCTCCTGGCAGGCACATTCCGTCGAAAATACGTATGTCTAGCCATTACAGAATTCTTCATCAACCTATCTATGGCAACATTAGTAGGTGGCACCCTGGTCTTAACTAGTCCGACGTGAGCTCTGTTTGCCACAAACCCATGTGGTTCGACTAACCAACCATTCATATTAGGCCTAGGCATGTAAACTGGCTTTGGCCTTGGAGCATGAAAATGCTTCTGTGGTTTCCAGGTTTTCCTGTCGAGAACCTTCTTCTTACCCTGCTGGACACTTGTTTGTTCTTCAGCAGCTTTCTTCACAACGAGCTCATCATATACTGTGTTACATCTTGGGCACAACCTTACCTTGCCCTCTTTTTTCTTTCTCTCAAGAAATGCCTCGAGAGACTCACCTGACTTTGAATATATGTTGGTTGCATCCTTTGTATCCACGTCGAACTCTTGCAACTTCCTTATGTTGAGTATCCCAACATTTAAAGGAACTTACTGATCAACACAAGATACTTCAGCCTGAAACAGATCTGTGTCAACTTTCATATCCACTTTAAGCTTGTCTGCAAACTCCAAACGTCCATCCATTATTACTTTTTGAATTATGTCTTTGAAACGAATACATTCATTAGTAACATGACCGAAATTATTATGAAATTTACAATATTTTTGGTCTTTTATTTCATCAAACTTTAGTAACCTATGTCCTTCCAACAGTTTAATCTGTTTGTCTTTTAATAACAAATCAAAAATCTTGTCAGCTTTGGTTACATTGAATGTATATGTTTTCCTATGGATATAATACATTTTCTCCTTATTTCTAGTAGGCTGTAAGGCCTGGAAAACATAAGGAGAACCGTTCTGAAGTTCAGTAATGTTAACTTCGAACTCATCATCGCTACCTTCAAACTCATTGCCGAATTCACTTAATCCGACAAATGCCATCTTTTCTCTTTTAAGAAATCTTTTCTATTTTTGAATCTTTTCAACTTTTAGTTGTTCTATTTGCCTAACTTTTTCACCTAGTTGGACAAAATCAACCAAATGTTGATTCACTAATTTCTTCCTTATATAATAATCTAAATCACCTGCAGCTATCTTTACTATTTCGACTTCAGGTATAGGGGTAAAACATCTACTCCTCATTTGTCAAAACCTAGTAAGATAGTCATCAACAGTTTCATTATACATCATTTTGATATTAAAAAGATCTGTAAGTCCCACTTTCAAATCTCCTCTAAAGAATTGATCATGAAAACTCCTTTCCAATTGAGCCCAAGAGTAGACTGAGTTTGGTCTCAATGTCGAGAACCAGGAAAAAGCATTCTTTATAAGGGAACTTGGAAGAATCTCATTTTAAGGCCTTCAACAGTGGCTAACTCCCCTCATTTCTATCGTAAATCGTGTAATATGTTCGACAGTTGATTCCCCACTCTCTCCTGTAAACTTAGAGAGTTTAGGAATCTTAATTCCTCTAGGAAACTCTGCTTGTTGTACCCATTCAGGGAATGCTGAAACAAAATAGGGTTGATTGACATATCAGACATTAAACCCAAATCTATTCAGCACTTGTTCCACTACTTGGTTTACATTTTGTTCACCTACTTGGTGCCCCCCAAGATTTTGTTGAAGCAATCTCATGGCTACATCATTTCTAGCCATTTGATCTTCATTTCCTCGACGGAGCATATGGATATTTCCATATTTCAAGCGTGGCTGATCATTTTGCTCAGGTTGATCTATGTTTTGTTGATTTTGCCCTACATTTGTTTGAGGTGCAACCATTTCTCTATTTACCCCAGGCTGGGCTACTTGAGCATTGTCATTGGCCAAATCACCTACTCCCAAGGCTTGGTTTAGCCTTGCCATTTGCTGAGCCAATGCGCTGCAAACATTATTTGTATTTTCCATGATTGGCATAATCATGGCACCCATTTGCTGAGTGAACATATGCACCATGTCATGGTTGCTTTCATCCATTTGTTGTCGAAAGCTGGCCAAAGAATTTACAGTTGGCTCTGTTACACTTTGGGGATTATCTCTCGACATATTTGGGAAAACTAGTCCCAAATTCAATCTCTCCTGTCGAAAGAGAGTTGGATTGCTTATACCTGCAACCCCTACTCCTTGGCTACCAAAACTTGCCAAGGCCGAACTTATCTGTGGTTGGCCTTGTAAAACCACTGGTTGGCTGATCTGTTAATAATTTCAGCTCTTGAATGTTCTTTGTTTGATCTAATTGGATTCCAAATGTGTTTAATTGCTGACATTTAGTTAAGTTTCTGATTTAGAGTTGTCTTTGGATGTTTATTGTGAAACTTTGCTTAAATGAGATTATAGACACTCATAAACATATTGTGATTTTCAGGAGATCTATGAGTGATGGAGTCCATTGGTATTGAGCTGTTAAGAAGAGAGTTAAGAGACTTAAGGGAATCAGTATCAACCTCTAGAAGCAAAGGAAGAAGAGCATTCATGAAGAATCAAGGCTGAACTCGAAGAAAGTGATCAACACGGCCCGTGTCAATTGACACGGGGTAGGCCGTGTGTCATTCGACTTTGAAGACTGGAAAGTTTTGATCAACACGGCCCGTGTCAATTGACACGGGGTAGGCGTGTACGCCTCGACTTCACAAGGAAAGATGATTTGAAGCCTTGACCGATAACACGGCCCGTGTCAATTGACACGGGGTAGGCCGTGTTCCCTTCTGACCTTGGAATAGCTGAAAAATTAGCTCCAGAATCAGACACGGGTTGGGCCGTGTAGAAGGACACGGCCCGTGTCATCGCACTAGGAAGTTAATTTCGTGCTTTAATGTTAAATTAGGTTCCTAAACCTATAAATAGGGTGACTTAGAGCCCTTTAAGGTATTCTGGACGTAGAGAGACGTGAAGGAAATTGAGAGAAACACAAAGTCCAAGAAGGGGAAGAATTCGATCGAGGATTGGAGACTCGGATTCGAGCGATCAAAGATCAATCACTCTCAAGCCTTGGAAACTAGTTTGATCTTTAGTTTTTCTTTTCTTCTTTTGTTCTGAACGATGTTTTCTTTTAATTTTTCTTCTGTTTTTGAATTTGCCATGTGTGGCTAAACTTCTTAATTGGTTAAGGGAGGATGAAACTCTAGTTTTGATTATGTGAATCTTGCATACCTCTTTATATCAATACAATTATGTTTTTATTCATATGTTTCTATTCTTAAATCAATATAAAGGTTTTTATATTCTTGCCAAACTTCGAAAGTGGTAAAACTAGGATTGCTATCTTGTGTTGCGGTGGTATAACTAGTGAGACATATGATCTAAGTAATTTAATCCCGGTGTGTGATTAGACCTTAGTGTGATTGGTTTTCTAATTCTTAATGCAATCATTAGGTAGGTGTAAGAGCGGTTGCTTTACAAATAACTAATAGTTAGGGTTTGATTTGAGCGGTTGCTGAATTAAGCGAAACTTAAGGAAGACATGGGATTTATCTCGCAATTGCATAAGAACATAATTGATCATGTTGGTATAAAGGGTATGTAAGTTAGCATAATCATATAAATCTAGTGGTGGATTCCATCTCTTAACCAATATCTTTAACTTGATAATTCAATTTGTGTTTACTGTTTTGGTTTAAGTTTAATTTCTCTTTTTAGTTTTAATCAACAAAACCCCCTTTTACTTTTACTATTTATTTTTCATCAGAGTTTAATTTAGGAATTGGATTGATAGTGTTAATTGAATTGGTTCTCTGTGGATCGACCCTTGCTTACTACAACTGGTTGCAAGGTTTTTTTATATTTTTGGTGGAACTTGGCAACTGTTTTTAATATTAATTTTCAATCGCATTCCACACCACACCAAATTTTGGTATTCATTGTCGGGAACTAATTTTTAATTGCGCTATTAATTTGTTTCCTATTTTTCTCTCTGTTTTTGTTTTAATTTTAATAGTTTATTTGTTCTTTTCAACTATCTTTGCGGTGTTCATGTCCGGTGAAGAGGTGAACGAGCAATTGAGGAATCTGAGGCATTACTTTGAACAAAACCGCAATTCACACTGTGACGTTGAAGCTGCCGTCACATAGATCTTTCCAGTTCTGCGGCATCTGAGATATCTGAGCCGCTTTGAAGAAGTGATGGCAGAAAATACATTAAGGATGTTGGGTGCTCCGGACTTAGACCAACAACCTTTGTGCATAGAAATTCCTGAGAATGAAGAGGCATTTGAATTGAAATCTGGTGATTCATCTGTTGCCATCTTTCAATGGACTAGCCAGGAGAGGACCCTAACAAGCATCTGAAGGAAATTCATGTTGTATGTTCTAGCATGAAGCCGCGGGAATTTCGGTTGAGCAAGTCAAGTGAGAGCTTTTCCGTTTTCCCTAAAGGACTCGCAAAGGAGTGGTTGTACTACTTGCCACCGGGTCGATTCAGACATGGCAGGATATGGCTCGGGCTTTCCTAGATAGATACTTCCCTGCATCAAAGGCCGCAACAATCAGAAAAAAATTTGCGGGATCCAACAAAGACATGGGGAATCACTTCATGAGTACTGGGAAAGATTCAAGAGATTGTGTGCTAGCTGCCCTCAGCACCAAATTAGTGAACAACTTCTGATACAGTATTTCTATGAAGGTTTGCTAGGAATGGACCGTAACATGATTGATGCTGCCAGTGGAGGAGCCTTAGTTGATAAAACTCCTCGAGAAGCCAGAAATCTGATATCTAGAATGGCTGCGAACACTCAACAATTCTTTACTCGGAATGATACAGAGTGAGAGCAGTTAAAGAGAGACACTACTAGTATGCAGAACCAAATGACACATTTGACTGCCATGATTCAGAAGCTGATGGACACTAGGAAAGCACCAGTACAGGCATGTGGAATTTGTTGGAATTTGTTGCTCTTCAGGACATCCCACTGATATGTGTCCCACTTTACAAGAAGACACAAATGAAGAAGCCAAGGCAGTGGGGGGATTTTCTGCTCCATCCAAGAATTACAACCCCTACTCTAACACATATAATCCGGGGTGGAGAGATCATCCCAACTTTAGCTATGCAAAGCAGCCTCAAGCTCAAGCGCAACCCCAAGCCTATGGTCCTCCAGGGTTTCAGCAAAGGCAAGCACCTTTTCCTCCAAGGCAACCACAAGTTCAGGCCCCTAGGCAACCTGAACCTTCATTGGAAGATCTAGTGAGGCAAATGGCCACTAGCAATATTCAGTTTCAGCAAGAAACAAGGGCCACTATCAGTACTTTGCAGAACCAAGTGGGACAGTTGGCTACTGAGATCAACAAGGTGCAGAGTCAGATTTCAGGGAAACTTCCCTCGCAGCCAGAGGTGAACCCAAGAGAAAATGCTAGTGCTGTCACCTTGCGAAGTGGGAAGACACTTGAAGGACCCACATCTTCCCCAGTCACTGAAAATAAAGCTCAAAATTCTAAGGAGGTAGATGAGGAGGGGCTCAATTCTAAGACCCCTAAGGTAAGTGTTTCTGACCCATGTCCTAAATATGTCACTAAGGCCCCTTTTCCGAGCAGGTTGGTTAAAAATAAAAAAGAAGAAGCGGATAAAGAAATCTTAGAGACTTTTAGGAAAGTTGAAGTTAACATTCCTCTGTTAGATGCCATAAAGCAAGTGCCTAGATATGCTAAATTCTTAAAGGAGTTGTGCACTAACAAAAGGAAGTTGAAAGGTAATGAACGAGTCCAAGTGGGAGCAAATGTTTCAGCTGTTTTTAATAGGAAACTCCCAACTAAATGTAAAGATCCTGGCACATTTACTATACCATGCACTATCGGTAATGCCAGGTTTGAGAGGGCCATGCTAAACTTAGGTGCATCCATTAATGTTATGCCTTTTTCTATTTATGCATCTTTACATCTAGGACCTTTAGAACCTACTGGAGTTATCATTCAAGCGCGAGGACAGTGTCTAATGCATACCCTAAGGGGTTGTTGAGGATGTTTTGGTGCGAGGTCAATGAACTTGTGTTTCCGAAAATGATTTTTATGTTTGGATATGGAGGAGGACAAATCTCCCAACTCTGCCCCCATTCTGTTGGGGAGGCCTTTCCTCAAGACTGCCCGAACTAAAATTGATGTGCATTCGGGAACATTGACTATGGAATTTGATGGAGAGTTGATTAGATTCAACATCTTTGAAGCCATGAGATACCCGAGTGATGTGCACTCTGCTTGTGTTATTGACTCTTTTGATATCTTGGAATCTTTAATTTTTCCTGTTCTTGAGTCTGATCAATTTGATGTCCTTGATACGATTATGACTCGCAGATTTAGATTTTCAAGATTCAACGAAGGATGACCAAGGAGAACCATGGAGCGAAGAGGTTAATGAAGTGGTGGCGCCTTACATACGATCTCTTCCACCTCGGAAGGGCATGAGGTATCATATGTTGAATTACCTTTTACTGCGATGTACCTAAACCTTCATGTTGTGCGAGGCACAGTGGAATTGAAGGAAGCTGCGCCTCCCATTTGAAATACATTTTTACGGGTGAGAAGGAGACACTCCCGGTAATAATTGCTAAATCCTCACCAAGGAGCAAGAGGAGAGCTTGATTTACGTGTTGAAAGAACACAAGACCATTGGGTGGACTATTGCGGACATCGAGGTATTAGCCCCTCCATTTGCATGCATCGAATCTTAATGGAGGAGGGGCTAAACCGGTAAAGAAGAGAACCACGAGAGGAGGTTGAATCCCCGATGATGGATGTTGTGAAGAAGGAGATCTTGAAGCTCTTAAGTGTGGGGTTATCTACCCCATTTCGACGACAAGTGGGTAAGCCCGGTCCGGGTAGTACCAAAGAAATGCGGCATTACCGTGGTAAGAAATCGAGAATGAGCTTATTCCCACTAGATTACGAGACGAGGGTGGCGTGTTTGTATAGACTATAGAAAATTGAATCGCACCGAGAAAAGACCACTTTCCTTTACCTTTTATTGATCAAATGTTAGAAAGATTAGTGGTCATTCTCATTATTGTTTCTTAGATGGAATTTCGAGGTTATAACCAGATTGCTATTGCTCAGGAAGATCGGGACAAGACCACTTTCACTTGTCCTTTTGGCACCTTTGCTTATAGGCGAATGCCTTTTGGATTTGTGCAATGCACCGGGGACTTTCGAGAGATGTATGGTGAGTCTTTTTCGATTACATAGAGAATATCATTGAGGTCTTCATGGATGACTTTAGTGTATTTGGGAATGGCTTTGAGAAATGTTTGGACCATTTGACTTTGGTTTTGAAGAGATGCATTGACACAAACCTTGTTTTAAATTGGGAAAAATGTCATTTCATGGTAGAAGAAGGTATTGTATTAGGTCATGTAATCTCTGCTAGGGGCATTGAAGTTGATAAAGCTAAGGTAGAGCTTGTACGTTCATTACCCCCACCCCATTTAGTGTGCGGGATATTCGTTCTTTTCTTGGTCATGCGAGGTTTTTATCGGCGCTTCATCAAGGATTTCTCCAAGATATCGAAGCACCCTCTCGCACACTTCTCCAAAAAGATGTTCCATTTCGGTTTAATGAGAAGTGTATGAAGGCTTTCCTCACCCTTAAGGAGTTGATGGACCGAGGCACCTATCATTAGGCCGCCAAATTAGGAGCTTCCATTCGAATTAATGTGTGATGCGAGTGACTTTGCGGTAGGGGTTGTCTTAGGGACAATGAGTTGATAGGGTTCCTTATGCTATTTACTATGCATCAAGGACCCTAAATGATGCTCAACTGAATTACTCTGGCGAGAAAGAACTTCTTGCCGTTGTTTTTGCTTTAGAGAAATTTTGATCATATTTAATTGGCTTTAAAGTAATTATTTTTTCGATCATGCGGCATTGAAGTACTACACTGGCAAAGAAAGAAGCGAAGCCACGATTGCTCGATGGATTACTGTTGCTCCAAGAGTTTGACTTGGAAATTAAAGACAAAAAGGGGCGAAAACTTGGTGGCGGACCATTTGAGCGAGGTTGGTGGTGAAGAGGAGGACATACCTATACCGAGAGAGCTTTCCAGGATGAGCATTTAATGGCTATCGCTACCACTATTCCGTGGTATGCGATATTGCTAATTACTTGGTCACCAAAGACTTTCCGTGAGGCTTGAACAAAGCACGGCGAGATAAGGCGAGGAGTGATTGCAAGTATTACATTTGGGATGATCCTTACCTTTGGAAGCATTGCGCGGATCAAGTGATTCGAAGATGTATCCCGGTCGAGAGACTCACTCCGTTCTATCTTTTGCCATACTTATGCTGTGGAGGACATTTCGGCATAAAGAGGACACCAACAAAGTGCTTGACAGTGGTTTCTATTGGCCTACCATCTTTAAAGATGCTTATGATTTCTGTAAGTCATGTGACCGCTGTCAGAGAACAGGTAATATTGGTCCACGAAATCAAATGCCTCAAACTCCCATAATCTTTGTGAAAGTTTTTGATGTTTGGGGCATTGACTTCATGGGACCATTTCCTCCTTCTTTTGGTTTCTCCTATATTCTTTTAGCTGTGGATTATGTTTCCAAATGGGTGGAAGCTAAAGCCACTAAATCGATGATTCTAAGACATGTTGTGGATTTTGTGAAGTCCTTTATCTTTTCCAGGTTTGGTACTCCCGAGCCATCATTAGTGACCAAGGGACACATTTTTGCAACAGAATCTTTGAATCCCTTTTGAAGAAATATGGTGTGGTGCAGGACCTCTACTCCTTACCATCTTCGAGACGAATGGCCAAACCGAGGTATCCAATAGGGAGATTAAGTCCATCCTTGAAAAAGCGTGAATCCCACGCGCAAGGATTGGAGTACTAGACTTCGATGCCTTGTGGGCTTATCGGACGGCATACAAGACCCCTATTGGTATGTCCCCATTCCGATTGGTTTATGGGAAGCCACTGTCACTTGCCGGTGGAGCTAGAACATCGGTCTTCTTGGGCTATCAAGCAAGTTAACTTGAACTTGGAAGGTTGGCAAAGAGAGAAAACTCCAAATTCGGGAGTTAGAAGAATTGAGGAATGAGGCCTTTGAGAGTGCCCTCATTTACAAGGCCAAAGCCAAAGCATTTCATGACCAAATGATTTCGAGGAAAAGTTTCCACCAAGGCCAAAAAGTGTTGCTATACCAATCCAGACTCAAATTATTTCCCGGGTAAGTTACGTTCTAAATGGATTGGCCCATTTGTAGTAACAATTGTTTTTCTTCGGTGCGGTGGAGATCATGAACGAGGCCTGCGGCAAGGCATTCAAGGTTAATGGGCACCGTCTCAAGCCTTACCATGAACTTTAGGAGAATGCGAGAGGTTGAAAACATGCATCTTCTCCATCCATCTTATGAAGAATCTCGAGGAGCACCACAATAACGCCGAGGACAATAAACCAAGCGCTTATTGGGAGGCAACCCAATCAGATTTGCTTTCTTTTTCCTTTCTCTTTTACATTGTTTAATTTCTTAGTTTAGCCTATTTTTAAGTGTTTCTTGCTTGATATCTGTTTCCTTGCTGATATTTGTGTTTGGATTTGCTCAGTTTTTAGTTTGATTACTTAAGTTCATGGTTTGTTGAGTGTATGTAGTCCTGAGGAAAAGTTTAGAGCGCATCGTGTAAGTCAGCCATCCACACGGGGTGGGCCGTGTCATATGACACGGCCGTGTCCACATGTGACAACCCCATTCTTTGCGAGAAATCTACACGGGGAGGGTCGTGTCATATGACACGACCCGTGTTTTCGAGGATAGGATTTTTGTGAAGATTCTAGAGAGATACACGGGGATGGCCGTGTCATATGACACGGCCCGTGTTGTCCTGACCATCAGAACCCCTGTTTTCCAGAGTACACGGGGTGGGCCGTGTCATATGACATGGCCCGTGTTGTATTGCGCAGCTTATTGCTCGAGACAGTAGTACACGGGGTGGGCCGTGTCATATGACACGGCCCGTGTACTCGTACCAGCGCCTCACTTAAACCCTAATTTAGGGTTTTCTCCCCCAATTTCCTCTTCTCTTCTTCCCCTCTGCGCAGCCACCACCATCTCCCCCTTCAATCTTTTCTTACCCACCACCAACCACCACCATTTTCCTCCCTTCTTCACCATTTTTCTTCATTACCACCTCTTCCCACACACATTCTCCCTTCTTCCCCTCACGCATTTCTCATTGTTCCTCCTCTTTCCCCCCTGTTTCTTCTTCTTCTTCTTTGCGCCGGTCTCACGCACATTCCCTTCCAATCTCCACATTACCTTCAATAGCCTCCCATCTCCACCGTATTCCATCATTCTCCCCTGTTTTCCATCATTATCATCTCCCCTCTTTCCACGCGCGGTTCTCTCTCCCTACTCTCCCTAATTTTTCCGATTTCACCCTCTACCCACCACCACATTCTCTCCTTTCTTTTGTTTCTTCTCTTGATGGGTCCTAAAAAGCGTGTCAAGACCCTTCTTGCGTCATGTTCGCTTCATCCCCATCGTGCGGCTCTAGACGTGCTCGGTCTCTATCACCCCCTCAGGTGCCAGTCAACCCCATCGACAGAAAGGTAGTGGTTCCCACTCGCTTTTTAGACGTAGATACCCTTAGGGCTATAGGGTTATATGATGAGGTGTTTGCTCTATTAGGAAGAATTAGTTGGGTTGATTTTGCATTGTTACAGAAGCCTACTTTTGCTGCATTGACTAGGGAGTTTGTTTCTAGTTTTAATCGTAAGCTTTACCCTCTGTCTGATCAAACTAGATGGCCTGGGGAAATCACCTTTAGGTTGCTAGGTAACTCCCATTCCATTGATATTCATATGTTTCGAGTTATTTTTGGTTTTCCTGAGGGGGAAAATATGTTACCCCGTGATTTTAATGCTGATCATGTGTGGTCTGCCCTCACTGTGCCTGAGTCTGATAACTATGATCCTAAGATGTCTAAAGCCTCTCAGCTTAGGTCCCCTGCCCATCGCTATATTCAGAAATGGTTAGCTAATACTCTGTGTGGTCGGGGGGAGAGTCAAGGGACGATTAGCCATTCTGAGTTGTTTTCTTGCATTGTATGATTGAGGGAGTGCTGTTAATGGGGGTATTGGCTCGTAATGTCGGTTTCATCATGTCGGGACCACTTTAGCTGGTCGTATTGTGTTAGGAGGGTATGTAACTACTATTGTGATCACTTTGAGTATTTGGATTTGGTGGAAGAGAGGCAGGTTCGGGGTCCCAGTGCTATTGATGGGGCCATTTTGGTGGCTATGAAGCTCGCACTCGTCTAAATGGTGCTCTCGTCTTGCTTGGCGCCGATGGAGCTGCCTTGCCTAGAGTTGATCCAGGACCACCGAGCCACATGAGGATATTCTTGTCTCTCCTCCCCCTGTGTTTCTTTGGTGATGCGGGCCCTTCCACTCACTTTCGGCGCCGCTTCTTATGATGTTATCTTGGCCGTATTGATTGCTTGGAGCTGGACCATCTTTGCTCGCTTTCGGCGTAGAGGATCGTTTTCGGGCTATGGAGGTTGCACGTGATCGGAGAATGGATGCCATTGATGGCAAGCTTGACCTTTGCTTGAGCATTTTTCATCTCCCCTCCCCTTCTACGATGTATTTTCATTTTCTTTTGAAATTTGTGTCCTTCATTTTGATGGTTTATTGTACATTGTTCGATTACTATTGTTACTCTTTTGTATTGAACTGAGTTTCATGATGCAATACTTCATTTCTTCGCATATACTTTGTTTATTTACTTGGATTCATTTTCTCTGTTGTGTATGCTTTGACATTGAGGACACTGTCTGTTTTAAGTGTGGGGGGGAAGTTGGGTTTGAGCCTCATTGCACATCCCGATCTTAATGGCATATACGGTGGTGCATGTTTTTTTCTAACTGGTTTTTAGAGTATATTGAGCAATGAGCAAGTGATTGATTTTTAATTGGACAGGTTTTTAAGCCTAAAGGAATTGACTTTCTTGCTTCTAAATTTGCACTAAGAGGTTTTGAAAATTGAAAGGGTTTTGAGAATTTGATAAAATTTGAACCTAGTGAGTTTTTGGGCCTAAATATGAATGACTAATTTTAAGTCACTTATGTTCTTTGTCGTGTGATTCCACTTGTGATTATATGTTTTTTAGAACTTGATTTGACTCTCTTTAAAGTTGCAAATGATCACTGCACATTTTTGAGATGATAAAGGCATTTCTTTCTTTCAGCCACTGGCCAAATAGCTAGCCTTGTACTTTGATCCATTGTTTCACCCCTTTGAGCCTGAATTATATCCTTTCTTTTTATTATAGCTCAATACAAGCCTAATAGTGAAAAACCATTGCTACCCTACCTTAGGGAGTAGAAGAGCTTAATAATTATGTTGGGAATTGTGTTTGAATAAGTGTGGGGGTGATTACACTGTTTTAATTATGTTTTTATTTGGAAAAAAAAAAAAAAAAAAAAAAAAAAAAAAAAAAAAAAAAAAAAGAAAAGGAGCCAAAAAAAAAGGATTGACAAGTTGGTTGATAAATGGAGAAAGTCAAGTAAAAGATGAAGATGGATTGAAAAGTGTTGGGGTAATTGTGCAAAAGTGTTTGGTTTTTATTCCCCTTGGCTCTTCTATTTCGATGGTCTAACTGTGTTTATCCTTGATATATCTTACCTTGACCTTGACCCCATTACAACTTGATTAAAGACCTTTTGATCTTTGTGTGCATGTGATTTAGGTGGTGGAGAAGTAGAGGCTTGTCAAGCCTATGGTAAGGCATGTTTTCATGAGTTGGTTGAGAGTAAATACAAGCCAAAATACTTGAGTGAAAGGGAGTACATCTGTGAGGATTTATTATGTTGGCTTAACCCTGATTTTGGATAGACCTGACTTGCTGATCTGGATTGTTGAGAGAGGGAATTCCTGAATGCTTAGATTCCTTGAAAGAACTGATGTGTATAGATTTTTGCTCATTGTTCAATACTTTTGTTACTTTTTGGGAAGCATGTGCTTGGTTTTATGTTTTTGCCCAGGAGTGCAAAAGGTTAAGTGTGGGGGTATTTGATCTGTTAATAATTTCAGCTCTTGAATGTTCTTTGTTTGATCTAATTGGATTCCAAATGTGTTTAATTGCGACATTTAGTTAAGTTTCTGATTTAGAGTTGTCTTTGGATGTTTATTGTGAAACTTTGCTTAAATGAGATTATAGACACTCATAAACATATTGTGATTTTCAGGAGATCTATGAGTGATGGAGTCCATTGGTATTGAGCTGTTGAGAAGAGAGTTAAGAGACTTAAGGGAATCAGTATCAACCTCTAGAAGCAAAGGAAGAAGAGCATTCATGAAGAATCAAGGTGAACTCGAAGAAAGTGATCAACACGGCCGTGTCAATTGACACGGGGTAGGGCCGTGTGTCGTTCGACTTTGAAGGCGGAAAGTTTTGATCAACACGGCCCGTGTCAATTGACACGAGGTAGGCCGTGTACGCCTCGACTTCACAAGGAAGGATGATTTGAAGCCTTGACCAGATAACACGGCCGTGTCAATTGACACGGGGTAGGCCGTGTTCCTCTCGACCTTGGAATAGCTAAAAATTAGCTCCAGAATCGGACACGGGTTGGGCCGTGTAGAAGGACACGGCCGTGTCGTCGCACCGAGGAAGTTAATTTCGTGCTTTAATGTTAAATTAGGTTCCCAAACCTATAAATAGGGTGACTTAGAGCCCTTTAAGGTATTCGGACGTAGAGAGACGTGAAGGAAGCGAGAGAAACACAAAGTCCAAGAAGGGGAAGAATTTGATCGAGGATTGGAGACTCGGATTCGGCGATCAAAGATCAATCACTCTCAAGCCTTGGAAACTAGTTTGATCTTTAGTTTTTCTTTTCTTCTTTTGTTATGAACGATGTTTTCTTTTAATTTTTCTTGTTTTTGAATTTGCCATGTGTGGCTAAACT
Organism: Ormosia semicastrata; assembly: GCA_029884595.1. Lineage (NCBI taxonomy): Eukaryota > Viridiplantae > Streptophyta > Magnoliopsida > Fabales > Fabaceae > Ormosia > Ormosia semicastrata. The sequence goes on from JAQQTO010000040.1 coordinate 2,644,823, forward strand.
TCTTAATTGGTTAAGGGAGGATGAAACTCTAGTTTTGATTATGTGAATCTTGCATACCTCTTTATATCGATACAATTATGTTTTTATTCATATGTTTCTGTTCTTAAATCAATATAAAGGTTTTTATATTCTTGCCAAACTTCGAAAGTGGTAAAACTAGGATTGCTATGTGGTTGCGGTGGTATGACTAGTGAGACATATGATCTAAGTAATTTAATCCTGGTGTGTGATTAGACCTTAGTGTGATTGGTTTTCTAATTCTTAATGCAATCATTAGGTAGGTGTAAAAGCGGTTGCTTTACAAATAACTAATGGTTAGGGTTTGATTTGAGCGGTTGCTGAATTAAGCGAAACTTAAGGAAGACATGGGATTTATCTCGCAATTGCATAAGAACATAATTGATCATGTTGGTATAAAGGGTATGTAAGTTAGCATAATCATATAAATCTAGTGGTGGATTCCATCTCTTAACCAATATCTTTAACTTGATAATTCAATTTGTGTTTACTGTTTTGGTTTAAGTTTAATTTCTCTTTTTAGTTTTAATCAACAAAACCCCCTTTTACTTTTACTATTTATTTTTCATCAGAGTTTAATTTAGGAATTGGATTGATAGTGTTAATTGAATTGGTTCTCTGTGGATCGACCCTTGCTTACTACAACTGGTTGCAAGGTTTTTTATATTTTTGGTGGAACTTGGCAACTGTTTTTAATATTAATTTTCAATCGCATTCCACACCACACCATTGGCCGACAGTATTGGCCAAAGTGGAGCCAAGTCCCATTTGTGCCATGACAGGAGGCACAAAATTCAGTGGCAACCCATATTGGGGCACAAACCTCGAATTTGAGTTTATTATGCTTTGGTTACTTGGCTGACTCGGCGATAGCTAAGTCATTCCAGGAAACACTTGTTCTGCTACTAGATTACTTCTGAGAGCACTAGTTGCTATAACATCCTCCACCAGACCAATACTAGCGACGGTCGAGGGTGGCCCTGTAACGGCTGTCGAAGGTATATCTGACGCCTGGCTACTTACATTACTCATGATTTGCGTATTTTGAGGAGAAGAGTAGATAAATCTTTCACTTCTTAAATGCATAAAATCATTTCCTATGACACTACGAGTTACTCTAAACTCGTCCCACTGGGCGTGCCAATTTATTTAAGTAGAATTTTGGTTTAGAGACTTAGTAACAATTCTAACAAACAAATAATGAAAATCAGATGAATGTGGGTTTTGAGTTATGTGGTAATCTCTTTTTAAAAATGGTTTTGATAGTAAACAAGAGAGATTTACAAGATTTGAAATAAATGAACAGAAAATGCTGAAAAAAAACTTTGAAAAGATTAAAGAAATTTAAAGAAACTGAACAAAAATTTAAGAATGCAGGAAATTAGTTGAAAGCGTGTAAATGGTGTAAAATTAAAATGCAGAATTTAAATGGAAAACAGTAAAGAAAAGCAAGTAAAAGTGCGAAGAAATGTAAAGGAATTTTAAAGGACAAGACTGAAAAGTAAATGAATTTGAAAAACATTGCATTAATTTTAAATGACTTGAAATGAAAAGAGGAAGACATACTTGGATCAAAATCCCTTAATCTGCTCAAGTTGAGATGTTAGGATTATGTATCAGTAAATAACCTCCCTTTTTTACATTGTGACTACTAATATTTATAGACAAAATTACAAAATAACTGACACCTTAAAACTTTAACACGTCTTAGCAGTTATGCCATCAGCATATACCTACTGTCCAATAGAATCAACACTTGACCACTTTCACCATTCTTCGTCGACTTAATGCAACTTTTCTGTCGAATTATTCTTTTGTCCGACATCAATACCTAATTGTTACATTAGAGTCCTCCTCCTATTCAATACTTCTGTCAATTTCACCATTTAGCATTTCTGTCGGCTCAATACTTAGAAAATTTCTTCAATACCATCATCCAACCGACGAATTGCCAAATATTTATTTTCACCTCCAACAATTGGTTAAGATGAGTGCACAGCATACCTGATGTTCACATATTTGATGCATTAATAAGCCTTCATTTTTAGTAATTTACACTCTCCATGCACTTAATAAATTAAGTTTGGTTATGTTTTGTATGTTTTGAACTCAAAATGGATTTAATTGAATTTTTCAGCATGATTTACGTCTTACACTAATCCTGTATTTGGGTCATATCTTGGGCTGTAGGTAGATGCTTAAGGTGAATCTTATGTCATTTTAAAGATAATAGAGAGCTCTACAATCTTCATGAAGACATCAAAGACTCAATCACACGTTTGGATGGCTCAAATTGGCATTGAATCAAGAACTAAAGTGTTGCTCCTGGCAGAATGACCTTTGTGTACTGTTCATTACACTGCTCGTAGTGAAAGTTGTAGAATAGGCTGAAATTTTGATGGTTGATAGTTAAGAATCAAATCTACAACTTTCATGATGAACACTCTTTCCGATTCAGACTCCTTGGAGGTGATATTGGACTTGGAAGTCAGAACAGAGGAGCTGCAACTGGGCCTGAGTAGTGTGCAGTAATTTAAACATATCTGGAGCTATAGAAATGATATTAGACTCAAACCAAAGCCATTTGAAAGCTACGATCAAGACCTACAATCTTCATGAAGACCACTTGGCTCAAAAATGACAAATGCAATGACTTCAGAGCTGCATGATTTCAGAGACAAAGAATCTCCAGAATTTTCTACTCACCAAAAGTCATTCAACAATTTTCACTACTCCACCTACTCCACCAACCACCATGACTCAGCCCCCTTTGACATTTTGTACCTCTAACTCTCTATAAAAGGGAGGCTATGTAGATCATTGAAGGATGTAGAGCTTCTATGTAGAAGTGTTGTTATAATTAAAGTGTTAGTTTTTGATTTTGAAGATTTCTCTTCTTCTTTTTCTCTCTTTTTCTCTCTTTGTTATTTTTCATGGTTCTTGAAGGTTCTCCAATGGTGATGGCTATGGAGAACTAAACTTCTTTAATCAATCCAAGAGATTGACAGTCTTGATGATTAATCTTGAGATTTTGTTTTAATTGTTATATATTCATCTATTAATCAAGTTTCTCTTTCTCTTCTTCTCTTGTTTAAATTCGATTTAATGCTTAATTTGATTGAAATTTGCATATATTAATTGCGTAATTGTCATATGCCAAGAGATGAATTCAGAGGTTAAATAATTTATTAAAGGTGTTTGATGAAATATTTAGCTTGGTTGGATCTTGATTTTTAAGTTAATTTGGGTTTTGGATGGATGCTTAATTTGTCTAACCTTAATTAATTGAATTCTAGAAGCATTTCTAGTAGAAGATTCATAGATCATTGATAGGCGTCTTAATGTGATCTAAGACCAAGGATTTGGTTGATAGTTGAATAGATCTATAAAGATCAAGGATGGATTAAAATCAAGATTGGTTAATTCTCTTGGATTGGTTATTTTCCTAATTTTGTTTACTCATTTTAATTGCTCTTTGTTGTTTAATCTTGCAAAATTTTCCCCCCAGTTCATTAATCTCTTAATCGACTTCATAATTAGAATGATCTATGGGCTCGACCGGTGTTACCTTATGCTACAAGTAGTTTTGGTAAATCGGTTATAAATTGATTTAAATTTGGTAATCTCGACAAGTGTCAAATTTTTGGCGCCGTTGTTCTTGGGATCATTCGATTTTGTTCAATCTTATTAAGAGTTTATTTAACTACTAATCTCACTAACCTTTATGTTGTTGTGTTTTGGTGGATTTCGGGCCAAAACGGGTGATTACTGGTCATTTTACAAGAATTTCGTATTGACGTAAAAATGTGCCCAGAATGAAATTTGAAACTTGGTCGATTGAAGGAAAACGACCTAATAAACAAGACTCAAAATTAATTGTGAGGTCACCCTGGTTTTTCCAAAATCCATCGTTTAGACCAGCTTTTTCAATTTTTTAATATTTTTATTGCATTTTTTAGTTTCATTTTTGTGTAGTTTTCGTGCTGTACAAGTCCTATAATTTTTAAAAAATCATTTCATTAGTCAATTAGATTTATTTTGGTATATTTTTAGTGTTGTCTAGTGTATTTTACTTGTTTAATTATTTTATTTTATTTTATTTTTGTGTTTTGATTAATGCATGACTAGGTCTAATCATGATATCTTGCTTGAATTTGATCCCGAGATTGATAGAACATTGCATAGGTTGATTAGAACTCGTAGGCTAAGTGAAAGAATTGAGTCTGAATTTAGTTGTGACATTGAATCTGAAAGTGCACTTGAGATCTTAAGTGATTCTAAAATCATGGCTAATAACAGGAAAAATAGGACCCTTAAAGAACTTGTTGCTCCTGATGTAACTTACCAGTCTTTGTGCATTCAATATCCTAATCTTGATCGACTTCGAGTTAAAAACGGATTGATACACTTGTTGCCCAAGTTTCATGGTCTTACGGTGAAGATCCCCATAAGCACTTAAAGGAATTCCATGTGGTGCCGTTCAACCATGAAGCCACATGGAATCTCCGAGGAGCATATCAAGTTGAGGGCATTCCCTTTCTCTCTTCTTCGATGTAGCCAAGGATTGGGCTGTTCTACCTTTCACCAGGTTACGTCACGAGTTGGGATGATATGAAGAAATTATTCTTGGAGAGATTCTTCCCCGCATCCAGAGCGGTGCCATTAGAAAAGACATTTGTGGTATAAGGCAAATGGTGGTGAGACCTTGCATGAGTATTGGGAGAGATTCAAAAAGCGTGTTCGAGTTGTCCCCACCATCAAATTAGTGATCGACTCTTGATTCAATATTTCTATGAGGGCTTCTGCCGATGGATAGAAGTATGGTGGATGCCGCATCGAAGGTGCATTGGTGGATAAAACCCTACTTTGCAAAGCAAGAGATTTGATAGCAAATATGGTAGCCAATGCTCAACAATTTGGCATAAGAGTCCTTACCTCAACGGAGGAGTTAATGAAGTTCAATCGTCTCATGTAGATCAACAAAGAATGGAACATAGACTTGATGAATTGACTTCTTTGGTGAGGCAATTAGAGTGGGACAACATGTACCAGGTTCTGTACAAGAGCACTGTAAGGGTGTGTGGCATTTGCTCTTGCTCATCTCATCCTACTGATGCATATCCCACACTTCAGGATGGTGGTTCGCGTTTCCCGAAACAGTCGATTACGGCGGTGGCATTTTTCCTAGTAGACCTCAATATCAGCAGTCCCAGTGACCAAGATATGATCCATTTTCTAATACTTATAACCCTGGTTGGAGGGACCATCCTAACTTGAGATATGGGAATTCTAGTCAGCAGCAACAACCCCAACAACAGTAATTTAGATACCAAGCTGTAGGTCCTAACAACAAATACCAACCACCTGCATTCAGACAAAGAATAAGCGTACTGACCCACGTGCAGTAGCCCCTCATGTTGCCAAGTCCAGCAACCACTCCATCCGAGCCATCATTGGAAGATTTGATGAAACAGATGGCTACAAATAATGTTCAGTTCCAACAAAATGTCAATGCCACCATTCAGAACCTGCAAACTCAGATTGGGCAGCTGGCCACCACCGTGAGTGAATTGAAAAGCCAAGGATCAAGCCAATTGCCTTCACAAACAGTCAGTAACCCAAGAGGCAATGTAAGTGCCATTACCTTGAGAAGTGGCAAAGAAATTGATGGTCCTAGTCTGCCACAACCAGAGCTCCCATTGCAGCAGCCAGAGATTAATCAGACACAACAAAATTTGCATGAACTAGATGCCCTAGCTCAGAAGAAATGTGCAGAGAATTTAGACTTGAACATTCCACTACCCTTCCCAAACAGAGTGACACAATCCAAGCAGATAGCGCAAGCAGAAATGGAAAATGAAGTCATGGAGATATTCAGGAAGGTGGAAATCAATATTCCCCTCCTAGATGCAATCAAGCAAATTCCCAAGTACGCCAAATTCCTCAAGGAGTTGTGTACTCATAAGAGAAGACTTAAGGGTACTGAGAAGGTCAGTATGGGCAGAAATGTTTCTGCGATGATTCAGCCAAGCATGCCAAAGAAATGCAAAGATCCTGGAACTTTCACAATCCCTTGCACTATAGGCAATTCTAGATTTGGCCATGCAATGCTAGATTTAGGTGCTTCTATCAATGTCATGCCTATGTCAGTGTATAAGTCTTTGAACATTGGCACCTTACAACCCACTGGTATAGTGATTCAGTTGGCAAACAGGACCACTGCTCATCCTACAGGAGTGCTGGAAGATGTGTTAGTGCGGGTGAATGAGCTGATTTTCCCTGCGGACTTCTACATTCTGGAAATGGAAGATGAGTCTTCAACAAATCATGCTCCATTGATTCTAGGAAGACTATTCCTCAAGATGACCAAAACCAAGATAGATGTGCATACCGGCACCCTTTCTATGGAATTTGGTGAAGATGTGGTACGATTTAACATTTTTGATGCCATGAGACATCCCTTGAGGAGCATTCAGTTTTTCATGTTGATATGATTGAAATCTTTGGTTGATGATACTTATCTTTGATATGAGTCTTGAATTCACGATATTGTCGACTTTCGGATTTCGTCACTTGTGATATATGTGTTAGCTGTGATACTGAACCATGTGTTGCATGTGCTGAGATTTATGCAGTTATGAGTGATGATGCAGGTGCTTATTTAACTGATGCAGCATATGAAAATATGAGTCAAAATTATGTCGAATTTAATCTTCTTGAGTTGCTTGTTTCAAATAGCTTGCTGCCTTCTATTGTGCATCCCCCATCCTTAGAGCTAAAGACTTTGTCAGACCACCTTAAATATGCATATTTGGAATATGGTGAGAAGCTGCCAGTGATTGTCGCTAAGAATCTACAACCTGAACAAGAAGAAAAATTACTACAGGTTTTAAGGCAGCATAAGCGGGCCATCGGATGGACACTTGCAGACATTCCTGGTATTAGTCCCTCCACATGTATGCATAGGATTTTATTGGAGGAAGGTACCAAGCCAATGAGGTAGCCCCAAAGGAGACTAAATCCCCTGATTCTGGATGTGGTGAAGAAAGAAGTGACCAAGCTGCTGCAAGCTGGCATTATTTATCCCATATCTGACAGTAAATGGGTGAGCCCAGTGCAAGTGGTTCCAAAGAAATCTGGAGTCACAGTAATTGCAAATCAGAACAATGAGCTCCTTCCCACAAGAATCCAGAACAGTTGGCGGGTGTGCATTGATTATAGGCGGCTTAACCAGGCTACTAGGAAAGATCATTTTCCATTGCCTTTCATTGATCAGATGTTGGAGAGCGGTTGGCAAGTCGCATTCTTGTTTCTTGGATGGATATTCGGGCTATTTTCGATTCATATAGCCCCGAGAAGACCAAGAGAAGACCACTTTCACCGCCCATTTGGAACATTTGCATACAGGAGAATGCCTTTGGTCTGTGCAACGCTCCGGGAACCTTTCAAAGGTGTATGGTCAGTATCTTCTCTGAATTTTTAGAGAGTTGCATGGATGTGTTTATGGATGATTTTACTGTCTATGGCTCTTCCTTTGATGCATGTTTGGATAGTTTGGATCGGGTTTTGCATAAGTGCATTGAAACTAACCTTATCCTGAATTTTGAGAAATGTCATTTCATGGTAGAACAAGGTATAGTTTTAGGGCATGTAGTATCTAGCAATGGTATTGAGGTAGATCCTGCAAAAATAGATGTCATTTCATATCTATCTTACCCCACATACGTGCGGGAGGTTCGTTCTTTTCTTGGTCATGCAGGTTTCTATCGTCGGTTCATAAAGGATTTTAGCAAAATTGCCCTTCCACTGTCCAACTTGCTACAAAAGGATGTAGAGTTTCACTTTGACCAGAGATGCAAGGATGCCTTCAATCACTTAAAGCAAGCATTGACCAGTGCACCTATCATCCAGTCACCAGATTGGACACTCCCATTTGAACTCATGTGTGATGCCTCTAATTATGCATTGGGAGTTGTCCTTGCACAGAGAGTCGGCAAAGTACCTCATGTCATTTCCTATGCTTCGAGGACTTTAGATGCTGCATAAGCCAACTACACTACAACCGAAAAGGAACTTTTAGCAATTGTTTTTGCTTTAGATAAATTTCGATCATATTTGCTTGGTTCTAGAGTAGTTGTATTTTCAGATCATGCAGCTTTAAAGTTTCTCCTGAAAAAGCCCAATGCAAAGCCTCGACTGATTAGATGGATGTTGCTTTTACAAGAGTTTGATATTGATATCAGAGATAAGAGTAGAAGCAGAGAACCACGGTGGCAGATCACTTGAGTCGGATTGAGAGAGAGGCAGATTCTTCTCCTATCCATGATGTTTTCCCTGATGAGCAGCTTTTCAAGATGTAAGGTAACATCCCTTGGTTTGCAGATTTGGTTAATTTCTTGGTTGCTAGAGCACTACCTGCACATTTCACTAAGGCACAGATTGACAAATTGAAAAGTGAGTCAAAATATTATGTGTGGGATGACCCTTATTTGTGGAGATTTTGTAGTGACCAAGTCATTAGGAGATGTATTCCTGATCATGAGTTTGATTCTGTTCTTAGTTTTTGTCATGCACTTGTCTGTAGGGGACATTTTGGACCTACTCGTACAGCTAGGAAAGTTTTGGACTCTGGATTATATTGGCCCACTCTATTTCGTGATGCATATTTGTTTTGTAAATCTTGTGAACAATGCTAGAGAACAGGGAATATTTCTCGTAGGAATGAGATGCCCCAACAACATTTGCTGTTCTGTGAAATATTTGATGTTTGGGGTATTGATTTTATGGGTCCTTTTCCTGTGTCATTTGGTTTTGTTTACATTCTGCTTGCTGTGGATTATGTATCTAAAAGGGTGGAGGCAAAAGCCACTCGGACTGATGATTTCAAGGTTGTTGTGGATTTTGTTAGATCACATATTTTCTGCAGGTTTGGAGTCCCAAAAGCCATCATTAGTGATCAGGGTTCGCATTTCTGTAATCGAAGCATGGAAGCCTTGATGAAAAAGTATGGAGTCTTGCATAGAGTTTCTACACCTTACCATCCCCAGACTAATGGGCAAGCCGAGGTTTCCAACAGAGAGATCAAGCAGATACTTCAGAAAACAGTTCAACCTAACAGAAAGGACTGGAGCAAAAGGCTTGAGGATGCTTTATGGGCTTATAGGACCGCCTATAAGACTCTGATTGGGATGTCTCCTTATCGGATTGTTTTTGGCAAAGCATGCCACTTGCCAGTGGAAATTGAGCATCGTGCATTTTGGGCAGTAAAAAGGTGTAACTTGGACCTAAATCAAGCAGGCATGGAGCGGAAGCTGCAGTTGTAGGAATTGGAGGAGATCCGCTTGGAGGCTTATGAGAGTTACAAACTTTATAAAGAGAAGACCAAAGCCTTCCATGATAAGAAGATCATGAGAAAAACATTTAAGATTGGTCAAAAAGTTCTCTCTATAACTCCCGCCTCAAACTCATGCCCGGAAAGCTCGGATCTAGGTGGCTTGGTCCATTTGTTGTTACTAAGATTTTTCCTTATGGTCTTGTGCGAGGTTACAAGTGAGACTACTACAAAAGCTTTCACGGTCAATGGACATCGCCTCAAACCATTTTATGAGGGAGCTCAAGAGGATATTTTGGAGGAGGTCCACTTGCAAGAAGTCGTCTACCCCACTTGATAAGTAAGATGCCGCCTCAATGGACACAAAAAAAATTATTTTTGATTGAGGTAAAAAAAATTTCTATTGTGATGACCTATATTTGTTCAATTATTGTCTGATCAAATCTTTTGGAGATTTGTACCCGACAATGAGGTAAGTAGTGTCATTGAATTTTGTCATTCGAAGCATGTGGAGGTCATTTTTCTTCAAAGAAAACAGTACAAAATCTTGCGGTGTGGATTTTATTGGCCCATATTATTCAAGAGGCGTTATACTTTTACAAAAGTTGCGAACATTGTCAAAAATTGGGGTCCATTTCTGAAAGAAAAATGATGCTTCCAAGTTACGCAAATTACAATTGAATGAACTTGCGGAATCAATAAATGATGCATATGAAAAAAAAATAAAAAAAATAAAAAAAATTATAAAGCAAAAAAACTCAAACCATTTCTGGAACATCAAGCTGGTGAGGTAGAATCCATCTCCCTTTCTAATCCTTGTTATGAGTAGAATTTATTTTAATTTTATTTTTTTCTTTTTGCAGTTCTTTCAGTTCCCGGTTAAACGGCGGATAACGGTACTCCGTGACTCTCGAGTCATTTGTCTTTCAATTTTCCATAATAAGCGATTTCTTCTCTTTCAAAATGGATGTCATTCTTTCAAATCTAAAAAAGTATTTTCCTTCTGTTCATAAAAATGTTCTAACCAAAATCTACAAAGCTAGGTGTGAGAGATTGAGACTGTTGATGTATAAGGGCATCCCAGAAGATATACGCTGGATAATCGAAGCAAAGGTTCGTTTAGCTGGTGAATCTTTCGATTCATTTGTCCGATACATGTCTGGTCTCGGTAAAAGTTCATTTTCGAAAAAGAGAAGAGCAAAAAGAATGCACGTTTGTTACAAGTGTGCACGATAGAATTGCAACACGCGATGTCGTTCTTTGGGAATGGTTTCTGTAAACAGAGAAGATAAAATATTCTTCATTAAGAATGGACTGAGTAAGAAGTCATTAGATAATATCTTATTGACTCTTGAGACGCATTCTTGTGGAATTGTGCAGTGTGAACTTCTTAGTTTGTGGAATCACTTCAAGGACGAGCAAGAGCGTTATAGTCTTCGGAATCTGACTCAAAAAGACCCTGTTTGCCAATTTATAAGAAAATTGGATGGGAAGCCTATCCCGACTCATAGAAGGCGTTTAAGCCGTTTACGGACGTAAAACTAGAGGAAGATGTGAGCCATAATCACAATAATCTGTATATATTATATTATCCATTTATTATTTTAAAAACAAAAAACAAAAAAAAAAATAAAACAAAACAAAAAAAAAAATTCAAAAGTTTTTCGACAATGACCAACCTACTCATATAGAAGCTATTATTACTTTTTCTATTCTCTTCCCTATTTAAACACTCCATTTTCTTCACTTTCCTGCAACTCTTAATCATTCAAAGAGCGTGTGAGTGTAGAAATGGAGGGAGCTTCTTCTTCTTCTGTTCGTAGACTTGTCAGTATCTGTGTATTTTGTGGGACAAATTATGGGAAGAGTTTAGAGTTTGTCAACGCAGCAAGCACTCTTGGTAGAACACTTACTGCGAGGAACATTCGTGTAGTATATGGGGGAGGTTGCCTTGGGTTAATGGGGGCTGTATCACTGTCTGCATTTCTAAGAGGTGGTCAAGTTTTAGGTGTCATTCCTGAACCTTTAACTCGAAGGAACTTCGTTGGAAAGACAATTGGACAGGAAATTCAAGTATCATCTATGCATGAACGAATGAAGGCAATGCTTGAAAACTCTGATGCCTTCATAGCCTTACCTGGTGGTTTTGGTACTTTGGAAGAAGTCTTTCAAGTTGTTTCTTGGGCCCAACTGAACATCCACCATAAACCCATAGGTTTGTCGAATGTTAATAATTTCTTTGATAATTTGTTATCTTTTGTTGACCATCTTTGTGGAACAGAAATTTGTCACACCTTCGTAAGACAACTCCTTATCTCGGCTTCCACTTGTTGATGAGTTAATTGATAAATTAGAAGCCTTTGTTTATGAACTCGATCCGAAGAATGTACCGGATAGATTGGTGGGGAGACAAGAAGAAGAGAGACAACAACAAGGGAGGCAGCAAGAAACAACAGTGTGATCTGACACTTCATCTATGACTTTCCTTTATCTTTAGTTTTATTCATCGTACTTTGTTTCTGTTTATATTTTTGTAAGGTTTCTCTTTTCCGTAATTGCAGTCACAGGTACTATCCTCTATCTTTTTCCTTTCTATTTTTTTAACAATGAGGACAATGTTATGATCTGGTTGGGGGGAAGGATAGTTGTGTGACTAAAACAAAAAAAAAATAATAGTAAGTGTGTTTATGTTTGTCGTGTGTAGAGTTGTGTAAAAAAAATGTGTGTATGTATTAATATGTTTATTGTGTTTGTATGTTTGTCAGTAATTTTCTAAACCAGTTAAGGATGGCAGAGTAAGGAGTAAATTTTACTCTTGAGACGCATTTTAGTTGGGCTAGATAACTAGTTTGTGTGGAAGTAGCAATTAAAATTCAGGAAAATTTGCATGATTGAGTTAATTATCTTCTTTCTTAAAAATCATATGTTTGGTTATAGATGTTGAATTGGTGGACTGAGAATGATAGAACTATACCTTGTGAGATCTTGAGCCTATTGATGAATAAATTGAACATCTACACCATTCTCTTCTTTCTTGTGTGAATTTCACTCATGAAATTGTTGCTCTAGAACTTGCTTTGATTCTTTTTAAAGCTACGTTTTCACATGCATACATAAAAATGATTGAGGCAATTTTTCTTTTTCAATTAACTACTTTGACCAAATAGCCAACCTTGCATATTTCCCCTTGCTTAACCCCTTTGAGCTTATTTGATTATTCTTTGTCTCGAACTCATTATGTTTCTTAAATGAAAAAAAACCATGTTCTTACTTAGTCTTAGGGAACATTAGCTTTGTCATTGGATGAGTTCATGAACAAGTGTGGGGGTGTGTATGCAGAATGGTTGAAAAATGTATATATGATGTTCTTTTTGAAAAAAGAAGAAAAAAAAAAAATATATGTATATAAAAAAAATTCAAAAAAAAAAAAATATATATATATATATATGTAAAAAAAAAGGGGGGTTAACAAGGCAATAAAGGAAGGGAAAATAGTATGTAAAGGGAATTTGTATTAGATGAAGTTGGGATGAACTTTCATGATCGATAATTGAACTCAGCTTTCATGTTCTTTTATTCTCTTTGGTGTTTAACTTGTCATATCCATATTACCTTTTCCTTTACCTTGACCTCATTACAACATTGAATAAAGTCCTCATGATTTGTGTGTGCATGTGTTCTGAGTAGTGGAGAAGTAGAAGATAAGCAAGCTTATGGTAGTGCAATTTTCATGAGTTGAATTGAGTGTAATACCTACATTTTAAACACTTGAGAGATTGAGAGTGAATTCTGTGAGGATCTATCATTCTTTACTCATGCTTTTCAATTGAAGTATCCTTGCTTGTTGATTTGAGATGTGAAGATGTGTTACCTCATAAATGTTTTGATCACTTGAATTATTAATTGCTCTTCATTCTTAAATATTATTAGAAATTGAGTCTTCTAGAATGTTTAACTTTTGAGTCTGTTTCATTTTGTTTTTGTGTGTTTTGCCCAGGAGTGCAAAAAGCTAAGTGTGGGGGAATTTGATGTTCACATATTTGATACATTAATAAGCCTTCATTTTTAGTCATTTACACTCTCCATGCACTTAATAAATTAAGTTTGGTTATGTTTTGTATGTTTTGAACTCAAAATGGATTTAATTGAGTTTTTCAGCATGATTTACGTCTTACACTAATCCTGTATTTGGGTCATATCTTAGGCTGTAGGTGGATGTTTAAGGTGAATCTTATGTTATTTTAAAGATAATAGAGAGCTCTACAATCTTCATGAAGACATCAAAGACTCAATCACACGTTTGGATGGCTCAAATTGGCATTGAATCAAGAACTAAAGTGTTGCTCCTGGCAGAATGACCTTTGTGTACTGTTCATTACACTGCTCATAGTGAAAGTTGTAGAATAGGCTGAAATTTTGATGGTTGATAGTTAAGAATCAAATCTACAACTTTCATGATGAACACTCTTTCCGATTCAGACTCCTTGGAGGTGATATTGGGCTTGGAAGTCAGAACAGAGGAGCTGCGACTGGGCCTGAGTAGTGTGCAGTAATTTGAACATATCTGGAGCTATAGAAATGATATTAGACTCAAACTAAAGCCATTTGAAAACTAAGATCAATACCTACAATCTTCATGAAGACCACTTGACTCAAAAATGACGAATGCAATGACTTCAGAGCTGCATGATTTCGGAGACAAAGAATCTCCAGAATTTTCTACTCACCAAAAGTCATTCAACAATTTCCACTATTCCACCTACTCCACCAACCACCATGACTCAGCCCCCTTTGACATTTTGTACCTCTAACTCTCTATAAAAGGGAGGCTATGCAGATCATTGAAGGATGTAGATCTTCTATGTAGAAGTGTTGTTATAATTAAAGTATTAGTTTTTGATTTTGAAGATTTCTCTTCTTCTTTTTCTCTCCTTTTCTCTCTTTGTTATTTTTCATGGTTCTTGAAGGTTCTCCAATGGTGATGACTATGGAGAACTAAACTTCTTTAATCAATTCAAGAGATTGACAGTCTTGATGATTAATCTTGAGATTTTGTTTTAATTGTTATATATTCATCTATTAATCAAGTTTCTCTTTCTCTTCTTCTCTTGTTTAAATTCTGATTTAATGCTTAATTTGATTGGAATTTGCATATATTAATTGCGTAATTGTCATATGCCAAGAGATGAATTCAGAGGTTAAATAATTTATTAAAGGTGTTTGATGAAATATTTAGCTTGGTTGGATCTTGATTTTTAAGTTAATTTGGGTTTTGGATGGATGCTTAATTTGTCTAACCTTAATTAATTGAATTCTAGAAGCATTTCTAGTAGAAGATTCATAGATCATTGATAGGCGTCTTAATGTGATCTAAGACCAAGGATTTGGTTGATAGTTGAATAGATCTATAAAGATCAAGGATGGATTAAAATCAAGATTGGTTAATTCTTTTGGATTAGTTATTTTCCTAATTTTGTTTACTCATTTTAATTGCTCTTTGTTGTTTAATCTTGCAAAATTTTCCCCCCCTGTTCATTAATCTCTTAATCTGACTTCATAATTAGAATGATCTATGGGCTCGACCCGGTGTTACCTTATGCTACAAGTAGTTTTGGTAAATCGGTTATAAATTGATTTAAATTTGGTAATCTCGACAAGTTTCAATAGCAAAGTCTTTTATATTAACACTTGAAAGAGTAATTTCTGAATAATGTATTGCTTGATTGAAACTGTACAGGTTGATACACATTATATAGGCTAACGATATTATTTACTTGCCTAAAAAAAGGCTAAATTATAAGAAACAAATATGTCCTAATAAAAGAATAAATCTATACGATTAAATCTAAATCTGTACAATAAAACCCAACACTCCCCCTTAAGCTGGTGAATGGATATCTATCATTCCCAACTTGCCAGTAAGATCTTGAAAATGTTCTGTGGGTAGTCCTTTAATTAATACATCTGCTAATTGATATCTCGAAGGAACGTATGTTGTGACTATGAGCCCACTACCCAATTTCTGCTTGATAAAGTGCTGGTCTATCTTAATGTACTTTTTCCTGTCATGTTGAACCAGGCTATGCACAATGCTAATAGCTAATTTGTTGTCACAAAATAACTTAATAGGTGCATCATATTTTATTCTCAAGTCATCTAGTATGATCTTCATACATTGCAACTCACAAACTCCTTGTGCCATGGCTCGAAACGCAGCTTCTGCACTTTATCGTGTCACTACATTTTGTTTCTTAGTTCTCCATATTACTATATTTCCACTCAGAAACATACAATAACCTAATGTTGACCTCCTATTAATAACCAAACCTGCATAGTCAGCATCCATAAACACTCTCATGGATAGGTTTCCCCCTTTTTTTAAAATAGTAGTCCTCTTCCAAGCGTGATTTTAAGATACCGTAGAATTTGATCTATGGCCTGCATGTGTCTCTCCCTCGGATCATGCATGAATTGGCTAATAATACTGACAGCATACGCTAGATCTGGTCTGGTATGTGCTAAGTATATCAGTTTCCTAACTAACCTCTGATATTAAGATCTATCTACCTTGGGACTCTCTTCATCACTTCTCATCTTGTGATTCTACTTAATTAGTACACGAGTTGGCTTATACCGGAGCCTTCCAGTCTCTTTGAGAAGATCTAGGACATATTTCTTTTGAGAAATGAATATACCTTACTTAGAGTAGGCAACTTCAATCCCAAGGAAGTACTTTAGTATTCTAAGATCTTTTATTTCGAACTCAGCAGCAAATTTCTCCTTTAGGAGTTGCTTCTCAACTAGGTCATCACCTGATATAATGATGTCATTAATATACACAAGCAAAACTATGAGTTTACCTTCTTGTGACTGTTTAAAAAAGAAGGTATGATCACCTTGACTTTGTCTGTGACCTAAAGACACCATTGTTTTTGTGAATCTTCCAAACCAAACACAGGGAGACTGCTTCAACCCGTATAATGCATTCTTTAACCTACACACCTTGTTCCTTCCATTAGTGTAATCATATCTAGAGGGAATTTCCATATAAACTTCTTCCTTTAAGTCTCCATGAAGAAAAGTGCTTTTAACATCAAACTAGTGTAATTCCCACCCAAAGTGGGTAGCAAGGGAGAGTAAGATCCTTACAATATTCATCTTGGCTACTGGCGCAAGTGTCTCCTCATAATCAATTCCATAAGTCTGAGTGTAACCTTTTGCCACCAACCTTGCTTTATACCGGTCTAGTGTACCATTAGACTGATATTTCAAAGTATATATCCATCTGCACCCAATAGGCCTTTTGTCACCTGACTTCTTAACAATCTCCCATGTTCCATTCTTTTCCAAGGCACTCATCTCCTCATTCATGGCTTGAATCCAATTCTTATCCTTCAATGCTTCTTGTACTGATGTTGGGACTTTGATAGAATCTATGGCTAAAATAAAACTTTGGTGCTCAGGGAAAGATGTTTAGAAGAGGTAAATTGAGAAATATGGTACTTGGGATTAGGACAATACCTTTTCCCTTTCCTCAATACAATGGGTAAGTTATCTAGGCCAGGTTCACAATTATTCAAAGACATATTATTAGGTTCAGAAACAGTATTATCTTGATCAGATTCAAAAACAGGAAGTTCAGATATAGGAAAACTTGTATCTTTAGTACTTACCATTGGTTCAGACGCTTAAAGTTATTGTTGGGCCAGTTTGGGTTTCCTTCTCCTCTGATACACTAATTTTGGTATGTTAGCCTTGGCCTTGACTTTAACTAGTTCAAGTGAGACTCCAGAAGAAGATACCAATTCCTGTGTAGAGTCAGATGGCAAAGGAAGGAAGGAACCTGAAGAGAAGGACTCATCTTTAGCTTCAGCTTCCAAAGTGTTCTCCCCCTGAAGCTGAGAGCGAGGAAAGAATGACTCATGTTCATGAAAAGTGACATCCATGAAGACGAAAAAATGACGACTTGATGGATGATAGCATTTGTACCCCTTCTTGTCAATAGCATAACCCAGCAAAACATATTTGACAGCACAGGAATCAAGTTTGCTGCGATGTTAGCAGTGGACATGGACAAATGTCACACAACCAAAGACACGAGACTGTAGACTCTGCATAATAGGAACTGAAGGAAAATGAGAGGTCATGAGTTGGATAGGACTGACATTACCCAAAACACGATATGGTAACCAATTAATTAAATATGCAGTAGTTAAAATAGCTTCACCTTAATATGAGCTAGGAACAAATATTTGGAATAGTAAAGCTCTAGTGATTTCAAGTAAATGACGATTTTTTCTTTCTGCAACACCATTTTACTAAGGAGTATTAACGCACGTGAGTTCATGCACAATACAATGCTCTTTAATAAACTTTGAGAAATTTTGATTAACATACTCCTTACCATTATTAGAACACAAACTTTTAATGGACTTTCCAAAGTATGTCTGAACCATATGATAAAACCGAACAAACAATGTGAACATATCTGATTTGTCTTTCATGAGAAAAAGCCAAGTTACTCTAGTACAATTATCAATGAATGACACAAATCATTTAATGCCAAAGATGTTAGAGATAGATGCAAGACCCCAAACATCAGAGTGAATAAGTGCAAAAGGTTCAACACTTTTATTAGAACTAGGTGAAAAGGTTACACGATGATGTTTAGCAAATTCACAAACATCAAAATGAAAAGACTCAACAGATTCTTTTAAAAACAAAGATGGAAACATAGTCTTAAGCAAGGAAAAAGGAGGATGTCCAAGAACGCTTGTGCTATAGCCAAATTTGAGAAATAAGATATTCAAAACTATACTGATGACAAGAAAGTAGCAACTTCTAACCATCTTCACCTTTCAAATTAAGGAGATAGTACAGCCCTCCCTATTTCTTAGCAACTCCAATCGTCCTCCCCGTAACAAGATCCTAAAAGACACAATGAGAATGGAAAAAGGTTATAGCACAATTATTATCTTTAGTAAGCTTATGAATGGAAAAAAGATTATTAGAAAGTTTGGGAACATGGAGCACATCGTTCAAGTGTAGGGAGGGCTGGAAAGCAATAGTACCAGAACTCGTAACTGAGGTGTAAGAGCCATCAACTATAGTTATATGATGTTTACTAGAAGAAGGTTTATAAGATAACAAATGTGGGGAATAAAAAGTCATATAGTCAGTTGTGCCAGAGTCCAGAAAACATAAATTCCCAGTATTAGTACCAGAAGCATTAAAAGATTGAAAACATAAATTCTTACTAGTCATGGTCAGAGAACAAGAGCTAGAAGGCTTACTGAGAGAATCAATGAGAGTCCATAGGCGCTCCAGCTCAACTTACTAAGGGTTGGAACTTCATCACCCACTTTTGAGGCTTCACCTAGAGGTATAGACTCAGAAGTGGTCATATTTGCCTGACTGTGCTGCATACCCTTGAACCTTCCTGAGCTACTAATAACCTAGTCTTTCCCATATAGTTTGAAGCTATTCTCCTTGGTGTGACCAGATTTCTTACAATAGGTGCGCCAACGACCCTCTCGGTTTGGTCTGAAGGAGGAAGAAGAAGAGTCTAGTCTAGATGTCTTACCCGTAGCCAAGGCTAACACATCAGTAGGCTTCTCATTAAGCATGACAACCCTATGACTTTCCTCTCCCTGAATAGTGTAGAACACCTCAGACAAGGATGGCAGCTTCTTCTTGCTTAAAATCTAAACCCGAATAGGGTCGTATTCAGAATTCAGGCCAGAGAGGAACTCAAAGATCTGATCCCTTTACACAAAACTATCCAATGTGGAAGCATCCTTGCTGCACTCTATCTTGAGATTTTGGTATTGATCCAACTCAACCCATAGGCCATTAAAGGTCCCATAATAATCAGTAACTGAGAAGGCCCCCTGTTTAGTAGCAAAGATTTTGGTCTTCAACTCATAGTAAGTTGCAATGTCCTGTTTCATAGAGAAAGTCTAACGAAGATTATCCCAAATTTCACGAGAGGATGAAAGGAACATATAGTTTCTGCTTATCTGAGGAGTCATGGAATTCTAGAGCCACATCATAATAAAAGAGTCTTCATTATCTCATGTTGCAAAATGGGATTCATCTTTTCTAAGGGCGGCCCCTTCAATGTGGTTTAACTTTCAACGACCCTTAAGTGTAGTACGGATAACTTAGGCCCACTGAAAGTAATTTTTCCATTAAGTTGATAGGTGCAGTGTAAGATTGGAAGATCATTGGGATTCAATGTGGTGTCTTTGCTCTGGTGATCTGGATGTGGAACAAGGTCTGGGCAGCAGCGGCACAATACGTACATGTGAGAAGAACAGAGATAGTAATGAAGGCTGAGGAAAAAAATAGACCCAACAATGAAGGTTGAGTGAAAGAAACCCAGCAATGAAGGCTGGATACAGTGGAAACAATAGAAGCTCCCAAGTCAGGAGCTTTGATACCAACTTGAAAGAGCAATTTCTGAATAATGTATTGCTTGATTGAAACTATACAGGTTGATATACATTATATAGGCTAACGATATTAATTACTTGCTTAAAAAATAGATAAATTATAGGAAATAAATATGTCCTAATAAAATAATAGATTTGTATAATTAAATCTAAATCTGTATAATAAAACCCAACATTAACGAAATTATTGAAATCAATGCTATGGTTCATGCATGCAACAACTTTGGGCATTTATAAAATTGGTTTTTATCTCATGCCAATCACTTTTCATTTAAAAAATTATCCATAGATTAGGAAGCAATTGAAGAATAAACATCTGTAAGATGGCATAGCCAATTGTAGCTACACTAATAATTATGGCAGTCATGGAGCATTTGAATGCAAAATTTTGCTCGTACTCACTTCACCACTTTTAATAGACACTCAATAGTATTAACTTGCAATTCACCATTTATTTAACAGTGCAGTTATAGAGCCACCTCAATCTTTAATCTGTTGTACTTATGTGAATCAGGACCTTTCTCTTTGGCCCACTCTTGCATTAGCATTTATGACTCTTGGTGTGGTATATGGTGACATGGGAACAAGTCCTCTATATATTTTTGCTGATGTCTTTAGCAAGGTTCCAATTGAATCAGATGTTGATGTCTTGGGGGCGTCATCATTAGTAATGTACACAATAGCTCTTATTCCATTAGCGAAGTATGTTTTTGTAGTCCTCAAAGCAAATGATAATGGAGAAGGTAAGAGATTCACTCTCCCACTACGAATTATTTACTTTGGTTCGTTTCAGACATATTGTAAATTACAATTTTCATACATTATTGGTTCAACTGTAGGAGGAACATTTGCGTTATACTCGCTGATTTGCAAGTATGCAAATGTGAATCTGCTTCCAAATCGTCAACAAGCTGATGAGCATATCTCCAATTTTAAGCTCAAACTGCCTACTCCAGAGCTTGAAAGGGCTTTAAAAATAAAGGAGACTTTGGAAAAGACATCTTTGAAAAACGTGTTGTTGGTATTGGTTCTGCTGGGAACTTCCATGATTATTGGAGATGGTATTCTAACCCCAGCAATATCAGGTACATAAGTAAGCAACTTCTTGACAAATATATTCCTGTTGTAGTTTTTTGGTTTGTATCAAATGATCAATGCTGGCATGAAGTTTGACTGTAAGCATTTACCTTTGAGCAAAACTTTTCATACTAATTGTAGCATTTGTAGTAAATCTTTGAGCTAATATACCTAGAAGTCCCACTAATATCAATCAAGTGGCTTTCCAAAATTGTCTACTGGCACAGTATCTTGATATGCAAACAGAGATTTTGATCTGAATCCTCTATTAATTATACAATGTTTCAAGGAATGGACTGCCACTGTTGTATTTCATAATGGCATCCAATGTACAAAAACAAGATAACTTACAGAATTATGTAGATTTAACATTTTTATGTCGCATCCCCCATCCCCCAATATAAAGGGTTTATTATAGATGTTTGCTACTTTAGAAGATGCTAGACATCTCTCTAATGAGGTGATGGACTAATTTCTGGCTCTAAAACCTCCACCTAATAACGAGGAGCAAACTAAATATATTTAGTCTCCTCTTTATGGGGCTACAGTTGTGGGGACTAAACTTTGTTGAATTGGTTGAATTGACACTTTGCTTCCACTCTCCCCTTCAGATAACATACCATCATTCATCCTTCATGAAATTGTTATTATTTGTTTATTATTTTTTGGCATTGTCAGACTATGTAGGACTGATGTTGAGAAAAAATTGCATGTGTTGTAACTTGAGTATAACCATGGTGCTTCTATGTTGCAGTGATGTCTGCCAGTGGTTTGCAGGGTGAAATAAATAGATTTGGTACAAGTGGGAATACTTTCCTTTTCTTTCCAAGAATTTTACATTTTTTTTTTTGGATAAAGAAAAGAAATAGTACATATATAATATAAATGAAGATGAGAAAACTATAAAATTAGGGAGTGGGGTTTGTTACGCAATTCCAAGCCACTTTATGTTTTTTTTACATATTGGAAATACAGGAAACCTTCTTTCACATCAGAACTTAATGGAAATTCTTGAGGTGGCTGCTTGCTTTCTTTCAGGAAGATATATCTTTATGGTCAAAGTGTCCACATATCTCTGGAGAAACGTACTTGTGGCCTTTTGATAAGATTTGGTTCAACTACTCTACATTATTAATACCCGACTAGAAAATTTTAAGATATGAATCCTTTTATAATTTTCTGGAATAAATGTCCTTGAGGTCAAAATCTCTGCGATATCTCTCAAGTCTCAATTAACTAGCTTGGTGTGCTTTGACCTAAGTAGGTAGAATATGGTTCTCCTAAAAAGCACCCAGTAAGCTTCTTCAGAGGCAACACTTCAAGATGCTTTAGAGTACATTTTTGAGGAGTTACTATAGACTAATTTTATTGTAATAACTATAAGTATAAATGTTATATAAATACTATAATTAAATTTTAATATATCGTTAAGTCAATTTGTAAACATAAATATTTATTAATAATTGTATTTATCAAGATGAGTACGAGAAATGTGCCAGTGAGAGGGACTCACAGCGACCATCGGAGGAGGAGATTATTGACACTCACTCTGACAGCAGCATCTACTTAGGTGTTGTTGGAGGCATTAGCAGGAAGAAATGTAGCTTTGGCTTGGGATCTGATGTTGCTTCTCATACATCATCTTTCCCTACATTTGTTGAAGGTAGTTCACAGTCGGAGATGGAAGCGATGAGGAGTTTTTGATTGCAAGTCTGAGTATGCAGATGGTGAAATAGGGAAACTTAATCAACACAATCCTACAATCTTTAAACGCATTTACTAGTGGCTTACAAACTACAGGCAACAGCCACAATGATGAGCTACTTGGTGATGGAGATGAGGATGACTATGATCTTTTTCTTCTTGATGTTTGATACATTGTCTTTATATTTGGTTTGATAAGGAACCTGAATAACTTAATTTATATTTATTTTAATCTTTTGAAATACTTTTACTTTGACCTTTTAAAATATTTTGTGAGATGACGCGATAATGATATTTTTAAATTTTAAAAATTTGTTGTTGAATTTTGGATTGGATTGTTATACTGTTGTGTTGTATACAAGTTTAAATTGTATAATTGGACTATTTAAAAACTTAAAAAAATTATTTAAACAATTTAGGTCATTAGCAACGGAAATATTTCCGTTGCTAAAAGGCACAGATTTATACTTCAATTTTAGCGACGGAATATTTTCTATCATTCTATCACTAAAATAGTTGCTAAATAATAATATTTTAATAACAATTAAGAACTTTGGTTACGGATCTTAACGACGAAAAATTCCATTGCTATTTAGTGACAAAATTCTATTTCTATCACTAAGAAATTAGCTACTAAAAATTACGTGACGAGAATTTTTCCGTAATAGATTCCATCGCTATAGCGACGGAATCTATTAGATCAACCACTGAAAAGGCTATTTAAGAAATTTTTATAGACTACAATTGTACTTTATATGTTAAGGAAATGTAAGTGAATGAGGTGATAATAGTAAGGTAAAATACAAATAAAATACAATTTTTCCAAACTATATAGCATAGTAACAGTTATTTTACAAATAAATACAATTTTAGCCCATATAAGTGAAGACTAGGTTAACAGTTAACTAGCCCAAACTACATTTTAACTTGTCTCACATTATATATATAATTGGCATTCCCTTCTCATATATAATGGGCGTTCTCCATTTTGGCATTCAATTTTTATTTTTCTAAAGCTATCATTATTAACTACTAATTTCAAAATTCAAAGATAAATATATAAAAGAAGGATAAAATGGTAATTACATCATATAATTAATTTAAAGATAAATACAAAGAAAATAAGATTATAAATATATTTATTATCTATTTAAATTCTTAAAACTAATTTAATGATATAAAAATAAATACAAATAAGATAAGATTATAAATACACCTTATTACCTATTTAAAATCTTAAATATAAATAAAAAAATAAAATTCAACTAATTTTCATTATTGTTTATTATTTAGCTTAACAAAGATTAAAAAAAAAAAAAAATACGCTAGTAATCTATACTTCTTAATAAAGGTGATTGATCATTTTGGTCTCAAACTTTTGTTTCCTATTTTGTCATTACATTTCACTTTTACATGTTTTATACAGAAAACAATTATATGAACAAAATGGTAAAAAAAATACTAAGTAATCACCCACTTTCTGCTATTTCAAAACTGCCACCTCTCACTATATCTTCATAATCAAGTAGGCAAGATGCAAGACATCATATTTATAATTCCAACTACTCTTGCCTACCCACACAAAAAAAACTGATACATTAAAGAGAAAAAAAATAAAAAATGCATCTACTAGTTATATATAAAATGGATTCCCTACTTTGTTGTCCAATTTTTGTTTTACCAAACTACCATGATTAATCAATAAATAAAAAAATTAAAGATAAATATAAAAAGATGATAAAATTGTAATTACGTCTTATTACTACTTGAGAGATTTGCTTATAAAAAAACTATTTGAGAGATTTATTGTCCTTACATCTTATTACTAATTTGAAAATTTAAAGCTAGGAAACATGCATATAAATCTGAGACATGAATATAACATGACACATATACGTTGATATGACAAAAATTTAAAAATAATTTAAAAATATATAGATGAAAAGTATCCAAGTATCGATACAATATGTATCATATATTGATACGATAACTATTTTGAAGTATCGTATTACATAGATATAAAGATAAATACAAAGAAGATAAGATTATAAATATATCTCATTAGACACATAAATTCTTAAAGAAAAATATAAAAATAAAATTCAAGTAATCATCATCATTGTTTATTTTATATTTTAACAAAAATAAAAATGCTAATTGATAAGCATGGAGTGCAGGTCAATACGCTAATAATAATAAAATAAGAAATCATGTTGATGAAGATTCATTAATTTAATCACGATACTTATCAAGTTTTACCCATGATTTTGATATTTTTTTATTTTCAAACATTTTTTCTTTTTAATATTTAAAATATCAATAACTTTAAAAAAAGTGATAATAAGTTTAAATTCAAAATAGTTTTATCCAAAATACAATTTGTTTTATTTTTTTTTTTAATTTAAAGTTAATTACTTTCTTTTTGTAAATCTAAAGTTAAAATATACTTAAAAGAATCTTGAATGCAAAAATGGAGAAGAAATGATTGAATGAATCATTTTCAACATATAGATTTGCCCTTTATACAAGTGATAATCGTCTAACTAACTAGTTATATATAACTAACTGTAATTAATTGCAAACTAACTAAACAAACTGCATACTTTAACTAACACTAATTGCATTAACTGCCTTAACTTAGTGTTCTAGTTGGATTTATTCCAGCTGGACAACTGTTAGCTTGATACCCCCCCAGTAAGTTGGAGAGTGTATGTCTTCCTAGCCTGGATGTAATCAAATGAAAACTCTTTGGTGGCAGAGCTTTGGTACAAACATTAGCTAATTAAGTAGCATAAGGGATAGGGAGAAGATGAATGAGGCTTGCTTGCACCTTGTCTCTGACAATGTGACAATCAATTTCTATATGTTTTATCCACTCATGAAATATTGCATTTGCAACAATGTGTAATGCAGAATGATTATCACAATAAAGAAGAGAAGGTTTGATGAATGGTACTTGAAGGTCTTACAAAAGAAAAGTCAGTCATTGCAATTCACAAGTGGCAGTGGCCATGACACGATACTCAGTTTCAGAAGAGGATTTGGATACTGGGGCTTGTTTCTTTGATTTCCAAGAGATTAAGAAATCTCCTAGAAAAATGCAATAGCCAGTAATTGACTTGCAACTATCCAAACAATCTGCCCAATCAAAGTCTGAGGAGCCTTTCAACTATAATGCAGAGGATTTAGGGAAAAAGTTACCTCTGCCAGGGGTTGCTTTGATGTATCTTAGAATTCGAAGAGCAGCCTATTGATGAGACAACATTGGTTTGGCCAAAAACTGACTCAAATGGTGAACTGCAAAAGTAATATAAGGTCTGGTTGTAGTAAGATAAAGCAAGCGACCAATGAGTCTGACATAAAGAAATCCCAGATTTGTTTCTGGCATTTTAAGTCCTAAAATGTATTTAAGAGAACCCAAATCTTTTAATTTTAAAAGCTGAATCCAAGTTGTTCTTAACAACATTGATTTCTTGCAAATCATTCCCAACTAGAATGATATCATCAACATAAACTAATAGTGTTGTAAAGGAAGCATCAACCTTCTTTGTAAACAGAGAATAATAAGCTTTGCTCTGTATATAACCTTGTCTGAGTAGAGCTACTGAAAAGTTTAAAGTACCATTGCCAGCTGGCTTGTCTTAGTCCATAGAGTGACTTCTGAAGTTTGCAAACTTGTTGAGGGGTTGAACAATGAAATTCTAGTGGCAAAGTCATGTATACCTCTTCACTTAGATCTCCATGAAGAAATGCATTATTTACATCTAATTGATGTAAATGCCAATCCTGAATGGAGGCCAAAGATAGAAGCAGTCTTACAATGCTTATCTTTGCAACAGGAGAGAATGTTTTAAGAAAATCCAAACCCTCAGTTTGTGTGTAGCCTTTAGCTACTAGCCTGGCTTTGTGCCTTTCAATGTTGCCATCTGACTTGTATTTTACACAATACACTCATTTACAACCTATGGGTTGTTTACCAGGAGATAGTGTGGTTAATATCCAGGTATTATTTTGTTCCAGAGTCTGGATTTCAGAAGCCGTAGCCTTTCTCTAGCATTCAAGCTTAACAGCTTCGGTATAGAATGTAGGTTCAAGTTCAGTGGTGTGGTTTAAGATAAAAGTTCTGTGATTTGAAGATAATTTGAAATAGGAAATATAATTACAAATAGGATATAAGATACCTGAAGAAGACTGCTTAGCTTGCTGAGTTGAAGTTGAAAGTAAGCAATGATAGTCTTGTAGATATGATGAAGGATGTCTAGTCCTGTTAGACAGTCTAGAAAGAAGTTGAGACTGACTAGAAGAAGCAATAGTAGATGGAATAGGTAATTGAGGTATTTGAGTAATAACAACATTTAGGAGAAACAAATCATCATAATTAAGGACATGGGAAGATGTAATACTGCTAGGTTGAAAAAGATTAGTATGAGGAGTAGAAGAAAGAAAGATATGCTCATGAAACCCTACATTTATGGAAATAAAGAAAGCCCTAGTGTGAATGTCATACAACAAATAACCTTTGACTCTTTGCCTATATCCCAAAAAAATTACATTTTTGAGCTTTAGGATCCAATTTCTTCATATGAGCAATCAAAGTGGTGGACAAAGAGAACCAAATACTTTGAGATCTACTAGAATAGGAATTTGATTATAGAGTAAAGTGTATAGGGTGGTATTTTTAAGAACAGTATATGGAAGTCTATTAATAAGAAAAACAGCATGTGCAACAACAAAGGACCAAAAAGGTTTAGGAACATTGGATTGGAACATTAGAGATCTTGCCACATTCAAAATATGTTTATGCTTGTGTTCAACAATGCCATTCTGTTATGGAGACTCTACACAAGACTTTTGATGTAAAATTCCTTTATCTAAGTAAAAATGAGAGAAGGAAAATTTTGGACCATTATCAGACCTAATGATCTTGACTTTATGCTCAAATTGAGTTTCAATTAGAGCTACAAAGGACTTAATATGAGACATTGTTTCAAATTTTAATTTCATAAAAAAAATCTAAGTATGTCTAGAAAAATCATCTACCACAGTTAAGAGATACTTATAACCATGAACAAATGAAATTGAGAAAGGACCCCATATATCCATGTGCAACATATCAAAAGCATTTTCAGATTTAGTTGCACTAATAAGATAAGGCAGATACTTCATTTTAGCCATAGGGCATACATCATAAACAGAATCATGATTAAAAGTGATAAAAGGAAATTGAGTATATAAAGAATCCAATGTGGCATTAGAAGGATGTCCTAATCCATAATGCCATAAATCTAATTTGTGAGACAGAAAAGTATATGAAGAAGCAGGATTTTGTACAAAAACATTTCTGCAAGGAGATTGCATCACATACAACCCTTTTACAACTTCAGCTGATCCAATCTTCTTCAAGGAATCTTGTTCTGTATGACACATTTAGTGGAAGAAAAGGTTAAGACACAATTAACTAGATCAGTTAATTTCGTACTTGAGATCAAATTGAAGGTAAACTGAGGTAAGTAAAGGACATTGGTAAGGACAAGCTTATCTGAAAATTGGACTTTACCAGAAATAGTTGCTAAGACTTGATTAGCATGTAGCTTTACTGTAATGGGTGGAATTTCATTATAAGAGAGACATACTAATTCAGTGTGCAACAAATGTGATTTGTTGCACCCGTATCTAGTATCCAAGGAATGAATTTTGAATGACAAGAAAAGATATAATGATCACCTGAGAGTGGTTCAGAAGATTGATCAGGCTTTGACTCAGTATGAGTAGTGACATGATTTACTGAATGTGACTTCTGGAAAAGGCTCATAAGTTTTTGAAATTGTTCTAAGGTAAATCCTAGATGATGGTCTTCTATTGTTTCAGCTCTATCATGCACAACCTCAACATGTTCTTCTTCTGTTGAAGAAATATTATTCATTGTGTGACTTGCACTTCAAAACTTATTTCTTGGATATCCTGGTGGGAAACCATGTTTCTCATAACAAACATCTATGATGTGACTAGTTTTACCACAATGTATACAAATTTTCCCTGTACCATTGCCTTTTCCAAATCCAAGTTTCTTAACTTCTGAAA
This sequence comes from Ormosia semicastrata, assembly GCA_029884595.1. Lineage (NCBI taxonomy): Eukaryota > Viridiplantae > Streptophyta > Magnoliopsida > Fabales > Fabaceae > Ormosia > Ormosia semicastrata. The sequence continues at coordinate 2,673,488 of JAQQTO010000040.1, forward strand.
TCATGAATTTCTAATAATTGCTGCAAGGGCTACGGGTTCCTCATGGAATTCACTACTGAATTGTCTTTCTTGCTAAATCACAAAATAGAAAACTTTGCTAATAGTTGGCAATGGTTCCATCATTAGAATTTGAGATCTAACTGCTGAAAATTGATCATTTAAACCCTTTAAAAATCTCATAATTTGATCTTGTTGTCTATAAGATCTTATAGTAGCAATTAAATCACAATTGCATGGTTGTAAACACTTACAACTTGAAATTGGCCTAAAATTCTCCAATTCCACCCACAGATTTTAACTGAGTATAGTATTGACTAACAGAAAATTCTCCTTGTTAATTGCATACAATTCCTCTTGTAAGCCTACAATTCTGAGTTTTTCCCCTTGTGAAAATTTGTCTTTAAGGTCTAACCAAATCTTAGATGCATTATTCATCCACATGACACTATTTGCAATATCTTGAGAAAGATACCGAGTAAGCCAAGAAATTACCATTGTATTGCATCGTTCCCAAATCAATAATAATAAATCTTCTACTGCAGGTATTGGAATTGATCCATCAACAAAACCAACTTTATTTTTTGCTTGCAGTGCCATTCGCATCTGCCTGGACCAACAATGGTAATTGCTGCCAATAAGGGGTGAAGAAACCAGCAAGATTGCAAGACTTTCATTAGGATGCAGAAAATAAGAACTTGTAAGATCTAGCATTGGATTCATAGGATTCATGATGAAAATGAATTTAAGAGTGATTCACATAGAATCTTGGATTGAATAGAGAGAGGCACAAGAGAGCTTGCCCAAAGAAAGCTCTCTAATACCATAAAAGAATCTTGAATGCAAAAATGGAGAAGAACAGAACTTGGAAGCAAGAGATAGATTGAAAAATACTGATATGATTGAATGAATCGTTTTCAACATACAGATTTGCCTTTTATATAAGTGATAATTATCTAACTAACTAGCCATATCTAACTAACTGTAATTAACTGTAAACTAACTATATACTTTAACTGACTAACACTAACTGCCTTAACTTAGTGTGCTAACTGGATTTATTTCAACAGAACAACTGTTAGCTTGATAATACTTTTGGCTAAAGACACTTAATCTATTTTAAATTTGAATTTAAAAAGTAATTTAAAACATAAAAGTATAAGAATATACATACAAAAAGTTTAATTTATTAGTTTAAAAAAGCAGTGTTAAATTATAGTGTTTTTAAATAGAATAATCAATTTTTTTACATATAAACATATGTTTTTTATTCAATTTGTAAAGCTAAAATAATATATAATATATATTAACTTACTGTCCTAGTTATTAATTTAAAAGAAATATATTAAGTGGGGAGTGAGAGAGTTTCCCTTGTTACGTTTCAAACAAAAAAAAAAAAAAAAGGAGAAATATATTAATTGTTAATTAATAATACATTGAAGTAAGAAAAATTATTGAGAGTTAACATATAAGACTGCAAGTCATCTTCTTTCTTGGAAGGCAGCTTAGATGACTCGTTTTTTAGAAAAATGGGTTCTGTAAAACTGGTTTAATTTTTCAATTTTAATAACATTTTGATCCATTTCAAGGCTGGGGTTCTTCTTGAATCTTGATCTAGAAATGTTCTGTACAATTTTCGTAATGAAAAGCAACTAAAAATATGAAAAATGCAAAAAAAAAAAAATCAATGAGTTTCCTCCATTTTTTGTCCGCATTGGAAGCTTAATTTTCTACCTGTTTCAATCCTTTATAAAACATGAGTTTAGTTTCAAACTTGTTTTAAAATTCATTTATGTAATTTATTTGAAGAAATATGAATCAAGAGAAGAGATGAGCCTGCAAAATCAGCCTTTTTTTTGTCCATGTCCTTGCAGTGAATGTATGAGCGTGAAAACCCAATCTTTGGTGGCAACCCGATGTTGTCAAGCATCTTGCTTTTTGTTTTTGTCTTCTTTAGCCCCACAGAAGAAAACCCATAATGGTAATGGTGATGGAATGTGATATGGTGGTGGGAAGATTGTTTTTAGTGTTAGGGATTTCAATTATTATTTTTATTTCAAAGAGGAACTTGGGGTTAACTTTTGAAAAATTGTGATTAAGCCTATAAGGACGCATGCAGCTAAAGAAAAATTAAGAGGGTCTTAATGAATAAATGTTTGATGTGAAAATTTAGTTTTAAGTGGTTGACACTTATTTAAATTTAGTTGGACCAACTAAGAAGGGTATCTGAACCCTTTCAAATACAAGGGTACTTGAGAAATCACCCCAACGCACCAAAGAAAAAATCTCAACAGCACAAACCAACCGACCACCAACTGCTCCCACCTCCCTATCTGGCGGCCGCCCGAACCTGGTTCATGGCGCGTGACTCCCACTGTCTCTCCCTCCAAAGAGAAGAAAGCCCTCCCGAACGGCGACAACTACATCGGAACCCTATCGGGGAATGCGCCGCACGGCACCGAAAAGTACCTGTAACGATAATTATATGGTCCAATCTTAATTTAAAATTAAATTGATAAAGTAAGATTTTTACAATCATATGGCTTGTAAAAATAAAATAAAATTAAATCATGATAATGATGTGCACATATCTTCAATAACATCTATTTTTAAATAATATATAACAGTTTGCTCACTTAAAAAAAATAACATATTACATATTTACATATTGCATTTTCAAATCCTTTGAAGGATATATTCTTAAAATATCATTTGATATAATTGTTAATGTTAACAGGATAGCCGACTATGCTTTCTGTTTAGTACCTTTTGAATCATTATTTTAAAATGATTTATAATATTAGTTATTTCATGAAATGTTATTATTATTAACATAGATAAATATAAATCACGGCTTATGTACAGCAGTTAAAGCATATTACTTTTAATTGAAATATTATTTAGATAAATACTAATTATAATATTATGTATATTATTAATATATCTCCAAAATGTATTTTTTATTCAAATCACGGGATTCTATTATCAATGGAAATCACATAAAAGCAATACTATTGAGTACTCCAAATCATAAGTATATTATATTAAGCACATATATTAATTTCTATAAAATTATTATTCTCTTCATATTTTTTGTTATTTTGATTTCATCTAATTTGGGTAATTTTATTCATACAAGTATACACAATAACTATCGTTATACAAATCGTGTGAAAAGATCAAATTGATACGAAATTGATACAACCCATTCTTATGGTTGTATCGAATCCTAATCTGCATAAAAAAATTATTAAATATTAAATAAAAAATTTCAAGCTATGAAAGTTATATCTATTTATTTAAAAAGTTAGATATACATCCTAATAAACATTAAAATCCAAACACATCCAACGACATACTAGATAAAATACACACACACACACATATATATATATAAAGGATATGTATCAGGTGAGAGAAGTGTTTATTGTGAGAGGTGAGAGGAGTGAATCTTGACCATTAGATCTTACATGAATGGTCAAGATTAGAACATAAATGCATGTGATTTTTTTAAGTGGTCACATGACCTTCAAGTAACTTTTAATCTTGACCATCCATGTATAGTTGTATGGTCAAGATTTACTCATCTCACCATCTCACAATAAAACCTCTTTTTACTAGATATGTCACACACACACACACACACACACACACACATATATATATATATATTTGGTCTGCTCATCATTATATATATTGAGTCAAAAGAAAATATAATAATAATTATTATTCTGGACCGTACCCTAGGCTCTCAATATGTAGTCCAGCCCAGTACACATACTGGTAAAGGACCAAGGCTTCACGCCTCCAGCTAAGTAAGCTTAACATGAGATCTCAATTTTGGATGGTAACAGTTTTACCGTAAGATCAGCGCAATGGATGAATCTTATAATATATCCTAATTGCCAATCATGATCTTATGAAATAATTGCACTGTAACTGTCATACCAGTATTATGATAATATAGGGATTCTCTATAACTACATAAGGAACATATCTTCTCCTGCAATTATAATGAGAATATATCTCTTCATCAAGAGAACGTATCAATTCAACCTCTATAAATATCAGGTTAGGTCACCCTAATTAGGTATGAATGATCTCTATAGCATAAACCCTATTGGTGCATATCCTAACTTAAGCATTGGAGTCCCTTTGCAGGTACCCACCCCCTGGTTCAACATGCTTGGTAACAATTGTGCATCGAAAACTTGATGCAGATATCGGCAAGTGCACCGCATCGATAAAAGTAATAAAGAGTAAGTAAAGTATCGTTCCCAGGAGAATTAAGTTATTAATTACTAAATTTGTTAAATCAACACTATTCAAGTTAACGAAAAGAGAGTTATTAAAAATTAAATTAAAAATAAAAATAAAAATCAGCAAACAATAAATCAAAGGGATGAAAAACAATGATGTTAAAGCGTTAGAGTTCAGATTTTACTTAAACTCTTTAAATGCACATTTAAATATTGGTTTAACTATGTTCTATTTCAATGAATTATGGTCAATTCTCAAAATTAATTAATATATAATCCCTTGGTATATTAATCCTTTTATGCTAATTGGAATTAACTAATCCCTTAGTCTAACCCCAATTAGAAAGGCATTATTAAGAATGATGGAATTAAAAGAAAGACCACATAACCCACAATGTCTATTCCTAGCGATTGCAGAAGTTATAGTGTTTATCACAAGTTCTAGGTTCATGCAAATTTTTTCAAATTATACATAAACCCAAAAGATCATTCCCAAATTGGCCAGAATCAGAAAAGCATTAAAAATAGATATAAACACGTAAATCATGAAATAGAAACATAAATTAAACCCATAAAAGAAAGTTACATCATCCAAGAACAAGATCCATCATCCCTCTAACAAAGGAAAAATTAGTTACACATGGAAATAGAAGAACACAAAGGGAAGAATATGACAAACTCCATTGTAGAAAGGTGGAAATGTTGAAGAAAATATCTAATCTTCAATCCTAATTGCGCCCACACCACATTAGGGTTTGTGCCTCTTGATGACTGCTGCCTTCTGTCCAAGTGTATAAGCATGTGTAAAAAGTGTCAAAGAGTGTGAAGAGTTTGGTAAGATTTCTTTTTTATAAGAAATTCACGCTGCTGTTACGCATTCAGCGCACAGGCGCTCATCTTTCAACGCTTAGGTGCTAGCCCACTAATCAGGAAACCCATCTGCGCGTAACGCGAGCTCAAGCGGCAATGGCCTAGCGCTCAAGCGCTGGGCTTCTGAATTATTTTTCTTATTCTTTTCTGCTCCTTAAATGCTCAGTCTTTTTCCATATGCAATTACCTATAAAAAATACATAAAAACACGTAATAAGAACACAATTAAAATAATAATAAAAATATAATAAAATTTGAGAACAAAATTAAATCAAAAAAATTAAAAGAGGATAAAAACCCAAGATTTTAAACTGTAAAAATATGAATTTTTGCAGGTTCATCACTCCCCAAACTTAAAATTTTGCTTGTCCTCAAGTAAAAGAAAAACAAAACAAAATAAAAATAAACTAAAACTCAAAACAAACTCAAACATGGCAATACTGTGAATGCTTATATCCCTAAGGCATGTCAAATAGTTTTTGATGATAACAAAGGTCAAAGTGAAGATCAAATGCAAAAGAGAAGATCAAGCACAAAAGGAAAAATCAAGATCAAAGAAAGAAGTCAAGAGGTTTATTTAGTTATAAGACTTAGAACATTAATGTTAAATGCTCTCAAGATTTCTCAAATGGTTTTTCAATATATCATTTCAAAATAAGTGGGAAATTTCAAAGTTAAACATGGCTTTCAAGAAAACTTGTGTTTCAATCTTAAAGCTAACACTCTTAAAAGGATTTATGTTTAATCAAGTGTCTTGAGGTGTTAGAAATGACTTACAAGCTTTATTGCACTTGAAAAATGTGTTCAAAGGCCAATGCAATCGATTACATGATGTTTGTAATCGATTACACAGCAAATAGAAGCCATGTAATCGATTACATGAACAATGTAATTGATTACAAGCAAGTCAGAGGCCATGTAATCGATTACACAATATATGTAATCGATTACATCAAGCTCAGAAAGGCAAGAACATGATCAAAGAGTCATGTAATCGATTACATGGATATTGTAATCGATTACACAGCAAGTCAGAAGTCATGTAATTGATTACATGGATATTGTAATCGATTACAAGCAAAGTCAAAAGTCATGTAATCGATTACACCAATAATGTAATTGATTACACAGAGCCCAGAAAGACAAGAACACGTTGGAACAACAATGTAATCGATTACATAAGTTGTGTAATCGATTACACGAACCCTGACAACGTCCAACGGCTATATTAAATGCATTAAATGCATGCCCATAACACCCCAACGACTCTATTAATTGAGAAACTTATAAATAACAAAGTTGGGTCTTTATTTGAGGTTGACCTTGAACCAAAAAATTGATCATCAATACTTCTAAACGTGAATCAATCCTCAAATCCATTTCTTACTCTGTTTTTTGTTAAAAACGTGAAAAATCTTTGAGAGCATATTAGAGCTTCAATTTGTAATCATCTGCTCTATTGAGAGCTTCATTTAATCTATCATTATTGCTTTGTAAAGAGGGTGAGGCATCCCTCCAAAAGTGTAAAGGGTGAGGTATCCCTTAGTTGAAGAGACTCAAGCTCCAAGGGTGAGGTATCCCAAAGTGTTGAGTGCTCAAGGTTGTAGTGGTTGTCAAGCACCCATTGAAGCTTGAAGATATAGTGGAAAATCTCAAGTTGTTGCTTGGGGACTGGATGTAGATCACAAGTGGATTGGTGATCGATCTAGGATAAATCATTGTGTTTGTTTTCTCTAAACCCTTCTCTTTTCATTAAGTAATGTTTTATTGATTTGCTTGAATATTGGTACCTTTGGCTATTGCATTTATAAGTGAAAGTGTTTATCTTTTATATCCAATCATCTCTAATCATCAATTAGCTTCAACGAAAATTGTTTATCAAACGATTTGGGAAAGATTTGTGAACTTAGTTTTCATACTCAATTCACCCCCCTCTTGAGTATTGAGGCCACTTGGTAACAAGTGGTATCAGAGCTAGACTATTATATAAAGAGCTTAGCAGCTTCAAGAGAAGTGATGGCTTCAAATGGTTTTTCAAATGAAGGTTCTTTTATAAACAGACCTCCTTATTTCAATGGGGATGGTTATGCCTATTGGAAAGAAAGGATGAAAATTTTCATTGAAGCTATTGACTTAGATGTGTGGGACGCCGTTGAAAATGGTGCTTTTGTTCCAACACAAACTAAAGATGGTGTGAAAATCAATACACCTAGAAATGAATGGACCGATGATGATAAAAAGAAAGTTCAATACAATTTGAGAGCCAAGAACATCATCACCACATCCTTGGGGTATGATGAGTTCTTTAGGGTGTCAAATTACAAGACCACAAAAGAAATGTGGGATATCCTACAAGTAACTCATGAAGGTACTAGTGAGGTAAAACGATCTCGAATAAACACTCTCACTCATGAATATGAATTATTTAGAATGAACCAAGGTGAGAGCATTCAAGATATGCAAAAGAGGTTTACTCATATTGTTAATCATCTTATCTCATTGGGAAAAACATTTCCTAATGAGGATCATATTAACAAAGTCTTGAGATGTCTAAGCAGTAATTGGTAACCCAAAGTAACGGCGATTACGAAATCAAGAGATTTATCAACAATGTCTCTAGCCACCTTATTTGGGAAGCTTCAAGAACATGAGCTGGAACTAAATAGGCTCAATCAAAATGAAGAGCATGACAAAAAGAAGAAGGGAATCGCACTCAAAGCCACCTCCTCTACAATTGAAGATAATGATGAAGATGGTGAAGAGGATGGTGAAAGTGTTGAGCTAAGTGAGGAGAATCTTAGTCTCCTTGTGAGAAAATTTGGAAGATTCCTAAAGAACAAAGGATTTCAAAGAAGACCACCCTTTCCTCAAAAGAAAGTGTATCACAAAGGAGAATGATCCTCTACTCCTCCAAAATGCTATGAATGTGAAAAACCGGGGCACATGAAAATGGAGTGTCCTATGTATCTCAAGAAGACGGAAAAGTTTGAGAAAAGGCCTTCTAAGGAAAGGAAAGGAAGAAGAGCATATGTAGCTTGGAAGGACAATGACTTAAGCTCTTCCGACGATTCGGAGAATGAAGAAGCCCATCTGTGCCTCATGACTCAAGGAGAAGAAAGTGAAGAAAGCGACACCGAGGTAACCTCTTCTAACCTAGAACCTTCACCTTCTTATGATGAATTGCAAGATGCCTTTCAAGAATTGCATGATAAATCTTTGAGGCTCATAAAAATGGTTTTGTCTTCCAATAAAACAATCTCCTTATTGGCAAACAAAGTTTCTATTTTAACTAAGGAGATAAATGAGCTTAAAATTGAAAATGAGACTTTAGGACTCATTGATGCTAATTCATTATGCATGACTTGCTCCTCACATGATAATATATCCATACCATTACCTTGCTTGTCATGCAAAGCTTTTGAAAATGAAATTGAAGATTTGAACAACACTCTTGCAAAATTCACCTTTGGAAGAGACAACTTAAATGTGTTGTTAGGGAGACAAAAATGTGTTTTTCAAAAAGCCAGTTTGGGATTTAATCCAAACAACCATCAAAAGTCTTATAAGAATTTCTTTGTTTCCTCAAAAACTTCAAGTAGTCCCTTTGTCAAATGTTTTCATTATGGTAAGAAAGGGCATAGTGCATCAACTTGCAATGTTAGAAAGAACATAAACACTAAGGTTGGAATAAAAAGAGTTTGGGTTCCTAAAGGTACCATGCCTAACTCTAACACACAAGGACCTAAGACAATTTGGGTACCAAAGGTTAAAACTTGAATGTGTGTTGTAGGTGTGCTTGAAAACCAAAAGCTCAAGTTGGTATCTTGATAGTGGTTGCTCCAAGCACATGACCGATGATGGCTCCAAGTTCTCCTCCCTTACACACAAGAAACATGGTCATGTCACATATGGTGATAACAACAAAGGGAAGATTCTTGGAATTGGCAACGTTGGTAAGATCCCTTCATCATCTATTGATAATGTTTTGCTTGTTGAAGGATTTAAACATAATTTGCTTAGTATTAGTCAATTATGTGATAAAGGCAATAGAGTTATATTTGATTCTTCTTGTTGCATAATTGAGGGAAATGATGATAAGCAAGTTAAGTTTGTTGGTCATAAAGTCAATAATATATATATGATTAGTCTCGATTATATCTCCTCAAATGATGGTAAATGCTTTATGAGTAAAGAAAATGATTCATGGTTATGGCATAGAAGAATTGTTCACATTCACATGGATCACTTAAACAAATTGGTTTCTAAAGAACTAGTAATTGGTCTTCCAAAGCTCAAATATGAAAAAGACAAACTTTGTGATGCATGTCAAAAGGGAAAACAAGTAAATGTCTCTTTTAAAGCTAAAAACATAGTTTCAACTTCTAGACCTTTACAACTTTTGCACATGGATTTTTTTGGGCCCTCTAGAACTATAAGTTTTGGTGGGAATTACTATGCATTAGTGATTGTGGATGATTTTTCTAGGTTTACATGGACATTATTCTTGGCTCACAAAAATGATGCTTTTCAATCATTTAGAAAACTTGACAAAGTTATCCAAAATGAAAAAGGTTTTTGTATTGCATCCATAAGAAGTGACCATGGTGGTGAATTTGAAAATCATGAATTTGAAACTTTTTGTGATGAACATGGCATTGAGCATAATTTTTCTGCCCCTAAAACACCACAAAAAAATGGTGTTGTAGAAAGGAAAATCGATCTTTAGAGGAAATGGTAAGAACTATGCTCAATGAGGCCAACCTTCCTAAGTACTTTTGGGCGGATGCGGTTAACACTGCTTGTTATGTTATGAATAGAGCCCTAATAAGGCCAATTTTAAAAAAAAACCCATATGAATTGTACAAAGGAAGAAAACCAAATGTGTCACATTTTCATGTCTTTGGATGTAAATGCTTTGTTTTGAATAATGAAAAGGATAACTTGGGGAAGTTTGATGCAAAATCTGATGAGGGAATATTCATTAGCTATTCTATACATAGTAAGGCCTTTAGAGTCTATAATAAACAAACTATGATCATAGAAGAGTCCATACATGTTGCATTTGATGAAACTAACCCAAATGAGCCGAGAAAGGATCTTGTTGATGATGTTGTAGAAATCTTGGCAAAAACACATTTGGAAAATCAAGAGAAAGAGGCCAAGAAGTAAGAAGATAGACTCCTTGATCACTCATGGCAAAAAGATTTAGAAATCTTGGACCTACCCAAGGAATGGAGGACTTCAAGATATCACCCTCTCGACAAGGTGATTGGTGATGTATCAAAAGGGGTAATCACTCGAAACTCACTTAGAAATACATGTAATCACCTAGCCTTTGTCTCTCAAGTTGAACCTAAAGACATAAATGAGGCCATTAATGATGAGCATTGGATCTTGGCCATGCAAGAAGAACTAAACTAATTTGAGAGAAATCAAGTTTGGGAATTAGTTCCAAGGCCCAATGATCATCTTATAATTGGCACCAAATGGGTCTTTAGGAACAAACTTGATGAAAAGGGCTTAATAATAAGAAATAAAGTTAGGCTTGTAGCTAAGGGATATAATCAAGAAGAAGGTATAGACTATGAAGAAACTTATGCTCCCGTAGCTAGGTTAGAGACTATTAGAATGTTACTTGCATATGCTTACATCATGGATTTCAAACTCTATTAAATGGATGTCAAAAATGCTTTTTTAAATGATTTTATACAAGAAGAGGTGTATGTAGAACAACCTCCTGGTTTTGAGGATTTTGAAATCTCCAACCATGTTTTTAAACTGAAAAAGGCCTTGTATGGCTTGAAACAAGCTCCTAGAGCTTGGTATGAAAGGTTGAGTAAATTCCTTTTAGAAAAAGGTTTTTCTAGAGGCAAAGTTGACACTACCCTTTTCATAAAACATAAAATGCATGACATACTTTTAGTTCAAATCTATGTTGATGACATTATATTTGGAGCTACTAACAACTCTCTTTGTAAAGAATTTTCAAATATTATGCAAAGTGAGTTTGAAATGTCCATGATGGGTGAGCTCAACTTCTTCCTTGGTCTCCAAATCAAGCAAACAAGAGAAGGAACATTCATAAGCCAATCCAAGTATTGCAAGGAGCTACTCAAGAAGTTTGGAATGGACAATGCCAAGCATATAGCTACTCCTATGGGCACCTCTTGCTATTTGGACAAGGATGAAGGAGGTAAATCAGTAGAAATTACGAAATATAGAGGTATGATTGGCTCACTCCTTTACCTCACTGCAAGTAGGCCTGATATAATGTTTAGTGTATGCATGTATGCTAGATATCAAGCTAATCTTAAAGAATCACACCTAAGTGCTGTTAAAAGAATAATGAAATATCTAATAGGCACATCACAAATGAGTTTATGGTACCCTAAAGGTGCCTCATGTAGTCTTATTGGGTATTCCGATTATGATTTTACTGGGTGCAAAATGGATAGAAAGAGCACTAGTGGGACATGCCACTTGCTTGGAAACTCACTAGTTTCTTGGCATAGCAAGAAACAAAATAGTGTGACATTGTTTACAACTGAAGCTGAATATGTTGCAGCTGGGAGTTATTGTTCTCAAATCCTTTGGATGAAACAACAACTCTTGGACTATGGTCTTGAGCTTGATCACATCCCCATAAGATGTGATAATACTAGTGCAATCAATTTGTCCAAAAATCCCATCTTGCATTCTAGGACTAAACATATTGAAATAAGACATCATTTCATTAGAGACCATGTTCAAAAGGGTGATTGTATGCTTGAGTTTGTAGAAACCACTAAGCAACTAGCTGACATTTTCACTAAACCCCTAGTAAAAGAAGCATTTTTCTATATAAGAAATGAACTTGGTATATTGGATCAATCATGCATAAATTAACTAATTGCTGCATAATCCTAAAACTAATGCATAAACTTGTGTTTTTCTGCATAATTATGCCACATCGCTACATATCTCTGAATTTTTCATTATATTTGAATCCAATACTGACTTGAGCATTGGAGATTTCCCCTAAGTTGTTTTGCAGGTGCTTCCTCATGCCTAAAACTCCCAAGCAACTCAACATCCCCAAAATTTCACCAAAAATGGTGTATTTCTTGGTAAAAATGGTAATTTTGATTAATCATGTGAGTTGAATCATAATATGATTGGATTATATGTTTGCATGATGATTTGAATTGATCTAAGTTGCTTTGGAACTGATTTGGATGGATTAAAATTGCTTATATGTTGATTGGAATGCAAAATCTGAGTTAAAGAGTGTTGGTAATCGATTACAATGTCTTTGTAATCGATTACACAGGTTCTGTTGAGCATGTAATCGATTACACAGATTTTGTAATCGATTACAATCAACTCAGAACTCAGGTAATCGATTACATCAACTATGTAATCGATTACAAGGTTCCCTAGAAGTGTGGTAATTGATTACACCAGAAATGTAATCGATTACACACCCACCAGAATGCATGTAATCGATTACACACCCAATGTAATTGATTACACAGGGTTTTTTAAAAGGTTTCTGACGGTCGTAGAGCTCATTTTTTTCAGAACCTTTCATCTCCTTCGTCTTCCTCCTCTGCTCTCATGCAACCCAAAACCTCTAAATCTCTCATTTCTCACTCAAATCTCCATCAAAATCCCTCATTTCACCTCTCTTAATCTCGGAAAACCCTTCTCCACACAAATGACCCATCTCTCAAAATCTCCTCACATCCCTCACCCAAATCTCTCCATCATCTCTCACGAACCCCATCTCTATTTCTCTGCCCTAACCTTGTCCCTATCTCTCTCCTCACTCATCCCCAACCATTTACCACTCATCCCACTCTACTCCTTCTCATCAATGGCTGAATCCTCTCATCGCTCAAAGTGCCCAAGAACAGGGGCTGCCATTGGAGGGTCATCTGGTGGTTCTTGACGTAACATATCTAGCCTGGACCTCACGAGACACTTCTCCACTGTGAAGTGAGCTGAGTTGTTCTGAAAAACTTTCAGCTTCGCAAGATCATCTCTCCCAGGTATCTTCCCATCACCTTCTGCGAGAGTGAACCTTTAGCGAGTTTTAGAACCATAGAAAATTTAGGCTTGTTGGGTTTCCTAAGTATAGAGAAGGCTATCTACCCTAACCTTGTGCGAGTCTTTTATGCGAACCTGAAAGTTGAGGATAATTACATAATCTCTGAAGTGAAAAAGCAACAAATAAGGTTAACCATGGCTGAGTGGTATAGGCTAACAAAGCTTACTTCTGATGGAGCTCACTTCTGTGGAAATGCCAATGTTTGAGGGCATGAGTTTGAGCACAAGGCTGCTTTTCTCTCATTAATTAGGACTGGCTACTCCCCCTAGTGATCCTAAATGAAGAATCATGGCCACTGGCCTAACTATGGAGAATAGGGTTCTCCACTATCTTTTGGTCCGTGGATTGATTCCCAGGGGAGGGAATTACTCCCAAGTCCTCAAGGATGATGTGGTTGCCTTATGGGCAATGACCACAGGGCGGCCAATTAACTGGGGTTACTATATTTTAGAGCATATGCTGAATGTCAAGAAAAAGAAGAACTCTGCTCTCCCATTCGCCATGTTGGTAACCACCATCCTAGAGCACTGTCGCATCTCACTGGCTGAGGAATCCAAGGACACCAGCTCAAAGGGACCACAATCCATTGGCTTGCATACCCTGAAGAAGCTCCAGTTTTACAAAGTGGATGATAGGTGACATTACATTTCTCATGGCACTTGTAGTCATATCCATCACGATCCGGATAGTGACGATGATGAGGAGGCTCAACATCCTGCCCCTGCTCCTGGTCCTGCTCCTGCTCCAGCTATTCTTGACCTCTTACTCCAAGAGATGCGCAACCTGAGTGCTAATTTAAACACACGCATGGATCACATAGAGCAAAAGATTGACCATCTTGAGCTGAGGATGGACTACTCAGATTAGGAGCTTACCTCCATTCGATCTCTCCTGGGTGGACCTCATATTCCTTAGAGCGCTGCTGCTGCACCTCCCACATCCTCTGCCTCTCCGGTTCCCCTGTCCTTCGCTGGTCCATCTAGAGTCCCTGCTGATGATGAGGAGCTTCTGGACTCCGACGACGATCTTGAGCCCAGCGATGACAATGTTGATCTAGGAGCCATTGATGAGGATCCAGAGGTTGATGTCTTTTGTGACGGCGAGGCCACTGATAGTGATCATGGCTCATTGCCTTGATGCTTTCTGTTTTGATAACTACCTTGTATTTATTCTGTTTTGACTCTGATTATATAACATTGGCATACATTTATGATTTTTTTTGTTATTGGCTACTGGTTGTGATAAGTTCCTTTGTACATGCTGACTAATAATATATGAACTTGTTTCCGCTTTGAATATTTTTTTTTAAAATATTGATTGGACTGATTAATCTCTTTGACGTTCTTGTTCTGACAAAATTTGGGAATCATGAAATATAGCTGTTATGCTGTCCATTTTTTTTTCTTTTAATGCTTATGTCTTTTTGATAATGCCAACGGGAGAGAAAATAAGGAAAAATGAAAATCTAATTAAAGGTTGCATGAGTAATTAATATTGCATGAGTAATTAAAGGTTGCATGAGTACGGGGGAGTTATTGAGCTTTTGAGCTCTTAAGCTTTTCATATGCAAAATCTAACCCAATATCATGCATAAACTATGGGGGAGCACTGTGCCTAAATGTCTATTATATACAAATGCAAAAACTCTTTCTTTTTCCTATGATCAGTTTGTCATCATCAAAAAGGGAGAGAATGTGAATGTTTATGTCCCTAAGGCACGTCAAATGGTTTTTTATGATAACAAATGCCAAAGTGAAGATCAAATGCAAAAGAGAAGATCAAGCGTAAAAGGAAAAATCAAGATCAAAGAAAGAAGTCAAGAGGTTTATTTAGTTATAAGACTTAGAACATTAATGTTAAATGTTCTCAAGATTTCTCAAATGATTTTTCAATATATCATTTCAAAATAAGTGAGAAACTTCAAAGTTAAACATGGCTTTCAAGAAAACTTGTGTTTCAATCTTAAATCTAACACTCTTAAAAGGATTTATGTTCAATCAAGTGTCTTGAGGTGTTAGAAATGACTTACAAGCTTTATTGCACTTGAAAAATATGTTCAAATGCCAATGTAATCGATTACATGATGTTTGTAATCGATTACACAGCAAACAGAAGCCATGTAATCGATTACATGAGTAATGTAATCGATTACAAGCAAGTCAGAGGCCATATAATTGATTACACAATATATGTAATCGATTACATCAAGCTCAAAAAGGCAAGAACATGATCAAAGAGTCATGTAATCAATTACATGGATATTGTAATCGATTACACAGCAAGTCAGAAGTCATGTAATCGATTACATGGATATTGTAATCGATTACAAGCAAAGTCAGAAGCCATGTAATCAATTACACCAATAATGTAATCGATTACACAGAGCTCAGAAAGACAAGAACATGTTGGAATAACAATGTAATCGATTACATAAGTTGTGTAATCGATTACATGAATCCTGACAACGTCCAACGGCTATATTAAATGTATTAAATGCATGCCCAGAACACCCCAACGGCTCTATTAATTGAGAAACTTATAAATACCAAAGTTGGGTCTTTATTTGAGGTTGACCTTGAACCAAAAAACTGATCATCAATACTTTCAAACGTGAATCAATCCTCAAATCCATTTCTTGCTATTTTTTTGTTAAAAACGTGAAAAATCTTTGAGAGCATATTAGAGCTTCAATTTGTAATCATCTGCTCTATTGAGAGCTTCATTCAATCTATCATTATTACTTTGTAAAGAGGGTGAGACATCCCTCCAAAAGTGTAAAGGGTGAGGTATCCCTTAGTTGAAGAGACTCAAGCTCCAAGGGTGAGGTATCCCAAAGTGTTGAGTGCTCAAGGTTGTAGTGGTTGTCAAGCACCCATTGAAGCTTGAAGATATAGTGGAAAATCTCAAGTTATTGCTTGGGGACTGGACGTAGATCACAAGTGGATTGGTGATCGAATCAGGATAAATCATTGTGTTTGTTTTCTCTAAACCCTTCTCTTTTCATTAAGTACTGTTTTATTGATTTGCTTGAATATTGGTACCTTTGGCTATTGCATTTATAAGTGAAAGTGTTTATCTTTTATATCCAATCATCTCCAATCATCAATTAGTTTCAACGAAAATTGTTTATCAAACGATTTGCGAAAGATTTGCGAACTTAGTTTTCATACTCAATTCACCCCCCTCTTGAGTATTGAGGCCACTTGGTAACAAATACCGGGTATCAAAAATCATTCATATCCTCAAAAACTAATTCACAGTCTAATTTCAAAGTGTCACACATGAACAATCTAATTATCACATCGTCTCTCACATGCAACTCTTATGCATAAATGACTTCCCAAAAACATGAATGAAAGACTCAATCTCCTCATAGAGTACAAGCACAAATGAGTTTATAAAACTGTAAATGCACATCAAACCCACACCTATAGGGTTGTTTTTCATCTCTCTCTCCACTAATGTAAACAACACATAACCAAGGATCAAAAGAGACTTTTCAAAGCTTGTAATGAAAACAAAAGTTGAGATACAAAATCATGCAAAATTCTAAAATTCAAGCCTCAAAATATAAGACAAGTGCAAAACGGAGCATAAGAAACAACACAACATTCACTTATTTTTTCTTCTGTTTTTTGTTTTTCAACAATTTTCACCCCAAACTTATTTCTTTGCAATACTTTGGGTGAACTTTCTCTTTTTTTTTCAATTCTTTTTTTTTTTTTTTCATAGCTCCTGAAATACTTATGCACAAAAATAACAACAGTTTGAATAATAAAATAATACAAGATATGCACTCAACAAAGGTTATGTAACATAGAATTTTTTTTTTATGTATGGGTATGGGAAAAGGAAAATGTGGGTAAAGAAAAGAAATAAAGGCCAAATAATAGCAAGGCTGCAAAAGGGACCTAAGGGTATACTGTGTTTATAGGTTGGCTTGAAAGGCTCAAACGGTTCAAAGAAGGCCCTTATCATTTCCTTAATCATGCACTGCCTAGAATTTTGCCTCAAGAGAGAATTAAACAACTTCTAGATGCAAATCATCCACACACATGCAATCCCATAAACTTTCTCTAAGCTTGACATGCAATTAAATTTCAAGGTCTATCAATCATAAAGATGAGAAGAACATCCATACACAATTGAAACAATAGAGATAAGTGTA
The DNA here is from genome assembly GCA_029884595.1 of Ormosia semicastrata. Lineage (NCBI taxonomy): Eukaryota > Viridiplantae > Streptophyta > Magnoliopsida > Fabales > Fabaceae > Ormosia > Ormosia semicastrata. The sequence continues at coordinate 2,690,871 of JAQQTO010000040.1, forward strand.
ACTCATAGATTCTCATGTGCTATCCCAAAAAATTAGATCAATCCACAATTCAAGCAATCATTGGACATTCAATTCAATACACCGGTATGCACAAAATGACTCAAAACACAATAGGGTGATGGAAATAAAATAAAATAAAAAAAAAAGAAACAAATAAATAAATGCAGAAATTAAAAGCTAAAGGAAAGAAGAAAAATCTTTTTGATGACCGACAGCTATATACATCCCCCTACAAAGGCTCCGAACTCAGGGAGGCACCTAAGCCAACTCAACACTAGCTAATTACAAAATAGAAAAATATTAGTCAATAAAATAAGAAAATAACAAAATAAAAAAAAAATAAAAATAAAAATAAAAGAGAAAAGGAGAGAAATTTTGGGTTGCTTCCCAAAAAGTGCTTGTTTAACGTCATTAGCTCGACGTTGCCTTTTCAACTAGTCAAGGTGGCTTGAAGCAAGAGAAGTAGGATGGCATTTTTCTCTTATCAGTTCTTTACCTCCATACTTTGTCACTACCTCTGGAATCAATCTGCAATATATCAGTGGAAGTTAGAGGATCTTTTCAATTGCAGCACTTTTAGAAAGAGGAGGTCCTTTCTCCTTTTCGTCAACCATCTTGGGAGTAGGAAAATCAGCATTGATTGATGACGAAGAGCTCTTACTAGCCAAATCCTGTAGAGGCTTGTCTTGAATGCATTTAATAGAGGCACAGAGATCTGATGTTGATGCAGATTTATCAAAAACATTAATAGTCACCTGATCTTCATCCACCCTCAAAATAAGCTCTCTTCTAGGTACATCAATCAACGCTCCTAAAGTAGCCAAGAATGGTCTTCCAAGAATCAGAGGAATATCAGCATTCTCATCCATATCCAAAATCAAAAAATCAGCTGGGAAATTAAACTTGTCAACCTTCACTAGCAAATCTTCCACTATCCATATGGATGTTTAATTGACCGATCAGCTAGTTGAAGAGACATTGTAGTTGGCTTCACTTTATCAATCCCAAGCTTGCAGAGAATTGATAATGGCATTAAATTGATGCTAGCTCCTAAATCACATAGAGCTTTCTCAATAGTCAGTTTACCAATGGTGCAAGAAATAGTGAAACTACCTGGATCTTTCAATTTAGGTGGCAGTTTCCTCTGAATTATAGCACTACACTCCTCAAAAAGTGCCACAGTCTCATATTCTTTCAACTTCCTTTTCTTCAAGAGCAAATCTTTTATGAACCTTGCATAAGAGGGCATCTACTCAAGTGCCTCAGCAAAAGGAATGTTAATCTGCAGCTTTTTGAAAACTTCTAAAAACTTAGAAAACTGTTTTTCTTGAATCTCCTTCCTGAATCTTTGAGGATAAGGAAGTTTAGCATAAAGTGAATGATCAACTATTTTCTTCTCACATTCCTTCTTCTTCATTTGCCACTTTGGTTGCTCCTATTTAGCTTCTTCATTACAGCACTTTTGAGATTGGACATCTACAACAGGAACATCAATTTCCTTAACTAGTCCATCCAAAGTCTTACCGCTTCTCAGTGTAATTGTATGACATTGCTCCTTTGGATTGACAACAGTATCACTTGGGAAGGTGCCTAGAGGTCTCTCTTGAAGCTGTTTTGCTATCTGCCCCACTTGATTCTCTAAATTTTTAATCACAGCTCCTTGATTCTGAAAATTTACCCTTGTTTCCTCCATAAAAGCAGAAGTCTGTTGCACAAAAGCAGAAGTTTGTACAGAGAGTTTCTCAAGAGCAATCTCAAGAGGAGACTTCTTATCTGGTTGAGGATTCAATAACACTGTTTGATTGCTCTAAGAAAAATTGGGATGATTCCTCCACCCTGGATTATATGTATTTGAAAATGAAGTACCTTGAGGTCTGGAAGGATTACCTATATAATTGACCTGCTCTTAAGAACTGAAACCAGAATTACTTGCCTCACATCCACCATTTGCATGGTTACCTCCACAAAAGTCACAAATTAACCTTTGATGGTTCACAGAATTTACCTGCATACTCTCAACTTGCTTAGTTAGGTTGGCCAACTGCTGAGAATTACTTTTATTTTGAGCAAGTAAGGCATCGAGAGTACCAAGTTCCATCACTCCTTGTCTGACAACTGCTCTCCCACTAGGCAACTGATATTCATTGGTGGCCATAATTTCAAACAATTCTTGAGCTTCTTCAGGAGTCTTAGTATTCAGAGATCCGCCTGCAGATGCATCTACCATAGCCCTGGTAGGATGATTCAAACCATTATAGAAAATCTACATCTGCTACTAAACTTCAAATGCATGATGAGGACATCTCCTTAATAGCTCCTTGAATCTTTCCCATGCTTCATAAAGAGATTCTCCTTGATTTTGAGTGAAACAAGCAATCTCACCCCTCATCTTCACAAACACTAATGGAGGAAAATATCGAGTAAAAAATTTTCTAACCAAGTCCTCCCAAGTAGATATGCTCCCTTGTGGCTGGACTTGTAGCCAGCTCTTTGCTTTGTCTTTGAGAGAAAATGGGAATAATCGTAATCTAATGGTATCATCAGTAACGCCATTATACTTAATAGTATCACAAAGTTGTAAGAAATTTGTAATATGCAAGTTTGGATCTTCTACATGGCATCCCCCAAACTGATTCTACTGCACCAGCTGTAGAAGAGTTAGTTTAATCTCAAAATTATTGGCCTGAATAGCAGGGTGCACAATACTGGTAGAAATATTCTCAGCAGATGGGGTAGCATAGTCAGCCAATGTACATCTTCGTTCTGCAGTTATAACAATTTCTGCCATCTTTTGCTATACTTCTTCAAGCCTCTTCGTCTCTCTAGCTACTTTCCTATTTGCTCTAACAGTTCTCTCTATCTCTGGATCAAAAAGTAATTCTTCTGACTTTAGAGAACTCTGCATAAACATAAACAAGCAAAGCAGAGTGAAGTAAAGAAAGAAATTAAAAATAAAAATAAAATAAAATAAAATAAAATAAAAATAAATGACTAATAAAAAAAACAAAGAAAACAAAAATAAAAGAAACAAATTAAAAAGAAAATTAAATGAAGAAAAATGAAATCAAATAAGAAAAATAATTATCTATAAATAAAAGAAAATTTAAAGAAAAAAATTAAAATTAAACAATTAAAAATAAAATTAAACAATTTAAAAAATGCTTAAATTAGTGTCTTTTCAATTACAATTTAATATTAATAACAATAATCCCCAGCAACGGCGCTAAAAACTTGATGCGGATATCGGCAAGTGCACCGAATCGACAAAAGTAATAAAGAGTAAGCAAAGTATCGTTCCCACGAGGATTAAGTTATTAATTACTAAATTCGTTAAATCAACACTATTCAAGTTAACAAAAAGAGAGTTGTTGAAAATTAAATTAAAAATAAAAATAAAAATCAGCAAACAATAAATCAAAGGAATGAAAAACAATGATGTTAAAGCATTAGGGTTCAGATTTCACTTAAACTCTTTAGATGCATATTTAAATATTGGTTTAACTATGTTCTATTTCAATGAATTATGGTCAATTCCCAAAATTAATTAATACCCAATCCCTTGGTACATTAATCCTCTTACACTGATTGGAATTAACTAATCCCTTAATCTAACCCCAATTATAAAGGCATTATCAAGAACGAGGGAATTAAAAGAAAGACCACATAACCCACAATGTCTTTTCCTAGCGATTGCAGAAGTTATGGTGTTTATCACAAGTTCTAGGTTCATGCAAATTTTTCCAAATCATACATAAACCTAAAAGATCATTCCCAAATTGGCCAAATTCAGAAAAACATTAAGAATAGGGATAAACACATAAATCATGAAATAGAAACATAAATTAAACCCATAAAAGAAAGTTACATCATCCAAGAACAAGATCCATCATCCCCTTAACAAAGGAAAAATTAGTTACACATGGAAAAAGAAGAACACAAAGGGAAAAATATGACAAACTCCATTGTAGAAAGGTGGAAAGGTTAAAGAAAATCCCTAATCTTCAATCCTAATTGCGCCCACACTACATTAGGGTTTGTGCCTCTTGATGACTGCTGCCTTCTGTCCAAGTGTATAAGCGTGTGTAAAAAGTGTCAAAGAGTGTGAAGAGTTTGGCAAGACTTTCTTTTTTATAAGAAATTCACACTGTTGTTATGCGTTCAGCACTCAGGCACTCATCTTTCAGCGCTTAGGCGCTGGCCCACTAATCAAGAAACCCATCTGCGTGCAACGCGCTCTCAAGCTGCAATGGCCTAGTGCTCAAGTGCTGGGCTTCTGAATTATTTTTCTTATTCTTTTCTACTCCTCAAATGCCCAGTCTTTTTTCATATGCAATTGCTTACAAAAAATACATAAAAACACGTAATAAGAACACAATTAAAATAATAAAAAAACATAATAAAATTTGAGAACAAAATTAAATCAAAAAGATTAAAAGAGGATGAAAACCCAAGATTTTGAACCGTAAAAATATGAATTTTTGCAGGTTCGTCAGAGTCCATTACATACGTACCTATCTCAGGTACCCTTCTGAATTTACTTCAGAACATTGGCGTCATCTGTGGTAAACAAGAAATTTATAATCTCACACCAGTCATGGTGAACACGAGACAGAATTCAAGAAAAGACGCAGGGCAAGCCTCCACCAACCAAAGGCAAGACCATGCTGCCCAACGCCCTCCTCTTCCCGCCCCACCACCTGCTGCTGAAATGTCTGCTATGAGAAACTAAGCACTCAATGCAGAAAACTAATGCAATGGGCACTCTACCTCAGTTTCCTATGAAAGCCAAAAATCATTGTGTAGGGTTTCTGTAAGAGACAGACTTAGAATCCCAGCACTAGGGGGCAACCCTAATGCCCAAGAGCACAGAATCCCAGTTCATCAGCATTTGGGAATGCCTAATCGTGCAATTGGCGATCGCGCATCTCACTTTTGCTCAAAAATCAACCTAGGCCTCACCGTCATGATGGCAATCTTAGCACGGGAAACAATCAAAGAAGGGCATATACCGAGTAATCAATATCTGGAATGACAATCCAAACCATGGGTTCGAATAGCACCATTTCTCTAATCAACTTATGGAATACCGTGTTCCTAGGATTTTTAAATTTTCAGAAAACCTGGAGATTTATGACGGAATCACAGACCCCCAAGAGCATATCAACACTTATGAGCAATCCTTCTGGTTTCACGGAGGATCTATGGAGTTACTATGTTGTGTTTTTCCTCTCTCCCTGAAGAAGGGAGCCCTTAAATGGTTCTCAGGCTTACCACGAAGGTCCATGGTTGATTGGCCAAGTCTTAAACAATGCTTTCTATTCCAATACACCACCAGCAAAGAACAACCCAAATCTATTGAATCATTGGCAAAGCTCCACTAAAGGAAGGATAAGCCCTTCTGCGATTATGTAAAGTGTTTCATGACAGCTTGCACTAACGTGGAAAACTTTGATAACAGAATAGCCCTTCACTATGCCAGAAATGGTCTTCGGGTTGGTTCTGAGTTCCTCGCTTTCTTGGTCAAAAAGAAACTGGAGAACTTGAGTAAGTTTTAGAGGCGATCCCAAAAGTACGTGGACTTGGAGGAAGCTACGATGAACCATAGGAGGTGGGACAAAGGTGAATCTTCTCAACAAAAGCCAAACTGTAATTCTTCACGGCCTCGATCTTCTAAAGATAGTCCACCCTGGGTTACATACTTCATTTATACTCTACTAAATACCCCACGAGAAACAATCTTGAGGGAAGTGATGCAAACCTAGTTTCAGAATATACAAAGACCATCCCCCATCAAGAAACATAAGCAGAAAGACCATTCTAAGTATTGCACATGGCATAAAGGTTATGGGTGATGTGTGTGAAACAACATCATGTTTTGTTCTTATTTTGCATGCATTCTTGAGCATTTTAGGCGTTTTAGTTTCTTTTTTGGTTTATTTTTCCCTTAGTTCGGATAACTGCCGTGTTTTTGGTGTTCTTGTGCAGGATTAATGTTGAATTAGCCTTAGATTGAATGGAATGCTTGTATGTTTGAAGTTGGAGCTTAATGGATATCAATAAAGGTTCAAAAAAGGCCATTCCAGAGGGCACCACGGTCTGCCCGTGGTCTCCACCACGGCCATGGTTCGTGGGAACTAGGAAATTGAAGAAATTTGAAGCAGACTCAACCACGGCCTGGCCGTGGTGGCCACCACGGCCGTGGTTCGGGGCGCGCAGCAGATTTTAATTTTTTGTTTTTATTTCTTTTGGGGGCTTTTAGCCCATAAAAACCCTAGGCTATAAATAGATGTTCTGATTGTAATTAGAGTATTCTAGCTTTGATTCAATCCTAGTTCTAAAGGAGGCACAGAGGAGGCTTAGTTTCTTTATCCTTCTTCTTCTTCTTCCATTGTTACGGGTTTGGGATGTTTTTAAGTTTGATTTCTGTTTCCTTCTTCTCTATGTCTGAGTAGTTACTTTTGTTTCTAGGATTGGGCAATGCCATTTGATACATTGATAATGATGAATTGATGTTGTTTCCCCTTTTATTAATCTTGATTGCTCATTGATTCAATTCTTATTGCTTTTATTCATGTGAATTTGTTGGCCACTTATTTGCATCTCATAGGCATTTAGGGACGTACTGAGAGGTGAACCTAGGTGTTGGAACCATTAGAATTGAACTTAAGGTCTAAATCACGAGAGTAGTTTTAGCCTTTCGAGGAATCAATGAATTACCATAAAGCGTAATGGGTTCAATTTAAATTCAATTACCACGAAAGTAGGAATTGTTTTAATTGGGCACGAATCTTGTATCTTGAAAGAGAACATTAACTAATTTTGGGTAATTCACCTTCAATTGAATTTCAGATTTAATAAAAGGGTTGTCAATTAGGATTTGTCTTGTATCATTGTGGTACCCTAATCTTGGAAGCTTTCTTGATTCTGAAATCCCCTTCTTGAATACTTGCTATTTTTGCTCTAAATCCTACACTTTTATTTATTTAATTGCTTTGTTACTACGTTCTTTTAAATCAACAATTATATTCTTTTTTGTTTAATTGAATTGAATTAATTAATTAACTGGTATTCATAGACACAGTCCCTGTGGATTCGATCTTTTTATTACTTGACGATGAAACCGTACACTTGCGGATTTCACGCATCAAGTTTTTGGCGCCGTTGCCGGGGATTATGTTTTTCTTGAATATCAGTTTAATTTTTAATTTAATTATTTTAAACCTTTTTATTTTTACCATATTATTACATTCTTGTTTTCTCTTTGACTCTCTGCAGGTAATTTCTCTGGTTTATGCAAAGTACTAGACGTTCTGGGACTCTTGTTGAAGCAGATCCAGAAATTGAAAGAACTTTATGTAGAAGGAGAAGACGACAAAGGCAAAGAGTAAGAGAAATATCTGAACCACCACTTGTCATGGCAGCAGCTGAGGACAATAAACCGTTAAAAGAGTATGCAGCCCCTAATGCTCGGGGTTTGCAATTTGGGATTGTTCGGCCAGACATTGAAGCCAGGCACTTCACCATACCTCCTGCCTTACTTTCTATGATAAGGCAGAACCAGTTTGGAGGTTTACCCTCGGAGGACCCAAATGATCATGTGGAGATGTTCTTAGAATTCTGTGAGACTCTCAAAATTGAAGGTGCCTCAGTTGATGCCATTCGCCTCCGATTGTTTCCATTATCATTAAGGGACAAGGCTAGAGCTTGGTTGAAATCGGTACCCACTGATACATTAACCACATGGAATCAATTGGAGTAAGCCTTTTTGGATAAATTCTTTCCACCTTCCAAGACTGCTCACCTAAGGACCCAAATCACAAGCTTCGTTCAGAAAGACGGAGAATCATTATCAGAAGCTTGGGATAGATATAAGGCTTTGCAGGAAGCCTGCCCACACCACGGGTTAGAGAAGTGGTTGATCGTTCACACCTTCTACAATGGATTAGAATATTCTTCGAAGGTGTCTCTTGACTCCACAGCTGGTGGAGCTTTAATGAACAGAAGGTTGACAGAAGCCTATGAGATTATTGAAAGTATTACTGCAAACCATCACCAATGGGCTAGTGAAAGAGGTAACAACCCGAGAAAGCTCTCGGAAGGTAAGTTTGAGGTGGATGGTGTTAGTTTAATTATGGCTAAGTTTGACTCATTGAATAAACATTTTGATAAGCTTGAAAAAGCTAGTGCTAATGCCATAAATGCTGCTAACATCTTTTGTGAGATTTGTGGAGTACAGGGACATATGAGTGCGGAATGCCAAGCTAAAAAGGGTTCCTCACATGGTGCACCGGTGGAGCAAGTGGAATCATGCCACTATTTCTATGACATTCCACCAAAGGTGCGCAATGATCCATATTCACAGACTTACAATCCCGGTTGGAGGTCTCATCCCAACTTCTCCTATCGGAACAATCAAAATCAAGCTGGACAAGGTAGTGCTCAACCTTCTATTGGATTCCCAGTACAAAAGTCTAAACTCGAAACTCTCATTGAAAATTTTGTAGAGAGTCAAACTAAACAAAATGAAGAGTTTAGGCACCATGGTCAAGTTGTTAGTGAGACTATTAAGGATTTGACATCTAAGGTTGATAATTTAGCTATTCATAACAAGATGTTAGAAACTCAAATAGCCCAACAAGCTAGCTCTTCATATAGACCACACGGGAAATTTCTAGGACAGCCTGAAATAAATCCTAATGAACATTGTAAGGGTGTGAGTTTAAGAAGTGGAAAGCAACTAGAAGATTCCAAAGCAAAGGGGGAAAATGACAAAGATGGGAGGGATGAAGAAAAAGAAACAACTAGGACACAATCCTTAAAAGAGGAGGAAATTAATGAGAAAATGTCTAAGTATGTACCCCCTGAGCCATACCAACCCCCGGTGCCCTTCCCTCAAAGATTGGCCAAGGCCAAGCTAGATAAGCAGTTTGGGAAGTTTCTTGAGGTCCTTAAGAAGTTGTACATTAATGTACCCTTCACTGAGGCATTGCAACAAATGCCTACCTATGCTAAATTTCTTAAGGACATTTTGTCTAGTAAGAGAAAGCTAGAGGAGTATGAGACCGTAGCATTAACTGAGGAGTGTAGCGCTTTAATCCAAAATAAGTTACCTCCTAAACTCAAAGATCCTGGCAGCTTCTCTATTCCTTGCTTGATTGGGAATACCAGTTTTGATAAAGCTCTGTGTGATTTGGGGGCTAGTGTTAGTCTTATGCCCCTTTCTGTGTGTAAAAAGTTAGAAGTGGGTGAACTGAAACCCACAACTATCTCTCTTCAATTGGCGGATCGGTCAGTCAAGTACCCCGTAGGCATCTTGGAGGATGTTCCCATTAAGGTTGGTAAATTTTACATGCCGGTGGATTTTGTTGTGCTTGACATGGAAGTTGATGCTATAATGCTGATCATACTTGGGCGTCCATTCCTTGCCACTGGAAGGGCGATCATTGATGTCCATGAAGGGAAATTGACTTTGCGATTAAATGATGAGGAAGTAGTTTTTGATGTTTTTAAATCTGAAAATAATTCTAATTCCTCAAATTCATGTAATCGCATAGATGCTACTAATGTTGTGGATAGTGTTGTGCTTTCGGTGTATGCGCAGAATCGCTGGTCGATGCTATGCCCTGCAAGGAAGGACCTAAGAAGCAGAGTGACAAGTGTGTCGAGAAGCGTGAATTTAACATCGGGGATAAAGTTCTTCTTAATAACTCGCTTCTACGTTTCTGTCCTAATAAGTTATGGTCAAAATGGTCAGGACCATATGAGATTGTTCGAGTTTTATCCTACGGTGTGCTTGAGGTGAAGAAAGAAGGCCATAAACCTTTCATGATAAATGGCCAGAGAGTGAAACACTTTGAAGGAGTGGGGACTGAGCACTACTCCGTAGATGTCACCTGAGCACAGAAACCTGACCAAAGTCAAGCTAATGACTTTAAACAAGCGCTTCTTGGGAGGCAACCCATGTTATCTTGTTTTTCTATTTTATTTCATCTTTTTCTTTTAATTTTGTTTGTTAGATTATTGTTTTGATGTTTGTCTTTTGGATTTTGTCTAGGTTTGACCCTTTTTGAAGCTAAAATTAGAAGAAGAGTGAAGTCAGAAGGTTCCACACCAAACCTATGGAAAATTCCATGGCCATGGATTGAACACCAAAAGATTTTCCACCACCGCAGTGAGTTATTTTCTTTTCTCCCTTCTCTTGTTTTAGATTTTTACATTGGGGACAATGTAAGTTCTAAGCTTTGGGGGGTATTTTCATTTTCATTTTCTTATTTTCATTCTCATTAGTTTCATGCATTCTCATGTCTTGTTTTGCATTGCATTTTCATGTTGCATTTTCACATCATCATATCTCTTGGGTTTTTGGTTGAACTTGTGCTCCTCTCTTTTGAGGATTTTGAGATAGTATTGATTTGGAACCCAATTTGTTAATTCATGTAGTTGGCAACATGCATTATTTTAATTGATAGTAGAGGTGATCTTTTGATAGTTGATAATTAGCATAATGTTCTCTGAATTTGTGCTTCTCATTGAATTTTTAAACCTCTAAATGTGAGTTTTGAGCCTATATGGGATATATGCACTATATGATTTTTGTTCCCATTCTTTGTGTTGAGTGATATTCTTCATTGATCATGTGCTCTAGAACTTGATTTGAAACCTTTTTTAGGCAAAATTTTTGGTTGCATGCTTGAATGTGATTAAGGCATTTTAGGTATTTTTCTGGCCTTCAGAAATTGTTACACTTTCATCCTCTAGTTGCCCATTTTGAGCCTACTGCATACTTATTTTCTTGATACCTTTGCTGAAACATTGTTGGTTATCATTTAGAATATTAAATGGAGCGAATTGGGCTTGAAAGTTGTTTGAAAGTTGTGTTGGGAATTATATGTATTTGCGCTTCCTCTTTCTCAAAAAAAAAGAAAAGAAAAAGAAAATAAAAGAAAATCATAAGATGAAAGCTTGAAAAAGAGGAGAAAGAGAAAAAGGAAAAGAAAGGAAGAAAATTCTTTGAAATGTGGAGTTATGTTTTAGATTGAAAGATTGTCTTTGCTCCATTTATGTTCTATTGGATTTCTTGTGTATATTGAAAATCTTGATGAGCCCTTTGTGTATACCTTCCTTTCTCTATCTTACCTAACATCATTCCCATGGCCCCATTACAACCCTTGAAAGACCTTTTGATTCTTGCATGCATGCTGATTATTAGTAAAAATTTGGTTTCTTATCAAGCATATGGAAGTACATTTTCTTTGAAGGATTTTGAGCGTATTGTTTTCACCCTTAAACACTTTGAGTGTGGTTAGTGGAGTGAACTTAATTCAATTAGTGAGGATGCATGATTTCTTAGAACTTAGTCTCTAATTGGACTTGATTTTGATTACCTCTCAGATTCTTTGTTTGCCTTAGCCTATTGCTTGGATATTGTTTTCTCGGGTTCCTCATTCTTTATTGTCTTTTGATCCCACTTCTTGGTTTGGCATTAATTATTGCTTGAGGACAAGAAAAGTCTTAAGCTTGGGGGGATTTGATGTGTGTGAAACAACATCATGTTTTGTTCTTATTTTGCATGCATTCTTGAGCATTTTAGGCGTTTTAGTTTCCTTTTTGGTTTGTTTTTCCCTTAGTTCGGATAACTGCCGTGTTTTTGGTGTTCTTGTGTAGGATTAATGTTGAATTAGCCTTAAATTGAATGGAATGCTTGCATGTTTGAAGTTGGAGCTTAATGGATATCAATAAAGGTGCAAAAAAGGCCATTCCAGAGGGCACCACGGCCTGCCCGTGGTCTCCACCACAGCCATGGTTCATGGGAACTAGGAAATTGAAGAAATTTGAAGCAGACTCAACCACGGCCTGGCCGTGGTGGCCACCACGGCCGTGGTTGAGAGCCAGCAGTGAAACCTCCATCTCAGAACCAATCACAGCCTAGCCGTGGTGGCCACCACGGCTGTGGTTCGGGGCGCGCAGCAGATTTTAGTTTTCTATTTTTATTTCTTTTGGGGGCTTTTAGCCCATAAAAACCCTAGGCTATAATAGATGTTCTGATTGCAATTAGGGTATTCTAGCTTTGATTCAAACCTAGTTCTAAAGGAGGCACAGAGGAGGCTTGGTTTCTTCATCCTTCTTCTTCTTCTTCCATTGTTACGGGTTTGTGATGTTTTTAAGTTTGATTTCTGTTTCCTTCTTCTCTATGTCTGAGTAGTTACTTTTGTTTCTAGGATTGGGCAATGCCCTTTGATACATTGATAATGATGAATTGACGTTGTTTCCCCTTTTATTAATCTTGATTGTTCATTAATTCAATTCTTATTGCTTTTATTCATGTGAATTTGTTGGCCACTTATTTGCATCTCATAGGCATTTAGGGACGTACTGAGAGGTGAACCTAGGTGTTGGAACCATTAGAATTGAACTTAAGGTCTAAATCACGAGAGTAGTTTTAGCCTTTCGAGGAATCAATGAATTACCACAAAGCGTAATGGGTTCAATTTAAATTCAATTACCACGAAAGTAGGAATTGTTTTAATTAGGCACGGATCTTGTATCTTGAAAGAGAACATTAACTAATTTTCGGTAATTCACCTTCAATTGAATTTCAGATTTAATAAAAGGGTTGTCAATTAGGATTTGTCTTGTATCATTGTGGTACCCCAATCTTGGAAGCTTTCTTGATTCTGAAATCCCCTTCTTGAATACTTGCTGTTACCAAGTGGCCTCAATACTCAAGAGGGGGGGTGAATTGAGTAGTTAAAAATAAGTTCACAAATCTTTCGCAAATCGTTTGACAATCAATTTTCGTTGAAGCTATTGAATGATCAGAAATAATTAAATAGATGAGTTAAGCACTTTTACTAATGAACGTAATAGTCAAGGAGACAATATCCAAATAGAATAATGAAACAATACACAAAGATAAACAGAGGAGAGTTTAGAGAAACAAACACAGTCGTTTATCCTGGTTCAATCACTACTCCACTTGTGATCTACGTCCAAAGTCCCAAGCAACACCTTGAGATTTTCCACTATATCTTCAAGCTTCAATGGGTGCTTGAAAAACCACTACAACCTTGAGCACTCAACAAGATGGGATACCTCACCCAAAAGCTTGAGCCTCTATTTTCCAAGGGATACCTCACCCTTACAATACTTGAGGGATACCTCACCCTCACTAATCGAAAGTATAAGATTGAAATAGAAGAAGCTCTCTCTAGAGCAAGTGTTTACAAATTGAAGCTCTAATATGCTCTCAAAGATTTTTCACGTTTTTACCGAAACAGAAAGAAATGATTTTAAGATTTGATTCACGTTTTGAAGTATAATGATCGTTTTTGGTTCAAGGTCAACAGTAAACAAAGACCCAACTTGGGTATTTATAAGTTTCTCAATTAATAGAGCCGTTGGAGGTAGTTGGGCATGCATTTAATGCATTTAATATAGCCGTTGGACGTTGTCAGATGCGTGTAATCGATTACATATCTCGGTAATCGATTACATTATTGTTCCAACGTTTTTCGAACTTTCGGGCTCGTGTAATCGATTACATTCTTGAGGTAATCGATTACATGGCTTCGACTTTGCTTGTAATCGATTACAATGATAATGTAATCGATTACATTACTCGACTTCTTTGTGTAATCAATTACAATATCCATGTAATCGATTACATGGCTCGTCGAACGTGTTCTTTGAGTTTAAGGCTTTGTGTAATCGATTACATATATTGTGTAATCGATTACATTTCTTGTCGAACGTGTTCTTTGCCTTTCGGGCTTTGTGTAATCGATTACTTATCTTTGTAATCGATTACATAGCTTCGACTTGCTTGTAATCGATTACATTGTTCATGTAATCGATTACATGCTTGTTTGATGTGTAATCGATTACAAACATTGTGTAATCGATTACATTTGCCTTTGAACACATTTTTCAAGTCCAATAACTCTTGTAAGTCATTTCCAACACCTCAAGGTACTTGTTTAAACATAAATCCTTTTAAGAGTGTTAGATTTAAAGTTGAAACTCAGGTTTTATTGAAAGCCATGTTTATCTTTGAAATTTCCCATTTATTTTGAAATCATATATATTGAAAAACCATTTGAGAAATCTTGAGAGCATTTAACATTAATGTCCTAAGTCTAAATAACTAATTAAACCTTCTGTCTTCTTTCTTTGATCTTGATTTTTCCTTTTGTGCTTGATCTTCTCTTTTGCTTTTGTTATCATCAAAAACCTTTCGACATGCCTTAGAGACATAAGCATTCACATTCTCCCCCTTTTTGATGATGACAAACTGATCATAGGAAAAAGAAAGAGTTTTTGCATTTGTATATCATAGTCATTTAGTTACGATGCTGTCCCCGGAGATTATGCATGATATTGGGTTAGATTTTGCATATGAAGCTTAATAACTTAAAAGTTTAATAACTCCCCCGTACTCATGCAACCTTTAATTACATTTCATTTTAACTCCCCCGTACTCATGCAACCTTTAATTACATTTCATTTTTCCTTATTTTCTCCCCCGTTGGCATTATCAAAAAGACATAAGCATTTTAAAAAAAATGAACAGCATGACAGTTATAGTTCATGATTCCCAATTGTTTGCCATAACAGAAAAGCCACAGAGATCAGTCCAAGCAATATTCCAACAGCCAACCATTCAAAGAATCAGCATGTACAAATAAACATGTCACAACCAGTAGGCAATAATTAAAAGATAACCATAAAGGTATACCAATTTTATATAATCAGAGTTGAAAAACAAAAATAAGTACAAGGTGGAAAAACAAATCAAGGCATAAGGCCAGGATCACTATCAGTGTCCTCGTCACAAAAACATCACCCTCTCGGATCGCGACAGAGTCTCCTAGATCAATGTCATCATCGCCGGGCATAAGATCGTCGTCGAATCCGAAGCTCCTCATCATCGCCAGGAACTCCGGATGGACCGGCGACGGATATGGGATCCGGAGGGCGAGAGGATGTGGGGGGTGCGGCAGAAGAAACGGGACTCTCAGGAACGGGAGGTCCACGTAAGAGGGATCGAATGGAGGCAAGCTCCGGTCCGAGTAGTCCATCCTCACTCAAGATGGTCGATCTTGTGCTCTATATGATCCATGCGCGTGTTGACGTTGGCGCTCGGGTTGCGCATCTCTTGGAGCAGAAGATCAAGAGAAGGCCGGAGCAGCGCAGGAGCAGAGGCGGATACCGAGCCCCCTCATCATCACTTTGTCCTGGATCGTGATGGATATGGCCAAATGTGCCATGAGTAATGTAATGCCACCTATCCTCCATCTTGTAGAGTGAAGCTTCTTCGAGTATGCAGCCCAATTGATTGGGGTCCCTTGGAGCCGGTGTCCTTGGACTCTTCATCGGCCGAAATGGGACAATACTCAAGGATTGTGGTGACTAACATGGCGGGGAGAAGCAGAGTTCTTCTTTTTCTTGATGTCTAGCATATCTTTGTAGAATGTAGTATCCCCGTTTATTGGGTGCCCCGTGGTCATTGCCCATAATGCCACTACATCGTCCTTGAGGACTTGGGAGTAATTCCCTCCTCTGGGAATCAATCCACGAACCAAGAGGTAGTGGAGGACCTGTTTTCCATAGTGAGGCCGGTGGCCATTATTCTCGCGTCTAGGATCACCGGGGAGGTGGTAGCCGGTCCTAATCAAGGAGAGAAGAGCAGCCTTGTGCTCAAACTCATGCCCCGGACTTTGGCATTCCCCACGAACCGAGCTCCATCGGGAGTGAGCTTGGTGAGTCTATACCACTCGCCATGGTTAACCCGATTTGTTGCTTTTTCACCTCGGAGATGATGCAATTATCTTCAACCTTCGAGTTAGCATAAAACACTCGGACAAGGTTAGGGTAGATGGCCTCTCTATACTTAGAAATCCCGGCCAAGCCTAAGTTTTCTATTGTCCTAAAGCTCACTAAGGGTTCACTCGCAGAAGGTGATGGGTAGATACCGGGAGAGATGATTTTGCGAAGGTGGAAGTTCTTAGGAACAATTCGGCTTTCTTCACGGTGGAGAAGTGCCTCGTGAGGTCCAACCCGAGATATTGCGTGTAGAGCCACCGGAGGAACTTCCAACAAAGCAGCCCCTGTTCTTGGGCGCTTCGCTTCGAGCGATGGGAGGATTCACCATTGATGAGAGAGAGAAGCACGGGTTGAGTAGTAAATGTTTGGGGATGAATGAGGAGAGAGAGAGGGACGAAGTTAGGTCGAAAAATGGAGAAGGGTGTTCGTGAGAGAAGATGGGGAGATTTGGATGAGGGATTTGAGGGGATTTGATCGGTGGGTTATGTGGAGAGGGGATTTCCGAGATTGAGAGAGGCGAAATGATGAGTTTTGATGGAAATTTGAGTGAGAAATGAGAGGATTTGAGATCCGAGGTGCGTGGGTGCGTATGAAGGAGAACGAGGAAGATGAACAGGGCCAAACAGAAATGACCACTACGCGCGTCAGAGCCTTTTAAAAACCCGTGTAATCGATTACATTGAGTGTGTAATCGATTACATGCATTCTCAGTGGGTATGTAATCGATTACATTTTTAGTGTAATCGATTACATGCTTTCTGGGAACCTTGTAATCGATTACATAAACCATGTAATCGATTACTGAGTTCGAGTTGGTTGTAATCGATTACGGATGTGTGTAATCGATTACATGCGTGATGAGAACTGTATAATCGATTACAAAGGCATTGTAATCGATTACAAAGACTCTTTAACTCAGATTTTATGCGTTCCAAACAAAGCATATAATCAATTTTAATCCATCCAAAACAGTTTTAAAGCAACTCAAATCAATTCAAATCATCATCCAAGCATATAGATTAATCACATTATGATTCAACTCATATAATTGATCAAAATTATCATGTTTACCAAGAATTTCACCCTTTTTGGTGACTTTTGAGGCTGTTGAATTTCTTGTCAAAGTTGGACATGAGGGAGCACCTGCAAAATAATTTAGGGGAAACCTCCGACGCTCAAGTTAGTATGGGATTCAAATATATATAATGAAAATTCAGAGATTGTGCAGCAGTGTGGCATAATTATGCAGAAAAACGCAAGCTTAGGCTTTTGTTTTAGGATTATGTAACAAATATTTAATTTATGCATGAATGGTCCAATATACCCATTCGTTTCTAATGTAGAAAAATGCTTCTTTTGCAAGGGGTTTAGTGAAAATATCGCCTAATTGCTTAGTTGTTTCAACAAATTCAAGTATGCAATCACCTCTTTGAACATGATCTCTAATGAAATGATGTCTTATTTCAATATGCTTAGTTCTAGAATGCAAAATGGGATTTTTTGACAAGTTAATTTGCACTAGTATTATCACATTTTATGGGAATGTGATCAAGCTCAAGACCATAGTCCAAGAGTTCTTTGTTTCATCCAAAGGACTTGAGCACAAGAACTCCCAAATTGCAACATATTCAAATTCTTCAATTTGTGGACAATGCCACACTATTTTGTTTCTTCTTGTGCCAAGAAACTAGTGAGCTTCCTAGCAAGTGGCATGTCCCACTAGTGCTCTTTCGATCCATTTTGCATCCAAAGCAAAATCGAATCGAATACCCAATAAGACTACATGAGGCACCCTTAGGGTACCATAAACCCATTTGTGATGTGCCTATTAGATATTTCATTATTCTCTTAACAAAGACTTAGGTGTGATTCCTTAGGATTAGCTTGATATCTAGCACACATGCATACACTAAACATTATATCGCCTACTTGCAGTGAGATAAAGGAGTGAGCCAATCATACCTCTATATTTTGTAATTTCTACCGATTTACCTCCTTCATCCTTGTCCAAATAGCAGGAGGTGCCCATAGGAGTAGCCATATGCTTGGCATTGTCCATTCCAAACTTTTTGAGCAGCTCCTTGCAATACTTGGATTGGCTTATAAATGTTCCTTCTCTTGTTTGCTTGATTTGTAGACCAAGGAAGAAGTTGAGCTCACCCATCATGGACATCTCAAACTCACTTTGCATAATATTTGAAAATTCCTTACAAAGAGAGTTGTTAGTAGCTCCAAATATAATGTCATCAACATAGATTTGAACTAGAAGAATGTCATGCATTTTGTGTTTTATGAAAAGAGTGGTGTCAACTTTACCTCTAGAAAAGCCTTTTCTAAAAGAAATTTGCTCAACCTTTCATACCAAGCTCTAGGAGCTTGTTTCAAGCCATACAAAGCCTTTTTCAATTTAAAAACATGGTTGGGCATTTCAAAGTTCTCAAAACCAGGAGGTTGTTCAACATACACCTCTTCTTGTATAAAACCATTTAAAAAGGCACTTTTGACATCCATTTGATAGAGTTTGAAATCCATGATGCAAGCATATGCAAGTAGCATTCTAATGGCCTCTAATCTAGCTACGGGAGCATAAGTTTCTTCATAATCTATGCCTTCTTCTTGATTATATCCCTTAGCTACAAGCCTAGCTTTATTTCTTATTATTAAACCTGTTTCATCAAGTTTGTTCCTAAAGACCCATTTGGTGCCAATTATAGGATGATCATTGGGCCTTGGAATTAATTCCCAAACTTGATTCCTCTCAAATTGGTTTAGTTCTTCTTGCATGGCCAAGATCCAATGCTCATCATTAATGGCCTCATTTATGTCTTTAGGTTCAACTTGAGAGACAAAGGCTAGATGATTACATGCATCTCTAAGTGAGTTTCGAGTGATTACCCCTTTTGATACATCACCTATCACCTTGTCAAGAGGATGATACCTTGAAGTCCTCCATTCCTTGGGTAGATCCGAGATTTTAGAATTTTCTTGCCATGAGTGATCAAGGAGTCTCTCTTCTTTCTTCTTGGACTCTATCTCTTGATTTTCCAAGTGCGTCTTTGCCAAGATTTCTGCAACATCATCAACAAGTTCCTTTCTCGGCACATTTGGGTTAGTTTCATCAAATGCAACATGTATGGATTCTTCTATGGTCATAGTTCGTTTATTATAGACTCTAAAGGCCTTGCTATGGATAGAATAACCAATGAATATTCCCTCATCGATTTTGCATCAAACTTCCCCAAGTTATCCTTTCCATTATTCAAAACAAAGCATTTACATCCAAAGACATGAAAATGTGACACATTAGGTTTCCTTCCTTTGTACAATTCATATGGGGTTTTCTTTAAAATTGGCCTTATTAGGGCTCTATTCATAACATAACAAGCGGTGTTAACCGCACATCCCCAAAAGTACTTAGGAAGATTGGCCTCATTGAGCATAGTTCTTGCCATTTCTTCTAAAGATCGATTTTTCCTTTCTACAACACCATTTTGTTGTGGTGTTCTGTGGGCAGAAAAATTATGCTCAATGCCATGTTCATCACAAAAAGTTTCAAATTCATGATTTTCAAATTCACCACCATGATCACTTCTTATGGATGCAATACAAAAACCTTTTTCGTTTTGGATAACTTTGGCAAGTTTTCTAAATGATTGAAAAGCATCATTTTTGTGAGCTAAGAATAATGTCCATGTAAATCTAGAAAAATCATCCACAATTACTAATGCATAGTAATTCCCACCAAAGCTCATAGTTCTAGAGGGTCCAAAAAGATCCATGTGTAAAAGTTGTAAAGGTCTAGAAGTTGAAACTATGTTTTTAGCCTTGAAAGAGACCTTTACTTGTTTTCCTTTTGACATGCATCACAAAGTTTGTCTTTTTCAAATTTGAGCTTTGGAAGACCAATTACTAGTTCTTTAGAAACCAATTTATTTAAGTGATCCATGTGAATGTGAGCAATTCTTCTATGCCATAACCATGAATCATTTTCTCTACTCATAAAGCATTTAGCATCATTTGAGGAAATGTCATCAAGACTAATCATATATATGTTATTTACCCTATGACCAACAAACTTAACTTGCTTGTCATCCTTTCCCTCAATTATACAACAAGAGGAATCAAATATAACTCTATTTCCTTTATCACACAATTGACTAATACTAAGTAAGTTATGTTTAAGTCCTTCAACAAGTAAGACATTATCAATAGATGATGAAGGGATCTTACCAACTTTGCCAATTCCAAGAATCTTCCCTTTGTTGTTGTCACCATATGTGACATGACCATGTTTCTTGTGTGTAAGGGAGGAGAACTTGAAGCCATCTCCGGTCATGTGCTTGGAGCAACCACTATCAAGATACCAACTTGAGCTCTTGGTCTTCAAGCACACCTACAACACACATTCAAGATTTAACTTTTGGTACCCAAATTGTTTTGGGTCCTTGTGTGTTAGAATTAGGTATGGTGCCTTTAGGGACCCAAACCCTTTGATTCCAACCTTGGTGTTTATGTTCTTTCTAACATTGCAAGTGGATGCACTATGCCCTTTCCTACCACAATGAAAACATTTAACAAAGGGGCTACTTGAAGTTTTTGAGGAAACAAAGAAGTTCTTATAAGATTTTTGATGGTTGTTTGGATTAAATCCTAAATCGGCTTTTTGGAAAACACATTTTTGTCTCCCTAACAACACATTCAAGTTGTCTCTTCCAAAAGTGAATTTTGCAAGAGTGTTGTTCAAGTCTTCAATTTCTTTTTCAAAAGCTTTGCATGATAAACAAGGTAATGATATGGATGCATTTTCATGTGAGGAACAAATCATGCATGATGAGTTAGCATCTATGAGTCCTAAAGTCTCATTTTCAATTTTAAGTTCATTTATCTCCTTGGTTAAAGTAGAAACTTTCTTTGTCAATAGGAGATTGTTTTATTGGAAGACAAAATCATTTTTGTGAGCCTCAAAGATTCATCATGCAATTCTTGAAAGGCATCTTGCAATTCATCATAAGAAGGTGGAGGTTCTAGGTTAGAAGAGGTTACCTCGGTGTCGCTTTCTCCACTTTCTTCTCCTTGAGCCATGAGGCAAAGATGGGCTTCCTCATTTTCAGAATCATCGGAAGAGCTTAAGTCATTGTCCTCCCAAGCTATATATGCTCTTCTTCCTTTCTTTTCCTTGGAGGGTCTTTTCTCAAACTTCTCCGTCTTCTTGAGATATATAGGACACTCCATTTTCATGTGCCCCGGTTTTCCACATTCATAGCATTTTGGAGGAGTGGAGGGTCCTTCTCCTTGTGATATGCTTTCTTTTGAGGAAACGGTGGTCTTCTTTGAAATCCCTTTTTCTTCAAGAATCTTCCGAATTTTCTCACAAGGAGACTAAGATTCTCCTCACTTAGCTCAATATTTTCAGCATCCTCTTCACCATCTTCATCATCATCTTCAAGTATGGGAGAGGTGGCCTTGAGTGCAATTCCCTTCTTCTTTTTGTCATGTTCTTCATTTTGATTGAGCCTACTTAGTTCCACTCATGCTCTTGAAGTTTTCCGAATAGGGTGGCTAGAGACATGGTTGATAAATCTCTTGATTCCGCAATCGCAGATTACCTTGGGTTGCCAATTCCTCGCTTAGACATCTCAAGACTTTGTTAATAAGATCCTCATTAGGAAATGTCTTTCCCAATGAGATGAGATGATTAACAATATGAGTAAATCTCTTTTGCATATCTTGAATACTCTCACCTTGATTCATTCTAAACAATTCATATTCATGAGTAAGAGTGTTTATTCGAGATCTTTTTACCTCACTAGTACCTTCATGAGTTACTTGTAGGGTATCCCACATTTCTTTTGCGGTCTTACAATTTGACACCTAAAGAATTCATCATACCCCAAAGATGTGGTAATGATGTTCTTGGCTTTCAAATTATATTGAACCCTCTTTTTATCATCATCGGTCCAATCACTTCTAGGTGTATTAATTGTCACACCATCCTTAGTTTGTGTAGGGACAAAAGCACCATTTTCAACTGCGTCCCACACATCTAAGTCAATAGCTTCAATAAAAATTTTCATCCTTTCTTTCCAATAGGCATAGCCATCCCCATTGAAATAAGGAGGTCTATTTATAGAAGACCCTTCATTTGAAAAACCATTTGAAGCCATCACTTCTCTTGAAGCTGCTAAGCTCTTTATACAAGAGTCTAGCTCTGATACCACTTGTTACCAAGTGGCCTCAATACTCAAGAGGGGGGGTGAATTGAGTAGTTAAAAATAAGTTCACAAATCTTTCGCAAATCGTTTGACAATCAATTTTCGTTGAAGCTATTGAATGATCAGAAATAATTAAATAGATGAGTTAAGCACTTTTACTAATGAACGTAATAGTCAAGGAGACAATATCCAAATAGAATAATGAAACAATGCACAAAGATAAACAGAGGAGAGTTTAGAGAAACAAACACAGTCGTTTATCCTGGTTCAATCACTACTCCACTTGTGATCTACGTCCAGTCCCAAGCAACACCTTGAGATTTTCCACTATATCTTCAAGCTTCAATGGGTGCTTGAAAAACCACTACAACCTTGAGCACTCAACAAGTATGGGATACCTCACCCAAAAGCTTGAGCCTCTATTTTCCAAGGGATACCTCACCCTTACAATACTTGAGGGATACCTCACCCTCACTAATCAGAAAGTATAAGATTGAAATAGAAGAAGCTCTCTCTAGAGCAAGTGTTTACAAATTGAAGCTCTAATATGCTCTCAAAGATTTTTCACGTTTTTCGGTAAAACGAGCAAGAAATGATTTTAAGATTTGATTCACGTTTTGAAGTATAATGATCAGTTTTTGGTTCAAGGTCAACCGTAAACAAAGACCCAACTTGGGTATTTATAAGTTTCTCAATTAATAGAGCCGTTGGAGGTAGTTGGGCATGCATTTAATGCATTTAATATAGCCGTTGGACGTTGTCAGGATGCGTGTAATCGATTACATATCTCAGGTAATCGATTACATTATTGTTCCAACGTTTTCTGAACTTTCTGGGCTCTGTGTAATCGATTACATTCTTGAGGTAATCGATTACATGGCTTCTGACTTTGCTTGTAATCGATTACAATGATAATGTAATCGATTACATTACTTCTGACTTGCTGTGTAATCAATTACAATATCCATGTAATCGATTACATGGCTCGTCGAACGTGTTCTTTGAGTTTCTGGGCTTTGTGTAATCGATTACATATATTGTGTAATCGATTACATTTCTTGTCGAACGTGTTCTTTGCCTTTCTGGGCTTTGTGTAATCGATTACATATACTGTGTAATCGATTACATAGCCTTCTCGACTTGCTTGTAATCGATTACATTGTTCATGTAATCGATTACATGTTGTTTGATGTGTAATCGATTACAAACATTGTGTAATCGATTACATTTGCCTTTGAACACATTTTTCAAGTCCAATAACTCTTGTAAGTCATTTCCAACACCTCAAGGTACTTGTTTAAACATAAATCCTTTTAAGAGTGTTAGATTTAAAGTTGAAACTCAGGTTTTATTGAAAGCCATGTTTATCTTTGAAATTTCTCATTTATTTTGAAATCATATATATTGAAAAACCATTTGAGAAATCTTGAGAGCATTTAACATTAATGTCCTAAGTCTAAATAACTAATTAAACCTTCTGTCTTCTTTCTTTGATCTTGATTTTTCCTTTTGTGCTTGATCTTCTCTTTTGCTTTTGTTATCATCAAAAACCTTTCGACATGCCTTAGAGACATAAGCATTCACACTTGCTATTTTTGTTCTAAATCCTACACTTTTATTTATTTAATTGCTTTGTTACTACGTTCTTTTAAATCAACAATTATATTCTTTTTTGTTTAATTGAATTGAATTAATTAATTAACTGGTATTCATAGACACAGTCCCTGTGGATTCGATCTTTTTATTACTTGACGACGAAACCGTACACTTGCGGATTTCACGCATCAATGGGCATGATATGGAAGACTGCTATCAACTCCATGATGCCATCGAATTCCTAATTAAGGCCGGATGATTACAACAATATATCCTCTGGGACCAAAATGAAAAGCATTGTGGCAAGCGCAGAGAAGACAAACATAGTCCACGACGAAGCCCATCCCCTCACCGCATAAGAAGGATTCGAAGTCCTAGGAGAATATCTCGGACTCCACCTCGCCAGGTTAACAATGACCGATAAGTTAAGAACAGGGATGCTCCTGCCGATGACAACAGTGACTGATGTTCAGATCCAAACAAAATGATTAACACTATTGCAGGTGGCTTCGCTGGTGGAGGGTCATCAAATAGAGCCCAAAAAAAGCCTTGAGGATGGCGGTGTTTAGTGTATCCCATTCCAAACCCAGAATGCAGACTGCTGAAAGAAAAACGCCTTCCATGACTTTTGAACGAGGACTATGGAGGAATTATCCCGAAACACAATGATCCACTTGTCATCTCAGGAATAATATCCAATGCCGAGGTCTGCCGAATTTTTGTAGATCAAGGAAGCTCAGTAAATATTATGTTCCTAGATCTCTATCAGAAGCTAGAACTACCATCATCGGATTTGACTCCTCACGATAGGGAACTAACAGGTTTCACGGGTGAGAAGATCGTCCCGGTAGGTTACTACGAAACCAACCTAACCTTGGGGTCTTCTAAACTCTTTAAGACGGTCAAAGTAAGATTTTTGGTCGTGGACTGCCCTTCAGCTTACAACATTATCCTAGGTCGTCCTTCTCTAAATGTTCTCGGTGCTATGGTCTCCACTACTTACCTCATGATGAAGTTTCGGAGTAAGAAAAATGAGGTTGTCACTATTAAAGGAGATCAAGTAGCCGCCAGGAAATGCTACAATGAGAGCTTAAAAATTTGTAGAATTCTTAAACACAAAAAAATCTGCCACCCCCAGTCTAGTCCTAGACTAGGTGAATATACTTATGACCAAACTGGATGTTAGGGAAGAAATCTGAAGCACCAGGCCCCAACCCGAGTGTAAGTTGCAACCTCTCCAACTTGGACCCAAGTCAGATCAGGTCACCAAGATTGGAGCGCATTTAGAGGAAAAAGAAAAATAACAACTGACAGAACTCTTGCTGAAGAATAAGGACATTTTTGCTTGGACGTCCTCTGACATGCCGGGACTCGATCCCAGCTTTATCTGTCACCGCCTATCCATCAGAGAAGGCGTGAAGCCGGTAGCACAGAAGAAAAAAAAGGTCGGCCCAGAAAGATAACAGGTCACTGAAGAATAGATTAAGGAGTTATTAAGCAGCAACTTCATCAGGGAAATCTCTTATACCACATGGCTATCCAATATGGTCCTCGTCAAGAAATCCAATGAGAAGTCAAGAATATGTGTGGACTATACAGATTTGAACAAGGCCTGCCCCAAGGATCCATACCCACTCTCTAATGTGGATAAATTGGTGGATAGTTCCTCAAGTTTTAGGTGATTGTCGTTCATGGATGCATATTCTGGGTACAACCAAATTCATATGTATCCCAGAGATGAGGATAAAACTGCCTTCATCACTGACAGGGTGAGCTACTGCTATAGGGTTATGCCCTTCGGTCTGAAAAACGCAGGAGCCACCTATTAGATGATGATGAACAGAGTCTTTGAGAACCAAGTGGGGAAAATGCTAGAAGTCTATATAGACGACATAATAGTAAAAACCCCACAAGGTGGATCGCATACGATAGACCATGAAGAAGTATTTACCCAAGTCAGGAAGTATAATATGAGGCTAAACTCAAAAAAGTGCGCTTTCAGGGTCCAGGTAGGGAAATTCCTGAGTTTTATGCTAACCCACCATGGAATTGAGGCTAACCCTAATAAATGTCAGGCGGTACTTGACATGAGAAATCCTCAAAGTGTTAAGGAGGTATAACAACTTATAGGTCACATTGCAGCTCTCACGAGATTCCTTGTCAAAGCAGCCCATAAGTTTCTTCTCCTATTTAAGCTACTAAAGAAGGGGAAGAATTTCAAATGGACCTAGGAATGTGAGGACGCCTTTTTATCCTTGAAGAAATTGTATCCTCCCCTCCTATTTTGACAAGATCGGAGCCAGGTAAGACGCTCTACTTATACCTCTCAGTTCATAAGGAAGCAGTGAGCTCTGTGTTAATCTGGGAGACAAGCGAAGGCAGAAACTAGTCTACTTTGTGAGCAAGGGTCTGCAGGGACCTGAACTTCACTACCAAAAAGTTGAAAAGGTTACTTTCACACTAATCATCATGGCTAGAAGACTGCAGCAGTACTTTCAATGCCACCCAGTGGTAGTAAGAACGGATCAACCCATTCCCCAGGTATTACACAAGCCAGATTTAGCCGAAAGAATGATTACTTAGTCAATTGAACTCTCTGAGTTTGGGATCACTTATCAACCATGACTAGCAATAAAAGCTTAACCATTATCTGATTTCATAGCAGAACTCACATCGGATCCCAGCAACCTAAAAAGAATCTCTTGGACCATCTTTGTTGATGGATCCTCTAACCCCAAAGAGAGTGGTGCTAAGGTAATCTTGGAAAACTCAGAGGGACTAACATCAGAGCATTCCCTGAAGTTCGAATTTATAACCTCGAACAATCAAACAGAATATGAGGAGTGTATCGCTAGGCTGGTAATGGCCAAAGATATTAAGGCAACCAGGATCACACTCTATAGTGATTCCCAACTTGTAACCTCTCAGATCTGAGGTGAATATCAAGCTAAGGAGCCTCTCTTGAATAGATACTTGGTCAAAGTACAAGAGCTCCTTAAGAACTTTGAAGAGATAAAGGTTGAGCACATTCTGAGAAAACAAAACTCTAGGGTAGACCTTTTGTCTAAGCTAGCCAGTACTAAGGGCCCCGAAAATAACCGGTCAGTAATCCAAGAAACCTCAGCCTTCCATCACAGATCATGCCGTATTTCAAATAGAGGAGAAGGAGCTATCTTGTATCACCTCTATCAAGGAATACTTGCAGAATGGGGCTGTACCTTCAGATCCCAAAGAAGCCTTTAAGTTGGTCAAGACAGCTGTAAGGTATACCGTCTACGAGGGGCAGTTATACCGTCATAGTTTCTCATCACCCCTTCTTAAATGCCTCACTCTGAAAGAAGCTGAATATGTCCTAGCCGAGATTCATGAGGGAAGTTACAAACATCATTTAGGAGGCAAAGCCTTAGCCCTAAAAGCGCTAAGAGTAGGATATTATTAGCCAATAATGGAAGCTGAGTCTCATATGCATGTCTGAATCTATGATCAGTGTCAATGCCACTCGGATCATTACCAAGCTCCCTCGAAAGAGTTATATACAATTTCGATACCTTGGTCTTTCTACAGATGGGGTATGGACATCTTGAGCCCATTTCACCAGGCCCCAGGTCAATTAAAGTACTTGGTGGTAGCAGTGAATTATTTTACGAAGTGGATTGAGGCAGAACCCTTGGTCACGATCACTTCGTCACGAATTCAAAAAATTACTTGACATCACATTATCACTAGGTTTAGAATTCTAGAGTCCATTGTAAGGACAACGGAACCCAGTTTAAGGATAAGGGCTTTGAAGAGCTTCTAGCAGGCTTAAAAATAAAGCATCATTGTAGTTTTGTGGAGAACCCCAGAACTAACAGACAGGCCGAATCAGCCAACAAGATTATTGTATGTGGAATTAAAAGAATATTAGATGAAGCTAAGGGAAATTGGGCTGAGCAGCTTGATCATGTTCTCTGGGCCTACCGGACCACAACCCACTCTATTACGGGTGAAACTCCCTTCAAGCTTACATATGGGAGTGAGGCCATGATTCTGGTAGAGATAGGCGAGCCAAGCTTGCGCAACTAGCAATTTTCAGAAGACAGTAACCCCAGTTTGATTAGGGAAAACCTAGATTTGATAGAAGAAAGAAGACACGTGGCCCATATACGCGATGTTGCCTTCAAACAAAGAACAACGACTAGATACAACTAAAAAGTAGTCCCTCAAAAGTTCCATCCAAGAGATTTAGTGCTCAGAAGAGCAAATATCGGAGGAAAAAATGCCTCCCAAGGAAAATCAACCCCTAACTGGGAAGGCCCCTACCATATTATTGTTAGCACTGGTAAAGGAGCTTACACATTGGAAACTCTAGCGGGCACCCAAATCAAGAATTACTGGAATGCATATAAACTTAGAAAATACTATAGCTAGGTGCCCTTGACGACCTAGTCTTTTAGTAAAGGTAATGTTTAATTTGCACATCATGTTGAATCTAACACTCTGTACGGACTTCTACCCCCCAAAATCATTAATAAAACAGAGTTATTCAGACTTTATTTTATATATGTGATACATTAGTAAGTCCAGGTCATGAGGTAAGATCAATACCCATCCTCGATACTTGCCATTGACTATCAAAATGTCAAGCAATCAAGAAGCAGTACAGATCCAACATTTGTGGTCTTCACCGATACCTAAGCTAGGTAAGATCCCAAATGGACCCTAGGTAAGGTCTATTGATAATTATACCTAAGGCAGAAAGGACCATATGCACCAAATTTTCTTGGGAAATAAACCCTTAGCTAAGGTGTTATATTTGCCTAAATCTTAAGATTCCAAATGTTCGTTATTATGAGTCTTGTATTATAGATTAAGGTGTCATATTTGCCTAAATCTTGAGATTCCAAATGTTCCATATCGTGAGCCTTGGATTATGGATTAAGGTATTATATTTACCTAAATCTTAAGATTCCAAATGTTCGTTACTATGAGCCTTGGATTATGGATTAAGGTGTTATTTTTGCCTAAGTCTTAAATTCCAAAACGCTTGGTTATGATAGGCATTGGACTATAGACTAAGGCGTCATTTTTACCTAAGTCAAGTGGAATGCCATGCACTCATTATTATAGGTGTGGGATCCCAGACCATGGTCTCCCCAATAAGAAAACTATTTCCTAAGTCCGTGTAAGGGAATTGCTACATTCCATATTGGGCTTTGGACCCAAAACGGATCGTAGAAATAAAATAAATTAGTAAGGGAAAGGATTCAACGAAAGTAAAGAGTTAATTTAAAAACCCCGGATGCGGGGCAATTGTCATTACAAAAACAAAAAACCTCACGTAGGGGGCAAAGAAGAAGAAAAAGGAAAAATTCTAAGTATCGGCTCCCCCTCCCTCTAAAGTCGGAATAGCGTCTGGGTTGGCACTAGAATCAGCTTGAGCAAGATCCTTTGCCCAGACAAGTTGACTGTCATAAAAGAATTTTTCTGAGTTACGCTCTTCCAAGGTAAGAGTGATGCCGGGGTTGGCCAAGTCAGAGGCGGCCAACACTTCTTCCAGTTGGGTAATCTGTACTTGAGCATCCTCATTCAGCTTAAGAGCCACAGTAAGTTTCTAAGCAGCCTCTTCATCCTTCCTCCTGATTTTATCTGCCATCTTCCTATCGGTTGCCTCGATGGACCTTTCAATATAGCCAATTTTAGCGGCGATTTGAAGTACGGAAGTCTGGCCAGGGTTTGAGCCATATTCCGTTCCGAGATATGTCCTATCACTTCGTTGCGCAGTAACCAGCCATCTATAAATGGCCCAGCATCAAACTACCCTAAAATAACAGGCAAAGGGTCCATCCTCTTCTCATTGTCGCTCTCCCAAGTTCCTCCCCTACCCCGGTTAGCAGATGTAACACCCCGAATTCTGACTATATGAATAACAATAGCAGAATTACTTTGTTTTGCATTTTATGTGTGGTATAAAAATTAATTTGATTGTTCTGAGATCATATTTGATCATTCTGTGTGATTGCTCCTGGCTAGGAAAAATAATATTTTTCGGTCTGGGAAATCTGATCTGTCTCATTTGGAAACGGGGATCTTACTAAACCCGACTCTGAATGATTCAGAAAAGAATCTTATAATTTTTAGAATCTATCTATAAAAAGAATAATATTGTACGGATAAATATCTCGTGATTACGTTTATAGCGGTCGTTGCTATGAATGTTGGACCGATAAGTTTTAATTAATAGAAAAAGTGTTTGGAACATTTCTTGTAAGTAAAATTAAAGTGAACCAATAGGATATAGTCAAAACAATTGGTTAGACTTTTCTAACCAATGAGAATTGGTCAAGGGAAGAAGTTTAGATTTCCTTGTGGACCATTAGATTTGAAGCTTGATTTAGAGGCCTTGATCTTTACCATTGATTCAATCAATGGTGTAAAACAAAGCTTACTAAAACTATCAAGTAGTATATACCATAGACAAGATTAATGAATAAGATTGAGTCAACATTAATTGCTTGACTTTTACTTAGGAAACTCATGAACCTTAATTTAGTTATCCTAATTACCTAATTAAGCAATTAAGTAAATTAACTTAACTAAGGACTAGTTATAACTTAATCCTTACTTTAATATCCTAATTCTAATTAGAAGTGATGATGTATGATTAAAATGTATTAGATACAAGCTAAATATGTTAAACTAAATTAGCTATGTACTTGAAGGATTAAGTAAGAATGGTTAGGAGATTAAACCCAATTAATTAGCTAACCAATTAACTAGTAAATAGGCTTAAACTACTGATGAATTAAGGGTTTAAACTCACCTAAAACACCATGGACCAGCAGCAGAAATTAGAGGCCCAAAGAAGAACAAATTTGGACAGCCCAAAGAAGACCTAAGCACAAACGGTCAAAGTAGAATTTTGGGCAGCATATTTGAGCTTGAAATTAGCAACAAATTGAGGAGTTAAACTCACCTAAACATGCTATGGTCCAGCAGAAGCTGAATTGGGGCAGCAAAATGAGCTCCACGGTCCAAAGCAATTCACGGCCCAAACAAGAGTAGCAATTCACGGCCCAAACAAAGATGCGAGAATGGACGTCCAAAGGCAGGAGAACGTTCAGAAATTTGTGAAGATTCAAGTAATATTTGAAGATTCAAATACCATGCAAAAGTCAAGTGACCAACCAATGAGAAGAGAGAGTTGTTGTGCAATTAATGCATGGCTACTTAAGCAAGCAAAGGCTCACTCATGTCATTCACAAAGAAAGCACACGGTAGCAGCAAATGGGGCAGCTGGAATGGGTGGATAATGATGCAATAAAATCCTTATTTTATCACCACAATCATTCACGATGGGCAACTGTCCTTATGCACCCAAAATGATACAATTTTCTCAAGTAAATCACCCACAATTCACATGTTAATACACGACTGGGCAGCAGCTGAATCACGTCTTCATTCTTCACTTTTTATTCCTCAAATAGAAGCCATTTACCTCCCAAATATACACGGTCAGCAGCCTTCCAAAACACATTCATTCTTCACTTTCTACTTATCAAAATATCCATCTATTTCTCTCAAAGTTTCAAGGAAACTCACGCCTCTCATCTCCCATTTCTTTTCTTCCAATCGGTCATCACCAAAATTACACCACCCATTTCTTTTAAACACTCATCTTTTGGGTTGTTTAGACTCAAAGCCTCCTCTAATTATTTCTTCTTCACAAGGCCCTAAGCTTCTTCAATCTTCTTCCTAAAGAGGTAAGATTTAAGTTAATAATTCCAAGTTTGATTTTAATTTTATTAACCATGATTTTTCCATGGTTTTCAACCTTGATTCTTATATAATCCTTTACTAAATTTTCTTGAAAATTTTGGGGCTTGTTAGGAGGTTAACAAAGTTTCAAGGCAAGGGAGGAAAGCTTACAAAGCTTGTCTTCAAGAGGTAAGAGGGAGACTTAACCTTACCACTCTTGTTCGGTAGTATGAGGATGAATCTGTTTCGGTGAAAAATCCTTAAGGATTTATTCACCTTTTGTTTGAGGTTAATCACCTATTGTTTGAGGTTCTTGGACCGTATTGATTGGATTGTATTGATATGTGTCTCGATTGTGTTTGTGCGTTTGAACCGTAATTGGGATGTACCGATTGTGTTTCTATGCTTTTATGTGTAGCATTTATGAGATCTAAATTTATTTCGATTCTTGTCCGTATGTTGTAATGCTTAAGGAACCGATAATTGTGTGTATGTAGAATGTATACTATAGAGAAACTTATACTTTAGATACGTGGAATTTATCTTGTAAAATTTCAGTAAATTTTATGAGAAAGGGATTTAATTGGAAATATTATGGAAATATGATGTCACTATGTAAATATAAAACTTTGAGGGGCTATAGTGAAAATACTATGTTTTGAGAGACGAAAATGTAATTTATGTGTTTTGAAGGACGAAAATACGGTTATTCTATTTTTGAGGGACTAAGACGTAATTTATATGTTTTGAGGGACAAGAAAGTAATTATTCTATTTTTGAGGGATTAAAATGTAATTTATATGTTTGAGGGACAAGAAAGTAATTAGTATATTTTTGAGGGACTAAAATGTAATTCATATGATTTTTGAAGGGCAATATTGTAATTATGATTTTTTTAGAGGGATTAAAATAGTAATTTTTGTTTTAATAGGGTCATATTGTAAATAATAATTTTTGAAAGCCTAAAACGTAAATATTATGTTTTGGAAGGACTATTTTGGAAATATGAATTTTTGAAGGACTATTTTGAAAATATGAATTTTATGAAGGGCTATTTTGGAAATATGAATTTTATGAAGGACTATTTTGGAAATATGAATTTTATGAGGGACAATTTCATAAATATAAACTTTACGAGGGACTGTTTTCGTAACATGTGAATTTTATGAAGGACTGTTGTGAAAATATTATTTAAATGAGGATTATAAAACAAATATTATGTTTTGAGGAATTATTATACAAATATGAAAAATGATGTTGAATTTTGGTGTTAAATGAAGAAAAACAGTATTTTTTATTTTAAAACATGTGAAAAATATTTTACGCGATTGAGAAACGATGAAAAATTGATACGTGATTAAGAAAATGCGAAAAATATGATTTCGCGATGAAAATACAGTAATGATACTGTTGGGCTAATATGAAGACCCCGAACATGAGATAAAGAAAATGAATTGAGAATATGAAATAAAGAAAATGAATTGAGAATATGAGATAAAGAAAATGAACTGTGAATGATGCATTTGTATATGTATTGAAAAGGTCCAATGGACTGGATAAGGCTATTTGCCTAGGAAGGATAAAATACACCTCCTGAGTGGGTGTGATATGCGTAGTGTAGGTCTTTTGTTGACCTTGGGGGCATCGGGGTGTGGGTTGCCTACAATGGACAGTTAATAAAGCTTCTGTACCGTAGGTTAGACCGATGCAATACACCGATGATCCGGACCGAGACACTATCCATAATCAAGATCTGATAAAGACTATCGAGTATGTGTTAGATGTGCAAAACTGAGCACGTGGTCTGAGGCACTTTTGTACCGACATGATCTTTTCGATCACTTTCTCCGATCTGAGTTGTAGCTCCATGGAGTAGGAAAGTTGAGTCTAGGTGCATATACAGAGATACTGAGAGTCTAATCATAATTATTGTTGATGATAATTTAGTTATTGAATAATTGAATGTTAATAAGGACATGATCGTAATTATGGCTTATTGTATGAATTATGATAATAAATGATATTGTTGGCATAATTATATTTATGCATGATATGTTGATATGAGATATGATATGTGATTGATGAATGATATTGGTGACATAATTGTAATTATGAATGATGTCTTTGGTATGAGAATTTGTATGTGTTTATCTTTATCGCTACCATCGGTATTGGCATAGGTGGTCTCACCTCTCGTATGTATATCTTTGTATTATGTTTATGTGTTGTTAAGACATTGAGTTAGACGACGCGCGAGAAGCGAGAGGAAGGACAAGATTTCATTGAGAACTTCGAGATCTGATGGCTGTAGAAATCCCTAGCTTCTTAGGTTATATGAGATTGACATTCATTGACGGGGACAATGCATGGACCGAAGATTTAGAGAGAGAGAGTATTTATTATTTGGGAAAAGTAAATATTAGACCGAGTAAGATACAATCAGAAACCCTTACTTTTCTCGTTACTATTTATGTACAGTTAGAGTTTCCTATATCTATCCGGGCAAAGACTGGGAATGTACTATCATACCCTCGAGAGCATAGTGTCATATCGTCCGCTCGGACATTTGCTCCCGGACTTTACGTCGGGTTGGAATTCCTCCACCTGGGGAAATCAGAGGAGGATCCATCTGAGGATCCGGCTACTTCTGAGGGCTCAGCTGCCTAGTTGTACTTGGGCAAAGATGTCAATGTAAATAGTGTTTAAATTTTTTTTTTGGAGTGACTACTTTGTAATATTTATAGTATGACAGTATTAAAGAATTGTATATGTATAACCAGAGACTTGGACTTGTATAAATGATGTAAATTATTTGTAATAATGCTGTGATGTTTTATTTTCTGCTAAGTTTATTTTCTTGTTATTAAGAAATTTTACAACTCGTATTTATATTACAAGCACGTTTTTTTCAAATGAAAGGGTAATTTGGTAATTGAGCAACAAGAAGTGTGACACCCTAAGGTGGGTGTTACAGCAGAGCTCTCAATAGCTCTCCTTTTCCTCCCTTGAAGGCTCTGAGTTAAGGAGTCCGGTTCTTTTGAGGTCTCTTTAATAACAACACCTCCATTTAAGGATGTCGGAACAGCGGCAGTAAGCACTAGTGGATCCTGCTCCTTTCCTCCTTGATCTCGAGGATTGTAGAGCTACAAGAGAAGGTCCTGACGCCATGTTACTTACTGAAATAAGACAACAAAGTAAGATGGAAGTCAGACAAACAAAATTATGAAGTGTAGAAATTTAAAGCGCAAAAAGTCTGGGCAAATTACGGGTAATAATATCCTAATTCCTACCTAACAAAACAAAGAGAATATCATCACCAGGGGTATGAAAAACGTCTTTGATTTTGATAAACTTATGTTCTTCAGAATACCGGATTATAAATTTAATGTAGTCGACCTCGTCCGGAGTACGGTCTTTCTCTTCTTTTTCAAGGAACATGGTGGGAAAACACCAAGCATCTTCTGTCCAGTATAATGGGAACTTCCTCCCCACCGTCTTTCAGAAAAAAAAGGGATGAAACCCCTCTGTTGCTATCAGCTTAAAGAATCTAGTCTTAAATCCTTTAAAACTATCTTGAAAAACTTCAAAGGATTTGCGACCGGATCTTGACTGAATTGTGAGCTAATTCTTCTACCTTATTGAACCTTGCGAGTTTATCCAGGTGCAAAAATAGAAAAAGGCATTGGTCGAGTACCACAGCCCCATTATCCAGTAAAACCTCTCAAAAGTGATTATATAACCCCAGGCATTAGGATAAATCTGGGTAAGGGCAGCGCGCAAAGTATGGAGTACTGCAATCTGGAATTCGGTAAAGGGTAACTAAAGCCCCAATTTGACGAAGAGGAATTCATAAAGAAACATGAAATATGAACCCGCCTCTCGAGAAGAGCAAACCTCTTGTTCCACTCCGGGCATAAAACCTAGAATTCTCTGTCACGGTTTCTTCCTTCGGTCAACTCCACATATTGTACTAATTGTCTGAGCTCATTTTCAGAAGAAAGCTCAGATAAATGCTCCCAGACATCGTCCCCCACCCATGGATATACCAACCATGAACCACGCCGGATCCAGATTTGGTCCTCCTCAACTGGTTCACAAGCCTTGGCAATAGGTACTTGGCTTCTGGCTCCCCTTCTACCTTTGGCCATGAAGATCCTAAGATCACCCAAAGAGGTCGGTAAGTAATTATCAGAATCAATCAAATCAGAGATTCAGACATGGTGAAGGGTGAACGGAACAGTTCACACCTACACACCGACCTCTTTTTCCTCCAAAGCCTGAAGTTTCAGAAAGACACCTTCGTCGTGCCTACCATGGTAGAAATGGTGTTCCGATAGGATAGGGCCATATGAAGAAAGTGGGAAGTCTTAAATCTACTTAATGAAAATTGAAAAATAGAAACACACTATAGCGAGGAGTGCATAACTGCTCAATTATTCAATCACAGTAATGAAGGAAAAAGAAAGGGAAGTACCGTCTGAGAGAAGCTCAGGATTGCTAAAGATAGGAATGGTTGAGAATCCCCTAGAGCTCTCGCTTCACTGCTGTGAGAAATTCTCAGAAAGATCTTTGGGAACAGTAAAATGGAAACAGTACACCCCTAAACCCCTATTTATAAAGGCTAAGAAGTTAGGGGGCATTGTTGTCCTTACGGCCTAATTTTCAAAGGAATGCTCATCATGGTGCGTGAAGCACTATGCATGTCCTCCTAGTGAAAATGCACCACGTGGCCCTTACGATTCTCAAAGCAACTAAAAGGACAGTTGTGCAGCAACTTGAACATCACACAACTTCTGAGGTTTAAGTACAAATTATTTTTATGAACCCCAGCTTTAGCCGGGATATTTGCTCAGTGAGGGGTTATCACTTTGGATCACGGTTGTTAAAGCAACAGAGTACTAGGACCCTAGCCCATATTTTATAAGTAGTAAATTACTTGAATCTCGGACCAGAGACTTGAAGCTTGCTATTTACTTAAATTAGGCACTAAGTCGTGGGCAATGCAATGTTGTGCCGGAATAAGCGTTGGACTTACCCTGGCAAAAAGAAAAAGGTGCGAACAACGATAAAAAGTTAAATGAAGGAAGCGGGCATAATGCAAAGTTCATAATATAAGAATTTTTATTGATTTGTTCTCATTCCATACATCATCTTACATCTGGAAAAGAGGGAAAAGAAAATATTGGGACATGAAATGTATAAGGAAAAAGCATTGGCTTTTTCCTTCGTTGGACGGAATGTGGTCTTTCATGAAGAAGATTATTCCTCCAGCTTCGTGATCACCCCAAGTTGCCTTAAATTGCGGAGCTACTTCAATAATCATTCTTGCTTATCTGAGAACTAGCGAGGTTCGAGACGAAGCACCTGCTAAGTTCTCAGAAATGAGGCGAAGTGTAGGCTTTGTTTCTCCGTGGAGGTCCGTCCAACACGACAGGAATCACAGACTTTCCCTACAGCAGAGCATGTTTCAAATACTCCCTTATACGCTGGGAAAGAAAAGTGTCTGCCATTTCTACGCTAAGAAAGAAAAGTCTCCATTGAAAAAGTTCTTGACGAGTAAAAGGGAGAACATCTTCACAGATTTTGGAAAAAGTAGGAAGATGGCTTTCGCAGGGGGCAAAACCTTCTTTGAATATTAACAAAATGAGAAGAAAGCCATGAGGGGTTACTTTCTAAAACAAGCTGACAAGAAGAAAGGAATGTAACAAAAAAGGGATGCCAATCTCAACGCGAACATTCCCTATTTTACAGACATAGTGAAGCATTCTGATTGGTCCCTAGAAAAGCTAATTGATCTTATAAGATGAACTGCATCCTTAATGCTCCTTGTTTCTGATTGGTAGAGAGGTAAATGGGCAGTTGGGAAATAGCATGGATTTAATGTCCTTTTAATGGATTTTTAATTCTCGATAAAGCTAAGGCAGTGATTTCCCAAGAAAGCTCAGCACTGTCAAGGAGTGTGGAAAAAGTCAAAAACCCTTGTGAAATTACATGCGGGGGCAAATGATACACCTCAGATGGCGGGATGGTGTCGTATGCCAACCCCGGAGGTACTCCGTAACAGTGGACCTCAGCCTAAATGGATTTTTATCTATTGAGTGCCACAGGTTCTTCTCAAATTTGGAATCTTGACACTTAACTATTCCACTTAAGCGCTAAGCTGGGTACAACTGTTCTAGATCGTACCCTGGGCTCTCAATATGTAGTCCAGCCCTGTACATATACAGGAAGAGGTCCAAGGCTTCACGCCTCCAGCCGAGTCAGCTTAACATGAGATCCCAATTTTGGATGGTAATAGTTTTATCACAAAATCCGCACAATGGATGAATCTTGTAATATATCCTAATTGCTAATCATGATCTTATGCAATACTTGCACTGTAACTGTCATATAAGTATTACGATAATATAGGGATTCTCTATAACTAAATAAGGAAAATATCTTCTCCTGCAATTATAATGGGAATGTATCTTTTCATTAAGAGAACATACCAATCCAACCTCTATAAATATCAGGCTAGGTCACCCTAATCAAGTATGAATGATCTCCATAGGATAAACCCTATTGGTGCATATCCTGACTTAAGCGTTAGAGTCCCTTTGCAGGTACCCACCCCCTGGTTTAACACGCTTGGTAACAACTGTGCATCGAAGGAGTCTATTACATACATGCCTATCTCAAGTACCCCTCTGAATTTACTTCAGAACAATAATAATAGTAGTAAAGCTCAGCATACGCGAATTTGGAGAAATGCTAATAATATATTTTTCATTCAATTGCATGATTCGTTTAATTTTTTAATACTCCAAATCATGATTTAGTAAAAAAAATAAAATAATTTATTCTCTTAGAACTTTTACCAAAAACATGAATTGAAGGTTTCAACATGTTAACCAAAATATATAAGCTCTAAAACCCAAAACATTTGACCCAAAATAGTTCTCTTTTAAGCATGACAATATATGATTATATTATTTTAATTCAATTTTTGATAATAAATATCATAATAATATATAATTAAGTAATTTTCCTTTAATTACATTAATTATATTCCATTTTAAAGATTATACCATATTAATTTCTGTGATTGAGTAAGTTATTATTGTATCAATCTCCATCATATTCTCCTTCATGTACTGTCTCTATTATTGAAAAAAAAGTTCCTGTTGGGAAAATAGGCTGTTAAATTCTTGGTTAGAACTCTTATCTAATGATTCACCTCATTCTTTTCTTAATATATGAAGAGTCACCTTGCTATTCTGCAATTGTGGGTTGGAGTCCTCTTTCAGTCCGTAGTTTTCCAGCAGGTAAGGTTCCATCAGCAACCCATGTTTTTTTTTTCATGAGAAAGTTCCTTTTTTTATATACAAATTTCTCCTTAATTTGAGTTCTTTGCAGACTGTTTCAATTCCTTTGAAGGAGGATGCTTCCACTATTATAAATTTAATTTGATCTTGCTTGCCAGACCTCACACGTGCAAGTACATCTATTTCATCAAATAATAATAATAATAATAATAATAATAATAATAATATAATATATAAAGAGAAGGTACATACCTTAATATCATGACATGTGTTGTTCGACATAATAGTACATGTATAAAACGTTGTCATGTGGCAAATATATACTCTCAATAACTTCCATATAGCATATCATGTTGCAATTTAAATGGAAAGCGTACATGTGTCGTCATATTGAAAAAATCATGTCACGTTGAAAAGTAATTTTGAAAGACTAGAAAATAAATAAAAATTTGGAATTTATTTATTAACATTATAAATTATTAAAATTTTGAAAAAATAACTCAAAAAGAAAAAAAAAACAAAATAGAAAATAGAAACACCTCGTGCAACGAATTTGAGCTTCTGCTAAAGAAATTATTCTTCATCTCCTCAAAAGTCCATTTCGTTCTTTCTAAAACCTGTTTTATCTCTTTCAAAAAAGTCAAACTAGTAACATTCCTTCTATTTCATTACCACAACATGCCACAACTTCTTTATTGCAGTAAATTATCCTCTTCAAATGCGACCCAATGCAAGTGTGACTTGGCTCCAACTCGTCGTTATCATTGTAATCTACGTACAGTGAAGGTTGGGTTGTGCAGTGGTTGGAAAGTCACTGGAGCAACGAGCTAGATCTTCGTCTAGGAAGTGAGCTAGATCTTTGTAGAGGGGCATCCCTTCTTCTTCGTCCTTACGCCGTTACAACTCAGCGACCTCAAATTCATGTGGAGGCTGCATATGGATAAGGTAATCTTGCTGATTATGGTATGTTTACTCCTGTGCATTGACTATCTTCTCCTAAATCCTTTTCCTCTCTATTGAATTTCTCCATGAATTAGATAATTTTTCATGATTAGTGGCATCCACAAAATTTTGCACTTAATTGTTTTATTGAATTTTTTTTATTCTGATCACCCATTTAATTTTTAATATGGAATATTTTGATCACTTATATTATTTTTCATTCATTATTTTTCAATCATAATAATGGATTTTACTAATTATTTTTTTAAAATTTTATTGATTGGTAGATAATTATTTCATAATAAGATTTCTTTGGATCAACTTTTATTTGCATGTGATTGATAATTATTTCCTAATATAATCATAATTTCTTATTGACAATCTTAGATTGACTAACGTGATTTGAAATCCCTAAAATTTCTTGTGTAGCTGATACCAACTTTCCTATATATATGCTATGCCAATCTGCATCTTCGTATAAAGCTTTTCACAAACTACACTATAGGTTATTTGCTTTTCCTATCTATCATACTTCTTCATATGGTTTCATTTTAAAAAATTTCTCATGCACTTTTATCTTTACCATGTATATTTTCCATTTTACTTCTTCCAATAGTGACATTTTTAATTTTCTTTTCATGTAGTGTTCACAAGGATTGTGTAAAAGCTTGACACCTTATCTTCTTAGGTAAGGAAAAAAATTGCCCCCAAAACATTATGCTTCACAGAATGGCAAGCATTTTGTATCCCTTTTTTCTCTTCAAGTTTGTTTTCTTGTTGAGAAGAATGTATAGATCAGTTAACTCTGCTTTGATCTAATTTATATACTCTTTTTGCTTATTTAGTTGCTTTTTACAAGGAATGCAATTAATGATAACCATATATAACAGGGAAAATTATCATTCCTGAAATATATGCCTATAATATTAGGGACTAGATGATATGCGTAAAATAAACTAAGAGCAAGTGCACTCTATCGCAAAGTAAGATAGGACTTGAGTCCCAATTATCGATCCCACGGGGAATAAGTGGTAATTACTAGATTCATAAAACTCTTGCCTATTTAGACAATCGAAAGTGTAAGAGAAATTCAAAATAAAATCAGAAAATAAATAAAGAAAAATAATGGATAGTTAAACAATGTAGAGAAAATCAAATAAGGAGAAACCAGAGCGCAATATTCACTTGAATCCAATTAATCATATTTTCACTCATTTATGATGTAAGGTAATTCTTTTGTCAATATTCTCTTAATTGCTATTGAATCCCAATGGTAATGGATTAGACAATACTCTATTCCTAAATTAAATCACCTATTTGGTCATTTAGTTGAATTAATTAGGAATGCATTAAGCCCTAATTCAAGAGATGAACTAACATAATAATTAATTCCATCAGTAGAATAAATTGATGTTTGGTCATTCACTAATTTAATTCTAGGTTTATCATATGGGTCCACTCATTGAGTGCGGATGGTCACCAGTCAAACAATGAATTAAAACATGCCAAAAGAGATCAAGTTCTGACAAGAATACATGTAATATAATAAACCCTAAA
This sequence comes from Ormosia semicastrata, assembly GCA_029884595.1. Classification (NCBI taxonomy): domain Eukaryota; kingdom Viridiplantae; phylum Streptophyta; class Magnoliopsida; order Fabales; family Fabaceae; genus Ormosia; species Ormosia semicastrata. The sequence goes on from JAQQTO010000040.1 coordinate 2,732,044, forward strand.
AGAAATTACTTTAATCAAATTCGAGATCAAACCCAATTAATTAAGAAAACAAAATCTCCCATAATTCTAGCTATGAGTTTAGCTACTCATGTTCAATATAAATAAACCCAAATCACAATACAAATCCGTAGAAACAAAACCCAAAGAAAGGGAAAAACTAGAGGGAAAGAGAAAACAAAACCACTTTTACAGTGATTATGATCTTCAAGCCTTCAAGTCCTCCAAGGATTCGTGGGAATTATCTCTTCTGAATTATCTCCCAAAGCCTGCCATCGTAAAAGTGTTTATCAGGATTAGAGATTTTTTGCATTCTGCTTAAATTATGACATAACTTTTCTTATTTATAAAAATAATGTGTGCTGTTATGTTGGCTTCTAGGTGCTCAAGCGCTGAGTCACTAATCCACAAATACATTGTGTAATACGTTGCGTGCTCGGGTGTTGGCTTTCTGAAATAACGTTGTTGTATACACTTTAAGCGCTTGGGCACTCCACTCCGAGTGCTCGAGCGTTGGGTCACCAGAGAGAAATTCTATGCCTTTCCTCTTTATAAAAATGTCTAGTCTTTTTCCATGTAAATTTACCTATCAAAAGCAATTAAAACTCGTAATAAATACACAATTAAAAATAATAAAAACATATTGAAACTTAAGAACAAAGTTCAATAAAAAATATTAGAAAAGGATGAAAAACTAAGAAATTGAACTGCAAAAATATGAGATTTTAAAGGTTCATCAACTCCTCCAAACTTAAGATTTTGCTTGTCCTCAAGCAAAGAATAGGGATCAAAATCAAAATTAAACTCAACATCTAGAAACATTTTTTTTTGAAGAAAAAAATGATATGCAAAAGCATCACAATGAGAATAGTCATCCCAACTAGGTTGGCACCACCATCCACACCAATCATCTGCAATATATCATAAATTTATTAAAAAAGATAAATAAAAAAAGAATACAAAAAAACCTGGGGGGCATCAACCTAACCCAAGAAAGAAAGCCATCATCTAAATCTGAAACTAGGAAGACCATACCTATTATGGTGAAAGTCTTCCTTAATAAAACCAGGAATCAAATTCCACCAATGTAAACCTTGAATTGTAGTACCATGAGCAGCTAGCTTATCCGCATAAGAATTTCCTTCTCTAAAAATATGAGAGAACCTAATATTTATACTAACAGCAAGATACAAGCAGTTCTTCCACCTGTTAACTAGCCTCTAGGGAACTAAGCTAATAGTTTTGAAAGCTTCGAGTACCAATTTTGAGTCACACTCAATCCAAAGATTGTGCCAACCTTTATCAAAAGCAATTTCAATAGCTAACATTACACCAGTAAATTCAGCATGCAAAGCATATGAAATGCCAAGGTTAGATAAGAAACAACCAAAAGTGGCAGCATTGCTATCTCTAAAAATCCCTCCACAACTCGAGTGACCTGGACACCCTTTAGCAGAGCCGTCATGTTTCATTTAATCCAAGAACGAAGAGGAGGAAACCAATTCACTTGGACAATAATTGGAGCTTTTCTCAGATGCACTGTGACTCTAAATTTTTTCAAAATAATTAAATCTGAAACTGATGAAGACATGGTTCCAGATGAGGTCATACCAGTGAGTCCAACATTAGCAATGACCCTATTAATAGCAGCTCTTAGATGAACTTTCTTATCCTCAAATCTAGTTTTGTTTCTACAAAACCATATAGTCCAACAAACATTGGTGATTACAGACAGAATAACATCTTTTAATTGAGAACACCAATCCTTGTTGCAGACTTCCAAAATCGAAATTATGGAGGACAAATCAATCGCATGGTTAATGGTACTACTTAGCCAGTTCCATAAAGAGACAGCAAATGGACAATTTAGAAACAAATGCTCTTCTTTTTCAGAGCAAGAACCACACATGCTGCATGACAGGAAACTAAGTTGCAACCCCTCAGCATAAGTCTGTCATCTGTTGGCATCTTCTTTTGAATAAATCTCTATAGAACAAATGTTTTAGATGGAGGAATATATTTACTCCATATAAGCTTACCCCTAGATATGATTTGGCCAAGTGGATGCAAATGGAGAAAAGCATCTTTAAGGCTAAGAGAACCCGAGTTTGAGTTGATCCACACAAACTAGTCATCACAGACAAATTTGGGGATAACCAGCTGATTAATTTCAACAGAAAGGGTAGGAAGCTTGCTTGAGATAACTTGTGGAATCTGCCAAATTCCTTCAAACATGAAGTCTGAAACTTTAGCTTCTAATAAATATTTCAAAGCATCAAGAAAGGAAAGATAATTTGAAATTGGCTGAGAAAACAACTTGTCATTCCAGAAGTTAACTTGCTTCCCATCACCAATTAACCACACAGAATTACCGAATACATTAGAAACATAAGGTTTTAAACCAGGCCATATAGATGAAGCCACATGATATGAAACATGTTTGTTACCTCTAAACACTCTGGCTCTAAGCAGACATGACCACTGCAGGTTAGAGGAAGATAGTTCCTAACAAAGCTTAAGCATAGCTGCAGAATTGATGTCTTTAACAGATCTGATCCCAAGACCCCCTTCAAGGCTAGGACAACAAACTTTGTGCCATGCCACAGTAACCAATTTCCTTGTGTAAATATTTCCTGCCCATATGAAATTTCTAACCCATTGATAAACTAATTTCAGCAATGAAACAAGCCAAGCATAAACATGAAAGTTATACACTAACATGCTATGAATTACTGACTGCACTAGTTGAACCCTCCCCATTATGGACAGCATGGAGCCTTTCCAAGAGGCTAACTTAGTCTTGATCCTATCAACAATTGGTTGTAAATGTCTTCTCTTAGGCTTACCTTTAAACAAAGGTACTCCTAAATAATTAAAAGGAAGCAAACCAGCACTGAATCCCAGAACATTAGAGATAGCTGCCAATCTACTAGTTGTTAAAGGACCTGAGTAAAACTTAGACTTTGCAAGACTGGTTTTTTGTCTAGAAACCTCACCATAAGAGATAAAAAGAGACATTAGAGCCTGCAAATTTTTATTAGTCCCTCGACAAAAAATCATGATATCATCAGCATACAACACATGGCTTGGAGGAGCAAAACCTCTAGGACCAGACATTAGAGTAAGTTGTCTAGATTCTACCAATTTAGTAATTCCTCTACTTAAAACATCCTCTACAAGACAAAATAATAGAGGGGAAAGAGGATCCCCTTGTCTAACACCTCTCTTACAAGAAAAGAAACCAATGGAATGCCCATTCACTAACAATGACAATTTAGTAGAATGAAGAATTACTCTTATCTAATTGTAGAATTTCAAATCAAAACCAAAGGTCTTCAAAACATGTAGAAGAAAATCCTAATCCATAGTATTGAATGCTTTCTGAATATCAATTTTCAATGCAAGATTTCCACCAAAAGCCTTCTTATCAAGCATATTTATAGCTTCTGAAGCAGTGTAGACACGATAAAAAATATGCCTCCCTTTCACAAATCCTCTTTGATTTTCTGAAATAATCTTTAGGGCCACTAAAGCTAGCCTATCTGCTAAGACTTTAGAGATGATCTTGAATTTGAAATTGGCTAAAGCAATAGGTCTATATTGTTCTATTCTATTAGCCCCTTGAAGCTTAGGAATGAGGACAACTTGATTTGAATTCATATTGGGAAGGAGCCAGCTTTTCAAGAAAAAATTAGAAACTGCACTATACATGTCACTGGCTATGATATCCCAATACTTTGGAAGAAAAAGCCCCCAAACCCATCCGGACTAGGAGCACTTGTCCTATTCAAAGAAAATACTGCATTCTTAACCTCTTCCATGGAAGGAAGGTTTGTCAACATAGCATTATCCTCCATTGTTACCAAAGAAGGAATGTCACTCTCCACAAGGTTATTTGCTGTACAAGTGTTCTCTGATGCAAATAAATCAGTATAGAACTCGAGCATGATTCTCAATTGTTGCAACATTGTCCAGGATAATATCACTTTTCCTAAGCATGGACATCTTCTTTGCAATATGCCTGTGTTTTGCTATCTTGTGAAAGAACTCAGTATTTCTATCACCAAAGGAATGCCAATTCAATCTAGATTTTTCCCTCCAAAACTCTTCTTGACAATTTAAAGCCTGCTCTAGCTCAATTTGAGCAGTTTTTTCCTGATCAAAAAGACTGTCAGAAAAACCAGCACTGTCCATAATCTCCTGAATCTGATTTAGATATTTCATAGCCTTATCAACTTTTATATGCACATCCTCGAAAGTATCTTTGTTCCATGACTTAAGCTTAGCCTTCAAATTCTTTAATTTTTGAGAAAGAACATGCTTAGGACACCCTAAAACTGGATGATTCCAAGACTCTTTAATAAGCCTTTCACAATCATCATTATCTGCCCACATTTTGTGAAACTTGAAAACAGAATTATGAGCATATGATTCTTTCTTCAGAATAAGCAATAATGGGTGATGGTCTGACTTACTTCTAGGAAGAGTACAGCAAGAGATGCTAGACCAAAATGAAAACCACTCATCATTGCAAACAGTTCTGTCCAGTCGTATATCAATATGCAACCTGCCTCTTCTTTTGTTTGTCCAGGTGAATTCTGCACCTCTAGTGTGCAAATGAGTCAAATTGCAACTATCTGACCAAGATCTAATGGGTCGGGTCACTTCGGAACCACTAACCCAAAACTCGGTCTAAAATATATATCTTAGTCCCAGTTTAACTAAAGCCTTCAAATTTTTTACTTTTTTATTTTATTTTTCTATTGCGCCAACTAAACAAAGAATATAGAAAACCCACAAAGCAAAAAGAACTAAGAATAAGATGAATCAGGGTTTTAAATACTTACAGATGGATTAGAGGGAAAATGATGTCTTCTTTCAAGCAGAATCAAAGAGGAAAGAGAACAGGGAAGGATTTTCTTTTTTGGTTATAATTTTAGAGGAGAAAGATATAGTCTAACGAAAACAATTCAAAGTCATATAGAAAATATATTAAAGTTAAAAACTAATTATGAAAAATTAAATAAGCAAAATCATATTTATTTTATTCAATGATAAAGAATTATAAACTTACAAAAACATCCTCAAATTGGGTAGGAAAAGTTGTCCTAGGAGAATAGCAATTAGGAGTGCTTCATAGGAATTTGGAAAAATTTAAAAGCTATTGAGTGAGATGAGTAAAACTATTAAAGACAATTAAGAGTTATTTTCATAACAAACAAAATGCACTTAAAATCTTATTAATGGTAAACTAAATTTTAGAAATAACTAAATTAACAAATAAAAAAATTAAGAAATATTATCAAATTAACCTCAAATTAGGAGGGAAAATAAACCCTAAGACAACTCTAGAGTTACACCAAGATACTCCTCTTTTATATATAAATAAATAAAAGATATAATGGCTGATTACTTAGCTAACTATGTTAAAATTTGTAAGCATAATATTTGGATGAAGGAATCACCGAATTTCATTATCAAACTTCTTACACATAATTTTAGTTTTGTATAAATTCAATCTTCAAATAAATAAAAACTTAAAAAAAAATTCATGAAAATATAAAAATTAACCCTTAAATTTTATGTGAGTGGAAATTAAATATTAAGTGAGTGAAAATTGTAGTGAAAATATAATTAAGAGAGTTGTATTAGAATTGTAAAGCTTGAAAAAAATCAAAAGGTAATTAAGATAGTTGCTTTGGAATTTTAAAACACTTAATATTTCTGAAAGCTATAGTGGAAATATAATTAAGAGAGTTGTATTGGAATTGTAATGCTTAGAAAAAATCAAAGTTAATTTAGATAGTTGCTTAGGAAATTTAAAACACTTAATATTGTTGAAAATTTTAAAGTAATTAATTAAAACACTTAAATATAAAATGCCTAAAATATCCTCATTTTAGGCGAGAAAATAAACCCTAAGGCAATACCAATGTATTCTACTTTTATATATAAAAGATGATGAAGCCTCATGCTTAGGTATTTATGATTCTCACAAGATTTAAATTAAAGGATATCGCATGCCAATTCAAAATTGATATTTATTTAATTCAATGATAAAGAACTGTAAAGTTATAAAAACACCTTCAAATTGGGTAAGAAAAGTTGTCATCAAAGAATAGCAATTAGGAGTGTTTTTATAGTAATTTGGAAAATTTTAAAAGTTATTGAGTGGGATATGTAAAACTTTAAAGACAATTAAGATTTATTTTCATAGGAAACAAAACACACCTAAAATCTAATTAATAGGAAACTAAATTTTAAAAATAATTAAATTAACAAATAACATAAGTTAAGAAATATTACCAAATTAACCTCAAATTAGGTGAGAAAGTAAATCCTAAGGTAACTCTAGAGTTACACCAAGATACTCCTCTTTTATATATAAATAAATAAATAAATAAAAATATAGTGGTCGATTACCTAGCTAACTAGACCAAAGTTTGTGAACATAATATTTGGATGAATGAACTAATGAACTTCATTATCAAACTTTTTACACATGATTTTAGTTTTGTATAAATTCAATATTCAAATAAATAAATAAAAACTTAAAAATTCTTTTTCATGAAATTATCAAAATTAACCCTTAAATATTATATGAGTAGAAATTAAATATTAAGTTAGTGGAAATTATAGTGGAAATATAATTAAGAGAGTTGTATAGGAATTGTAAGGCTTGAAAAAAATCAAAGGTGATTAAGATAGTTACTTAGGAATTTTAAAACACTTAATATTGTTGAAAGTTATAAGAGAACTATAATTAAGAGAGTTGTATAAGAATGATAATGCTCAGAAAAAATCAAAGGTAATTAAAATAGTTTCTTAAAAAATTTAAAACATTAAATATTGTTAAAAATTCCAAAGTAATTAATTAAAACACTTAAATATAAAATACAATAAATACCCTCAGTTTAAGAAAAAATAAACTCCTAAAGCAACACCAATATATTCTAGTTTTATATATAAAAGTCGCCACGGAAGGGGGAATGCAGCAGCTAAAAAAGGGAAATCAGGCACAAAAAAAGGGGAATTTAGTAGAGAAAAACAAAGAGAGTGACCAAAGAAGGGCACAATGAGGTGGGTTTAATCAAAAGGGTTTTTTTTTTTTGGTTCATCTCGATTCTAAGAGTGTTGTAGAGATAAGAAAAGGGAGGTATCGAGAGAGAGTTTTGAAAGAGGATTTGTAACATCCATAAAAAAAATTTAAATAAGATATAACCTTCTAAATAAAATTATTTAAATAAAAATATTACTATAACCAAATGGTTATTCGAATAGATATTCTAATGTGCAAATTTATAGGAAGAAACCTGTCACCCTATTCAAATAACACTCCTGATATTAGAATAAAGTGACCAATATAAGAAAAATGGTAACACGATACATGGCAACATGATGAAATCAAATGGCATTTAACTTGGTTCTAATTCAATTCTATTCACTTCTGGTCCTTCAAACCAATTAGTTCTAACGAAACTAAATGATGAAGTAAGATTGATAAGGAAGATAGATGAGATCAATAAGGACATGAAAGGAAAACTCATGGAATTTTGGTAACCATGATTACAAAAACAGGTGGAGAAAGATTAAGCCAAGCACGTTCATCTTGATAAAAAAATCACCTTAACAAGCAAAGAAGCATGACTGAGAAGAAGAACAAGTATCCAAACATTAAATGAAGATGACATAAGCTTATGAAATCAAAATGGACATATGTCATTAAGGGGTAGTTTATGAAATCATGGTAATGATTACAATAACAGAAGGCAGCCTAACAAGCCATGCATGTCCTAAGTCTCAGAAAATTTTGGAATGAGATTTTGTGAAGGTTGCTTCATGTTTTGACACATAAGCATCCCCCATCATTCTTACGTCACTTCCACACGAAACCTAGAACCAGTTTTCACCCTATAAATACCTCCTCCATCTCCCTAACTCGTCAGAAAACTCCGCCAAGTCACCAACCAGCAAGCTCTGTTTTCTGCAACACTATTTCTCCATCCTCAATCACCCTTTTATCAAGTTTCAATCCTTAAAAAAATAGGTAGGAATTAGTAAAAATCCACTCTTTCTTCTTTATTTCTTCCAACCATATCTCTTTGTCCATTCCTTTTGCCTTCATTTTCGCTTACTCTGTTTGGCTTGAAGAAAGAATGGCAAAAATAGCCAAAAACACTGTTTCACTCAACTGTATTATTCGAATAAGACTTAGTCTTATTCGAATAAACCACCTCAAAATTACTTCAATTATTGTATTTTCAATTGGTTTATTCAAATAAAGTCTACGTCTATTCGAATAAACTCTTACAACATGCTACAAATTGAAGATTTTCAACAAATCTATTCAAATAAGATTTGGTCTATTCGAATAGACACTAATAAGAATGTTATAAAATTTTAAACGTGAATATTTCTTTTATCAAATTTTTACTTAAGCTAATCTTTTTAATTTTTACCCAATTTTTTATGATATTAGTTGAGTTAATTACTGTTTTAATTACTATTCTTATTCTTGCTTTATGCATTATTTGTGATATTTGATTTTCTTTAAAATATTTTTCTATGGAAAAGTGTTTGGGATATGTCATTCCATGCATAAAAAGAATCAATGTGCGGAAAAATATTGTGACTATGATTAGAGATTATTGTGGTCATGATCAGAGAATATTGAGGGACACCTCATTGTTAGAGAATATTATGTTAAATTAAATGTTTCATGTGATGGAATTGTGACTTATCTTATTAGTTTAATAAGTAATTAAATTAAGTTAATGGACTAAACTCTTATTGAATAAAAAGTAAAGGGCAGTTTTGTAATTATAATAACTGTCAACTTGATAGAAGTTCACAATATTTAAGGAACAATTTCTGTGCAAAACTCTAGATCTATTCCTAGCCGTAAGCATTTCTTCTTCCCTCACCATCACTAAAGTAGAAGAAGAATAAAAAAAACAGGCAAAGCAATAGAAAGTAAGTTTTGAGTTTTTTTAACGCTCTTAGAATATAGTCTACTAACTATTCATAGATAAATGTTAATATCTTTTTATATTCTTATTTATAGGAATCATGAATTTTAAGATCTTTATATTTTGATGATAATTTTTTATATTAAAATTATTTAAAAACTTATAAACTAACATGTGATATCAAAGTATGATTATAAAATTTATGATTCTTTATTGATGATGATTATTTTTTTAATTTGTATAAACTTTAAATGTAAAAAAAATATGAGTTTTTATTATGTTACTTTGTTGTACTGTATGAGTTAGTGCATGTTTGTGAAAGGTATCAGGGCCAGGATGATAGGGAGAAAGGAATGAGAGAAAAGAGAATTGAAACTAAAACTTGTATTACGAATTCATTCACTGGAATTGAAAGTTAAAGTTCTCTGTTACAAAGACTAAAATTTATATCAGTAACTAATACATGAGTAACTAACAACTAACCCTAACTGATAACTAATCAGTTATAACAGACTTCCCTCATCCTTTCTCTCTTACATCCTCCCTTAAACTCGGCAGTTGAGGTGGTTCAACTCTGAGTTTGTCTCTGAAGGCAGTGAGGAAAGAGCTAGAAATAGCTTTTGTCAATATATCAGCTACTTGTGCATGAGCTGGTATATGATTCACTTGCAGTTTATGAGACAGCACCTGATCATGAACAAAATGGAGATCAATCTCAAAGTGTTTAGTACGTGAGTGAAGAATTGGATTAGCTGCCAACAATACAGCACTTAGATTGTCACAAAAAAACCTTAGGAGTGGCAGGTAATGTAACCTTGAGCTCATGTAACAAATGCTGTAACCAAAGGAGTTCTGCTGCTAATGCAGCCAAACTCCTGTATGCAGCCTCTGTGCTGCTTCGAGAAACAGCATGTTCTTTCCTGCTAGACCAAGAAATAAGATTTTGCCCAAGATAGACACAATAACCACTGGTTGATTTTCTATCATCAGGATCGGAGCCCCAGTCAGAATCAGAGAAGCCAAACAGATTTGAATGAGGAGATTGCTGAAGAACCAAACCATAGGAAGCAGTACCTTGAAGGTATCTTAAGATACGCTTGACTGCCTTCCAGTGAGAATCCATAGGAGACTGCATAAATTGACACACCTTGTTGACAGAGAATGAAATTTCAGGTCTGGTCATAGTCATATATTGTAAGCTTCCAACAACTGATCTATAGAGGCTAGGATCAAAAAATGGTGTACTGTCATGAGCAGAAAGTTTGAGGTGAGCTGTCATAGGTGTGGAGAAAGGCTTACAATTAACCATATCAGCTTTAGCCAGTAGATCCTTTATGTACTTGGTCTGAGATAAATGAAGAACACCAGCTTGAGGTTTCTACACCTCAATACCAAGAAAGTAATATAAGTGTCCCATGTCTTTCAAAGCAAACATAGAATTAAGGGAACTGATCAGAGATGAAATTTCAGATTTAAAGGAACCAGTAATTAGAATATCATCTACATAAACCAAGATAAATGTGGTAGAGGTTGAAGAAAATCGAGTGAACAAAGAGACATCTGATCGAGTAGAATTAAAACCAAGAGAGCATAGGGCAGTAGAGAGCTTATGAAACCAAGCCCTAGGAGCCTGCTTAAGTCCATATAAAGCTTTGTGCAACTTGCAAACTAGTTGAGAGCTACCAAGAACAAACCCTTGAGGTTGCTGCATGTAAACCTCTTCCTGCAAATCCTCATTTAAAAAGGCATTGTTGATGTCTAGTTGATGAATAGGCCAACCTCTAGCCAAAGCTATAGTGAGAACCAACCTGATTGTGGCAGGCTTGACCACTGGACTAAATGTCTCATTAAAGTCAAAGCCAGGCCTTTGATTAAATTCTTTAGCAACTAATCTTGCCTTATGCTTATCATTGGAACCATCTGGTTTATATTTTACTCTAAAGACCCACTTGCTGCCAATGGCTGATCTATTTGGAGGAAGTTCAACAAGGGACCATGTATTATTTTTTAGCAAAGCATGGTATTCATCAGCCATAGCTTGTTTCCAATGAGGCTGAGAAAGAGCTTGAGATACTGAGGTTGGTTCTAAAGTGGCAGAGAAGACTTTTGGCTTGGTGACCCCAGCCTTGGCCCTGGTAACCATAGGGTGAGTATTCTGAATAGTAGGAGGAGCAGAAATAGATTGCTGTAATAAACTTTTAGAGGCTTGAGAATCAGGAATTGGTACTGTAGAACCAGCTGGATGCTGAAATGAAGAACCCTGCTCATGAAACATGACTGGTACAAAAACATTATCAAATATAGTAATAGGAGAAGAACATCTAATTGCATATGGAGCACTTGTGGACAATGTAGGAATGGAAGGAATAGTAGGAATAGAAGATGGTAAGGTAGACTGGGATGGATAAAAAGGACTAGAAACATTTTTAAAAGGAAAATTGAATTCATCAAAGACAACATGAGGAGTGAAATAAAACTTTCCAGAAGAGGAGAGAAATTTATAACCTTTATGGGAAGAAGCAAATCCTAGAAAAAGAGACTGACAGGATCTATAATCAAATTTAAACTTGTTATACGGTCTAATAAAGGGAAAACAAGTACATCCAAAATCCTTGAAACTATGATAGGAGGGCTGCTTGTGAAACAAAACTTCAAAGGGAGACAATTGATTTAGCATTGGAGTTGGCAGGGCATTTATGATGGAAACAACATAAGTGAAAGCATCTCCCCAAAATTTTAATGGAAGGGAGGAAGCAGCAAGCAATGTCAATCCCATTTCAGTGACATGCCTGTGCTTCCTTTCTACTTTACCATTCTGTTGATGGACATATGGACAAGTTAAACAATGAAGAATACCATTAGATCACAAGTATGTAGAAAAAACTAAAAATTCTTTTGCATTATCAGTTTGTAGAGCTTTCAACTTATACCCCAATTGAAGTTCAGTCATGTGTTTAAATTGAAGAAAAAAGGAAAAAGCCTGAGATTTAGAATGCATCAAGTAAATCCAGGAATATCTAGTATAGGCATCAACAAACAAAATGTAATATCTAGCACCATTCAAAGCATTTACAGGAGTTGGTCCCCAAATGTCAGTATACACAAGTTCTAAAGGATCTTTATATTCAGAAGTAGAAGTATAACATGGCTGTTGATGAGATTTCCCCATACAACATGCCTCACAGACATTTCGAAACTTAGACTTACAAATGGATAAGGGAAAATTACAAGCTTTCAATACTTGAGTCATAACTGGAGTAGAAGCATGACCAAGTCTTGAATGCCAAATGGAAAAATCAGAAGTTAAAGAAACTGAAGCAGTATTTGAGACCACTTGCTGAGGAGACTTGTTGAGTTGAATATTTGGAAAAACATACAAGCCATCTCTAAGGGTTCCTTGGAGTAAAATCTCCTCGGTAACCTGAGATTTAACAAGACATTTGTTAGAATGGAATTCAAAAAAGATACTATTATCTTTAGCAAATTGAGCAACACTTAATAGATTTTTGGTAATATTAGGAACATACAAGAGATTGTGTAAAATGAAAGGACTGTGAACAGAATTAGATGGAAAACTAGAATGCCTAACATGCAAAATAGACAAACCTGCACCATTTCCCACAAAGACTTTTTCTGCACCATCATAGCTCATTTTGTGTTACAGGTTTGCTGAATCTAGTGTAAGATGATGTGTAGCAACTGAATCAGGATACCATGCTGGATCACATAAAGTTAATGGAGTGGCTAACATAGCAGCAGATGTAGAAGAGTTAACACCAAAGGAATTGTAATCAGGACCGTGTGTTATCATTGCATTCATAGGAGAATTATTATTTCCTGAATTCCTGAAATTCTGATAGAATTATGACCCTGTGAATGATTGATCAAATCTGTACCAACACTCTACAGTAGTATGACCAGTCTTTTTACATAGCTAACATTGAGGTTTTTCACCAAATACAAATCTACCTCCTCCTCTGCCAAACCTACCTCTGAAATGGAGTTGATTCCTACCACTCAAGAAGCCTCTTCCTTGATTCATAACAAATCCACGATTTTGACCAGGATTAAAATTTTGTCTCTGAGTGAAACCTCCTCTTGAACCAGAAAAACCAGAATTACCAGAAAACCCAGAATTTCTAGTGTTACCCTTTTTGACTTGAGATTGAATGAGATTACCTTGGATTGAACCAAGTTCTGTCTTTCTAAATCTTTCAATTCGTTCTTCTTGAGCCATAAGAAGAGAATCAAGCTCTCCAACACTACAAGGTTCACTTCTAGAAGTAATTGCAGTGACAAAACCTTCATATTCTTCAGTCAAACCATCAACAATTGCTTCTACATGCTCAGAATCATCAACCGGTGACCCTATTGAACCTAAGGTATCAACTAATTTCTTAATTGCATAGAAGAATATTTTTTTGTATTTCTTAATTGATTCTTTAGCTGTCTTACTTTTGCTTTAATTTGAGACGCAAAAAAATGTTTCTAATTTCTTCAAAATCTGAAAGGAAATTTCATAACTACCATTCTTGTTGTGAAAGAACTATTCATTCAGGAGAGCAACCACGACATCAGTAATTGATCTTGCTACTCCCAATTAAGGTATGCATCACAGATCTTATTTCTTGCTGCATCATCTTGGGATTCATACTTTTCTGGAATTGATTCTCCACTAATATACTGAGATAACTTGTGACCTTTGATTATAGCCAATGCTTGTTGTTTCCATGCTAGAAAGTTGTCTTCATCAAGCTTGAATGACACAGGATTGGAGAAAGTTTGTAGTACAAACTGATTTGAAGTGTTTGTCGTTGCCATAGTTGAGCTTTGATCGGAAGCCATGGTAGAACGCTAAGCTCTGATACCATGAAAGGTATCAGGGCCAGGATGATAGGGAGAAAGGAATGAGAGAAAAGAGAATTGAAACTAAAACTTGTATTACGAATTCATTCACTGGAATTGAAAGTTAAAGTTCTCTGTTACAAAGACTGATATTTATATCAGTAACTAATACATGAGTAACCAACAACTAACCATAACTGATAACTAATCAATTATAACAGACTTCCCTCATCCTTTCTCTCTTACAGTTTGGATTGAAGTTAGCAAATCCAAACACACTTTTAGAGTTTTCGAAGGGCGTGAAATTATGTTAGACATTTTTTTTTTCAGTTGAGTTCAATGAAAAATGTTTTTAAAAGTACATTGGAGTGAAAGCAAGAATTTCTTACTTTTCCATTGAGCAAAAGTTCGTTGGAGAATATTTTCCTCTTCAATCTTACTTCAAAAGTGATTTTAATCTTTCATCTAAACATCATCCATTTTGTCAAATTAACTTTTGAGACAAAAGTTTTCAAACATAAATCATATTAATACAAACTTACTTTTAATCAAATTAAAGTTTAAAAATACACTTTTAACTAAACTTAAGTTTATTAACTACAAATCAAACACACACTTAATGTTATGGCATATTATTAACTCTAATGCTTTGTTTGGATGAGGAGAGAAAATGAGAAGAGAGAAAATAGAGAAGATGGAAAATAGAGAAGATAGAAAATAGAGAGAAAATTGCATTTTCTTTCCTATTGTTTGGATCAAGAGAAAATGGAAAGAAAGAAAATAAAAACTTTTCTTTCTTTTGTTTGGTTGAGAAGAAAAGTGAGAAGAAAGAAAATAGAATTATATAAAATGACTAATATACCCTTTATGTAATGTAATAAATAAATGTAATTTTTAATATTTGTTTTACCTCTCTAATGTAATAACTGCACATCATTTATTTACTTTGAACAGCAAATAAGGACCCATACGTCTGATATTTTTCTATTTATGTAATCTAACTTATCTAACGTCATTAATTTTAATTAATTACAATGAACTGGTGATCTATTTTATCCAACAGGACATTGCTAAAATTATCAGTGATATATATGCATATAGCCCATACCACAAACATTTCCTTTGTCACTTTATCAATTACAAGATTGAGCTAAAATAATATATGCCCTTGAAAATTAAATTGTTCATTTACAAATAGAAAAATGAAATATTAAACTTACAGTCGTAGTCCCAGAATTTTTTTTTGTATAAGTAAGTATAAAATCATTCTAGTACGTACCAATAAAATATACTAAACACACACGTTAATTTATTTTCCTCCACAACTTAAAAAAATAAAAAACAACAAGAGACATATAAAAGAAGTCATTTATCACATTTCAATCTAGTATGCTTGAGGTTTGGTTATATATTTGACATGAACTTCAAGCAAAGCACAACATGAACTTCAATACATATAAGCCATGTACAAACAAAACAGTCCACTTGTTGAATACGATTAGCACCTGTCATTACCAATTTATTTTTCACCTAAACAGATTTGTTCAACCATATAACAAAATCAAGAACAAATCGGATTAAATTAACAATTTTTCATTCAAAGTGAGGACTTCTATCATCACTAAACCTTGTCATATGTATTCCATTAAAAATCATGTCATCATCATCACATTACATACATAATTACAACATGTACATAGTTAATACTAAATATAAAGCTCCAAATATTTAACACTGACAGTTCTACTGACAAAAAACATGGCACATTTCAAAATCAAATTTATCAAAAATCAACCATGAAAGTTCTGTCATCGGCTTTACAACAACCATGCCCCACCCTTGCGAGTACCATCCACTAAAACATTAGCTTCAAAATCATTGAGAAACATTGAAAGTTCTGCACAAGTTCAAAACAACAATTAATATACTTAAATGGTCATACAACAAGCAGAGAAATCAATAATGGTGAAAGTCTTACGTTGGCGCAAATCGGATACCAGCTTCGTTCATAATTTGAAAAAGAGCCTCTAGTCGCATCTGAGGAGGCACTCCAAAAATTTCTCGTTTCTTTTGTTCATTTCCACAGAGAAATCAATAACACTGCATTCGGTATGGATCTAACACACCCAAATCAGTCAATAAATCCCACACATCTGATTCACTATAATGGCGTGGCCTACTTTGCTGCATGATGGCTATCCCTTTCTCAGCAATTTCAACCTGTCTTTCAGCCACTGCAACCTGCCTTTCAGCCACTTCATGCAGTTTATCCACAACAAAATTTCCCTCCTTTAGAACTTCAACTAATGAATTAATTCCCAAGGAAACCGTCTCATACTGAGACTCCATCAAATCAACCATGGGAGCTTTACGCTTAATACCCCTTGAGGATGAAGTCCCACCTAATTGGTTAGATTGACCATAAGTAGGACTAAATTGATCCGAATTGGCAGCTGAGTGTAGGGTGTCATTTCCCATATTTACATTAGTATCAGCCCTCCCAACAACTTCAAATGAGTCATTTAAATCAATAGTTTGCCTTTCCCATTGCTTAAGCCTCTCTCTTGGAGTTGTGGCATTTTTTCCAGTAGCTCTATCAGTACCAAACATTTCCTTCAATATGTCGTAATGCTTAATTTGCATTCTTTTCCATTTTGCTGCATATGGTTTATCCTAACAATGAAAAAAAAGTATTATGTTTAGACAAATAATTACAATATATTTTTCCGTACATAAGCATAATGAACATCAATAACTTAAAAAAATAGATGACAAATAAATAAATTTTCCCTTTTTTCATTACCTTGATTAAATCCTCCCAAACTTCTTCCTCAGCTTCAAATTTTTTTGTGATAGGACTCCATGAAAACCGACTTAAGCTATTAAATAGATCATATGCTTCTGCAAAATGATCTTTCAATGTCTTCATTCTATTTTTTAAATGTTGTTTTGTAATTTGTGGACCAATTTCTATCCTTAGGACCTGCACCACATTGGCATATGCTTCAGTTGTCCATGAGCCATCTTGTTTATTGCCCTTGGTAAATTGCTCCATAAATGCATTCAACAATGTCCATGTCATCAGACCATCGCATATTGTCTTTAGAAGGATGATCAGTGTCTTGTGCAACATTCTTTCCCCTAGCCATCCTTAAACCTGCATGATACCTCAAAAGACACATAAAGAACTATATACACCAATTATATTTTCAATTACAAAGTATATCTAAATTACATAAAACTTTAACTCAGATAAAATAATAAACCCACCAAATATAATAATAGAATTCAAATTACAATCCATAACCTAATTATTAAAATAAACATAGTACATAACACTTCACAATATACATATCATCTAAATAATATAACATAGTACATAAAAGTATACATTTAAACCTAATTGTCACACTTAAGCTTGAAAAGCATTCCACATTTCAGCTGCAATGTTATCTCTTAAAATTGCTCCTTGCCTATAGTCCTCATCACGTGGTTGGTGCAAACTGGTTGTGATCTATCTATGTCTTGTTCTAGTAACTCTCGATCTACTTCAAGAATCAAGGACTCATCAATATCAATACTCATTACAAAGTTATGCAATATACAACAAGCAAGCACTATGTCTATCATTGTTTTAAATGAGTAATGTGGTTCGGTGCCACTAGCTATAATTGGAAATCTTTTCTTTAGAACTCTAAAAGTTCTTTCAATAACATTTCGTAGTGAAGCATGTCGGTGATTGAATAATTCTTTAGGATTTTGTGGCCCACGCGATGAATACTCCTTCAAATGATAACGAACACCTCTGTATGGTGTAAGTACACCACGTTTTAGCATAAATCCACCATCCCCTAGATAGAATTTCCCTACAAAGATTATATACACATTATGTACCAAGATGTCACATAATTTGATCCTAATTTAATATATTATAATTATTAACTACATTAATATGTCACTCACCTTCTAGAATTCCAAGTGGGTCTTCCTTACTTAACGCATTTTTTAAAATTCTTGAGTCAAATGCTGTTCCTTCCCACCCAGCTAACACATATGTGAATTTCATATCAAAATTACATGCAGCAAACACATTTTGGGTGGGATAGTCTTTTCTGCCACGAAATCGAGGGGCGTCGGCCCTTGATACCTTCACACGAATATGTGTTCCATCTATAGCTCCAATGCAATCCTTTTTAGTCAATAATTTCAAATGTTAGCAATATACTTCCATGTTGACTACATGCTTGAGGGTAATTATAAGTAAATAAAAAAATAAGTACCTTAAAGTAAGGATAAAATCGGCTATTGCTAAGTATTTGTGGAGGGACATCGCTACCAGAAGGTTGCACAAGAAACTCTTCCTCTAAGGAGATAACAGCACGTAAAACATTGTGAAAGTGACGACTAATTGTCTCCCCTGAACGAAGGAAGAAGAAAGAGACAGTTCTGTTTTTTACGTTATGACCTAAAATGTGTAAGAATTTAGCAACTTGCTCTTCAACTATAGAGCGTATTGAATCTTTTACTATACCGGTTGCTCTTAATTTCTCACATAAATGCATAAATGCTCCAGGACCCATACGTATGACATCCCGACACTTTTCTGTCTCTAGTAGTTGTCTCATTAATTGAAGACGCCTACTTTCTCTTTCAGAATTTCCATCACTAATTTCATTTGGTCTAAAACTTGACAACAACTGCAACAAATGTAATGCATGCACAATATAACATAATAGAACTACAGCACAAATGTGTTGCCTCTTATCCAACTCTTTTCTTACATGACTTAATACTTGCAGTTAGGGAGGCAAAGCAAAATTAATCATTCGCTTTACTTGCAACTCCACGTCATTTATGTCTTTTGTGCCATCTTCAAAAGTCACGTCTTCAATATTTTTGGAAGTCATTTCTGTCTATATATATATAAAAAGTCATGATTATGTATTGTCATATGAATACGCAAAAACAAAAATCACATAGTCGATATCAACAAACAATTGGAAGTAAGATTATCAACTTTAATTGACATTAACATAAGCATCCCAAAAGAGAACAAGCTATGTTTGGTTCTTTTAAGGGTAGTGGATGAATTAATTACAATGTTCAAGAAGGTTGAAATTACATATGAGCATGTATTAAGTAATGAGTAACAACACAACAAAACTTGCCTAATGTTTGCTTTATACTT
Organism: Ormosia semicastrata; assembly: GCA_029884595.1. NCBI lineage: Eukaryota > Viridiplantae > Streptophyta > Magnoliopsida > Fabales > Fabaceae > Ormosia > Ormosia semicastrata. The sequence goes on from JAQQTO010000040.1 coordinate 2,751,043, forward strand.
GTATGTTACCTTTATCCCCACTATACAAATTTTTAGTTACGTCACATAATGAAATTATATGAAGGCAAAGTGCTAGCAATATGAACTACAAAGGTCAAAGTGGCAAAATTAAAACCAAAGAATAACAAATTAATATTGTCCCAAAGCACAAGGGTAAATTGAATTTAACCGGGGAAAAAAAAGAGGCAATACATGCATTACTTCAGAAGGGATCACCCTTTAAATGTAAGCCAAGGGAATTAACGACTTTAAAATATAAGTGCACAAACAAGTGTAGAAGAGAAACCTATCTCAAACAAGATTCACAAGCAAATTAAAGATTGCCAACTTAAATTTTTAGCATTTAGATCTAACCTATACATTACAAAGAGAGCAGAACTCGACAATAGAAACCTATCTCATTTAGAATTGCTTAAGGAAATTCATGTGTGAAGGTAGTGATACTAAACAGACTTCGAAAGCTAAATGTCCTTAATCATGAAATGGTAAGTTCAAAGACCAATTCTTAAATAAATTATCCTACTTAGAGTCTACTGATTTTAAAGGAAAGGTGTTGCTAACTCAACTCATTCAGCCATTGCATCAACTGACATTTATTTTGTGCTAGATGAATTTGCAACTATGAGTTGATCGAAACTATTAGCGATGATTTAGCTCCAGAATAGTTTATCAACAAAATTAGCAAGTTGAACCATTCAAACAGGCTAAAACAATGCATTTCCATAATAATTCGAGCCATGTGTAAATAAATTTGCAACTTTTTTTTTCTACAGCAAACACAATTGCACAATCCATTATACCAAATTCTATTATTTCAAATTTTCTTCTTCTTCCCTTTTTCACTTCCTATTATTCCTAAATAGCTTTGTTTTTCTTCAATATATTCCATAAGCAGGTAGTAAAAAATTGGCAACTTCATCAAACTACTAGCTAAGTTTTTTTTCTTCTTTGATTTAGTATTTTCATATAAATTGTTATGACACTAGCTAAGTTTTAATAAATCAAAATTTCAATACAATCGTTAGGCATGGAAGCCACTGATTGAATGCTGATTGCTGCAGTGTGCTCTATACGATATTATGTAAAAAAATATTAAATGGAAGTTATGGAACAGAACACACCCATTCCTTGTGTCTCATCACAGTATACACACATATCAGGATATCTATTAGTTATTTCTATCCACTTGGGTTATCTGATTATTACAGATAAACAAGATAAGAACTATCTAATACAAGATTATGTTTTGTTAAAACATTCTTCACTAACAAATATGGTTGAAGAAAAGCATGATCTGCCTCTCTCTCTCTACCAATCAATGCAGGCTGCAAAATATTGCCTTTGGGCTACGGTAGTGAGTCCCTAACAAATGTGAAGACTTGGCAATATATGGTAACGACATGTTCAGGAGAAAAAAATTAAAACTCCAGCACAGTAATGCTACATTCTAACGTCAAACAGGCTCACAAGCAAAACAAATAACAACAAAAAAAAAAGCATTTTCATAGTTTCATTTCAAAAAAATGGAAAATTTTGCTGAATAAACTATCAATGAAGGGTTAAATGAAATGGGAAGAGAATCATCTTACCAGAAAGTGAAAATCAGTGGCTGAGAGACGCGAGCACGGCTGGTCTGAGCGGAGGGCCTCGATCTAAGCTCTGCGACTGGATCTGAGCAGAGACGATGAAGGATCCACGACGCTGCAGGGGAAGAGACAGGGCCGGCGACAGCAAGGGCAGAGGACGATCTGACCGGCGTCGTGTAACATCCCGAAAATTGCTTATTTCATTATAAATAATCATTTTAGAATATTTGTGATTTTTGGTGATTTTTGTGAAATTTTCTGAAAACGTTGAATATTTTAATATATTCCTCGTTTTGCGTATGATCGATCGAGTTTTGAGCCGGGATAACGAAATGTTCTCCCTGAGGCTAGTAAACCTTGGACTGTCAACGTGTCAACGGGGGATCTTACTAAACCCGAGGCTGGACACAGTTTACGAGGTTTACGTTTCACGAGACTTTATCTGATACATGAAATCACTGTATCATAAAATCATCTGATGAGTAATAAAATATTATTCTCATCAATTGTAATTTTATTTCACTGAGAAAATAATTTTGGCAGCTTAATTATTCATCTGTCAGATGAATTTAATTAAGGTGACAACCTTACACTTCATTTCCTCGAGAAGCGCACAAAGCTTCTCAAGGAAGCTTCCTATTTCCATCTAATCAACCTTTCCTCTCTCCTCCCCAATTTATGCTGCACGGCTACTGTTGAGGGAATTATTACATTGACTATTCCAATTTTTCCCACTCCCCCATGTCTGCTGCTCATTCACATTTTCCATTTCATTTCTCCCATTTTCTCTCATTCACGCTGCTCCTCCCTCTCACGCAGCTCTCACTCTCTTTTCTCTCTTCTTCTTCACGGCTGCACACCACCCACATTCACCATTGTTGATCTTTCAAGTCTTCTTTACTTAATCCGACAGAGACCATTTTCCCCTCTCCACCTTCACACCTTGCTTCAGCTGGAACTCCTCCCTGTGTCTTCATTTTTCTTTTCGCTCAAAACAAACCCCAAAGCTTGGACCTTTAAGGTTCGGTGGTGGGGAAGAAAATCAGATTTTCAAGCATGAAAGGAGCTTCTTTATCCCTTGTTCTTCACTTAGGTAAGAGGAAGACACTCCTCCTCAACCTCTCTTAGCATTTAGGAACGTCAGTAATTTGTGTTGAGAGTCTTTCTGTTTTTAAATGTTGTTTGTGATGTATAGATGTTAGCTGATTGCTGGAGTTTTGTATGTATATATATATATATTTGGAATGTGTAATATGGAAAGAAATGAGCCCTGTTTTGGTTCTCGTATGGTCACGGTTTTGAACCCAGAAAATAGAGATCCTATATTGAAAATGGTAATGACTTGGTTTGCTGATCCATTCTAAAGTAAATGTTAAAATCCGTCGAGAGTGAGTAAGCCATGTCCGTCGAATTAAGATGTTGAAACCTGTCGAATATGAGCTCTTGGCCAAACCTGTCGACACGTGGGGCCCTTCATCATGTCAAAAGTTGTCGAAGCTGGTGACCCCCCCCCATTTACACCTCCGTCGGTGAATTCGTCGAATTAGAAAGTGTGGCCCTCTTAGTGTCTGTCGGACTAGTATAGGTGAAACCTCAACATTTTTCCAGAAATCGGTCGAGTTAAATCCGTCGGATCAGCTTAGGTGAGACCTCAACACTTTCCCAAAGTCAGAATCCGTCGAGTGACATACCCGTCGAGTTTAGACTTCTTACTTTTCCGTTGAATGTCAAAACCCGTCGAGTGTATTTGTCGAATCAGCATGAGTGAAACCTTAGTATTTTCCAGATCCGTCGAGTTGCATCTGTCGAAGAGGGAGTGAAATCTCAACGTTTCCGTAACCCGTCGAATTAGAACCTTGTAACCCTAACATTCTTGTCGGTTCGACAGGAACGGACTTTTCCCATTATCCAAAATCTGTCGAGTTAGAATTGAACTTTTAGCGTATTCGTCGGTTGTACACGAGTGAAACTCCTTCAAAGTTAAAATTCGTCGAGTTAGGCTGTGAATCATTTCCGTCGAGTTAAGATGTGAAAACCCGTCGAGTAGAGTTCTGAAGGTTTAATGGAGAAACTTACCCAATGAGAATATCCGTCGAACTAAAGTGTGGAAATCCGTCGAGTTAGGATGTGAATGCCCGTCGAGTGGAGTTCCTAATTGTTAAATAGAGAGATTTTCTCCAAATCCGTCGAGTAGAATCCTGAAGGTTTAATAGAGGAACCGACCTAATGTCAGTGTCCGTCGAATCATGTTTTCTGTAAATGTGGTAGCATATTCGACAGTTATATACTTCATCTGGTCGAAGTTCGTTCCCAATTCGACAAAGACTTAGAGTTTATCCCCCGCGATTGTTTTCCATTTACCTTAATCTGTCGTCTTTGCTACTCGTCGAACAAGCACGTAAAGGGCAGCTCCGGTTTCTCACCGATACACTGTTCCGTCGAAATTATAAGTATATTTCAATTCTTTTTACCTAGCAAACGAATGGATGATTCTCGGCCTTGTGACCTCCTGATTTCAACTTTTGGGACTAATATACATTATATTAATCATAAATAACATCAGATGACTAGAAACAAAGTAGGGACACATAATGAAGGAAAAACAAGGAGCGTGATTGAGCCTTTCAACTAGTGAGAACTTGGAATAAAGGAAGAACCAGTATGAGTGAGGTAGTAAGGAACATAATGAACCTAATGTTTGACCTTAATCTTATGATGCTAAGGATCCACGTGAATGACCACTTGTATATTGATGCTCTTTTGGCCAATTGTGGCATATTATGAAATTGTATGGAATTTTGAATCATACATATTATGCATTGTAAATGTCTTGTGGATCCAAGAATGGGAACAAACCGATTGTTAAATCATATGATATGCATTTGAGGCATGATTGACTTAGCTTGTCATGAGGAGCATGATTGAGTCATGCATGGCATAAAAAGAGAAAGAGAATGTCCGTTGGACTTTGTTAAGGCCGAGTTGCCTAGGAGTTGAATAACACCTTAGTGCGGGTGCGAATAGACACGTGGGGTCCGTAGACGACCTTGAGGCGTCGGGCGCGGAGTCTCACAAGGGGCGATGGTAGCCCCTCCGGGACCGTGGGACAGACCGATGCAAACGCACCGACGATCCTAATCTGGCCACAGTCCTATCTCGAGATCTTGTGAGAATGCCGCTGTATAAAGCCTTGTTGCGCAAAATGACTGATGATATTATATGGTAAGCACTTGTATGGCTGACGAGATACTGGCATGTCTCCCTGAATCATTCTCTCCGATTGTTTTGTGTCTAGCTCCATGGAGTAGGATTTTGATTATTGAGGGCACATGTGCATAGTGAGTCCATGAATTATCTGACATACATTGTTATTATAATTGGAACTGTTGTATTTCTGATATATCCATACATATATATATGATTGCCTGAAACTGTCTGGATGATCATAACTGCTACTAAATGTTTATTATCATTATTGCTTTCATAAATGCTATGTGGGCGCTTTGCGCCGTTTGGTTTCTCGATGCTATAATTGGTAATGATGGTAGGATGTCTTACCTCTTTCTTGTACTTTCTTTATTCTATGTAAATCTTTGGTTAAAGACTGTAAGTGGGAACGAGGTTGGTTTTTCCCTTGGACTTTATTGGCTTGACCCATTGTAACCGGTGACGCTGGCGCGAAGGGAGCTTCTTTTGGGTTTTGGTTCGAATTATTTCACTGGTGATACCAAGACCTGGCAAGTCAACTGGACCAGTAAGCGTGTGTGACATGCTGGGGATCTGACTTTGACGACGAAGAGGACTGCGATGGAAGACCTTATCTTGTATTTCTCACTATACTGGTGAGCCCGGAGTTGTCTCATACATTCGGGATTCCGATGGAGCTCCCAACTCCATAGTTGTGGAGAGGTTGTGGGTAGCTTATATTTTATTTTGCATTACCTGTAAAAAATGTATGGTAGTATATGTAAGTTGTAAGGTGATTATCTAGCCTTAGATACTTTAATTTGAGTATATCTTGTAATGTATATTTTAACTGATGGTATAGGTAACTATTCATTCGTGGCTCCTATTTTCCTCATATGTGAAACAAATGATATTTTTAGAAAATTGTTATTTGACAATTGTAACACGCTGAAATTTAGTAACCGTGATATAATGACGATTGTGCTGTGGTTATTAAATCGAGGGGTGTTACACGTCGCACGATCTGACCGGCGTCGCAAGACTGGATGGCTGGAGAGACAGGGCCGGCGACAGCAAGGGCAGAGGACACACGACGGAAGGCGTCTCACGGCTGAATGCAAGAGAGAAGCTGGATGCAAGGAGAGAAGAGGAAAATGATTCAAACTGAGAAATGTCACCCGAATGGGTTTGTTGTCTGATATTAATTTGGGGGGTATAAGAGTCATTTTGTAATGTTATCACAGCTTCTCTTCCATTTTTTGCGCATCAGAGAGGAGAAAAAATTTTGGGTGGGTCTCACACCTCAATTTTTTATCTTCTCTATTTTCTCTGCACTGCCAAATAAGAGAAAATAAAATATTTCTCTTATTTTCTCTCCTCTTATTTTTTTTTCACTCATTTTCTCTTCAAACAAACAAAAAATAATTGTAAAATATCGAACTGAATTGTATGCCGAACTCAATTCACGTGACGTGATGTAACGTCAAATCCGCTTGTTTTGCGATAATCAAATCTGCAATCCCAATGTTTTCCTCATGTCACGTCACGGATAAAGTGCTTGTTTGTAATATATAAATATATATATATATATATATTATATATAATTTTTTTATTCGTTTAATTAAAATATATAAAATTATTTTACATATTATAAAAAAGTTTAATTAAAATATATAAAATTATTTTACATATTATAAAAAATTATATTTACATATGAAATGATTTGTCATATTTTTTACGTTAATATATAATATAAATATAATATATATATTTTTATAAACATAAAATATTTTTTTATTTTATGCTATTATGTTATTCCGTTCTGATAAAGTCTGGGAGACCATGTGAAAGGATGTAAAGTGCTCCACGTGTTGGGTGAAATGAAGACAAATCCACGCGCGAAAGTTAATTATGCAATATTTGCTCCATCTGTGTATTTGTAGAACATAAGATTGAGAAAAGAATATAATTTTTTTGAAATTTTGAATTTTTTTTAAAAAAAAGTCGAAAGCCACTCTTCTTATGACATCATCCCAAGTTTATTAAAGAGCCCTCACATGTGACAAAGAAATATCGTGGTTACAAGCCAAACTTATTTTTGGAGGGTTAAAATCCAAAAATAAATAAATAAATAAACAAACCAAAACAACATAGCACGTTTAAATAGGTCTAAATTAAAAAAAAAAGTTTAAACAAGCCTAAAAAATCACCACCAAACAAAAACCACACAACAAAAGTAAAAAACCAGCTAAACAAGCCTAATGACAAAAGGAAGAGAGATCCGACCTATCCACACAAAGGATATCTTTAAGAAAACGAGGAAATAGAGACTGAACTTCATAGATGACATTATTATCCATTTCTCATTCCCTCACAATAAAGTTAGTCGCACTATTTCTTTCCCTATATTGATGAATTACTATTAAATTCACCTCGACTAACTCTGCCATTAAATCCTCTCAAAAATCCCAAAGATACCATAAGGTGCATCAACATTTCCGAAGCCAATCAATAACAATGTGAGAGTCACTTTCAATGATCAAATTAAAATAAAGAAGTCGTTTGCACAAATGAATTCCTCCCAAGATAGCTTTTAATTCCGCACTATTGGTCGTACCAATGCCAAAAGAATTAAAAAAAGCCACTTTCACTATTCCATGGCAATCCCGAATAAGACCTCCACCTCTTGAAGTACCTGAGTTGTCCCTACAACTGCCATCGCAATTTAATTTTATCCACCCTGTAAGAGGTTTGGCCCAAGAGATCATGTTTCCAGGCCTGGTGCAAACTCTCTGATGATGAATCTGAAATTCTTCCATAATAGACAACACCGGAGTCTACAATTTCTGATAAATAGCAGAGTTCTCTGTTAAAGATCTTACCCAAAGCTGAATACTTCTCCATATTTGATCCACACTTTGTTGCACTCCTTCCATTCTCGCTTTGCGTCTTTTGTTCCACATATGCCATGTAATCAAGCACGGGATCAGACCTATTAGCATGCCTTTGATAGACGATTTTCGAGCATATTGAAACTAGTGAGTAACTCTATTTTTCGAGGCAAGAGACCGCTGGAAAGGAAACCCCAACGCCACACAAGCCTGATGCCAAACCTCTAATGCCACCTCACTTATTGACAAGATATGGTCCACATTTTCCTGGCTTCTCTGTACACAATAATCACACGTCGAAGCCATCGAAATGCCTTTGGCCTGCATCTATCATCAACCGCCAAGCACTCGAACCAAGCTTTCCAAAGACAAATGGATATTCTTTTGGGCAATAACGGTGCCAAAACCAATCATTCCACACAAATTTTTCACCTCTACTTCTCACTGCCTCCCATGTTGTTGCTGTAGAAAAAATACTGTTTGGGGTAGGCTTCCAAATAAAATCATCCCGACCTCTTTTACCAGCCGGCACATTTTACAGAATTTCCATGGTTCTATCTGCACCCACCAACTCCAGTAATAGTTCAGAGTCCTAATTATTGTTCTGCTAGTAATCCTTAATACACATCTTATTATTCAAGATGTCCTCACAACCCACAAATAACGGGCCTAAAGCAAGCCATCTATCGAACCAGAAGGAAGAGTTACCACCACGCACCTATATTCTAACATTATTCATAACTTACAGGATGATGTCCACCATAGATCTCCCAAACTGAGAATCACCAGGTTTCCCCTTTCTAACTAATATGTGATCATTTCTACAATATTTGGCCCTGAAAATACCTGACCATAAATTGTTAGAAGTGAGCAAATGGTAAGCAAATTTCATGAGAAGAGATTTCTGGACTTCTTTGAGATCCTTCAAACCCAAAACCCCTTCTGAGGTAGGTTTACAAACTTTCCCCCAAGATCGCCAATGAATCTTCCTTTTACCATCCACCTCTCCCCATAAGAACATTAATGATTGACATTAAATGAATAGGCATGCTAGACACTACATGTCTTAATAAAATCAACCTTCCACCTTGCGAGGGCAACTTATATTTCCATCCTGCAATTTTCTTTCTAATCTTCTCAACAAGAGGGTCTATAATCCAGGAAGTCAATTTACCAGAGACCAAAGGTGCACCCAAATAAGTAAATGGGAAATTGCCTTCCATGAAGCCCGTGATTCTCAATAAACCACATTTTCGAGCTAGTATGATGTACTTAGAGAGGAATAACGCAGACTTAGCCTTGTTGATTCTTTGACCTGACCACTTTTCATAAGTCTCAAGAGCATTAACCAAATTTCTGATAGATCTCTTCCAACCATTAGCAAAAATAAGAATATTGCCCACATATAAAATGTGAGAAACCAGAGGGGCCCCAATTGGGTGATAGAATTTTCCAATCTGACCTGCCTCAAAATTTTTCCTAAGCAACCTCGTCAAGACTTCCTCTATTATGATAAATAAAAATGGGGAGAGGGGATCCCCTTGACGTAAGCCTCTACCTGCTGAGAGCACCGCTCTTCTGACCTCTTCTTCTGTTGGTTCAGAGCAAAGAGAAATATTATCAGCATCTGTAATTTGCATTTGAATTAACTCAGTGAGATCACAAGATTCCACCACGGACGGCTCAGAAAGAAAATTCTAAAAACAATTTGTGGCTTCATTATGCACTACTTCCGCTCCATCCAAAATCCTACCATTAGTCAGCACCATTCTATCTATATGACCTTTATTCCTCCTTTGATTGATAACTGAATGGAAGAATTTGGTGTTTTGATCCCCTTTAGGCAACCATTTTTTTTTTGCAATTTGTCCCAAATGAATCGTTTCCCTATTCTCCCACACTTGGATTTCCAGTTTAGTAGCCAAATAATCATTTTCAATCTCCTCAGAGAAGCCAGATTGCAACTGATTTTCCAGAAAATCCAGATGCTCCTCAAGAGCTTGTAAATTTTCTCCCACGCTCCCAAAGACATTTTTATTCCAAGCACGTAAAGCAACTTTAGTTCTCTTAAGCCAAATAGCAAGTTTCAAGAGACCTGTAGCAGAGTCATTCCTGAACCTTACATCTTTGACACAAGACAAAAATAGCTCATGCGAACACCACATATTAAGGAAACGAAAAGGAGAGGGGCCATACAAGGAAAAAGGTGTCTCCATATAAATCACCATAAGACAATGATTTGAGGATTTTCGACTCAAATATTTGAAATGTGCCGAACCAAAATGGTTGGAAAATGGCACTATTGATGAAAACTTGATCAAGTTTAGCCCAGCTACGAGATACCCCTTCATGGCTACCAAGACATACATTGCCCAGAGTTCCGTAAATCAGAAAGACCACAATGGTGTAAACAATCATTAAACTCCATCATAGATAAAAGCGATCTAGGATGACCACCAATTCTTTTTGCATCTATACGAATAACATTAAAATATCCCATGACCAACCAAGGAAAATCCGAAACTTGACATTCCTCCAGTTGCCTCCATAACTCTTCTTTCAACATAATAACATTTGGCATATACAAAGGTCACTAGAATTTTTTGGCCATCCTTGATAAACCAACATGAAACCATTTGTGTCGTAATAGACATAATTTCAAAATCAATACTATCATTCCAAAAAAGCCACAGTTTACCACCCTGATTTTCATTAGAAATAAAATGGTGGAAATTCAAGAAATTACCCAGCCTTGCCATATGATCCGCAGCCACGAAAGGCTTTGAAATAGCAAACCAATCCACTTTAAACTTAGTAATCAACTCCTTCAACCTTCCTCTAGACCTACCCAACCCTTTAATATTCCAGAAAAAATCGTATCATTCATAAATTTAATTTCTGAGATCGGGTGTGAACCTTTTGCGATTTCCTCACAAATTTTTCCTCTATAATATTGATGTTTCCACTTATCAATCTCTGCTCTGTGTCCGACTCATACATTTTTCCTTTACCCTTCAATACTAAAATTTCACCTTCCGCCTTCTCAGACGAATAACCCAGAGTCAAATCTTTCTGTTGCCGGTATTGGTTCTCATCAACATTCTAATTAAAGTTGTTCATACTCGCCCCTTTTCCATGTAACATAGGTTCATCTGTAATCTGATTAAGACTATCCTCACCAACCTCTTTCTCTTGTATCAAAGGTTCATCTTCAATTTGGTTAAGACTATCCGAACCAATCACTTTCTCAGACATAGGTTCACCAGTTAGGACTCGATTGTCTTCATCACACTAAACTTCCTCGCAATCCTCTTCATCACTCTCTCTTGAAATATCATTCACGTTCTTTCCCAAACTCCTCTACGGACCCTCAGAATTTTCTATATCATGTTCCCCATTATCCTTATCCAGAGGAATTTCCATTAACAAGGGACACACATCTTGGACAATCTTTGTCGTCTGCACATTGCTGGGACCTGCTGCCCTATCCACTAGATTTTACCCTTTATCTATATCTGTGTCAATTTCTAGAATACCATAATTAGTCTTCAACTTCTAAACCTTTTTTTCTTTATGATTGCCATCCACCTTTCGTTTCTCTCCCACTCTATAAACAACTGAGGTATATCCTTGCCTACAACATTTAGAGCAAAAAAATTCCAACTTTTCATATTTGGCCTCTTCCCAAATACATTGATTCAAAGATAAAACAAGAGGAAATCCCTTAACCAGCTCCAAGGATAGGTCTACTTCCATGCAAATACAAGCCCCCGAGGCTCTCGTACGATTGATTGTCACATTATCAGTTCCAAGATAACAACCAAAACGAGTCACTATGATTTGAAGAAAATCCTTTCAGTAAAGAAGCATCGGTAATTGCGGTAAGAAAATCCATTGAGGAGCCAATGGAGATTCTTTGTTCACATCAAACTCTTTCGTCCATTTGAATAGCCGAAAAGTATTGCCTTCCATAGTTCTACCTTCCCTTGCCTAGCCATGCACAAAATAACATTTGTTTTCCGTCAAGCCCCACGTTTTCACTACAGAAATTCAGATTTTGTCAATGGATGGTCTAATCCTCATGAACTTCATTACCAGAGCATAACAAAAATCTTCCTCGGCCTTAACCATCTCTGATTCTGAGAAAATAAACCCTAATTCACCATTGATATTAACTGGGAATATCATAAGGATTTTGAACGATGGAGACTCCACTTTCTTATTCATGACGTGCGCATAAGAATGCATCCTGGAACCAGCCTGGACGACAGTCCCCACAGACAGAGCGGCCATCGGAGACCGGAAAGCGCCATTCCAACCAGCCCTAAAATGATGAAAATAAAATTTGACGCGCTGTTCTCAAACCTAATACGTTAGACTATGTTTCGATTGGTGGGATTGAGTGAAATGGAATAGAATGGGATGAAATAGAGATAGGTTTCATTATTTGGTTATGTTAAAAAATAATGGAATGATATGGAAGTGGGTGAGATGGATCCCATCCCATCCCACAAAAAATGATCAATTTTCTTCCCTCCAATTTGGGGTTATGAGATGAAATCATCTTTTTTATTATAATTATAATTAAGATTTTACTACACTAATCTCATACCCTAAAATTGGTGTGTTTGCAATAAGGGTAATTTAAGAAAAATAAAGTTATAACTCTTACCATTTCATCTACTTCCCAAACAATGGAATGGTAACTTTACTCAATTCTATCTTAAAATATCCAAACAATGGAATGATATTTTTATCACATTTCATTCCATCTCATCTCATTTCATTCCATTTCATTCTATCCATTAGTAAATATCCAAACATAGCCTTAGTGTTCCGCTAACTTCATTTATTTTTTTGATTTTTTTAAATTATTATTACGAAGTTTAAAATTTTCTCAATTAATATTTATACTTTAATTAATGTCCTAATAGATCTTTATATTTAATTTGAGTCCATTAATTTACTAATGATAATATTACATGATATCATTTTATTTATATTAAAATTAATTAAGAACTATCTATTAATTTATTTATTAAAATTTAATTTATAAATGGTCCAAAAAATATTAATACAGATAAGATGTTGTTACAAAATATCATCATTAATTAATTAACTAATTCAAATTAAATAAAAGGATCTATTGATACATTAATTAAAGTTTAGAGACTAATTGAAAATATTTTAAAGTTCGTGGTGGTGATTTGCAAAAAGGTTAAAGTTTAGGGAGGTTGCATACTCTTTTCCCTATAAGATTTTATGTTGATTATGTAGCATTTGATTTTTATGTATAATGTTATTAATTTGGGATAATATTATGTGATATTTGTTAATCATTAAAATGATCAAATCTTTAAGTTGATTTAATCCCAAATTGTATGAAAGTTATTTTAAAGAATATGCAGTATTGATTTTTATACATAATGCTATCAATTTGGAATTAATGTATGCTAGATTTGTTAGTCATCAAAGTGATCGAATCTTTAAGTTGATTTAATTCTAAATTGTATCAAAGTTATTTTTTCAATTACCCATGTTGTGAATGACATGATGACTATTTGTGTATGAGTAAATTGAAGTTTGTTGTTATAAGGCATTTATGGATCACCCAAAGGTTGATTAGCTATCATTATAATAAATAGAAATGATTGTTAGTAGTGTAAGTGTATTATTAGTTTTATTTATATATCCAAAGATAATAAAGATTTCTAGTTAGTGCATATATCATTGTCAAAATGATGTAAATTTTATTACCATCATTATGTTGAATATGATATATTGATGAATCACCCAAAGGAGAACATTGATATACGTTGAATGCTTAAGTGATTTGATGTCTGAATCTATATATAATGTTAATTTATAACTCAAAGTATTAATGTTAGACATGTGATCATTACAGTACTTATTGCTATGATTTCTCATCTCTCATATATTCTAATTTTTAATGGACTTAATTTCTCTGAATGGAGTGAGCAAATCTAGTTTTACCTTGGGTTAATGAACTTGGATTTGGCTCTTCGAGTAGAGAAACCAGATGTTATTACTATTTTAAGCGTTGATGAAGAGAAAGTTCATTATAACAAACTGGGAAAATCAAACAGATTGAGTCTGATGTACATGCAGATGAGTATAGTTAGCAATATTAAGTCAGCTCTTCCTAAAATTGAGAATGCTAAAGAAATGATGAAGTTTGTGGAAGAGTGCTCATAAACTGCTAATAAGTCTCTTGTTGGGACATTAAGGAGTACTTTAACCACCATGAAATTTGATGGTTCTCGCACTATGCATGAGCACGTCAATGAAATGACAAACATTGCAGCAAAAGACTTAAGTCATTAGGAATAGAAGTGGATGAGAATTTTCTTGTGCAATTCATTTTAAACTCATTACCACTTGATTATAGTCCATTCTAAATAACCCATAATATCATGAAAGATAAATAGGATGTACATAAATTGCACAGTATGTTAGTTCAGGAGGAAGCTAAACTTAAGAATCAAGGAAATTATGCTATCTATTATGTGAAACATCAAGGAGTTGAAAAGAAAGCTGAAAAGAAACATGGAAAAGGAAAAAGACTACTAAAGATTGATGAGTCCTCTGTCAAAATCCAGAAGAAAGAATCAAATAATAATAAATACCATTTCTGTGGGAAATCTAGACACTTTCAGAATGATTGCCCAATGTGTAAAGCTTGATTCGAAAAGAAAGGTAAGTTTAATGTTTATGTATATTTTGAATCAAATTTAACTGAAGTTCTTCATAATACTTGGAGGATTGATTCTGAATGTACAACTTATATTTTTAATACGATGCAGGGATTTATTACAATCCAAACCATAAGCTCGAATGAGAAGTTCATCTTCATGAGAAATAAAGTGAAAGTTCCAGTGGAAGGTGTCGAGACTTACTATTTAATCCTAGACATTGGACATCATTTAGAATTATTTGAAACTTTTTATGTACCTAGTATTTCTAGGAATTTAGTTTCTTTGTCTAAACTTGATGTTGCTAGATACTCTTTTAAGTTTGGTAATGGATGTTTTGGTTTATATAAGCATAACTATATGATTGGTTCTGGTATACTTTGTGATGGTTTATATAAATTAAATCTTGATAATTTATATGCTAAAACTCTCATGATCTTGCATCATAATGTTCGCACTAAACGTAGTTTAGTGAATGAATGTTCTGCTTACTTGTGGCATAAATATTTGGGTCATATTTCCAAAGAAAGAATGGAAAGGTTGGTAAAGAATGACATCCTTCCATATTTAGATTTCACTGATCTTAATATTTGTGTAGATTGTATTAAGGGAAAACAAACAAAACACACAAAGAAAGGTGTCACGAGAAGCACTCAGCTTCTTGAAATTGTACACATCGATATATGTGGGCCCTTTGATGTCAATTCTTTCAATAAAGAAAAGTACTTTATTACCTTTATTGACGATTATTTACGTTATGGATATGTCTATTTACTGCATGAGAAATCACAAGCAGTGAATGCCTTGAAAATTTATGTAAATGAAGTTGAAAGACAATTGGACAGAAAGGTGAAGATCGTAAGGTCAGATAGAGGTTGTGAGTATTATGGAAGATTTGATGAAACTAGACAACACGCAGGTCCATTTGCTAAGTTCCTAGAAAAGCATGGCATATGTGCTCAATACACAATGTCAGGTATACCACAACAAAATAGTGTATCAGAAAGGCATAACTGAACTTTAATAGATATGGTTAGGAGCATGTTAAGTAATACGCATTTACCCTTATCATTATGGATGTATGCTTTAAAAACTGCCATGTATTTGTTGAACAGGTTTCATGGTAAGGCATTTCCAATGACACCTTTTGAACTGTGAATAGGTAGGAAACCTGGTTTAAGGCACCTATATGTTTGGGGATGTCAGGCAGAAAAAAAAAAGATCTATAATCCATAAGAAAAGAAATTGGATGCAAGAACAATTAGTGGACATTTCATTGGTTATCCAGAAAAGTCTAAGGGATATATATTTTACTATCCTACCTATAGTACAAGAATTATTGAAACTGAAAATGTTCGTTTCATTGAGAATGGTGAAACTAGTGGGAGTGAAGCTTCACGAAATATGGAGATTAAGGAAGTCAGAGTATAAGTTCCTTTAACTTGTGCTCCTACTTATGAAATTGTTGTTCATGTTGTTGAACTGAATAACAATCAAGAAGAACAACAAATTAATGATCCTGAGGTTAACTGTAACACCCTCCTCAGGGTATCACATGTCTGACTCCCGACTCATAATCTGAAAAGAAGTTCGCACAAAGTTTGAGTTATAAAAGATGAGTTTTAAAATTCCTTCTTTACTGAAACGTAAATTTACTGAAAATATAAGGTAATATTGAAAATCATATTTCAACTATTCATTATGCAATATTGACACCAATTAATATCACAATTTAAATAGAAAAATAAAATTAACAGACTTATTTTTTTTTAACTTTTTAACACGAACAGTAGTAACCCCATGATAGGTTCTACTTAATAGCACAGTATAACACTAACATTAAATCTTAACATACTCGTTCCTTCTCTTGTATCAACTTGATGCATCAGAACTTTACTCCTTGTCTACCCGGCACATCTTCAAACTTGAGACAACCACTTTTCAATGTTTCCATCAATCTCTGAGTATTTACCACCCGTTATGTCTAAGACAACTCATTCCTTCTACTGTATAATTTTAACAATACAGACAAAGCAAAACAATATAACAAAGAAGTGAGATCACCTACACCAATACCAACATGGCAACACAGAGATAACACAAACAGCAATATCATACAGATAGATCATACTACAATTATGATCATGCCATCAACATTAATCAACTATCATCATTCAATCATTTATCAATTCAATTATCATAAACAATAATTATGATAATGCCCTCAGCATTATCATTATCATCTTCTAAGTATTCAAAACAATTGTCATAATCAATATTCCTAAATTAATATATCACACAGATATAAATGTTCAGATTATGCATGTACACAAAGACTCAGTTTATCAAAAACAACTCCATGGAGGTTTTCACAATTTCGAGAAGAATGCTCTGTTAATTGTCAGCCTTAACCCAAAGACAATCTCCCAGTCGTTGAAAAGAATCATGTTCTTGTCGGGTATCGTCAATGCGTTGCAACGAACTGCATCACCAAGTGGCACAGGGTACTCACCAACTATCCACTGGTCGACCGCCGGGCCTCGACACCCCCAAGATCCATCATAGACCTCACTATCAATTCTCATTCCTTCTTCAACCACAAGGGCCATAATAGCTATTAGCTATATTTTATACAATGCACGAATATATCAGTGCAAGTCCAACCCTAAAGGGCCAAATCTTTTCAATTTCGTTTGTTCAATGTAATCATATGCTCCAACACATATTTTTCCAATGCACGTATAATGCACCAAATCCAATCACAGACATATCTTTCCAATGCATGTATAATGCACCAAATGCCAATCACAGGCAAAACATGTCATTTTATCACAATCACGTAAAAATATTCTATCACTTTTAAATCATATAGTGATTTTTCAACAGTAGTTCAAATTACGTAAAATATTTAAACGTAATTCAAATCACTTAAAATGTTTCAACGCATCTCTAATCGCATAATAATATTTTATCATATTTTAAATCGCGTAAAAATATTTTATCTTGTATTTCTAAACACTTAAAAATATTTATCTTGTATTTCAAATCACATACTTTAAAAATTACATTTTCAAGACACGTAAATAATTTTTTTCACCACAATTTCATTACAGAAAATATTTCTCATTCTTCAAAAATTTCATTTCCACTTTTCTCAAAATAATATGACTTTATACTTTATTTAACACATTTTCTTTACTCAAGAAAATCTTTTTTCACATTTCTTTACTCAAGAAATCCTTTTCCAAAATATAATTCACAAAATCATTTTTTCATTGATATAAATCAACGTTTCAAAACTTAACATTTTCTAACGTACTTCAAAACTCGAAAATAAGTTATACGTTAGTAAATTTTTAAAATACCATTATATTCACCATTTTTCCCAAATCATTTCCAAATCAACCTTCCTCAAAATAATATAACTTTCTACTTCATTTAATATATCTTCTTACTAAAGAAAATCTTTTTTTTTCACAATATATTCCACAAATTCACAATTCCATTGAATTAAATCAATGTTTCTAACTTTAAAAATTACTAATGCTTTCCAAAATCCAACGGATGAGTTACACGTTAGAAAATACTAAATCACTATTGTATTCTTCATTTTGTTTTCTTAAATCAATTTTAACAAAAATAAATTCTTTTTAAAACAAATTGAGGCTCACTTGCAACCTCTCTTTTCCATTTACATAAAAATTCATTTCTCAAGTGCTAAAATACTCTGATTCCCTTTCCAAATTTCTTGTATTAAATTAATTATATTTCCACTTGGAAAATCATTTTGTTTCATCAAAATCAATGCATTACAAGCCTTCGAAAAATGTGGACATGACTATTGAAAATTATCAAAACATTTTTCCTTCTAAATTGATATGGTTTTACACAAACAAAACCATTAAAATTTTATTTTCAAAACCGAAATACCGATGGTTATAAAAACCAAACTCATTTGTTCAAATCCTTTGTCACTTTAGTTACAAATCCTTTTTCACTTTCTTTGTAAATCCTTTTTCACTTTCTTTGCAAATCCTTAAAATCAATGTTTGCCCGTTTCATTCAAAACTCATATTTAGAAAAACACTTAGGATCTTTTTACACAAAATAAATCAATAAAAATTCCTCAAAGACTGTATTCTTGTTCTCTTGAAAAACAAACCCTTTGTTTATTTTCTATACTCTTCAAATCATCCATTTTCATCCTTCAAGAAATTATTAATTTATGAACACCTATTTAGAGGTGTCTTGGCCGAAATTTACTAAGTTCTAGGGACCAAAAATTAATTCCCTTATTCTTGAAAAATCTCCACATGAACTCTAATTTTTGGGAGCTCAAAACCATAGCCTCCCCCTTGGCCTTTGGAGCCAAAAATCAATTTCCTTTCCACCATCAAATCATGGCATACATATACATATTTAAATATATATCATAAACATGCCATAATCAAGGTAATAAATCATGCAAATCATACCAAACATAGGCAAATAATCAAAACACATAAACACCCACAAATAATTACATGACCATGGATATGAATCCTCATATGGATTCACCATCTATCAAATATAAAACCATCTCTCACCACCATGCTTGGTTGGTGAGATGGATCTCCCTCTTATCTCTTGAAGATCCTCAAAAGCTTCTTGATTTGCTTCTTTTTCCAAGTCCTTCACCACCAAAGGCTTCTCAAATACAAAACAAAATACATAGAAATTAGTATACTAAGCTTGATTAAGAGGAACCATGGATCAAACATGGTTTAGAACATGAAAAAAAGAGAAGAAATGAAGTTTCCTTACACTTCACCACAAATACCCTATAACTTGGCTCTTGAAGAAAGTCCATGAAGATGAATGATTTAGAGAAAGTCTCCAACATGAAAGTTGCTTAGAATATCATGTAGATTCAAGATCTATGGTTAGATGAAATTAAAAAGTGATGGAAGGTGTTCTTGATGGTCATGGCCGAAACATAGAGGAGAAGAGAAATGAAAAGAAAATTTGCTAAGTTTCCTTCTTGAAAATGAATCAATAATGACCAAGACAACATATAATTGATGTCTTGAAACTTGGCTAAGCTATTAAGCCACCAAAACCGTGCCCCCTCCAAGCATTCTCCTAAGGAAGCAACAAAGTAATAATGGTCAAGAATGATGTAATATTGACCATGACAAGTAATAATGGTCATCAAATCACCTTTAGCTCCAAAATACTACAAAAACTGTCCCTTCCTTGCATTATGCATGCAATAATATTGTCATTTTTTTCAAGCCATTATTTGAAGCATTCCTAACCATTGATTAATTCAATGGTTAGGATTTAGGTAGACTTTTGATTTTTAGAAGACTAAATCTAGGCCTTTGGATCTTTCTCCTTTACATCCTAGCCATTAGATATGTCTCCAAAATAAAGGGTCAAGATTACTCATTCTTACTTTTAATCCAAGGGTTATAATTAGTCATAACCTTTTTAGAAGATCAAATCTCCACCATTGATTAAATCCAAATCCAATGGTCATAAATGGTCCTTGTTAATTTATAAGACTAAATCTCCATCGTAGATTAAATCTAAATCCAATGGTTATAAATGGTCTTTGTCACTTTTCAAGACCAATTCTACACCGTTGATTAAATCGACAGTTGATATCAAAGCCTTCCTAACCAAGTTTATTCTCACACCATTGATTAAATCAATGGTGATTATCCAATGCTTCTTTATTAAGTTTGTTTTTAACCATTGATTAAATCAATGATTAATCTTCAAACTAAGTATTCTCATCCAAGGGTACAAATCAAGTCAAGCCCTCTTTGTTGAGTACACAGTATAATTTTTATTATTTTTATCTGCTATAACCCTACAAATAATATTTTTACTGTATTTTTATCATCCGATAATTAAATACAGTACAAAATACAGTAAAGAAAATTTTCTAGAATTGTTTCCGGATTCAGGTTTAATAAGATCCCATGTCTCCGTCTAAACAGTATAAATTTTTCTATGCGTAAATTTTTTTTTCACTTTGCGGGACCCACCTGGGTCCACGTATGGCCACTTGGGCCCACATACACCCCCGGGCCCATAAACATTAAAAATTTTCATAATCATACTTAAAATCACAAAAATTAGAAAACACACAAATATCAAATCAGATCACGTAAAATAATTAAAACTTAATGGTAAAAATTAAATTACGTAAAGTTTTCCCCGGTCTAAAAATTTTTATTTTCCTGACACGGAGTAAATCACTCAAAACGATCAAATACGCTGACGGAATAATCAAAATAATTTTACAGCATCCAAAAATTACTAAATAGTAAAATTTTGTTAACTATCAAAATTACTGTTTATAAGATAGGAAATTTTGGGGTGTTACATTACTCCCCCTCTAAAAAGAAATTTCATTCTCGAAATTTAATAACCATGATTTCACACCCTCAGAATAATTATGAACATTACTCTTTTATCTTATTTTCCAATTCTCACGAAGCTTCCTCTCTTACATCTTGCTATACTATTCTAGCCAACAAAATCTCTTTGCTGATGTTCAACTTCTCCTGATCAAACAGATATCTCAGACTCCTATAATTACTGAAGATGTTGAATGTTACTCCAGAAAGAAAGAATTTCCATATCTCTGATACCAACTAATGTAATGTATTACTTAAAATTTCCTTATCCTCGTATTACTACATATTCTAGATTTTTGCTTTTAACAGGAAATGTCTCACTAACCGAATTCTCCTTTCCACAGCACGATACCAGATACTTCCATAAATTTTTTTTTTTTACAGTTTTCCATTACCGTCTTAAATTTTTCCATAGAAGAATTGTTCTAATCTTTTGAAGAATTCACCACGCTTCTGCTGCATCACTCGGATACGTTAACACGGATACAAATATAGAAATATCCTTTCTTGCAAGATATTCCTTCAATTGCAGGAGATGAAAGAAAACATCATGGAAGATAACAAAATGAATCGAACTTGTTATCGAACATATCCAGCAAAGAATTGAATGTAACCTGATTTTTAAAAATGAATTTTCTCTAGATTACTCACACTCTATTGAAATAATCTCATTGGATATGGTTGGAAAATAACCAATCCATTTTCAAAGACCACGTCTGTTTATGAAATAGATCAAACTAACACAAAAATTTTGAACAACAGATCAAACTAATAAAAAGATTTGATTCGCAATAACAATTTGAATAACTTGAATAGCTCGATTAGCTAAGAATAGAAATAGAAGTAAACAAATCAGAGGATAACGAATAACTCTAACATATAATTGATCTACTCAATCATATGTTATAAAGAATAGGTCACTCACAGAAATATTCAGTATGGTTTATAGGATTAGCTCCAATGACGCAATCTCCATTGATTAAATCTTCCGCTCAAAACACTCCCGTTCCATTCAGAGTAACAACTTTCCTTACTATCAAAAAATTTTACTAACAGAAAACTATGTTTTGAAAGAACATAATCTCTGGGAAAATGTGTCCAACTTTTTCACAGTTTGTTTCCTTGACATACATTCCTTCATTTAAGTACTTTCTTTCACATCCCTTACTGTTTTTGGTTTCCTCAATGGTTATAAATACATCTTCTGTCGAAATCAATTACTTTCTCAATATCCTAAAAAGAAATTTCAGGTTTCAAAATTATGAAATCTTATATTTCAAGACTGATTCTCTTCCATCAGATTCTGAACTTCAAATTACAGTTCCCACTAAACAGCGGTCCTTTGTTCATGCAGTCGTCTTTCCACATTACTCCTGTTGCTCCCGCAGCTGTAACTGCATTACTAGTAACATGTTCCACTTCCACACAAATATAACTATCCCGAGCCTTTTTTTTTTAGGCATGCAGATCAAAATACAATGGATCTATAATCCATTATAAACAACATTATTTCCTTTCGAAAAACAAACACAGAGAACACAACACAAGCAAAATAGACCTAACCACAAACCCCAAAAGACTCAAACCGTGCTCTGATACTAACTAATGTAACACCCTCCTCAGGGTATCACATGTCTGACTCCCGACTCATAATCTGAAAAGAAGTTCACACAAAGTTTGAGTTATAAAAGATGAGTTTTAAAATTCCTTCTTTACTGAAACGTAAATTTACTGAAAATATTAGGCAATATTGAAAATCATATTTCAACTATTCATTATGCAATATTGACACCAATTAATATCACAATTTAAAGAGAAATATAAAATTAACAGACTTATTTTTTTAACTTTTTAACACGAACAGTAATAACCCCATGATAGGTTCTACTTAATAGCACGGTATAACACTAACATTAAATCTTAACATACTCGTTCCTTCTCTTGTATCAACTTGATGGATCAGAACTTTACTCCTTGTCTACCCAGCACATCTTGGAACTTGAGACAGCCACTTTTCAATGTTTCCATCGATCTCTGAGTATCTACCACCCGTTATGTCTAAGACAACTCATTCCTTCTATTGTATAATTTTAACAATACAGACAAAGCAAAATAATATAACAAAGAGGTGAGATCACCTACACCAATACCAACATGGCAACACAGAGATAACACAAAAGAAGCAATATCATACAGATAGATCATACCACAATTATGATCATGCCATCAACATTAATCAACTATCATCATCCAATCATTTATCAATTCAATTATCATAAACAATAATTATGATAATGCCCTTAGCATTATCATCATCATCTTCCAAGTATTCAAAACAATTGTCATAACCAATATTCCTCAATTAATATATCACACAAATATAAATGTTCAGATTATGCATGTACACAAAGACTCAGTTTATCAAAAACAATTCCATGGAGGTTTTCACAATTTCGAGAAGAATGCTCTGGTTAATTGTCAGCCTTAGCCCAAAGACAATCTATGCTCTGGTTAATTGTCAGCCTTAGCCCAAAGACAATCTCCCAGTCGTTGAAAAGAATCGTTTTATTGTCGGGTATCGTCAATGCATTGCAACGGACTGCATCGCCAAGTGGCACAGGGTACTCGCTAACCGTCCATCGGTCGTCGCGCGCGCCTGATGCCCCAAGATCCATCATAGACCTCACTATCAATTCTCATTCCCTCTTCAACCACAAGGGTCATAATAGCTATTAGCTATATTTTATACAATGCACGAATATATCAGTGCAAGTCCAACCCCAAAGGGCCAAATCTTTTCAATTTTATTTGTTCAATGTAATCATATGCTCCAACGCATATTTTTTCAATGCACGTATAATGCACCAAATCCAATCACAGACATATCTTTTCAATGTATGTATAATGCACCAAATGCCAATCACAGGCAAAACATGTCATTTTCTCACAATTATGTAAAAATATTCTATCATTTTTAAATCACATAGTGATTTTTCAACAGTAGTTCAAATTACGTAAAATATTTAAACGTAATTCAAATCACTTAAAATGTTTCAACGCATCTCCAATCACGTAGTAATATTTTATCATATTTCAAATTGCATAAAAAAATTATTTCCAAACACTTAGAAATATTTCAAATCACGTACTTTAAAAATTACATTTTTAAGATACATAAATAATTTTTTTCACCACAATTCTATTACAAAAGATATTTCTCATTCTTCAAAAATTCCATTTCCACTTTTCTCAAAATAATATGACTTTATACTTTATTTAACACATTTTCTTTACTCAAGAAAATCTTTTTCCACATTTCTTTACTCAATAAATCCTTTTCCAAAATATAATTCACAAAATCACTTTTCCATTGATATAAATCAACGTTTCAAAACTTAACATTTTCTAACGTACTTCAAAACTCAAAAATAAGTTATACGTTAGTAAATTTTTAAAATATCTTTATATTCTCCATTTTTCTCAAATCATTTTCAAATCAACCTTCCTCAAAATAATATAACTTTCTACTTCATTTAATATATCTTCTTACTCAAGAAAATCTTTTTTTCACAATATATTCCAGAAATTCACAAATCCATTGAATTAAATCAATGTTTCTAACTTTAAAAATTACTAACGCTTTCCAAAATCCAACGGATGAGTTACACGTTAGAAAATACCAAATCACTATTGTATTCTTCATTTTTTTTTCTTAAATCAATTTTAACAAAAATAAATTCTTTTTAAAACAAATTGAGGCTCACTTGCAACCTCTCTTTTCTATTTACATAAAAATTCATTTCTCAAGTGCTAAAATACTCTGATTCCCTTTCCAAATTTCTTGTATTAAATTAATTATATTTTCACTTAGAAAATCACTTTGTTTCATCAAAATCAATGCATTACAAGCCTTCGAAAACATGGACATGACTATTAAAAATTATCAAAACATTTTTCCTTCTAAATTGATATGGTTTTACACAAACAAAACCATTAAAATTTTATTTTCAAAACCGAAATACCGATGGTTATAAAAACCAAACCCATTTGTTCAAATCCTTTTTCACTTTCTTTACAAATCCTTTTTCACTTTCTTTACAAATCCTTAAAATCAATGTTTGCCCGTTTCATTCAAAACTTATATTTAGAAAAACACTTAGGATCTTTTTACACAAAATAAATCAATAAAAATTTCTCAAAGACCGTATTCTTGTTCTCTTGAAAAACAAACCATTTGTTTATTTTTCATACTCTTCAAATCATCCATTTTCATCCTTCAAGAAATTATTAATTTATGAACACCTATTTAGAGGTGTCTTGGCTGAAATTCACTAAGTTCTAGGGATCAAAAATTAATTCCCTTATTCTTGAAAAATCTCCACATGAACTCTAATTTTTGGGAGCTCAAAACCATAGCCTCCCCCTTGGCCTTTGGAGCCAAAAATCAATTTCCTTTCCACCATCAAATCATGGCATACATATACATATTTAAATATATATCATAAACATGCCATAATCAAGGCAATAAATCATGCAAATCATACCAAACATAGGCAAATAATCAAAGCACATAAATACCCACAAATAATTACATGACCGTGGATATGAATCCTCACATGGATTCACCATCCATCAAATATAAAATCATCTCTCACCACCATGCTTGGTTGGTGAGATGGATCTCCCTCTTACCTCTTGAAGATCCTCAAAAGCTTCTTGATTTGCTTCTTTTTCCAAGTCCTTCACCACCAAAGGCTTCTCAAATACAAAACAAAATACATAGAAATTAGTATACTAAGCTTGATTAAGAGGAACTATGGATCAAACATGATTTAGAATATGAAAAAGAGAGAAGAGATGAAGTTTCCTTACACTTCACCACAAATACCCTATAACTTGGCTCTTGAAGAAAGTCCATGAAGATGAATGATTTAGAGAAAGTCTCCAACATGAAAGTTGCTTAGAATATCATGTATATTCAAGATCTATGGTTGGATGAAATTAAAAAGTGATGGAAGGTGTTCTTGATGGTCATGGCCAAAACATAGAGGAGAAGAGAAATGAAGAGAAAATTTGCTAAGTTTCCTTCTTGAAAATGAATCAATAATGACCAAGACAACATATAATTAATGTCTTGAAACTTGGCTAAGCTATTAAGCCACCAAAACTGTGCCCCCCTCCAAGCATTCTCCTAAGGAAGCAAACAAAGTAATAATGGTCAAGAATGATGTAATATTGACTATGACAAGTAATAATGGTCATCAAATCACCTTTAATTCCAAAATACTACAAAAACTGTCTCCTCCTTGCATTATGCATGCAATAATATTGTCACCTTTTTCAAGCCATTATTTGAAGCATTCCTAACCATTGATTAATTCAATGGTTAGGATTTAGGTAGACTTTTGATTTTTAGAAGACTAAATCTAGGCCATTGGATCTTTCTCCTTTAAATCCTAGCCATTAGATATGTCTCCAAAATAAAGGGTCAAGATTACTCCTTCTTACTTTTAATCCAAGGGTTATAATTAGTCATAGCCTTTTTAGAAGACCAAATCTCTACCATTGATTAAATCCAAATCCAATGGTTATAAATGGTCCTTGTTACTTTATAAGACTAAATCTCCACCGTAGATTAAATCTAAATCCAATGGTTATAAATGGCCTCTGTCACTTTTCAAGACCAATTCTACACCGTTGATTAAATCGACGGTTGATATCAAAGCCTTCCTAACCAAGTTTATTCTCACACCATTGATTAAATCAATGGTGATTATCCAATGCTTCTTTATTATGTTTGTTTCTTAACCGTTGATTAAATCAATGATTAATCTTCAAACTAAGTATTCTCATCCAAGGGTACAAATCAAGTCAAGCCCTCTTTGTTGACTATGCAATATAATTTTTATTATTTTTATCTGCTATAACCCTACAAATAATATTTTTACTATATTTTTATCGTCCGATAATTAAATACAGTACAAAATACAGTAAAAGAAATTTTCTAAAACTATTTCTAGATTCAGGTTTAGTAAGATCCCCTATTTTCGTCTAAACAATACAAATTTTTCTATGCGTAGAAAATTTTTTCACTTTGCGGGACCTACTTGGGCCCACGTATGGCCACCTGGGCCTACATACACCCCGGGCCCACAAACATTAAAAGTTTTCATAATCACACATAAAATCACAAAAATTAGAAAATACACAAATATTAAATCAGATCACGTAAAATAATTAAAACCTAACGGTAAAAATTTAATTATGTAAAGTTTTCCCAGACCCAAAAATTTTTATTTTCCTGACACGGAGTAAATCACTCAAAACGATCAAATACGCTGACGAAACAATCAAAATAATTTTACAGCATCCAAAAATTACTAAATAGTAAAATTCTGTTAACTGTCAAAATTACTGTTTACAAGATAGGAAATTTTGGGGTGTTACATTAACAATGAACCTATAGTAGAACAACTACAAGAAATAGCATTAAGAATATCTTAAACTAGATCTGCTATTCTGAATGACTATGTGGTGTATCTACAAGAGTCAGAAAATGACTTGGGAATTAATGACAATGATCCAGTTTCATTTTCACAAGCCATTAATAGTGATAATGCTGATAAATGGTTAGATGTCATGAAAGATAAGCTTAAATCAATGGAACATAATAGTGTATGGGACCTTGTAGAATTACCTAAAGGGTGCAAGAGAGTTGGGTGTAAATGGGTCTTTAAGATTAAGCGTGACTCTCATGGCAATCTTGAATGCTACAAGACCCGTCTTGTTACCAAAGGTTTTATAGATGACATTGACTATAAGGAAACATTTTCACTAGTTTCCAAGAAAGATTCTTTCAGAATTATCATGGCATTAGTAGCTCATTATGATCTAGAGCGGTACTAAATGGATGTGAAAATTGCCTTTCTAAATGGGAATTTAGAGGAAGATGTTTATATGGATCAACTAATGAGTTTTTCAGTTGAGGAAAAAAAATACATGGTGTATAAACTTAAGAAATCAATATACGGACTTAAGCAAACTTCCTGACAATTGTATCTTAAGTTCAATGATACTATTGTATCATTCGGATTTAAGGAAAACATTGTTGATCAATGTATATATCTGAAGGTCAGTGAGAGTAACTTTATCTTTCTGATTCTGTATGTTGATGACATCTTACTTGTAACTAATGATCTTAGTCTATTAAGTGAGATTAAGAAATTTCTCTATAATAACTTTGAAATGAAAGACATGAGAGACGTAAGCTATGTGATTGGAATAAAAATATTTCGTGATAGATCACAATGATTGTTTGGTTTGTCTCAAAAATCCTATATCAATAAAGATCCATGAAATGGATAAATGGCCAGCAGGTATGGTTCCAATTCAAAAAGGGGACAAAATTAATGTTTTTACATGTTTTGAAGCCATTATTAATGAATTATGGTTACATAATTTTATTTAGGACTTTGAATTATTGATAGTATTGCAAAGTCGCTAAGGTTTATTATCTGCAACAATCTTCTTTTCTAAAAATGACAAGTATTCTAAAGGTGCTAAACATATGGAATTGAAATACTTTACCATTAAAGAAGAAGTTCAGAAACATAGAGTGTCAATAAAGCACGTTAGCATTAACTTTATGATTACTGACCCTTTGACGAAAGGGTTACCACCCAAAACATTTAGTGGACGTGTTGAAAGTATAGGCATTATTGTATATTATGTTAATAATTATGTTTTATGTACTTTGATACTCTGAGCTTATGAAAGAATATGTTTCTGTGTTACCTGTTTTCCTAGTTTCTATACATGATTGAATAGGAATGATGATAACAAGTTCTGTTTTTAATAAAGACATTATTGTTGGACCAAATATGTGTTTCCCATTTATAGGTCATGTCAAGGAGAGAACTAATTCTGTGGTACATGGAAAGGACTATGTCGATTAGATGATATACAACTGCCATGACTCATGTTAGTTTATTCTTAGTCATGATGAATGATATATCCAATGTAAAGAAGAGTTTGATTATATATATGAATTCATATTATGTTTTGGCAGACTTATCAAACTATAAAGAAGGTAATGTCACATGAGTCAAGTGAGAGAATGTTAGATTAAATGTCTCATATGATGGGCTTGTGACTTATCTTGTTAGTTTAATAAGTAATTAAATTAAGTTAATGTGCTAAACACTTATTGGATAAAAGGGAAATGATAGTTTTACAATTATAATAACTGTCAACTTGATGGAAGTTAACAGTATTTAAAGAACAGTTTCTGTGCAAAAATCAAGGTCTATTCTTAGCCATCAAGGTTTCTTTTTCTCTCATCATCACTAAAGTAGAAGAAGCATAAAGAAAAGATAAATGAATAGAAAGTAAGTTTTAAGGTCTCTCTAACGCTCTTGGAATATAGTCTACTAACTATTCATGAATAAATGTTAGTATCTTTTTACACTCTTGTTTGTGAGAATCATGAATTCTAAGATTTTTATGTTTTAATGTTAGTTTTCTATATTACAATTATTAGAAAATTTACAAACTAACATATTGAGGATTCCTCGATTAGAGATTATTATTATGACTATGATTAGAAGATTAAGAGACGCCTTAATTAAGAATTATTATTGTGGTCATGATAGAGCATTAAGGGACACCCTAATGAAGAGAGAAATGCACATTTGGTTGAGAGTATTGAAAAGATATGATAAAAAGAAAAATTTTGGAAAGAAACTATTGAGCTACTTACTTTTAATATAGAGTTAGTATGAATTTCACTCTTTCATTCTTATGGAATTATGTATACTTTTTTTTGCATTATTTTTTGGCATAAACTTTTATGTTGGTCTTTTGGTATGATTTAAGAAAGAAAGAATTGTGAAAAGTGGTAAACTGTTTTTCGTACTAGTGACGGTTAGAATATCATTAATTCAAACTAATTTATGTTTTTGTTTTTTCTTACTTAGATTTTTATCTCACATATTTTGACGTGATATTTTAGATAATGTTAACAGTTAGAATTTTGATTAATTTTCGTGTTCAGCAAGTATATATACCAAAATTTAGAGATTATGTTTTTACAGTTACTTTAAGAGATCTTTTTCTAATAATTCTATTTTTTGATGAGTAGTTCAAAAAGTATTTATAAATATATAAATAGTAGTACCTTCAGAAAGCTTTTGTAAGCCTCTTTTTTTTTTTTAAATAGGTGATTAACTTAAAAAGTTTTATATGTATAAAACTGACTTATGAAGGGTTTTGTTCGGCAAAAACACCAAACTACCACTGTTGACAAAACTATTTATCAAAATGCCATTTTATTTAAACTATTTATCAAATTACCATTTTTTAAAATTATTTATCAAAATGCCACTCTTTTGAAACTATATACTAAATTGTCACTCTTTTGTCCTACGTGACATTTTTTGATATTTTCCACGTCAGCAAAGATGCGCCATCCTACTTGGCGCATCCTTGCTTACGTGGACAAAGGAAACTCCAACATGGGTGGCATAACTAAGCCACCTGCGCCACCCTTGTTGGTGCAACTAGGACACGTGTATTCAGATTATTTAGTTGTTAGACACGGCACTTTTTAACTCTACAATCGCTTACAAGTCCCTGTAAGTGTGCAACCCTAAAATATAAGTATTTTTAATTTGTCATTTTTCATGTAATAAATGTGATTAAATTTTAAAAAAATGAAGACAATGTAATAAATGCATGATAAGGATGTATGTTTAAAAAAAACAAAAATGTTATTTCACACGGATTTAAATTTGTAAAATCACTTATAAAATGACATCCACCAATATTATTGTACTTGCATTTAATATGAGAGTACAAGAGTACTCTGTTAAAATTGTAACATGTAACAATATACAACTATATAATCTGTCATATTAAAATTTATTTTTTTAAAATTAAATTATATGGAATAATACTTTAAGAATATTTTAGAATTTATATCTTTTTCTAAAGCGAAATTGGTATGAGTCTTTTTTTGAAGACTTACCCAAGGATCGAACATATATTCTTTCTTATGAAACAAATTTTTCAGTCTTCCAACACCAATGTTAGTTTCTAATAAACTTTTTATACTTTCACCTTTTGAATGAATATTCCAAAGTTTAATTAATGTATAAGTCTCCATATTTTTTTAAACAAATTTTTAAAAAGGTTCTCATAATGTAAAAAATTATAACATGATAAGTGCCTAATCTTGCAACTTCATAAGAGGAGTACATTGATATTGAAATCCAATAGAATTCATCACTTGATGGTAGATTGATGGTCATACTCATCTCTATTTTGAAAAGTCAGGCTTAATCCTTCATGGTAGAAGAAGATTGTCAATTTTAACTATACTCGCTCTTTTAAATATGATATATCTCTAATCTGAACATGCAGTAATCTCAATCATCTCCCTCCCAGTTTGCAATCATTTGAATTGGAGTGAAAATTTTGACAGAGTTTTCCCTAAATATTGGACCCCCCCAAAAGCAGATGTACCTGTTTAATTCACCAGTTACCAAGATCTTTAACAAAAACTAAAACTGAGCGGCAAACATATTTAATCCAATAAGGGCACTAAAATCACAATAATCTATTATCAATAGTATATTACACAAAACCACTAAATATAATGTTATCACACTGATGACATATAAATACATGTCAATGAGATAGGTCTGCATCAAAATGTGGTGGCTTATAAGATGGATCGAAAGAAGGACCTGGCTGTGATGGGTATGGTGGGTAACCTGGTGGCGGGTAAAGGTATGGTGGGTAACCATGCAGTGGATACGGATACGAGGGGTAACTCGGTGGCGGGTAAGGATATGGTGGGTAAGGGTATGGTGGGTATGGTGGGTGATATGCAGGTGGTAGCTGAGTGGGGGGTATGTAGCAGTGGCAGGAAGTTGAGTCGTGTGCTGGCTGGTAGAGCCGGAGTCCTCGGGATGTCGAAGTCATGTCCGAGTGCTCGCTAGCCCTGTCCTCCGTCTACGCCGCGTTCCCTGTTGACTTGACTCCTCGGACGGCCCTGAAATGTCATCTACTGCTGGAGCTAGATGCAGATGCTTCATCGTAATGTGGTTATGCTACCGCAATGAGTGTAGGATTTGTGTAGCAGCTTCTCGAGCAGCAGTGTCAGTAGTTGAACTGAACAAATACTCTGCAATGTCTGCCTAAGAAACAGATATAATTTATGTCATTACACTGAATACAACATACAGATAGACACTAACAAATTGGTAAAGAACTTA
Organism: Ormosia semicastrata; assembly: GCA_029884595.1. Taxonomy (NCBI): domain Eukaryota; kingdom Viridiplantae; phylum Streptophyta; class Magnoliopsida; order Fabales; family Fabaceae; genus Ormosia; species Ormosia semicastrata. The sequence goes on from JAQQTO010000040.1 coordinate 2,783,105, forward strand.
CTGCATTCCCAATAGATGCACTAGTGGGAGCAATCCAGCGTCTGGTAATTATTTTATACCAATGCATGTACTCAGAACACGGACCGAGGGGTGCGAGCAATAGGATTCCCGTAACAAGCCTCTTCTTTCGATTATCCAAGGTGACTATGTAAACAGCATGTATAGCCGGCCAATCCTCCTCATGCCTACCTGCTAGTGTAACTGAGTGCAAACTGTCAAGCTGGAGTGGTCGCCGTGGTATGGGCTGGTCAAGACCAAATTGGCGCATCACGCGGTCTGGCTGGTGCCACTCAACAATATGGAAACATATGAAGGGACCACTGCCAGTGCTATGTCCCTACCAGCCACACAAAAGGGTGGCAGTGTTGCTACCCTCTCATCCGTGTATGGTTGCCATATAATCTGTAAAAATGAGATGCACACAATATTAAGACGACATATATATAAGTAAATAATTCAAACGAATGTAAAACAAGACATACCTCATCGTTCTTCAGCTAATTGAAGAACTGGTGATAATATGCAAGGACACCAATCACAGTATCACTTAAGACTTTATGCTTGCGTCACCTATTTGGTAAATGAAAGTACTATAAACATAAGTTATAAATATTAACAAAGTATATCAACAAAGTAATGTAAAAAAAAATGATATGAAATAGAAACTTACTCCCATCCTAAGGGACGTAATTGATCACGATCAGCACCGTAAAATACATCAGGTTCCACATGGTCAGATAGTGTAGGGGCAAGCCAGGGGAATATGTACCATGCCCAATACTACAATAAGATGCATGCCCCTCCGATCTCACATGCGTTGTAGTCTGTAGCTTTACAAAGCTCCTCCGTTCTCACATGCGTTGTAGTCCGTAGCTTTACAAAGCTCTCTATACAGGTACGCCAAGACTGCAGACCCCCAGCTATATATCCCGGTAATAGCAAAGTCCTCCAGCAATGGAAGGAACATTAAGTGCACAAACTTACCAGAATGATCGGGGCATAAGAAACCCCCAAGCAACCGAAGTATGTAATGTCGTGCACGCTGTTGCACATACTCATCATCGTTATCCTCAGTGATTGCAGTAACACTTGGCTGCCACATGTGTGTCATGTCAATGTATGCCCCAGCTATGAGTGACGGAGTCTTATCAAGACCCAATAACTGAACACACAGACTAAGCCAATCAATCCTATGGGTAAGGCTAGTGACTGCAGCGCCATCAATAGGAAGACCCGATATTATATTGATATCCTCCAACGTAATGGTGTACTTTCCGGTAGGCAAGTGAAATGTATAGGTCTCTGGGCGCCATCTCTCAACCAATGCAGATATCAAGGAGTGATCAATACTGCAATAACCCATATGGGTAGCCCCCAAGAAGCCATCCTGCTGTAGATATGGAAGAATCGGCGCAGTGGGGTCCATATGTTTCATCTTTTGAGCACGGCTAACACGCAGGTGCCAGTCCTCATGTCCCTGCCATATATGCTGAGAAACATGGTACTCCTGTAACTCCAAAATGGAGTCGTCCGCTGGTCCGGAGTTTACATGGAATGCCATCTGTCAGCTGTATACCAAACAATTGCAACCATTACTGTCATAATATGAAAACAATAATAAAATATAATGTGACCCTATGATTACTATACTACAATATAATATGGAAGCAATGAAGTTAACACTGATAATCAACTAACATATATTAATAGTATTTGAATACAACTACTATAGTTAGTGATACAAAACAATACAACTCCAAAATACACATTATCGCTAATACAAGATTCTGAATAATGAAAATATGTCCTAACTATTACTAGATGGCCCCACTCCATCATCCCTTAAGGAACTTGATTCACTGGCACGACATGTGTGAGAATTATGTCCAGGTTGATGGCATCTTGTACACGTCTGTCCTGGCCCTGCTTCGCGCCAATCCATCTCATTCCTGATTTGGATTGATTTTGGTCGACCTTTAGATCTAAGCAATGCACGATCTGGCACCAAAGTTATGTCAGGACCTGCAGGCCACCATGGTTCAACTTGAATCGGTTCGAAATCAAACTCGTAAGCTCTGTAAATGCTCTGCATCCTATAAACCATATGCACATATTAGAATGGGTCAATTGCCATAGAAGCACACGCAGTAATCGTATGAGAACATGGATAATGCAATGCTTGAAACACCCCATAGTCACACCAGCCTTCTTCCAAGTTTAAAGTATATGAAAGCCCACCCTGTTGTGTTACAGGGTTAAATGCCTCCTCAACCATGAACTTTGTGTTCTCTCTATTGTACCAGCAAACTTGCTGTGAACTGGCCTTTGCCAAGTTGACTCTTCAGTGCTTCAATAAGTCATCACTCCAATCTTGCCCAAATGTCATCAATTTTGAATTTGCCTCGTCTTTTCGATTGACAAAGTATTCTACTAACTTCGTGTATGTCAATTGAACCAATACAGTTATAGACAGATTCCTGCTACCCTTTAACACTCTGTTGATGCACTCTGACAAATTGGTAATCATATGGCCGAATCTACAGCCACCATCATATGCCAAACTCCATTTTTCTTTTGGAATTGCATTAATCCAATTTGCCATCTCCGTTGTAACTGTTAGCTTCTCTAGCCTAGCATCAAACTTTATTGTGATTGGTTCATACCTTGATACAACAAATGCATTAGGTTGGTATTAGAACATAACTATTATTATCATATATTAGATTACAAGTTGAAAACTGGAGTTAACATTAAGTATCTATGTTAATCAACCATCTCTTCAACTCTTTATTATGGAATTTGGAGTTAAAATTGGAATCAATGTGCCATATGCAGAAGACATGATATGCATTCGGTGGCTGCTATCCAAGATTTTTATTTGCCACTGATTGTAAGATGCCTTTGTGTCGATCAGAAATCAAACACAAGCCCTCTTGTTGTGTGACATGAAATCTCAGGTGGGCTAAGAACCAACTCCAAGCATCCTTGGTCTCCCCCTCCACAATGGCAAATGCAATTGGCAGAGGTTTTTTTATCTCCATCTTGAGTTGTTGCAATCAACAACTTATGACGGTATTTTCCATACAAATGAGTGGCATCAATCTAAATAATGGGCTTACAATATTGGAAGCCAGCAACACATGGTTTAAATGTCCAGAATAATCGATGAAAGACTCTTTTCGAACAATCAAGTCGGTTATTCACAAAACATTCCTCGTCTTGCAACTCCACCACTGTGCCTTCCATGTCTCTTCTCATGGCTGCTAGCCATCTAGGCAACACCTCGTACGATTTGTCCCAATCCCCAAAAACATTCATGATGGCCAGTTGTTTTGCCTTCCAAGCTTTTCGATATGAAACTTGGTAACCAAATTAGCTTCGAATCCGTTCAACAATTAAGGATACAGGTGCATCGGGTTTTGTTCTAACTAACTCCAAAATGCAAGAGTAGATCATACGACTATCCAACTTCTGGTGATCTAATGACATAGTTGGGTTTACGCAATTGTGAGGTCCATTATATTTTGTAATCTGCCACGTATTCAATCTCTTGCTTTGTATAGCTCTAACTCTCCAATTACAACTTTCATCAAAACTAGGGCACTTAGCAGTAAGTCTTCGTAAATCAGAATCTTCAATCTTGTACTCTTGATGCCTGTGAATTGAATATTGTTTGAGGGCCAACTTCACGGCATCTTTTGATGGAAATTGTAAGCTAACATAGAATTCATCATTGATGCTTCAAGTCCCATGATTATCTAATTCAGGCAAGTTATCAGGATTACTCAATGCATCCTAGTTGATTTGAGAAAACTAAGGGCATGGTGGCACAAACACAGATTCAGGTCCTCGAGGCATAAACATGGATTGAGGAGCAACCGACAATGGGACTTGTAAATTTTCTTCGGCATCAAAGTTTTCTACCTCTATGTCATTGTCTGAATTATCGCCATCAACTACTTGTTCTTCGTCTTCACTTGTCTCCCATACTGCATCTCTGACAAGTGGGTTATCAGTTTCAACTATTGCACCACCAATAACAATCATATTGCATGGCTCAATTGGATTAGAAGGACCAACTTGAGATTCGGTTTCACCAGGAGCTTCAACATACTCTTCTTGCCCACTTGTTTCTACCTCGACGTACAACTCCATCGAGGCCATGTCCGGAGTTTGACAGAAGGAATCTATCATGTACTTTACATCATCATCGTCTTCTATTGGAAGACCTACCCATCTCTACGGATTGAAGCATTGCGGACACCAATAGACAACCTTTGACACATGTTGGTTTGCTTGGAGCCTCAACTTTGAATGAATCTTATTTTTCAACCCATCCAAAGTCATATTGGCTGTGATCACAATAGGCCTAGGAGGAAGACCTTGATACATGACACCCTCTTCACCATCATACATTGTCCCATTGAAGTAAATGTGCACATTCAGTGATTTTGTCATGTTAATTCCATTTCTGAATAATAACAATTCAACACATATGTATTCAATATATTAAAAATCAATTATAATATTAATTGGACATATAACTAACTCTAATATATTATTTTATGTATAAATAACTTCCTAAATCCGGTTCATTTCAATTTAGCTACATTTACTAATTTACAACATGTCAAGTACTTAACAAAAAAAAAAATATATCCTATTCGATTACATACAAAATAATAATTCATACAATTCAGATAACAAATCATGTTACTCCATTATTTATTAGACAATAAAATAATAATGTATAATTAACCCTAACATAATATATAATAACATTAATTTATAATTAACGCTAACATAATAAAAAATCAATCAACAAATAATAACTAAAATATTTAAACATTGAAAGAGATACTTACATATAAGGAGTACGATCGATCTGAATTTGAACACAGATAGAGATCCAGACACCACTTCTAGTAAGAATTGAGTTCGTTTAGATAGTTCAGAGCGTTTAGAGAGAAGAAATTTGTAGAGAGATAGTGAGAATTAAGAAAATTGAAGCAATGGCACGGTTGGGGGAGGGGGGAGACCATATATACCCTGGTGGTGCAGGTGGCTTGGTTACGCCACCATTGTTAGAGTTTTCTTTGTCCATGTTAGCAAGGCTGCGCCAAGTAGGATGACGCATCCATGTAGGTTGCGCCAATCGTGTTGGTGCAACCTACATGGATGCGATTGACGCAACCTACATGGATGCGCCATCCTACTTGGCACATCCTTACTGACGTGGAAAATATTAAAAAATACCACGTAGAATAAAAGGATGACAATTTAGTATATAATTTTAAAAAAATGACATTTTAATAAATAACTTAAAAAATTAGTAATTTGATAAATAATTTAAATAAAATAAGATTTTAATAAATAGTTTTATCAACGGTGAGAGTTTGGTGTTTTTGCCGGGTTTGTTCTCTCAAACTATGTTAAACATTGTATATAATAACTAATGACAGAAGTTGTTGTAACGTGTTATTCTAAATAGTGTTTAAAGCATATTAATTTAATATGAAAAATAAACACAAAATTAGAATAGGATGTTACAGGATTTCTTCGTTCAACGGAAGGAAATTTTTACAGAGAAAGAAGAAGGAAACAAGAAAAGGGGAGAAGAAGACAGAGAGAAGGAGGAGGAGTTTTTCGAAGAAGAGGGAGTCTGGAGAAATTGTAAGTCTTTTGGGTGAAATTACAAGTGCGAATTTGGAATTGGAAGAGTAGAGGAACAGAATCGTGTGGTTGCTTCAAAGTGGTTCTCAACTGCAAGGGTTTTACCCATTGTAGACGGTTCTTGGGGTAATCAATTCATTACCTTTTTTGTGTTTTTCATATAATGTAGGCAATTTGGTTTCAATGACTATGTTGTTTCATTATTTTGGGTGAAAGTTGAAATTCTCAGAATATGTAATGGGATGTTGTTGGTGTGGTAATCTTGCTCACTGTGATGTCTAAAATCTATTTGATAATACTCCTAGTTGAGTGAGGTTAACTGAATTTGAATGTTGTGTTGCTTAGTTTCCCCTTAGGCTTATCATTATGATATTCAATTAATTATGTGTATTGTGTTTGCTAAAAGAATTGTCTAATTTCTTAATCCCTTTTACCAATTTGGCAGGATCATGATCATGTTGTAAGCCTGGTGTTGATTTGTAATCGATTGATGTTCTCTTGAAACTTAAACATACAAAAATGTGAGTTGGTATGACTGTAACTTGTTGGAGGCAACCCTTAATAAAATATATGAATTGGAGATTAGAGGTAGTAATGCATGATGAAATTTTTACTGAATGTTGTGATGTCATGGCATTGGAGTGTAGTGAGTAAATTCACTTTTTAAATTGGAAAAATGTGAGATTAGGGAGGCAAGCAATTTGATTACTCGAGGATTGTTCTTGACTCCTGAAGTTGCACTATGAATGGGAAGGTTTTTAGCGTGTGTCTCTGTTTTGGGGATTAGGTGGCATGGATACTAAATTTGTTCATATGTTGTCAAGTTAGTCAATGGCAATTTCCTTTACTAGTTTAGCTTCTGTTTTTGAATTGTGATGTTTGTCCAATTAATAAGTCTTGTTGCTGCTTAAAACTTGGATTTAAAACTTGTTGCAGGTGGACTTTGACTGTATATTGTGATGCTAGATATAGAATTTGGGCTAATGTCTTAAGCCATGGATGAATGCTGACTGGGAAAGTGTTAATGGTGCTGTCTTATTTTTATGCTTTTTATGAAGTCGTAGTTTTTCATATGCCTAGTGTTTCCGTCCTGTTCTTGAGTGAATCCATACAAATTTTGGTTGTTCCTTAAGTGTTGACTGATAGGCATACCTATGTCAAATCTCTTGTTTGTTTTCTGTCTGTTCTTATCTGAATTGCACAAGTTTGCTTAGAGCATCAGGGTGATGTGTTCTTGAATTTTTTGAGACATTGATTGCTGATTATTTGCCACACGTGGTTGAATTCACTTTTAAGTCAAGTATATGAATTTCATCTCATAAAAATGTGAAGTTAAGCCAGGTTCTGTTTTTAGGGTAATCTTTTGGGGTTTGGTTGGGTGTTTCCTGTGATGTGTGTGTTCCCGGCGGCAGGTGGGGAAAGCGGGTTCGAGGATATAGTGAAGTGTGTTTCTTGTCGTTCCCACTTCATATTTTGATTCTTCGTACTTGGCACACCCACACAAGCATTCGCATTTCTTCAGTTCCTTTTAATTAGTTTAACCCTCTAGTTGTTTCCTTTCTTGTTATCTGCTTCCACTTGTTTTACTCTATTCGTTGTGCATTTCGCTTTGGTCTCTCAAATAGTTGCTCAGAGAACGAGAAGCAACATTCTGGGTATGGTCTGGTAGGTGCTTGGTTTCAAAGTAGGGACAGAGCTTAAAACGGGGCTAGTGAAAGGAATGTTGATGATGAGATTTGGTTTCTGAAACTTTGTGGATCAGAAAGGGTGTTACTACTGGTGTCTAAATTCATTGCTGGGAATGGGAAGAACAAACAAAGAAGCAAAGGAAGCAAACATCTAGATTCAGAAAGATAAATTTAATGGAGAGTAGGACAGTGGTGTCAGTTTTGAGCAAGTGAGGGTGTTTCTTAACTCTAAACTCTGCCTTTGACAAATAGTTTGTTTCTGTTGGCAATGTTTCTTAACATGCTCATATTTGCCAGGCTCATTGGGCTGTGTTACCAATTTAGTAAGCAACTTGTTCTTTGAGTCTCTTCCCATTCAAGTGAGAAAGAATATGTGCCTGAAATAAAAGTTTTGGATTTGCATGAGGCTATGAGACTCTGGCCAGTTTATGATGTTTCACTATAGCTTGGAATTTGTGAGTTATGCTCGTTTTAGGAGCCATGGATTGATTCTGATTCTTCAGTTAAATGTTTCTGTTTTTTACTTACGAAGTCCTGGTTCTTTTTATTTGTGGTATTGATTTTGTTATGTTTTAAGGAAGTATTGCTTGTCTCAAATGCTACCTTGGTTATGTTTTTATATGAGTTTGGCTAATCCTCTTGCTTGAGGTTTTTAGTTTTGGGTGCTCACTAGGCTTATGTGAGTTTAAAGTGACTTGAATTCAAAGTGACAGGGTTGGTACATGTCTGAGATTTCTTTTATATTGAAATTAAGGGTGAATCCAAAAAGTCATAGCCTCTGTTTATATAGTGATCCTGTATGAGATGCTTTGGTGCTATTCTTACTTGACTGTCATTTATTTTGTTGGGGACTAGAAGCTTAAAGCTTAATTATAAAGGTCCCATAATCAAGCTGTTGTCAACCCAGGATCCATGCGGTTCCGAATATAGGTTTTTTCTGGAAAATTTCCTAAACTTGCTTTGTTTTTGTTCTTTCTTTTCTTTTCTGGTTAAGCTGTAAAAGAATGCTCAATTGATGAATGAAAAGTCACGGTGACATGGTTCACACCCTACGACTGTGTGGTTTTTTTGTTTTTGGTTCTGCTTCCTGTTTCTTTGGATTATGTACTTGAATTATATATAGGCTGGGAGTGATGAAATGTTAGGGCCCTTGGAATGATACAACGTTTTTAAGTTGTTTGATGAAGTTGCTCTAATAAGTTTTTTTTTTTAGCATTTTGAATGCCATGTGAACATAATGCTATTTCTAAGCTGCTTTTCTATTTCTAATACGCATGCTATAATTTGGTTGAAACTTGTGGCTTATGTGCTTTTGTGTGGATGCATAGGGTTATTTTGTATTTGATGAATGCGAGTGAGTTATTTCAAGATTAGATCTCATCCGTCTATTTTTTTATTCCATTTTTAGTAAAAAGATATGTATGCATTCTTATCTTGCTAATTTCCAATCATATTGGGCAAGCTTGGTGATTTTAGGTTTTTGTCATTGTGGTCCAACGCCACTTGCATTTTACGAGAGTAACCTATTAATTTACAAATCCTTTTGGTAAAAGGAGTGGCCTTGATTATATAGTTGTATGTTATCTTCATTGCAAGTCAATTTTTCTTAGGATTTATTGTATAGCCTAATGTTATCTTGTATCTTATCAAAGTAATAAAGCATAAAATAAAAAGAAAATAATAAATAAATACAACAACAACAACAACAATAATAACAACAACAACAACAACCAAGTCTTTTCCCACTAAGTGGGGTCGGTTACATGGATCAAACGACGCCATTGTACCCTATCATAAATCAAGTTTTCAGATATGTTATTTAGATCTAAATCTTTTTTAATCGTTTCACCTATAGTCTTTCTTGGTCTTCCTCTACTTCTAGCTATTGGACTATTATCTACTTGATCTACTCTTCTTACAGGGGCTTCTAAGGGTCTTCTCCTTACATGTCCAAACCACCTAAGGCAAGATTTTGCCATCTTTTCCACAATAGGTGCTACCCCTACTTTCTCTATAATGCATTCATTCCTAATCCTATCTTGTCTTGTATGACCACACATCCAGCGCAACATCCTCATCTCCGCAACACCGATCTTATGCTCTTGTTGGCTTTTTACCGCCCAACATTCAGTACCATACAACATCGCAGGCCTTATAGCTGTGCGGTAAAATTTACCCTTAAGCTTAAAAGGCACTTTTCTATCACAAATAACTCCTGAAGCACTCCTCCATTTCATCCATCCAGCTTGAATCCTATGGTTTACATCTTCCTTTATCTCTCCATCATTTTGTATGATAGATCCAAGGTACCTAAATTGTGTGACTTGTGGTATTATATGATCTCCAATTTTCACCGCTAAGCTAGCATTAACACGCCTCTTACTGAACTTACATTCCATATACTCTGTCTTACTCCTACTTAGACGAAGGCCATGTTCTTCCAAAGTTCGTCTCCATAGCAACTTCCCATTTGTTTCCTCTTTCGACTCTCCAACTAAGACTATATCATCTGCAAAAAGCATGCATTGTGACACCGACTCTTGGATATGCGCAGTAAGTACATCCAAGACCAGGGTAAAAAGATATGGACTCAAAGCTGACCATTGGTGCAGTCCTATAGTTATAGGGAAATCTTCTGTGGCCCCACCCTGTGTTCTCACACTAGTTTTAGTCCCATCATACATATCTTGGATTGCTCGAATATAGGCGATACGAACTCCTTTCTTCTCTAAAGCCTTCCACAGGACCTCTCTCGGTACCCTATCGTAGGCTTTTTCCAGATCAATGAAAACCATGTCTAAGTCTTTTTGCTTCCTCTGATACCTCTCCATTAATCTTCGTAGAAGATAGATTGCTCCATGGTTGACCTCCCAGGCATAAAGCCAAATTGATTTTCTGAAATATGAGTCTCTTGTCTTAATCTCCGTTCAATTACTTTTTCTCATAACTTCATGGTATGACTCATGAGCTTAATTCCTCTGTAATTTGCACAGTTTTGTATATATCCCTTATTCTTATAAATAGGGATTAAAGTGCTTCTCCTCCATTCGTTTGGCATTTTCTTAGACCTCATAGTCTCATTAAACAGCTTTGTGATCCAACTTATACCTTTCTCTCCTAGTAACTTCCATACCTCAATAGGTATATTATCTGGTCTGACCACTTTTCCATTATCCATCCTCTTCAATGCTTCTTTTACCTCAAACTCTCTGATTCTACGATAAAAGGTTTTATTTTGGTCCTCCTCTCTAGTGTTTAGAATGTCTGAGTCCCCTAATGTCCCATGTTCCTCATTAAATAACTTGTGAAAATAACCCTTCCATCGATCCTTAATGTCTTGTTCCGTAACCAAGACTTTACCCTCTTCATCCTTAATGCATTTCACTTAATCCAAGTCTCTTGTCTTCCTTTCCCTACTTTTAGCAAGCCTGTAGATATTCCTTTCTCCGTCTTTGGTGCCCAACAATTGATATAACCCGTTGAGTGCTTTAGTTTTCGCCTCGCTCACCGCCTTCTTAGTATCTCTTTTAGCTGCTTTATATTTTTCCCAATTTTCATCATTTTTACATACATGCCAAGCTTTATAACATTTTCTTTTAACATTAACCTTATCTTGTACACTAGTGTCCCACCACCAAGATTCTTTATCCTTGAGTCCGAAGCCTCTTGATTCACCGAGTGTCTCTTTTGCTACCTTTCTAATCCCTTCAGCCATCTCGTCCCACATATCATTAGCACTCCCTTGTACTTCCCAAATTTCTTCCTCCATAATCCTCCTCTGAAAGAGCATTTGTTTTTCTCCCTTTAATTGCCACCATTTGATCCTTGGCTCTCTGTCTCGATAATTTTTCCTTACTCTCATCTTGACCCGTACATCCATAACCAAAACCCTGTGTTGGGTAGTCAAGCTCTCTCCAGGGATGACTTTGCAGTCCATGCAAAGCTTTCTATCATATTTCCTTATTAAAAAGAAATCAATTTGAGAGCAATAACTCCCGCTTCTATATGTGATCAGATGCTCTTCTCGCTTCTTAAAACAAGTGTTAGTTATTGTAAAATCAAATGCTACTGAAAAATCTAAGATCACTTTGCCCTCTGCATTAGCTACTCCTAGACCATAACCCCTATGCAAACCCTCATACCCCTTAGATTCGCTCCCCACATGACTATTTAGGTCCCCTCCTAGAAAAATTTTCTCTCCTAATGGTATTCCCTGAATTAAACCTTCTAAATCCTCCCAAAATTTAATCTTATAGTGCTCGTCTAGCCCTACTTGGGGTGCATACGCACTAATAACATTAAAAGTCTCCTGTTCCACAACAAACTTCAAGGCTATGATCCTATCTCCAAACCTTCTCACATCCACAACCATATTCTTCCAATTCTTATATACTATTATACCTACCCCGTTTATAGATTTTACCTTGCCAGTGTACCAAAGCTTAAAATCTGAAGAGTCGAGTTCCTTTGCCATTTCTCCAACCCACTTAGTTTCTTGTAGGCACATAAAATTAATCCTCCTCCTAATCATGGTGTCAACTATTTCCATAGATTTACCTGTAAGTGTGCCTATATTCCAAGTTCCAAAACGCATCTTACTCTTGTGAACTAGCTTCTTTACCCACACCCATTCACGACAATGTGGGAACCCTTGCTTATTTTTCACTACACCCAGGTGGTGATGCAGCGGCCCTTGCTCATTTGACACTGTACTCGAGCCATACAGCGCGTTGCTTAGGGGCAACGACCTAGCATTAACACAATTACTTCGTTGATCCATGTCATAAAGATTCGACAAAGTTTTACGTTGGCTGTCGACTGCCTAACACAACCCTTGTAACACCCTTGTGGGGGTGTCACATTTGTTATTAAAATAAAATAACGATTAACGAGAATATTTAAATTATAAGGTTTTGATATAAATAAATAATAAAACCTGTACACTTACTTTGTTTCGAAAACATAAAAAAATTGTATTATCAAGATATTATATCTATATAAATAACATCACACTACACTATACATTATATTCACATGCATATTCATCGGATACTAATATACAAAAGTTTACATAAGTTTTGTTTTGAAGTTATACGAATAATTTACACATAATTTACAAACCCAAATAAAAATACATATCAAAAGAAAAAGAAAGCATGAAAGGTTTATATTTACAACCCAGCATCAGAAGATAACAAACCCAAGTGCACGTCATACATTTTTTTTTTTTTAGTCACTTGGAGAAACATTCTGGATGATTCCTCCAAAGACAAATACATGACGCCTCCCAGAAGACTGTGAGCGGGAACTCGGGTGCTGTGGATAGGAATATAGTTAGGGGTCCGAACAGCAGGTGTTCTAGCGAGAAGACACAACACTAAACTCATAGGGAGTCCGAAATAATCGTTCAGTGACGGCGAACTCCTAATGGTAGTTCTACCGAACATAGAAATCGATACAAAAGCGGGACGAAACAGACTGCGGTCGCAAAGACATAGTAATAATTCTGTATAAGCAACAACATTACATTCTCCATAGATGCGCCAATTCTCGGCTCCTCCGTGGAATTCCAAACCGATAAAACCCAAAAATCCAGGGTGTCGACATCTCACCCTATCGGTACTAACACTAGAGATTATCTAAGGCTCAGGGTCTTGATTTGAAAAATGTGGATCGTGGTTCTTCCTCTGCTATGTACTCACTGCCCAACTCTGGTTCTTCAACCCCTTCTTCATAGTCTAAATATATATATATATAAACATACAACAAACAAAACAAACAATATATACAACAAATAGAGAGGTAAGACAACTTAAAGTAACCAATAAATATCACATATGAAATAATAATACAACATTAACATAAATAAAATCCATAATGTACGTAAATCCCATATATGATTCAAAATACTCACCCACAATATAATGAATTTAAAATGAATATGACAAAGTATAAAATGACTCATTCCTACTCCATGGAGCTCAACACATACTCGGATATCGAGAGAATGATCCGAAAGTTCTAATATCTTGCTTCACATTTATTGCCTTGTCCACCCTTTGTGTCTATAGCTTGACTACCCCAAACCGGTTAATGTCGGCACTTTGTGTCTATAGCGATCGTTGTGATTCTATTACCTTGTCAATACTTTGTGTCTATAGCCCACGAAAAATAAATATAATGGCATAGTACACAACCCGGACACACGGTCAATTAATTGTGTACTACAGTGATCAGTTAGTCCTCTCAAAACTTGATTAAGGATAGTGCTCGTCGAGAACATAAGTGTGTTATCACGCACCACCAGAGAAGGAGCTACCTCCCGTCCACGTATGGAATAGTGCACACTATGAACTCCAAGTCCATATCGAGAAAGTGAACATACTAAGCCTATCACATCGACAACACGATGTTATTCATCTCGTCAATCAAATAGTGCATGAACAAATGCGTAATTACCAAAATATCCTCAGGTTTCAATTATTTATATAAGTGCCATCAATTTTCAATTATTTACAAAAATACTATCAAATCTCCATTATTTACAAAAATGCCATTAAACTTTGAATAATTACAAAAATGCCCTCAAATTTTAAATATTTTCAAAAACGCCCTCAATGGCTAAAATAATTACATAAATGCCTCAGTGGCAAAAATCTCCAAATACTGACGCTTCCACTTGGCGCACTCATCTGATCCACACATAGGTCCACCACTTTCCGACCAGAGAAAAAATTTTTGCTTTTTCATCAATCGCGTAGAAATTTTATTTCATTTTCAAAATCTTGCCGTTTTCACAATATACATCACATTTCCAAATCGCATAAATATATTTTGCTATTTTCTTAATCGCGTAAGCTTTTTAAATCATTTTCTCATCTAATTTACTCAAATAAATATTTCTTAACTATATAAAAAAATAATTATTAAATTATTTAAGACCACTAAAAATATATTTTTTTAATTCTTGTAAAATATTTTAAATTACTATCTTTTCTTTGTAAATATTAACAACACTTAAATTGGCTTCAAAAATTCATTTGGTAATCATTAATCAAAACGTTGTAAAACGTTTTAATTCCTCCCATTCAATAATGTGACCGAACCTAGGTTTTTTTTTACATTCTTTGGAATGCTCATGCATTTCTAACATTAATCTAACACATACAATGTATAACATATACAATGCATCAAAGCTTAAACAAGTAAATAAAAAGCTATAAAAATCAACACATAGAAGAATCCTTATGGATTTTACAAATACAATCAAACCCTAATTTCTTAATACCACTTTAATTTAATTAAATTTTTGTCTTCCTCTTACCTAAAATGATGAAAATTTCTTCTTTTCCTCTCCCTTGTGATTTCGGTTTTGCTCTTTAGAATTCTAGGAAAATAAATAAAATTTTCTAAAGGTTAATACAAGAAAATAGAACCATACCATGGTTCAATCATGGCTTGGAAGCTTAGAAATGAAAATGGAATTGAAAAATAAAGAATTTTACCTTTGAAGAAGGATTCTCAAAGGTGGTCTTCAAGCTTGAAAATGGAAGAAATGAAGGAAGTTGTCAACTAGAAATGGTCTTGTAATAAGGTCTTGAAGTAGGAAAGTGAGAAAATGGAATTTTTTTTTTTTGGGTGAAAGGGTGGTATTTTATGGAGCTTGTCCGAATGGCCTCCTTGGGTTTTCTTTAATGGTGTTCGGTGAAAGGAAGGAGAAAAGGAAAGAATTATTTGGTGAATTGTTTAAGTGATAGCCGTATAAGTGAATGGAAAAAGTCTAAATGCATGTGCAAAATTTCAAGAACCAATCTAAGCCATCCAATGGTTCAAAGGCTAGGATTTTGTCTTACTTGATAAGCTTAATTCCTATTGGTTGCATGGTGATGAGTCATGACATGAATAAGCATTTGTCTAGAGCCTTCTCGGTTTCTCCTTGCTTGGCATCTCCACTTAAAAAGCCAACTAAATTTGTTTCTTCCAACTAGTTAGTTATATACATTTAAGTGTAGGTTTAGTTACATATTAAATTAATTAGTTACTTCAAGTTACATTAGGTTAACTTAATTAGTTTAGGATTCTATTTAGTTAGGCCTAACTAGATTACTATCTAGTTATCACTATTTAGTTACACTAAGGTTGTAGTAATTAATTTAGTTAGATTCTAAGGTAACTATACTAACTAAATTAAATATTCTAGTTCTAATCTAACTAGCTTAGCTATTTTTGTTGACTTAGCTTTATTAATTTGACTTCTAGGTGTCTTGTTCCCATTGGTCCAAAATTCCTAATTTCCTTATTGTTTACTTTATTTATACGTGGGTCCACACATATAGTATACTTTGTCAAGTTTTATCTTGAGTAATAAAATATCTTGAAAATTATTTTATCATGTCAGTTAAATTTAAAAATTAAAACATTCGACAAATGTTTTCAGAATTGAGTTTACTAAACTCCTTCTGCTCTAAAAAAATAAAACAAAAATAACATTTTATACAGACAAGCATAAAACAGTACATTGGGGACATAATTGTCATTTACCCTAAAGTCAGAATTTTTAGGGTGTTACAACCCTCCTCTTTTATCCGGGCTTGGGACCGACTATGTAGATATTTGCAACAAAACTCAGCATAGGCAGAGTTAAAATAATAAATAAATAATAAAAGTAAAATTTCTTTTTAAACCACGAGTCACCTTTCTTTTAAAACTCAATTTTTTTTAACCTAGGCAATGGATAGCGATAATGATTATACAGTTTTATGTTGTTTTCAATATTACTTAATTCATAGAAGTTTATTGTATAGTTTAATGTTATCTTAAACTTTGTCCGACAAGTGGTTTTAAATTTGAGTTCAAAAAATTTCATTTATTTATTTATTTGTCTTGGAAAACAAGAAAAAATAATAAATAAAATAAAATTGACATAATGAAAAATAAATAATAAAAGAGTTAATAAATGAATGTTTTCTTTATTTTTACGTGATGGCTAATGATGGTAATCGTATAACTTTATGTTATCTTTATCATTATTCAAAGTCATAAGGATTTATTTTATAGTTCAAATACTATCTTAGATTCTGTACGTTTTTCTAATCCAAATATATCAAGTTTTTGTTCTTTTTTGTGTTTATTTATTCAATTAATTTAAGAAATTTTTTTTTATTCCAAAGAAGGATAAAACAAATAATTTTAAGGGTACTAAAAATTGTGCAATTAATTGAAGCTAACCGTCTTAAGACGAATGTGTCAAACGTGCAATGAGATTAAATTTTTGTCTTTCCTTACGCATAAATAGACTCTCGAACTTAACTTGGTTCTTGCAAACCTTTTCTTCTTCTTTTAACCAAAAAGGGGTTTTACCAAATATTTTCTCCAATGCAAATAAAATTTAGTGGTGACTCCCAAACTCTTAAAAATTACCCAAATTTTCTTTTCCCTTTTTCTTTGTCGCCAATCTCATCACGATCCCAATTGCGATAACCATTGATGACAATTATTGCAAGTTTTGTGGGTCTCCAAGGTATACAACTAGACTAACTCCTACTGGGAAGCAACAAGAAGTTCCCATGAAAATAATGCGATACTTGCCATTGACTCCTACACTTTAAAGGTTGTATTCTTTTGAGTTTCTGGTGGCTAAAATGAGGTTGCATGTTGAGAATCGTCAAGATTCGGAAGTACTAGCTCATCCATTTGATGGTGAAGCTTGGAAGTTCTTTGATTGAACCTATGAGGATTTTGTTTCTAAACCACAAAATGTTATATTGTGTTTGTGTGCTGAAGGATTCATGCTATTCAGGGTGTCTGGGAAAAGTTATTCCTATTGGCCTGTTATTGTGACCCCTTACAATCTCCCACCTAGTGAATGCATGAAACCTAAATCCATGTTTCTTACATTAATCATCCCTGATCCACACAATCCAAAGAGTAAAATGAATGTCTATTTGTAACCCATGATAAAATGAGTTAAGAACATTGTGGAAGGATGGTGTTGAAATGTACGATATTTCAAAGCAGCAAAACTTTCGCATGAGGGCCGCCTTTAATGTGGACTGTCAATGACTTTCCTGTACGTGGGATGTTATCTAGTTGGATGACAATTAGAAAGTTGTCATGCCCTTATTGTACGGAGAAATCCAAAGCATTCACCTTGAGACATAGTCGAAAGGTTTTCTTTGATTGTCATTGTCAATTTCTTCCTACGACCCACTGGTATCGCTCAAACAAAAATTTCACAAAAAAATAAAGTTGACCACGTAGCTCCCACGTTTAACCGATGAGCAAGTTTTCATAAGAGTATGGGTGTTTGATAAAATCATCAACAACAGGGGAGACAGACTAAATGGGTATGGGGTTTCCCATAATTGGACAAAGTAGAACATTTTTTTTTTGGGAATTACCATATTTGTCCATGAATCTTATCCGTTACAACTTAGATGTCATTCACATTGAGAAGAACATGTTTGATAATGTGTCTTACACTGTGATGGATATTCTTGGTAAGACCAAAGACACAGTGAAAGCTAGAATGGATTTACATGAGTACTGCAAGTGGCGTAACTTAGAATTAATTAATCAGAGCAATGAGAGGTCACTTAAACCTAAGGTCAAATATGCCTTGATTACTGAGCAAAGACAAGAAGTGTTCCATTGGGTGAATAAACTAAAACTTCTTGACAAATATGTATCCAACTTAACCCTTCCAATATTAAATGTAAACTACCTATCCTTCCAAAATAGCTAGGATGAAAATGTTCACTCCTAACCCTAACCAATAATAATTAATCCTAAAATATATAGAATCAAATTATCAAAAATAAAGGATAAGTTGTTCTAGGTAAGATAGTCTCATGTGTATCTTATGAACTTATATTGAATTCTTCCTTAAAAATTAATCATTACTTGATCATAACAATTAATCACAAGTGCTATAATTAATCAAAATTTCATGGAAGCACAAAAACCTAATATAATAGGCAAGGTGTTTTGACATAAAAGCTAGCAAACTGTTTGTCATGAAAAGTCATGATTGTTAAGTATTCATGGCTAAATATGCCTTGATTGCTGAGAAAAGACAAGTGTTCCATTGGGTGAATAAACTAAAACTTCTTGACGGATATGTATCCAACCTAGCAAGGTGTTTTGACATAAAAGCTAGCAAATTGTCTGTCATGAAAAGTCATGATTGTTAAGTATTCATGGAGCGTTTGTTGCCTGTAGCTTTTAGAGCATTGTTGGGTGGTATTTGGAAACCGTTGGCAGAGCTTAGTCAATTCTTTAGAGATCTTTGATCCACAACCTTGCACCTAGATCAGTTGCGTCAAATAGAACAAAATATTATGATTTTGTGTGAGTTGGAGCAAATTTTTCCTCCAAGCTTCTTTGACTCAATGGAACACCTTCCTATTCATTTAGTCTATGAAGCAATGGTAGGTGGCTCGATTCAATATTGTTGGATGTATCCATTTGAGAGGTTAGTCTTGCCCAATAGTCTCTTCCAATTCAATATCCAATATTTGATATTTGTTTTAATACATATCTAATTTGGTCGTCTATCAAAGTTTGCAATTCCATTAGGTTTCTTTACACTTTAAAGCAGAAAGTAGGCAACAAGAGACGTGTTGAAGGGTCTATCTATGAAGCATACCTTATCGAGGAAACTTCAAGATTCTGTTCTCGTCATTTTGAACCCCATGTTCATACAAGGAGTAGCAGAGTTCCTCGAAACGACGATGAGGGTGACTCACAATTGTAGCCCTTTTCTATATTCAATCAACCAAGCTGATTGGCCAATAGATCTCATGACCGCTACCTAAATAGTAAAGGAAATGGATGTAATAATCTTGTACACGATATTAAATTGTGAGGAAATTGATCCATATCAAAAGTAAGTATTTGAAACATAATCTAAATACAGTAATGTCTGCCAATTACGTGAAACATAAGTTTGTCTATTGATCATGAAGCTTGTATATCAATTTCTTAAGGGCAACCAACCTTGGAATTAGTGATGACGAAATTTATCAGAGCATTGCACATTATTTCCCTAAGTGGCTCTATGAATTTTTAAGTTACTTCCTAACATTTTGGTTTATTATTATCTAATTTCATGGTTGACATGTTGATTGATTCCATTGATTGTTATGTATATATAGGTGAAGGACCCCAATTAATAATCTACAAGACCAATTTGTGCATGACATCTCAAGGGGCTGTTGACAAAAGTGACTACATGGCTAATTTATTTTGTTAATGGATATAAGTTCCACATAAAATGGCAAAGTGAACTTAAGTCAACAAATAATATTGGTGTATGCCTTAGGGGATATGGTTTTGGGGCCTGAGAAGAAGATTATTACGAATTTATTCAAGAGACCGTTGAGGTGGAATACCCAGGCTTACCAATAAAGAGACTTGTCCTCTTCAATTGTGAATGGTTTGATCCAACACCCAATAGAGGAACAAAAATCTATCCTGATTTAGGCATTATTGAAGTCCATAAAATTTGGAGGTATGAAAAATATGAACCTTTCGTCCTTACCCACTAAGTGCATTAAGTCTATTTTGCACCTTATCCTAGAAAGAAACTTGAAAAGGTGGATTGGTGGCATGTTATTAAGACAAAGGCAAGGTCATCGATTGATGAGACTAGGCATGATTCATCGAATGCAAAGCAAGCCCTATACCATGATGGCGAAATGAATTACATGGTTGTTGTTGAAGATGATGATATCATAGGCTTAGACCTTCGAGATAATGAAGCTCCATATGATGAGGCAGAAATCGTTGTGCTTCCTATAGTTGGTTCTGATGTACAAATTGTGGATGATGCCAATGAAGAAGAAAAGGATGATGAAACTGACGAAGAAGAGGAAAAGGACGAGGAGAAGGAAGAGTTCATTGACTGCGATTCAGATTAGGAGGCAGCAAACTTATATATATATAATGACGATGATGATTGACTTTTTGTATTGTTATCTGATGTTTGACTTAGATGAATATACTCGTTTTGTGTGTGTGTGTGTAAAATCCCTATTTTGTTGACCAATGTTAAGATGCCATGTTTATTGTATATTTACGCATTGATTCTATATTAATTATGTGCTTGTTATACTTTGTTGACCAATGTATAAAGGTGGCTCCATGTATGTTATTTGTGCATATACATATAGATGTCTCGTATGGGAGCGAGTACAGGTCGTGCTAAATAATGTAGTGGTCATGGAGGACGTGTTAGTGGTCATTGTCAGAGCCCAATATAATCACCACCACAGCCACAACTAGAGCCACAACTAGAGCCACAACCACACCCATACCCACACCTAGAGCCACAACCACAGAAACAGCCAGATCTACCTTAATCACAAGACCACGGGTCCAAATCCTCGTATTGGGAATACTTGGATATGATCTAAGGGAGATAACTTGTAATTATATATATTCATTTTAATTGAATTAGTAGTTATTAGACATATATCAATTTAAGATTCTCATTAGTTTTAGATGCATGCATAGTTTTTATGTTTATTATTTCTGTTGTGGCAGGTTCTATCTTATCACGGGGTAGATTGATCTATTACTACAATGCTCAAGAGTAAGTTTGATGAGCCTACTATTCATACATATAGTCATCTAAGTCGATGAAAGGCACTGAAAGGCTGAGTTTAAGGTAATGAAATATATAATACATAAGTGTTGCTTAATATTTATCTCTATGCAGAATATATCTTTTATTTATAAGTTAGTTGTTTATTTTAATTTGTAGAAAAACTATAAGTGGCTATTTAAATATAAGGCACAAATTGAGAAGAACTTTGCTTAGAAAGCAGGCGAACAACTCTGAGAATTCTTGGCGACTGTCAAAAGTGTTAGGAAATCAGAGTTGGATACACCCCAAATGTCTTAAACACTTTATGAATGTGAGCAGAAGCACACTCAGATCCATGAAGAAGAATCAATAATATAGTAAAGCACAAATAGTACTTTTGTAGTGGGATCCACTAGTTCGTACTATTTGTACCAGCAAATAAATTAAGAACTGTATGTCAAATTTTAATGTGGAAAACATCCTTGTACACTGAGGGAAAAATCACAAGACAAGCTCCAAAAAATAATTCACTATATCAAGGATAATTACAATATTCTATTTACACTCTCACACAAGAGGTACAAAATATATAGTGTTTCCCAATGAGACTCTCTCCTACTATAATTTGTAGTATTACAGAGACTAGATAATAAACCCAAAATTCACAATGTATGCTCACGCACTACACTCTTAGAATTTCCTCACACTCTCTATTTCTTACTCTCACTACACTAGAAGCAACTTCTACTTGTTGTGTTGTTCTGCTTCGGATGAAGCAATGGTTCTCTATTTATAGAGAACCATTTCAAGCCTTATATTTAAGGCTTCATCGTTGTCTAACTTCTAACCACCATCAGCAAACAAACCACCGAAAGGCTCTAAAGAGGAAGAAATAAATTCTTCCACCCTTTGTTGACTGCAAGCCACCGACTGACAATTCTCCACCTTGACTTGCATGTGCAAGAGTTTTCATCTTCTGCAAATATTGACCAAGTCCAAGCAATGCTTGAACTGATCAATCGGTAATGATTTCGTTATCATGTCTGCAGGATTCTCAGTTGTGGCTATCTTTTGAATACAACTGTACCATTATTGATATTTTCTCTAACAAAATGAAGTCTAACATCAATGTGCTTTGTCCTTTCATGGTAGACTGGATTTTTTTGCTAAATGAATAGCGCTTTGGCTATCACAATGTATGATTGGTTCTTTTTCGTCCAATCCAAAACTACCCAAAAGACATTGTACCCATATGCTTTCTTTCATAGCCTCAATCAATGCCATATACTTAGCTTCAGTAATTGACAATGCAACTGTAGATTGCAATGTCACCTTCCAACTATAGTACATCTAAAGACTGTAAAGATATAGCCTATTAATGACCTCCTTTTGTCCAAATCTCTTGTATAATTAGAATCTACATAGCCTATGATCCTATGGGTCTGCTGACCATCAAACACCAAACAAACATCGGTGGAAGCTCTTAAGTACCGCATGATCCATTTCACAGCTTCTCAATGCACCTTTCCTAGTTTGCTCATAAATCTACTCACCACACTTACTGCATGTGCAAGATCTGGTCTTGTGCATACCATGGCATACATGAGACTACCAACTACACTAGAATAAGGTATATAAGTCATATGCTCCACCTCCTCCTCGGTTTCTAGACATTTCTTTGAAGATAACTTAAAATGTGTAGCTAAGGGAGTACCAACTGATTTAGACTTATCCATATTGAAGCATTGTAGCACTTTCATAATGTAATTTTGTTGTGATAAGCACAATCTGCCACGATGCTTCTCCCTATGAATCTCCATACCAAGAATCTTTTTTGCTGTACCTAAGTCTTTCATCTCAAATTATTTTCCCAACTGAGTTTTCAATATACTAATTTTAGCCTTATTGCAAACTGTAATTAGCATATCATTCACATACAATAATAGATAAATACGAGAACCATATGAAAGCTCTTTAAAGTAGATGCAATTATCATATTAGTTTCTGTTATATCTATTACCAATCATAAATGCATCAAACCTCTTGTACTATTACCTTAGGGACTACTTCAAGCCGTACAATGACTTTTTTAGTAAGCAAACATGATTCTTTTTCTCAGGAACTACGAACCCCTCTAGCTGACTCATGTAGATCTGCTCCTCTAGCTCACCATGTAAGAACGTCGTCTTCACATCAAGCTATTCCAGCTCCAAGTCAAACGTACTTACAATAGCTAATAGGATCCGGATAGAGCTATGTTTCACCACAGTAGAGAATACTTCATGGAAGTCAATGCCCTCCTTTTGAGTATAACCCTTTGCTACCAGTGTTGCCTTGAACCTTGGAGGTTCAATGCCAGGGATTCCCTCTTTTATTTTGAAGACCCATTTGCAGCCAACTATTCTTTTCTCCTCTGGAAGTTGTACCAACTCCCACGTTTGATTTTTCTGAAAAAATTCATTCTCCTCATTCATTGCTATTAGTCATCCTTTTGACTCCTTATTGTCTACTGCATCACGGTAAGTAGATGGTTCATCGCCTACTGCACCATCCGCCATAGCCAAAGCAAAGGCTATAGGATATGCATCTGACGAGTCAAGTGCACAAGCAACAAAATTTAGATATTTTTGAGGTTTCTGAATTTGTCACCTTTCTCTGCCAATAGCAATATTGTATGGCTATGCTCCTCTGGTTTCTTTACCAGCACCCTTGTCTCCAGGTTCATCTTGTTGTTCTTCTTCAGGTTGAGCAACACTTGAAGTATTTGGCTGACTTGTGTCCTCTTCTTGCTTCATCTTCCCAATGTCAATCTCCAGCTTCATCTATTTCTTAGCACCATGATCTGTCTCTGCCTAATCTACTTCTGATTCCTACTTCTAATTCACCATTACTGCCTCGTCAAATGTAACATCTCTGCTAACAATGATCTTGGGTGAGCTTGCCTTTTCTGTACACCACAATTTTTAGCCCTTCACCCCTCGTGTATACCCTAGAAATATACACCTTCTTGTCATCGCCTCAAGTTTACCATCACTTACATGGGCATATGCAGGATAACCAAATATCTTCAAATCAGAATAGTTTACAAGTTGACTGGACTATACCTCTTGTTGAATATTTAGATCAATTGCAGTTGATGGAGATTTGTTTACCAAGTATATAGTTGTATTGATTGCCTCAGCCCAAAATGATTTTGTAAGTTTAGCTTTAATCTACATGCATCGTGCACGCTCCAAGAGTGTTATATTCATCCGTTCTATAACTCCATTTTATTGTGGCATTCCAAGTACAATATGGTGCCTCATTATACCTGCATTCCTATAGAACTCCTCAAATTCTTTGCTACAGCATTCACTGCCATTGTTGGTTCTCAACTGCTTGACTGATTGCCCAGTTTGCTTTTCGACCATGGCCTTCCACTGCTTGAATTTGCTAAACACTTCATCCTTTTGCTTCAGGAAATAAACCCAGACCCTCATAGAATAGTCATCTATTAGAGTAAGAAAATAACAAGTACCACCCAATGAGTTAATAGGGGTTGGACCCCAAACATCCGAGTGGACATACTCCAGAATGTCCTTGATGGTATGTTTTGCCGAACTGAACTTCACTTGTTTCTACTTTCCAAATACACAATTTTCACAGAAATTGAGTTTACAATTCTTTACACCTTTCAGCAGTCCTCTGCCAACAAATATTGTCATTCTCTTTTCACTCGTATGACTAAGCCGCATATGCCACAATCGTGTAACATCATTATTAGATCTTTTAGAGGATAGAATAGCAGCAGTGCCACTAACTGTGCTCCCCAACAATATAGATCCCACCCTGTAACTTTCCTTTCATCACCATCATCGAGCCTTTGGTCACCTTCAAAAAATCACCCTCTCTAGAGAACTTGTACCCCTGGTTGTCTAGGGCACTCAAAGAGATCAGGTTCTTGCCCAGCTCTGGTACATGTCATGCTTGAAATGTCCTCGCAATACCATTATCCAATCTGATTCGTATATCTCCTCCACCTATAATAGCAATTACCCTGTTGTCTCCCAATCAGACCTTTCTTTCTTGCTTTTGATACGAAGAGAAAAAGTTCCTATTAGGTATCATGTGAAAAGATGTGCCAGAATCCAAGATCCACTCGTTGCACGAGTCACTAGTGGAAACTGTTAGGACAGATTCAGCATCACTATCATCAGAACTTGCAACTATTATGTTGGTAGTATTTCTTGGTTTCTCCTTTCTCTCAGGGCAATTTTTTTGGATATGCCCTAGTTAGTGACAATGAAAATACTTTAAGGACTTGTGATTTTTGGACTTTGATCTTCCTTTGCTTTTGCTTCCCAATCCTCTTTCTTGACTATGCCATCTCGTCATGAACAAACCATCTGTAGGATTATCAGCATTGGATCCTGATGCCAATTTCTGATGATCCTTTGTCATCAACACCTCCTTGATGGTTTTGACGGAGATGGTGGACCTACCATACATTATAGTATCATAGAAGTTATCATAAGTCAAAGGCAAAGAAGTCAATAAGATTATACCTTAATTAATATCTTCGATTGTAATTTTAGACGCTTGTACATCAGAGATCATCTAATTAAAGTCGTTAATGTGATCTTGAATTGGTTTTTCTTCTAAGAGTTTAAATGTATACAATCGCTTCCTCTGGTAAAGTTAGTTTGACAAAGTCTTTACAGAGTACTTGTCTTCCAAAGCTTTCCAGAGTCCATCTACAGTCTTCTCATTTGTAACCTCTAGCAACACATTGTCTGCCAGGTTCAGCTGTATTGTGCTACATGCTTTGATCATTGTCTCCTCTTTTTTATCAGAAGACAATGTTTCCGGTAACTTGCTTTCACCTTCCAACGCCTTTGACAGGCCTTGCTAGTCTAGCAATGCCTGCAGCTTCAGCTTCCATAGACTGAAGTCATTGGATCCATCGAACTTTTCCACATCAAATTTTGGCACCAACATCTTTGATCTAAAATTTGATCAAGTGGCTCTGATACCACTTGTTAGGAAATCAGAGTTGGATACACCCCAAGTGTCTTAAAAACTTTATGAATGTGAGCAGAAGCGCACTCAGATCCGCAAAAAAGAATCAATAATATAGTAAGCACGAATAGTACTTTTGCAGTGGGACTCACTAGTTAGTACTATTTGTACTAGCAAATAGATCAAGAATTGCACACCAAATTTTAACGTGGAAAACTCCCTTGTACACTGATGGAAAAACCACGGGACAAACTGCAAAAAATAATTCATTATATTAAGGATAATTATAATATCCTATCTATACTCTCACACAAGAGGTATAAAATATATAGTGTTTCCCAGTGAGACACTCTCTTATTACAATTTGTAGTATTACAGAGACTAAAGAATAAACTCAAAATTCTCAATGTATGCTCACACACTATACTCTTAGAATTTTCTCACACACTCTATTTCTCACTTTCACTACACTAGAAGCAACTTCTGCTTGTTGTGTTGTTCTACTTCAGATGAAGCAATGGTTCTCTATTTATAGAGAACCATTTCAAGCCTTGCATTTAAGGCTTCATGGTTGTCTAACTTCCAACCACCAGTAAACAAGCCATCAAAAGGCTCTGCAGAGGAAGAAAGAAATTCTTCCTCCTTTTGTTGACTACAAGCCACCGACTGATAGAAAGATCATGACTAGCCATCTTTAGTCGATCCAAGAGGATGTTTGGGAGTGGATGGTGGTCCACTGGATGGACAAGGGGTGGAAGGCCAAGGAGGTGAAAGCGAAGGAGAACTGATTATCCCAAACTGGAGGTTAAGTGCACAACGGCGACTCCATTTACATCTTTTAGCATAAAAGGGAAGATGGTAAGTGAAATTTTATTGCTAATATTACTTTAAACGCTTCAATGACCCATTTTAGCAAGTTTAGAAACATATGAATACATATCGATTTATTATCAAAATAATTTTTAGATGGAGGAGGAGGGTTGTGTGCCTTCTAATATTGATATCTATATGCGTACCCAAAAAAAAGGGAGACTTTGTTGACACTAGATCTAACCAAGAATATATGTATATATATATATATATATATATATATATATATATATATATATATATATATATATATAGGATCTTACTCAGGTGAGAGGAGTGTTTATTGTGAGAGATAAAAAGAGTAAATCTTGACTATTAGATCTTACATGAATGGTCAAGATTATAACATAAATGCATGTAACTTTTTTAAGTGGTCTCATGATCTTCAAGTAACTTTTAATCTTGACCATTCATGTATGGTTGTATGGTCAAGATTTGTTCCTCTCACCCTTTCACAATAAAAACTTCTCTCACTAGATATGACCACTTAAAAAAGTTACATGCATTTATGTTATAATCTTGACCATTCATGTAAGATCCAATGGTCAAGATTCACTCCTCTCACCTCTCGCAATAAACATTCTTCTCACCTGAGTAAGATCCATATATATATATACATATACACGTGTGTGTATTTGTAACGATAACTGATCCGACCACATTGTGAAACCCTAAATCTAAACCCTGTTTTGAGTTGGATGCATATGAGAAACCAGGGGTAATAGAGGCACACAAAAAGTCTTCACGGCGGCTCTGCTTCATGGTGAATGGTGGCGCAATGGGGAACTGGTTTAGTGTGAAGAACTATGTGCGGTGCACAAGTTGATTAGGATTGGGTTTGATTTGATTCAGATTTTTAGAGAAATATTAGAGAGAGAGAAAAAAAAATTAGAAAGAGAAAGAAATTTTAGAAAGAAAAAATAAGATAATTTTTTCAAATGTATGATTTTATATGGTTAGATTAGATATTCATCCAAAAAAAAATGATTAACGGATGGGTTGAATATATCCATTTATTAAATGAGTCATGGATAAATTGGATTTTATTAATACTTTTTTAGCAGATCATAAATGAATAAGTAATTTATTTTTTGACCCATCCATTATTAACTGATACAAAATCTATCTAATCCATTCATTTATCACCCTAGTTGATATATGGAACTTATCTGCTGGTAAATAGTGTGGTCCATACCTCATTCTAATGACAAGGTATTTCTTAATTACAAATTGAATTCTCCATTGGCAATTTTTTGTCTAACTTCAAAATACGTTGGCAGTATTTTATCGACATGAGTTTCACTTACAAATTTATATTCGTCGGTAGTCTGTTGATAATTTTACCTACTAACGAAAATATACTTATGCACCAACGAATTTAGCCGTAGTGTGGTGCTCTATTGGTATGGACTAAATTAGAAAATTTTAAAACTATATGAATATAATTATAAAGTTTTGAAACATAGAATTGTTGGGAGTGAAAATAAACAATTTGGCTATTCGATAACTAGATGATGATGTTGAAAGAATCTTCTAAGTGTTGAGCTGACGGAAGTGCTGAATGGTCGAAAGATTCAATGTAGCTAACAGATATTGATGTCAGACAAATAGTTTAATCCGACAAAAGGGTTGCATCTCCAAGAGATTGAACCGACAAAGAATGTTAAAATGGTTAGAAGTTGGTTCTATCGAAAACTAGGAAAGTTTTAGTGGTATAACTACCATGTACGTGTCAAAGTCTTAAGATGTCAGTTATTTTACAATTTGTCTATAAATATCAGCACTCACAATGTAAAAAGGGAGGTTATTTGCTGATACATAATCCTAAAATCTCACCCGAGCAGATTAACAGATTTTGATCCAAGTATGCCTTCCCTTTTCATTTCTAGTCATTTAAAGTAATGCAAATGTTCTTTCAATTTCCTTTACTTTTTAGTCTTGTTCTTTAAATTTATTTACATTTCGTTGCACTTTTATATGCTTTCTTTTAGTACTTTCTTTTAAACTTTCTGCACTTTAATTTTCTGCTTCAGTTTCTTAATCTGCTTTAAATTATTTTCAACTTGCTTTTATAAAATTTTCTTTTACAAATTCCTATTGTTTATTTCAAGTTAAAATTTAATACCTACGATATTACCATATAACTCTAAACCCATTTTCGTTTGATAAATAATTATTTATTTGTTGGAATTCCTTTTAACTTATTAACCAAAATTTCACTTAAACAAATTGGCATGCCTAGTGAGACGAGTTCAGAGTAACTCGTAGTATCACAGGAAATGGTTTTATGCATTTAAGAAGTGGAAGATTTATCTATTCTTCTCAAAATATACAAACCATGAGTAATGTAAGTAGCCAGGCATCGAATATACCTTCGACAGCCATCACTCCGCCACCCTCGACCATCACTAGTACTAGTCTAGTGGATGATCCTATAACAACGGGTGGTCTCTGTAGTAGTCCAGTAGTAGAATAGGTGTTGCCTGGAATGACTCAGCTATCGCCAAGTCAACCAAGTAACCAAAGCATAACAAATTCAAATTCAAGGTATGTGCCTCCTGTGATGGTACAAATGGGACTTGGCTTCACTTTGGCCAATACTGTTGGCCAACCAGTGGCTTCACAAGGCCAACCACAGATAAGTTCGGCCTTAGCAAGTTTTGGTAGCCAAGGAGTAGGGGTTGCAGGCACAAGAAATCCAACTCTCTTTCGACAAGAGAGATTGAATTTGGGACTAGTCTTCCTAAATATGTCGAGAGATAATCCCCAAAGTATAACAGGGCCAACTATGAATTCTTTGGCCAGCTTTCGACAACAAATGGATGAAAGCAACCATGACATGGTGCATATGTTTACTCAGCAAATGGGTGCTGTGATTACGCCAATCATGGAAAATATAAATAATGCTTGCAGCGCATTGGCTCAACAAATGGCTAGGCTAAACCAAGCCTTATGAATATGTGATTGGCCAATGAAAATGCTCAAGGAATCCAGCCTGGGATAAATAGAGAAATGGTTACACCTCAGGCAAATATGGGGCAAAATCAACAAAACTTAGATCAACCTAGGCAAAATGATCAGCCACGTCTGGAATATGGTAATGTTCAAATGCTTCGTCGAGGTGATGAGGATCAAATGGCTAGAAATGATTTAGCCATGAGATTGTTTCGACAGAATCTTGGGGGGCATCAAGTGGCTGAACAAAATGTAAATCAAGTAGTGGAGCAAATGCTGAATAAGTTCGGGTTTAATGTTGGATATGCCAACCAGCCTTATTTTGTTTCAAAATTTCCTGAATGGGTGCAACAAGCAAAGTTGCCCAGAGGAATTAAAATTCTTAAACTTTCTAAGTTTGCAGGAGAGAGTGGGGAATCGACCGTCGAACATATTGCACGGTATACAATAGAAATGGGGGAGTTGGCCACTACTGAAGGCCTTAAAATGAGATTCTTCCCAAGTTCCCTTATAAAAAATGCTTTTTCTTGGTTCTCGACATTGAGACCAAACTCAGTCCATTCCTGGGCTTAGTTGGAAAGAAGTTTTCATGATCAATTCTTTAGAGAAGATTTGAAGGTGGGACTTACAGATCTCTTTAATATCAAAAGAATGTACAATGAAACTGTGGATGATTATCTTGCTAGGTTTTGACAAATGATGAGTAGATGTTTTATTCCTATACCTGAGGTCGAAATAGTAAAAATAGCTGTAGGAGGCTTAGATTATTACATAAGAAAGAAATTAGTAAATCAACATTTAGTTGATCTTGCCCAATTAAGTGAGAAAATTAGGCAAATAGAGCAACTGAAAGTTGAGAAGATTCAAAAACAAAAAAGATTTCTTAAAAGAGAGAAGGTGGCATTTGTCAGATTAGATGAATCCGACAATGAAACTAAAGATAGCAATGACGAATTCGAAGTTAACATTGCTGAACTTCAGAATGGTCCTCCTTATATTTGTCAGGCTTTACAACCTACAAGAAATAAGGAGAAAATGAGTTATGTCAATAGAAAAACTTATACATTTGACGTAACAAAAGTCGACAATATCTTTGATTTGTTATTAAAAGATAAACATATTAAGTTATCGGAAGGTCATAGGTTGTTAAAATTTGATGAGATAAAAGACTGAAAGTATTGTAAGTTTCATAATAATTTTAGTCATGTTACTAATGAATGTGTTTGTTTCAGAGATATAATTCAGAAAGTAATAATGGATGGGCATTTAAAGTTTGCCGACAAGCCTAAAACGGATATGAAGGTTGATTCAGATTCGTTTCAGGCTGGAGTATATTGTGTTGATCAGCAAGTTCCTTTGAATGTTGGGATGCTCAACATTAGGGATTTCAAGGGTTTGACGTCGACACAAAGGATGCACTTGACATCTATCCGAAACCAGAAGAATCTCTTGAAGCATTTCTTGAAAGAAAGAAGGAAAGGAGCAAGGTAAGATTATGCCGAAGGTATAATACAGTTTATGATGAAATTACTGCAAAGAAGGCTGCTGAAGAACAGTTGAGTATCTCGTAAGGTAAAAAGAAGATTTTCGACAAGCAAACCTAAAGACCACAAAAGCCTTTTAATGCTCTAAGGCCAAGGCCAGTTTATACACCTAGGCCTAACATGAATGGTTGGTTAGTAGAACCACATGAGCCTGTGGGAAGCAGAGGTTATGTCGGGCCAATTAAGACCAGAGTACCACTTGCCAATGATGCTGTGGATAGGTGGGTAAGAAATTCTATAATGGCAAGCCACATGTATTTCCGACGGAACGTGGCTGCCAAGAAGAATCAATTTCAAAGAGATCGACCATTTTGGAATGAAGATTACAGAAATGGTATAATTGATCAAGGTAAAACTATGACTGGTCAGGATGTAGCAAGGCCGTCAAAATCTCTTCCAATGTCAAAAAGTAAGAAAAGAAGATTACGGAGATTAAGACAAGCACAAAAGAAGAGGGACATGGCTGACGGATTAGTGATCAAGGAACAGCCTATAGAAACAAGTTGCCTGGTGGTCGAAAATAAGCCAGTACCAAATCAGATTCAGAATGAAGAGGGTAAGAAGTTGAAAAGTATTATTACAAAAGAATTCGTAAATACAGAGAGGTCGCTTCTAAAGGAGCCGACAACAAATATAGTTAGTCAGTTTAACATGGATGATAAGTTTCAATAAGAAAAGTTGGAAGAGATAAGAAAGGGTAAGCAAGTCCAAAGGCCCATTCTAAACAAAACCAAGAGAAAATGGCCAATTGGTTTGATAACAGCAGAAGAAGAGGCAAAGAAAAATAATGTACCAGTCAAGAAAGAAAAAATCAAGAAAATCCTAGAAGATCCTGATCAAGACGTTGAGTGGAGGAAGAAAGTGCTCAACGTAAACAAAGAAAGAGAAAGATTGGCAAAGCCTGATTACCAAGATATGGACTTAATGACTGATGAAGTTATTGAGCCCTTAAATGATCCAGAGGATCTTTTAGGCCTTGGTGATGATGAGCAATTCGACATGGAGATCAACTTGGATGACAATTTGGAAGACATTCTAACAGCTATGGATACTAACTTGCCGTCGAAAGATTACTTCAGAATTGGAATATATAGAAGTGATGAAGAGCTGTTTGATGAGGAAGAATTCCTGAAGTCAATGAATGTGAATTTAATTTCAGTGTTGCCTGTAGAATTTGAAGGATATCACGAGATTGAATACACTAGGGAAAACGAAGAAGATCTGGATGACTTGGATGATCATTGGCTTCTTTTTCAGGATAACATGATAACAGTGTTTGATAACACAGCACAGCTTGAGAAACCGATAGAAGAGCAGAAGGCTTATTTATGACCATTACATGTTAAGACTCTATTAGAAGGAAAGCCCACCAATAGAGTTTTGATAGACGGGGAGGCAGCTATTAATTTGATCCCAAGGGCGATGCTCAAGAAACTTGGGAAAGGTGAGTCTGATTTGATGTTAACCAATATGATTGTCACTGATTTCAGTGGTAAAACCTCCCCGTCAGACGGAGTTGTGATGCTGAAGGTACAAGTCGGATCTATTGCAAGGCCGACATTGTTTGTGGTTATTCCGACAAAGTCAAGTTACAATCTTTTGCTACGGAGAGACTGGATTCATGCTATTGGGGCAATACCATCAACGGTTCATCAAAAACTTATTCTTTGGAATGAAGATGATCAAATAGAAATAATAGAGGCAGATGATAGTCCCTGTTATCTACAACAACTTCACGTCGACTTTAAAATACATGTCCCAAACAAAAAGGTACTCAAAGTTTGCTTGATGGACCAGTTTGGCATTCGACTGGTGAAGAAGGCCGAAGGAGATCGTCCAGGCACTAGTTATGAGTGTTAAAGATCTATCAAAAAGGCTGTCGATCTATTTGGCTAACAAAGCAGTATACACTGCTGAAAGTTTGCTGTTAAATTATGTAATTGATGATGGTCCTTTAAGGTTTGAAAAAGAGCTTGATGAAAAGCAAAATGTGGAAGTGGAAGATCCTTTGGAAGAAATAAACTTGGGCACTAAAACAGACAGGAGGCCTATATTTGTGAGTTCATTTTTGCCAGAGGATTTCAAAGAAAAACATGTCAAGTTAATTAAGGAATATAAAGATTATTTTACCTGGGATTATGATGAAATGCCTGGATTGCGTAGAGATCTTGTCGAGCACAGATTGCCTTTGAAAGAATGATGCAGACCTGTCAAGCAAGCCAACAGAAGATTTGCACCTAAGGTGATCTTAAAGATAAAAGAAGAAGTCAAAAGATTGCTCAAAGCTAAATTCATCAGAACGACCAGGTATGTCAAATGGCTTTCTAATATTGTTCTTGTAGTTAAGAAAAATGGCAAGTTAAGAATATATATAGATTTTAGAAATTTAAACACTACCACACCTAAAGATGAGTGTCCTATGCCAATTGCGGACATGTTAGTTAATGCCGCATCTGAACATAAATTGTTAAGTTTTATGGATGGCCATGCAGGTTATAATCAAATTTTTATAGCCGAGGAAGATGTGTCGAAAACTGCCTTCAGATGTCTAAGAGCCATTGGGACATATGAATGGGTAGTCATGCCTTTCGGTTGAAAGAATGTAGGGCCACTTATCAGAGAGTAATAAACATAATTTTCCATGATGTCATATGGAAATTTATGGAAGTTTACATCGACGATGTCATTGTCAAGTCAGAAACAAAGGAGAGCCATTTACTTGAGGCAGGTATTCAATAGGATGAGAAAGCACAACCTTAATATGAATATAGAAAAATGCTATTTTGGAGTGTCAGCTGCTAAATTCTTGGGTTTCTTAGTCCATAAAAAAGGGATTGAAGTGGACAAGAATAAAGCCAAGGCAGTTTTGAAGGC
This sequence comes from Ormosia semicastrata, assembly GCA_029884595.1. Classification (NCBI taxonomy): domain Eukaryota; kingdom Viridiplantae; phylum Streptophyta; class Magnoliopsida; order Fabales; family Fabaceae; genus Ormosia; species Ormosia semicastrata. Next base: position 2,817,295 of record JAQQTO010000040.1, read on the forward strand.
CACACCACCGACAAACAAAAAAGAATTACAATCTTTTTTAGGAAAAGTAAATTTTCTGAGAAGATTCATATACAATTTGTCGGGAAGAACCAGAGTTTTTGCTACATTGATCAAGTTGAAGGCTGAACAAGATTTTGTGTGGGAACCTTACCACCAAGAAGCCTTCGAATAGATAAAGCAGTATTTAACAAATCCACCGGTCATTATGCCTCTAGTGCCTTGACGACCGTTGAAGTTGTGTATATCAGCATCAGAAGAAACTATAGGAAGTATGCTGGCTCAAGAAGATGAAAATAACATCAAAAGAGCTGTGTATTATCTTAGTCGATTTTTAAATGATGTTGAGAGAAGATATAGTGCAATAGAGAAACTTTGTTTAGCATTGTATTTCTCATGTACTAAACTTAAATATTATATGATGTCTTGTAATGTACTAGTTATGTTGAAAACCGATATAATAAAATATATGATATCAAAACCATTGTTAAATGGATATATTGGAAAATGGACTATTGCTTTGTTAGAATTTTCTTTACAATATGTTCCAATGAGAGTGGTGAAAGGCCAAGCAATTGCTGACTTCTTGGCCGACCACCCTTGTTTGGATATGGATAATATAAATATTATCGGTTTAAAACTTTGGTGCTTATATTTTGATGGTTCAAGGCATCAGAATGGAATTGGAGTGGGGATTTTAATTGTTTCTCCTCAAGGTACTCCAACTAAGTTTATGTTTGAACTTAAGTATACATGTTTCAACAATGAGACTGAATATGAAGCCTTAATTGTCGGATTAGAAATATTAGTAGAAATGAAAGCACATAGTGTGCATATTTTTTATGATTCACAGTTGGTCGTTAAATAGCTTGCCCAAGAATATAAATGTGTTAGTGAAAATCTAATAAAATATCATATTGTGTCAAATAAACTAATGAAACTATTCGACGAAGTAACTATCGAACACATTTCTAGAGGTTTAAATGAAGAAGCTAATGAATTAGCACAAGTAGTCTTTGGGTATAGAATTTCATCCAAGGTTCTTACAAATCTAATAGAAATAAGGAAACTTTTATATCCATTAGAGAAAAGAGATATACTAGATAATTAATGACTAGAGACAACTAATACTAAGTTATTTGGAAAGTCCGAGTCAAGATGTGGATAGAAAGCTCAAGTACAGAGCATCGAAATTTATAGTATTAGGGGGACCCTTGCATAGAAAGTTTGTTGATGGAAATTGAGAAGTTTGTCTGAGTGAAGCAGAGGCTTATATTGCCTTAGCAGAAGTCCACGAAGGAATTTGTGGAGCTCATCAGGCAGGTGAAAAGATGAAATGGGTCCTTCGACATCAAAGGTATTATTGGCCTACACTGGTTAGGGATTATATAATGTTTGCCAAGTCTTGTGAAGAATGTCAAAGACATGGCCATATACAAAATATTCCAGCTAGTGAATTACATGCAATAGTTAAACCTTGGCCTTTCAAAGGGTGGGCTTTGGATTTTATTGGCCAAATTCATCCTGTTTCATTGAAGGGACACAAATATATTCTAGTAGGAGTTGATTACTTCACCAAATGGGTTGAGGCTGTAGCCTTGAAGGATGTAACCCAGCAGGATATGATTAACTTTATTGAAGATAATATAATTTGTCGATTTAGAATACCGCAAACTCTAACAACCGACCAAGGATCAGTATTCATTGGAAAGAAAGTTATCGAATATGCCAATTCAAGGAAAATTAAAATGCTCACGTCGACGCCATATTATGCCCAGGCAAATGGCTAGGTAGAGGCCATGAATAAAATAATCATAAGTCTGATTAAAAAGCATATTGGTCAACAGCCTAGGAATTGACATAATACTCTTAATCAAGTTCTATGGGCATATAGAAATTCACTAAGAGAAGCGACTGGCACATCACCATACAAATTGGTATATGGTCATGATGCAGTATTGTCCGTCGAAATTAATCTTCAATCAATTCGTACTCAAAAACAAGATGAGTTACCAGTTAAACATTACTGGGACCTAATGTTTGATGAGTTAAATGAATTGAGTGATAAAAGAATAATTACTTTGGAAAATTTAATTCGACAGAAAGAAAGAATTGCTAAATTTTATGATAGTCGGATTAAATACAAGTCTTTTAAGGTCAATGATTTGGTTTGGAAGGTAATTTTGCCCATGGATAGAAATTGTCAAGAATATGGAAAATGGTCCCCAAAGTGGGAAGGACCATTTAAAGTGACTCAAGAGTTTTTAGGAAATGCTTATGCTCTTGTCGAATTTAATTCTGGTTTAAGAATTAAGTCGATTAATGGTAAATATTTAAAGCCATATATAGACCGACAATGTGTGAAGTAAAAATTGACAAAAAATGAAAAGTTTTTATTCATGTGTTTGGCGATTACAAGTTACATTGTCAAAACAAGAATGCCAGACAGATGTTACAACTTGATATTGCCAAAACTTTACAAAAGAATTAATCGACAATTAGCTAAAAATGAAAGAAAAGTTACATTTAGAATTTTTGAAGAGCCCCCCAGGAATCTTCTAAAGATTGCTTGTCGAAACAGGCAGTTTGATATTCCGCTTCAAGGGAATTTATTTTTGCCAACACAGCCTTGGTTTCAACAGCCCATTGCTTGGTATTATTAGCAATACTTTACTGCCTAGTGGCCCATTGTTGCAATGCTGTTTGAAGTTTTTGTTTGCGACGACGGGCAGCTTCAAGTTTCTTCTCCAAGTCTTCAATCTCCTTGTCGAGCTCTGCCTCTTTGGTTTTTCCTTTTGCCAGATTTTCCTTCAAAGTTACATTTTCACTCTTTGCATCGGTCAACTGCTTCAAAATTCTAGATTTTTCTTGAATTTCTTTTGTATAAGCAGGAATGACTCAACGAATAACAGGCATTTTTGCTGTTAAGCTTTGAAGAAAATCTTTAACAGACGTAGGGAGAGCTCGACTAGTTATTGGTAATTGTTGAGCAAGAGGTTCAAGTTCAGTTACAATTGCCACCATTCTTTCTTGAAGGGGTTGATCAGAAATCAAGTGCTCAAAAGAATAGGTGAAGGCATTCTTCAATTCAGTTAAGAGTCCAGTGATGTGAGAATCACTAGAGTCTTGTCCAAGCTGTGTCGAAGAATAAGCTGATTGAGGAGAACTTCTGTGGCCGCTTGACAACATTGTTATCAATTCGTCTAAATCTGCCTCCATGTCTTCAGTATATTCTGGCACAGAAACAATTAAGTTGGCTGGAGGAGATGGAGGTGGATCAATTGGGGTGAATTCTGCCATCAGAGTATCCATGTCGAATTCTTCTGAGAGAATTTGGACAGGATTGGCTTTGTCTAAATGAGAAGAACTCCCAATGCTTGGGAGGATTGGAGTTTTCTTTAAGATTTCGATAGTCTGGGTTTCTGTCAGAAGTGATGAAGAAACAGTAGATGTTACAAGGGCTAGAGAAGTATGGGATTCTGAAGGATTCTTGGTTCCTAGCCTTTGTGGGCTATTGGATATAGCCAAGTTTACTGAATCCTGGAGATAAACAGAGGAGATTTCAGAATAAATAACATTTTGAGAATGGTTGAGTTTGGTAAGATACATTACCTCGGGAGATTGTCGAGTTGGCTTTTCAACCCCTGGTTCGACAACAGGTTCTAGAGGATGATCAGTGGATTGTTCAGCTTTCGGATCCTAAATTTGATAGAATCGGATATTGGATGAATAATAAGAGTTGAGAATTTGAGGGAAAGAAGTATGTCGATTAAAATATTACCTCGGATGAAAGAGAGATAGTTTCTGTCTCCAATTCGACAGTAGGCTTCAAAGTGGAACTTGTAGATTGAGTCTTCTTCTTTTTCTTCTGCAAAGGTAAACCAAGGTGAAATTTAACTAAGTGATAGAGAAAATATAATAGTGCAAGGCATACCTTTAGAGGTTGCTCAGGAGATGTGATTGAAGACTCGACAAGTGCAGAAGAAATGATAGGGATAGATTCACCAATCTGTATTCGACATCAAATTAAACTTGAGCAAATTCAGAAACCAAGTTTTGATGTTTAGTCGAAAAGTATGAATACCTTTAGGGTTTTTGGTTTTGGAGGTTTTGCAACAGCACCATGTTTCGAGGAGTTTAATGTAGAAATTGATGCGGTCGATTTGGCCTTTGGAGCCTTTGGAATTGGAGGATTTTGAGTCTTTTTACTTTTCTTCTTTTTTGAAGAAATGGCTTCTTCTTCTTCCTCTTCATCATCTTCTTGAGGTTGCTTGTACTCCAAGGGTCTTTTCAATGGGAGTGTCGCGAGAAAGAAAATATACTTAGTAGATAGGACAAAGAATCAAAATGTCAGAATATAAGAAAAAATATACCTTCAGGTATTTTAGTGATGACCTAGGTATTCCTGGCAAATTGTTCGTATGGCAAGGCAAACCGACAAGTAAACTCGACTTCTAGAGTTCTTGTAAGAAAGATATTACTCACAGAATAAATCCTATCTGAAATAGGAAAGTTACCAGCCCTTGTAGGTTTGCCTGGGAATTCATCGGCCAAACCAAAATGAGCACAAGGAAGAAGCACTGGTTTTGGAAAAGGAATTTGAAAAGATTCAAGCAGTGCTAAAGGATTTTTTATGGAAACTAAAAGAAAGTTAATAGAGCATTTATCCTTGTATGCTTGTTTCAGTTTGGCCACGACTTCCTCACAGTTTCGAACAATTAAGCTAGGAAACCTGAAGTCCCATTTGATTTTGTAGTATTTTTCAAAAGCTTTGATATCTTAGATATGCTTACCTTTGGTCTTTGTCGAAGGATCCTGACCCTACACAGGAACCAAAGTTTCAGTGATGTAGCTTCGACAGATTTCAATATCGACATGATAAGGACTATAGTATTTAGTCCACCATTGGACAAAATCCTTGGAGACTCCTCTATAAGGAGTAAATGTAGAAATCTTGAAATGTTGTTTGTGCTTCTCATTCCTTGAGGCCACTCGAACAAGGTCTAATATGTTTTGTAGATGGTTATTGATGAGATGTTCCTTGGCTTTATGAGAGAATGGTGCTGGAATGGCCTGACAAAATCCTAGCTGTCGAGCTACTAAATTTGGTAGACATAACTCTAAGGATTTGTCTGTCGTACCAGGGAGACCAGCGACCAGGATTTGTTGACAAAGAAAGTTGGACCAAATGGAAATGTTGTCGGCTTGAATAGAAGGGTCATTAGAAAGAATTGGATGGGTATACCATTCTGGACCAAGGGAACGGTCGGCAAAGGGAGCAAAATATATGTCTTCAGTGCTAAAAGAGATGGAATGAAAAATACTGAAAAAGTGCATGAAATTTTCTAAGCTCTGTTTGTGGATTTTCTCATGTTTTACATGGCAAAGATTTATGCCATAGGTAGTAAGAGAAACTGTCAGGGGAGAAGTGTCGACCAAATAGTCTCCCAATATGGCATTTAACCAAAGCTGGAGTAGCCACATTGGGCCACCAGAATTAGTTTTCTTCACTTGAGATCTAATGCTTTGGACAATTTCACCTATGCTCAGATAGAGGTTGGTAAGGAGAAATTGACTAAAAGCTAATTGTTGACCTTCATGAAGGAGGTTAGCAAGTTGAAGAAAAGATTTGGATACTTGGACCGACCTAGACCCTACAGCATAAGCTGATAACCAAAGAAGAAGGAAAGCTACATGTTCTTCATCGGATACAAGACCAGCTTCAGGAAGGAAGAAGTTGATGAAGCCTGAAAAAGAAGTTGGAGCTTTCGAATAGACATCAATAGTATTTGAAGGTTGAAGGATGGGTGTGATGATCTCCCTATCTGGTCAAAAACCAGTTATGGCAGCTACGTCAAAAAGTGTAGGACCTATCATGCCATAGGGGAATTGGAAGGAGTTGGTGGTTTTGTTCCAGAAGAAAAACGAAGCACCCAACATGCAAGAATCCATCTTTATGGGGTAACGAGAAAGTTGGATACAATCAAAGATACCTATTTCCCTCCATAAACTTTCTTTAGAAGCCTAAACTCTATCAAGCCATTCAAGATACCCATTAATATGGGTAGGGGGAGTTCTAAAGAGCCTTTCGGACTTACCGAAATAGCTAATAGGGATGGAAGGAAAGGAAGCCAAGATAGCTTCTTGAGAACTCTTACAAGGAAAGAAGGAGTGTATTTTGTCAGTAATGAACTCCTTGGGCAAAACTGGGCCCAAGAAAGCAGCTGGAGGGTCTAAAGAAAGTGAAGAATCATTAATGGGAAGAATTACCTTTGAGAGGTGCCAAAGTTCAGATTTCTGTAGAGTTGGGTCTTGAACAATGGCGTGATTTCCTAAATCCACTGTTGATGCGCTAGGGGATTGAAAGTTGGAAGCCATGGAAGGAGGCAGAAATTTGCAGAGAGAATATGTAGAAGTGAGGTTCAAGGTGGTGAATAGTAAGAAATGTTAAAGACGGTGAACAGTAAAAAGGCGTGTGAATTTGAAAAGCTATTTTTTGCAAAAATAAGGGTAATTATGATCCCTATTTATTAGGAACGGCTATTTAATGTTTACAGTGATAAGTTTACCTATAACCGTCCAGATATTTACGGAAGGTTTTTATTGGATAAAAAAAACTATCCATTTGAAAAGACTTTGACAAAAATCATAGTCAAAATTGGATTAAAAATTTATCTTCCTCCTGTCAGTGTTGAAATAAAAATTTTGGGGGGCATCTGTTGGGAGTGAAAATAAACAATTTGGCTATTCGCCGGCTGGATGATGATGTTAAAAGAATCTTCTAAGTGTTGAGCTGACGGAAGTGCTGAATGGTTGGAAGATTCAATGCAGCTAACAGATATTGATGTCAGACAAATAGTTTAATCCGACAAAAGGGTTGCATCTCTAAGAGATTGAACTGACGAAGAATGTTAAAATGGTTATAAGTTAGTTCTGTTGGAAATTAGGAAAGTTTTAGTGGCATAACTGCCATGTACGTGTCAAAGTCTTAAGATGTCAGTTATTTTGCAATTTGTCTATAAATATCAGCACTCACAACGTAAAAAAGGAGGTTATTTGCTAATACATAATCCTAAAATCTAACCTGAGCAAATTAACGGATTTTGATCCAAGTATGCCTTCCCTTTTCATTTTCAGTCATTTAAATTAATGCAAATGTTCTTTCAATTTCCTTTACTTTTTAGTCTTATTCTTAAATTTATTTACATTTCGTTACACTTTTACATGCTTTCTTTTAAACTTTTTGCACTTTAATTTTCTGCTTCAGTTTCTTAATCTTCTTTAAATTCTTTTCAACTTGCTTTTTTTCTTTTACAAATTCATGTTGTTTATTTCAAGTTAAAATTCAATACCTATGAGATTACCACATAACTTTGAACCTATTTTTGTTTGATAAATAATTATTTATTTATTGGAATTCCTTTTAACTTATTAACCAAAATTCCACTTAAACAATAATCCTAATTGAAAATCTCCAAAAAGTACAGCCACATATAAATTAACTTAATTTAAAAATAGGCCACTATGTAACAAGAAGAAATATATAGAACATTTATGAAATGTAAAAAAATAATGAATTTTTTATTTCTAAAAACTTAATGGTCGGTTAGTTTAAATAGATAATTAGTTTTTACTAATTTTGACTTGTCCAAAGTAGCTCGACCGTGAATTTCATTATAAGAGTTAGAGGTGTTCAAAATTGAACAAATTCAATTAAACTCAAAGAAATCAAGTTGAAAAATCAAAAATCGAATAAACCAAAATACTGAAAAACCAAAAAAATAAAAATAAAAATAAAATTAATTGAATTGGATTGAATTTCGATTCCAATTTTAAAAATTACTCTAATTTGTTAGTTAGCACCTAATTTTTCCTGAGTCATTCATAAAATGCAAAATATGCAGCTCAACAATTCAAAAATATTAAAAAATAAAAAAGGTGAAATGAAGTGAATTTTTAAAATTTGAAGAGATGGTAAAAGAGGTTAGAAGGGAGAGAACATATCTTGTGGGATCTCATAAGAAAGTCTAGAAATAAGAGATAATTAAGTCTAAAGATATAGAATAGATAGAGATAAAACAAAAACAAAATTTGTTAAGATAGTCATCTTGATAGGGCTCATACTAACTATTATTGGTCTATAAATAAAAGTTTTAAGGAAGTGACAAAGAGGATGCATTCAAAAAAGAGATAGAGAGAGTAATTTGTGGAATAACACCATAAAATCAATAGATAGATTGAGATAAGAAGATGAAAAAGTAAGTAGAGAAAAATAAGGGATAAAACTTTATTTGGATGAGATTGCAAAGTTACTATGTTGGGCTTATAAATATAAGAATAAGAGAGTCACTTAAACACATTCAGATTCACAAAGTACACATTTTGAAAAGGATTTGGAGAGCAAAAAAAACAAAAAAACCACTTTGAAAAGGAGAGCATTAGCGAGAAGAGAGGCCTATCTCCATTTCATTTGAAATTGAGAGCAAGTATGACCACAAACCCTTTTTCTTCTTTGTCAATTGGTTGAATTCTTGGAGATCTTTTCGTCTATGTAATTGCTTTTACCATGTATGCTCAATAATATATATTACGTTATGTGATGAGTTTTGGTGTAAAGTAACTTTTTCAATCAATTGATTTTATAAAATGAATTGCTTAATATGGCAATTTCCATTTCTCTTGAAAAATGCACCTGCGAGCTACACTTCTCTATAATTCACTATATTTGAGCATTTTGAGCAAACTGTATGAAGCCTAACACAAGTTTTCTTTGGTTTTGGTAAATGGTATCGTGAAGTCAGTGTGCATTTTTTTTATTTTTTTAATCTTAATTTATTTACATCAATGACATTCTTTTGTTCTCTCTTTAGTTTTATTTTCCTTGTTTTAAGTATCATCTGCTTACTTTCTCTTTGTACCAATTTATTTATTGGGTTTTATTTTATTAAATTGTTTATTATTTATTTTCTCTTTATGGGTTTCGCCATCCCTTTTATTATATGCTTCAATATAATTTTATCATGGGTAGAATTTTTTATGATAGAATACCCAAAATTAGCCCAAGTGACGGTAAAATTTTTGGTTTTCTAGATATGAGAAGATCTCATAAATTTTGTAGAAGCACTGGCAGGGTCCTAGTTAATTTCAAATAAAATTATTTTTTCATATTTTGTTTATTATCTTATTTGTTTAAATATTATGGATTAACACCCTAACAAAGGAATAAACATAATTAGCTAAAGTGACGACGAAATTTTTGGCTTTCTTGAGGTAAGGACCATCACTTAGGTTTTGCTAGAAGCATTGGCGGAGCCTTAGACAATCTCCGTTATAATTTTATTGTAAACATTATTTGAATTAATTTTAATGCTTGTTATCTTACACTACAAATATTAACTTTGAAAACTTGATCGACGATGGAAAATTTGGGAGAAAATCAAAGTGACAATTGTTAAACTCTTTTCAATACTCTTGAGTTTATTATTATTAAAGTTAGTTAGAAGCGTTGGCTAAGTCTAATTTTCACAATAAAAATAAATAAACCTTTTTGGTAAAATAATAATAATCAAATAAATGTGAGCAAATTCAGATATATCCAACCTTGTGATTCTGGTGAACTTTTTTTTTTTTAATGAAAACTTCTTGTAAAATTATTTCAAAATCATTTTTTTAGGGTTTAAGGTTTTAGGGTTTAAAAATATTTTATATATTTTAAATTAAATTTTCGTTTGACCCCTTTTTTATAATTATTTTATTGATTTTTTTTAATTCACCACTTTCATATAATATAATGTGAGATTTAAATTTGTTCCATAAAATAATGACTAGTTAGCCACTCATTCCCTATCATAGTCATTTATCATTTTTAATAACATGCCCAACAAAATGAGACATCTAAAAATAAAAATAAAAAATATTTTGAATAGATAAGACCAATTTAACTAATTTAACAGATAACATTAGATTAAATAGGTAACCTTTTTTTGAACGGATGGTATAGGGTACTAATACATTCCTTACCCGTAATCAACCCCCGAACATAATATCTAAAACGTAGACCATATCTTTTAAGGTATCCAATTGCACCATTCAATCTTAATAGGTAAAGCAATTGGTGGCAACTCCCAACTTTAAGTTAATTTTGAATTGCCTCTTTCGGCACGGCTTTCCCTTCGGGATGGTTGCAACATAATCTAAACCTAATCAAAATTTTATACACATTTGTAAAAAAAAAATATTTCACTTAAGAAATTCCTATGTAACCTATACTTATTTTGAAATTTCTTACTATTCCCCAAATCAAACTTAATTATCTCTTTTGAATTTGGATATTTATTGTAGGATTAACAACTAATTTAGACTTGTATTTATAATTTGGATTTATATCTTGATGAATTAGTTTGGACTTGTATTTTTTCTACTTTCATGAATTAATTTACACTTATATTTGATGTATTTTAATAAATTTGAATTTTCATATTTTGATGAATTTAATGAATTTATGTTCAAAAAAATTATAATAAAAAATTAAAAAACTGGTCCAATTCAAACCTATTTAGATTGGATTGGATTAGATTAGATTATATTTACATTTTGAATTAAACTAATTATATAATAAAATAAAAAACTAATTAGATTAGATCGCATAACTTTTCCCTTAAAAATCGATTCAATTCAATCTGTGAACACCCTTAATAAGAGTAAACCATAATGGGTTAAGTATTTGATTCATGTTAGATCAATAAGATTGTCCAATCATATCCAATTATGGCATATAATGTTCTGAAGTGGATTCAGAGATGTACCTAAGATAGACACGTCACAGTGGTTTCCTCCTTACGCATCAGTAGCAAAGCGTGTTGAGACAGGAGGGTTGGTACCTACAAAGGGACTTCAACGCTCAAGTCAAGTGGTGCACAAGTAGGGTTTATGCAATAAGTGATAAGTTACTTGAGAAAGTGAATAAGCCTGATATTTATAGAGGTTGGAGAGATACACTCCCGTAATAGTTGTAGTAGAAGATATGTTCCTTATTTAGTTGCAGAGGATCCCTATAATATCGGAATATAGATACTGCAATTACGAGCAGTTAGAGGTAGTTATGGGTACTATTATTCTGCAAGATCATGATTGACAATAACAGATATTATTATGATCTATCCATTGTGCATATCTCGCGGTAAAGTTGTTATTACCCATTATCGTGGTCCGATAAGTGTATACTCAGGATCTCATCCGTATGCCATAAGCGAATTCCTGCTGAGGGCATTAACGATGGACTCCAGCGTACTGCGTGTCGAGTCGACCTACAGAACATGATCCCGAATCACGGTTCAGAACAGTTGCCCCTAGCTTAGCGCTTAGATGGAACAGTCAAGTGTCAAGGTACTAATTTTAATAGGAGCATACAACGCATAGTAGACAAAGGGATCCAATTCAATCAACGTCAGATCCCGCAATGTTTTCCAAAGGGCTGAGGTCTGTTTTAATATGCCTCTGGGGTTGACATGTAAGGCCAAGATCTGAACCAGATCGTTCTACTTACGTTGTCATTCTGCCATTCGAGGTGTGCCATTCGTTGCCCCCATGTGTAGTTCACGGGGTCTTCGTCCTTTTTCACAGCTTTTATTCTACTATTTGTTACAGTCTAAGCTTACTTGGAAAACTATTGCTTTGACTTTAATAGGAATTAAAGATCCTTTAAAAGAGGATAACACTTTCATGCTATTTCCCAACTGCACGCTACTCCCATGACTAATCAAAGAGAGGGAGCATTAAAGCGCAGCTTCCAACGTGCAATCAATTCACCTTCTCCAGGGCCAATGAGAATGCTTCGTTCCCTTTATAAATAGGAAATGTTTGCATTAAGGCTGACATTTCTTTTGTTTTGTGGCTTTGCTTGAGAATGATCCCCCTTCAGAGAGTGATTTCTCTTTCATTTTTTGTATACATGTGGAGGGTTTTTTCCCCTGCTGAAACCATCTTCCTGTTCTTTTCAAAGTCTTTAAAGGTATTTGATTTTTTGCAGTCATTTCCTCCAGTGGAGGCCTTTCTTTCTTGGCATAATGGCTTGGTGAGGACCAAGTAATTACCCTACGTGGGCTGGCCAATATGCATCTGGGCGGTAGAAGCCTTTCTCTCCCGGTGTACATAGGAAAGTGCAACTTTTTTGCATGTACTGAGGGGGACTCGCTGCTTCTGTGTAGTTCTTAAGATGCATGGAGGTGCTCTGTACTCTGTCCTCCTCCTTTCCCGCTGTTGTGGAGGCACTTAGCCAGTGCTTCCACTGTTTCTCTTATTAAGTGCAGTGGGATATATAGAAGGCTCCAAGTTTGGAAAAAATCTCCTCGAGTAACTTGGGTTGATTTGAAGCAAGTTGGGGTGATTGTGAAGGCTGTTGTAGTTCTAGTGGAATGATATTTTGATGTGGAGCAATCTCCCATTAGTCAGCAAGAAAGAGATGGATGCTGGTTTCTAGAAGACCCTTGGAGGTGGCAGTGGTCGTCATCGTCAACGACGTCCCATATGGCTTTATTCCTGGCTCTTCCCAGTGGGCATTCTTCACTTTTTTTTGTCTTGGTGGAAACTTTTATGTATATCTTTTTGTTAGAGCTAACGATGTATGGAATGTGATTGATAATAAAATTCCTTTTTATGAATTTTTTATTTTCTATTTACCATTTCCATTCTCCACTTTTTCTTTTCCATCTAGGGTGAGTCCAATGCTCAACCTACAATGATGTTATGTTGCCCTCATCTTGGAACTTGGTTAGTATAGCGAAGTAACAAGATAAAGTCTCTATGCCCCCAGACGACGGTATCCATACTTCATTTGAAGTTGTGGTTTGTGTTACCGTATGGGGTTAATGGTTTTGACCATGGATGTTTATGATCAAGCCATTTGACCTTTCTGGGAGTGTTGTGGTTCGGATTGACCTTCTGTCATCTAACCACAAATGAACATTCCAGGTGTAGCTAGGGTTCGTAGAAAAAATCTAGGGTCTATGGAAAAAATTTGGACTCAACTATAGAGGTTGAGTGACGCTTGGTTTGCTGCGCAACCGTCTTTTCTACTGCTTCTATAACTGTGAGGGCCACGTGGTACGTTTTAATTAGATAGTAGTGCTTAGTGCTTCGCGCGCCATGATGAGCAATTTTTCAAATCTAGAGTGTTAGGATGAAAATGCCCCTTAATTGTCTGGCCTATATAAATAGGGGTTAAAACTCGTCTTCTTCATTTTTACTATTCTTTTCTGAAATTCGGTGACCCAAGATGATTTTTGGCGGCTTTTCTTGGCGGAGAAATGTAGTTCCTAGCGGTTTTCAACAATTTCACTTTTTTCAATTGTCAGTTTTTGTTCATTTCTTCAAGGCACGTCTCCTTTTCGTATCTTGTTTTTGCTATTTTTAGCGTCGCAAAGTGGTTTCACCCCCTTTGTTTTGGGGTGCATTCCCTTTCCTTTTTAGCCAAACGAGTTAGGATACCATTGTTTCTGGGTCCCTTCGATGGCGTCGCTCTGTGGAGCACCTTCTCTACCTCGTCATGAGCGGCAGAGGTGTCCATCTGAGGCTTAAACCTTGGTGGTCTCGGAGGCTAGTATACGAGCGCGAACTTCTAATTTCTTCCTCAGTCTGCCCCCTTTTGTGTCTGAATCTATAAGTTTATTGATTCTAATAATTACTCACCGACCTCTATGGGTGTTTCCAGGGATTTAATGGTCAGGAGACGAGTGGCTAGGTCCCAAGTTCCAGCTCCAGAAGTCTGGATGCTAGTTGAAGAAGACCTTGTGGCGATTGTCCACAGTCCAGGGCAGGTGTACCCGTGAGTTGGGGACGACGCCTACGATTGAGTGTCTATCTTCCAACCTGGGGAAAAGCTTGAAAGGCTCAAAGGATACTTAATGCTAATGGAGAAAGGTGAAAGGGATCACAAGTTTGAGATCCTATCCCCAGAGAACGAAAGGTTGTGCTCATCCTGGAGGCAGGTGAGCACTACATGTTCCTGTACTAGGATTTCTTTGCCCGATTTGGACTTTGGATCCCCTTCAATAACTTCCAGCCTGCGGTCCCCTGCACTCTCAATGCGGCTCCATCCCAGATTCACCCAACAATTGGGCCAACATCTTTGCCTTAGATATAATATGCCGGGTAGTTGAACTGCGGCACTTGGAGAGGGTGTTCTTTTACCACCACACTCGGTGGAGTCTCCAAGGCTGGGGAGCTGCTGAAAAGAATTGGCTCACAGTCCAGTCAAGGCTTGGTCGTAAGATCTTTTAGATTTTCCAAGAAAGTTACAAGGACTTTAAGGAGAAATACTTTAAACTGATGGTGGCCCCGAGGAATTGTCCTTTCTTTCTAGAAAATGATGGGGAGTCGACGTTTAGCCTGTATTGGACTCAGAGGGTACCGAGTACTCCTCTTGGACTAATTTGAACGGGAGAGGTCTAACCTTGACCAGAATGACATTAAGTGTGTCAACTTCTTTACCATATGGATTAAGCAAGTGAGCCTTATTCCTTCTAAAGACGTGTTGGATGCCCCTGATGACACAACTCTTTGGTTCTAGGTAGCATAGGTCATAGTTCGCATTTAATTTTTGTTGTATGGTAATTTCTTTACATTTTTTTCCTACTATCTGACTCTTGCCATGTTCTGTAGTAATTTTGGCTAGGATGGCATCCAGGAATGCTCTTGTAACCCTCGAGTCCCTGAGAGCTAGGAACGCAACTAGTCCCTCCAACGCTCCTATAGTCATTGCTCTAGCCCCTCCACCCCCGCCCGTTAAGGATCCGGTGATCGAGGAGGGCCCGATTCAATTGGAGGATTCCCCTACACCACCAATCCAGAGGCAGAAAAGGAGGGCAGTTGAGGATGGCAGGGCAAATGATTGAGGAAAAAGGGAAACAGTTGAAGCGGATGATGAGGGTCCGATTAGTTTGTGTGGAAACAACTCAGATCCCAGGGATTTCATCCATTTCAATCTCCCAGATGACAAAGTCATGAACCATGTTGCTCAGCATAACACGACAAAGATCTTGTCGACGTTTCAAACTTATGCCTTCTGCCTTGCTGCCGAATCTCATTTTTTGGAGAGATGCTATAAGGAGTATAATCAGCAGATGGAGAAGAAGGTGACGGTAGTTGAGGAGGGCGAAAACCAGGCCCTTAAGGCCAAAGAAAAGACTGTAAAGGCTAAGAACGATATCAAAGCTAAGGCCAAGGAACTGGAGAAGGAGCTGGCGGCCTTGAAGGATAATCTGAAGCAGGAGAAGGCCAGTTCATTGGAGGTTAAGAGGGAAGTCATCGACCTCTATATTGAATGTGGGAACCTCCGCATTGAGAATCAAGACCTCTGAATTGGAGTGACGCAGCTGCAAGAGTGTAACACCCTAATACAACATTTCTAGATATAACTTATATATAGAGACATAAAGCATTAAACGTGTTACTTCTATTCTTATTATCTTACTAATCCCATATAATTAAACAATTAATATGGAAAGCCATAACCAAAAATTTATACACATAAATAGTAATAGCCCTGAAGGCAAAGTGTTATACATATAACCTTTACATTCTCAAAGCTAATATAAATAAATACATTAACTTTTTCTATAAAGAAACAAATAAAACTAAACTACATTAGTTCTTTTGTTACTTTATCTTCTTACCTTTTGAAGGGCCTTGACCTGCTATTACCATGAAAACATAGAAAAGGGGTGAGAACATACAATTCTCAGTCATATTCATATACTTCATGGCATTAGACAATGTAAACTACATACATATCAATATAAACTATATCAACATTATACAATTGCCCACACAACTGTATAATGTATCAAAGCTATCTTGTATCTACGTAACCTTATAATACTCAAACTTAAACATAATAGATTATGGTTGTTACTAGATATCAAATCTTTATTCAATAACTCTAGAACATTCACATGCTACTGTTATGTAAAGGTTCACTAAACACAATGCATAATCTATAAGCCTAAGTCCCTTACTCATATGATAAGAACAACTATCTACACAGTTATAACATATCACAACTAGTTCATTCATAAACTTGTTATAGGTACTACACGTATAACCTCTTTCTATGAATAAATTCACTAACTCTAAAATATAAGATTAGCAATAAGCAATAAAATCATTACTCCATGCCACTCGAACATTTACATTCTCATACTCTATGTAAACATTCACTAAGTCAATCTCTAACCTTAAACTCATAAACATACTACCAATGATATTGAACAATTGCCCATATAATTGTACAATATCATCTATCCTAGACAACTACCCATTCAATTGCTAAAGAACCGAAAATGTATATGATTGTGTGTGTGTCACTTACTTATTCCAAACTCTCTTTAAACTTGTAGATAAGAAGACTGACCCTTCAAACTACTGGTTAATAAATGGACTGGTTCCTACTCACTCTAGTGAGAGTACTATTTCCACTACATATAAACTACTAATCCTGGCACTAACGAGCAATTAGGGCTAAATCCTCACTTAAAGAGACTTTTGGACTTTCCCCTCCATCTCCTTTGGCCATATGAATATACATCATTAAAAATTACTCTACTTTGGAATTAGCAAGTAGCAGAAAACTAAGCAGTGTTCTGTATAACTCATACAAAACCACCACGTTAATTCATCACATGGTTTTCTCTAACCAAGTGAAGAACTAAACTCTAGCAAACATGTACTCTCAGCTCACTTCTAACTCATAAAGGAGCATATTCCATGTTTCTAGCTAAGTAATCATAATAATAATTCTTGTATCTAACTTGTCTTATTCTCACACCACAAGTGGTAAACTATGCCACTCTAGTGAACTCAAGGTCCTAGATATATATTTTAGGCAATTCCTGACTATTAGAACACTTAAAGATTGGAACTTCTATATTATCTCTAAATCCATTCATGCATCACTAACTCCATTTCTCTCTTAGGAGCAACTCATGCACTATGACAAGTGACTATTGCCAACTAAACTTAGCTTACTTGTAACTAGTATATCCTATCCTCATCACCTTATATGTGATATTAAATGCAACTTTGTGCTACCTAAGGGTCTAGATACCTATCTATGACAATTTGCTACTCTTGGTTGCGCTAAGATCTCTTACTTTCCCATATATGCAAGATAGTCTTTCTCTCTTAGAAATATCCCTATTAGTGTCTCAACAGACTCTACACGGCATACATGAAGGATCCTAACAAGTAGGGACCTTAATTCATCAAAATAAACATTCTGGTGAATTCCTGGAACTCACGCCTCTGTGCAACTCTTGTCACGCCACGACGCCGCCCTGCTTTCTGGCCTCTCACGCCTCAGCATGGTGTATTCACGCCATGGTGTGCTGCTCTCGGGTTCACTCATACTAGAACTCACTTCTCGACATGACCTTCCCAT
Source organism: Ormosia semicastrata (assembly GCA_029884595.1). NCBI lineage: Eukaryota > Viridiplantae > Streptophyta > Magnoliopsida > Fabales > Fabaceae > Ormosia > Ormosia semicastrata. The sequence continues at coordinate 2,834,726 of JAQQTO010000040.1, forward strand.
GCCGCAGTGCCAATTGCAGAAACTGGATTCTGTAGAATCCAAGTACTATTCCATTAGAACTTTACTCACTTCCAATCATTCATGATCGATTTTCTTATGATTACTAACATCAATCTAGGCCCTTAAACTTGTTGTAACTCTCATATAACCTATTGTTTGACTTAGGCATAGATTTAGGTCCAAAAATCATACTAACTCCAATCCATTTTCCAAGTTCCTCATCTATGAAACAAACTGGTTTGGCTTAAACCCTAAATGACCATCTAACATTCACTAAGCTGAAAACATCTTAACTTAGTCATTGGAATTAAGAACCAAGCCAAGAACATCGGTTTGACTCTCTAAATCCATTTTCTACTCAAAAAACCTAGTTTCATTCAAAGTGAACAAAAAGGAAAAGATGAATAGAAACTCCCCTACCTCTTTAAACTAAGAAGATGAACTCCAAACTCCAACTTTGCTCCTTAAGATCTCATTTTCTTCCTTCTTTTCCCCTTTTCTTTCCCTCCTTCGATTCCTCTTTCTTTTCTCTTTGGTTTCTCTTTTTTATTTTTGGTTTTGGAACTGTTGGAATAGAAGGAAACAAAAGAAGAAAAGTTTCACTTGGCCACTTAAGCCATACTAGAACTTTATATTTACTAAGGACACTCAAATTATGCTAAATCAACTTTCCTAACTTCCAACAACTTTAGAATAAATTCTGAGATTCATTTAAATTATTGTTTCACCATTACTTTATTTTTTCATATCTGCTACTAGTCAATTCAATATTAAAACGCACAACCAGTATGCCTAAAAATACCAAACTAACTCTGATTACTCTCAAATTTTAACTACATCCTCTTCCACCTATTCATAACTTAGAGACAAACTTTCTAGGTTTATTTCCCTCAACTTAGCAATTTATGCTACTATCTGAGTCATTTTTGGCTACTTTTCACATTCTAGGTTGTAACAAAGTGCCTAAACGAACTCAATTTGTCACAAAACTTAACTTACATGTTAAATAAGTAATATTCTACCTTTGTACCCATTTACAAGTCTAACATGTTTTTCAGGATGTTACAAAGAGGATATTCAGTAGCTGATATAGTCTGCACGAATATCAATGGGGAGCAATTCCAAAATGCAGTTGACTAAGTTCAGCTTTTCATTCTTGGGGTAGCCTTGGCATTAGATGCATTGGACCCCAGAATGGTCATTTGAGATGGCCATCTCGTGCTTCCAATTCTTGCTCTAGATGATCAAGGTGTCGTCGAGGCCCCAGTCGCCGCTATCCGGGATCCGAGCATTGCTGAGGATACAGGAAATGTAGCTTACCTTGCCTTTTTATTTTTGCCCCCTACGTGGGGCATTTTACTTTTATCAAGACAATTGCCCCAGTCTCCAGGGTGCTTTAATTTATTTCCTTCGCTTGTTCCTTATCCATGGTCCATATTGGGTCTAATGCCCGCTGCGCTTAATAACCGCTTAAAAGGACTTAGGTTTTTTATTTAATTGAATTGAAACCTTGGTCTGGGGTCTAATGCCCAAAATATTAAGCATTCAGAATTTCACTTGACTTAGGCAAAATTTAAAATCAAGACCTTAACCCGGGGTCCAACGCCCAAAATGTTTCAACACTTAGAATCTCACTTGACTTAGATATAATTTAAGGTGATCCATAACCGGGGTCTTTGATGTTTCCGACTTACAGTGAAAAATTGTCTGAAACTTAAGAATTTTTTACTTCAGAACCTGTTTAACATAAGGCATTTTTAGTGGATACCTAATGGTGGATCACGGACGTCATAACTCATATTGTCACTATATTTCGCATCCATAAAATAGCCATGGCTAAGTGTTGAGGATTGGGTATTGACCCACAACTCACGACCAAAACGCTCACACAGGTTTGGTGGGTTATTCATCTTAACTCAGACTTTTTAAGAAACAAGCCTTGGATCCCATTGGGAATAGGCACTGGACGTTCTCAAGGAGTTTTCCAGCTTGAGGATCATTTGAGACTTTAAATAATGTAAGACGATATCTGAATAACTCCATTTTATTGATAAATATGAGGACAAGAGTCTATACAAAGTGTATGCTCACCAAAACTAGGGCATATCAAACATGAAGTAAATTAAGACCATGCCTTAAGGGGCACTTAGCTATATTACTTTCTAAGTTTGTCTGCATTCCAATAGTTCTTAATAAGCTTACATGTTAATATCTCCAAGGTGTAAGCCCCTTTGCTAGTGCTGATCACAATGCAGTAGGGGTCTTCCCAATTAGGGACTAATTTCCCTTGTGATGCATTCCTACCTCCAATGTCTGCTCTCTAGAGTACTAAGTCCCCTGGCTGGAACTTCCTTGGAATAACCTTCAAGTTATACCAAGTCATTGTCCTCTACTTTATAGTGGTGTCATGTATATGAGCAACACACCTTCTTTCCTCTAGAAGATCCAAGTCTTCTTGTTGTCATGTGAGAACTGTTGGAGATGCTAGCTTGGTTCCCCTATCTCCACTGGAATCATGGCCTCACTCCCATAAGTTAGTTTAAAGGAAGTTTCACCTGTTGTAGAGTGGGGTGTAGTCCGATAGGCCCAGAGGACATGGTCTAGCTATTCAGCCCAGTTTTCCCTTGGCTTCATCCAACGTTCTTTTAATTTTTAATTCCACGGACAATAACCCAGTTGGCAGCTTCGGTTTGCCCATTTGTTCTAGGGTTTTCCATGAAACTACAATGGTGCTTGATTTTTAACTCAACAAGTAGCTCTTCAAAACTTTATCTTTGAACTAGGTCCCGTTGTTCGTTATAATAGACTCTGGAACCCCGAACCAAGTGATGATGTGGCGCCAAGTGAACTTTTGAACCCGGGCAGAGGTGATCGTGACTAAGGGTTTTGCCTTGATCCATTTTGTAAAATAATTCACTGCCACCACCAAGTATTTCAATTGACTAGGTGCTTGGGGGAATGGACCTAGGATATTGATAACTGCCGAGGCTACCAAATTTAAATCAATTTATAATCGAATTATCAGAACTACTTGCAGTATATGGTAACACTGGGTCGAGCCCGTAGATCACTCTAATTACATAATCAGATTAAAAGGTTGATAAACAGGGAGGAAAGGGTTTATAAGATTAAACAATAGAAAGCAATTGAAAAGAGTAAACAGAATTTGGAAAACAACCAATTCAAGATAATTAACCAATCTTGATCTTAATCCATCCTTGATCACTAAAGGTCCATTCAATTATCAATCAAATTCTTAGTCTTAGATCACATCAAGACGCCTCTCAATGATCCATAAATCTTCTACTAGAAATGATTCCATAATTCAATTAATTAAGGTTAGACAAATTAAACATCTATCCAAAACCCAAATTAACTTAAAACCATGATCCAACCAAGCTAAACATTTCATCAAACACCTTCAATGCCTTGTTTAGTCTCTGAATTCCTCTCTTAGCACAAGGTAATTATGTAATTATTAAATGTAAATCTCAATCAAATTAAGCACCCAATTAGAATTAGAAAAAGAGAAGAAGAAGAGAAACTAGATTAACAATTGAATGTAAACAATTAAAACAGAATCTCAAGATTAAGCATAAAAAATTTTCAATCCCTTGGATTGATTAAAGGCTCTACCCACGTGGAAACGCTCTTTAATGGAACTTTAGCTTTAACTGGTCGTGACCAAGAAACTACCGGTTTCGCTTGGTGGCACCAAGATTTCGTGATCCGCTGCCGAACTTATTCCAATTCAATAAGAGATCTCAATATTATGTATGCCTTGAAGAGGACTCGAACCTCCACGCTCTTTAGCACGAGATTTTGAGTCTCGCGTGTCTACCATTTCACCACCAAGGCATCTTGAAAGTGAATCGTATTCCATGAATATGGGGGTGGTGAAGGGAGGGCCCCAATTGGTAGAAAAAAACCTGCAACTCCTTGGGGTTATCCTGCAGTTGGAAGAAGAAGTAGAAAAAGGAATAAATGTAGTGATAATTTGATTCAGAGAAAGATCTAGATCTAAAGAGAGAATGAAAAGTGTAGAATATTGAGAAGATGCCTCAGTTCTGTACTTCTAACCCTTATAACTACCCCCTAATTTTTCCTTACATGATTAGAAACCTATTAGTTACAAATCTAAGTCCATTAGGAATCATTGGGCCTAAGTCCCATGTCAATTAGAGGCCTACAACTCAAGTTATACCTATTTAAGTGACATAAACTCATCAACAACTCGTCTCTATTTTCTAGCTGCAATTGCATGCCCAAAACGATGTAGTTTAGCTTAGGAATCTCATAAGAATTGTTGTTTTAGATCTTAGCTTTCATTTGAGTGTAGGTTGATGTCCATTGCATTGCTGTAACTCAAGATATGGGCCAATGAGTACGAAGAGATCAAGCTGTTAGGATCAGCATTTTGGCTATTGCTTCAACTTCAATTTAAATTGTCCAAATGTGTGATTCAACTCACGAGATCTTCATGAAAGTTGTAGAGATTTGTCTTAAATTTCCTATAAGACCAGAATCACAATAATCAGATACTTGAAACTCATCTTATAGCCAAAATATTGAACACTGTTCAATAGACAATTTATGACCAATTTATGCAATAATTCTCACAACGATCCAATTAGACCCAATATCATAAAATGTGATAAAACTAATTTAATTAAGCTAATTTGAACCTTACGACACCTTATGAGAGGATCATTAAATGAATAAAATATATTACTATCAGATATCCATACCTCATTTGTAGAATGGTCAGGGTACCGACATCGTGGATAGTTCCTCTAAGGGAGCTTGATAATGGTCTGAGTGGCACTAACATTTATCACAGACCCAGACATGTGTATAAGAGTCTACTTCCATTGTTAGCCAATAGTATCCCGCCCTAAGTGCCTTTAAGGCTAAGGCTTTGCCTCCCAAGTGGTGTCCACAAGTCCCCTCGTGAACCTCAACCAGCACATATTCTACTTCTTTTAGTGTGAGACATTTAAGGAGAGGTGAGGAAAACCCACTGATAATTATGATTTTTAACATGTTAATTATCCACACAATTATATTATTAATGATGTCCAGATTATAATTAAGTGATCTTAGCACTCATTTAGATCATTGGGTTGAATTGGGCATTAAAGCAAAATTTTTGGATTTTAATGTATATTGACATTGGTTCAGTATTTTGACCATAACTTGAGTTGTAAATCTTTGATTTTAATGTTCTTTATATGCAAGGAAAGATGAGAAAAATATCTACAAGTTTTGTGAAATGTCAAATTGGAAGATTCGGATGTTTAAGTAGTCAAATACAGCCTTGAAATTGGACCAACGGTACTGTCACGAATTTCTGGATACACCTTCACTATTTTGGGCATATCTCACTCATTTCAAGCCCAAATTACGCATATGAGCACTCATTGGAAAGCTTACTTCAAAGGCTGCATGATGGGCTTGATTTTAATCTGAGATATGAATAAAAATTTGGACTACAGAGAAGATGGAAACGTGGGACAAGTGGGAGACAAACTTTCATAATGGAGAAAATGAATCATTGGAAGGTGGGAGACACACTTTGATAATGGAGAAATAATTAATAAAAGTGGGTGAACCACTTTTGACTCTTAGTGGATGATTAAGAGGAGAGCAATTAGATTTTTGATAAAAGAATGGAGAGCTTCTACGTAGGAGTGTGTGATTATTATAGTTTTAGTTTTTGATTTTGGAAACTTCTCTTCTTGTCTTCCTCTCCTCCTCTCTCTTTGTTATTTTCATTTTTGTATGGTTCTTGAATGTTCTCCAATGGTGATAGCTATGGAGAGCTAAACTTCTTTAATCAATCCAAGATATTGACATTCTTGATGATTAATCTTGAGATCTTGTTTTAATTGTTATAAATTCATCTATTAATCAAGTTTCTCTTTCTCTTCTTCTCTTGTTTAAATTCTGATTTAATGCTTAATTTGATTGGGATTTACATATGTTAATTGCATAATTATCATGTGCCAAGAGATGAATTCAGAGGCTAAACAATGCATCAAAGGTGTTTGATGAATGTTTAGCTTGGTTGGATCTTGGTTTTTAAGTTAATTTGAGTTTTGGATGGATGCTTAATTTGTCTAACCTTAATTAATTGAATTCTAGAAGCGTTTCTAGTATAAGATCCATGGATCATTGAGAGGCGTCTTGATGTGATCTAAGACCAAGGATTTGGTTGATAGTTGAATGGATTTATAAAGATCAAGGATGGATTAAAATCAAGATTGGTTAATTCTCTTGGATTGGTTGTTTTCTTAATTTTGTTTACTCATTTTAATTGCTCTTTGTTGTTTAATCTTGCAAAACTCTTCCCCCCTGTTTATTAACCTCTTAATCTGACTTCATAATTAGAGTGATCTACGGGCTCGACCCGATGTAACCTTATGCTGCAAGTAGTTTTGGTAAATCGGTTATAAATTGATTTAAATTTGGTAATCTCGACAGTTATCAGATTTTTGGCACTGTTGCCGGGAATCATTCTAATTTTGTTCAATTTTATTAAGAGTATATTTAACTATTAATCCCTCACTAACCTCTGTGTTGCTGTGTTTTGGTGATTTTTAGGAGAAAACGGGTGATTACGGGTCACTTTGCAGAATTTCGTATTGACAGAAAATGTGCCTAGAATGTATTGAAACTTGGTCAGTTGAAGGAAAATAGCCTAATAAACAAGACTCACAATATACTATAAGGTCACCCCTGGTTTTCCCAAAATCCATCATTTAGACCAGTTTTTCAATTTTTTAATATTTTTTATTACATTTTTTAGTTTCATTTTTGTGTAGTTTTCATGCTGTACAAGTCCCATAATTTTTAAAAATCATTGTATAGGTAAATTAGATTTATTTTGGTATATTTTTAGTGTTATCTAGTGTATTTTGCTTGTTTACTGATTTTGTGTTTTTTTGTGTGTTTTGATTGGTGCATGACTAGGTCTAATTCTGAAATCTTGCTTGAATTTAATCCTGAGATTGATAGAACATTGCATAGGTTGATTAGAGCTCGTAGGCTAAGTGAAAGAATTGGTTCTGAATTTAGTTGTGACATTAAATCTGAGGGTGCACTTGAGATCTTAAGTGATTCTAAAATCATGGCTGATAACAGGCAAAATAGGACCCTTAAAGAACTTGCTACTCTTGATGTAACTTACCAGTCTTTGTGCATTCAATATCCTGATCTTGATGCTGACTTTAAGTTAAAATCTAGATTGATACACTTGTTGCCCAAGTTTCATGGTCTTGCAGGTGAGGATCTTCATAAGCACTTAAAGGAGTTCCATGTAGTCTGTTCAACCATGAAGCCACATGGAATCTCTGAGGAGCATATCAAGTTGAGGGCATTCCCTTTCTCTTTTGCTGACGTAGCCAAGGATTGGCTGTTCTACCTTTTACCAGGTTCTGTCACGAGCTGGGATGATATGAAGAAGTTATTCTTGGAGAGGTTTTTCCCTGCATCTAGAGGAGCTGCCATTAGAAAAGACATTTGTGGCATAAGGCAAATGACTGGTGAGACCTTGCATGAATATTGGGAGAGATTCAAGAAGCTGTGTTCGAGCTGTCCCCACCATCAAATTAGTGATCAGCTCTTGATTCAATATTTCTATGAGGGCTTGCTGCCGGTGGATAGAAGTATGGTGGATGCCGCATCTGGAGGTGCCTTGGTGGATAAAACCTCTACTGCAGCAAGAGATTTGATAGCAAATATGACAGCCAATGCTCAACAATTTGGCACAAGAATCCTTACCTCCACCAGAGGAGTTAATGAAGTTCAATTGTCTCATGTAAACCAACAGAGAATGGAACACAGACTTGATGAATTGATTTCTTTGGTGAGGCAATTAGCAGTGGGACAACATGTACCAATTTCTATACAAGAGGTTGCAAGGGTGTGTGGCATTTGCTCTTGTTCATCTCATCCTACTGATGCATGCCCCACACTTCAGGATGATGGTTCTATTTTTCCAGAGCAGTCAGTTGCAGTAGCTGACATTTTTCCTGGTAGACCTCAATATCAACAGTCCCAGTAGCCAAGATATGATCCATTTTCTAATACTTAGAACCCTGGCTGGAAGTACCATCCTAACTTGAGATATGGGAATTCTAGTCAGCAACAACAACCCCAACAGCAGCAGTAATTTAGATACCAAGCTGTAGGTCCTAGCAATAAATATCAACCACCTGCATTCAGACAATAACAAACTGTGCAGCCACCTGTGCAGCAGCCCCTCATGTTGCCAAGTCCAACAACCACTCCATCAGAGCCATCAATGGAAAATTTGATGAAACAAATGGCCACAAATAATATTCAATTCCAGCAGAATGTCAATGCTACCATTCAGAACCTGCAAACTCAGATTGGGCAGCTGGCCACCACCGTGAGTGAATTGAAAAGTCAAGGGTCGAGCCAATTACCTTCACAAACAGTCAATAACCCAAGAGGCAATGTAAATGCCATTACTTTGAGAAGTGGCAGAGAAATTGATGGTCCTAATTTGCCACAACCAGAGCTCCCATGGCAGCAACCATATACTAAATCAGTCTAGAAGAAATGTGCAGAGAATTCAGACTTGGTCATTCCACTACCCTTCCCAAATAGAGTGACACAGTCCAAGCAGATTGCGCAGATAGAAATGGAAAAGGAAGTCATGGAGACATTCAGGAAGGTGGAAATCAATATTCCCCTCCTAGATGCAATTAAGCAAATTCCCAAGTATGCCAAATTCCTCAAGGAGTTGTATACTCATAAGAGAAGACTTAAGGGTACTGAGAAGGTCAGTATGGGCAGAAATGTTTCTGCGATGATTCAGCCAAGCATACCAAAGAAATGCAAAGATCCTGGAACTTTCACAATCCCTTGCATTATAGGCAATTCCAAATTTGACCATGCAATGCTAGATTTGGGTGCTTCTATCAATGTCATGCCTATGTCAGTGTATAAGTCTTTGAACATTAGCACCTTACAACCCACTGGCATGGTGATTCAGTTAGCAAATAAAACCACTGCTCATCCTGCAGGAGTACTGGAAGATGTGTTAGTGCGGGTGAATGAACTAATTTTCCCAGTGGACTTCTACATTCTGGACATGGAAGATGAGTTTTCAACAAATCATGCTCCATTGATTCTAGGAAGACCATTCCTCAAGACAGCCAAGACCAAGATAGATGTACATGTTGTAACACCCTTGTGGGAGTGTCACATTTATGATGCAATAAAATAAAATAAAATCAACTTTTTACCCAAGTTATAAAACATTTGATACATAATTAATATTAGTGGTAAATTTTTTTTCCTTTTATACTAATAACATTGAATAAAATAACACAGAGTACAAAATAAAACAAAGTATAATCACCCATAATATACATATGATTTTTCTTAAATACACCAATAATTCACAACTAAAAATATTTAATAAAGCAGTAAAAAGTTGACATAAAACTAAAACATAGTATTGCCCAAGTGCACCTCAAAGATTTCTAACCCTCCGATGGATCATCTTCAGAGAGATCATCGAAAGACAGAACTCCTGGAGGTCCTACAGCTCTACGGACACGAGTCCGGGCTGTTGACTCACTACTGAGCTCGCTAGGCGCATGGAAGATTCCTTTCTAGTAACGCCTAAGAGTTAAAGGCAACTCTAGATGTAAATACAACATAGTAGTAAATATAATATCTCCATCGTACTCTCTACATAGGGACACAGTCAAACGTCCCATGTAGACAATTGTTCCTCTATCCACTCGTATACGCCAGGCCTGCGAACCTCCGTGAAACTCAAGTCTCACAAAATTGAAGAACCCCGGCAATGCCATGATCTCAAGATCAGTCTTGATGATGAGAATGATCTATCGGATCCTCTTCCTCGTACAGCTCGCCCGGATATCGCTCGTCCGAATACTATATCTTAAGAGGCTGTTCCTCTTCTTCCTCAAACTCTTTACGAAAATAATATAATAATATCGAGAAAAGCATATAGAGAGGTGAGACAATCTACATCATTACCCGCATGGCAAATAAGAAAATGACAATACAAACAATTATCACAATAGTACATACCAACATATCATGCATAATATAGCAAAGTAATACATACCATTATATCACACACAGTATAGCAAAACAATACATCATACATTTTATCATAAATTATAGTAAGCAGTAAAATGCAGATAATGAATGAACACACACTGACTCGTTCCTACTCCATGGAGCTAAACACAGATATCTGAGAGAATGATCCGAAAAGAACTAATAGTACTTCTGGCTGCCCAACCAAACTATTGCACTATCTAACATTGTGTCTATAGCCCACAGTCCCAACATCGTGTAGCAGTATACAGTTCAAACATCGTGTACTACAGGCATTGTACATAATAGTCTTCTCAAGACCTCGATTAAGAATAGTGCTTGTCAAGATCATTAGTGTATTGCCCGTTACCACGGCCCAGAGGAGCAACCCACTGTCCCCATGTGGAATTCTCCGCACACTAAGGCCTCCAAGTTCATATAATGAACCACACTACGCCTATCACACCGTAACCCGGTGTAATTCGTCTCATTAATCAATTGCCAATTATTAACCAAATTGACACAACACTCTAAGCATGATCTAAAATTATAAAAATACCTTTAATATCCATATTTTACCATATTTATGAAAATACCTTTAGTCACAATATTCTAAAAATATAGCCTGTCCCACATGACAGTACTATCTCACAACATGTCCGGGTCCACCACTTTGGCCCGACAGTAAAACTCGCTGTATCATTTAGTCGCGTAGAAATTTTATCGCATTTTTACAATCGCGTCGCTTTTACAAACATTTTAAAATTGCATAAATATATTTTGACGTTTTTAAACATCGCGTAATGTTTTTAAATCATTTTCTCAATCGTGTAAGATTTTTAAATCATTTTCTTAACCATACAGCTTAAAATCATTATTTTAAATCTGTGTAAAGTATATCTAGTACTTTTAAACTACGTAAAGTATTTTTCCTTATGTGATAAATATATTATGAAATCTTTTTATTTTATTCGTCTGATTTTAGTAAATTTCGGCAGTATTTTTCCTATAAAATCAGTATAAGGTATTTTTTATGTTTTCCTCTAAATTCTGTTTATTTTAATCTTACCCAATAGTTACACTTTGAAAACTTGCCAACGAGCTTCAAAACTTAGAGTGAGCTCTACGTTAGTATTTTTCAAGCATTCTCTTTAATTCTTTCTTAAAATAAATTCTGTTAATTTAGAATTCTAAAACCAAATTCATTCCTTTTATTTTCTCAAAGATTCATTGGAATCAATTTCTTTTGTAAATTAATTACCTAACCTATCTTAGAAAATAAAATGGCATTCAATTCTACATTAAATGGCGTGTTGGCCATAATTAACCTAAATCATTCTTAAATTTATTATTTTACCTAGCTTCTTTAAATCATTGATTTAGAAAATGGTTAAGAACATTTTGGTTCTCTGTTTCATGATAAGGCTTTGAGCCTCAGTATGTTCTTTGGAACACTTATGCAAATCGTTACATGTTATTCACATCCTACTTTAATAGTCATATAATTATCAACACATACAACTATAAACACATACAATATACATACAATATATTTTAAGCTATAGACATGCATAGCAAATAACATAAATCACAAATAGGAAAACATTTAAACAATCACACAAATAATAAAAACAATAAACAACCACACAAATGAATCCTTATAGATTCTTTATACACAAATAATCCATTTTCCCATAACCACTTTGGGTTGGTGAGATTAAATCTCCCTCTTACCTCTTGAAGACCAAGATCGACTAGTCTCCTCCTTCTCCTTGCTTTCTTGAAAACCAACACAAAATCCTAATAATTCTTAAACAATTAGTAAAAACACATACAAGGATCAAGATTGAAAAACCATGGAACAAACATGGTTTAGAAAATCAAAAATCAAACTTTAAACCATAAAATCAAAACTTACCCTTAGGGAAGTGAACAAAAGCTTTGATTTTGGACTAGATAGAGTAGGTTTTTGACAAAACCTTGTGAAGGAAAAGTGTTTAGAATATGATTTTAGTTTAGAAAAAGTAAAGAGGTAAAATTATAGAAGATTGATGGTAGGGTTTTGGGTGTTGGCCGAATTCTAGGAAGAAAATGGAAGAGAAAGTTGTTTGGTGTTCTTGGTGTTTTTAAGAGAAAGGAAAGCTTGAATTTGGATAAATGTAAAAAGTGAATATCAAGTGTAAAAAGTGAGGGGGCTGTCGTGAGGTTAGTGTGGGTGAGGTTGAGTGTTTAATTTGAATAGGTAAATATCTATTTGTGTTCACATTATGGTGCACATGGCTTATGTCACTTTGGGTGGTTCAAGAACCATGTAGAACTTGTGAATTTGGGCCTCCATGGCCGTGGGGTTCCTAGGGGTTTAGGGGGTTTATTTTGGTTCAATTAAAGACTAATTCCATGCTAATTAAATAGGTAATTAATTAGGTTAAGTCTCCTAATAATATTTAATTAACATTCTAATTACATAACTAATTAGTTTAATATATATTAGCATATATTATATCTCCAAAACAATATTAGGATATCTAATTAACATTTAGATTATAACTAATTAATAACTAAGTTAGCTTACTTAGTTTGCTAATTAGGTAATTAGATTAACCAAATTAGGTTTAATTAGCTACTAATCAAAGTCAAGCCACTATATTTGACTTAATCTCAACCTTTGATTTCAACTTTAATTCCTAGCCCTTGATGTAATTTAAGGTGGATATTGATTAGTCATAAAACTTGAACTCTTATCTCACCATTGATTTGATCAACGGTTAAGATCAAAGGCTTCCTAACTAAGTCTTCATCCAACGGTTCATATTAAAGTCCATGCTTCTTTCTTTGACCTATTCCTATTGGTTAGAATTTTTCAAGTCACCTTTGTTGACTTGCTTCCATTGGCTTAGAATTTGTCCAGTCAGAATCGTTGACTGCTTATCTAAATGCGGGTCCCACAGACTTTTAAGGGTCCATGGTCATTTTATTTTGAGCACGGGTCGCACAAGTAATAAAATTATACTATTTTTTTCCAATGAGTATTAACGATAGCTTACCTAATTCTATTCAAGAACATAAAAATGGATAAAAGTAAAGAAAGTAAAGACATAAAGCAATAAGGATAAATATAAAATAATATTATAATAATATAAAATTATTTTATTACATGATTAAATCCTAAAAATTAAGAGATTAAAATATATATATCAATCTAATTGGGTTTAATAAGATCTCCTCTTTAAGGTCTATTCTCCAATTAATTAAAATAAGATTTTTCGCCGCCATTGGAATAGAATAAAATTATTATTTCCCTATGTCTAGGTTCTAGGTGCAAATATGTTGGCCACACACAACAGCATAAGCACAAATATTGAACAAAATCTCACACTGAACTCAAAGGAGAACAAATTTAATTTAACAAAATATTCCTAAATTCACTATACAATTCACAAAACAGTACATATTTATTTTGTAAATCTTGTGAACAATGCTAGAGAACCTAAAACCTAAAAGAGAGAAAAGCGAGGAATATTTCTCGTAGGAATGAGATGCCCCAACAACCTTTATTGTTCGTGAGATATTTGATGTTTGGGGTATTGATTTTATGGGTCCTTTTCTGTGTCATTTGGTTTTGTTTACATTATGTCTACTTAATTCAACAAATATGGATTATGTATCTAAATGGGTGGAGGTCACAAAAAAGCCACTCCCAAATATGCATAAGAATGATGATTCCAAAGTTGTTGTGGATTTTATTAGATCACATATATTTTACGTAGGTTTGGAGTCCGTAAAGCCATCATATTGGGTTTAGTAAGATCCTCACTAGTGATCGGTGGTTCGTATTTTGTAATAAGAGCATGGAAGCCTTGATGAAAAAATATGGAGTCTTGCACAAAGTTTCTACACCTTACCATCCCAGGACTAATGGGCAAGCCAAGGTTTCCAACTGTGAGAGATGCGTGTCATACTTTTACATTATGCTTGTTTGTGGAAAGGCAAAAGTTCAACCTGTTAGATCAAAGGTTTGGAGCAAAAGGCTTAAGGATGTTTTATGGGCTTACAAGACTTGCCAAAGTTTCTACACCTTACCATAAGACTCGATTGGGATGTCTCTTTATCGGATTATTTTTGGCAAAGCATGCCCCTTGCCGGTGGAAATTGAGCATCGCGCATTTTGGGCAGTAAAGAGGTGTAACTTGGACCTAAATCAAGCGGGCATGGAGCGAAAGCTATAGTTGCAGGAATTGGAGGAGATCCGCTTGGAGGCTTATGAGAGTTCCAAACTTTATAAAGAGAAGACCAAAGCCTTCCATGATAAGATGATCATGAGAGAAAACATTTGAGATTGGTCAAAAAGTTTTCCTCTATAACTCCTGCCTCAAGCTCATGCCCGGGAAGCTTAGATCTAGGTGGCTTGGTCCATTTGTTGTTACTAAGATTTTTCCTTATGGTGCTGTGCAGGTTACAAGTGAGAATACTAACAAAGTTTTCACAGTCAATGGACATCGCCTCAAACCATTTTATGAGGGAGCTCAAGAGGACATTTTGGAGGAGGTACACTTGCAAGAAGTCGTCTACCCCACTTGATAAGGATGTTTCTTTCCTTTCTTCTCTTTTATTTTACTTGTCCTTCATTAATTGATGATTTTGATGGAATGTTGTTTTTCTTGTGAGCTTTACATTGCGGACAATGTACAATTTAAGTGCGGGGGAGGAATTTTAACATTCTGTTTTTGTTTCTATTTTCAATTTTAATGCTTCTGCTATTTTTGCTATTTTGATATTTCAGCCCTGTTGTTTATTTTTTTGTTATTATTTTGGTTTTGTTTTCTGTGTTTGTTTATTGCAAAAAAAAAGATGCAAACAAAAAAAAGGAAAAAAAAGAAAAAAATAATGTTTTGAAAGAAAAATGTGTTTTTGAATGGATTTTAAGCTGTGTTAAAGTGATGAGTAGAAATAAATAAAGTAAAAGGTTCATGGTTTGAATTGGTGGATTGAGTTTGATAGATGCATACCTTGTGAGTTTTTGAGCATATTGGTGGATTTTAACATTTGCACTATTCTCCTCTTTCTTGTGTGATTTTCATTCATGTTAATTGATCACTCTAGAACTTGCTTTGATTCTTTCTGAGACTACATTTTCACTTGTATGCATAAACATGATTGAGGTCTTCTTTCTTTTATTAGCTACTTTAGCCAAATAGCCAACTCTGCATTATTTCCTTTGTTTAACCCCATTGAGCCTACTTGCCTATTCTTTGTTTTAACTCAGTATATGCCTTATGTGAAAACTATGTTTTACCTTACCTTAGGGAATGGAATAGCATTGGTTCATTTTCATTGGAGGAGCTTTTTGACTTGTGAATAATTAACAGTTTAAGTGTGGGGGTTGTGCAATATTGATTAGTGTGTGTGTGCAGTATTCAAAGTGTTTGAAGAAAAAAATATATTTAAAAAAATAAAGAAAGATAAAAAGAAAAAAAATTGCAAGAGAGGTTGAATTTTTCAAAAAAAAAAAATAAGAGAAGGAAAGTGAAGGAAATATGTGAAGAGAATGTGTATTATTTAGAGTTGGGGGATAAAAATTCATGTTTATTACTTGTCATTTGAGTTCCTTCCCAATGCTCTTTTATTCTCTTGGGTGTTTAACTTGTCATATCCATATTGTTTCATTTCCTTACCTTGGCCCTATTTCAACCTTGAATAAAGTCCTCTTGATTTTTGTGTGCATGTGTTTTGAGTAGTGGAGAAGTAGAAAATAAGCAAGCTTATGGTAGTGCAATTTTCATGGATTGAATTGAGTGAAATATTTATCCCGTAAACACTTGAGGGATTGAGAGTGTATCCTACGAGGATCTGTCATTCTTGATTCATTCTTTTCAAATTGATGATACCTTACTTGTTCCCTTAAATCTTTAGTTATTTTTCTTGCTTATAGCTTTTACATTCTTGAATGTCATTTGAAATTGAGTCTTTTAGAGTTTTTAGCTTTTGAGTTTATTTTGTTTTTCTTTGTTCCCTAGTTTTGGTTTTTTTCTGTTTTACCCGAGGATGTGCAAAAGAGTAAGTGTGGGGTATTTGATAATTATGATTTTTAACATATTAATTATCCACACAATTACCTTATTAATGATGTCCAGATTGTAATTAAGTGATCTTAGCACTCATTTAGATCATTGGGTTGAATTGGGCATTAAAGCAAACTTTTCGGATTTTAATGCATATTGACACTGGTTCAGTATTTTGACCATAACTTGAGTTGTAGATCTTTGATTTTGATGTTCTTTATATGTTAGGAAAGATGAGAAAAAGATCTACAAGTTTTGTGAAATGTCAAATTGGAAGATTCGGATGTTTAAGTGGTCAAATACAGCCTTAAAATTGGACCAGCGGTGCTGTCACGAATTTCTGGACACACCTTCACTATTTTGGGCATATCTCACTCATTTCAAGCCCAAATTAAGCATATGACCACTCATTGGAAAGCTTACTTCAAAGGCTGCGTGATGGGCTTGATTTTAATCTGAGATTGGAACAGAAATTTGGACTATAGAGAAGATGGAAACGTGGGACAAGTGGGAAACAAACCTTCATAATGGAGAAAATGAATCATTGGAAGGTGGGAGACAAACTTTCATAATGGAGAAAATGAATCATTGGAAGGTGGGAGACACACTTTGATAATGGAGGAATAATTAACAAAAGTGGGTGAACCACTTTTGACTCTTAGTAGATGATTAAGAGGAGAACAATCAATTTTTTGATAAAAGAATGAATAGCTTCTACGTAGAAGTGTGTGATTATTGTAGTTTTAGTTTTTGATTTTGGAGACTTCTCTTCTTCTCTTCCTCTCCTCCTCTCTCTTTGTTATTTTCATTTTTGTATGGTTCTTGAAGGTTCTCCAATGGTGATGGCTATAGAGAGCTAAACTTCTTTAATCAATCCAAGAGATTGACATTCTTGATAATTAATCTTGAGATCTTGTTTTAATTGTTATAAATTTATCTATTAAGTTTCTCTTTCTCTTCTTCTCTTATTTAAATTTTGATTTAATGCTTAATTTGATTGGAATTTGTATATGTTAATTGCATAATTATAATGTGCCAAGAGATGAATTCAGAGGCTAAACAATGCATCAAAGGTGTTTGATGAATGTTTAGCTTGGTTGGATCTTGGTTTTTAAGTTAATTTGAGTTTTGGATGGATGCTTAATTTGTCTAACCTTAATTAATTAAATTCTAGAAGCGTTTCTAGTATAAGATCCATAGATCATTGAGAGGCGTCTTGATGTGATCTAAGACCAAGGATTTGGTTGATAGTTGAACGGATTTATAAAGATTAAGGATGGATTAAAATCAAGATTGGTTAATTCTCTTGCATTGGTTGTTTTTTTAATTTTGTTTACTCATTTTAATTGCTCTTTGTTGTTTAATCTTGCAAAACTCTGCCCCCTGTTTATTAACCTCTTAATCTGACTTCATAATTAGAGTGATCTACGGGCTCGACTCGGTGTTACCTTATGCTGCAAGTAGTTTTGGTAAATCGGTTATAAATTGATTTAAATTTGGTAATCTCGATAGTTATCACCCACGTCGATATAACTGACCATCATAGATAGTGTACCTGACTACTGTCTTGACTAATCTGGAGGCTTTCTTCAGATCAGAGGGCTTGGCTCCAGACTGCAGATACTCTATGATTGGGGTGATTCAAGTATGCTCTTCTTCTTCCACCTGGAAAATGGTTGGATCCGCGATGGAGGGTTGAGAGAGGGTCTCTTGGATCACGGAACGGTTGTTTCCTGGGCTTTTAGTGCTAGCTAGTTTAGACAGAAGGTCCACCCTAGAATTATGCTCCCTTAGTATATGCTCTATCTTGGCCTCTTGGAAGCTTTTAAGGAGCTCTTGTATCTTGGCTAAGTATCTTTGAAGGAGGAGTTCCTTTGCTTGGTAATCACCTCGAATTTGGGAGGTTACAAGTTGGGAGTCACTATAAAGTGTAATCTTAGTTGCTTCCATATCCTTGGCCATTACCAGTCTGATAATACATGCCTCATACTCCACCTGATTATTTGAGATTGGAAACTCAAACTTCAAGGAGTTTTCCACTGTCACTCCTTCAGAATTTTCCAAAATTACTTTGGCACCATTTCCTTTGAGGTTCGAGGATCCATCAACGAATTTGGTCCAAGAAATTTCTTCAAGATCGCCGGGGTCCGAGGTGAGTTCTGCCAGAAAGTCGGAGAGCGCCTAAACCTTTATTGTAAGTCGAGGCTCACATGCGATTTCGAACTCAGAAAGCTCGATAGACTAAGCAATCATTTTCCCTGCTAATTCTAGCTTGTGCATCACCTGCCAGATAGGTTGGTCTGTCCTTACCACCATGAGGTGACACTGAAATTATTGCCTCAGTCTTCTAGCCGTGGTGATAAATGTGAAGGCAACTTTTTTAATTTTCTCCTAACAGAGCTCAGGGCCCTGCAGTACCTTGCTTACGAAATAGACCAACTTTTGTCCCTCCGCCATTTCCCAAACTAGCACTGAGCTTATAGCTTCGTCATGCACTAATAGGTATAAGTACAGTGTCTCTCTGAGTTCTGGTTTTGTCAACATGGGCAGAGAGGACAGAAGACTCTTCAAAGAGGAAAAGACATATTCACACTCCTAACTCCACTCAAAATCATTCCCTTTCTTGAGGAGTTTGAATATGGGGAGGCATTTATGAGCAACTTTAGCGAGGAATTGTGTGAGGGTCGCAATCCATCTAATTAGCTGTTGCACTTCTTTAATATTTTGAGGGCTTCGCATATTGAGAACCGCTTGACATTTGTTTGGATTAGCCTTAATTTCATAGTGAGTCAGTATGAAACCCAAGAACTTGCCTACTTAGACTCTTAAGGCACACTTTTTCGGGTTAATTCTCATGTTATACTTCTGGACTTGTGCAAGCACTTCTTCGAGGTTTGTGGTATGTGATCTGCCTTGTGGGATCTTTACAATCATGTCATCAATGTAAACCTCCAGCATCTTCCCTACTTGGTCTTCAAAGATCCTATTCATCATTCTATAGTAGGTGACTTCTGCATTTTTCAAACCGAACGACATGACTCTATATTAGTAGCTCGCTCTGTTAGTGATGAAGGTAGTCTTGTCTTCGTTCTTGGGGTACATTAGGATCTGGTTGTACCCAAAGTATGCATTTATGAATGACAGCAATTGGAAGCTTGAGGAACTATCCACTAGTTTATCTACATTGGGAAGTGGGTACGGGTCTTTAGGATAGACTTTGTTTAACTCTATGTAATCTACGCACATTATCCACTTCCCATTTGACTTCTTCACTAGGACCACGTTGGATAGTCATGCGGTATATAGTACTTCCCTGATGAAGCTGGCGCTTAGCAACTCCTTCACTTATTCTTCAATAATCTGCTGCCCTTTTGGGATAACTTTTCTTTTCTTTTTGGATATTGGCCTTGCATCCTTCGTGATAGATAAGTGATGGCAGACGAAAGCGGGATCAAGCCCAGGCATGTCAGAGGACGTCCTGGCGAAGAGGTTTTTATTTTTAAGTAGGAGCTCAATCAGCTGGCACTTTTCTTTTTCTTCCAGGTTCATTCCAATCTTAGTGACCTGGTCTAGTTTGGTACCAAGTTAGATAGGCTGTAATTCACCCTCCGGCTAGGGTCTGGTACCCTGGATTTCTTCTCAAACATCTAGCTCAGTCATGAGGATATTGACTTAATCCATGACCGAGCTAGATGTACCAGCTTTTGCTTTCTTAGGAGCCCTGCAAATTCTGAGGCCCTCGTTATAGCATTTTTAAGCCGTAATTTAGTCGCCTTTTACTTTGACAACTTCGCCAGTCTTGTTGGGAAACTTCAAAACCAGGTGGGTAGTGGACACCACGGTATCAAGTGCATTTAATGCAAAATGTTCTAAGATGATGTTGTAAGCCAAGGGGCAGTCCACGACCAGAAACCTTACCTTGACTGTCCTAAAGAGTGTAGGGGACCCTAGAGTCAAGTGGGTCTCATAATATCCTGCCAGGGTGATCTTCTCA
Organism: Ormosia semicastrata; assembly: GCA_029884595.1. NCBI lineage: Eukaryota > Viridiplantae > Streptophyta > Magnoliopsida > Fabales > Fabaceae > Ormosia > Ormosia semicastrata. The sequence continues at coordinate 2,854,886 of JAQQTO010000040.1, forward strand.
CTAGTGAACCCTGTAAGCTCCCCATCGTAAAGAGTTAGCTCCATGCATGGAAGTTCTAGCTTCTAGTAGAGGTCCATGAACATAATGTCTTTCGAACTCCCTTGGTCCACAGAGATACACCGGACTTTGGCATTGGAAATTATTCCAGAGAAAACCAATGGGTTATCATGATCTAGGATAATTCTGCCATAGTCCTCATTTGAAAAAGTGATAGGGGCATCTCCCTTGCTCCAGTCTATCACTTAGACTCAGAGTAGGAGACAATCAACACTGCTATCATGAGGGCTTTCTTCCAAGCACCAATAAACGAACCACCACCAGCAAATCCACCTGCAATAGTGTTAATGGTTCTACTAGGCTGGACATAGCGGTTGTTGTTATCATCAGATAGAGCTTCCCTATTCCTGTCCTGTTGGTCATTTGTATCACGGTGAGGTGGACTCCAATATCTTCTCCTGAGGCTCTGGGTTTTTCTTCTTTAGCGTGGAGATGAGCTTCGTCGAGGGCTGCGTCTCCCTTATCTCCACCTTTCGCGATGTTCATTGTCTTAAACTCGGATGACGTATTGTTGTAGTCGTCCTGCCCTGATTAAGAACTCAATTACATTGCGGAGTTGATAGCAATCCTTAATTTCATGGCCATGACTTTTGTGCTATGTACAGTGCTTGGAGTGATCTTTCTATTTGTGCTTCTTCAGAGGGGGTGGCTTCTTGATGTTCTAGAACTCTGTCTGTAACATCTCCCTCAAGATTGTCTTGCGTAGGGTGTTCAGAAGAGTGTAATTGGAGTACTTACCCTGGGGTGGACTATCCTTGGGGTTTCGGGACTGTGAGGAGTTGTGGTTGACTTTCTAATGAGAGGACACACCTTTCTCCCATATCCTCTGGTACTCAGTTGCCTCCTCAAGGTTTATATATTTCTAGGATCGTTGCCAAAATTCTTGCATATTATCTGCCTTTTCTTTGGCAAAGACGCGAAGAACTCGGAACCGGCTTAGATATGAACCTTTTAACATACTCCGAAGAGCATGATGGAGAGCAATTCTATCATCAAAGTTCTCCATGTTACTACATGTCGCGATGAACCTTTTAACATACTCCAAAGGGGTTCGTCACTCCCTTAGCAAATCTTAGATAAAGATTCAGTGGACCTAGATTGTTCCTTGCTAGTAGTATACTGGAGTAAGAAACGTTGTCTAAGGTCTGATCAGTCAGTGATGGATCCTCGTGGTAAGGTAACAAACCATCTGAGGGCTCCCTTCTTCAGGGAAAGGGGAAAGGCACGACATAGTAACTGTGTGCGTCCCCCATGGAAGCACATAGATTGGACGTAAGCATCTATATGTTCCTGAGAGTCTGTAGTCCCGTCATAAAGCTCCACATTGGTTAGGAATTTGAAATTTCTTAAGATTCGATACTCCAAGAGTTGAGCAAAGAAGGGTTGTTCTTGAATGCCCTATTCCAGGTTATTATTAGCAACATTGGACGTACTGGCGTCAGCATGCAATTCCCTCTGGCTGTTATCGGTTTGCCTTTCGTTCTGACGTTGCGATCTAGCCTGACCTTCTTGCGTAGCCCATTCTAGATCCTCCAATTTGTGGTATTATTCTTCCAACATCGCCATATGTTGTTGCACTATGTCTTAGAATTGGTTTCTGGATATGTGGGATTGGACCATGTGTTCTGGATGAGACACTCGATCATCAGCTTCAACTTTTGTGGTTCCTAAGCGCTAATGCACTAGAATTCTAGACCCATGAACGTCTGAGTTGGCTTCTTGCATGCGAATTCCAAGTTTATCCCTCAAAGGAAACCTACACGATGTGTGGGGACTCTCGTCAGAAAGTGAGGTTTCATGCCCATCGAGTAGTTGTTTTGCGTTGGGTGTCTAGTTTCTCGCAACGGAGGTTTTAGCAACTGGTGGTGGAATAGGGTAGGGAAGATGCTGCGTTGCCGGTCTTGACCTTTGATCTGCCGAGGTTTGAGCAGCGTCTCTTCTCGAATTTTGTCTCGTGTTCACCATGGTTGAGTGAGAATAGAAATTTATAGATTCCCACAGATGGCGCCAATGTTCTGAAGTGGTTTCGGAGGTGTACTTGAGATAGGCACGTCATAGTGGTTTCCTCCTTGCGCAGTAGCAGCAGAGCGTGTTGAAATGGGGGGTTGGTACCTGCAAAGGGACTCCAACGCTTAAGTCAGGCTGTGCATAAGTAGGGTTTATGCAATGAGTGATAAGTTACTTGAGAAGGTGAATAAACCTGATATTTATAGAGGTTGGAGAGATACGCTCTCGTAATAGTTGCAGGGCAAGATATGTTCCTTATTTAGTTGCAGAGGATCGCTATAATATCGAAATATAGATACTGCAATTACAAGCAGTTAGAGGCAGTTATGAGTGCTATTGTTCTGCAGGATCATGATTGGCAATAATAGATATTATTAAGATTTATCCATTGCGCATATCTTGCGATAAAGTTGTTACTACCTAATGCCGTGATCTAATAAGCATATAGTCGGGATCTCATTCGCATGCCATAAGCGAATTCCTACTAAGGACGTTAACGATGAACTCCAACATACTGCGTGCCAGATCAACCCACGAGACATGATCTCGGATCACGATCCAGAACAACTACATAGTTGAGCCTAGCCCTACTCAAGCTAACAAACTTTTCGAGCTAGACTCACCTTTTTCTATATCTACAAAATACAATTTTTTTAATCTTTCGAGATTTTTTCACACTCTTTGAGTATGACATTATTCTTGCTCAGGATACAGAGATTAGCCTCTTCGCAGGAGTCTTTCTATGAACTCAAACATCTAACATTACTAAATCGTTCAGCTTAAATTTCCTTATAATTTAAGCTACCTTTTAAGGGTATAGGAAAATATAACCCGATTTAAAACTTTTTATAAACCTAATTGGTTAGGCTAGCTCAATTTGTATTAATCACATTATTATTTTTTATTTTGGTTACTTTGTCAAAATAATAATTTAAATTAATACATATTCAATATTCAATATTAGTTACCAAAATAATATATTTATTAAATCTAGATCAGGCGTAAAAAAATTTGATATGTATCTATATATATTTATGTATAAAAACATTCTAATTTAAGATAGGAGATAGACATTTTGTCATTCTCATCCAAGACCCACATCACACACCATGCACACGCGCTGTCGCTAACCCCATCTCTGCAACCTTCCCAGAAGACTAGCCACGTGTTATTATGCCAAAAGCGAGTTTCCAGTTTATCCAACGCTTAGCATGTAAGGAAATTGTGAGGGAGAGGGAATAAATACTAAAGACTGAAGCGTGCATGTATCGCAATTCTCAGGTCCAACTTGTTTCTAATGTTCTTATTGAGTTTTGTCTTGCGTTGAGTCTTAAAGTGAATCTTGACAAATCCAAAGCTATGAGTTCTAGGAATGTGTCAAGAAGGAAATGTGAGAAATTTACGGCCATCTCGTCTATCCGGTTTACCACAAATCTGGGAAAGTATCTTGATTTTCCCCTAGTGATGGGTAGGGTCAAGAAGTAGGACTTTGTTTATGTTGTTGAAAAGTTGCACACTAGATTGGCGAGCTAGAAGAGTCTATTATTGAATAAGGCTGGTCATCTTTGATTAACTCAGTGCTCATTGTTGTGCCTAATTACCTGATGCAAATTATGTGGATTCCTAGTGGTATTTGTGATGCTATTGATGCTACTATTCGCAGGTTCCTCTGGAAAAAGAACTTAGATCAGACTGTAGCTTTCCTTTAGTGAAATGGGACATAGTTACCTAACCCAAGAAATTGGGGGGTCTTGGTATTTGACGAGCTCAGTTATGTAATATTGCTCTTCTTGGCAAGTTGATTTGGAGTCTCACCTGCAAGAAAGACAAGCTTTGGGTTCGAATCCTCTCTAATAAATATTTGAAAGATCTATAACAAAGACCATAAGAATGTTTAAGGATGGTTACTAATATAAAGTTAGAAATAGATTTATCTCTTTCTGGTTTGATGGATGGCTTGTGGAGGGGCGTTTATATGATCTAGTTCCTTTCGTGGATATTCAAGATTCTTATTTGCTGATCTCTAATGTGTTTGTTAATCAGTTGTGGCATCTTGACGAGTTAGCTATGGTTATTCCTCATAATTTTGTATCTTTGATCCAAGCTACTCCGATGCCTCACAATTGTAGCATCCAGGATATAATTGTCTGGGCTGCAGAATTCAAGTATTTGTACAGTAAAGTTAGGATGTTCTTGGCTTCTTCTTTGTGAGAGCCTCCTTCTACCTGAGTAAGAGAATTGGAGTTAGATTTGGAGGATTAATGCTTTGGAAAAATTATGCTTCTTTCTTTGGTTGATTTGGCATGACGCTCTTCCTACAGGTTCACGTGTGAGCATAGGAAGTTGACTTTTGATCCTTCATGTGGTCACTATGCTTGCCCACTTGAAGATGTGCTTCATTGTTTTCGTGACTGTGCTAAGGCTAGAAGGATATGGGATTGGTTGGGTCTCTCTACAGGAAATCTTTTCCTTTCCCTCAATACAAAAGAGTGGATTTTTTCTTGTTTGCATGGCTCTTATTCTAGTCTTTTCCTTACTGGTATTTTGGTGGATTTTGCACACACGCAACAATGAATTTTTTTCTTCTAGTGCTTGGAAGGAGTATGAGCTTATCAAGAAAATAATTATGATGATGGAGGACTTGCGCATTGGTTTCTGTAGTTTCGATTCTCACCATCCTCGGAGTTCTCTCCTGGTATGTTGGGATAAGCCTCCATTTAATTTCTTTAAACTAAATGTTGATGGTAGTTCGTTGGGTAATCCAAGGAGGGTTGGATGCGGTGGGTTGATCCGAAATGGTGACGGTGATTGGATTTACGAGTTCTCTTCCTATATTGGGATCACGACAAATCTTCATGCTGAGCTTCTCGGTATCTTTATAGGCCTCCGTCTAGCTTAGGGTCAGAGGTTTAGAATGCTTATATGTCACTCTGACTCTCAAGAGGCTCTCAATTTGATAGCTAATCAAACTTCCGTGTTCCATAAGTATGTTTGCATAATCAAGGATATTAAGCTCATATTAAGCTCTTATTATCTAAGGACTGGTTTGTCACGATGGAACATACTTTGAGGAAGGGTAATTCTTGCGCTAATTGGTTTGCCAAGGATGGTTCAAAGGATGATGACATCTTCAAGTTCTGGTCGCTGCCTCCTCGGAAGATAAGTTTATTGCTTCTTGCTGATGCCACGGGCATCTCTTTCATTAGAGCTTAGTTTTGTGTCTTTCCTTGGTTGTTTATTTTTAGTTAAACAAAAAAAAATATTTGATTGAAAACAAAATTGTATTTACATATCAAAGTATAAAGAATAATCTATAAGTTAAAATTATAAGTTTTAATTTTCAGATTATAAGTATTATGAAAAAAAAATTATATTTTATTGAATTTTATGTAAAAACTAAAACTGATTTTGTTAAACATATTATAACATTATTAAAATAGTTTTTTTTTCAAAAAAAAATATTTCCATTAGAAAAAAGCATGGCCAAACACGCTCTTAAGCTATCCTTTAAACAATTTATGTTACAGACATGATAAGATAAGATAAGATAAGATGATAGGATAAGATAAGGTATGATAGATAATTAATAGGATAAGACATAATCTTATCTTTTGTTTGATAACAAAAGGATAAATTAGTTGATCAGTATAACATATTTTTTAAGACCAAAATATCCTTTAAAGCATAAAAGTTAAAATAATTAAAAATAATAATAAAAAAGCTTTATGGTGGTGGTAGTAGTAGTGGTGGTAATAGTGGTAGTGGTAGTGGTGGTGGTGATGGTAGTGGTGGTGGCGGCGGTGGTGGAGGTGGTGATAGTGGTGGTGGTGGGTGGTGGTGGTGGTGGTGGTGGTGGTGGCGGCCGGTGGTGGTGGCAGTGGCGGCGACCGGCCAGCATGGCAGCGGCGGTGGTGGTGTGATAAGCGATGACGGTAGTGGTAGTACGACCGCCAATGCGGCGGTGGTGGTGTTGGCGGTGGTGGAGGTGGTGGTGATGGTGGTGGTGGTGGTGGTGGTGGCGTGGCGGTGGTGGTGGTGGTGGTGGCGGAAGCGATGGTGGCGATGGTGATGGTGGATGGCGGTGGCGGTGGTGGTGATAGTGGTGGTGACGAGGTGGAGAGGAGTGATAAAAATGAACGTGGGGATAATATTGGATAGAAATCCTATCACGTCTTATCACGTATCTTAAGGGAGGAGATAAAGTTATCACCTTAGAATCAGGATAAAATGACTTGATTGATTTCATTATACTATCAATTGAATACACCAAACATTGAATAAGACACGATAAGATATTTATACTATCTTATCATTTATGGCCTTTCTTTATACGATGCACCAAACGTAACCTAAAAATATAAGAAAATACAACTGGATTTAAAACTTTTTATAAACCAAATTGGTCAGGCTAGCTCGATTTGTATCAATCACATTATCTTTTATTTTATTTAGGTTACTTTGTCAAAATAATAATTTAAATTAATACATATTCAATATTCAATATTAATTACCAAAATAATATATTTATTAAATCCAGATCAGGCGTAAAATATTTCGATATGTATCTGTATATCTTTATCTATAAAAACATTCTAATTTAAGATAGGAGATAGACATTCTGTCATTCTCATCCAAGACCCGCATCACACACCATGCACACGCGCCGCCGCTAACCTCATCTCTGCGACCTTCGCAGAAGGCTAGCCACGTGTCATTACACCGAAGCGAGTTCCCAGATTATCCAACGCTCAGCAAGTAAGGAAATCGTGAGGGAGAGGGAGTAAAGACTAAAGACTGAAGCGTGCGTGTATCGCAATTCCATTCCCTCGCTCTGCTGTTAGTTCAAATTTCAAAATCGACTCCGCACTCGCACCTCACTCTTCACTTCACAGTCACACATACACACACACTCTCTCTCTTTCTCAATTTTCATTCAAGCCCAAAAATAATAATAATAATAATAATAATAATAATAATAAGAGAAAGAAAAGAAACATTACCATACCAAAGCTGGCTCCTCCTCAATGATATGCGCTGGTTAGGGTTGATCTTGAGGTTCGTGTTCCGATCCTTTTCCCGAACCATGGGTTGCTTCTTCGCTTGCTTCAGGGTCCGCGACAATCGCCACCTCCCCACCACCAACACCGTATCTTCTTCTCGTTCCCACAAACCCAACGTAACCATCCGTATCATTTTTTTGTTTTGTTGAGATGTTGAATTTCTGCTCTTTTGTTTGTTACGAAGAATCGGATTTTTTTTTTGGATTTTATGGGTAGGGAAATTATGAATTGTAAGTGTATTTATTGGAAATTTGAAGAACTTTATAGTGGAGAAATTATGAATGGTTGAAATGTTGACTGAATTCAGCTGAACTTGAATGCTGATTTTGTGGGAGTTGTGTATAGTTTTGATTTGTTTCTTTTTATTTTATGATAATAAATTTTGCTGATTGTGTTATGGTTTTTGGCATTTCCTTTTTTTTTTAATAATTGTTAGCAAAATTATGAATGGTTCAAATGGACACTGAATTCAGCTGACATTATGGGAATTGTGTTGTGTGTAATTTTAATTTTTTTTGTGATGAGGGTTTGTTCTTTGTAAACCAGGATGTTGTGGTTTCTCGAAATCGCTTGTCTACTTTGTTTCTATCTGAAGGTACATTTTTTTTTTTAATTTTCCTTTCTGAACCTATCCTCTTCTCTCAGTGTGTCTACTAATTTTGTGCTTTAACTTTTGAAAAGAGAGACAAGATTCTAAACGCGATGATGGGAAGAATTTTGGTGAGGGATCTCAGGGAGATGACAGGGGGCTTAAGGATCAGGTGTGTTTTTGGTTGTTAGTATTAAATTAAACTATTAAACTATTAATATAATTGCAATGTTTGTTCTATGATTTTTCTTACATGTTTAGCTGTTTCGAATTTTTTGTTTATGGTTTCTACTCACTGGGCCATTTTATTCCTGTTATCAAACATCCTGAGGGAAAAGATGTTTAATTTTTCTATTGTAAACTCTATTCCTTACTATTAGACTTCAAGATAGGTGACTGAAGCTGTAACCCGGTGCTTTGCATTAGTTTTCTAGTTTGTGTTTCGGAATTGTTCGTGGACACTGGACAGGTGTGATTGTGAATTTTATAAAGCTTTATGCTTTCTAACAGGTGAAATGAAAACAAAATGAGGGGAGCAACTAAGAGTAATTTGCCATATGTACATATACTACGAAATTATGAGAAAACATTCTCAAAAACAATTCAGAATGGCCAGAACTAGGACCTGAAGCTGGCTTTTTTTCAATTAGATCTTATATTCTTGTCATTTTCCATTGTTTTCAGTACATTTTTTAAGAGGCTTTAATATGGATACTGAGATTCTCAATGCCACAGTGTTGAACTAGATGGAATCTATAATTTTAGTTTGAACTTTGAAGTGAAGTAAGGTTTAAAAAGTATTCTCAATTTTGTTTTCAGTAGGTAGTAGCGCCTCTAACTTCTGTAATAATCTAATTGCTTTGACTTAGTTCACTTGGTGACGGTTGTTACTATGCCACTCACTTTAGAACCCAGGCAAGTCACGGCACTGCATTGTACCTCGAGATTCTGGTAGCACGATGGCTTAGAATATTTGACTTTACATAACAGCAGCATGTGTGGAAATGGTGACCTCAAAATATTGACTTGTATTATGTTACAGTCAGACAACATCTCTTATTTTGTTAATGAATAAGCACATTTGAACTTTTGATCATTTCTCACTGAAGCAACTGAAATTTGTATCAAGTGTTTATAAGATATATTGGATGAAAGGAACTACATTTTGGTCACACACCCCGAACCTTGCTGTATTCTTGATTCTTTCTATTACGTTTTTGTTTTTTTTACTTTTTCTATTTTGGAGGATATGTTTTCCATAAAACAAATGAATTTATTCAATGACAAAGTACTGGATATTGTTGGGTTTAAGTCAGCTGGCTCATTCTCTGGTGCATACCCTTGATTACATTTGTCATAAAGGTAGCAGTTTTCTGGTGATGATGATGACATCATATATTATCATAATGTGAGTTCCATGATATATTCCTGATATGTCATGTATGAACCATATATATACATTAACATTATATGATTACTAGAATATGCAGTTTTAGGTACAGGAACCTTTGTAATCTCAGCTACTAGATCGTCTAAGATGGCCAATGCCTTGCTGCCGGAAGAAAAAGAGTCTTGATAAATTTTTCTGTAAAATTGTTTTGAATTCTTACAAATTAAATTTTGTTTATGATGAGTGAGCTTTGTTTTCATTATTTATATACAAAATTTTTCAAAAATACTCTTAGGTTTTAAGTCATTTTTCTGTTCTGTTTAATTTATTGATTCTTACTTTAGATGGGTGCATATTTATTTATTCTTTGTAAATTGAATTCTGTTTATATGATTAAATAAACTCTTTTTGCAGGCCAATTTTCTCAAAGCTTGTGGTACCTTGGCAAGGACCCCTGGTGAAATTCGGAAAGCATCTGAGAAAATGAAAGTGTCACCTTCTTGTGGTAAAGATTCTGAGCCTTCAAGGTCTCATTTTTGGCTTTCCAACTCATCTGCTGGGAAAGTTCAGCTAGATGGTCAATCATTCAACCCCCCAACTCCCTTAAAACATTGCGAAGAATGGGGGAAAAGAGCAGATTTTTTAGAGCACACACCAAGCAGGTTATTCATCTCTTTGTATTGAATATTTTTAATGCTGATATTGAATAATATTGTATGTGCACAAGAAACTTTTAAGATTTAAGTCAATTTCATAGGAGATGGATATTCCATTCTTTACTCTTAACACAATGGGAAGGTCACCTGGTTAAGAACATTTGCAGCTTATTACTATTAAAGAATCTAAGAAAATTTGTTCCTCTTTGAAAAGGGTCTCCCTCCAAAAGCGGTGATGCTGATTCCCATTTTTTCCCTTTAGGATTTATTTTTATGGGCATTTTGTATGGGATTTTCACTGAATGTACACATGTATTTTTCGTCCTACATGGTCTGTTTCTGAAAATTGCATAGAACCTTGTCAGAAGTTAATTTAGTTTCATTTGCAGCTGTATCTCCAATGCCCAAAATACTGATTCTACTGAAGGAAGTAGGGCAGGGAGCCTTCATACTTCAGATAGGACTGAAAAGAGTACAGCCTCTGTTTCACCTTGGCCATCAGCTACATACACTCAGAGGAGGAACAAGTCTGTACGTTTTGAATGTGACACTGATTTATCATCCTGTGACTCGTCTGATTATGGTGGATCGCATATGAAGAAAATTGAGTCACCAAATAATGAGGATGCATATAAACCTTCACCTTATCCTACCCCATTGAAGCTATCTGGTGAGATGCAAACACCAGGAACTGTTTACCCTGCAACATTTGAAGATTTACCTAATGGTAAGCCTCGAGTTCAGTCCCAGTTTGTGTATCCAATTGACAACCTAGGTGAGAATGTCTCTCGGAGCAAGATACTTGAGGAAGAGGATTTTAACCCTGAGCAAGATTCAAGGAAGCAGGGTGAATCAGTTGAGCAGCCTCAAAATGCAACCTCTACACCAGAAAAAGAGTTAAAGAAAATCTCTTATGGAAATGAATCTAAGGTGGAAGAAAGCTTATCTTCTTGGTTGAAGCCTGCATCAGTCATTCTTGAGGAGAGAAACAAGAGAATGGAGATTGCTTATAGTCAGATCCGCAAAACTCCCGCTGACAGGCCTATCATTGGGATGGTTGCTGCACACTGGAATGAAGATGAGGATTCTCATGTTCCTCCTCCTAAGTGGTGGGATGGCAATGGCATACCAAATTCGACCAATAAGTACAAGGAAGTATGACTTGTAATCTTTATTTGCTATGTGAAAGTTTTAAATCTATATATTGCACCTGATTGGTGTTGATTGTTTTCAGGATCAGAAAGTGAACTGGCATGCAACACCATTTGAAGTGAGGTTGGAGAAGGCATTATCTGAGGAGAGTTTCACCTCTCAAAGGTATGCCTATTTAAACATTTGCTGTTTTGCTTAAACTCTATTCACCTGTAAGAAAAAACGGATAAAAAAAAGAAAAGAAGAGTATGAGGTCTGGCAACTTAAAAATTTTCCGTGAACCATGACAAAATTGACAACTGAAGTTTGTGTATGTGATGCATGTTTTGCTCAAATATCTTGTAATGAATAATAAACAATGGTTCGTTTCTATTTATCATAGAAAGTTACTGAGTTTAGCATGCGGTTATGAGGATAAAAAATTATTACAATTGGTCACAGAATCCCCATTCGTACGAGCAATTTGTTGTTTTTACCGTTTGACTAAACCACTTGCTATGTTCTCTTTAAATAGTTGATTTTAACGTTCTTCCAATTTGTTATTTGATTCACAGGAAGGATGTATGTGGAAAACCAATTGTTTTTGATGAGAACGAAGAAAGTGATACTGCACTATCTCAGCTGCAATCTTCAACTCATCCACAATCCGTGGTGTCATTCTGATATCTGTTGTTGGCCTTCTCATTGTGTTCTATGTCTTGTATAAGATACTTGGCATTTATGGAGCTAAATCTGAATCCATCTCGTTCAACATGCTGATTGGTTGGTACAAGCAGTTGATTATACAAATTGTGGTAATATAGAAATAGAACTATCAAGCACGTGTGCCACACCGCTTGCATTGTACATAAGTTATGAGAATTATTGCGTTAAATAATGGGTGCTAGGAGTTTGTGAAGCTTGAATGCATAAACTTCGATTATGTTAAGTCTTGACCATAAATGTCAATTTTTTCTGAATAGAATTGATAGATTTATGGTTTTGTCAAACTAAATATATATTATTGATTCAGTACATAATCGTAATTTAGATTTTAGATTTTGTCTGCTCAAGAGTCTCAACAAGTTTAAGAATTGCAATCGGTAGGGATTATTGATTCATTTAAGAGTCTTCAAGCATGATAAATCATCATGGTAAAATAACTCAAGCAAAAAATTTGGCTCTTTAGCATTTTTGTTTTTAAAGAAGTTTTAAGTAAATAGAAGGATATGTTTGGAAGATATAATGTTACTTATTTAAAATAATTCTATATCCTTCTAATTATTATCTAATTACTCAAATAAAAAAAATTAAATGTTTGTTGATTTTGGTTTCCTGAGGCATTAAATGCTTTTTCTTTTTTCGTTTAATATTTTTTGTTTGAGATAATTATGACTGAATAGTTTTAATCTTTAAAGAGTAACTAGAACTAGAATGATATCCGTCCATCGCATAGAGTTACAAAAAAATAATTAAATTTGAAAAATTTAAAATTAAAAATATATTATAAGATATTAATAGTTTTTTTCATAAAGAATATATTAATGAAGATTCAAAATTTGAACTGGTTATAATACATTAAAAATTTAAAAAATTGAATCATATAATAAAATATTAATGAAGATTCAAAAGTTTAATTATATATAATAAGATAATAATGAAAATTTAAATTTTAAAATTTTTGCAATAACTTTTAAGCATGATATATGGAAAAAAATTGTGATACACGTTAAAATTTAGATGACACATTAGTGTAACAACCTAAAGTTGCCACTTGGTAAAACTTTACAAACCCGTGATATTGATCCTAGTAATAATCCAAATTATTTAAAGAAAAATATTAAATATATTTTCTTTTTGTTCCTAAGGCATTAAATGCTTTTTTTTAATTTATTACTTTTTGTGATAAGTAATTAGGAGAACATGTTACATGGACATGACTTTATTTTTTGTTTTGTTTCTTAGAGTATCTATTATATGATAGGTGAGAAACTAACATCTCGAGATATGGTCAAGTGCCTAAATGAATAGGGATAGATGTAAAAAAAATATTCAGTGAAAGGGTCGAAAATCATGAATCATATTATTAAATATAAAAAAAATTTAAAATTAGTAAATAAAAATATATTCATCCTTAAATTATTTAGTAGTTAAAATCAAAATGCACTATTTTAAATTAAGGGTAAATATAATCTTATGTGTTCACTTTAAAAGAGTATTTTCTTTCATTATATAGGAAGATTTATGAATAAAGTGAAAAAAGTAAAAAAAAAAAAATTTATATTAAATATTAAATGCATTACAATAGTAGTTATTTTTTACATCATGATTTATAAGAAAAATAAAGTTTATATATATATATATATATATATATATATATATATATATATATATATATATATATATATATATAGGTTTCAAAAAAGGGAAGAGAGTGAAGCTAAAAGTGAGAGAAGTTAGTAGGTTTATTATATAAAGATTAAAAATTAATAGAAAGATGAGTTGAAATTGTAATATCAATATATATTAAATAATCATGAATCATATGTCAAATACATATTAAATATAAACTCTTTTAGCTTCACCATTTTTATCTTTGGTATAACTATATTGGCTTCTCCTAAAGTTAATGCTTATAATATATATTGACACCCTTTTATTTGAGAAATTACTCATACCTTCCTTGCATTGTATTTTTAATAGGACTTTGTGTAATATTTGTACATAAAGTAGGAGAGATATATGTAATTTTGTAAACAAAGAAAAGTGTTAGAGTGTAATAATAATATACAAAATCAAGGATGTTGATATAATTTTAAATAAGAGTGTTAATGTAATAAATACTAACTTTATAAAAGATTAATGTAATTATCTCTTTATCTTTTAGTAAATTAAATTAAATTATTGGTACATGATAACTGTCGAGGCTATTAAATTTAAATCAATTTATAATCAGTTTACTAAAATAACTTGTAATATAAGGTAACACCGGGTCGAACCCACAAATCACTCTGATTATGATCATGAAATCAAATTAAGATGTTAGTAAAAAGGGGGAAAGAGGGAAAGGGGTTTGTAAGATCAAATAACAGAAACAGAGAATAATTAAATGGAGATCAAAACGGAATTATGAAACAACCAATCCAAGGGAATTATCTGATCTTAATTTTAATCCATCCTTGACCACTATAGATCCATTCAATTAACAACCAAATCCTTAGTCTTAGATCACATCAAGACGCCTCAAAATGATCCACGGATCTTCTATTAGATAAGCATTCAGAATTCAATTAATTAAGATTAGACAAATTAAGCATCTATCCAAAACCCAAATTAACTCAAAAACAAAGATCCAACCAAGCTAAATCATCAAACACATTTGATGCCTTGTTTAGTCCTTGGAATCCTCTCTTAACACATGATAATTATGCAATTAACATATGAAAATCTCAATCAAATTAAGCATTCAATCAGAATCAAACAAAGAGAAGAAGAAGAAGAGAAACTTGATTGAAAATTGAATGTAAACGATTAAAACAGAATCTGAAGGTTTATCGTCAAGAATGTTAATCCTTTGAATTGATTAAAGGCTCTACCCTTCCATGAATGGGAGGGAAGAACTCAGAAAAAGAAGAGAACAAGAAGAAAATATAAAGAGAAGGGAGAAAACTCTAGGAAGAAGAATCAAGTAAAACGGCTAGGGTTTTTATCTATCTCAGATCCCCTCTTTATAACAAAATAATTGACTTAGAAATTAAGAATCCTAATTTTTCCCTAGGTTAAAGTTAATCCTCTGCCTCTTAGCTTTCATTGGCCACCGAAATCACTTGATTTGGACTTTAGATGAGAGAGTTACGCCCAATTCACTTTTAACAGGTCTCTGATCCCGTCAGTCGACTTCATAGGGGTGAAAACGCTATCAAAACGTTGCAGTTTCAATTTGTGGTCTTCATAAGAATTGAATATATATGCCTTATCTTTTGAATGCCATCAGTTTCAGGTCCATATCACACTTACAGCTCGAATTATGGACCAATTAGTACACACTGCTCGGGTTATGCGATAGAACCTGAGTTCTGACTTCGTGACCCAATCTGACCCACTAGACATCTGATTCAGACTTCAAGCCCTTCATCAAAGTTTTAGAATTTCTCTTAGCTTTGCTACAAGATAAAATTCATAATTATTAGATATTTAGAACTTAAGATATGTCTAAAATACAGAAATAGTGTAAAATCATAATAATGCTGAAAAAATCAATTAAGCCCAATTTGAGCCCAAACTTATAAATTGTGGCCAAAACTAATCAATTAAGCATATAAGAGGTCCAAGAGACTAAATACGAGAGTTAACTGATGTATAAAAATCGTGTTTATTAGTACCTAAAAAAAGTAGTGAGGGGCAAGGCCCATGCTCGCCCCCTTAAATTAGTCCCTGGTTGTTAGCAGCAGATCCAGAGACTTGCAAGTTTCTCAATCAAATGGCTTATATCACAACAGCCTTAGCTGCATCAACTAGCAAAGAAAGTTTTGCAAAAAATTTGTAAAACATCCTCCAACTCCTTCAAGAAGAAGAGGAAGGCGAATCTTCAGCAAAGCAAAAGTATATAGCATCTCCTTTATCATTAGTAGAGTCATCTGAGTCTTATCAGAATGAAGATGAGTATTTCAGCATTGATCTAAACGAAGACTAATGATTACGAAGAAGACAAATAATCTGTTGGCAGTAGTTGCTGTAGCCATATGACAACTTTTTAACTTTTTACTGTTGTAATAGTTCTGGTCATGAAACTTGTACTATTGTAATAGTAAAATCTTAGTCTATTTAAGGTCTTTCCAGTCCATGTTGAAGGGCACCCATTATATACCAACTTAGAAAGAGAATTTAGAGAGAGAATCTTTAAGAGATATCTCTATTTACAGACGGACTATTTACATGAGAAAATGTAGATGGAGAAAAATAAGAAGTAGGAGAACAAATAGACTATTTAAATGAGAAAATGTAGATGCAAAAAAATAAGAAGAAGACTGGAGCAATGGTAGTTCACATAGGACCGATAAGGAGGAGAAGAGAGAAGATTTTACATAAATATGCAGAAAACTAAATGAAAGAAAGAAAAGGAAAAGATGGTCGGAGCGGTGATAGTCCGCAAAAGACTAGCAAGGAGGAGAAGAGAGAAGATTTTACATAAATATGCAGAAAGCTAAATGAAAGAAAGAAAAGGAAAAGAAGGTCGGAGCGGCGATAGTCCGCAAAAGACTAGCGAGGAGGAGAAGAGATGAAATAGAAATGTTTCTTGAAAGAAAGAAAGCTTACACAAAGATATCTCTAAGAGACTCTCTCTCTAAATTCTCTTTCTAAGTTAGTATGTAAAGGGTGCCCTTCAACATGGACTGACAAGCCCTTAAATAGACTAAGATTTTACTATTACAACAGTACAGGTTTCATGATCGAAATTATTACAATAGTAAAATGTTAAAAAATTATCATATGGCTACAACAACTGTTGCCAACAAATTGTTTATCTTCTTTGTAATCATCAGTCATCATTTAGATCAATGCCGAAACAGTCATCTTCATTCTGATAAGGCTCAGATGACTATGTTGATTATAAAGGACAGGCTATAAGCTTTTGCCTTACTGAAGATCCACCTTCCTCTTCTTCCTAAAGGAGTTGGAGGATGTTTTGCAAATTTTTTGTAAAACTTTCTTTGTTAGTTGATGCGGCTAAGGCTGCTGTGATATGAGCCCTTTGACTAAGAAACTTGCAAGTCTCTGGATCTGCTACTAACAATCATTTTGGATTCCTTTTGAATCACAATTTGATATTGTCTGGGGTGGCTCTGGAGGCATTAAACGTTGTCCACCATTTGACATAAGCTTGTCTTTGAAGGATTGCCAATTGGTCTGGATGATCATGCTTTCCATACTTGTACTACCAGGAAAATATCCATGCCAAAGACACCTTTAAGCAAAAGTGTAGCTCAATTGGAAAAGGTTTTTAACTAGGTTGATCATTTTTAAGAAAGTTTGAAGTCCTTCTTTTACGACTGGGGGGAGGATTTGAAAGATTGGTCCAAAAACGTCCCACCATTAGATGAACCATTGAGGAAAACTGTAATAGATATTCTATTTGAAATAGATCATCCATGAATGGCGGTTGGATTTATTCTGGAGTCAAAATATATTAGTCCAGGCCTAAACATAATCCCAATAATTATAACCAACTGGATCAAAATTCTAGGAAAATTATATAAGGCTGTTAGGATTTTTTCCAAATTTTGTAAGTGCCATGTCCTTTAAAATCTAGAAGGTTGAATAGGTAATGTTTGATTGATCCTTAAAGTCTTTGTAATGTTTTATAGAGATTGAGTCTGAGTCTACAAGGATAAATTCATAAAATTGTTGGGTTTTATTTGAAAGTGTTGGTTTGAAATGAAATCCTTTTAGAAAAATTTTGGCTGGAACTTTGTTAGGATTGGCATCCCAAAATTCAGGTTCCATTTGAATTACTGGCATGAATTCGGTTTTAGGAATATAGTGAGTTTGGGGATTTTGTGATGAGATTGGGATAGGTTGTTCTATAAGTTTTTCTCTAGGGAATTGACTTTTATAGATTTTCCTTTTAGGTTTTGGATGATAAGGTCAAGGTCATCATCTTTCTCTGAGGCAATTTTTGCCCAAGATTTTCTAGGAAGTTTGGTCAGGCCCTGATCGTGTAAGGCTTGAAATGTTTGGATAGGAATGACATAGTCTGCTTTGGTTTGTTTTTGGATAGATGACCAAGGTTGATCGGTTTGTTTCTAGGTAGATGACCCAGGTTAGGTAGATGACCTTGATTGTTTAGTAATTTGTTTGGTTAGCCCTGCAATGACTAACTTACCTTTTCCTCTTCCTCTAGAAGAGGCTGATGTTGCCGATTTCAACATCTAGCTATTTGCCCTATGATTTTACCTATTTGACAATGTTTGTATGAACATCTGACCAAGGAGGTGTATTCTTTTTCTGATGATCATGGAGTGGTTTGATCAAATTACTTAGCTGAGTAAAGAAGTTAGCAACATAGTTTAAATAGCCAAGAAACCTTTGTAATTGATTTTTATCAATAATTTGATTTGGAAATTTGTCATCAAATTCAAATAATCTATTGATTGGATTTATTGCTCCCTGGTGAATGTTATGACCAAGAAACCTGATTTTAGTTTGAAACAAGTTTATTTTGGTTTTGGAGATAGCAAGACCATTTCTTTTGATGACTCCTACAAAAATATTAATATCTTTGAAATGTTGATCAATTGATTAAGAAAAAGATTAGGACATCATCAATGTAGACAATGGTAAAATTTGAATAAGGATTGAAGATTTCGTTCATAATCCTTTGGAATTCAGAAGGAGCATTTTTTAATCCAAAGGGCATTACATTCCTAATAGTAATATATTTTATTCATTTATTAATCCTCTCA
Source organism: Ormosia semicastrata (assembly GCA_029884595.1). Classification (NCBI taxonomy): domain Eukaryota; kingdom Viridiplantae; phylum Streptophyta; class Magnoliopsida; order Fabales; family Fabaceae; genus Ormosia; species Ormosia semicastrata. The sequence continues at coordinate 2,873,239 of JAQQTO010000040.1, forward strand.
CTAGGCTTTTTAAGGTTCAATTAGGCTTAATTAAGTTAGTTTTGTCACATTTTATAATATTGAGCTTAATTGGATCATTGAAGGAATTATTGCATGAATTGACCTTAATTTGTCTATTTGGCAGTGTTCGGTAAATTGATTATAATCTGAGTTGCAAATATTTGCTTGATGTGATTATAGTTTTGTAGGAAAACTAAGACAATTCTCTACAACTTTCATGAAGACCTCAAGAGCATAATCACACGTTTAGATAATTTAAATTGAAGTGGAAGCAAAAGTCAGAATGTTGATCCTAATAGCTTAACATCTACGCACTCATCAGCTTATTTCTTGAGCTATAGGAGTTTAATTGACACCAAACTAAGTCCAAATGAAAGCTAAGATCCAAACTACAACTTTCATGAAGAACACAAGTTGAGATGTCTAGTGGGTCAGATTAGGATTGGAAGTCAGATCAAAGGTGCTGTTGCTGGAACTTGAATAATGTGCATAGATTAGGCCATAAGTTGGGATATAGGATTTGGATTGTACTGAAACTGGTGGCATTGAAAAACTAAGACAAAACCCTTCAACTCTCATGAAGACCACTTTTCAATATGATGACGTTATGACAGAGTTATAGTCATATGAAGACAACTGAATTGGTTGGTGCAAGTGGAAAGACAAGCATGACAATAATTTTCCCATCATCCATCCACTCATTAAGCAACGCCATTGTCATCTTCCACTTAACCACCCACTCATTAAACAACTCCATTGTTATCTTCCAGTCATCCACTAATCATCCACCTACTCATTAAACAACTCCATTTTCATCTTCCACTAAACTACCCATCATCTACCCACTCATTAAATAACTCCACTGTCATCTTGTACTTGTCATGCGCTATAAAATGCTACATTAGTTGCTCATTAGAGGCATCTTAGTTTAGAGATTAAGATCTTGTTCTTATATTATTTGTTTCTTTTGTTGTAGTTTCTTTTGTTCTAAATTGAAGTTATGTTCATCTTCATCTTCATCTTCTTATTTCTTTCTTTCTTTTTTGTTTATGAGTAACTAATTTTCATTTTTCTTAGCTGAAAGGGTGAAACTCTTGGTAATGAAATAAAGTTAGATTAATTTCTTTCTTGTGCTAGAATGTTATATTATCAAGTAGACATTATATATGTTGTATTTTGTTTCCAATCAACTTAGAAACCCTCCTTGTAAAGTGGAGATCTTGATTTGTTGTAGTTAAACAATTGGCACAATGAATGCTTGAACTCATTTACAAGTGCTGGTGTTAATAGATAATTAAAGGAACTATAATATAATTACATATATAATCTTAAATGAACTTTGAATGCTATATTTTTTGATTGGAACCTCTATTATGCATGAATTCTAATTGAGTTATAAAAAGAATTAATCTTGTCATTAATTTATTTACCAAGAGTGGATCTCCTAACCCAAGCAAATCCTTTTCATTTGTGAATAATTTTTATCACCTTTATTGTTGTGACTAATTTTTTCCTTACCTCAAAAAATTTTCTTCATCAATTTCCTGTGAATTGACCTCGGACTCCTGAGAATTTATTACTTAAGACAACCCGCACTTGGGTTTGTAACAATACAAATTTCACATCAAGTTTTTGGCTCCATTACCAGGAACTTGATTTGAAAAACAAGTTTATTGATGTTTTCTTTCTTTAAGTAAACTTCACCATCTAGTATATTATTTCCCTACTCTTTTAATTTTCTAGTTGTATCATATTTGATGACTGGTTCACCACCTACTTGTTAATATTTTTGTTACCATGGTAGGTTTACCACTTACTTGTTAATATATTTTTTTATTATGAAAGGTTGAGCTATGTATATATTTTATTTTTTTCTTATTTTAAGTCACTTATTTATGCTTAATTGGTATCGTGATTCAAATTCTGGTCGTTTAGTTAAAACTAATCTTGGTACTTTATATATTGATTTGTTTGAATCACAATCACTCACATTAAACACAATGGCTAAAAATCAAAGTGTACATGATGAATATGAAAATCAACCATTGCGAACCATGCGCGAATATTTGTAACCATCTCAAAATTCTAGTCCATCATGTTTTATCTTTCCACTTAATGCTAACAATTTTAAATTTAAGTCGGGGATGATTTCATTATTTTCTAATTTCCATGGTTTAGAATCTGAAAGCCAATATTTACATCTAAAAGAATTTGAGGTAATATGTATCACTTTCATTGATCAAAATTGCACTGAAGAAATTGTTAAGCTTAAATTGTTTCTTTTTTCTTTGAAAGATAAAGCAAAAACTTAGCTTAACGCTTTGAAACCAAGATCAATTAGCACATGACAAGAAATGCAAAGTGAGTTTTTTTAAAAAAAATTTCCAACACATAAAACCAATGCTTTGAAAAGACAAGTCCAAATTTTTTCCTAAAATTCAAATGAAGCATATTTTCAAAGTTGGGAACGTTTTAAAGATTTGTTAAATTCTTGCCCACATCACGATTTTGAAAAATGGCACACTATAATTTTTTTTATGAAGGGTTAATACTTGAAACTAAACAATTTGTGAAAACAATGTGCAATGATGAGTTTCTTGATAAAGAATATGAAGAAACTTTAGAATATTTAGACCATTTGTGTAACACCCCAAAAAACGTGTTAGGCTTGTATATCGATACAGAGGTAGCCTAATACCTGTTTAACATGTTTGTTTAATTTTGTAACTTTCTGAGCATGTTTAGCCACTTTGCTGTAATACTATTTGTGAGAAATAGCTGTTATTAGCCCTGGAAATGACTTAAACTGCTCAGTTAGTGGAAATTAATGTAGATATTTTATTTCTAGGTCACAAATATGTGAACTGTGCTACAGTTAAAATTTGAGGATAATTGGAATTAGTTTGATATTTTTAAGCATACTGAGTGTGTGTTTTAATATCGGATTGACTAGTTACAGATATGAAAAAATGTAACAATGGTGCAATAGGATATTCTATGAATCTTAGGATTTATTTTATATATATTAGAAGTTAAGAACTTGGATTTGGTGAAATCTAAGTGTTCTTAACAGATCGAGATTTTTGATACCCTTTAGTGACTGGCTATAAGAAGCCAATTCTGCCTTCTTCTCTTCATTTCTCTCACGGCAGCCAAGAACAAAAACAAAAACAAAAAAGAGAAAAAGAGAAAAGGAAATTGTGGGGGAGAAGGAGAAAGGAGGAGGAAAAGCTAGAGGACCAAGGATAAAGCTTAAAGGAAGATCCAAGAGCAAGGTCAAGGCTTCAAGATCTTCATCTCAGCTACAAGAGGTAGGGGTTCTTGCTCTCATCTCCCAACTCCCATCTTTGCTTTTATCTTGTCATGCTTGGGGTATGTTTGAAATAAGTGAAAATGGGGTTTTATGAGTTTCTTGAGGGTTTGGGTTAGTTGAACAACTTAGGAACTTGGATTAGAACTTGTAATGAGTTAGATTAAGCATGGTAACTGAATTGATCCCTAAGAATATCTATGTAATGATTTGTGGTTGAAAGTGAGAAATAGGTATTTAAGAGAGGGGTTTTGATTCTTGATGCTTAATTGAGTTTTAAAAGGTCAACGTGAGATTGATGAGTTGAATTTAGTGTTTAATGATTCTAATATGTTTAGAGACCATGATTGGAGTTAGAAAACACTTAAAATCTATGTTTGTATGATTAGAAATAGATTTGGGGCCATTGGAACAATGAGTCATGTTCTGTAGAATTTTTTGCAGAATGGTCATGCCTAGGCGCAGCCTGTCCATGCCTAGGCGTGTACTGTCAGTTTTCACTCTTGAGCAGACAGAGGGCACCGCACCTAGGCATGGTAAAACCAAGCCTAGGCGTGTGCAACACCCACCGTAGGGTATCACATTTAAGACTAATCCTAATATAACTTACCAAAGTTGTAAAAGAATTAATATTGTAAAAACATTAATTTTTAAAATTTTATTTACGGAATAAGTGAAAATAAATAAAATAAATAAAAACCACAAGTATAACTTGTAACTGAAATAAACACACTAGAATATACATAGATATTTCAAACCTTATTCCTAAATAATTTACATAAATATACCAACTCTCAAAAGGTGAAATATACAGTATGTACATCAAAACATAACTACTAAACCAGAACCTCTAAAAACTGAACTAAGGATTTGAGCCCTCTGAAGGATCCTCCTCCTCTACGTCATCAAAGAACCCAAGCGGGTACATCGATCGCTTGACAGGGGTTCTAGCTGAAGACACTACAGAGTTCTTCCGTGGAGTATAAACACTATCACCCCAAAACTCTTGAATAGGCATCGTGAACTCCAAATGAACAGATACATTCATCGACATAACTGGAACCCCATCCCTAGTTCCACTAAGATTCAGAGTCAAATCCCCGGTATACACGAAACATTCATTATTCAAATTAAATCTCCAAGCGTAAGTTCCACCGTGAAACTGTACTCGGACAAAACCCAACACTTGGTGCCTTGCTGCCATTCAAACAAACAAAGAAAACTGTCACTGAAAGGAAAAAAATTTCCTGCCTCTTTGTCTCCTCAGTCTTCATCAAACATACACAATAAAACAAATATAACATAGTAAAGAGGTGAGATTCCCTACATTAATACCAGTATGGCAGTATAAAAAATGACAGTAAATATACAAATATAATAACAGCACATAAAGTTATACTATTGCATCACAAATAATATATCAGATAAGCATAATTATCATATCAATATGCTGACCAACTATGTATATGCACACAGACCCATTCCTACTCCATGGAATTAAATCACAATTTCGGAGAGAAAGATAGGGAGTACATGTCTGTATATCATCAGCCTCAAATAATGTGCCAATATATTATATCAATGTGCGCAACATGGCTCATATAAGACACTCTTAACCAATCACGAAAAGAGTAGTAACTCCGTCAAGATCATCGGTGTGTTTGCATAGGATACCACGGTGCAGAGGTGCTACCATCTGGCCACATATGATATTCCACACCCCGACATCTCCAAGATCACTGAAGATCGTAACTACGTAATTCTCACTTGCACGAAGGTGTAAATTCAATCTCCTAGGCATATTGCCTTAACCAATTAAGCAGACATGCTTTTCAATGCATGATGTATGATTCAAATTCACATGAAATCATCATTCTTACAGTATTTCACACACACACACACACACACCATCTCTTGGCGATATCACTTTTCAACATAATCGGGCCCACCACAACAGCCCGACAGCAACCTACTATTATTTCCAATCGCGTAAACATTTTATCGCATTTTCACAATCGCAGAACATTTTTCTTATATTTTCAAATCGCGTAAGTATTTTCCAGCATTTTCATAATCGCAAAAATATTTTCAAACGTTTTCTAAATTGCATAGGGATTTTTAAACATTTTCTCAATCACGTAGCAATTTTAAATCATTTTCTTAATCTGATAGTTTAAAAATCACTATTTTAAAAATAAGTGATATTTCTCTAATATTTTTCACATAAAATAACTATTTTGGCTTTATTTACCATATTTTACTATTAAAATTCTTTAAGTAGCAATTTTCATTATTTTTCACAAAATTACATTTCTTTGATTTAATTTGGATATTATAGCTCAAAATTTTCTAACACGCTTCAAAACCCAAAGGGTGAGCTATACGTCAATAAATTTCAAATTTTAAATTTTATCTTACCTCATAACCTAATTATACCAAATTAATTCTAAAAATTAGTTCTTTTTCTTTTTATTTCTAAAAAGAAAACTCATTAAATTGAGTTCTTGTTACTTAATTGCCTAAGTCTACACTTAGAAAAATGAATTTTGGATCTAGAATATCAAAAATAGGCATGTTGGCCAAATTACACTATATACTTCATAGATCATATTTAATTATTTTCTATCACATTATTCTTTGCAAAAACCCTTAATCCAATTTCTTATCATTAACTCATTTAATCCATGATTAGGAAAATAATTTAAAATATTTTGCTCCCTTGATGGTGTTGAGACCGTGAGCCTCTAGGGTTCTTTGGAACCTTCATACACTTCCTCATCATGTATATTACATCCTACTATATACAATAATCAACATACTTTCATAATCACATATTCAAGCATATTTTCAAAGCTATAAAGCATACCAACCAAAAATCATCACAAGCAAAACAAGCTTAAACCACACAATTGAATAAATCCTTATGGATTTTTCACCACAAACAATTTCATTTCCTTACCACCAACACATGGTTGATAATGTTAATCTCCCTCTTACCTCAAGGAAGACAAAAACTCTTCTTGTTTGGCCTCCTATAGATTTCGTGAATCACCCCAAGAAAATCCTAACAAACTTAAACCAAACTAAAGTCACAAACAAAGCTTGAAAATAAGAAACCATGGGTCAATCATAGTTTAAAAACTCAAGAATCAATTTAGAAACAAGAAACAAGAATTTTACCTTGTAGAGTAGAAAACCTTAACTTGGATTCAAGGTAGTAAATGGAAGAACTAGGCTAGGTTCATAACATGAAAAGATCTTAGAATAGTATATAGGTAAGGAAAATGAGATTGGATGAAATTATGGAAGCTTGGATGATGGTTTGGAGGGTTTTGGCCGTGAGCTTCATGAAGGAGAAATATCCTAGCGTGATAAACACAAGCGAGGTGAATCACCAACACCGTAATAACGATGATTTGTATCCACAGCTTGCAAAAGGAGTCACGCCTGTGGAGTGCATGCGAATAGAAGGATAGGAAGGTTAAAACTTATTCAACAAGATCAATAAAAACTATTTATAAGCACATGGTTTCACATGTCATTAAGTGATCACTCCTTGGTCACATTAGATAATTAATTTATTGGTAGTAATATTAAAATCTCATTTAATATTACAACAACCTAGAAGCACTAGGAAAGGGTATCTAACAACGTGGAGCACATGGAGGTGAAAGGTAACTAGGTTTTGATTCATTTAGTTCCTAGTTTCACTTAAGCTAACTTAGTTAGTTCCCTTAGTTACATGACTAACTTATTTAGTTACAAAGCTTAGATCATGCATTGGTCATACTAGATGAATAACCAACATGTTATAGATTCTAAAAACACAACTCCTCCGTAGTGATTTCAGGTAGAATCTCCTATGAGAATTGCTTATGAACTCACGTGGAGCGTTCTATAAGGAGTCCAATACATCATTAAATGTATCCATTTGTAGACCATTTATCCATACTACTGGTAGGCTTTAGGTTCAATGCATTATTGTTGTCCTAATTAACTAATACTTAAGGGACATTTAAGAATAGTATTTTATCCAATAGGATCTCACCATCAAGTCATCCACTTGATGTCCTATGGTATCAAACTTACTATTCTAAGGACTTTATTATGTCTATCAAAAAGAACACAATAAATGAAATGCCTCATATATCAAAAAAAGCATAATATAATGTATGTCAATACAAACAAAATGTATTGGCCACTAGGGCATACACCAATATCATGAAGGAGAAGTTGAGAGGTTTTCTTTGTTCATAGAAGAGAGATAATGGAGAGAAAGACTTAAGTCACAAAGTGTGATAGAAATGAAATAGAAATATCCAATTTTGCTTGAGCTTGGCCGTGGAGTGCATAGGATAGGAAGGTTAAAACTTATTCAACAAGATAAAAACTAAGCACATGGTTTCACATGTCATTAAGTGATCACTCCTTGGTCACATTAGATAATTAATTTATTCAAGAACACCCTAGAAGCACTAGGTAGCCGTGGAGCACATGGAGAAAAGGTAACTAGGTTTTGATTCATTTAGTTCCTAGTTTCACTTAAGCTAACTTAGTTAGTTCCCTTAGTTACATGACTAACTTATTTAGTTACAAAGCTTAGATCATGCATTGGTCATACTAGATGAATCATGCATTCTAGAAAGCCCTAGAATCTCCTTGAAACCGTGGAGCTATAAGGAGTAGCAAACTAAATTTGTTCCATTTAGTTACTACTTAGGCTTTAGGTTAACTTAGTTTCTTGGCTAACTAGTCTAACCATTATTATTGACCACATCCTATTGGCTTAGAAAACTCAAGCCATTAACATTGACTAATTCCTATTGGTTCACCAAAATTGTGAGTCACAAAGAATTTTTTCAATCTATTATCCAACGGACAAAAGATACAGGATCTATTACCCAATAGACAGAAACTACTGCTCGTAAACCAGTAGATACTGTCCACCAGATAATAAAGCATGAAATATTTTTATTTCACAGATAAATTCTAAAAATTAAAAGATTGGGTAACGAATATCTCGAATTCGGGTTTAGTAAGCACCCCCAGCTCCGAATAAATCGTCAAAGATTTTTCCCAGCCCGAAAATTATCATTTTCCTGACTCGGAGTAAATTACATACAAAGATAAAAAATAGTTACAGAACAGTCAAAATAAATTTACAGCACACAAAAATCACAAAATAGTACACTTCAAACATTACTGAGAAATAGTAAATTTTGGGGTATTACAACTGGACTGCATAGTTGAGGATGACTTAAAGGAATTGATTAACACCACTCATATCAATAAGATGCGTCTTCTTTTCGGGAGCCAAGAACATATATACTCCATAGTTAAGTATGCTTGACTTGGAGCACTTGTGGGATGGGTGACCTCTTGGGAAGTTTCCTAGGATGCGTGTGAGTGAGGGCAAAGCACGCTGAAAAGACCCGTGTTAGTTTGTGGGGACACTCATCGATCCTACAGGAAGTCTTGGGACGTTACAAATGGTATCAGAGTGGGACCTCTCCCAGTACGGTGTGGTTCGGGGACGAACCATGCGGAAGCTGGTGGGTATGTGACACTCGGGGCCAATGAGGGCGGGGAGTGATCGCTGGTGCAAAAGATGAAGCACAGACAAGGAGCGGCTCTTGGCAGGCTTCTAGGCGGAGGGACACATGAATGAACTGAATACACACCAGAATGAGAGGGATCCAGAGACTGTACAGGTATGGGACTGCATAGTTGAGGATGACTTAAAGGAATTGATTAACACCACCTATATCAACAAGATACATCTTTTTTTCGAGAGCCAAGAATATAAGTACTCCATAGTTAAGCATGCTTGACTTGGAGCATTTGTGGGATGGGTGACCTCTTGGAAAGTTTCCTAGGATGCGTGTGAATGAGGACAAGACACGTTGAAAAGATCCGTGTTGGTTTGTGGGGACACTCATCGATCCTGCAGGCAGTCTTGGGACGTTATAGCTTGAGTCATCCAAGCCTAGGCGTGGAAATGTCAAGCTTAGGCATGAGTTCTAGAATTTTGTAAGAATTGTATTCTTGATGTTTTGGACTTCCCTAAGTGTTGGGATCACTCATGTATGCCTTTTAAAGTATATTGAGGCACTAATGTGGGTAATTCTTAGAGAGAATGACCACCTAGCATATATGAGAAGTTTGGAAAACCCTTAGGCACCCAAAGTGATGGGATTTGCCTTAGGATGAGGTTAGAGAACCTATGGGCGACCTAAGTTTGGGAAATGCCTTAAGATAGAAATCTAGGACCATAGATAACCAAAGTGAGGTGGAGTGTCAAAGGGTACCATGTTTGGACACCTTAGGCTTCCATTATGTGATGGAATGCCATAAGATAATCTTGAAAACCTTAAGCATCCAAGTGTGATGGAATGCAATAAGGTAGTGTTTAGAATCTTGTTCAACATGAGGTTGACTTTGGAATCACTTGTGAAGTGATGATGTAGGATTCTAGACACAATAGTGTTAGTTTTGCTAGAGACATGAAGTGGTTCCTTTATGTGATAGAGTTGAACTAAGAGAGCATGCGTACTAGTTAGGGTCTTTCACTTGGTTAAAGTGAACCTTGTGATAGGAATTGTGAAACTTTTGAGAAGTAGAATGCCAAATGTAACACCCCGATTTTTTGTTTTTCTTAATATAAATGAGTTTTATAATATTTGTGAATTTTTATGAATTTTTAATTTATTTTAATTATTTTAATATTATTTTAGACTGTGTGTGTGTTTGAGGTGGGTCCAAAAAAATAAAATTTTTTCCTGGACCAGAAAGTTTTGGACTGTTAATGTGAGGTCAGGGGAACTTACTAAACTCGAAACCAGAAACAGTTAACGAAAATTTTCTTTATCTGAGTTTTTATTATCCATTAGATAAAGTTATTATCCATTGGGTAAAACTATTATCTATTGGGTAATGTTATTATCCATTGGACAATAAATAGTAGTAGTTATTATCCATTGGATAATAGATTTTGGAAACTATTTATGTGGTCAAAGATGATGGTTATGACATCCTTTTGAACAACCAATGAGAATCAAGCTTAGAGGAGAAGCTTTGAATATCAACCCTTGATCAAATCAATGGATGAAAGGAGTTGTAGTGAACAAATTGAACACTCATCCTCTCATACAAGCTCATGGCCATGAGGACCTTAGGAGACCAAAAATTACATTTCTACACTTACCATTTTCTCTCATTTTCTCTCCATGTATCTCACGGCTAAGCTACACAAAAATACCTTCCAATCTCTTATAATTTAAACCAACCATACCACTTGACTCTAAACATCATCCTAAACATCTTTGATGTTGTGATCAAAGCTTGGTTCATCCATTTTCAAGCTTGATTTTTGAGTTCAAGTTCTAGGGTTTTAAGGTAAAGTTCTTGAAACTTGATTTCTTATTTGATTCTTGAAATTCTAAGATCATATTTGATTTATGGTTGTTTTACTCTAGCCTTGGATGTTAATATATTTGTGTTTACTTTGATTCTAAGAGCTACTTAGTGGGGGAAGTTGATACAAAGGAACCTACTAGGAGCAAGGAGGCTACATCTAAGGTAAAAGGGAGATTAACCTCATCAATCACTTATGGTGGTGAGGGACACAAAATTTTGGTGTGATTGTGTGATTTGTAATTATTTGTTCTATTTGATTTATTACTTGATATTATGTATGAACTTGTTAGAGTAGAATTTTGATGTTTAAAGTATGTTGTATGTCATAAATTATGCTTGTGAGGAAACGAAATTTTGGATCTAATGGCCATTGAGGCTCACGGCCTCTAAGCCCTTTAAAGGAGAATCCAATGCAAAATGTTTTATTAAATGATAAGTTAGAGGATTAGTGGTAATAAATTTAATTAAGGAATTACAAAATAAAAATGAAAATGAATATATTTTTATCACTAATTAAAAGTAATTTTCAACCACTATAGTGAATTTAGGACTAAGGAGTAATTTGGGAATTTCAAGTATTTTATTTAAATGAATTTTAATTAAATTACATGGAAAAGGATTTTATTTAAAAAAATTAAATGAGGTAGATTTTGAGAAAAATGTTAGAAATATTATTTAAAGTTGATTTAATGGGGAAATAATGGAAATAAAGTCCAATTTTTATATTAAATAAGAAAATTTTTATTTGAGCTTAGAATATTGAGAAAATATTTTACGCAATTGAAAATATGTAGGAAAACTCTTACATGATTTAAAAATTATGATTTTTAACTATGAGATTGAGAAAATGTTTTAAAATCTCTACGCGATTGAGAAAACATTGAAAAACTGTTATGCGATTTGAAAACATAACAGAAGTTTTCCGTGATTGTGAAAATGCGATAAAAACGTTACGCGATTGAGGAATAGCAAGTTTTGCTGTCGGGCCGATATACTGGACCCGAGAATATTATTATATGTTTGTAGCCGATAGTGGCTTATAATATGCATTAAATCATTTGACATTCATTGTTTGACAGATGGTGTCTGTTAAGGCTATTGTTGCCTAGGAGTTGAATTACACTTAAGTGTGGGTGCGAATTGCGTAGTGTTGTTCACTTGTTGAACTTAGAGGCATAGGAGCATGGGTATTCCACAAGTGGATAGTAGGTAGCTCCAATGGGCCGTGGTAACTGAGCAATGCTCCGACGATCTCGATAATGCACTATTCTATTCACGATTTGGCATAGAATGTCTTGTATAATGTCTGATGTGCACATTGAGAAATTATAGCCCTTGATTTAAGGCGGCCGATATACAGACATATCTTCTGGATCATTATCTCTGAAATTGAGTTTAGCTTGATGGAGTAGGAATTTGGTTCATTGTGCATGTGTATAGTTAGTCATCCTATTATTGATATATATGTGTGTGTGTGTGTGTGTGTGGTGTAGTACTAGTTATTTGCTATTTAATGCAATGATTATATGATGCTATGAATATATCTGTTAAATGATGTGTATGAATAGTATATTGTTTTATTGTCTTTCTACTTCCATGTGTATGAATAGTATATTGTTTTACTGTCTTTCTACTTCCATGATGGTATTGATGTAGGGGATCTCACCTCTTTGTTATGTTATTCTATTTACTTGTATGGTTTAGGGTAGTAGTAATTCTATTTACTTGTATGGTTTAGGTAATTCTATTTACTTGTATGGTTTAGGTTAGTAGTAGTAGTACTTGTATGGTGGTTCATTGTGCATGTGTATAGTTAGTCATCCTATTATTGATATGTGTGTGTGTGTGTGTGTGTGTGTGTGTGTGTGGTGTAGTACTAGTTATTTGCTATTTAATGCAATGATTATATGATGCTATGAATATATCTGTTAAATGATGTGTATGAATAGTATATTGTTTTACTGTCTTTCTACTTCCATGATGGTATTGATGTAGGGGATCTCACCTCTTTGTTATGTTATTCTATTTACTTGTATGGTTTAGGGTAGTAGTAATTCTATTTACTTGTATGGTTTAGGTTAGTAGTAGTAGTAGTAGTAGTAGTAGTAGGGTAGTTGTATGGTTTAGGGTAGTAGTAATTCTATTTACTTGTATGGTTTGGTGTGGTACTAGTTATTTGCTATTTAATGCAATGATTATATGATGCTATGAATATATCTGTTAAATGATGTGTCTGAATAGTATATTGTTTTACTGTCTTTCTACTTCCATAATGGTATTGATGTAGGGGATCTCACCTCTTTGTTATGTTATTCTATTTACTTGTATGGTTTAGGGTAGTAGTAATTCTATTTACTTGTATGGTTTAGGTTAGTAGTAGTAGTAGTAGTAGTAGTAGTAGTAGTAGTAGTAGTAGTAGTAGTAGTAGTAGTAGTAGTAGTAGTAGTAGTAGTAGTAGTAGTAGTAGTAGTAGTAGTAGTAGTAGTTAGCTATTTAATGCAATGATTATATAGATGCTAGTGAATATATAGTAGTAGTAGTAGTAGTATAGTATAGTAGTAGTAGTAGTATAGTAGTAGTAGTAGTAGTAGTAGTAGTAGTAGTAGTAGTCCATGAGTAGTAGTAGTAGTAGTAGTAGTAGTAGTAGTAGTAGTAGTAGTAGTAGTAGTAGTTATTTGCTATTTAATGCAATGATTATATGATGGTGGTAGTAGTAGTAGTAGTAGTTATTTGCTATTTAATGCAATGATTATATGATGCTATGAATATATCTGTTAAATGATGTGTATGAATAGTATGCTGTTTTACTGTCCTTCTACTTCCATGATGGTATTGATGTAGGGGATCTCACCTCTTTGTTATGTTATTCTATTTACTTGTATGTTTGATAAAGAGTGTGAATAGGAAGAGGAGGAGGAAGGATCACCTTACTTCTGTTTGTGTTAGTTTATCTGTGTTTGGGATTGCGTCAAGGTCTGGTTTCCTTGGTTTCATGAGGATTCGATTTCTGGGAGACACTGACTTTTGGCGAATTGATGTGGGCACTGATCGTATTAGTTATATTGGGAATATAACTATAACTCTAAGAAGGACTCATGATGGGGATGTTGTTTTTACTTTTAATGCTTATGTACATTTGAGTTTTGTTTTGCCTATTGAGTTTCTTTGGGGTAGTTATCACGTTACTCTTTGAGAGAACTCAGTACTTTCATCTGCGAGGACTCTAATCCATAGCCCTGTGACCCATCCGGGGTTGTTGTCATCTGAGGAGTGTAAGGAAGATCCGGATGAGTACCCTTCTGACTAGATGTTAGGTATTGGGTTAGTTTATGTTTGGGCTATAGTACCTGTGTAATTATTTTGAGGATAAACCTTGATATTTTTAAGTATTAAAACTTGGCATGTAAATGATGTAAATTATTTTGGTTTAGTATATTCTGTATTTTATTTAATTTGTTAGTTTTTAATTATTAGCAAAGAAAAGTATTTGAAAAACGTACGAACAATATTATTAGAAATTATAACTTGGTTAAAATTTGGTAACTTGTAATCCGCAAATGTGATGCCCTGAATGAGGTGTTACACTAAAGGTCAATACCTATAACCTTAAGCAACATGAGTTTGCCTTGTGATTCACTTGTGAAGTGATGAAGTGAGGTATTAGGTGTTGTAAGCTAAGTGTGTTTAGCTTGTTATTTTTTTATCATGCATAGGTTACTTCTTTGTGTGGAAAGTAGAGCCGAAGACGTATGGATGACATTTTACTCCCTTGTGAGACTAGGTTGAGTTATGGGAAGTACTGGAAATGTCACTTTCCTACTTATGTGATAAGTGAGCTTGGTTGTGAAGTTTGCTAGTTTTCCTTAGTCATTTGGTTAGAAAGGACCTAGTGATTATTATATGTATTTGCGAAATATGTTGCATATCTTCTTTTCAAACCTGTTGTATGCTATTTTCCTACGTATTGTGACCTTAGATGGTGTGCACAACCATATGACCTGAAAATGAGATGTTGGATCCGAATTCTCCTTGCAGGTTTGCTTGTATGGTCAGGGTTATCGGTGTATGGAGTTGGTATCAGTACTCTTACTTTTGTGAGGCAAACTAGTCCACACATCACCAAGTAGTGTCAGGGCTTGGATGCCTATCCTACTTAGTATATACAAGGGACACAGTTCTTGGGAAAATAAGTAAATAACTTGTGTTTTCAAACTTAAAAATATGCATTAGCATTGCACATCCATAATACGTGGACTTTGTTTGAGCATAATCATACTTCATAATATAAAGCATTGCATGGTTGACAATTGTATGGGCATTTGTCATGACTTAATCGCTTACTTGTTCGTTGCTTGCTCGATGATATCTCACGATTGTATGGATGGTTGTTTGTTATCATTAATTGTTCGGTATTAGTGCGAGATAGTATTTTAGCTTGCCTTGTGAATGTTACATAGCGTATATATACGTTCCGATAGTATTGAACAATGACTCATTTATCTGTTGCAGGCTTAATCTTATGTTCATTATGAATGAATGAACACTAGTTTTGGAATGCTTATATTGAGAAATTGTGATTTCTCACCCCGTTATGTTTTCATGTAAATCTAGGTACAGGTAAAGGAATGCAGAAGGAGCAAAAGAACTAGCGCAGTTTATTTTATTTTTTACAATAAATATGTTGTATATTTATTTCCTGCTACCTTGAGTTTGTAAAAGTTATGTATTACAGTTTTCCTTGAGAGGCTGATGATGTATATATATGGTTTTTTGTTGTTCAGGCTTTCCATATTTATTTATATGAATGAATGATATGGGTTTAGTTGGACGTTTTAGGTTAGAAGTAGCATAGCTAATATTGCTTATTCAGGTATATGTGTGACATACTAGGTTACCAGTATTAGGATGTTATAATTTGACTGAGAATTCTCCATCTTGACATGATACTAATCCTTCTAAAAATTCAATTAGATCTAACCTTGCAAGTTTTAGTAAAGGAAAATATCACCTTAGTCAAGAAGAAGATCTAAATGCTAAGTTCACTAGTTTGGCTAGAAAATTGAAGCCATAGAATCAGGGAAAGTAAAAGAAGTCAAACCTGTGCAAAATGAAGAAATTTGTGGCATTTGTGATGACTTAGGACACTCAACAAATGAATGTCCATAGATTCCTATTTTCAAAGAAGTTGTACATGAGCAAGTAAATGCAATGAACAATGTTAAAAAGCCATTTACCTCTTCTTTTTCAGATTCATACAATCAAGGATGGAGAAATCACCCGAACTTCAGTTGGAGGAATGATAATCATACACAATTTATGCAACCACCGCCTCCTTAGGTACAACAAGACTCTCAAATTTCTCAAGGATATGCATCTTATGTCCCACTATATAGGAAAAATCTTGAAGGAACATTGCATGCATTCATAGAAAAGTAAGAGGCCTTTGATAATCAAAACACTCATCATCCACCTACTCATTAAACAATTCCATTATCATCTTCCACTCAATCACCCATCATCCACCCACTTATTAAACAACTCCATTGTCATCTTCCACTCATCCACCCACTCATTAAACAACTCAATTGTCATCTTGTACTTTTTATGCTCTATAAGATGCTGTATTAGTTGCTCATTAGAGACATCTTGGTTTAGAGATCAAGATCTAGTTCTTGTATTATTTGTTGTAGTTTTCTTTTGTTCTAAATAGAAACTATATTCATCATCATCTTCTTCTTTCTTTCTTTCTTCTTGTTCACGAGTAACTAATTTTCATTTTACTTAGGTAAAAGGGTGAAGCTTTTGGTAATAAAATAAGGTTAGATTAATTTCTTTCTTGTGCTAGAATGTTATATTGTCAAGTAGACATTATATGTGTTATATTTTGTTTCCAGTCAACTTAGAAACCCTCCTTATAAAGTGGAGATCTTGATTTGTTGTAAAAAAAGAATTGGCACAATAAATGCTTGAACTCATTTACAAGTGTTGGCGTTAATAGATAATTAAAGAAACCATAATATAATTACATATATAATCTTAAATGAACTTTCAATGCTATATTTTCTAATTGGAACCTCTGTTATGCGTGGATTCTAATTAGTTATAAAAAGAATTAATCTTATCATTAATTTATTTACCAAGAGTAGATTTCCTAACCCAAGCAAATCCTTTTCATTCGTGAATAATTTTTATCACCTTTATTATTGTGACAAAATCCTTTCCTTACCTCAAAGAATTTTTCTTCATCAATTCCCTATAGATCGACCTCGGACTCCCGATAATTTATTACTTGAGCCAACCTACACTTGAGTTTGCAACAAATACAAATTTCGCATTAGTTCCATTCGTATTGCCCAAAGGGGACTGTGAACTTGTCTTGTAATGATCACTTTCTTTGATCTAGATTTTCCAGAATCCTGACTTCATGTCAAATTTAGAGAGTATTTTGGCCGAATGTAGCTGTTTAAGAATATCCTTTTTATTAGGAATCGGGTACCGAATTCACTAAAGAGCTTGATTAAGAGGTTTGTAATTGATAACCAATCGACAAGTTCCTCTTTCGATTTTAGCTTGTTTGTTTACATAGAAAGCAGAGCATGGCCAAGGGCTCTTGCCTTTTTGAATTAGTCCTTTTGCTAGGAGATCATTGATCTTTTTCTGACAATATTGAAGGAGTTCATTATTCATTTGGATTAGCCTAGGCTTCGTAGGGATTTATCTGTCATGAAAATCCTTTTCATAAGCAAGGTCCACTATGTGTTTTTTCCTTTCCTAGAAGGCATTTGGAAGATCAGAATAGATTGATCCTTAAATTTGTTGAAGAAGAGATTGGATTCTTTTGTGAATATGTGCTTAATTAAGTTGTGAATCAATATTCTTAAAAGAAATTTCTTCTTTAAGAAAATTAATTTGGTTTTGTTTATGTTGGATTACATTAAGTTTTCTAATGATTGGTTTCCTAAGAAACTTAAAGATTATTGGTTTTCCCAAGTTTGGGTAGTAATCCTTTCACCAGAGATTAATGTTCTTATGAATGGTGTTCCCAATATCACTCCATTCTTGAGATTTTTTACTAATAAAACGGATGTTTCAACTTGGAAACCTTGATTTTGTTTGATTGCTTTTGAAAGTTTGAAGTTAATTTTTAATTTTGAACCACTAGCAGTGCTAAGTTGTTCTAAAGTTTTTTTTCAAAATATTTGGTTAGAATAAGTCATTCTAGAATGCAATTTGAATCCGCTCTTGTGTTGAATAATGCGATTGTTTCAAGGACAAAATCATCAACTAATATTCTAATGTTGATATAAAATTTCTAGATTTTAGCTAATTGATTAATCCTATAAATTCTTCCTCTTGATTTTCTGATTCTAAGAATTGTTATTAGGAATTTTATCCTTTTCTAAATTTGAAGATTCAATATCTTGTAATTGGGTTATGATTATTTGATGCAATTGTTGTTGTTCTTTTAATTCTTTGACTTCTATTTTGAGATTATGAATCTCATATTGGAGATCTTGAATTGTTATGGGTTTTGAAGATTTCTTTTCTAATCTTTTAAGGGTTTCCTTAAGATTGAATTTGTTTGCTATAACTAATTCCTTTTGTTTAGAAGAACTTGCTTACATTACCGATTTTAGTTTATCTAATTAGGTTTTCCTATCTCGAGCGTCTGGAATAGAATTTATTGTTTCGAAGAGGAGATCTTGCTCTTTTGTTAAGACATTGATCTTATTTGGAGAGTCTGATTCTTCTTCAGAAGTTATATCATCATGTTGGATTTGATTTAAATCTTCAGAAGATTCTTTTTTGGAATCTTCTTCAGAGGTTTCAATTAACAGATTATTAATATGTTCTTCTACGGTTTGTAAAAGATTTAAAGATTTTATTTTCCCTTTTAACCTACAATATTTACTGATTTGGCCTGATTTGCACAATTGTAACAAATTATAGGTTTTCTAGGGACATTGATATCAACTGGTGGTTTGGACTTAAACTCTTGTTTAAGTTTTCTTGGTGGATTGTTGGCTTTATGTTTGTAATATTTAGTCCTCTGGACTTGTCTTGGTTTTGGTTTTGGTTTTCTCTTTGAGGAAAGAAGACCGAATTGTTCACAGAATGATCTTAAGTCTCTTTTGGTTTGGGCCTTTTCTCTAGTAAGTTGATATTGGATTTTATCATCTTGACAGATTTTTAAGGCTACCTTTTGATTGTAAGCAATCAATTGTCCATAACTCAATTGCTCATACGAAATTTCTCCGTTTATGGATTGGCTTTTGATCTTATCTCTGACCTTATCACCTAAGGACTTTGGAAGACCAGCTAAATTTTTTTTCTTTCTAGAAATGTTGCTGGCTATCCTCTCTGGTGTAAACCCTAGTTAGGAAGGTATCTTTATACCACCTAGAATCAGCTAATGTTTTACATTAATGTTTAAAAGAAGTTCTATAGACCTATCTTTCTATGAAGAAGGGTCTTCTATGAAATGTTAGGCAATTGTAATGATTAACATATTGATAGTATTAGGGATAGTTTTCCCATTACTGGTGATGTGAATTCCATCAGAATCAATTTTGATTGCTACAAAGATTTTGGATTTTATTCACTCGTGAGATAGTTATCCCATCATCCTTTAAGTTGTCAAGAAAATCCTATAACCAAGATATTGACAATTACTTCTTCTGAGCAATCATAGCTTGTTTGATAAGCGGTTGCTACCATAGTCATAAGTTGAAGAGTATTGGTTATGTTATACTTAGTTTGACCATCTATGTTCTATTCATAGATGTTGTTTGCACTAAAGCTTTTAAAGTTTGGATCTCTTTCTTTAGGCAACAGATTTGGTGTTGTCACCTTCTGATTGTAGAGTTTGGACAGATTTCTCCAGTTAAGAGTTTGATTAATTACTGGGTTAACTTTAACCACTGAACTATTCTTAGAACCTAATTCACTTTCTGAATTAGATTGTTTAATAGTATTAATTGTTAATGATTTTGATTTTTCTTGAGATTGCTAAGGTGTTTAAGGAATGATTATGTTTAAAAGTTTTATTTGTTCATTAACTTTATCAAGAAATTCATTTCCTGATTCTTTCTTAAGAAGTTGTAAATCATTCTTAAGTTGTTTAGTCATTTTGAAAGGTTTAAAGAGAGGTTTTTCTGTTGGTTTGTCAGTTTTAGAAGAGGAAGTTGACAGATAATTTTTTATTGGTTTTATCGTTGCTAATTTCTCTCCTAAAACTTGAAGATATTGTTTGTATAATTTGATTGTTCCATTAGACTTTTAATGTCTTTGGGGTTGATTGGTTCTTCTTTAGACTTTTTCTTGAAGGGAGAAGCCATAACATGATTTTTATCTTTATCCTTAAGGTTTGGAAGTTGATATTGGCTGGATTAAGGTATTTCAGACTTAACTAACTCACCATCTTTGAAATTCTAGACAGTAATAACATTTGTTGATCTGGTTCCTACTAGCTCCGTTTGAAAAGGATAATCGATATTGTTCTTGACTATATAAGCATGAAATCAGTCAAAGAATGGGATGTTCGTTTTTACTTTGTTGAGGAATTTATAAAATACAAATTCCTCTTGGATGTTTTTTCTTTTTATTCCCTGATAATTTTGAAAGAATCATTCTCTTTAAGGAGTCCATTCCTTAAAATAAAATTCTTTTCTAAGGGATTCTTTATTTATAATGAACGTAGATGACATCATAAGGTTCATTAAGGGAGGAATAGGTTGGAGATTGCATTGATTTTTGATTATCATATTCCCTTTGGTATGTTGATCTAGGAAGGGTTGACGATATATCCAACCCCTAAAGGTGGATTGTTGATTGGCCCAATTGAATAGATTATGGAATGGTAGAGAAGGATCTTCTAGAAGCTACAAATTAAAAACCTTCATATCTAAGATATTTTGTTCTTACAAATCAAGAAGAGCTGAATGAACTTCTTCTATTAAAGATTAATTCAACTTTACCTGATTGATATTTGTTGATTTCCTGAATTTCAGGTGTTTCTCTTGGTAGGGCTAGTGTTGCCTTGTCTAGTGTCTTTTTTTTTTTTGGGTAGGATTACATCATCCTAAAAGGTTATTTTAGGCACAAATATATTGGCCTTAGTTATGTCAATAAGGAACAATGTTGGTTCCCTTTTGTTTCTTGGTTTTAAAACTATTGAACTACATGAATTCATAACTTTATATTGAATCCTATACATTAAAGCTATTGGGATTGATCTAGGCTTCATGTCCAAGCCACAAATTTTGACATTCAAGAATAAGACATCCAAAATGTTTCTGTCTAGCAAACTGATTGTCCTGTTTGGATAGTAATTGAAATAGATTGGACCATGACTTAAACTAGTTTCAATCATTCCTAAGAGGAAGTCTTGAAACCTATTATGTCCGGTGTCTCTTAAACAATGAAGAACTAATGCATTTAGCCCTTCTCTGATTGGAGGTTTGATTGCTACCTGAACACATCCAATGTGCATATACTTATATTGTTAGGCTTGACCTTTTAGGGTCTCCTGAGAAATAAGGTAAAATTCTTCTTTCTATGGGCTGATTACAATTTTCTTTTCTATAGTCCTGATAATATAATTAGAACTTCAGAAAAATCTTCCTTCTGGTTTGTATAATTCATTGATTGGAAATTTTGGGAATTTTTCAGTCATCTATATCTTGATTTATATATTCAAAATATATTTCTTTATTAAAGATATTTTTTGAAGATTCTGGAGTTGGTGCTCATTGAGCGATGACGAAGAAGGTTGAGAGGATTTGAAGGAAAGCTTGGAGGAGAAAGATCGTAACATATTTAAAATAAATAACAATAAGATTTTATCCCCTGATATCATCACCTTTGTCTAGTTCCATAGACATGTAGAGAATAGACTAAGTTAAAATTTATCTTCTGAACTGGATCTTAAAATTTTAATATAACTTTATTATGCCAATTTTTTTAAAACACATTCTTAACCACAATCATTGACTTTCTCCTTGTTAAATTATTTTGTGAAAGCATTGTCAAATTAGACTTATCGCCTTTTCTAGGACTTACTACTATAGCTACACAAAATAACTTATCATTGGCATTGTTTACTTTCCAATTAAGAATGGAAATAATAATTATTTTATCAGATCTAACATAATAATAGTATTAAAATGTTAACATAAAGTTTAGAGAGATAAAATATAACTTAGATCTACCCATACATTCCTACTTTCCCATCAGGCTCTGATACCATTATATATGGGAGGATCACGGGGTATATATATATATATATTGACAGCAAGATATCATTCCTACTTCTTTCTTCCATCATTATATATATAATATTATGCTATTCAATTTGATCGTTTGATCTAACCAGTTGAACCAGAGTTGAAAACTTTTTCGGCTTACTATCCGATCTGACTTTAATAACATTATGTCATAAAGGAAGAGAAAAATGGGACTAGAGTGTCAAAGGGCCATTGAAGAACAAGTAAAGGAGCTCTTAAACGCAGGATTTATCAGAGAACTGCCATACACCACTTGATTGTCAAATGTGGTTTTGGTGAGGGAGTCCTCTAGGAAGTGACAAATGTGTGTGGATTACACAAACCTTAATAAAACCTACCCTAAAGACCTTTATCCATTACCTAATATTGACAAGTTAGCGGATGGCTCTTCTAGATACTAGTATTTGTCCTTTGTAGATACCTATTCGGGATATAATCAAATCCCAATACATCCAAAGGATGAGAATAAGAAACATTCATCATGAAGAGGGCAAGTTATAGCTATAAGGTGATGCCCTTTGGGTTGAAAAACAC
This sequence comes from Ormosia semicastrata, assembly GCA_029884595.1. Classification (NCBI taxonomy): domain Eukaryota; kingdom Viridiplantae; phylum Streptophyta; class Magnoliopsida; order Fabales; family Fabaceae; genus Ormosia; species Ormosia semicastrata. The sequence goes on from JAQQTO010000040.1 coordinate 2,895,784, forward strand.
ATGGGCTACCTACCAGAGGATGATGAACAAAGTCTTTGAGGAGTAGATTGGAAATGTGATGGAGGTATACATTGATAATATGATTGTGAAGACCCTAAACATAAGAGATCATGTTAATGACCTTAGGGAAGTTTTTAGGCAACTAAGGAAACACAACATGAGGATGAACCCAAAGAAAAGCATATTTGGGGTCCATGTTGGAAAATTTTTGGGGTTCATGCTAATACACCTGGGAATTGAAGCTAACCTGAATAAGTGTTAAGCAATAATCAATATGCAGAGCCCCAACACTGTAAAAGCGATTCAACATCTTATAGGATAGATAACAACATTGATAAGATCCGTATATAAGTTGACTTAAAAGGCCTTACCATTTTTTCAAGCTTCTAAAGAAAAGAAATGACTTTGAGTGGACTTCAGAATACGAAGAAGCCTTTAGAGCTTAAAGCTCACACTCTCCACACTTCTTATCTTGACCAAACTAAAAAATGGGGAAACCCTCTACTTCTACCTTTCAATTAGAGAAGTAGATAGTTCGATCCTTATTAGAGAGACAAATGAAGGATAAAAGCCCATTTACTTTGTTAGTAAAGTTCTACAAGGACTCGAGCTCCGCTACCAAAGAATTGAGAAATTGGCCTTCACACTACTCATTTCAGCAAGTAGATTGAGAAAATACTTCCTGTGTCATCCTATGATCGTGAGAATAGACTAATAAATTAGATAGGTGTTGCTTTGACCCGAGCTTGCAAGAAGAATGATAACATGGTCCTTGGAATTGTCTAAGTTGAAAATTTGGTATAAGCCTCGATAAGCCATCAAGGTACAAGCTTTATCCAATTTCATAGAGGAGTTCACACATTATTCAACCAATGAACACGAGAATGAATATACTATCTTTGTGGATGGAGCATCCAATCCAAAGGGTAATGGGGCTGACATCATTTTGGAAAATGATAATGGCATGACGGTGGAACAACTGTTGAGGTTTGAGTTCCCTACATCGAACAACCAAGCAGAATATGAAGCAATGATAGGTGGACTCTTCATAGTAAATGATCTTAGAGCCACCAAATTAAGACTTTGTAGTGACTTTCAGATAGTAACCTCCCAAGTCTTGGAGGAATACCAAGCCAAAAACCCCTAACTGTAGAAATACCTAATGAAAGTAAAGCAACTTATGAAGGGGTTCTCCAAGGTGAAGATTGACCATATTCCCCGAGAACAGAAGCCCAGTATGACATTGCTGAAATTTATGAGGGCTATGTGGCCAACATCTAGGGGGAAGATGCTTGGCAAGGAAAGCCCTTTGAGTTGGGTATGTTTAGCCCACCATGTCAGTTGATGCTATAACTTATGTCTAGAAATTCAACAACTGCTAGAGGTTCTCTGATATCTAAATGGCTCCACTTGAAGAACCTCCTACTATTTTGATCCCATGGCCCTTGTGTACATAGGGATTGGATTTGTGGGGATCCTTTTCCTGAGCACTTGGCTGGCTGAAGTACTTGGTGGTGGCTATAAACTCTTTCATGAAATTAATTGAAGTGGAGCCTTTCGTAACCATTTTAGCTGAAAACATGAAGAAGAAGTTCCTAAAGAAGAACATATTTGTAGGTTTGGGATCCCTAAATCCATTCTCATGAACAATGGGATGCAATTCATAGATAAGAATTTCAGAAAGATAAGCTCTGGTCTCTATATTAAGTAGTACTTCACCTTGGTTGAATATCCACAAGCCAACATACAAAGTGAAGCTGCTAACAGGGTGATCCACTGAGGATTGAAGAGAAGGCTCGAAGAAGCTAAGGATGAATAAGTTGAACAATTAAGCCATGTGTTGTGGGCATATTAGATGACCTTTCATTTAACCATTGGAAAGACCCATTTTAAGCTCACCTACGGGTGCGAAGTCATGATCCTAATAGAGATCAGAGAGCTAAGCTTAAAAGGGGAACACTTTTCTACGAATCTTAACAATGGACTTTTGCGGGAATAACTTGACCTAACTAAAGAACAGGGTGAAATGGCCCACATAAAAGAAGTTATGTTCAAGCTTAGGATTGCTTAGAATTATAATAAGTAAGTCTCTCCACAAAATTTCAAATTTGGAGACCTTATTCTCAGGAAGGTAGGAATCAGAGGAAAAAATGTGAAAAAAGAGGAAACTAGCCTCGAATTGGGAAGATATTGGGTCACAGAAGTCCTACACAAGGGTGCATACAAAATCATTGATCCTATAAGATGAGTACTACCTAGGTCTTGGCACACCTCCAACTTAAGAAAATGTTACAACTAGATGTCTTTGTCTTTTGTTAATATGAAATAGATGTAATAAAGCCACAAGTTGGCACTATCAATGAATGAGAAGCTTATTAAAAAATATAACTTATACTATGCTTTTTTTTTTGTCTTTTTCTAAACTTTTGGTGTATATAAAAAAGCTAAAGGAACATTGGATCCCTAAAGTGTAAGCACTTAAAGCCAAGCGTCAGACCTTGGATTCCAACTTAGGTTAAAAGTGAAAAAGCAAAGTATGGGATCTCGTATCCTAACTTAGGCTAAAAGTATGGGATCTTGAATTCCAATAAAGGCTCAAAGCGAAGCATGGGATCTCGGGTGTCAACTTAGGTTAACATTTAAGTTTAAAAAGTGTAAAGCCAAGTATGGGATATCAGATCCCATTTTAGGCTAATAATGGGTTTTGGACCGCCGAAGTGCAAAACAAAAGATAGCAAAATGGTAAAGACAAATATAACAAAAATAAATAAAAATATAAGTATAAATTGTAAACATAATTACTAACTAAAAAGCCCTAAGAAAGAGGGTACATATTGTCTTTACAAAAAATCGAAAAGGCACTTCAAGGGCCAAAAAGATTAAAAAAAATGTTAAGAGAATAAAAAGGAAGATAGAGCATGGCTACACAATAAGAACATCAACATTGGTGTTAACACTAGCTTCGGCGTTAGCATTGGCATTGACATCGGCATTAGCACTGACCTCACTATCTTGGGTAGGAAAATCAACTATCTTACTTTCCATCACCATTTTCATATGGTCGACCCTTTCAAAATTGGTTATGTTAGGCTAAAGGATGGAAACCTAGGTCAGAACATCCTAGAAGACTTGAGAGTGATGTTTTCCTAACCCTCAACCAACGCAGTTTTCTTTATAGACCAATCCTTCCTCTTGGTCTCATTACTCTTCCCTAGGTCTGAGCTCTTCTTCTTAGCCTCCAATGCACTCGCTTTCCAGTTGTTCAAATTTTTAGCCTTGGCTTCAAATTTCTTAGCCTTGTACTTGAAACTCTTGGCCTTGGCCTTGAAGTCTTTGGCCATAGTCTTCCAGCTCTCTGCCCTTGCTCCCTCATTAAACACCTTTTGCTTAGTCGACGTTATCTCATCGTGGGCCGTAGTCAAATTCTTCTCCAACACTTGCTTCTCTTCCTCCTACGTTGAGCTCTTTTCTTGAAGTAGCTTAAGATCAGACTCCAGCATAGCAACCCTTTTTGTATCCAAGATGGATGTCTCCAAATATCAGAGGATGCTAGTTATTTGTAAGTTTGCCTTCTTGGCCTTTGGAAAAAAGGTTAGGGGGAGTACTAGATAAGAGTTGCAAAGTTGTATGGGGTCTTGAAAAAGAAGTCCATATGGCCTTAGACGTCGAACGTCCTACTCTAGATTGTGGTTGAAGAAGATGGGGAACTCCTCGTCAGGTTCATGTGAGCTAAGTTCTCCACCATGGCCTCCAGGATGTTAGCTACAGGATCGTCCTCCACAGTCACGACTTTCTTCAAGTGGCTCTCGCCCTCCTGTTTAGATGCCTTATGCTTTCTAGCAAGAGGATATGGGGGAGAGCTAGAGGGCCCTGAACTTGTCTCCTAGGACCTCATTTCTTGTTGGCTAGCTGCAGCATCACAAACACTAAAGTTTGTTTGCGTGGCCTTAGAATTGGAGGCCACAATAGCATTTTGCTTCAGCTTCTTCTTTAGTTTTTGCATTTTGCTTGCTGGCACCATACTTTCTACAAATGAAATAAATCGTAATCAATTATGATGATATCAAAACATGTGAAGTGAAAGCAATAAAGAAAAGCTTAGAAATTGACCATAGACCACAAAGTTGACCTAAGATGCCTTTCATCTCATCACCTATACAGTTTATCAGTTGAGAACACTTAAGGTTATCCTCTTTGATCATGTCCATAAGGAAGCGAATTGTTTCTTGTTTGACCTCCAACAACCTCTACCATTTCATATCGAATTGCTTCTTCTTCTTAAAGTTCTTATTCCAATAAAGATTGATCTTAGCTTCTTTTTCAAGGTAAAGAAAAATAGCGAGTGAACCCTCGCAGTCTCAACCTAGGAAAAAGTATTTTTGAAGTCCTGGTAAGACTCATTGTAGAGATCGAAACATTTGTGCCCAATATGGTTCTTAATGGAAATTTACCTTAGATCTTCACAACCACCAGTTAACTCTGGTACAAAGAACATGAAGAAGAAAATGTTTACAGAGGGAGGAATACAAAAGTTAGCGGTGTTCATTGGGTCGGACTGACATGATGAACCAAAAAATCCAAATCAAACTAACTTGGTTTAGTTTGGTTCAGGTAATTGGGTTACATCAAATCAAACCTAATAAAAACTAATCTCCATTGATTCGGTTCTCAGATTTATGATTAATTTGAACACAATGACCCAAACCAATGAACCATTGAGGTTTTTATTTTATTTTATTTTTTTATAAATGGCTACTAATTATATTGTGCATTTTAGTTAGGACATAAATTAAATTTCTCATTTCATTCTTCATTTGAGCTCCCTTAGAAGATTATATGACATACCAATCCACTCACCCAACTAATAAACCATCATGTCCTAGTCTCTGCCTTATAAGCCATAATTGCACCTTGCCTTTTTTTCTTTGTACATATGCAATTTGTTATTTTCTATAACTTCTATCTTGATAAAGATTATTTTGTTATCATATTTGTTTTCTTTATTTAATTAATAATTTATTTATTCATTTTATTATGTTTAGTTTATTGTGTTTTTTGTCTTTGTCTAGTAGTTTTCTTTAAATGAACAACCCAATGACCCAAACTAGACTAATCCGTTTTAGATCAGGTTAGCAAAAAACAAATTTACAGAATCGAACCAAACTAAACCAATTAAATTTGATTGGTTAGGATTTATTTTTCTACCAAATTTGAACCAAAGTGACCCATGAACACCCCTAACAAAAGTGTTTACAAACTATCTTGAGTGAACAAATAAAGGTCCAACTATTTAGATGCAGTTGTGAAGGAACAGCCTCTATTCTATCCAAAATAGAGGTCTGGACCTCGATGAACGAGATACAGATCCTAAGATGTATGAAGAAAGTATTGTACAGATCCTCTCGTCAGTTGTATAAGGGGCCTAGAGGTAGTGATCCTCCTTTCAACTGTCTTCCATTATTTGCATGTATTTTCAAAGATTGTTGGCGTCCCCCCCAAGATCGGACAACAAAGAGGATTCTTAGTGGTTCATAATCCACCTACTCGTAGAGATCCTTATCCTGCAGAGGTGGAAACTTTCCTAACCTCTCCGATGGTTGTAATTTTGTTCTCCCCATTACACTAGATGACGAAACAAAAGTAAAACCTACAGAGGCTAAAGAGCCATCAGAACAACTACCTTAGCCACACTAACACACAGAGAGATTGAGATAAGGGCAAATGTACCCAAGGATTGAGAGAGTAAGGTTTTGAGGTAAAGAAATTGAGAGTAATGGCAAGGCTCTGTTAACTATCTTCAACAGCCTGGTGTAGATTCTAGTTAGACCCACTGATAATTTACAGGAATTTTGGTCCCTTTTTAGTTCATTCGAGTCCATCAATGTAATAAATACATTTCTTAATGTCTAATTGTATACTTGATTCCATATGGTGACCAAAGTCTATGTTTTTTTTGTATCTTGTAATGGTTAACCGATCCTACCTTTTGGTTTGTTCTTCACATTTCATAGACGCTAAGCTTGATATGCCATTTTATTCTTGTTATCTTTAACTTCCTTGTCATGGAAGTGCAGATGTTGCTATCCTTTTAAATTTTTGTTTTTGATTTTGACATATCGAGAAGTTGTGCAATTTGTTTGCTATGCCTTTGTTGAATTTTAAGTTTTGATGATGCATTTATGTTTTTGAGCATGTGAGTTTTTTAGATGATTTGATTTTCCCTCTATTAATTTGTTGATATGTGATTGATTATAAGTCAAAACTTTATATTTAAAAAGAGCAAATATCTCTCTCAAATATATATATATATATATATATATATATATATATATATATATATATATATATATATATATATTATGATTTGATGAGTTGATTAGTTTTTAGGATTAAATAGCTTTAAATACTCATCTCCAATGGTTAAGCACATTTTTAGGAGTGCTATTTGGTTCCAACGGCTAAAAGATTGTAAAATGTAAGTTATACTCAAACTGGAGAAGAATAGTAACTAAAACAACACATACTAGGCGAACTAGCAACTACTGGGAGCTAAAACAGTAACTACTTAAAAACGTACGAGCTGCATATCCCATGGGTTTTAAAGTCTCTTAGCTGATTTTTTGCAACCTTCAACAGCTAGCAAATGTTAAGGGAAGCCTTCCACTATATATAGAAGGCCTTGGAAAGGATCAAGATGAACAACCACTTGCTCAAATCAAAAGTGAGGAATTCTTGAAAGTTTGTTATATCTATCTTCCTCCTCCTAGTTAGTTCTACATTTGTGTATCCACTCTATAGAGAGAATTTGCTTTTGGAATCTATTGTAGCTCATTTTATAAGAGCATAAAGATGAAAGAAACTATTTTAAGGTTACTCTTTTTCAGATAGAAGTAGAGGGAGGTTTGGTGGTATCCTTGGTGAAAAAAACCATTGTAACTCTATCTTGAGATTAAGGTAAAAGAAGGTTTGTCGGAGTCCTTGTAAAAGAAAATTCGACAAGTGAAGAAAATTTTGAGCTTATGCTTGGGGACTGGATATAGGTCGTGGGTTATGGCCGAACCAGTATAAAAATCGTTTGTGCATTTCTCTTAACCCTTTCCGCTTTACTTTCAATTTTACTTGCTTTTATATTGTAATTATTATTTAATTATTTAAATTTTCTATTATTGAACCATATAGAACTAATTCACCACTCTCTTGGTTCTATCAATTGGTACCAGAGCTTAATTCTCTAGAAGGCTTAACCGCTAAAGAAGTTAATCCTTGTAGGTTCAATGGCAGGAAACTTGATGAACTCAAAGTCATTAAAGGGCAATCCATCTTAAGGCCACCTTACTTTGATGGGTCAAACTACACTTATTAGAAGGAATGCATGAGAATATTCATTCAGTCCGTCGACTACAAACTTTGATGGGTCAAACTACACTTATTAGAAGGAGTGCATGAGAATATTCATTCAGTCTGTCGACTACAAACTTTGGCTCATGATAAAAAATAGACCATCCATTCTAAAGAAAGTGGTAGATGGCAAAGAAGTAGAGAAGACTGAAGAGGAGTTCAATAATGAAGACATGAAGAAGATGGAACAAAATGCAAAAGCCAATAACATTTTCTATTGTGCCTTAAATCCAGATGATTTTAGAAAAATATCAAGGTGCAAAACAGCCAAGCAAATGTGGGATAAGTTAGAGGTCACACATAAAGGAACAAGCCAAGTAAAGGAAGCGAGGATTGACATGCTTGTTCATGAGTACGAGTTGTTTAACATGAATGAGGAAGAAAAGATTGATAAGATGTTCGAGAGGTTCTCAAACATAGTCAACACCCTTGATGCTCTTGGAAAAGTCTACGTGGATAGAGAATTAGTAAGGAAGATACTAAGAAGTCTCACCAAAGAATGGCAATCAAAGGTGGCTGTGATTCAAGAAGGACGAGACCTCAGTACCATTTCCTATGACGAATTAAGAGGTAATCTTCTAACCTATGAATCAACTTTTCTTAATAGATTGCAGGAAGAGAACACAACACAGAAAGAAGTTACTCTCAAAGCCACATCAATCTCATACCAAGAGAAAGGCGATGAAGGAACTCAAATGAGTGATGATGAAGAGATAGTACTCCTAACAAAGAGACTCTATAAACTTAACCAGCAAAAGTTAGGTTCAAGGAAGAGGAATCAATTCAAAAGGAATGATTCAGAAGAAGATCAAATTGTGTGCTATAGATATAGAAAGGTTAGTCACTACCAATCCGATTGTCCTTTTACAAAGATGAAATTTCAAAAGAAGCCTAAAAAAAAAAAAGCAATGATAGCAAGCTCAACTTGGAGTGATTGTGATGACTCTTCATCGGAAAATGAAGAAGAAGATAAAGATGAGGTGGCTCAGATGTGTTTCATGGCAAGAAGTGAACAAGATGATGAATATGATGAGGTAAATGACTTTGATCATCCTACTTCTTATGATGAATTAAATGATGAATTTGAACAATTGTTAAAGGATTCTATTATTTTATCTAAATCATATTTTGCTTTAAAATCCAAGTATAATGATGCTCTTGTTGAATTTGAGAAGTTAAGAAAAGATGTTGAGCTTTTGAAATTAGAAAATATTTCAAATAAAAATGAACAAAAATTGATTGCTGAAAATGTTTTATTAAATAAAAAGGTTGATGAGCTTACTAAAGATCTTGCAAAATTTATAAAAGGAAAAGAAAATTGAGATATTCTCTTAGGAAAACAAAAATGTCCTCTTAATAAAGTTGGAATTGGATTTAATAATTATAAAAGTGGAAAATATTACAAGAATTTTTTTGTGAAAGCAAGTGCTTCTACAACTCCATATGTGACATGTAACTATTGTGGATAAAAAGGACACATCTCATATACATGTGCTATGAAGAAAAATGTTTCTATGATGATGTGGGTTCCTAAAGTCACTAAGGTTAATTCTTCAAGCTCTAACCCCCAAGGACCCAAGAAAATTTGGGTACCAAAGGTGAAATCTATCTTGTAGGTGTGCTTGAAGACAAGCATCAAGGAACAATGATTCCTTGATCTTGAATGCTCAAGAATTAGTCAATTTCGTCTCCCACAAGCTCAAACAAGGAAGAACTATCACATTGGAGACAATGAGAAAGGATAAGAATTAGAATTGATAAATCTAGTATCAACTCATGGTTCTTTGTTACTTTTACTTAATTAAATGTATATTTGAAACATATTATGTGAGTGAGTTGTTGTATAAGGAATGAAATTGGTTTAACTATTCTTGAAGAATTTCTTTTATGAGTTTTGAGTCAAGTTATGGTTACAATGTTATCACTTATATTTAAAATAAAAATCTAAGTAAATCATATGACTCAAAATATTGCAATAGCATGTGTTTTAAACATTTTATATAATTTTAATGTATGTGTTTTTTTTTTGGGAATTTTATGAATATTGTGATTTTGTGTTAAAGTGCATGAGATGATGATATTATATGATAATTATGCCTTTAGTACTTGATTGGAACCATGTCCAAGCATTTCTTAAGTTTTTATTACAATTTTTTAAATTTGGTTGCTGCTATTAAAAGTAGCAACTACTAGGCAAAATAGAAATTACAGAGTAGTTGCTATTTGTAGTTGCTACTCTTCTCGATTTTTTGTTTAGAGCTGAATTTGTGTCATTTTATTTTAAGGGTACTCTTGCCTTTTCTGTCTGTCTTTTCTTTTTATATAAAAAAAAAATTCTCTCATGATGTTTTTTTTCTCTCTCTCGTACTCTCTTCTTCTTCTCCATTCTCACTATTTCAAATCCCTAACATCCCAACTTCTAAAATCTCTTGGTTTCTTCCTCTAGTCCATGCTTTAACCATGTTTTCAACTCATAAATCTCTCACCCACACACAAAACTGCATAAACTCCTAATGTTCTTGGTTTGAAGCCCCAAATTCGGTCCTGTTGACTTGTGAACTACCGGCGTCGTCCTCCATTGCTACCAGCAACGGAAGCACCGGCATCGTTTGCCACCTCCGAGCTGCTCACCGGCACTGTCTTCATATCTTTCTTGTTACGGGTGCGTTGAAGCCACATTGTGGCTTACTGCTCGATCATAGCTACACCGCCGGTGGTCCTCCATTTTTTCCAACAACGAAGCCACCACGCCATAGCGTCACTGCTGCTGCTGGTTCACGATGTGCCACCACTGCTGCTGTTGGTGCCAACTTTGAATGTATGTTAGGTAAATTTTTTTTACTTGTGCAAAATCAACTAAATTTTAGCTTGATTGTTTGTCAACTTTCATAGATGACCAAGTATAAGTTTCTCCACAATCTTATTATCCTAAATGTTTGAACACCATGAAATTTTATATATCAAGAGTAATTTTATTTGTTGAAAGACATCTTTTAAGCTTAAATGGTAAAAGATATTATAACCTTCAATATTATGCATCTTGCACAAAACCAGATTACCTGCTTGATTAAGAGATGTTCTGCTAATAATCTCGAAGCTCTTGCCAACATGTGGAATGACTTATGTATATTCTTTTTTGTTGTTTGTTGGGCTGCTTTTTAACTGATAATTCTATCTAAAGTTGTTAGTTTGTTTTTTGATATACTAACTTGTTTTTCAATTGATTATCCAAATACAGTTATTTGAATCTCTGAATACTGGTACTTGTTGGTACCTGTTGGTCACAATTTAGTTGTCTATTCCTGCTATTGGTATATCTAAGAATTATGATTCTATGAATGGTATTCTATTATGTGCATGGTGTTTTTACCAAAAAAAAATGGGATGGATATATCTTGAAGCTTGATTAATCTTTAACTTGTCAACTTTTCCTTTGTGATAAGAGGAATAATGAACTGAAAAATCTATGTGTTGAATGTTGACTTTGGAAACTTTGTTAAGCAAAAATTCTCTATGTTGTTCATGTTGGCATACTAAGTGATGAGGAACACAAAAGGCCCTCTATAAGTTTTGATGATGAATGTTGAATTTCTTGAAGATAAATATATGACAAAAGTGTTCTTTTGGATAGTATTATCAAGAATCATACGCTCTTGCACACCCTTAAGTATCACTTAAAATCTCTTTTGAAAGTTTATTCTAAAATGCTTTCTTAAATTGTTTATCAATATTCTAAATCCTTTTAATATGTTTTTGAAAATCTGGAAATTTGGTATGGTTACCATTATTGTATAATTTGCATGTTATCTTAATCATTGCCCTTTGCATTTAGAATTATATTATGACTATCTTTATTATTTTTCTTGCTATGAATTTTTGGACTATTTTTGCATTACACTTGACTTTTTTGATGCTGAAGGGGGAGAAATGATAGGTTTATCAATTTAGAGCATGAACTCAGGGGGAGCTCGCCTAAAAGCAAGTTCATGGATTAAGGGGGAGCATAGCAAGCCTCCAAGGATTAAGGGGGAGCTCATAAATTAAAGTTCATAAATTAAGGGAGAGCCTTTTCTAAACCTTCTCTTTTTAAATATTTTTTACTCCTATATTTTTTGCTGCCAACTCTGATTATTATTAAACATGTGATATATGAAAAAATTATTGATTTCTACCATGCTCAAATTGTTGTTTATGTTTCATAATGGGGTCATCATCAAAAAGGGAGAGAATGTTGAATTTTAAGTTTTGATAATGCATATAAGTTTTTGAGCATGTGAGTCTTTTAGACGATTTGATTTTCCCTCTATTAATTTGCTGATATGTGATTGATTATAAGTCAAAACTTTATATTTAAAAAGAGCAAATATCTCTCTCAAATATATATATAGTGATTTGATGAGTTGATTGGTTTTTAGGATTAAATGGCTTTAAATACTCATCTCCAACAGTCAAGCACATTTTTAAGAGTGCTATTTGGTTCTAATGGCTAAAAGATTACAAAATATAAGTTATACTCAAACCAGAGAAGAATAGTAACTAAAACAGCACATACTGGGTGAACTAGCAACTATTGGGAACTAAAATAGTAACTACTTAAAAACGTACGAGCTGCATATTCCATGGGTTTTAAAGTCTCTTAGCTGATTTTTTGCAACCTTCAACGGCTAGCAAATGTTAAGGGAAACCCTCCACTATATATAGAAGGCCTTGGAAAGGATCAAGATGAACAACCACTTGCTCAAATCAAAAGTGAGAAATTCTTGAAAGTTTGTTATATCTATCTTCCTCTTCCTAGTTAGTTCTACACTTGTGTATCCACTCTATAGAGAGAGTTTGCTTTTGGAATCTATTGTAGCTCATTTTATAAAAGCATAAAGGTGAAAGAAACTATTGAAATGTTACTCTTCTTTAGGTAGAAGTAGAGGGAGGTTTGGTGGTATCCTTGGTGAAAGAAACCATTGTAACTCTGTCTTGAGGTTAAAGTAGAGGAAGGTTTGTCGAAGTCCTTGTAAGAGAAAATTCGACAAGTGAAAAAAATCTCAAGCTTATGTTTGGGGGCTGGATGTAGGTCGTGTGTTGTGGCCAAACCAGTATAAAAATTGTTTGTGCATTTCTCTTAACCATTTCCTCTTTACTTTCAATTTTATTTGTTTTTATATTACAATTATTATTTAATTATTTAAATTTTCTGTTATTGAACCATATAGAACTAATTCACCCTCCTCTTGGTTCTGTCAGCCTTGAATCTTGTTTTATTCTATTTGGTTATTTTGTTTGATGCTGAGTTGGTAGTATTAGTTGGTAGCATATATATACTCCCTTCGTCTATTTTTATTTTTCCTTTTAGGAATATTCATTTATTCAATATTATTTATTTATTTAAAAAATTAAAGAGTATTTATTAGTCTTTTTTCAACTTTACTTTCATATATTTTATTATCTATGTTAAACTCAATAAATACATATTACTACTTGCCTTTTACAACTTTCTAAGTGAAAGAAATGGTAATTTAATCATATTAAATCATATTTTTCTATCATTTAACATATTTAATAATTTTTTTTAATTTGTACGCATTAACCTTAACGGACAAATAAGATAAGAGTTGAATATATATATATATATAGGAGATTGTTAACCTCCACACGTTCATGCTAAGGTTAGCAACATCTATATTTTGCTTTAGACAAAAAAAATAAAAATCTTTCCTTATAAAATTGTCTAGTTTTAAGGATAGTTTAGTTATATAAACTTTTACACCAAGACATGACAATTATCTTATGTTTGGATTTTTTTTATTAATAAAACAGAATGGAATAGGTGGGAATGAAACGGAAAGGAAAAAAAAGAAAGAAATGGAATATATTTAATTTTGTTCTGATTTAATGATTCAAATTAGCTCATTTAATGAAGAAATAGAAAAGTGGAGGTTGATTTTCACGAAGATAATAGTTGAATTTATATTTAATGAAGAGAGAGAATCAAACTTTATTATTAACTCTACTCACTAAATTTCAATTATTAAATTTTATATTCAAATGTGATAAGATAATAAAATAATTAATATATATGAATTTATTCATTAATCAATTAGGTAATTTATGTTAACTAGTATATTATATCCGTACAAGCACGGGGTAATTAGAGAAAATAATACAAAATTATGGGGCAATCAGACAAAATAATGAAATAATTATTTAATAAAAAATACGCATATATCTTACAATTAAGAAACTTATATTATCAGTTCACAAAAATAACTTATATTATCAGAAAAATAAACATACAATTTTTAATATTTTTTCATCTCATATTACCTAACTAACTAGCAGTAAAAATCTTATCATTTATAGTCACTTTGTTATACCCATTAAGATATGAGTGAAAAATTCATGGATGTCAATCATATATGAAATTATATTGAAAATTCTTTCCCTTTTTTTTTGCTCTCACTTTTCAGGGTATTCCAAACTGACCATGAAGATAATCATTTAAAAAAATATAGTTAATTTGCCAATCTAATAATAGATGTTATTTTAATTTATTTTATTATGTTTTCTTATAAAGTTTATAATCCCGTATAATTATCAATATATTTTTATGTAAATTTATCAATCGCATGTGATGTAAATAAAAAAAATATTTGCATATTACACAACACAAACATCATTTTTTAATGATAAATTATAATTTATTTATTTAAACTAAAGATTAAATAAATATAATTAAAGAAATCCTAAAATAGAAAAAAATGATCATTTCAAATAATAAATTATTTTACAATTTGATAATAGATAATGATTTTGAATTTTCAATATCATCAAGAAAAGTTTATCAAATATAGATTTCTTTACAATTTTTTATCTTAAAATATCTATATTTTAATTAAAAAAAGTAACAGGTATAATTTTTTAATTTCATTTAATTATATAATTTTTTTACCTTTAAAGAAAGTTAAAATAACGCATCTTTAAATGGTTGATAAAAATTATATTGAATTTCTTTTTTGTAAAAAAGCAACGTAATGAATCATATTCAAAATATTGATTTGTTTAAACCTTTTGTTTTCTAATTCACCTCGTTCTTGAAGCTTGCAAGGTGAAAACAACTAAAATAATCTAATTTAGTGAAGCCAAGTTTTGTTTCTAATTACAATTCTGTCTAATTGTAAGTAACATTTCAAATAACAAAGTTTAAGTGAAAGCATCAGGAGAATGTACTTTTCAGATTTATTTTTTTCAAATAACGAATGATATCCACAATTTACTATTACGTAAATTGCAAGTTAAATTTCCTTATCCTTTGTCAAATGGGTAGAGATGTAGTATATCTGTAACAACTAAATTCAATTTCTATGCTCCCCCTAAAATTCTAAAAAAAAAAAAGTAAGTATTACAAAGACTAAAGAATTTAGTGTTTCTTAAAGAAAAAATATTATCCTCTATATCCCTTTCTTTTATAAATGACCAAAGTCTTCGCTCTATTTATTAATTTTTCCATTCTTATGCATTAATTTCTTATAGTTTGGGCTTATTGATATTTAGAATTGAAACTTTATGAGTTTTATTAAAAATTTCAAGTGCTATAGTTATAATTATTTAAAAAAAATTGATGGAGTAATATGATATTGTTCAGAACTAGATTTTGAAGATTACTTAAGAATGTAGTTAAAGGTGAAAACCTTCATGGCACGACAACAATAGCGATGTTGCGAGGGGGTAGATACCTTCAAAAGGTACTCCAACGCTCAAGTCAATTTGTGCGCAAGGGAAGCAGTGTATGGTATTAGATCATAGATGTGTATCTTCTAAACCTTGCAGGGTATATGTATGAGTGTATTAAGATGTTTAGGATTGCTATATTCAATGTGAATTGAATGTTGTTGAATAGAATAAGGATAAACCATTATTCCCTATAGTCAATGCCTTGTTTATGCGGGATATGATTAACATTCATATCTCTTTAAGGGATTTTGAATGATAGGCAGTTACGAGCATTCAATAACAACTAGGTTCTACTTTGGCAGGCCAAGTTGCTCTAAATCTGTGGACCTATAACTTAGTCCAGAATAGTTATCCTAAGTTTGGCGCTTAGATGGGACAACTAAGTGTCAAGATATTTGAGTTTAGTAGGAGCACATGGTACGCAATGGCCAAAGGGACTTGAGTCATAATGTTAACGTCAGATCTCGCGATATTTTTTCCAAAGAGCCGAGGCCCGTGATGTATCATAGTATGCGCCAGGGTCAATGAATAAGGCCAGGATCATAGTTGGATCATCTTGCTCACGTCATTGTATCGTTATCCAGAATACTTAGTTGGTTGCCCCCACACAAAGCTTGTAGGACCAGTCTAATAGATGTAAACCAGTGTAGGGCCGAGACCAGTGATATGGTCTTACCATGTCCATATCTTGGTGAAAGTCTATGATCCGGCCTAAGTGTCTTTCGAAAGTGTCACACGTCATTTCAGTTCTGAACATTGTGGGCATTGTCCTTTCAATTGCTTTTATTCAGAAACAGTACACCACGTGGTTGAAGATCTGTGGAAGCTTCTGTTTGGGGTGCATAACGTCATGATTAGTTGTTTTCAAATTTCAAAACGAAGGTGTCATGATTACTCACTTTAAAGTTTTGAAATAAATGAAAAGATGTATCTGCTCTCATTAATTACAATAGTTGAGGAGGTTTTTCCTGGCCTATAAATATGAATCGGGTTTAACCCTTCCTATTTTTTTACCTCTCCTGACATTCTAGATTTTCTTCTATGGCGCACTAGGCGATTTCCAATGAACTTCCATGGCGTTTGTTGGTGGTTTTTGGCTCTTTCCAAGTTTTCTTCACTGTTCAAAGTTCTTCTTCCCATCTAATCTTTAAGGTATTCTTCATTTTCACACATTTTCCTTTCTGTAGACATTTAGTGGGGAGAGGGGAAATGTCAGGGAATGAAGAGACAATGCAAAACAATGGCCTATCTGTAGAGGTTTTAAGTTCTCTATCGTCCCCACTGCCCCAGTCACGATAGAGGCTTCAAACCCACAGTGGGGACTCTGATGAGGGTCCGAGCTCCTTGGTTAGGATGAGGATCCTAGAGACATTCTGGAGGGTAGATCAAGCCAGAGAGCTAGCAAGGCATGGGCCATCTTGTTCGCTCTTCGAGCTTATGATGGCACTAAGAGACTTGAATGACTCTTCAAAGTCTAATATGGGTGCATCCTCTATAGGTATGACGTGAACCCGGAGGGTAGTACCTGCTTCAAAGAGGGAACTTACCCTTCCACGAAATGTAAGCATATACCAATGGGTGGACCGAGAAGTCCTGGGCACCCCTTCTAACATGAAGACAACCAAAGATGCCTACGAGAAGTAGCAGTACTTGCAATTGACTGTGGATGGGCTGAGAGATCGGGAGTACACGATCTGACATCCGCTTGAGTTGGAGAGGCTGTGCTCCATCCGTACAGAGGGCGAGCATTTTATGTACATGTATGAGGCACTCTTTATGCTCATTGGAGTGCGGTTACCCTTTATTGAGTTTGAGAGGATGTCCTCAACTACCTTCGTGTGATGCCTACCCAACTCCATCCGAACGCTTGGGGATTCATCTGAGCTGTTGAGCTTATCTATCGAGTTTTTGAATAGCCTTACTCTGTCAACTCCTTTTTCTTTCTTTTTACTCTATTTTGCCCCACTAGGAATAATCATAAAAAAGGTTTGGTTACCCTGCGAGCTCAACCCGGTTGCAGGGTATTCAAATCATATTAGGAATCTTTTAAGAATTTCAAGAGGGATTTCTTTAAGATAGAGGGGGCTCCAAGGTCAACCCCTTTTTTTGTTATCCCGGATGGCTACCCTTACCTATTTTTCTACTATACTCAGTCTGCATGGGAGCGGAGGAGTGAAAAGATAGAAACTCCACTCTTTGAGCTTTTTAACTTTGAGGATGAGGTCTTGCATTTCTTAATAAAATGGACAGATTAGAAAATGGCCACTTACTGTAAGGATATCGTGGATGAGCCCGCCAATTCAGTAAAAGCTTTACTAGGTATCTTGTCTTGCACATTTTTTTTCTTATACTTAATATTTATCTAAGTATTGTAATACTTTTCTCCTTTTGCAGAAAGCATGGCTCCACAAGATTGACTCCAGCGCTTGACTCAGAGACTGGTAGCCAGAAGGGCTGGGGCGTCTGGATCTCTGGCCCTGGCGGCTGCCCCAAGGGTAAATGTTATTGTTCCAATACCAGCAATTACTATATTCCCTCTGCCTACAGTCAAGGTAGTTCCCCCACCTCCCACAAACACTGAGGTCTGAGATATTGGGAACAATTCTCTTGCTTTGACACTGCGATCCCGGAAGAGGTGGGCCAAGAGCAATAGGGATCCAAGGGGAAAAGGTAGGCTGTGGAGACTACCTCGAAGGAGCTCGAGGTGTTTGAGATCCCATCCAGCTAGGGGTTTGCTATCCTAGAGGGTGCTCCGCTCTGTTTCCTTGCTAGATTAGTGTGGACTCGTGGGGCTGATCTTACCATTTTCATTGATGGCGCCCTATTAAGTCCTGTTGAGTCCAACTTTTTGATTGAGCACAACATGGCAGAGCTCCTCCACGAAGCCTAACTCTAGAGTCTACGCAATGCCTCCTTCCCTCAATTTATCGAGGAGGCTTAGTGATGTGTGGATAAAATACACACCTCTTGTGCTTGATTTGAGGTGGATATAAGTGTGCTTTGATGATTTATGTTGAAATTTATGTCACATTTAATCTAATTATCCTTGGTATCTCATGATTGGTCTTTCTCTATGTTTTTAGATCTAAAAGAGGTGTTTTGACATGGTTCTATGAAGCTTTAGATGGATTCATTACAATGGAGTTAAGCTCAGAATTTATATGGTCAAGATTCATAGAGTTTTTGACCTTTGCATAATAAAATGAGAATAACTTGAGCTACAGAAGTCGAAACGAGGTGATTCTAGTGGTATTGGAAATCTAAGAAAAAGATCTACAACTTCTATGAAGACAACATATCCAAAAAATAACGTTTTGAGTGATTAAGGAGTTAGAAATGGCCATGTCTAATATCCAAAATGCTTCTGTCAAGCTCACAGGGCCCTGTCTAACTTTAATGAAGCTTCTGTGTGGGAGACATGGCCATGTCTCTTAGAGACACGACTGAGTGACCCCTGAACGTGCAAATTACGCTATTTTTAAAGCTCACACGATCGTGTCGAAGGGAGACACTGCTGTGTGAGTCCCTCTGACGTGAAAAAAGGAAAATTGTGCCCCCAAATCATTATAAATAGGGCAAAAACACCAAACAAAAGGGGACTCTTGGCTAGAGACTTGTATGACAGCAGGTTTTGAGAGGAAAAGTACAAGTATTCAAAGGCGAAGGCTTTGAAAGCAAGAACAAGACTTTTTGAAGATCAACCATTGAAGTTCTTTTCTCCATCTCTATCTTTCCATCTTTTCTTTTTGTTCATCAATCATGGTTGTTTCTTTAATCTTTTTTCTTGTTTGTGTTACGATGGCCATTAGCGGCTAAACCTTTTTTCTAGGATTAGGATGAAACTCTCTATTTTCTTATTATGAATTGTTAATTTGATTCTTTGTTAATGAAATTATTGTTCTTGATTCATTCTTGGTATGCTTAATGCTTGTGATATGTTGCACGCCATATTTACATGATTTTAGGCTTTAGGTGAAGGACCGAAAGATGAAATCTAATTGATTGATAATCCAAGAATTGAACTTAGGAATTGAGAGCTAGACATAGGCTTAAATCCTTCGAGGGGTAAACGATTGTCAAGAATTTTAATGGGTTGGAACTTGGATTAATTGCCATGAGAATGAGGTTATTGAAGTTTTAGCACATTTTTAGTGCCAAGAAATTGAGCTTTAAATAATTTAGGACAAATCACCTTCAATAATAAAATTGAACATTAACAAAGATAAGATTACAATTTATCGTAGGGAGTAGTGTAGTGGATTTCGAATCCTAGAGCTTTAAATCCTTGTTAAATCTCATTTTTTCTAGTTTTAATTGTTTACTTTATTGCTTTGCTTTTTGTATTAATTTTAATTGAGCCTTCTCTATCGAGTTTATTCGCTTAAACAATCAAAATAGTTGTAAGAGATAGTAATCAATCGATCCTCGTGGGAACAATATTTATTTACTACTTGTACGATCCATGTGCTTGCGAAAAATTTACAACACTTGGGAGTCTGTTCGGTAGGCTTTCGACTTAGAGAGGGAGCTTAACACCCTTCAGGGTGAAAAACAAGGTCTTGAGCTAGAAGTTGCCTAAAAGAATGGGTAGCTGGCTCAAGCTGCTAAGGAGTCCGAGTTGAGCGATCTGCAGACTCCTGGCCGAGGTCACCCATCTCACTGCGGAAGCTGTTGAAGTTGTTTCTCTCATGGCTCAAGTTGCACAGATGGTGGTGTTTCAAGCTAAGGTTGCTAAGGCTGATGTGCTCCAAGTCCATCTTGGTGAAGCAACAGCTCGGAAGAATGCGACGAAAGGACCTAGCCTTTTTGGAGTCCCTCCTGGCCGATGTTCGGGCTCAATGTGAACTTTTAAGACAGATTAAGACCAAGCTAAAAGAAAAGATCATAGAAATGGAGGGAAACTTGTCGAGGTCTGTAGTGGATTCATTCAAAAATAATCTAAACTAACTCCGCCTTCTTAACCTTGGCTTAAATGAAGAAGGAATTGGTGCTTTGAGGATGGTTCAGGATGGACAAATTGTTGATGCAGCTATTCTCGAGACTACTCCAAATAATCAAGTGCTCCAAAATGCGAACGATAGGGAAAGGGTAGAGGCAACACCAGAAGGAGACCAGAAAGAAGCTAGGGTAATAGTGACTGAGGTGTCGGAGGCCGAGGTGGTCGAAGTGATTCCGGAGGGTTTGAGCCCTACCTTCTGATGCCTAACTTAATGGTTTTTCATTTCGTTGCCCCTTGTGTGGGGTTTTATCATTGTATGGACAAGTCCCGACTTTGAGCATCTTTTAATTTAAATACTTAATATTTTCTTCATTTTTATGTTTGCTTTCTTTCTCCGAGATGAGTATAGCGCTTAATCTTGGTGCCTCTTTCATACTTGTCAAATTTTAGCCTTTGTAGAGCTGAGATGGGTCCAATGCTCAATCTTGGTGTTCGGTTTGCACTTAGCAATTTGCTTGCATAGTGTACCAAGATGGGTCTAATGGTCGATCTCGGTGGCTATTAATGAACATTAGTTTTTCCTTGTCGAGATGAGGTCAATGCTTGATTTTGGAGGTTGAGTTCATTTGAGAATAGTTAACACTTGGTCAAACATTAGGTGTAAAGTGACACAGAAACCTCTTGAAGTAATGTTCATTATCCCGGATAGTGGTCTAAAGCACGTAACCACGATAAACTGTAGGCTTATGGGTTGGGTTGTGTTGAAACCACACTAAACCTTTTAGGTTTATGAGTTATTTTGAAATTGTAAAGATGACAAGGAATCCTCTTGGTGTGGAGTCCACTGTTTTGAGCCACAATCAGCTACGCTTAACTTCTATAAACCTAGTTAGTTTATGGGTTTAGGTTAGGTCGTAAGGGTATGAGTGAAAACCCTTGAACGCGCTCTTTGACCTCATATCATGGTCAAGTGAGTTCCCTTATTTGACTATCATGTATGGATGTCAGAATGTGAGATCCTCTTCGAGTTTGTAATTCCTTTGAACCTCTTTGGAGGTGTTATAACCTTATAGGTTGTAGTGGTCATAGGCAAATAAAGCAAATATTGAAGAAATAACTATTTTATTCATATTAAAAAATCATCTTACATGAAAAAAGTGATAATTTAACAATATTCAACTATAATATTTTCTCAACTTGTCAATGTTCCAAAAGTTCTTGATTGTCTTTTCAGAGAGGGTTTCTAGAGTATAGGCTCCCATATTAGTTTTGGACGTAATTCTATGCGGTCCTTCCTAGTTAGGAGCCAACTTCCCATCTTTTACATTTTTGCCACCATATTCGCCCTACGTAACACGAGATTGCTAGGGTTAAACTGTTATAGAATCACCTTGGAGTTATACTGCACGATAATCCTCTATTTAAGGGCAGCTTCCCGGACATGGGCAACGTGGCATTACCCCTCTAGCAAGTCAAGTTCATGGCGGATGATATCCAACTTAGTTTCCTCTGAGAAATTCTGTTTTCTCTAGCTTGACTCTTCTATTTTCACTGAGATCATAGCCTCACAACCATAGGTCAACTTCAAGGAGGTTTCTCCAGTGGAGGAATGTGGTGTGGTCTGATATGCCTATAGGACATGATCGAGTTGTTCCACCCAGTTCCCTTTGACATCATACAATTTCTTTTTAATCCCACTAAGTATAACTTGGCTGGCGACCTTAGTTTGCCCATTGTTTTTGGATACTCCACCAAGGTGAAATGCTATTTGATCTTGAGTCCGGCTAGAAGATCCTTGAACTTCTTATCTGTGAACTGGGTTCCGTTGTCTGTGACAATTGACTCTAAGATTCCAAATCTGCTAATGATATTTTTGTAAATGAATTTCTGGATTCTTACGAAGGTGATTTTGGCCAACGAATTTGCGTCAATCCACTTGGTGAAGTAATCAACAGCCACTACTAAGTACTTGAACTACCTGGAGCTTAGGGAAAAGGTCCTAAGATGTCCATGCCCTACTAGTAGAATGGCCAGAGAATGGATATCGTTGACAATTCCTCTGGTGGTGCTGTGTAGATGTCTGAGTGACATTGACATTGGTCACACTTCTGCACATGTTCTTTGCTATCAACTTCCATAGTGGACCAGTAGTATCTAGCCCTTAGTGCCTTTCGTGCTAAGGACTTACCTTCGAGATGATATCTCGAGCTTCCTTCATGAATCTCGGTCAGGACATACTTTGCTTCCTTGGGACCAAGGCACTTGAGGAGGGGAGAAGAGAATCCACGATGATACAGCTGGTTGTAAAAAATGGTATACCATGTCATTGTTCGCACTATCTTTTGAACTTCTTTTTGATCCTTAGGTAACGAGCCACTAGGAGGTAGACAAGTAAAGGTGTCATCCATGTTTCATCATCTTTCAATAGGAGGACTTCATTGTCCGTGATACTGGGAGTAAGTAGGGTGTCTTAGATTACAGACTTATTATTGCCCAGGCTCTTAGTACTTGGAAGTTTTGACAAGATGTCAACTCTGAAGTTTTATTCCCTTGGGATGTGCTCCACTTTAAGATTGTCCAAAATTTCCATCAGCCTTTTAACTTTGGCTAAGTACTTCTGCAATAAAGGTTCCTTAACCTGATATTTCCCTTAGATCTAGGATGTTGCCAGCTGGGATTCACTACATAGGACTATGTCTATGACCCTCATTTCTTTACCATGTTAATGCTTGCAATGCATACTTCATATTTAGCTTGGTTGTTTGAAGTGGGGAAGTCAAAACTTACAGAAAGTTCTAATACGAGGCTGACTTCATTTCCCAATATGACCCAGCATCACTCCCTTTGGGATTCGAGGACCCATCAACATAGATGGTCCAAAAATATACCCTAAGATGGCTAGAGTCTAGTGTGAGCTCAACCAAGAAGTCAAATAATACCCGAGCCTTTATTTCTAGTCATGGCTCGTAGGTAATTCTGAACTCGAAGAGCTCTACTGACCAAGCAATCATTTTCCCCGCGAGATCCGGTTTGTGGAGTATTTGTTTGACTAGCTAGTTTGTCCTCACTATTATTGGGTGACATTGAAAGTAATGTCTCAACTTTCTTGTCGTGATTAATAGTACTAGAGCCAACTTCTCAATCTTTTGATAACGGATCTCGAGGCCTTGCAGGAATTTGCTAACGAAATAGACCGGCCTCTGATCCTCATCTGTTTTTCTTATCAAAACTGAGTTGATTGCCTCATTGCTGACAGAGAAGTAGGTATAAAGTGTTTCACTGGGGTCTAACCTTATCAAGATTGGTGGTGTGTACAACATCCTCTTCAATTCTTGGAAGGAAGCCTCACATTCTTAGGTCCACTTAAATTTCCTTCAATTTTTTAAAGTTTTAAAGACGGGAAGAGACTTTTGAGTAGTCTTGTCCAAGAAACATGTGAGGGCTGCAATTCAGCCTGTTAATTATTGCACTTCTTTGATGGACTGGGGATTGTGCATGTCGAGCACAGCTTGGCATTTCTCTAGGTTAACCTTAATACTACGATTTGTCAATAGAAACCCCAGAAACTTGCTAGCCTACACTCCAAAAGTGCACTTCTCTGGATTCAATCGCATGTTTTGCTTTCGAATCTCGATGAATATTTCCTCTAAGTCTTAGATGTGGTTATTGGTGTTCTCCATCTTGACTATCGTGTCATCAATGTTTACTTCCAGCATCTTATCAATCTATCCCTTGAAGACATTATTCATCATCTGTTAGTAAGTTGCATCGACATTCTTGAGTCTAAAGGGTATGACACAATAACAGTAGCTCCTCATCTTAGTTATGAAGGTAGTCTTGTCCTTATCTTCTGAATTCATGGAGATCTGGTTGTATCCGGAATAGGCATCCATAAAGGTTAATATCTTGAAACCAAACGAGTTGTACACTAGCTTGTCAATGTTGGGAAGTGAGTAGGGGTCTTTTGGACACACCTTGTTCAAATTAGTACAATCAACACACATATGCCACTTTCCACTAGCCTTCTTGACTAAGACCACGTTAGAGAGACGCGTGGTGTAGGAGACCTCTTTGATGAACTCGGCAACTGGGAGCTCCTTCACTTGTTTCTAGATCACATCTTGCCTTTTAGGACTAACCTTCTTTTTACTCTAGGCCACTGGTTTTACATTATTCATAATAGAAAGTCAGTGGCAGATAAAATCTGGGTCTAAACCTGACATGTTAGCAGAAGTCCAGGCAAATAAATCCTTATTTTTTTCAGGAACTCGGTCAACTTGGATCTTTCCTCCTGACTGAGTTGCCCTCTAATCTTGGTTACCTAGTTTGGCTTGGCATCAAGTTAAAGGTGCCAAAGCTCTCCCTTAGGTTGGGGGCGTGTATTAAGGATCTCTTTATTCATTACCAACTTAGTCAAGAGGACAATAATGATGTCCATAGTGAATGGAGTCAAGTCGTTGCATCGATCCCTGGCCTAAGGCTTTTTGTCAATTCTTAGGCTCTCATTATAGCACTTCCTTGCCATGGCTTAGTCTTCTTTAACTGTCACAACTTTGTCTTGTTGGTCCAAAAACTTCATGGCTAAGTGGGTTGTAGAAATCACGGCCCCAAAGACAATGAGTGAAAGGCAACCCAGTATAACATTATAGGTCGAAGGATAGTCACTACTAAGAACTTGACCTTGACAATTTTGAAGAGGGGTCTTTTCCCAAGGTTAGGTAAGTCTCAATATATCTAACTGTGGTGATCTTATCCTTAGTGAATTTGATCAACTTGCTAGTGTATGGGATTAGTTCTTCTCTTGATAATCCTAGCTTGTTGAACAAGTCTAGGAACATAATGCCAGCCAAGATTTCTTGATCTATAAACATTCTGTGGACCTCAGCGTTGGTGATTATCTCAGTAATGACCATGGGGTCATCATGATTTGAGATGATGTTTATATAATCCTCATCAAAAAATGAGATCGGTGGGGGGTTTTCTTGACCCTTTGCCTGACTGAGTTTCTGTGAGGGATGTTATACCCAGCATAGCCTAGAGGGCCTTTTTCCTAGTGTTTCCAGAGGCATCACGGCTCGGAAGTCCCCAAGATAGTGTTTATTGTCCGAGTTACTTCAGCGTGGCAATAGTTGTCTTCATGATCAACATCACAGGGTTGTGCCTTGTCATAATTTTTGGCATCCCGAGATGCTCCTACACCGGGATTGTCGTTCCTGGCTAGAGAACGTCTTCTCTGGTAGGCTAGAGATGGATTTTTTCATAGGATGTAACTCTGTTTTCTGTAGTTCTACCCTCCCCTGTAGCTGTTTCGAGATTGGCATACATAATGGCTTAGGCGGCCATCTTGGATCAATGACTCAAGTACATCATGGAGGTTATTCCAGTATTCCGTGTTATGTCCATGGCCATTGTGCCATGCATAGTGCTTGGACTTGTCTTTCTGCACATGCTTCTTCAGGGGGGAGGTCTTTGTGCATCCTGGAGCTCCATGTTCATTACCTCTTGATAAATTTGAGTCCGAGATGTGTTTAGAGGAGTGTGGCCCTCATACTTCCCCTTGAAAGTCTGCTTTGAATTTTGGCCTTATTGGTTGGGTGGTCTAAACTTAGGCTCGACATCCTCTCCCTTCTTAAGATGCTTCCTGTCCTGAAGGACATCTTGAGCATTAATGTACTTATCAGCATGGGCACGAAACTCGTCCATGGTCTTGGGCTCCTTCTTGGCTGGAGAAAAGGAGAATGGTCCAGGTCGAAGCCCTTCCTAGTCACACACGTTCACAATCTCCTTATTGAACCATGATATGAAGTCTCGAAGAGACTTTTTCTTTCCTTGCTTAATATGGGAAAGACATAAAATAGATTTAGGCTGCACCTTGCTAGTGGTGAAGTATAGCAAAAATCTCAAGGACGTGCCCTCCTAATTAACAACGGACTTTGGAGTTAAGGTGGTGAACCATCTCAAGGTGAATTTCTTCAGTGACAGGTGAAAGTGCGGCATATGAGAGAGTCATCAACTCTAGCAAATAAGAGTGTAGAAACATAGGCATCCAGATGTTCTTGAGGGTCTATGGTCCCATTATAGGCTTCAATATTGGTGGGATACTTGAAATGTCTAGGGATCATGTAGGCCATTAGTTTTTCAGAGAAAGGCTGGTTTTATGAAACCAAGTTCCTAACTTTATGCTCCTACTCTCTTGTATGGATGGGTTCAGTATTACGACCATGATCTGTGATCCTAGAGTTTTTTGGATAGTGGTCATCTCCCTGAGGTCTATCTTTTCTATTTTCACGATCCTTTCTCAGGGGTTGGTTCTCGCCCTCATAATTTGAGTTCATAGCTTTTTCCAGGTTTTGAATCCTTTCATTTTAATGATGAATCCTCTCATCTTGAAGACTAACCAGAGAGAGCAGTTCTACTCTGGGTAGCTCCTGATGATCAGTTTCATTCTCTACCCTATCTCTAAGGCATTGCAACGCTAATACGAGCGTTCAGTTACAGCTATGATAGCAGTTACGAGTGTTCAGTAACATTTGGGATTTACTCTAGTGGGTCAGGGTGCTCCAAATTCGTAGACTCATAACCCGATCCAGAATATATGCTAATTATAACTATAAGGTATGCCAGTATGGATAAATTTTTTAAAAGAAAAGGTAATTTCTCAATATGAATAGTAAAATTCCTCTAAATCAAAGTTACAAATAATTATAAAACATAAAAAATCTTTTGACAAATCTTTGTTTATGTCTTAAAATTTCATATTATCATCTAAAAAATAGGGATAAGATTTGAAGAAAATATTAGTGCTCCTCCTAACCTCCGAAACTTAGTTTCGCCACTGTTCCCCTACCCACGGTCAAGTTAAAGAACTCCTAAAGCACTACCATTACCCAATTTTGAGCTTTTAGAAATATTGATCCACTTTTATAATTTACTAAGTTACAAATTCAATCTTATTAAAACACTTTGCCAAAAAGTTGAAAAACTTAGTACTTCATAGTTGCCATTGACTATAATCAAAAGACCTCTAATAAACATGGTTGCTATAAGATGAATGTATTTGTGAAAAGCAACATATCATAAAGAATAATGCAAAGAAATGGCTAATCTAAAGTTTGTCATGATTCATCATGAATTTGATGCTTTAACATTCCAATCCTCACTTTTCAGGTTACGTTTATCATAATTTTCTGTAGTATAGTATGAAGCAACAAAGTACTTAAGAAATTTTAATAAACTTCTAACCTTGCCTCTTAAAAAAATATAAAAAAAACCTTTGTTTTCTGGAATATTAGTTTACTTTATTTTTTATTGCGTTTTCGGATTCTTCTAAAAAAACTACTGACTCAAAGGCTAACTAAAATTAAATTGGAACAAAGATAATCAAGATAATAATAAAAAACACTACAAAGAGGTTATACCAATCAATGATAATCTTTTATCTTTCTTTAGTGTTCATCACCCACTTTTACAATTAAAATATAGAAAAAAATAACTTGATGAATCTACAAAAGTGACTCCAAGCCTTGAGTCATGAGGGGTGCTCTTAAAGACGTGAAATAATTCCTTAAAACTTGAAAGTACAAAATGAAAATAAAATCAACTCTCACATTTCATTTTCAACAGACCTTCATTGAACTGGAAGTATCCTAATAAAAAATCATTTATGAAATGAAGCTAATTAATGTATAGGAAGATTATAATTTAACAACACAATAGATGACAATATTAACATATTGAGTGTAATAAGAAGAGTAAAGAACAGCATAATTACCTTTGTCAGGCTGCACCATTCTAGAGGTTCCAGGTATATTTAAGATTGGCTCCTTGTATACATAAACATATTATTTCATATGAGTAGTTTTGACGATAAAATAAATAATTATTAGTATCTCAATACCAAAAGAAATAAAAGAATATTTTTCAAAAAACTTTTTAGAAGATAAATCTCATCATATCACACACACACACATGTATATGGATGAGTTTTTATAACTCTTGACCATACACTTATACATGAATGTTTAAGATTAAAAGTTATTTAAATGTCATGTGACCACTTAAAAAAATCACATGCATTTATATTTTAATCTTAACTAGTTATGTAATATTCAATAGTCAAAATTCAACTCTCTCACCTCTTACAATAAATATGTCTCTTACAATAATATAAGTCTTTTTTTCTCTTACTAAATAGTTTCACTTTCATCTAATGAAATATCAACCATTAGATATATATATATATATATATATATATATATATATGCATATCTTGTAAGATGAGCTTTTATCGTGAGAAGAATAAATCTTGACCATACAACCATACATGATGATCAAGATTAAAAGTTACTTAAATGTCATGAGACTACTTAAAAAGTTACATGTATTTATATTTTAATCTTGATCATTCATATAATATCTAATAGTCTAGGTTCCAGCTATATTTAAGATTGGCTCCTTGTATACATAAACTTATTATTTGATATGAGTAGTTTTGACAATAAAATAAATAATTATTAGTATCTCAATACCAAAAGAAATAAAAGAATATTTTTCAAAAAATCTTTTTAGAAGATAAATCTCATCATATCACTCACACATATATATATGGATGAGTTTTTATAACTCTTGACCATACAATTATATATGAATGATTAATATTAGAAGTTATTTAAAGGTCATGTGACCACTTAAAAAAGTCACATGCATTTATGTTATAATCTTAACCATTTATGTAAGATTCAATAATCAAAATTCAATCATCTCACCTCTTACAATAATCACTTCTCTCACCAGATACACTCCATATATATATATATGTGTGTGTGTGTGTGTGTGTGGGCATATCTAGTAAAATGAGCTTTTATCGTGAGAGGAGTAAATCTTAACCATACAACCATACATGGATGATCAAAATTAAAAGTTACTTAAAATGTCATGTGACTACTTAAAAAGTTACATGTATTTATGTTTTAATCTTGATCATTTATATAATATCTAATGGTCAAGATTTACTCTATATATATATATATATATATATATATATAGGGGACATATCTACTGAGAGGAGTGTTTATTGTGAGAGGGTGAGAGGAGTAAATCTTAACCAAACAATTATACATGGATAGTCAAGATTAAAAGTTACTTGAAGGTCATGTGACCACTTAAAAAAGTCACATACATTTATGTTGTAATCTTGACCATTCATGAAAGATCCAATGGTCAAGATTCACTCCTCTCACCTCTCACAATAAACACTTCTCTCACTTGAGTAAGATCCTCTATATATATATATATAGGGTATATCTAGTGAGAGAAGTTTTTATTGTGAGAGAGTAAGAGGTGTAAATATTGACCATACAACTATACATGAATGGTCAAAATTAAAAGTTACTTAAATATCATGTGACCACTTAAAAAAGTTACATGCATTTATATTCTAATTTTGACCATTTATGTAAGATCCAATGGTCAACATTTACTTCTCTCACCTCTTATAATAAACACTTCTCTCACTAAAGTAAGATCCTATATATATATGATCTTATTCAGGTGAGAGGAGTGGTTAATGTGAAAGGTGAGAGAAGTGAATCTTGACCATTGAATCTTTCATGAATGGTCAAGATTAGAATATAAATACATGTGCCTTTTTTAAGTAGTCACATGACTTTCAAGTAACTTTTAATTTTGATCATCTATGTATAGTTGTATGATCAAGATTTACTCCTTTCTCCCTCTCACACTCTCACAATAAAAATTCATTTCACTAGATATGTCCCTTATATATATATATACACACACTTACAAAATAAAAAAATAAAATTAGTATCTTGAAGTATTGACTAATAAATGAAACATATACATGAATAGTATCAGGGCTGAAGTCTAAAATATAAATGACATGAAAATTTGGCCAAAAATTTAGAAGTCCACTCAATAAACTTGCCAATAGAATCAAAAAGTTAATTTTAGCCAATCACATGGAGTACATTTCTTATAGCACGTTGACGAAGAATGCTGTAGAGCGCTATGGCTTCCAATAAATTGAAAGACCCTTCAGCATTAAGCTCTTTTATGCATATAAAAGCTCAAGCATCAGGATGGCATTTGCAAGAAAAAACAAACATAAAATTCTAAATAGATAAGTAACATGGAAATAATGAAAAAAAAAATATGAACTCACCACTTTATCTAGTAAAATCATATCTAGCTAGTTTATAGTTTGAGAACTGTTGAAACTTTGCAAGATCCATAGTCAAATCCGTAGTCAAATGACTCTAACCTTATTTCTCTAAAGAATTATCTTTTCTACAGCCTCGAATGGAAAATCAGTAGCATTCTTTAGTGGCTCCATTTGAAATGAAGTGAGGAGTAAATGGTAACCAAAGAAAGCAAACGAAATAAGATACTTGCAACATTTGTGGCCTAATTTCAAACAATAAAAAGCTTCCCCAATTTCATGTTGTAAGGATATAAAACTTCCTTAATTTACACTTTACACTGATTAACAATTTGATTTCAACTAATTTCAAATCCATGATTAATAAAATATTAGATAATTTAATCTTCATCAATTTCAAATTGCTTATTTCAATTAGCTTGATTTCAGGGAATGTTTGACCGTAAGATTAAATATTTCTAATTAATAAAATATTGTATAATTTCATTTTCATTAATCAAAACTCATTCTAATATTTTTCTAACCGGACAAAACTTAGGTAAAGTTCCTTAGGTATTTGTGGTGCTTGTCTTCAATAAAAACATGATATGTATACATTTTTCTATAACTCATTAATAAAAATTTTAACAATAATAATTAAGTAACTAAAAAATAAAATACATATCATGTTTCTATTAAAAATAAACACCACAAATACCTAAAGAACTTTACGTAAGTTTTCTTCTTTCTGACCATTCTAAAATCTCAATTAATCATATCCCATTATAACGTTATTATGACCACTCTAAAATGTTAATTAATCACATCCCGTTTCAAAATGTCAATTAATAAGAACAATTAATTGTGATAAATTATTGTAACTTAAAATCTTCATATTAGATATAAATTACATTACTGCTTTTCAATTATCTTAAACTGGTCAAAAGATTATGAAATTTGTAACAAATTCATTCAATTACCTGATCTCAATAGACGTTAATTACTACTTGGAAAATGGAGGAAACATAAAATGTCTGCGAAAGTGCCACGTAACTAAAATTTCCTCAGAGGAACCTTCAATTGTATATATATATAAATATAAATATAAATATAGATATAGATATTTTCTTTCTTATTCAAATTCAAAAGGTTTACGTAATTTAACAGGTTTGTTATTATATTCCAGGATATAGTTTCATGACTTAGTATAAATTATTTTTTTATATAGATATTTTTTAAAGGTTGGTATTTTAATATTCTCTCGTCAAATCCTGGATGAAAAGAAATAATTTGTACTATACAACTCAGTAATGAAATTATTTGTTTAGTATTCTCTTCTTATATGTAATTTAAAAGGTTTACGAAATTTATTCATTCAAATAATTAATATAATAAAAATTTATTAATTCAAACATTTTTTAGTGATGTAACTTTTTAATTTCATATAAAATTTAAATTATTTTATAAAAAATATGTAATTTTTTTTATAAAAATTAAAAAAAGCTTTAATTACATATATGAATTAATTATGTATTCAGATTTAATTATTTTATAAAAAATATTTTTAATTTTTATAAAATAATTAAAATATATTGTTGTTTATATTTTCCTTTTTCTTATTTAATGAGAAGAGTCAAATTATCTCTCATCATTAAAGTTTATGTTAATATTCTCTTTTTTATTAAATTTGACAATAAAGAAGTACTAAAAATAAATTTGACTATGTTTGGATGATAGGTAAAAGAATTACTAAAAAACATATGGAGAACCTCAAATGCCTAACTTTTGTTCCCCTCAAAATTGAGGGGAATTAAGATTAAGTTAATGAAACTTTGAGAAGGCTCCATTAATAAAAAAACATCCAAACATACGGTAAGTTATTTTGAGAAGGAAAATTTTTGTTTTTTTGTGCAAAGTAAAATGTAGAGGTTGTTATCCTCCACACCTTAGCAATCTCTCTCTCTCTCTCTCTCTCTCTCTCTCTCTATATATATATATATATATATAATAGGATTCAAGCATATCTTTTATATATAAATGAGGAATATTTTGGTGTTATCCTAAAATTGTTCTAGGTTTATTTTCCCTCTTAATTTAAGGATAATTTAGGTAATTTATATTTAATAAATTTTAATTGAATTATATTGTAACTTTCAATTATATAACTTCCAATTTAATTTAATAAAGTCATAATCTCGTTTAGATTTTGTGTTTTTTAATTCATATAATTTATGTTCCTAAGTATATTTTTATTATTTCTAGATTTCTATGTATATCTCTTAATTACTTTTTTTATCCAGAAACCATTTTGTTATATATATTATTCACTTACCAATCTATCTATTATCTATTATCTATCTATTATATTATATTATATAATGCACAATTCTTTCCATAGCGGAAAAATACTAGTTGGTGTCTTCTGCTTAACTCATTTCCCCTCTAAAATTTCAGTCACCTACAATTACCAATTATATTAATTGTATTATTTTAAACATGTTTTTATTTTAATTTTTAAATATATTGGTGATTAATTAATATATCTCTTACATCAATCCTTACCACCTACAATGATCAATTAATAGTATTAATTTTATTTTTTTTTAAATATATTGATGGTTAATTAATATATCTCTTATTTCAATATTTAGCACCTTAACTCATTTTCTCTCCAAAATTTCAGCCTCCCTCATTAGCCAATCCTCATTCATTTATCTTTTATTTTATTCATATATCCAGCGGTATTTAATACTTTGGAAGAAGAAAATTTAATTTTGAAAGAAGAAAAATGTTTGAATTTCAAAACACTCTCATTTCTCTTTTTCTCATTTGCCATTCACGCACCTCAAACTTTGCATCTTAATTCATTTACTGCATTTTCTTCTTCCTAATGATCTTCAACCGACAAATTCCAAATTTGTCTTGGAATTGTGATTGTTACATTATTGTGATTTGTTTAAGAGATGCCGCTATAATGACACTTATTTATAAATATTATTTCTTAATGATAATTGTACATGTATGATCTATATTATATAGGTTTATGATGATAATTACTTGTTTGAAATAGAATTAAATTACATGAAATATATTTATCTTAATAGAAGAATCAAATTTGCCCTAATAACGAAAATTAAGAAATAAATCTGCACAATAAAATTCAACACTCCTCCTCAAGCTGGTGAATGGATATCTATCATTCCCAACTTGTCAGTAAGATCATGAAAGTGCTTTATAGGTAGTCCCTTAGTTAATACATCTGCCAACTGATTTCTTGAAAGAATGTATGTTGTGGTTATGAGTTCACTATCCAATTTCTCCTTGATAAAGTGTTGGTTTATCTCAATGTGTTTGTCATGTTGAATTGGATTATGCGCAATTCTAATGGTTGATTTGTTTTCACAAAACAGTTTCATAGACGCTTCACACATTAGTTTCAAGTCATCTAATATGTTCTTCATCCATAACAACTCACAAACTCCTTGTGCCATAGCTCGAAATTCAACTTCTACACTTGACCATGCCACTATATTCTGTTTCTTACTTCTCAATGTTACTAGATTTCTACCCAGAAACATACAATAACCTGATGTTGACCTCCTGTCAGTAACTGAATTTGCATAGTCAGCATCTGTGTACACTTTTATGGATAGATTTCCCTATTTTCTAAGTATTAATCCTCTTCTAAGCGTGGTTTTATGATATTGTAGAATTCGATCAATAGCCTGCCTGTGTCTCTCCCGTGGATCATGTATGAATTGACTAATAATACTAACAATATAAGCAAGATCTAGTTTGATATGTGCCAGGTATATCAATTCCCCTACTAGTCTTTGTTATTGAGCTCTATCCACCTTGGGGCTCTCTTCATCACTTCCCATTTTGTGATTCTGTTCAATGAGTACACCGATAGCCTTACACCCAAGCTTTACGGTCTCTTTGAGAAGA
Organism: Ormosia semicastrata; assembly: GCA_029884595.1. Lineage (NCBI taxonomy): Eukaryota > Viridiplantae > Streptophyta > Magnoliopsida > Fabales > Fabaceae > Ormosia > Ormosia semicastrata. The sequence goes on from JAQQTO010000040.1 coordinate 2,929,950, forward strand.
TCTAGGACATATTTCCTTGGAGAAATGAAGATACCTTCCTTGGAGTAGGCAACTTCAATTCTAAGGGAGTACTTTAGCTTTCCAAGATCTTTCATTTCAAACTCAACTGCTAATTTCTTCTTTAGGAGTTGCTTCTGAACTAGATCATCTCCTAATATAATGATGTCATCAATATACACAAGTAGGACTGTGAGTTTACCTTCTTGTGAATGTTTAAAAAAGAGAGTATGATCACCTTGAATTTGTTTGTATTCTGAGGACACTATTGTTTTTGTGAATCTTCCAAATTAATCACGAGGAGATTACTTCAACTTGTATAAAGTATTCTTTAACTTGTACACCTTGTTCCTTCCACTAGTGGAGTCGTATCTAACTGGAATTTCTATATAAACTTCCTCCTCTAAGTCGCCATGAAGAAAGACATTTTTAATATTAAACTGGTATAATTCCCACCCAAAGTGGGCAGCAAGGGAGAGTAAGATTCTTACAATGTTCATCTTGGCTATTGGAGCAAATGTCTCCTCATAGTTAATTCCATAAGTCAGAGTGTATCCTTTTGCCACCAACCTTGCTTTATATCGGTCTAGTATACCATTGAATCGATATTTCAAAGTATATGTCCATCTGCACCTTAGTGGCCTTTTCTCACCTGATCTCTCAATAATCTCCCATGTTCTAGTCTTTTTCAATGCACCCATCTCATCATTCATGGCTTGAATCCAGTTCTTATTCTTCAATGCTTCTTATACTAATGTTGAGATTTTGATAAAATCTATGGCTAAAATGAAACTCTGGTGCTGTAAGGAAAGATATTTAGAATAGACAAATTGATAATTAAGGTACCTGGGATTGGGACAATACATTTTTCCTTTCCTCAATGTAATAGGTAAGTCATCTAGGTCAGGTTTACAATTATTCAAAAACATGTTATTAGGTTCAAAAATACTATTATCTGGGTCAAGTTCAAAATAGGAAGTTCAGAGACAAGAGAACTTGTATCTTTAGTATTTACCATTGGTTCAAATGCTTGAAGTTACTATTTAGCTAGTTTGGGTTTCCTTCTCCTCTGATAAACCAATTTGGGTGTGCTAGCCTTGACCTTGACTTTAGCTAGTTCAGGTGGGGTACTGGGAGAAGATGTCGATTCTTGTGTAGAGTAAGATGATAATAGAAGGAATGACTCAGGAGAGAAGGACTCAGCCTCAACTTCTTGAGTGTTCTCCCTCTGAAGTTGAGGACGACTAAAAAAGGACTCATTTTCATAAAAAGTGATACCCATGGAGATGAAAAAATGACGACTTGAAGGGTGATAGCATTTGTACCCCTTCTTACCAGGAGCATAACCCATAAAAATACATTTGACAACACGAGGATCAAATTTGTTGTGATGTTGACTCAGCCTCAGCTTTCTAAGTGTTCTCCCCTTGAAGCTGAGGACGAGTAAAGAATGACTCATTTTCATGAAAAGTGACATCCATGGAGATGAAAAAATGACGACTTGAAGGGTGATAACATTTATAACCCTTCTTATCAGGAGCATAACCCATAAAAGCACATTTGATAGCACGGGGATCAAGTTTGCTGCGATGTTGGCAATGTACATGGACAAAAGCCACACAATCAATGACATAGGACTATAGACTCTGCATAATAGGAACTAATGGAAAGTGAGAGGTCATGAGTTGGACAGGACTTACATTCCCCAAGACATGAGATGAGAACCGATTAATTAAATATACAACAGTTAAAACAACTTCTCCCCAGTATGAGCTAGGAATAAATATTTAGAATAGTAAAGCTCTAGTGATTTCAAGTAAATGATGATTTTTCTTTTCTGCAACACCATTTTGCTGAGGAGTATCAATACATATGAGTTTATGCACAATACCATGTTCTTTAATAAATGTAGAGAAATTTTGGTTGACATACTCCTTACCATTATCAAAACGCAAATGCTTAATAGACCTTCCAAATTGGGTCTGAACCATGGGGGTAAAACTAAACAAACAATTGAAACACATCTGATTTGTCTTTCATTAGAAAAAGCCAAGTTACTCGAGTATAATCATCAATGAAACAAACAAATCATTTAGTGATAGAAATGTTAGAAATAGATGTAGAACCCCAAACATCAGAGTGGATAAGTGCAAAAGGGTCAACACTTTTATTAGAAATAGGTGAAAAAGTTATATGATAGTGTTTGACAAACTCACAAACATCAAAATGAAAAGACTCAATAGATTCTTTTAAAAATAAAGACAAAAACATATACTTAAGCAAAGAAAAAGGAGGATGTCTCAAACACTTGTGCTGTAACCAAATTTGAGAAGAAAGAGACTCTGAATTGGACTAATGATAGGAAAGTAGTAACTTTGGATCAGGACCACTATTAGCTGGCATATTAAGGAGATAGTACAACCCTTGTAACACCCTCCGTAGGGCGTCACACTTCGTGTTACTCAATTACCAAATTACCCCTTCATTGGAAAATCGTGCTTGTAATATAAATACGAGTTATAAAATTTCTTAATGATAGTAAGATAAACTTAGTGGAAAATAAAAACATTACAACAACATCATAAATTAATATACATCATATATATACAAGTCATAATATTGTCATATTTTAATATTTACAAACTAGACTCTTAAAATATTTAAACTTTAATTTAAACTAACATACTGTCCAAGTACTACTAAATAGTAGAACCCTCAGACGGTCCTCCTTAGACTCCTTAGAAGATAGAAGTCTGACTTGGCGCGAAGTCCTACGGACAAGTGTCCGCGCAAACGACACTATACTAATCGCACTCGAAGTACGATAGTATACTTCCCAATACTGTCTAATTGACAATGGGAACTCTAGGTGTATATTAATATTTACCCTAATTTTCAAGATATAGCCTACTTAAAATAGTGTTTAAGTTTCTCTATGTAGCAAATACGCTCTCTTTTCAGGTCAACGTGCCACGACTCCAATCCTCCACGAAACATCGATCTCATATACCCAAGGAAACAAGGCACCTCCATTTTCTAGAACTCAGCATCTTTTACCGGAATCTACTCTTCCTCAACTTCTTGCTCAAGTTCTCGCTCAACGTCTTTAAAATTATAAATACAATATAGAATAGACATAGAAAGAGGTGAGATCACCTACGCCAATACCAGTATGGTAGCAATGAAGATAAACACATACAATATCTCATATCAGCACATTATACATAATTACAATTATGTCACTAATATCATTTATCATCATAATTCATACAATAAGTCATAATTACGATCATGTCCTTATCAATATTCAATTATTCAATAATTCAATTATCATAAACAATAATTACAATAATACTCTCAGTATCTCTGCATATGTACCTAGACTCAATTTTCCTACTCCATGGAGTTACAACTTAGATCGGAAAGATTGATCATAAAGATCTATCTGCACTACATGCCTCGGACCACGTGCTCAATTTTTGCACATCTAGTATATATACTAGTCTTTATCAAATCTTGATTATGGATAGTATCTCGGTCCGGATCATTGGTGTGTTATATCGGTCTAACCCACGTACAGGAGAGCTACCAACTGCACATTGTAGGCAACCCGCACCCCAATGCCCCCAAGGTCAACGAAAGACCTACACTACGCATATCGCACCCACTCAGGAGGTGTATTCTCTCCTTCCTAGGAAAATAGCCTTATCCAGTCCATCGGACCTTTTCAATGCATATACAAATGCACCATTCTCAGTTCAATTCATTCTATCATATTCTCAATTAAATTTTCTTTATCTCAAGTTCTGGGTCCTCATATTGGCCCAACAGTGTCATTACTGTAATTTCATCGCGAAATCATATTTTTTGCATTTTCTCAATCACGTATCAATTTTTCATTGTTTCTCAATCGCGTAAAATATTTTTCACACGTTTTAAATCAAAAATACTATTTTCCTCATTTAACACCAAAATTCAACTTCATTTTTTTCATATTAGCATAATAACCCCTCAAAACATAATATTTGCATTATAATCCTCATTTAAATAATATTTTCACAACAGTCCCTCATAAAATTCATATTTACGAAATAGTCCCTCGTAAAATTCATATTTACGAAATAGTCTCTCATAAAATTCATATTTATAAAATAGTCCCTCCAAAACATAATATTTACGTTTTAGGCCCTCAAAAATTGTTATTTACAATATGGCCCTATTAAAAATGAAAATTACTATTTTGTCCCTCTAAGAATCATAATTACAATATTGCCCTCTAAAAATCATAATTACAGTATGACCCCTTTTAAAAATAAAAATTACAATATTGCCCCTCTAAAAATCATATTTATAATAATTCATTTTCCTAAAAATCATTTTACTTTGCTATACTCAAATTTGTCCCAAATTCATTTAAATATCTCAGTTCTCATTTTAATTCATCAGTTTAATTATATCCGATTATTTTCCCACAACCTTCAAACTTGTTCAAATTCATTTCTTTTTCATTTACATCATTCATTTTCAATTGAATCTCTCATTTTCAGGACTTTGGTCCTTTATAGCCTAGTATGGCTATAAGCCTCAAGCTCTTTGGAGCTCTCATAAAATTGGTTCATCATATTATTCATATCTTACTTTACTCATACATTTTCATGCACACAATTTCATACATACAAACATATATCAAAGCAATAGACATAATATCACACATGCAAGTACAAAAACACAATCATACACAACACAAACACAATCAAATAGCATCAAACAATCAGTGAAGAATCCTTATGGATTTTTCCACCGTACAAAACCATCCCCACACCACCAAAACTTGGTTGGTGAGGTTAAATCTCCCTCTTACCTCTTGAAGACAAGCTTTTCAGTTAGTTTTTCTCCTTTCCTTCAAATTCGTATAATCTCCCAAACAAATCCCTAAAATTCTTAAACAATTAGTAAAAACACAAACAATGTTTAATAATAACAAACCATGGAACAATCATGGCTTAGAAAATCATAAACATGAATTTAAACCATAGAAATCAAGGTTTACCTCTAGGGAAGTAAGATAGAAGTGGGATTTTGAAGCATTTAGAGTGTGATTTTGGGAAAACTTTCTAAATGGAAAGTGTTTAGAATGTTGTTTAGCTTTAGGAAATGATGTGAGTAAAAATTATAGGTGAGTGATGGTGCTTGTAGGTGCTAGGGCCGAACCAATGGAGAGAAAAGGAAGGAAAAATAAGTTGTGGTGTTCTTGGAATTGTTTAGAAGAAAAGATGAAAGCTTTTTGGATGAGAGAGAAAATGAAATTTGTGAGATAGCATTATGGAAGGCTGCTGCCGTGAATGAGTAGTGAAATTAGAGGATTTACTTGGCTCAAAATATCTCCAATTGGATGCACATGGAGGTGCACATGGCATAGGTCATCAATTGGACTTGTGTGGCAATTATGGATAATTACGAACCATGTAGATGACTCCTCCAAGCTGCTGCAAACCGTGAGCTTCAAGTGAATTTAGGGACTTTAATTTGTTGTAATTTAAGTCTAATTAATTGCTAATCAATTCACTAGTTAATTAGGTTTAATTTCCTAACTAATCTTAATTAACATCCTAATCATATAACTAATTAGTTTAATATATATTAGCATATATTATAACCTTTAATCAATATTAAGATATCTAATTAATATTTAGATCATAATTAATTAAGAACTAAACTAGTTCACTTAGTTTGCTAATTAAGTAATTAGATTAGTCAAATTAAGCTTAATTAGCTACTAACCAAATTCAAGCCTACTATTTTTGACTTAATTCTAACCATTGATTCATTTTTAATTCCTAGCCATAGATTACATCTAAGGTAGATATCAATTAGTCATAAAACTAGCATTCTAATCTCACCATTGATTAGATCAACGACTAAGGTTAAAGGCTTCCTAACTAAGTCTTTATCCAATGGTCCTAAGTAAAGCCTATGCTCCCATCGTTGACCTATTCTTATTGGTTTAGAAAGTCAAGCCACTTTCGTTGACTTGCTCTCATTGGCTAGAATTTGTCCAGTCAGCACAGTTGACTGCTTTTCCTAAACGCGGGTCCCACAGTACTTTTAAAGACCTGTGGTCAAATCGAAGCAGATTTTTACTATTTTTGAGACAGTAGGTACTGTAATATAAAATAATATTATAATAATATAAAATTATTTTATTGCACAGTTAAATCTAAAAAATTATAAGATTAATATATATATCAATCAGAATTGGGTTTAGTAAGATCCCCCAGCTCCAATTAATTAAAATAAGAATTTCCCTGGCCCGAAAATTATTATTTTCCTGACCTGGAGCAAATCACACAAAACAATCAAAAACAGTATCGAAATAATCAAATTATTTTTATATTGCACAGAAAACACAAAACAGTGTAATTCTGTCAGTTCTATAACATAGTCTAAAATTTGGGGTGTTACAACCCTCCCTGTTCCTTTGCAACTCCAATCGTCCTCCCCATGACAAGATCTTGAAAAACACAATGAGAATGAAAAAAGGTTACGGCACAATTATTGTCTTTAGTAAACTTATGAATAGAAATAAGATTATTAGAAAGCTGGGGAACATGGAGCACATTATTTAAATGTAGAGAGGGCTGTAGTTTAATAGTATCAGAACTCGCAACTGAGGTGTGAGAGCCATTAGCTACGGTTATATAATGCTTATTAGAAGAGGGTTAGTAAGATAACAGAGGTTGTGAATAAAATGTCATATATGGTCAGTTACACTAGAGTCCATAATCCATAAATACTTAGTATTAAAAGTTTTAAAGGATTGAAAACAAAAATTCTTACCAGTCATGCTCAGAGAACAGGAGCCAAAAGGCTTACTGAGAGAGTCAATGAAACTCTGCAAGTGCTCTAGCTCATTTTTACTAAGGGCTAGAACTTCATCATCCACATTTGAGTCTTCACCCAGAGGTATAGAATTCAAAGTGGTCTTATTTACCTGACTTTGCTACATACTCTTGAACCGTCTTGTGCGGTTAAGAATCTGGTCCTTCCCATGGAGTCTGAAGCAGTTTTCCTTGGTGTGACTAGATTTCTTACAATATGTAAACCAGCGACTCTCTTAGTTAGGCTTGGAGAAGGAAAAAGAAAAGCTTGGTTTAGCTGTCTTACTTGTAGCCAAGGCTGATCCACCAGTGGGCTTATCATCAAGCATGATAGCCTTATGACTTTCCTCTCCCCGAATAGTGTAGAATACCTTAGACAGTGATGGAAGTGTTTCCTTGCCTAGAATTTGAACCCGAATAGGGTCATATTCAAAATTCAGGCTAGAGAGGAACTCAAAGATTCGATCCCTTTCCACAAAACTAGCCAACGTAGAAGCATCCTTACTGCACTCCATTTTGAGATTTTGGTATTGATCTAACTCAATTCATAAACCATTAAGGGTTCTATAATAATCAATAACGGAGAGTGCCCCTTATTTGGAAGCAAAGATTTTAGTCTTCAATTCATAGTAAGTGGCGATATCTTGTTTCATAGAAAAGGTTTGGTGAAGAATATCCTAGATTTCCCAGGAAGAAGGAAGGAACATATAGTTTCTGCTAATCTCAGGAGTCATGGAGTTCCAAGGCGATGCCATAATAAGAGAGTCCTCTTCATCCCATGTCTCAAAGTGAGGGTTATCCTTCGCAGGGGCAGTCCCTTCAATGTGATTTAACTTCCGACAGCCCTTAAGCGTAGTACAAATGACTTAGGCCTACTATAAGTAATTTTTGCCATTAAGGTGATATATAGGGTGCAAGACAGGGAGATCAATGGGATTCAAAGGTGGGGGCAGTGCTGTGCTAAGCTGTGGGATGAATTTGGTAGTTTGGTTGTCTAACATACTCATGATTGAACTTCCAACTTGTTTTTTTTTTATTTTTTTACATTGAAAAGCTGTAGAAGACAAAATAGGAAACAGATGCATCTTAAACGAAACTAGGACGACTAAAATGAAATAGGAAGAAGGCAACGGTGGTGTGGCTACTCACAACGGTGGTGCGCCTACGGTGCGACTGCTCAAAAATGATGTGGCTGTGCAAAGAAAACGAATGATGGGTGGCTCCTTATGGGTTACCAGCTCTAGTGAAGGTGACGATGACTGTGGCACAGTTAGGAGTGGTGGCTGGGTAGAGAACAACTAGATCCATTGGTTTATGATGGATCTGGATGCTCCTGGCTTGAAGATGGTTGATCTTATTCTGGTCCAGTTATGATTGAAGGCAACAATGAAGGTTGGTCCAATCAACAATGAAGGTTGACTGAAGCAGAAACAACAGAGGCTCTCTGATTAGTAGCTCTGATACCAACTGTGAATGCTTATGTCATGAAGCATATCAAATGAAGTTTTTGATGATAACAAAGTCAAGATGAAGATCAAGATCAAAAAAAGTGACCAAGATCAAAAGAGGTATATTTGGTATAGGTTATAGGCTTTAGAATCTCAACGTAAAATGCTCTCAAGTATCTCAACTAACTCTAAATGGTTTTTCAAATATCTTTTAAATCAACTTAAAAGTCAAAGTTTATATTTTAAAGAAATGTTGATTTCAATCTTGGATTTTGTAAATCATGTTTATATCTCAACAAATCCATGTTTTTCTAAGTTGGGCATGGCCATCAAGCTTGATTGAACTTAAAAATTGTGTTTAAGGGCCATTGAAATCGATTACACAAGTGTTATAAATGATTACAAGTAAACCAGAGGCCTTGTAATCGATTACATTGAGGTTGTAATAGATTATAAGCATGGCAGAAGCCTTGCAATCAATTACATTGAGGTTGTAATCGATCACAAGTCTGGCAGAAGCTATGTAATCAATTACATGAAGGTTGTAATCGATTACATCCTACCCAGAAAGCCAAAAACACGTTCTAAAAGCCATGTAATCGATTACATGGACTATGTAATCGATTACAATAGGCCCGACATTGTCCAATGACTATTTTATCAACATTTAATGTTGCCCATAAATGCACCCAACAACTCCTTCGATATGAAAACTTATAAATATATGTCTTGGGTCTTCATTAATGGCTAACCAATAACTTGAAACATATTTCTATCACTCTAATCCGAGAATCAATTTTTTAAACCCTTATTGCTCTGTTTTTGCAAATCACTTGAGATATTCTTGAAGAGCGTTCTAGGACTTCAATTTGTATAAACTACTCTTGTAATAGTTTCATCTTGTATACACCTCAATTCTTTGTAAAGAGGATGAGACATCCCTTCAAATTGTAAAGGGTGAGGTATCCCTTGTTGGTAAAGAGGGTGAGGCATCCCTCAAGGTTGTAAAGGGTGAGGTATCTCTCAAGGTTGTAAATGGTGAGGTATCCTTTGAAGTTGAGGCTCAAGCACAAAGAGTGAGGTATCCCAAGGTGCGGTGAGTGCTCTATTGTGTAAAAGTTACAAGTACTTGTTGAAGCTTGAAGCTATAGTGAAAATCTTGAGTGATTGCTTGAGAACTGGACATAGGCCACAAGTAGATTGGTGGCTAAACTAAGATAAATCTTGTGTTTCATTTTCTCAACTCTATCTCTTTACATTTGTGCTTTAATCTTATATGCTTGCTTGAATACTTTCTATCTTGTCTTATTTATTTGTGAGTGAGTTATTGAATCTCATTTATTTATTCACTTTAATCAATCAATAGCTTCAACAAAATTTGGTAATCAAGTGTTTTGCGAAAGATTTTTGAAAATATTTTACAAACTCAATTCACCCCCTCTTGAGTATTGAGGCCACTTGGTAACAAGTGGTATTAGAGCTAGGCTCTTATGTAAAGAGCTTAGCAGCTTCAAGAGAAAGTGATGGCCTCCTCAAATGGTTTTTCACAAAGTTCTTCTCTCTATAGACCTCTCTTTTTCAATGGGGATGGGTATGCTTATTGGAAAGAACGAATGAAATTTTTTATTGAAGTTATTGACTTAGATGTGTGGGATGCTATTAAAAATGGTCCTTTTGTCCCCACATAAGTTATTAATGGTGTAAGAGTTAACACACCAAGAAGTGAATGGATCGATGGTAATAAGAGAAAGGTCCAATACAATTTTAGAGCAAAAAACATCATTACCATAGCCTTGGAGTATGATGTGTTCTTTAGAGTCTTAAATTATAACTATGCCTAAGAAATGTGGGATACTCTACAAGTAACCCATGAGGGTACTAGTGAAGTGAAAAGATCAAGGATAAATACTCTCACTCATGAGTATGAGCTTTTTAGAATGAATCAAGGTGAAAGCATTCAAGAAATGCAAAAATAGTTCACACATATTACTAATCATCTTACTTCATTGGAAAAGACTTTTCCTAATGAAGATCTTATTAACAAAGTATTGAGATGTCTGAGCAGGCATTGGCAACCTAAAGTGACAACTATTGCAGAGTCAAGAAATCTTTCAACCATGACCCTAACCACACATTTTGGCAAGCTCCAAGAATATGAATTTGAATTGAATAAACTCAACCAAAGTGAGGAGCTTGACAAGAAAAAGAAGGGAATAACTCTTATGATCAATGATGATGATGATGAAGATGATGGAGATGGCTTAGAAATAAATAAGGAGAATCTTGGTCTTCTAGTAAAAAAATTTGGAAGATTCTTCAAGAAGAATGAAGCTCAAAGAAGACCTCCTTTTCCTTAAAAGAATGTCTATCACAGAAGGAAAGAAACCTCATCGACTCCTAAATGGTATGAATGTGGAGAACTGGGGCACATGAAGATGAAGTGTCCAATCTATCAAAGGAAAGTGGAAAAATATGAGAAGAGGTCCTCAAAGGATAAGAAAGAAAGAAGAGCCTATATAGCATGAGAGGACAATGACATGGATTCTTCCGATAACTCGGATATTGAGAAAGTCAATCTATGTCTCATGGATAGAGGAGAAGAGGAAGAAGATGACATGAAGGTATCATCCTCAAATTTAGACTCTTCCCCATCCTATGATGAATTGCAAGATGCATTTAAAAATTTGCATAATGAATTCATGAGGCTCACAAAAATGGTTTTATCTTTCAACAAAATAATCTCCTTATTGGTAAACAAAGTTTCTATTTTAAACAAGGAGATTAATAAGCTTAAAATTAAAAATGAGACCTTAGGACTTATTAATGCTAACTCATCATGCATGATTTGTTCTTCACATGATAATGCACCTACACCCTCATCATGCTCATGTAAATCATTTAAAAATGACATTGAAGATTTGAAAAACACTCTTTCAAAATTTACATTTGGAAGAGATAACTTGAATATGTTGCTAGGGAAATAGAGATGTGTTTTTGAAAAGGCCGATTTAGGGTATAATCCCAATAACCAACAAAAGTTTCACAAAAATCTCTTTGTTTCCTTAAGTACATCAAGTAGCCCCTTCATCAAATACTTTCATTATGGGAGGAAAGGGCATAGTGCTTCTACATGCAATGTTAGGAAGAACTTGAACACCAAGGTTGGAACTAAAATGATTTGGGTCCCTAAGAGCACTTTGTCAAAATCTAACACACAAGAACCCAAGAAAATTTGGGTACTGAAAGATAAAAATTGAAATGTGTTGTAGGTATGCTTGAAGGCCAAGAGTTGACTTTGGAATCTTAAAAGTAGCCGCTCCAAGCACAAGACTAGAAGATACTTCAAGTTCTCTTCCTTGTCTCTAAAAAGCTTGGCCTTGCAATCTTTGGATAAGTGGAGACTTGTTATATGCTTTAATTTGCTTCTAGCTTCATATCTTGAAAAATATCTCTACATGTGATAATATGATAGATAAGTTCATTTCTTGTTTGAAATATAATATTTGATGAAAATATCTATGAACTTAGTTTTTTTTTGGATCATTCATGCACTTAAATTTTGCTGCATAACTTTATTTTGCTACACAAATTCATTTACTGCACCATTTGATGTTTGTTGCATAATCTCAATCTCCTCAATTTTTGCTGCATAATCCTATTTTGCTGCATAATGTCAATATTTGTTGCATAATACTATACCTTGCGGCATAATTTGAGTTGTTGTTGCATAATTTAATTTCTGCTGCATAATCACCATGTTTTAGTTATTATTGAATCCAATACTGACTTGAGCATCAGAGGCTCCCCTAAGTTTATTTTGCAGGTACTTTATCATGACTAAGTCCTCTAAGTAGCTCAAAATTCACTAATCTTGGTAAAGTAGTTTGATCCTTGACAAAGGTGGTGATTTTGCAAGAACATATGTTTTGGATCAAGAACTGATCATATTTTATGCCTACATGAGGTTTGGAATTGATTTGAGAAGTCTTGGAATTGATTTAGATGCTTTGAAATAGGCACTCTGATATTTGAAGTGCAAAATCTAAGTTCAGAAAGCTTGTAATTGATTACAATAGCTTTGTAATCGATTACAAATGCTCTACCAAGCGTTACAAGTAAAGTCAGAATGCTTGTAATCAATTACACATACCATGTAATTGATTACAACTATTCCAGAAAGCTTGTAATTGATTACACTAACCTTTTAATTGATTACAAGGAACCCAGAACATGTGTAATCGATTACACCCCAATGTAGTCGATTATAAAGGGGTTTTAAAAGAGTTTCAGCACGCGAGAAGCCATTTTCACCTACAACTCACTTTTCTTTCTCTTCATTCACGAAACCCCTCACCCTCAACCTTCAATTTCTTTCTCATTTCTTGGCCAAATCACCTCACTCCACCATCATTCTACTCGATTTTCTCTCTTCTCCACCACACCCCAAACCAATTTTAACCAAAATCACCCCAAATACCTTTCCCTATCTCTCCTCATGAAAGTTCTCTCTCTCTAAGCCCTAACCCACGAAATCCTCCACCTTCTCACCTGTTTCTACCTTCCTCCACCACCAAACACCACGCAACCTCTTTCCCTTTCACAATCTTTTCTCCCCATTTCCCCTCAATGGCTAATTCCTCCAAGCGTGCCAAGAGATCACAAACAGGGGTCTCCATAGAAACATCCACCAGCGCTCCTCCACTCATCATTCTTGGGTTGGACCTCAATCAACACTTCCACACCGCCAAGAGAGCAGAGTACTTCAGGAAAAATTTTCTATTAAGGAAGATTATTTCACCAAGGTATCTCACTAAGGACTTTAGCTCTAGTGAACCTTTAGAGAGTTTCAGAATCATTGAGAGACTTAATTTGCTTGAATTTCTGAGTATTAAAAAGGACATATACCTAGACTTAGTTAAAGTATTTTATGCCAACTTGAAATATGAGGATGCATGCTTAGTCTCTGAGGTGAAAAAGAAACAGATACAAGTCAATAGAGAATTATGGTATAGGTTGACTAAATTGACATATGATGGCGCCAATTTCTGTGGGGGTACAAATGTGTGGGGAGATGAGTATAAGTATAAGGATGCCTTAATTTCATTACTGAGGGCTGGATATAACATTCCTAGAGGAAAACAGAGAGTAATTGCAACTAGTCTAACTATGGAGAATATGGTGTTACATTACCTTGTGACTAGGGGATTAGTCCCTAAGGGAGGCAACTACTCCCAGATTCTCAAAGATGATGTGCTGACCTTGTGGACCATGAACACTGGATGGTCAATTAATTGGGCCTGCTATGTTATTCAGCATATGTTGGAAGCCAAAAAGAAACACCATCCTCTGCCCTATGCTATGCTTTACAGTAATTATGGTGCACTTTTATATTCCTCTGGCTAGGGAAGCCAAGGATACTAGCTCTAAAGGGCCTCAGTTTATTGGATTGCATACTCTGCAAAAGTTTTAGCTGAGGAAGATTGATAACAATTAGTACTATCTCCTTCATAGGAGCTATGGTCACATTCCTCATGAAGCTGATGATAATGAAGAAGAACAGTAGTCTGCTACTGCTCCAGCTACTTTGACCTCTTACTTCAGGAGATGTGCACCTTGGCAACCACAGTGGAAGTCCGGATGGATCGTGTTGAGCAAAAAATTGATCATCTTGAGCTGAGGATGGATTACTCCGATCAGGAGTTAGCCTCTATCCGATCTTTTCTAGAAGGACTCAGATATGTACCGAGGAGGGATGTCCGTGCTCCCACATCCTCTGCTGCACCCCCGGCCCATGATAGGGTCACAGTTGCTATAGGTGAACCCATTTCCTTTGTTGCTCCTCCTACTGATATAGATGTAGTTCCTGATGATGATGAGGAACTTCTTAGCTCTGAAAATGATCTTGACACAGATGATGATGATGTATTTCTTAGTGATGTGGCTACTGGGAGTGATACTGATAGTGATAACGAGGCAATGGAGTGACATGGGATTTATGTCATGATTTTTTTTTATATACCTTGTCTAACCTATTGCATCTTATCACTTTTATAATTTTGTATAAGACTTTGGATCTTTTGGTATCAATGTCTATTCAATCTAAATATTTTGCTAGTTGATATACATCTGTTGTTGCTTTAGTATGCTAGTTATATTCTGGTGTTGATTTGATTGGACTGATTATACTCTGATTTTGCTTTGATTGTATGAGGAAATCATGTAAAATGCTGTGGAAATGCTGCTGAATTTTTTTGGGTATTATTGTGCAATGCTGAATGCTTATTTTTTTTTTATAATGCCAACGGTGGAGAAGTATTAGATAACATATATGTTGCATAAGTACGGAGGAGTTTTTATATGCAAAATTATTTATCCTATCTCATGCATAAACTACGAGGGAGAGTAGCATTTAAATCTCAGATGTATAAATGCTTCGCTATTTTCCTATGTTATTTTGTCATCATAAAAAAGAAAGAGAATGTGAATGCTTATGTCATGAAGCATATTGAATGAAGTTTTTGATGATAACAAAGTCAAGATGAAGATGAAGATCAAAAGAAGTGACCAAGATCAAAAGAGGTATATTTGATATAGGTTATAGGCCTTAGAGTCTCAATGTAAAATGCTCTCAAGTATCTCAACTATCTCTAAATGGTTTTTTAAAGATCTTTTAAATCAACTTGAAATTCAAAGTTCATATTTTAAAGAAATGTTGATTTCAATCTTGGATTTTGTAAATCATGTTTATATCTCAATAAATCCATGTTTTTCTAAGTTGGGCATGGCCATCAAGCTTGATTGAACTTAAAAATCGTGTTTAAGGGCCATTGTAATCAATTACACAAGTGTTGTAATTGATTACAAGTAAATCAGAGGCCTTGTAATAAATTACATTGAGGTTGTAATCGATTATAAGCATGACAGAAACCTTGTAATCGATTACATTGAGGTTGGAATCGATTATATGAAGGCTGTAATCGATTACATGAAGGCTGTAATCGATTACATCCTTTCCAGAAAGCTAAGAACACGTTCTAAGAGCCATGTAGTCGATTACATGGACTATGTAATCGATTACAATAGGCCTGACATTGCCTAACGACTATTTTATCAGCATTTAATGCTGCCCATTAATGCACCCAACGACTCCTTTGATCTAAAAACTTATAAATACATGTCTTGGGTCTTCATTAATGGCTAACCAACAACTTGAAACATATTTCTATCACTCTAATTCGAGAATCAATCTTTTAAACCCTTATTGCTCTGTTTTTGCAAGTCACTTGAGATATTCTTGAAGAGCATTCTAGGACTTCAATTTGTATCAACTACTCTTATGAGAGTTTCATCTTGTATACACTTCAATTCTTTGTAAAGAGGGTGAGACATTCTTCCAAATTATAAAGGGCGAGGTATCCCTCAAGGTTGTAAAGAGTGAGGTATCCCTTGAAGTTAAGGCTCAAGCACAAAAGGTGAGGTATCCCAAGGTGTGGTAAGTGCTCTATTGTGTAAAGATTGCAAGTACATGTTGAAGCTTGAAGATATAGTAAAAATCTCGAGTGATTGCTTGAGGACTGGACGTAGGCCACAAGTGGATTGGTGGCTGAATCAGGATAAATCTTGTGTTTCATATTCTTAACTCTATCTCTTTACATTTGTGCTTTAATCTTATATGCTTGTTTGAATACTTTCTATCTTGTCTTATTTATTTGTGAGTGAGTTATTGAATCTCATTTATCTATTTATTTCAATCAATCAATAGCTTCAACAAAAATTAGTAATCAAGTGTTTTGCGAAAGATTTGTGAAAATATTTTACAAACTCAATTCACCCCTCTTGAGTATTGGGGCCACTTGTAACCCCAACTTGAAAGAATATTTCTGAATATTATTTTTTAATGACAATTGTGCAGGTATGATATACATTATATAGACTTATGACAATAATTATTTACTTAAAATAAAGTTAAATTATGATAAATAAATCTGTCCTAATACAAGAATCAAATCTGTCTTAATGACAAAAATTAAGAAATAAATCTGTATAATAAAAAAATAAATTTGTACCATAAAATCCAACAATTTCAAAGTGTTATTTTCATTTGTAACTTTTTGTTGTTTTGTGTTACTCTCTTTTCATCATTCTTTCTTCCTTTCATTGCTGGTGGTGATATGAATTTTGCTCTGTCTTCAAGTGTAGGTTGATTTTTTATTTTTTGTACCCTTACAAATCATTCACCCTTTCTCTATTATTTAATGAGACACAACTTAAAATTTTATTTTCTATAGGGTACTTCAAAACGCAGAATCATATTGGAAAGATTTCCAACTCAAGTCTATGCCAATCATGTATGCGGGTAAACTTCAAATGGATTTCCATTTATTTATTTTATTTAAAAACATTTGAATAATGTTTTATTTGTAACTTTTTATTTCTCACTGGCTGGAATGGAAGCAAACGTGGACTTCAAAATGGACTTCCATTTTCTTCCTTTATCATCATGAGGTCTTTGCGGATTGTATCATTTTGTGATTGTATCACCCCTTCTTTGTAGGGACATTTTTGTTCTATTCTACGGGACCTTTTGCAAATATGTGAGTTTTTTATGACAAAATGAGTTTAAGGTAAACTACTAGCATACCCATTATTATAACAACATGTATGATGAATCCATCAAATTTGAAAGGAACATTTTTCACTTCTATGTTGATTAATTGTCTATTATATAGGCTGTAGAAGAGCCGTTGGAAGATCAGACTCTCATTTCATGAAGCTCTAATTTTTTTTTTTCTAATCATTTTGGCCTTATATGGTCTTCGACAAATGGAATGCTAAAACATCATAATATTAGTGTTTTTTTTTTTTAATATGCCTTGCTATCAGTTGCAAACTTACATGTTCTTTGTTGAAGACTTAGTATAACTAGCTTAAAATATACTCTGAACTAGAAACTCACCTTTTTGTTCAAGATTATATCTTGCATTTACAAAGTATTTACACTTCTCTATTAATTAATTCTACATTATATATATGTCCTTTGTCTATTTAATATTGTTTTTGGCTAATCTCTCTTTTTTATTATTTATCAATATATGTCAAATGGATTAAGCAATCGATCTGTTGTATCTATTATGACCTTTTCATTTTAACATTTTTATTATTATTATTTTTTAGTTTTGCTCACTTAGTTGAAGATTATATTGGGTTAAACGAAGCTATGAAAATAATTATGTTTGATGCTTTAGGCTAGAACACATAGTGGTTAGCATATTTTTAATTCAACAATTTTTTTTTTCATTGTTGCATATGTTAAAGAATTTTGTATCATTGTGAACATGGTTCCAAGGAGAAAATGATGACATTGCTGGTTTGAATGTTACTCCTTTCAAAAGTAGTGATGAACCAATTACTCTTTCTGATGAGAGTATTATTTTCAGTCCATCCTTTGTTGCTTAGATGTCCTATACTAAGATAAATATGATTATAAAGTTGGAGAGAGATTGAAGAAGTGTTTTAGTTTACAATTAGATTTATGTTTTTGGAAAAGTAATTTGTATGTGTGACTTTTGCTAAGTTTTTGGGCTTCCTATAAAAATTGTGTAGGTTGGTTTTGCTATTTTGAATTCCTAGATTATGTTCATATTAGGTTTTTCACTTAGTTAGAACCAGAGACAAAAAACACAGACACTGAATGATCTGTATATTTCAGTGAGAGTTAGCATTTTATTTATACAAGAAGGTTGTTATACGGAAAAGGAAAATAATAAAACATAATTATGTACGAAATCAATTATAATCTCAAGTAACCCTAAAATCAATCATAATCTCAATCGCACTAACATCCTCCCTCAAATTCAAGTAGGTGTAGAAGAAATCAACTTGAGTTTGTAAACCAGAGTGCGAAATCGACCAAGATGATGAGCTTTAGTGAACAAATCGGCTGACTGGTCAAGAGTGCCAATGGAAATGAGACGAAGAGCACCACAAAGAATGTATTGACGAATGAAGTGACAATCAATCTCAATATGCTTGGTACACTCATGAAAGACATCATTGTGAGCAATCTAAATAGCACTCTTATTATCATAGTAAAGAACAATGGAAGAGTACTGAGAGAAACCCAAGTCTTCAAGAGGCCAATGTAACCAAAGTATTTTAGAAGTAGTGTCAGCAAGTTCCCGATACTTTGCTTTAGTATTGGAACTTGCAGTTAAATTATGTTTCTTACTTCGCCATGAAATAAGAGCATCACCTAAAATGATATAGTAACTAGTGGTGAATCGGTGATCAGTAGGGTCTTCACCCTAATTAGCATCATAATAGGCTCAGAGGATCAAGGAGGGGTCGATAGAAAAATGAAGCCCATGAAATAAGGTCCCCTTATTATAGCATATAATACAGAGAACAACAACATAGTGAGTGGTGCGTGGAGCTGACATGAATTAACTGACCAAATGAACAACATATGAAATATTTAGGCCAATAACAATAAGATAAATCAAGCTGTCAACTAACTGCCGCTAGAGTGTAGGGTTATCAAGCACTGTACCATTCAGAGGTGTTAATTTCACATTAGGCTCTAGAGGAGTTAATTCGGTGCGACTGTCGGTGAGACCAGCTTGAGAGATAAGATCTAAAGCATATTTAGCTTGAGACATAAAAATACCATTATCAAAAGAAAAAACTTCAAGACCTAAAAAGTAATTGAGAAATCCAAGATGTTTCATCTCAAAATGCTGATTGAAGAACTATTTAAGCTCAATAATACTAGTAGTATTATCATCAGTAATAATCATACAATCAATATAGAGAATCAACATAACAGTACCTCTATCAGGTTTGCAAGTAAACAACATAGAATTATGAGCACTAGAGGAAAAGCCAAATCGATTGATAGTGTTGTGAAACTTGGCAAGCCAGGCTCGAGGTGCTTGTTTGAGGCCATATAAAGTCTTTCGAAAATGGCAAACCTTATTTAGTGGAAAAGTATAACTAGGAGGTGGATGCATATAAACTTCTTATTCCAAATCATCATTAAGAAATGCATTCTTTACATCCATCTAATTTAGAGTCCATTTCTGAGTGGTTGTAATAGAAAGGAGAGTACGAACTAAAGTGATGCGAGCAACATGTGCAAATGTCTCCTCATAATCAATGTCATATTCTTGAGTGAAATCTTTGGCAACCAAACGAGAATGAATCTTGATCTTAAACACCCTTTTACATCCCACAAATGCCTTACTAGAAGAAGAATCAACAAGGTCCCAAGCATTATTATTCTCCAAAGCTTGTAAATATTCTTGCATAACATATTTCCAAGGAGGATTTATGAGGCTTCTTGATAGGACTGAGGTTCATGTAAGTTAAGCATGGTAGAAAAATAGTGATAATCATAAAGATAGATAGGTTGAGTTCTTATCCTAGTTAGACGCTTAGAAGAAAGAGAGGATGCAATGACAGGTGCATGATCTACGTTTGGAACGACATCATTGGGAATGGCTAGAGCATCGAAAGTGACTGGAAGCTCATTGGAGGAACCTACATAAAATTACTAGGAAAGAAATCAACAAAGGGGTTGGTGAAAAGAGGAGTTGAAGTGGAAGGGATGGACTTAAGTTGGGAGAGTGAAAAGAACATGGTGTCTTCCCAGAAGACGACATGACGGGAGATATAGATGCATTGAGAGATTGGATCCCAACAGCAATAGCCTTTATGTTTAGTGTCATAACCAAGAAAGCAACAGAGATATGCTCGGAGCTTAAGTTTAGTGTACTCATGGGGTTAAAGGAGAACAAAACTAGCACAATCAAAAACTTTAAGAGAGTTATAATTTGGAGAAGTACGGTGGAGACATTCAAAGGGAGATACATTACCTAGAATAAAGGAAGGAATACATTTGATGACATAGACAGTGGTGGGAGCGACTTCACCCTAAGCACGTTTAGAACAAGAGGAGGAGATGAGCATAACTCGGACAAAGTCAAGGATATGAAATGTTTTCTTTCAACACAACCATTTTGTTGAAAGGTACTAGAATAAGTAAACTCAGAGAGTGTACCCTGTTCAGTGAGAAAGGTGAGAAGTTTTGAATCGTGTTATTCAGAAGCATACTAAGATAAAAAACTTTAATTAATTTTGAGAATTGAGTTTTGATTATAGTAACAAAATTAATGTAAATTTGAGGAAGTTCAAAATGATTATTCATTAAATATATCTAAGAAAAATGACAAAAATCATTAATAAACATTACAAAATATTGATTACTTCCCATAGTTGGTGTGGGGGCAGGCCCCTAGACATCATAATACATAAGGTCAAAAGGAGATTTAGAAATAAAGGTACTTTTACTGAAGGAATGTGCAAGTTGTTTAGTAGTTTGACAAAATGGGACACAACTTTCCTATAGAACTATGAGCAAGATATTTGTGCCATAGTTGAATAAAGGACGAGGTGAATGATGCACAAAGATTTGAGGCAGGAGGAACATGAAAGTTCGTGAGCTCAAATAGCCTTCTGACTTTACATCCAGTGCTTATGACTTGTCCTATCCATGGATCCTACATACGACAACCAGAAGAAGAAAATGTGACTTCATAACCAGGGTCACATAGTTGACCAACAAAAATGAAATTGAAGTTTAATTTGGGAATAAGATATAAATTAAGTAACCTAAGACTGTGTAGAGAGATAGAACCCTTATGACTAATATTCATAAGAGATCCATTAGTTGTATGTATGGAATGTGCAATGTCATTAACAGATAGGGATGAAAAAGACTGAGACGTAGATGTCATATGATTACATTAAGTAGATTCAAGGTACCATCTAGTATTACTTGGTGTGGTTGATAAAGCAGAAGAGGTATTACCAAAATTAAATAGTAGACACTTAAGGAGGGGCACGAGATCAGTAGTAAAAAAGGCAGCCTGGGGTGTTGCTGAAGAAACTAGGGATCCATTAGCAACAGTAGAGACAAGCACAAACTTAGAAGAACTGAGATGAGGTTGAAACCTATTTGGATCAGACCTTGGAGGGCATGTAGGACAATTCTCAATCAAGTGTCCTAGGTCTTTACAATATTTACAACATCTGGGAGCAGTGACTACAATTGAATGGAGATTGAGCAATGTTTAGTTTCTCCATTACAGCAAAGGAGAACGCAAAAAGTGGACTTTCGGAGCTAAATTGATGAAAAATGACTTGAAAAACGAAAAGATCTCACTTGAAAATCTTAGGATGGGGGTCTGGTGCCACGCTAGCACTACAACATCAACACTGCCATGTCATGTGACACGTCAGCCAATGGACTCTAAGTCAGCAGGTTGCGTTAGTGTCTTTGCCATGTCAGTAGGGTGGATTGGTCAGCGAGTCGCGAAACAGGTCACAGAGCAGGTTAAGGCAGATCTATGTCTAGTATATGTATAACACGCGTCAAAGCTTTGAGACATGTGTGGGAGCACATGGATGGTCTGATGACCATGAAATTTGGTGATGTGGTCAAGTAGAGGGCAACAAATAGTATAGTGGTGGCGATATCAAAATTGGAGATCGATATGGAAGAGAAACAAAGACGGTAGCATTGGCGTTGCAACTGCTTGGGGCTCGTGGTGGTTGCTCATGGAGCAGTGGTGCAAGGCTGAGATTCATGGTGGTTAATTTTGATGGTAGTTCCAGCAGTTGACAATGGTTTATGGATGGTTTGTGTGGGTTGGAGTTTGGGTGATGTTGGTGTTGTTTTTGTGATTGTTGGCAACAGAAGTGGTGAGTAGTTTGGCTATGGAGGTGGAAAACAATAGAACTTCTAAAGAATGGAAAGGTAGTAGTGAAAAGATTGGATTGAGAAATTTGGTTCTTTGATACTAAGTTAGAAATGGAGATGGAGAAAACAAAGACACTGAATGATCTGTATATTTCAGAATAAACTGTATACATGAGGATTAGCCATCCTTTATACAAGAATGTTGCTATAAAGAAAAAGAAAATAAAAAAATACAATTATGTAAGAATGATAACAACATATTTTATTCATTTAATGATCATTTTAATAGGCTTCTTGAGGTTCAATTTAGCTTAATTAAGTTAGTTTTGTCATATTTTATGATATTGGGCCTGATTGGATCATTGAAGGAATTATTGTATGAATTAACATTAATTTGTCTATTTGAAAGTGTTAAATAATTTAGCTATAATTTGAATTTCAATTATCTGATTAATGTGATTCTAGTCTTGTAGGAAAGTTAAGACAAATCTCTATGAGTTTTATGAAGACCTCAAGAGCTGGATCATACGTTTAGATAATTTAAACTGAAGTTGAAGCAAGAGTTAGAATGTTGATAGTAATAGCTTGACCTCTGCGCACTCATTAGCCAATATCTTAAGTTATAGGACTCTAATAGATGTCAAGTCAAGCCCAAATGGAAGATAAGACACAAAGCTACAACTCTTATGAGACTCCTATGTTTAAATACGTCATTTTGGGCATGAAATTGAAGATGGAAAGTAGAGGTGAGTTACTAACGAGTTAGGCCACTTAATTGAGCATAACTTGAGTTTTAGGTCTCTAAATGACATGAGACTTAGGCCCAATGATTCCTAATGGATCCAGCTTTGTAACTATTAGAATTCTAATCATGTAAGGCCAAATTAGGAGTTAGTTTATGAGGTGAGATCATTAGAATGAAAAATCATTTTCTTATTCAGCACTTTTCATTCTCCCCCTTCATCTCTCTTCCTCTCCCTTCTCTCTAGGTTTTTTTCTCTTTTTTCTATAGTTCTTCCCTCTAATTTATGGAGGGCTAGAATTTTCAATCAATCCTAGAGATTGAAAATCTTGATACTTAATTCTGAGATTCTGTTTTAATTATTCTATATTCAATTATTAATCAAGTTTCTTTCCTTTCTCTTTGTTAATTCTGATTGAGTTGTTTAATTTGATTGAGATGTTCATATGATAATTGCGTAATTACCATGTGTTAAGGGAGGATTGTAGAGACTAAACAAGGCATCAAAGGTATTTGATGAATTGTTTAACTTGGTTAGATTCTGATTCTTAGGTTAATTTAGGATTAGATAGATGCTTAATTTGTCTAACCTTGATTGATCGAATTATGGATGCTTATCTAGTAGAGGATCCATAGATCATCTCGAGGCTTCTTAATGTGATCTAAGACCAAGAATTTAGTTAGTGATTGAATGGATCCATAGTGATCAAGGATGGATTAAAACCAAGATTGGTTAATTCCCTTGAATTGGTTATTTTCCTAATTCTATTTATCATTTTAATTGCTTTCTGTTGATTAATCTTACAAACCTTCCCCCTATTTGTTAAACTCTTGATTTGATTGTGTAATTAGAGTGATCTAAGGGCTTGACTTGATTTTATCTTATACTACAAGTAGTTTTAGTGAATCGGTTATAAATTGATATAATTTGATAGCCTTAGCAGTTATCAATGAAATCAATTACAATCTCAATTAATCCTAAGTCAATCATAATTAATTATAATCTCAATCACGCTAACACACTTGAATAGTTACTAAATTATAAATTTTATTTCTATAGCTATTTTAGTATTTTCAATTAAATATAGTTACTTTATAAAATTATAAAATCAAGTGTTCAGGACCGTGATTAGGGATCCCATCTAGTAGGATCAACCCAGCACGCATACAACCAGAATCCGCCTTGGACGACATAACTAAGCCCTTGATGGCAGTTTGGACCCCAGAGCCATGCACATCGAGCGACATTTGGCCATAATATCAAGATTGCTAGATTCATATAGAGGATATATCCCTAAATATATGTAACTTCCAATCATTAACTTATGATATTATAGGACTCATAACTACCTCAGACTGCTAAGTAGCTTCTATATCAAAGTTCCTAACTTATAGGGATTCAAGCTAACAATAAGGGGAAAGTAATCTCTAGTAGAATACTAATCCTAAATACCTGCATTCAACATAGATTGCATGATGATTCTATACACGCTCTATAAATACCAGGATAAGTAACCTTAAACAGGTATAAGTAAATTATTCACTGCATAATACCCTACTTGTGTATAGCCTTACTTGAGCGTTGGAGTCCCTTTGCAGGTACCTACCCCCTGTCTCAATATGCTCGATCCTTACTACTCAAGGAGGAAACCACCACAATGTGCCTATCTCACATACCCTCTGAATCCACTTCAGAACATTAGCGTCGTCTTGGGGAACATGATAAACATTTAATCCCACCTAGCCATGGTGAATACATGTAACTCAAGAAGAGACAATACGCAACCCTCTATAAACCAAAGGCAAGGACTGACAGTGCAGCGCCCCTCCTTGTTCTGCTCCACCCCCTCTTGCTGAAGCATCCGCCCTTCTCAGGGACCAAGGGTTTGTCCTAGAAGATCTGGGTGATGGCCGCAAAATTTCACATTTTGACGAAAACCCTCACCCGTCACACAGACCATCAGTTATGGACAAGCTTGGCCACCCTGGAGAAAGATCCAACAATGTCGTTCAAGGGTCCAAGGCCCTAGTGCAAATATGCCTAGCCCCTCTGAACAATGATGCTACTAATCTCACTTCCAGCCAAGTCACCGTTCAATCTGAGATGACCAAAAATCACCACCAAGAGCTGATAGCCCAACAAATACCGCAGATCGATGAACAATGTCATCAATAAGATGACCAACATCGTCGATTAGATGAGTTGAAAAGGTCTATGCATACCGAGAATGACAACAAAAGGAGGGATATAACCCACAACCTGAGAAGGCCGCCACATAATGAAGCCAACGATGTTGTTAGAAATAATGTCTTATCCCTCGGTCTCCAACAGCAGCCCTTCTCGGAAAAACTAATGGCATACAGGGTCCCCAGAAGCTTTAAGTTCCCTTCCAACCTAGAGCCCTATGATGGAACAACAGACCCTCAAGAACACCTAGACGCCTATATTCACTCTATACAGTTCCATGGGGGTTCCCTAGAGTTGTTGTGTCGTACCTTCCCACTCTGTTTAAAGAAGGGCGCCCTTCACTGGTTCACAACTCTACAACCGAAGTTTGTCATCGGATGGGATAATCTCACGCAACGCTTTCTATTACACTACACTATTGCCAAAGAATAGGCAAGTCAATTGACTCCCTTTCTGTAATTCACCAGGGGAGCAATGAACCCCTTCACGAATACATCAAGAGATTCAGGGATGCCCTCGCTTGTATAGAGAGTGCAGATGACAGGATTGCTCTTCACTACGCTGGGAATGGCCTCTGGACTGATTCTGATTTCTTCTAGTCTTTAGCAAAAAAGAAGACAGAGACTATGAACGAATTTCACGCTCGTTCCAAGAAATATATCGACCTAGAGGAGATCATCAAGGATAAAGAAACTTTGGAAAATGGTGAGCCCGCTCACCAGAAGAATAATTGAAGCTCTAACTAACCTCGAAATTCCTCTAAAGGCGAAGTATACCGGCCTAAATATTCTAACTACATTCCTTTGAACACCCCACGAGAAATGATCCTTAAAGAGGTGCTTCAGACTAAGTTTCAGGATATTAAAAGGCCACCTCCTCTGAAAAAGTAAAGGACCACTCGAAGCGCTATAAATGGCATAAAAGCTATGGCCATGAAATAGAAGAGTGTTACTAGGTTTGTGATGTCATTTAATCCCTGATTAAAGAGGGATGGTTGCAGAAATATATCATTGGTATCCAAAACAACAATAATTACGAAAGAAGGAAGGACCGAAGACATAGTCGTAGTCCTCGGCGAAGTCCAACTCCACATTAAAGGAGAAGGACTCGCAACCTTGCTAGAAAATCCCAGACTCCACCTTGCCATGAGACTAATAACTGGCAGGATCGGAACCAGGATACTCAAAATGAGGCCAACAGAAAAGATCGGGTCATTAGTACCATATCCGAGGGATTTATAGGTGGAGGATCATCTAGCAATTCCTAAAAGAAAGTACTATAGATTGCAGTATTAAGAATTTTTGGTTCTACACGTAAGCCCCATGCTGAAGACAGGGAAGAGCCATCTGTATCTTTTTTCAAACAAGGACTACAATGATATTATATGGGACCATGATGATCCGCTCGTCATCTCTCGAATAATATCCAATGCCGAAGTCTGACATATCTTCATTGACCAAGGAAGCTCAGAGGACATCATGTTCAAGGACTCCTTCGAAAGATTAGAGTTCTCTATGTCTGCGCTGAACCCCTATGACAGAGAGCTCACTGGTTTTTTTAGAGAAAAGGTCATCCCAGTGAGCTACTTTGAAACATTCCTTACTCTTGGCGATGATAAGGTCTACAGGATCGTTAAGGTAAGGTTTTTGGTGATGGACTGCCTATCAGTATACAACATTATCTTGGGTCACCCCACACTGAACGGCATTGCCTAGACGTCCTCTGACATGCCTGGGCTTGACTCCGCTTTCATCTGCCATCGTTTATCTATTAAACATGATACGAAGTTGGTCTCCTAGAAGAAAAGGAAATTTGGCCTTGAAAGACAGCAAATTATTGAAGAGCAAGTCAAAGAGCTACTCAGTGTTGGCTTCTTTAGAGAAATCACGTATACCACATGACTCTCCAATATGGTCTTGGTGAAAAAGTCAAATAGGAAGTGAAGGATGCGTGTGGACTATACAGACCTGAACAAGGCTTGCCCAAAAGATCTATACCCCATTCTTAACATTAACAAACTGGTTGATAGCTCCTCTGGCTTTCGACTACTGTCCTTCATGGATGCTTACTCCAGGTATAATCAGATCCCAATCTACAGGGTGATGCCTTTTGGCTTAAAAAATACAGGAGCCACATATCAGCGAATGATGAACAGAGTTTTTAAGTAATAGATGGGGAGAATGTTGGAGGTTTACATTAATGACATGATAGTCAAAACCCCACAATCCGGATCCCACGTCGCAGACCTCAAAGAAGTGTTCACACAGTTGAGGAAGCACAACATGAGGCTTAACCCAAAAAAAAGTGTATTTGAGGTCCAAGCCGACAAGTTCTTGGGCTTCATGTTAACTCATCATGGAATTGAGGTGAATTCAGAAAAATATCAGGCAGTGCTTAACATGCATAGCCCTCATAATGTAAAGGAAGTTCAACAACTAATAGGCGGATCGCGACCCACACACGGTTCCTCGCTAAGGCTGCTAACAAATCTCTTCCCCTCTTCAAATTATTAAGAAAGGGAAATGGTTTTGAGTGGACTTAGGAATGTGAGGACACATTCACCTCACTAAAAAGGCTACTGTCCTCTCCCCTCATCCTAACTAGGCCGGAACCCAGAGAGATGTTGTACATATACCTCTCGGTTTATGAAGTGGCCGTGAGTTCAATGCTCATAAGGGAAATGGATAAAGGTCAGAAGCTAGTCTATTTCATGAGCAACGTGTTACAAGGTCCTTGATGTGAATTATAAGTTGCAAACCCAAGTGTAGGTTGTCTCAAGTAATAAATTCTCGAGAGTCCGAGGTCGATCCACAGGAAATTGATGAAGAAAAATTCTTTCAGGTAAGGAGAAGATTTGTCACAATATTAAAGGTAATAAAAGTTGTTCACAAATGAAAAGGATTTGCTTGGGCTAGGAGATCCACTATTAGTAATAAATTAAAGACAATATTATTTCTTTTTGTAACTCAATTGAAATCACATATAATGGAGGTTCTAATCAGAAAATATAACATTTAAAGTTCAATCAAGATTATATATGTTATCATATTATGATTCCTTTTATTATCCACCAACACTTGTAAATGGTCTCAAGCATCTATTCTGCCAATGTCTTGTTTACAATGAATCAAGATCTTCATTATACAAGAAAGGTTTCTAAATTGATTGGAAATAACATACAACACATATAATGATCACTTAAAAATATATCATTTAAGCACAAGAAGAAAATTAATCTAACCTCAACTTATTACCAAAAGCTTCACCTTTTCACCTAAGCAAAATAAAAATTAGTTACTCATGAATTAAGAAGAAAGAAAGAAAGAAGATGATGATGATGAACATAACTTTAATTTAGAACAAAAGAAAGCTACACAAAGGAAATAATTAACATACAAGCATGATCATAATCTCTAAGCTAACCCTCTCAAATGATCAGCCATTGCTTCCTTTTATAGAGATTGAGGAGTACAAAATGACAAGGGACTGATTAATGAGTGAGTAGATGAGTGGGTGAATGAGTAAAAAATGCCAAATAGTAGTTTCATGAGTGGAAAATTATTGAGATTTTTTGTCTCCAAAATGTTTCAGTTCTGAGCTCATGGCATGCATCATTTCTTGGATAAGTGGTCTTCATAAGAGTTGTATAGAATTGTCTTAGCTTTCCAAAGCTACTGGTTTCAGCTCAAAAGATCACCTAAAGTCCAAGATATGGCCCAATTACTACACAGTATTCAGGCCCAACTACAACTCCTCTATTCGAACTTCCAAGCCCAATATGACCTTCAAGAAGTTCGATCTGACTTTTGTGTTCTTAATGAAAGTTGTAGATATGGATCTTAAATTTCAAATGGCACTAGTTTTAGTCCAAAATATCTCCTATATCTTAATATATGGTCTGATGAGTATGCATAGGTCAAGCTGTTAGGTTCAGAATTCTGGATCTTATTTCAACTCCAATTTAAATTATCAAAACGTGTGATCTGGATCTTGAGGTCTTGATAAAAGTTGTATAGAATTTCCTTAGTTTTCCAACAAGACCAGAATCATATTAATCAGATATTTGAAACTCAAATTATAGCTAGTTTATTAAAAAATCCAAGTGAGAAGATTATATAATGAATCAAATATATTGCTATCAATATGGCTCTTGATATCAAGTGAATAGTTATTAGAGAATTATCTTAGCTTTCCAACAATACCAGAATCACATCAATTAGATAATTATAGCTCAAATTATAGCTAATTTACTGAAAAATGCAATCAGGCAGATTAAGGACAATTCAAGCAATAATTTCTTCAATGATACAATTAAGCTCAATTTCATAAAATGTGACAAAACTAACTTAATTAAGCCTAATTAAACGTTAAGAAGCCAAGTGAGAGGATTATAAAATATATAAAATATATTACTATCAAATTTCCCCATACTTGACTTTTGCACTCTCAGGCAAAACACATAAGACCAAGACTAGAGAACAAAGAAAAACGACACAAACTCAAAATCTAAAATCTCTAAAAGACTCAATGTTTCAAGACAAGGAACCAAAGATTCATAGGATCAAAGCATTAATAAGGTAACATTTCTTCATATCTCAAACTAATAAGCAAGGAAACTTTAGTTGAAAAGAATAAATAAAAAATGATAGATCCTCACAGGATTCACTCTCAATCCCTCAAGTGTTTAAAATGGTAGGCGTTTCACTCAATTCAACCCATGAAAATTTCACTACCATAAGCTTGCTTATCTTCTACTTCTCCAATACTCAGAACACATGTATACACAAATCATGAGGACTTTATTCAAGGTTGTAATTGGGTCAAGGTAAAGGAGGAGGTAATATGGATATGACAAGTTAAATACCAAAGAGAATAAAAGAGTGTGAGAGCTGAGTTCAATCAACAAGTATGAAAGTTCATCCCAACTCCACCTAATACAAATTCCCTTTACATATTCTTTTCCTTTACTTTATTATCTTGTTGGCCCTTCTTTACACATTTTTTCTATTTTTTTTACAAAATGAACATAATATATACATTTTTTAATTAAACATTTTTTTCACCAACCATTCTGCACACACACTTCCACACTTGTTCAAGAACTCATCCAATAACAAAGCTAATATTCTCTTATTCCCTAAGGCTGGGTAAGAACATGGTTTTTCATTTAAGGCACATAATGAACTCGAAACAAAGAATGGTCAAATCAGCTCAAAGGGGTTAAGTAAGGGAAAATAAGTCATTTCTAATGCCTTACGTTGGCAGGAATCAGAGAATTTCCAAGAAGCCATAAGAGTGTTTGATATTATATTAAGACAATATGCTACTAAACAAGGCTGCCTATTTGTGCGCCAATCATTCTTGGCTATTTAGTTAAAGTAGTTGTTTCAAGAAAAATGCCTTAATCATGTTTATGTATGCATGTGAAAATGTAGTCTCAAAAAGAATCAAAGCAAGTTCTAGAGTAATAATTCCATGAGTGAAAATCACACAAAAAAGAAGAGAATGGTGCACAAGTTCAATCCATTCATCAATAGGCTCAAAATCTCACAAAGCATAATTCTATCATTCTCAATCCATCAATTCAACATCCATAACCAAGCATGTGAAATTTAAGAAAGAAGACAATTTATTCAATCATGGTATGATCCATGAATTTGAATTGCTATGTCTACACAAAATAGTTACTACCCCAACTAAGATACGTCTTAAAAGTAAAGTTACCTCAAGGGCATAATTTACTCTTTACTCTACCATCCTTAACTGGTTTTACTGTGAGTAGGTTTCTGACAATCACATCAATAAACATACTCCTCAACTAAGATACGTCTCAAGAGTAAAATTTACTCCTTACTCTGCCATCCTTAACTAGTTGAGTAAGTTACTGACAATCATATCATTCTTCTCAATTTTTTTTTAATAACTATCCAACTATCCTTCCCCCCAACCAAATCACAACATTGTCCTCAATGTCAAAATATAGATAGGTAAAGGATAGAAGATAGTACCTATTGTTGTAATTACTGAAAAGAGAAACTTTACACCAATTTAAATAAAAACAAAGTACGATGAATAAAACCAAAGGTAAAGGAACGTTACAAATGAAGTGTCAGATCATATTCACGTTCTTTGCTGCCTCGCTTGCTGCTTCCTTTTGACCAATTTATCTGAGCTATTACTGGTTCAGGTTCATAAATAAAAATTTGTAATTTATCAATTAATTTATCAACAGTGAAAGCAGATATAAGGAGTCGTCTTGCCGAAAGTATGATAAAGTTTTGTTCCACAGCATGGTCAACAAAAGATAATAAATTATTAAAGAAAATATTAATATTCAACAAACTTATGGGTTTATGGTGGATGTTCAGTTAGGCCCAAGAGATAATTTGAAAAAACTTCTTCCAAAGTACCAAAACCACCCGGTAAGGCAATGAATGCATCAAAGTTTTCAAGCATTGTCCTCATTCATTCATGCATAGATGATACTTGAATTTCTAGCCCAATTGTCTTTGCAATGATGGTCCTTCGAGTTAAAGATTCAGGAATGATACTTAAAACTTGACCACCTCTTAGATGTACAAAAAGTTATACAGCCCCCATTAACCTAATACAACATCCCCCATATATTACACGAATGTTCCTCGCAGCAAGTGTTCTACCAATAGTGCTTGCTGCGTTTATAAACTCTAAACCATTCTCATAACTTGTCCTACAAAATACACAGATACTGGTAAATCGACGAACAGAAGAATAAGTGCCCTCCATTTCTACACTCACACTCCCTTTGAATGATTATGAGTTGGAGGAAAATAAAGAAAATGGATTGTTTAAATAGGAAAAAGAATGGAAAAAGTAATGATAGCTGCTATATAGGTAAGTTGGCTGTTATCAGAAAAGTTTGAAATTAAGAAACTTTTTTAATTATTTTTTGTATTTTTATCTTTTGAAATAAAAATACTTTCACACAACGGGAATAAGCACAAAAACCTATGCCCTCAAGCCAATTAGGGCAACTCTCAACGAGAAGTTAGTTCTAAGACTACAATACCCCCAAAGAACCTTCCCAACAAATAGGGTAAGGATCCATGCACAAGGATTTCATGAATTAAATACCAAGTTACTAACAACCTGATGAAAAGTGAGTGTATACTCACTTGAGAATGGGATAGAGGTAGTTTGCTCTTTCGGCTTTGTGCCAAAGCATCATTGACCAGTATTAGACTAATTCAAGACCAACACAACACAGGGCTCCCAAAAAGGAACAAGTGGCCATAATGCGACTAGCTGCCTCACATGTGGGATACAATCTACCTACTTTGTTTTTCAATGAAGAAGGCTGGATCAGGATGCACGTATTTTCCCATTCATGTTTTGTATTTACCAAGGCCAAACCCAAGATGTGTACATACTCTATCTTTTTTTAAAAATAAAAAAGAACAAGATAATATATACATGTTGTCATGAGTGTGACTCACCTCTTCCTTTGGTTTTACGTCCAGTAATGGCTTAAATGCCTTCTATGAGTCGAGGATAAGCTTCCTATCTAATTTTCTTATAAATTGGTAAACAATGTCTTTTTAAGTTAGATTTCTAAGACTGTAATGTTCCTGTTTGTCCTTGAAGAGATTCCACAAGTTAATAAGTTCATGCTGCACATATCCACAAGAATGTGTCTCAAGAGTCAATAAGATATTATCTAATGACTCCTTACTCAGTCCATTCTTAATGAAGAATATTTTATCTTCTCTGTTTATGGAAACTATCCTTAAAGAACGACATTGCTTGTTACAATTCCATCGTGCACATTTATGACAAACTTGTAACCTTTTTGCTCTTCTCCTTTTAGAATACGAACTTCTATCGAGACCTGTCATGTATGAGTCAAATGAAATTGAAGATTCACCTACTAGATGGACCTTTGTTTCGATTATCCAACGTACATCTTTCGGCATGCCATTATGCATTAACAGTCTCAGTCTTTCACATCTAACTTTATAAATTTTTGTTAGAGCATTTTGAAAAAGAGAAGAAAAATGCTTTCCTAGATTTGAGAGAATGACATCCATTTTAAAGGAGAAGGAATCAGTTATTATGAGAAACTAAAAAAAGCAAACCGACTTGAGAGTCACGGAGTACTGTTATCCGCCACTTAACCGGGGACACAAAGAACTGCAAAAAAGAAAGCAACAAAATTAAAATAATTTCTACTCATAACATGGATTAGAAAGAGAGATGAATTCTACCTCAACAACTTGGTTTTCCAGAAATGATTTGAGTCTTTGTCCATTGACCTTTAAAACATTACCATTCTCAATGTCTATGCCCCTATAAGGATACACATTTTGACAATAAAAGGGCCAGTCCACCTAGATCTCAATTTTTCAGGAAATAAGTGAAGACGAGAATTATAAAGCAGAACTTTTTGACCAATTTCAAAAGATTTTCTCAAAATTGACTTGTCATGAAAAACTTTTATTCTATCTTTATAAAATTTTAGATTTTCATATGCATCATTTCTCAATTCTTAAAGTTCATTTAATTGCAATTTGCATATTCTGCAAGCATCATTAAGATTTAAATTGAAAGCTCTAATGACCCAAAATGCTTTACAGGCAAATGACAAGGTTTTCCATAGACTAATCGATAGGGTTACATGCCTAAAGATGTTTTGAAAGCAGTACGGTAAGCTCAAAGTGCATCGTTTAGTCTTAAAGACCAATTTTTACGATTTGGGTTAACCATTTTTTTCAAAATTTGTTTAATCTCTCTATTTGCTAATTCTACTTGTCCACTTGTCTGAGGATGATAAGGGATGACAATTTTGTGGGTAATACCATATTTCTTCATTAAAGATTCAAATAGTTTATTGCAAAAATGTGTTCCCTCATCACTGATGATAGCTTGAGAGATTCCAAATTGACTCAAGACATTTTCTTATAAAAATTTAAGAACAGTTTTTTGGTCATTGTGTCGACATGGAATCGTCTCAATCCATTTTAAGACATAATTAACTGCAACTAAAATATACACAAATCCAAATGAAGATGAAAATGGACTAATGAAATCAATTTCCCAACAATAAAAAATTTCAATGACAACGATAGGGTTCAAAGGCATCATATTTCTTTTAGAAATGGACCCTACTTTTTGATAATTTTCGTAACTTTTACAAAAGGTATAACTACCCTTAAATAAAATGGGCCAATAAAATTCACACTGCAATATTTTTGCAATTATTTTCTTTGAAGAAAAGTGACCTCCACATGCTTCTGAATGACAAAATTTAATGACACTACCTACCTCATTGTCAGGCACACATCTCCAAAAGATTTGATCAAGACAATATTTGAATAAATATGAGTCATCCCAGTAAATTTTTTTTACCTCAGTCAAAAATTTCCTTCTATCTTGGTGCGTCCATTGAGACGACATCTTTCCTGTTACAAGAAAGTTCACTATGTTAGCAAACCAAGGCATGAAATTGACAGAAAATAAAAATTCATCAAGAAAAGAATCATTGAAAGGTGTGTTATCAAAAGATGAGTCTGTTATAAGTCTAGATAAATGATCCGCAATAACATTTTCTGCTCATTTCTTATCTTTAATTTTGATGCTGAATTCTTGAAACAACAAAATCCACCGTATCAACCTAGGTTTGGCATCTTGCTTAGACATTAAATATCTAACAGTAGCATGATCGGTGAAAACAACAATAGAAGAACTAATTAAATAAGGTCAAAATTTGTCCAATGTAAAAATTATAGCAAGTAATTCTTTTTCAGTAGTGGTGTAATTCATTTGTACACTATTTAAAGTTCTACAAGCGTAAGAAATCACATGAGGCCTACCTTCCTTTCTTTGGCCTAAAACACCACCAACAGCAAAATCACTAGCATCACACATTAACTCAAAAGGTGAAAACCAGTCAAGAGATTGCATGATAAGACTAGATGTCAGAAGACCAATTAATTTTTCAAAAGATTTTTGACATTCTTGAGTCCAATGAAATGGTGCATCTTTTGTTAGAAGATTACATAATAGTCTAGATATGACACTAAAGTCTTTAATGAATCTTTTGTAAAATCCTGCATGTCCTAAAAAGGAATGAACTTCTCTGACTGTTTTTGGGGAAGACAAATGAGCAATTAATTTAACTTTGGCCTTATCAACTTCAATTCCTTTAGAAGATATCACATGATCTAACACTATTACTGATGTAACCATGTAATGACATTTTCCTCAGTTTAGCACAAATCATTTTACTTCGCATCTTTTAAGAACTTTTTCTAAATTATCAAGACAATTTTCAAAAGAATTTCCAAAAATTGTCAGGTCATCCATGAAAACCTCTAAATAATGCTCAATCATATCACTAAAAATACTTAGCATGCATCTTTGAAAAGTTGCCAGAGCATTAAAAAGACTGAAAGACATTTTTCTATATGCAAAAGTGCTAAAGGGGCACGCAAAAGTGGTTTTTTCTTGATCCTCTAATGCAATTGGTATTTGATTATATCCCGAATAACCATCAAGAAAAAATAGTAGGAATGTTTTGCTACTCTTTCCAGAATTTGATCAAGAAATGGCAAGGGAAAATAATCTTTCCTAGTGGTTGTGTAACACCCTCCTTAGGGTGCCACACTTCTTATTACTCAAATACCAAATTACCCTTTTAATTAGAAAACGTGCTTTATGATATAAATACGAGTTGTAAAATTCATTGATGATAGTAAGATAAACCTAGCAGAAAAATAAAAACATTACAATAACATCATAAATAATATACATCATTATATACAAGTCATAAATCTTGTCATATTTTAATGTTTACAAACTAGATTCTCAAAATATTTAAACTTTAATTTAAACTAACTTAACGCCCAAGTATTACTAAATAGTAGAACCCTCGGTGGGTCCTCCTCGAGACTCCTCGAGAAAATAAAAGTCCGACTTTGACGCGAAGTCCTACGAGCAGTGTCCGCAGACGACACTACACTAGTCGCACTCGGAGTATGATAGTATACTTCTCGGCATCTTGTCTAATTGACAATGGGAACTCTAAGTATCAATATTCACACTAATGTCCAAGATGTAGCCTACTCAATCTCATATACACAAGGAAAGCGAGACTCCTCCATCGGTTCAAAACTCGGCGTCCTCAACGGGAATCTGCTCTTCCTCGACTTCTCGCTCAAGTTCTCGCTCAACGTCTTTAAAATTATAAATACAAAGAATAAACATACAAAGAGGTGAGATCACCTACGCAATACCAAGAATATGGTAGCAATGAAGATAAACACATACAAATTCTCATGCCAACACATCATACATAATTACAATTATGCCAACAATATCATTTATCATCATAATTCATACAATAAGTCATAATTACGATTATGTCCTTATCAATATTCAATTATTCAATAATTCAATTATCATAAACAATAATTACGATAATACTCTCAATATCTCTCGCATGCACCTAGACTCAATTTCCTACTCCATGGAGCTACAACTCGGATCGGAAAGAGTGATCGTAAAGATTGCACTACATGCCTCGGACCACGTGCTCAATTTTTGCACATCTAGCATATGCACCAGTCTTTATCAAATCTTGATTACGGATAGTGTCTCGATCCGGATCATTGGTGTGTTATATCGGTCTAACCCACGTACAGAAGAGCTACCAACTGCACATTGTAGGCAACCCGCACCCCAATGCCCCCAAGGTCAACGAAAGACCTACACTACGCATATCGCACCCACTCAGGAGGTGTATTCTCTCCTTCCTAGGCAAATAGCCTTATCCATCCATCGGACCTTTTCAATGCATATACAAATGCACCATTCTCATTCAATTCATTCTATCATATTCTCAATTAAACTTTCTTTATCTCAATTTCGGGGTCCTTATATTGGCCCAACAGTGTCATTACTGTAATTTCATCGCGAAATCATATTTTTCGCATTTTCTCAATTGTACAACAGTTCTGTCGCATTTTCAAATCACGTATCAATTTTTCATCGTTTCTCAATCACGTAAACTATTTTTCACACGTTTTAAATCAAAAATATTATTTTCCTCTTTTAACACCAAAAATTCAGCTTCATTTTTCATATTTGCATAATAACCCCTCAAAACATAATATTTGCATTATAATCCTCATTTAAATAATATTTTCACAACAATTCCTCATAAAATTCACATTTACGAAATAGTCCCTCGTAAAATTCATATTTCTTAAAAAGTCCCTCATAAAATTCATATTTATGAAATTATCCCTCATAAAATTCATATTTACGAAATTATCCCTCATAAAATTCATATTTCTAAAATAGTCCATCATAAAATTCATATTTTCAAAATAGTCCCTCCAAAACATAATATTTACGTTTTAGGCCCTCAAAAATTGTTATTTACAATATGGCCCTATTAAAAATAAAAATTACTATTTTGCCCTTCTAAAAATCATAATTACAATATTGTCCCTCTAAAAATCATAATTACAGTATGGCCCCTTTTAAAAATAAAAATTACAATATTGCCCCTCTAAAAATCATATTGATAAAATTCATTTTCCCAAAAATCATTTTACTTTGCTATACTCAAATTTGTCCCAAATTCATTTAAATCTCTCAGTTCTCATTTTAATTCATCAATTTAATTATATCCGATTATTTTTCCACAACCTTCAAACTTGTTCAAATTCATTTTTTTTTTCATTTAAATCCTTCACTTTCAATTGAATCTCTCATTTTCAGGACTTTGGTCCTTTCTAGCCTAGTATGGCCGTAAGCCTCAAGCTCTTTGGAGCTCTCATAAAATCGGTTCATTATATTATTCACATCTTACTTTACTCATACATTTTCATGCACACAATTTCATACATACAAACATATATCAAAACAATAGACATAATATCACACATGCAAGCACAAAAACACAATCATACATAACACAAACACAATCAAATAGCATCAAACAATCGGTGAAGAACCCTTATGGATTTTTCCACCATACAAAACCATCCCCACACCACCAAAACTTGGTTGGTGAGGTTAAATCTCCCCCTTACCTCTTGAAGACAATTTAATCGGTTAGTTCTCCTCCTTTCCTTCAAATTCGTACAATCCCCCAAACAAATCCAAAAAATTCTTAAACAATTAGTAAAAACACAAACAAAGTTTAATATTGAAAAACCATGGAACAATCATGGCTTAGAAAATCACAAACATGAATTTAAACCATAAAAACTAAGGTTTACCTCTAGGGAAGTAAGATACAAGTGGGTTTTTGAAGCACTTAGAGTGGGATTTTGGGAAAACTTTCTAAATGAAAAGTGTTTAGAATGATGTTAAGCTTTAGGAAATGATGTGAACAAAAATTATAGGTGAGTGATGGTGCTTGTAGGTGCTAGGGGCGAACCAATGGAGAGAAAAGGAAGGAAAAATAAGCTTTGGTGTTCTTGGCATTTTGGAGAGAAAATGGAAAGCTTGATTTAGGATAAGTGTGAAATAAAAGTAAAGAATGAAATGTGAAAGGGCTGCTGCTGCCGTGTGGTTAATTTTAGTGAGGTTGAGTGATTGAATTTGCATGTTAAATATCCTAGAGTGTTCACATTGGTGCACATGGCTTATGTCATGTTGGAGGCTTCAAGAACCTTGTAGAATCAAGTCATCCAAGCCTCCCTAGCTGCTGCCCAAACCGTGTGGGTCTTCATCAATTTAGGGGCTTAATTGCTTCCAATTTAAGTCTAATTAATTGCTAATCAATTCACTAGTTAATTAGTTTTAATTTCCTAACTAATCTTAATTAATTTTCCAATTACATAACTAATTAGTTTAATATATATTAGCATATATTATAACCTTTAATCAATATTAGTATATCTAATTAATATTTAGATCATAATTAATTAAGAACTAAACTAGTTCACTTAGTTTGCTAATTAGGTAATTAGATTAGTCAAATTAAGCTTAATTAATACTAACCAAATTCAAGCCTACTATTTTTGACTTAATTCTAACCATTGATTCATCTTTAATTCCTAGCCATATATTAGATCTAAGGTAGATATCAATTGGTCATAAAACTAGCATTCTAATCTCACCATTGATTAGATCAACGGCTAAGGTTAAAGGCTTCCTAACTAAGTCTTCATCCAATGGTTCATATTAAAGTCTAAGCCACTAAGTTTGACTTCATCTTAGCCATTGAAATCATCTTGATTTCCTATCCATTGATCTCATCTACGGTGGATATTACTTAGTGGTTTTATCAAGATTCGTTTTACACCATTGATCGGACCAACGGTTAAGATCAAAAGCATCTAAATTATGCTTTTCATCCAACGGTCCTAAATAAAGTCTATGCTTCTTTTGTTGACTTTTTCCTATTGGTTTAGAAAGTCAAGCCTACTTTCGTTGACTTGCTCTAATTAGCTAGAATTTATCCAACAAGACTTTGAGCTTACTTTTTCCTAAACGTGGGCCCCACGAACTTTTGGTCCACAAATAATTTTTCTTGTTTTTGAGGCAAAGAATCATTGAATAAAATAATATTATAATAATATAAAATTATTTTATTTCACAGCTTAAATCTAAAAATTATAAGATTAATATATATATCAATCAATTGGGTTTAGTAAGATCCAAATTTTCTAATTAATTAAAATAAGAATTTTCACGGCCCGAAAATTATTATTTTCTTGACCCAGAGAAAATCACACAAAACAATCAAAAACAATATCGGAATAATCAAATTATTTTTATATTGCACAGAAAACACAAAATAGTGTAATTCTGTCAGTTCTGTAACATAGTCTAAAATTTGGGGTGTTACAGGTTGCATTTAATTTTCTAAAATCAATAAACATACGCCAACTAGATGAGACTCGGGTAGGTATTAATTCTTTTTTTTTCATTTTCAACCACTTTTATTTTAGATTTCTTAGCTACAACTTGTGTAGGGCTTACCTACTGGCTATCAAAAATAGGGTAGATAATTCTAACATCAAGTAATTTAAGAATTTCAGCTCTAACTACCTCTTTTATGTGTAGATTTAATCTTCTTTGAGGTTATTGAGATGTTTTAACATTATCCTCTAAATATATTTTATATGTACAAATTAATGGATTAATGCCTTTTATATCCTCTAATGTCCATCCAATTGTACTTTTATGCCTTTTAAGTACTTCTAACAACATACCTTCTTATTCCTTAGTAAGGGATGGGGAGATTACCACTGGGAAGCTTTGTTCTTCTCACAAAAATGTGTACTTCAACCCAGCAGGTAATAGCTTTAATTCCAGTGTGAATACTTCTTCATGGGTATTATCATTCATGGATTGTAGATCTTCGAATTGTGGCTTCTATCCTTTGTATTCCATTACCTGTATACAATAAAGTAAAGAACATATTTCAGAAATATCATCATCTAATTGCATACATGAATCAAATGAATTAATTAAACAAACTTCTAATGGGTCAGAAGAACTCTCATTTTGAAGATGATCATCTATAATGGCCTCAATCTCATCAACTTCCTCCTTTTCATCATAGACTTCTTGAGGTTGCTTGCACATGTTGAAAACATTAAGTTCTAATGTCATGTTTCCAAATGTTAGCTTCATCAATCCATTTTTACAATTTATCAAAGTACTAGATGTTGCTAAAAATGGGCGACCTAAAATAATAGGAATTGACTTGCAACTATTAACCAAAGGTTCAGTTTCCAAGATAATAAAATCCACAGGGAATATGAATTTATCAACTTGTACCAACACATCTTCTACTATTCCTTTTAGAATTTTAATTGATCTATTGGCAAGTAAAAGAGTTACAGAAGTTAATTTTAACTCACCCAAGTTGAGTTGTTGATAAATTGAATATGGAAACAAATTAACACTAGCACCAAGATCAAGTAAAGCTTGTTCAATTTTATGTTCTCCAATAATGCATGAAACCGTAGGACAACTAGGGCCTTTATGTTTCAAAACATTATTATTTTGAATAATGGAGCTTACCTGTTCAGCCAAAAATGCATTCTTTTTCACATTTAATTTCCTTTTAACAGTGCATAAATCTTTAAAAAATTTGGCATAACAAGGAATCTGTTTGACAGCATCTAACAACAGAATATTGACTTTCACTTGCTTAAAAATTTCATAAATTTCAGTGTGGAGGTTCAATTTCTTTGGTTTGTTTAATGGTTAAGGAAATGGGGATGGAGGTGAGAGTTTGGTCTCATTTTGGATAGATGGCTTATCAACCTCTTCCTTATCTTGGGGAGTTGACTTATCATCTCTCTCACAAGATTTAGGAACTTGTTTTTCAATAACTTTTCCACTCCTAAGAGTTATCATTGACTTGACTTGATCTATTTATTGGTTTTCAAAACTACCCTCATTTAGACTATACTGACCTTTAGGATACGGTTGAGGTTAAGAAGGAAATTTTCCTTTCTCATGAATGGTGAGAGCAGAAGTAATTTTGGCAAGAGTATCTTTTATGTCATTCATGGTTTGAGTGTTTTCGTTATTAATGGCCTTTTGCTTTTCTATGAATGCATGCAGTGTTCCTTCAAGATTTTTCCTATATGGTGGGACATAAGGTGCATATCCTTGAGAATTCTGAGAGTCTTATTGTGCCTAAGGAGGTGGTGGTTGCATAAATTATGCCTGATTATTAGTCCTCCAGCTGAAGTTCGGGTGATTTATCCATCCCAGATTGTATGAATCTGAAAAAGAAGAAGTGAATGACTTTTTAAAATTGTTCATTGTATTTACTTGCTCATGTACAACTTCTTTAAAAATAAAAATTTTTGGACATTCATTTGTTGAGTGTCCTAATTCATCACAAATGCCACAAATTTCTTCATTTTGCACAAATTTGATTTCTTTCACTTTCCCTGATTCTATGGCTTCAACCTTTCTAGCCAAAATGGCGTACCTAGCATTTAGATCTTCTTCTTGACTGAGATGATATTTTCTTTTACTAGCATTTGCAAGGTTATATCTAATTGAACTTTCAGAAGGATTAGTACTATGCCAAGATTGAGAATTTTTAACTAAATGGTTTAAATAATCTAAAGCAACTCCAGGTTCTTTATTAAGAAACTCGTCATTGCACATTGTTTTCACAAATTGTTTAGTTTTAGGTATTAAACCTTCATAAAAGAAGCTTATAGTGCGTCATTTTTCAAAATCATGATGTGGGCAAGAATTTAACAAATCTTTAAAACGTTCCCAACATTGAAAATATGCTTTATTTGAATTTTGAGAAAAATTTTGGATTTGTCTTTTCAAAATATTAGTTTTATGTGTTGGAAAAAATTTCTTTAAAAACTCACCTTAAATTTTTTACCATGTGCCAATTGATCTTGGTTTCAAAGCGTTAAGCCAAGTTTTTGCTTTATCTTTCAAAGAAAAAGGAAATAATTTAAGCCTAACAATTTCTTCAGTGCAAGTTTGATCATTAAAAGTAATACATACTTCTTCAAATTCTTTCAGATGTAAATATGAGCTTTCAGATTTTAAACCATGAAAATTAGGAAGTAAAGAAATCATACTTGGCTTAAATATAAAATTGTTAGCATTAAGTCAAAAGACAAAACATGATGGACTAGAATTTCAAGGTGGTTGCAAATATTCATGCATGGTTCGCAACGGTTGAATTTCATGTTCATCATATACACTTTCATTTTCAGTCATTGTGTCAATTGTGTGTGATTGTGATTCAAATAAATCAATATATAAAGTACCAAGATTAATTTTAACTAAACAACCAAAATTTAAATCACGATACCAATTAAGCATAAATAAGTGACTTAAAATAAAAAAGAAAATGTACAAGCTGGCGGTATAAACCGGCCATTAAATATTAACAATGATGTGATATAAACCAGCCACCAAATAAATATTAACAAGTAGTAAATTAGTAAACTGATAAAGTAAAAAGTTAGAAAGTTAGAAAGTTAAAAATAAAGTGTAGAAAGTAAAATATAAAAAATAAAATACAAAAAATAAAGTACAGAAAGTAAATTTAAAACATGAAAATCAGAGAATCGACAAGCTGATTTTTTGCTCCGACGAGAGAGAAGAGAAGAAAGATTAGTTCATTAATGATTGAAGATTATAAAGGGAGAATAGAGAGTTTCTCACACTAAATTAGAACGTTAGTAAGTAAGAAAATTAAAAGTTAGTAAGTTAAAAGAGTAGAGAAAGAATATACCAGAAGATGAAGTTTACTTAAAGAAAGAAAACCTTAATAAATAAAAACTTCAAATCAAGTCCCCGGCAACGATGTCAAAAACTTGATGAGGATTATAAGTTGCGAACCCAAGTGCAGGTTGTCTAAAGTAATAAATTCTCGGGAGTCCGCAGCCGATCCACAGGGAATTGATGAAGAAAAATTCTTTGAGGTAAGGAGAAGATTTGTCACAACATTAAAGGTGATAAGAGTTATTCACAGATGAAAAGAATTTGCCTGGGCTAAGAGATCCACCCTTGGTAATAAATTAAAGGCAAGATTATTTCTTTTTATAACTCAATTTAAATCA
This sequence comes from Ormosia semicastrata, assembly GCA_029884595.1. NCBI lineage: Eukaryota > Viridiplantae > Streptophyta > Magnoliopsida > Fabales > Fabaceae > Ormosia > Ormosia semicastrata. Next base: position 2,973,522 of record JAQQTO010000040.1, read on the forward strand.
CACATAATAGAGGTTCCAATCGAAAAATATAACATTTAAATTTCAATTAAGATTATATATGTAATCATGTTATGGTTCCTTTAATTATCCACCAACATTTGTAAATGGTCTCAAGCATCCACTGTGCCAACGTCTTGTCTACAATGAATCAAGATCTTCATTATACAAGAAGGGTTTCTAAATTAATTGGAAACAAAATACAACACATATAATGATCACTTAAAAATATATTATTTAAGCACAAGAAGAAAATTAATCTAACCTCAACTTACTACCAAAAGCTTCACTATTTCACCCAAGCAAAATGAGAATTAGTTACTCATGAATTAAGAAGAAAGAAAGAAAGGAAAAGAAGATGATGAACATAACTTTAATTTAGAACAAAAGAAAACTACACAAAGGAAATAATTAACAAACAAGCATGATCATAATCACTAAGCTAACCCTCTCAAATGATCAGCCATTGCTTCCTTTTATAGACCTTGAGGAGTACAAAATGGCAAGGGGTTGATTAATAAATGAGTGGATGAGTGGGTGAATGAGTGAAAAATGCCAAATAGTAGTTTGATGAGTGAAAAATTATTGAGATTCTTTGTCTCTGAAATGTTTCAGTTCTGGACTCATGGCATGCGTCATTTCTTGGACAAGTGGTCTTCATAAGAGTTGTAGATAATTGTCTTAGATTTCTAAAACAGCTAGTTTTAGCTCAAAGATCACCTACAGCCCAAGATATGGCCCAATTATTGCATAGTATTCAAGCCCAACTGTAGCGCCTCTGTTCTGACTTCGAAGCCCAATATGACCATTAAGAATTTCGATTTGACTTTTGTGTTCTTCATGAAAGTTGTAGATATGGATCTTAAATTTTAAATGACACTAGCTTCAATCCAAAAGTGCTTCTATATCTTAAGATATGGTCTGATGAGTATGTATAGGTCAAGCTATCAGGTTCAGAATTCTGGATCTTGCTTTAACTCCAACTTAAATTATCAAAACGTGTGATCTGGATTTTGAGGTCTTCATGAAAGTTGTATAGAATTGTCTTAGTTTTCCAATAAGATTAGAATCACATCAATCAGATATTTGAAACTTAAATTGTAGCCACTTTACTGAAAAAGCCAAGTGAGAAGATTATACAATGAATAAAATAAACTACTATCAATGTGACTCTTACTATCAAGTGAATAGTTATTAGAGAATTATCTTAGCTTTCCAACAAGACCATAATCATATGAATCATATAATTGCAACTCAAATTATAGCCAGTTTACTGAAAAATACAATCACCCAGATTAAGGACAATTCAAGCAATAATTTCTTCAATAATCCAATTAAGTTTAATTTTATAAAATGTGACAAAACTAACTTAATTAAGCCTAATTGAACCTTAAGAAGCTAAGTGAGAGGATTATAAAATATATAAAATATATTGCTATCAGTCTTGAGCTCTGTTATCAAAAGATTGAGAAGGTTGCCTTCGCCCTCATTGTCACGGCCAAGAGGCTAAGATAATACTTCCAATGTCATCTGATGGTGGTAAGGACAGATTAGCCAATCTGTCAAATATTGCACAAGCCGAATCTAGTAGGAAGGATGATCGCCTAGTTCATTGTTCTGACTTTAGAATTGCGTACGAGCCCAAGATAGCAATTAAGGCGCAAGCATTATCAGACTTCCTCGCTGAATTCACATTGGACCACGGTGACCTCGAGGAAGCGTTGTGGACCGTGTTTGTTGATGGATCCTCTAACCCCAAAGGGAGTGGTGTTAGGGTAATCCTTGAAAAATCTGAAGGTGTAACTATTGAGAACTCCCTGAAGTTCGAATTCCCTACTTCGAACAACCAAGCAGAATATGAAGTATGCATCGTCAGATTGATAATGGCCAGAGAATTGGGCGCAACAAAGATCACACTTTGTAGTCACTCCCAGCTCGTGACCTCCCAAATTCGGGGTAATTATTAGGCTAAGGAGCCCCTCTTGCAAAAATACCTAGCAAAGGTTTAAGGGCTCCTCAAAAACTTCCAGATACTAAAGGTGGAGCACATACCCCAGGAACAGAATTCAAGGGCCGACCTCTTGTCCAAGTTGGCCAGCACAAAGAGTCGGGGTAATAACTGCTTAGTGGTCCAAAAGACCCTTCTACAGCCTTCTATCATGGATTAGTCTATTTTTTAGGTAGAAGAGCAAGAAATTACTTGGATTACTCCGATAATGGAATATTTTTAGTCCGACATCTGCCCTGAAGATCTAAACAAAGCCTCCAAATTGGCCAAGACCGCGGTCTAATACACCATCTATGATGGGCAGTTATACTGACGCGGATTCTCTTCGCCTCTCTTTAAATGTCTCACACTAAAGGAAGTTGAATATGTACTAATTGAGGTCTATGAGGGGAACTGTGGACACTATTTAGGAGGCAAAGCCTTAGCTTTAAAAGCGCTTAGGGCTGGATACTATTAGCCTATGATGGAGGCTGACTCTATTACACATGTCCAAGTCTACGACAAATGCAACGACACTTGGACCATTATTAGGCTCCACCGAAGGAACTATCCACGACATCCATACCTTGGCCGTTTTATAGTTGGGGTATGGATATTTTAGGTCCATTCCCTCAAGCACCCGGTGTGACACCCTCTGAAGGGCATTATATTTCAGACCAACTCTTTCATAACTTTACCCAAGCCTTAAGTTATTTGATATTATTTTAATACGAGTTTCAAAATTTCTTCTCGTGAATAACATAGACTTACTAAATTATAGAGACACAAGACATAAGAATTGAATAATATACATCTCATGTACATAACATAGATTAGTAACGACTTAAATACATAAAGCTTATGTACACCAAATAATATGTATAACTACCATATCAAGACTAAACCTAGCCCAAGTCCAAAAACTTAAAGAGTAGGGTCCTAAACCTAATCTTCCTCCAGATCCTCTTCGGGATCCCTAACGGACAAATTCCTTAGTCGGGGCATGTCACTCCAGACGGGAGTCCGAGCAGTCGACTCCTCGAAGTCTTCCATAGAAGTGTTATAACAATTACTCCATAACCAATAGTAGGCATAGAGAACTCCAAATAAATGGCAGCATTCACAGAAAACGTAGCAACCCCATGTCAGATCCTACTGCAAAGCAAGGTAATATCTCCAACATACTGAATGCGCCCCGTGTCCTAAATGGACGTGCCATGCTTCGTTGCCCTCATGAAACTGTAAATAAACAAAACACTGAAGATTCTACCTCATCGTCATCATAGTCTTCTCAAAACATAAATACAGAACAAAAACAGATAGAACAATATAATAAAGAGGTAAAATCCCCTACATCAATATCATCATGGCAGCATAGAAACAATAATGACAATGATGCCATTCATATACAGCAATATCACAGAACAATAGATATAATCTTGTTATCAACTAACAGATAATTTAACGATATATATATAACATTATATGAATACTAACCATACCACAAAAATAAGTATACTGACTATGCCACAACAATATGTACACTTACTGTGCACATACACATTGTGTATACTGATCATTCTTATGCACAATGCACTCATTTTCTACTCTATAGAGCTAAACACAATTTCAGAGAGAATGATCCAGAAGATATGTCTGTATATTGTTTGCCTCAAGTCAAGTGCTTATAAAAAGTAACAGTGTTCACATCAAGACTTATACAAGACATTCTACGCCAGATCGGGAATAGGAATAGTATCTCGTCGAGATTGTCGGTGCGTTTGCATCAGTTTCCATGTCACAGTAGTGTGACTAATTGGCCACTTGTGGAATTTCGCACCCCGACGCCTTCAAGATCATTCATAGACCTTCTATGCAATTCGTACCTGTACGAATGTGTAATTCAACTCCTAGGCAACAATAGCCTTAACAGACACTGTCTGACAAATAATGCATGATCAATGACTCAGTGCATATCACAAGCCTTTACCAGTTACAACCATATGTTGATATATACAGGTCTAATACATTAGACCGACAAAAAATTACTGTATTTCTCAATCGCATAAAAATTTTGAAATGTTTTCTTAATCACGTAACTAAAATCATCATTTTTAAATCGCAAAAAGGTTTTTCTACATATTTTCAATCGTGTAAAATATTTTCTCAATATTCTAAGCTCAATATAAAACTTTTCTCACTTAAGATAAAAATTGGACTTTAATCCCAACATTTTCTCACTAAACTTCCTTTAATTAATATTTCCAAACGTTTTCCACAAAAATTTAGATTTATTTTCATTAAATCAAGATACTACAAAAATCCTTATCCATTACTCTTATTAAATAAAATACTTTAATTTGTAAAACATCATTCTAGGTTTATTTCCATACTAAGGCCGAAAATCACTCTTTGTTCATAAAAACTTTCGTAAATTAAAATATTTGAAATTCTAATTATCGTTAAAAATTATTTCCATTAATATAGCCAAAAGTCATTACTTCTTAAATTATAAAATTGTATTCATCTTCTTTTTAACTTGTAAATCCTCTAATCCTAATTTAGTCCCCTAATCCTCTAAGTAATATTTTTTCTAACATTCTTTCCAAAACTTTCATTATTCTAATTCTAAATGAAATCCTTTCCATTTAACTTATCAAAGATCATCTTAAATAAAATATTGTTTAAGTCTCTAAATTACTTCTCCATCCTATTATCAAATACCATGGCCAAAAATCACCTTATTAATTGATAATAAAATTTGTTCATTTTCATTTTTATTTTATAAACTTTTAATTAAATTTATTATCACTTAATCACCAAGTTAACAATTTATAAATCATTTTTACATAGGTTTACCCTTTTGAGGGTATGGAGGCCGTGAGCCTCTATGGCCATTGGGACCAAAATATTTTTTCTTTTTAGCACAATTTATAGCATACAACATAATTTTAAGCATCACAATCATACTATAACAAGTTCATGCATAATATTAAAGCAATAAAATCAAATAAAGCATATAACCACAAACCACAAAATCAAAGAATCATGGTGAATAAATCTTCACATGAATTTATCACCCACAAATAAATTCGTTCCTCACCGCCATAAGTGGTCGATGAGGTTAATCTCCCTCTTACCTTAGATTGATTCTCCCTAAGCTTCTTGTATGCCCTTGTGTAGCAAACTTTCACCACTAAGAGGTTCTTAAAGTCAAAGCAAACACACAAGAATTAACATCTAAGGCTTGAATAAGATGACCATAAATCAAAGTATGGTCTTACATCTTTAAAAATGAAACAAGAAAAAAGATTCAAGAATTTTACCTTAAAACTCTTGAACTTGAGATTTAAAGGAAAACTTGAAGAAAAACTTGAAGAAGGATGAACAAGGTCAAGATCACAATATCAAAGTGTCCTAGAATGAGGTTTGGATTCAAGAAATATAGATGGTTGAAATTAAAGAAGAGTGGAAGGTGATTTTAGTGGTGTGGCCATGAGCTTGGTGGAGAGAAAATGAGAGGAAAAGGTGAGAGAGAAAAGTGTAGCTTTTTGGTTGTTGAAAGATGAATGGAAAATGATAAAAATGAGTTAAATGAAAGCTTACTCTAGAAGCCTTTTGGCTCCCCCTTGGCCGTGCACTTCTTTCCTTGGGAGGGTGTCCAAAGCTTCTCTAACAAACTTCCTCAAAGCTTCCTTAGGAAGTTTCTTTCTATTGGTCTAAAAGTGAAAAGTCAAATGGTGATGTCATAAAGGTATGGTCACATGGGTGATGTCATCAAGAGGAACCTCTAGAAAAAGGTGACTAGGCTTATATCCAGAATCATCTACTAGATCTTTACTAAAAGCTATTATCCAATGAATAAAAGTTACAATTAATAAAATCGATATTTATCCTCCAATGGATAATAGAACGTACTTAGATTTTATTTACCAGATAAAATCTTAGACAAAAAAAACCTCAAAAACTGTCTCCGGTGTTGGGTTTAGTAAGATCTCCCAACCCCGTGTGAACAATCCAAAATTTTTTGGCCCCGAAAAATAAAAATTTTTCGGGGCCCGCCTCAACCACACATATAGTCCAAAATAATATTAAAATAATCAAAATAAGTTAAAAATTCTTAAGAATTCACAAATATTTTAAAACTCGTAAATATCAAGAAAAATAAAAAAAATCAAGGTGCTATACCCGGATAATTGAAATTCTTGGTGGTAGCTGTGGACTACTTCACTAAATGGATTGAGGCAGAACTCCTGGTCACCATCACCTCTGCACGAATCCAGAAGTTCACATGGCGCCACATTATTATAAGGTTTGGAATCCCAGAATCTATTGTGATAGATAATGGGACATAGTTTAAAGATAATGGGTTTGAAGAGCTACTCACTAATTTTAAAATCAAGCATCACTGTAGCGCTGTGGAAAACCCTCGAATGAATGGATAGGCTGAAGCCGCAAACCAAGTTATTGTTCACAGACTAAAAAGAAGGTTGTATGAAACTAAAGGAATCTAGGCCGAACAGTTGGACCACATCCTTTAGGCTTACCGGACCACACCCTACTCTACAACAGGGAGACTCCTTTTAAGCTCACTTATGGATGTGAGGCGATAATCCCGGTGGAGATTGGAGAACCTAGCTGGCCCCTCCAACATTTCTCACTAGACAGTATTATCAGATTGATTAGGGAAAACTTTTACCTATTGGAAGAAAGAAGGTGTGTTGCTCTGACGCCACCATTAAATAGAGGATAACATCACGGTACAACCTAAAGGTTATGCGTAGGAAATTCTAGCCAGGTGACCGAGTCCTCTGTAAAGTTGACATTGGAGGTAGGAATTCCTCTCAAGGGAAGTTAGCTCCTAATTGGGAAGGACCGTATCGAATCGTGATCAGCACCGGCAAAAGAGCCTACACATTGGAGACATTAACAGGAAAGCCAGTCAAGAACTTTTGGAATGCGGATAAACTTAAAAAGTACAATAGCTAAGTGCCTTCTAAGGCCTAATTCTCTGCTTACTTCATGTTTGATCTGCCCCAAATTATTACGGGAGCACTTTATATGGACCTTAGTCCTTTATCAATAAAATAAAGTGATTTTTACTTCATTGCATGGTTGTTGGCAGCTTGGATAAACCATCATGGTACCAACTATGAGTTGTCTTGTGTTAAATAGGTTGTGCAGTAGAAAAATCCTAAATCTTGGGAAAATTCTCAAACTAAACCATAAACACGAAAGACCCTAGCAATGACCATTAAAACCAAAGTCTCGTGAGATGTTAAAAGCAAATTAATTAGCTATGGACTCCAAACAAGGTTTTTTATGCCTAAGTCATATGGGATCCTAAAAGCCAAAACAGTTGGTGATGGACCTCGAACAATGTTTCTTTTATCTAATACCTAAGTCCTGAAGGGAACCCTAAGTCCATAAAGGGCATTGGACCCCAGACCATAGTTCAAACATGAAAAATTCCTAAATCCACAAAATGGTTATGAGAAATACCATAATGGGCATTGGACCCAAGATGGACCATGGAGATAAATAAGCATGTAGAGCAAAGTTAAAGGCAGAAAGAAATAAATTAAAGACTCTGGAAACCAAGGCAATTGTCTTTACAAAATAAAAAAGCCCCATGCAAGGGGCAGCAAAATGCTTTAAAGAAAGGAAAAGGGCAGCAAGCTATTCTTTGGCTTCATCCTCCTTTGTACTTTATTGATCCGCGTCCAGATCCTTTTCAGTCACATCCACCATGGTAGCCGAAGCCTCTTTAGTATGGGTTACAGTGGCCAGTTCATTAATTGACCCTACAATAACCAAAAGTCCCTCCCAAAAAATTTTATCCAGACTAAGATCCTGTAAGGCCAACTCCATACTAGGGTTAAAATACTGAACTTGAGCAACTGCATTGTGAAACTGTTCAACACCAATATTGGTGCTGATGGTAAACAATTCAATACTCTCTTTCTCCAATTTTGTTACCTTGGCCTAAACGGTGGCGTTGTTGGTGTCAACTTGATAAGACCATTTCTTTTCGTTGGCAAGCATAAGTTGGGAATTAGCAAGCTCCTTCTCCAACCTGGAAATCTTTGCCTCTACTTCTTCTTTACCCTTGAGGGCCTATTCTAGTAGTTATTTTCTTTAGGCATCCATCGCCATCAGTTCATCTTGAGCCCTCTTTTTGAATGCCGCCACCATCTTTTCAAGAAGCCGGGCTTCAGCAGCAGTCTGGAGGGCAAAAGTTTGAAATAGGGATGGGTCATCTGGAACCCAAGTCTAAGTGATGAGTTTGATAACATCATCACTCAAAAAAGACTTGATCGATGAACTACCTGGGTAACCTATCCCTAGTAATCATAGGTAAAGGATTTATCCCATGCCGCCACCATCTCCCTCCATGATCATGATCATATCGGGCTCCTTAGCCACAACGTTTTCCACAACCTTCCTCTTCTTTCCCTGTTGAGGTTGTGCAAGAAGCTCTGAAACTAGTTCTTGGATAACGAGACCCAGAGCGACGATAGGCTGGGAACGAGAAGACCTAACTTGATTCATCCTCGCCTTTAAGGCTTGGAGTACCTCAATAGAAAATATGGCATCTTTGTTAGTGGCCATGTTATTTGCAAGCACAACAAGAAAAGAGAAAATGTTAGAGAAACATGACAAATTAAAAGCAAAAAGGTAAAAGAAAACTAGGTGGGCAACATATAGTGATTATATCCTCTACCAAGGACAGCCAGAGAAATTCATCATAAGAAACTCCTAGAATATCCTTCTATTTAATCGAGCCGACTTTAGTCTCCCATTTAATTATAAAGTCGACACACGCAATATCCTCTTCTTCCAAATTTTCCTTTTCCCTTTTAGTGGACTCAAAGGGAATAGCCCACACCTATTGATTCTAGTATAAGTAAAACACTGGCTCCCTGTTAGGCTTCAGATAAAATGGCCGGGTACCGGGCGCCGCCATCAATTTGAAGAATTTATGCTTGAACTCTTTGTAACTGTCTTGGAATACTTCAAAAACCTTCCGCCCGGACCTTGATTTGACCGACATCCAAGACTACTGCAATGCACTCCCCCTGGATACTCCACCGCGTAAGAAAATAGAAGAATGATCTCTCAGAATATCAAAGCCTAATCACCCGGTAAAACCTTTCGAAGGCTAAAATGTTACCCCAGTCATTAGGGTGAATCTGGGTCGGGGCGGCCTGGAGAGTCCGAAGAACTGATATCTGAAAATCAGTGAACGAAAGTTAGAAAACGAAGTAAAGAAAGTGACCTTCATATAAAAACATGAAGTTTTGACCTTCTTCTGGTTGCGTGTATACTCTATCATCATGCTCTCGGCACAGAACTTGAAATTCTCGATCTCCCAAACCTCTCTTTGTCAACTCTAAGTAATTCAAGAGTTCCCTAAGTCTTGCCTCAGAGGAATATATTGACGTGTGTCTCCAAATGTCATCAGTAACCTAAGTATACATGGGTCTCATAGGGCCGAGAACCATAGGCTCCTCTACGACCACTCTCATTTGCCTCGTAACCTTTCCTCACCATTGAACACCTAGAAAACACCCATGAAGACCATTAAACTAATGTCAAAATCAAGGGTTCTGATTAGACAAAGAATAGGCATACCCTGAAGGTTCCACATCCACCCTCGAACCCTAAGATTATAGCCTCAAAGCCCATGAAGGTTGAAACCTTGGTAAGACTCCTTCACCACTCATGGCACAGCAGAGTGGGTGCTCCACGATGAGAAGTGTCTAGAAAGGGAAATAGAGAGAAAATAAAAATAAAGGGCGATGATGAATATACCTTTAAAATACAGAGAACGAGAGGAAAGCTTGAAGATAATGGATTAAGCATTGCAAGTCGCTCAAAATGATGCCCCCTTTGGTCGCTAAAGTTCATTGGAATTTCTCTCAGAAGGTCACAAATGTTCAAAAATAGTAAAGTGTGATGAAGACAACATTATCCCTTATTTAAAGGGATAAGAGGGTTAAAGGATATTTTTGTCAAAGCACGTTCAGTTTCGAAAAGAAACCCCCATCATGGCATACAAAACGCTAGGCATGTCTACCCAGTCGAAGCACACCACGTGGCTTTCACAACTGTCACAGCTATCCCATCCAAGCGCCAAGCTGGGGGTAACTATTTTGGATCATGATTCAGGATCTCATCTAGTAGGATCAACCCGGCACGCGTACAACTAGACTCCGCCCTGGACGACGTAGCTAAGGCCTTGATGGCAGTCCAGACCGCGGAGCCATGCACGTCAAATGACGCTAGGCCATAATATCAAGATTACTAGATTCTTGCAAAGGATATATCCCTAAATATCTGTTGTTTAGAATTGCGGATACATCATGCAGCGAAAAACAGGGATTCCCACCGAGGATCCATGTGAAAAAGCCATAATCTGAGTTTTTAAATGATTTACCTCTTGAAGCGTGATCAAAAGGAAGGGCGTGAATCACCAACACCGTAATAGAAACGATGTCTTTGCGGTATCCACACGAATAGACTCACGAACGTCCAATGTCTGCAAAGAGGAGCCCCACATCTCTCACACAGTGCTAGCTGCGCAGAGAAGAGAAGAAACTTGTTGCTCTCTCACTCACTTTTCTATAAATGCGGCTAGGGTTTTGAATTGTATATTTCTTAACAGCCCCCTTAGCAGTACTATTTATAATAGTGTCTGCCTTAAGTAAGTATGAACAGCAGCAAGGTAAGCTGTGCAACCCTAGACCCATCTCTTATGAGTCTGACCCATATTTGAATCTGAGTCCAACTTGGATCCATTGCTCCAATTTTAGTCTGCTCTATGTGTGTGACCCTGTAGGTTCTTATTACGTTAACAGTAATATTAAAATCCCATTTTAATATTACAAGCAGTGAGCGATATCTAGCAACACATCGCTGCTACCCAAGTAATAAGAATGTCAGTGATTTGACATAACCTTTCCGTGACCAATGTTTCCTTGTCGTTTAGTCCCTTTGTCAAGATATCTAAATTGAACACAAGGCATGGAATGTGTCACCCTTGTATAGTCCAATCTTTCGTTTCCTGATACTCGAGTAGACTTTGTAACAACAAATGAGATCAATATCTCATATTGACTCATTTGAGCATGGCCATGCATTTCGTAGTCTCACTCAATCAGGGGGCCCGAAGATATCGCTCCTGTTATGTAGGAGTGACAAATCCCATCTAGGTCACTCACATCCCTCTGCATGATTCGCGGTATGTCCAATAACTAACTTTATAATCACCTTATTACAGATGACGTTTGATGGCATTAAAGCACACAACTCCTCATATAGGAATCGTAGTGAGTTCAGGTCAAAGGACCACAGACACCATTGTCACTATGAGAATCACTTATGATACTCACGTAACGATCCATGTAGTGTTCTCATGATGGGTCAGTCCAGTACATCATTACTCTAATATGTACCCATGTGAAGACTTGATATCTCATATCCATGACCCGTGAGATGTGGTCATTAGTCTATGCACATACTAGTCTCAATGTATTATTGTTGTCCTAATTAACAATAATACTTGACTATGGACATTTAAGAATAGTGTTGTAACCAAAAGGATCTTACGATCAAGTCATCCACTTGATGTCCTATGGCATCAAACTTACTATTCTAAGGACTTTATTATGTTTATTAAAAAGAACACAATAAATGAAATGTCTCATATATAAAATAGCATAATAGAATGTATGTAAATACAGAAAATGTATTGGCCTCTAGGGCATACACCAACATCCGTAACTACCAATCATCAACTTACGATATTATAAGAGTTATAACTACCTCAGACTGCTAAGTAGCTTCTATATCAAAGTTCTTAACTTATAAGGATTCATCCCAAAAATAAAAGGAAAGTAATCTCTATCATGATACCAATCCTAAATACCTATATTCAACACATATTGTATGATGATTCTATACACGTTCTATAAATATCAGGCTAAGTAACCTTAAACATGTATCAATATATCAGTAAATTACTCACTTCATAATACTCTACTTGTGCACAGCCTAACTTGAGCATTGGAATCTCTTTATAGGTACCTACCCCCTGTCTTAATATGCTCGATCCCTACTGCTCAAGGAGCAAACCACCACAACGTGCCTATCTCTGGTATCCTCTGAATCCACTTCAGAACATCAAGTATAATCCTTTTTTTCTAAAATAATTTCCAACAATATATGCTAATCCATCCAATTCAAATTTGTTCGCATTGTACTTTTACCAATAAAAATCCATTAATATAATTTAATAACATATTGATAGTAATATATTTTTTTCATTTTTATAATCTTTTCAGTGGGATTCTTAAGATTTAGTTAGACTTAATTAAGTTAGTTTTGTTACATTTTACGATGTTGAGCTTAATTGGATCATTAAATGAATTACTACTTGAATTGACTTTAATTTATTTATTTGGCAGCATTCAGTAAACTGACTACAATTTGAGTTTCAAATATCTGGTTGATGTGATTATGGTCTTGTAGGAAAGCTAAGATAATTGTCTACAACTTTTATACACAAGAGCTAAATCACACATTTGGATAATTTAAATTGGAGTTGAAATAAGATCCAGAGTGCTGATCCTAACAGCTTGAACTTTGCGCACTCATCATCCCATATCTTGAGTTTTAAGACTGATATGGGGGTGAGACTATGGCATTGGAGAGTTAAGATCCAAATCTATAACTTTCATGAAGAACACAAGAGCTAATTCAGATAGCTTGGAAGTCAAATTAGGCTTGGAAGTCAGAACAGAGGAGTTATAGTTGGGCTTGAATGGTGTACAATGATTAGGCCATATCTTGAGCTCTAGGAGTGATATTGGGCTGAAACTAGTGGCATTGGAAAGGTAAGACAAAATCCTACAACTTTTATGAAAGCCATTTTCCCAAATTCTAACAGCAACCATGAGTTCAGCACCAACTCATTTGGGAGACAAGCATCTCAATAATTTTTCACTCATTCACAATTATCAAACAACTCCCTTGACATTTTCCACTTATTATTAAACAACTCCATTGTCATTTTATTTTCCTCAAGCTCTATAAAAGGGAGCATTGGATGCTCATTTTTGGTATCTTGGCTTAGAGATCAAGATCATGCTATTGTATTATTTGTTTCTCTTGTGGTAGTTTTCTTTTGTTCCAAATAGAAGTTATGTTCATCTTTTTTCTGCTCTTTCTTTCTTCTTGTTCATGAGTAATTAATTTTCATTTTGCTTAGGTGAAAGGGTGAAACTTTTGATAATAAATTCAGGTTAAATTAATTTCTTTCTTGTGCTTAAATGATATATTATCAAGTGGTCATTATATGTGTTATATTTTGTTTCTAATCAATTTAGAAACCCTTTTTGTAAAGTAGAGATCTTGATTCATTGTAGACAAGAGGTTGGCACAATGAATGCTTGAACCCATTTACAAGTGTTGGTGATAGTGAATTGGTGTGGTGTGGATTGTGATTAAATATAATATCAAAAATAGTTGTCAAGTTCCACCAAAAATATAAAAACCTTGCAACCAGTTGTAGTAAGCAAGGGTCGATCCATAGAGAACCAATTCAATTAACATTATTAATCCAATTCCTAAATTAAACTCTGATGAACAATAAAATAATAAAAAGTAAAGGGGGGGTTTTGTTAATTAAAACTAATAAAAGAAATTAAATTTAAACCAAAACAGTAAACACAAATTGAATTATCAAGTTAAAGATATTGGTTAAGAGATGGAATCCACCACTAGATTTATATGATTATGCCAACTTACATACTCTTTATACCAACATGATCAATTATGTTCTTATGTAATTGTGAGATAAATCTCTTGTTTTCCTTAAGTTTCGGTTAATTCAACAACCGCTCAAATCAAACCCTAACCATTAGTTATTTATAGAGCAACCGCTCTTACACTTACCTAATAATTGCATTAAGAATTAGAAAACTAATCACACTAAGATCTAATCACACACCGGGATTAAATTACTTAGATCATATGTCCCACTAGTCATACCACCGCAACCGCGCATAGCAATCCTAGTTTTACCACTCTCAAAATTTGGCAAGAATATAAAAACCTTTATATCAATTTAAGAAAACATTGTTCAGAATAAAAGAAAACATTGTTCAGAATAAAAGAAGAAAAGAAAAACTAAAGATCAAACTAGTTTCCAAGGCTTGAGAGTGATTGATCTTTGATCGCTCGAATCCGAGTCTCCAATCCTCAATCGAATCCTTCCCCTTCTTGGTCTTCGTGTTTCTCTCAGTTTCCTTGACGGCTCTCTCTGTCCAGATCTCCTTTAAGGGCTCTAAGCAACCCTATTTATAGGTTTTGAAACCTAATTTAGCATTAAAACTCGAATTTAAATTTCTGATGCGACGACACGGGCCGTGTCATATGACACGGCCCAGGCCCTGTACTTTTCTGTCAGCCCAATTCCATGTATTTCACAAGTCAGAGAAGAACACGGCCCAGGCCCTGTAATTTGACACGAGCCGTGTCGTTTGACACGGCCCACCCCCTATCAAGTGACATGGGCCCTGTAATTTGACACGGCCCAGGCCCTGTAATTTGACATGGGCCCTGTAATTTGGCACCTTCATTTTCAGCCTGGATTCTTTACAAATACTTTTCTTTCATTGCTTCAAGATGTGATATTGATCTCCTTAAGCATTCGTCTCTCTCCTTAAATGGTCATCAAGCTCGGTTCAATGCTAATGGACTCAAACATTCAAAGATATCCTGAAAAGCATAATTCATTTATGAGTGTTTATAACCACATTTAAGCATAGTTTCACAATAAACATCAAAAGACAACTCTAAATCAGAAACTTAGCTAAATGTTAATAATTGAACACATATGGAGTTCAATTAGATCAAACAAAAGACATTTAAGGACTGAAATTATTAACAGATCAAATACCCCAACACTTAGCTTTTTGCACTCCTAGGCAAAACATAAGACCAAACCAAGGAACAGAGAAAACAAAACAAATTCAAAACCTAACAATTTAAAGAACTCAATTTCCAATGATATTCAAGAGTGGTTTGTGAGCAATAAGAGCAAGAAAAGAATCTAGGGATCAAAACATTCAAGAAATAACAATTCTTCATATTTCCAACTAACAAGCAAGGTATCTTCAATTTAAAAAGCATGAATTAAGAATGATAGATTCTCACAAGATACACTCTCAATCTCTCAAGTGTTTACAAGGTAAGTATTTCACTCAATTCAACCCATGAAAAATGCATTACCATAAGCTTGCTTATCTTCTACTTCTCCACTACTCAAACACATGCACACACAAATCAAGAGGACTTTATTTAAGGTTGTAATGGGGCTAAGGTAAGGGAAGGAAATAATATGAGTATGGTAAGATGAGCACCCAAGAGAATGAAAGAACATTGGGGAGGAACTCAATTGACAAACATGAAATTTTTATCCCCTCAAATCTATATAATGCACATTCTCTTTACATATTCCTTTCCTTTTTCTTTCTTTTCTTTTACAACCTTTCTTGAATTTTTTTTTCTTTTTCTTTGCATTTTTTTTCACCAACACCTTGTATATTACACATCAACTTGCACAGCTCCCACACTTGTCCTATTAAACACTTGCAAGCAAAAGAGCTCCTCCAATGAAAATGAACCAATGTTCTCCCATTCCCTAAGGTAAGGTAAAATCATGGTTTTTCACATAAGGCATATAATGAGGTAAGACAAAGAATAGGCAAATAGGCTTAAGGGGTTAATCAAAGGGAAATAATGCAAGGTTGGCTATTTAGCCAAAGTAGTTAATCACAAAAGAATGCCTCAATCAAGTTCATGTATGCAAGTGAAAATGTAGCCTCAAAAAGAGTCAAAGCAAGTTCTAGAGTGATCAATATGACATGAGTGAAAATCACACAAGAAAGAAAAGAATGGTATAAATGTTAAATCCATCCATCAAAAGGCTCAAAATCTCACCAGGTATGCATCTATCAAACTCAATTCATCAATCAAACATCCAAAACCAAGCATGTCAAATTCAATATGAAAGAAGAAATTTATAAATCATAATCTTGAATTTCAATTACTTCAAACTCATAGACTTCACAAATCTCAAAACATCATTAGAAATTAAATAAAAACACAATTTTTTTTTAAAAATAGAAAACAGAAATTAAAATAAAAATAGAAATAAAACAGAAAACAAAATGTCAATTCCTCCCCTACACTTAAATTCTACATTGTCCTCAATGTAAACCTCAACAATAAATAATCATTAATAAATCTAGGACAAGTAAGATAAAAGAGAGGAAAGAAACATCCTTATCAACTGAAGTAACAGAGGAAGATGAAGAAATTTCCACCAGGATCCCATTGGCGAAAGCATAATAACCAATTTATGCTTGAAATAACATGTGAGTTTCCACCGGGGTCCCATTGGCTGAAGTGTAATGACCAAGTTAAGCTTGAGACATGAGGGCTTCCACCGGGATCCCATTGACCTTCCTTATTTTCCTTGGCTTCACTACTGAAGAGTAATATGTGCACTTCATCAACTTTATATGCATTGTTTCTATTGGACCATGGCCCAAAAACAAAATCCACTTCAGTAGTGTCCATCATCCGATTCTCTTCTTCTATCTTTGAAAACTCTTCAGTGGCCTGCAATTCCACCTCCCTTTGGGTCTTAGATTCTGCTTTGTAAATAAAATCATCAACTTTCAAGTCTGCAGAAATCTCAGCACGATTAGCACATATAATATCAGTACATGAGTGACAATGAATATAATTATTGAAACCAATAAAATCAGAAAATTCATCACACAACTCATCATACTGTCTCTCCACCACCTTAGGAAGGAGTTCAAGAATACTTACCTTGAGGGCCTTAGAGTTTTCCCCCTCCTCACTTACCTCTTCAGGCTCTGTTTCTTTCTTTTCAATGGTTTGTGAAGGAGAGGTTGGTTCATCTAGCGTCTTCCCACTTTGTAGTGTGACAAGACTAGCATCTTCCTTCACATTCTCTTCGATTGTGAGGAAGTCCTTCGTAAATTTAGCTCGGAACTTGCCGAGATCCGTAGCTAAGCGATCCAAAGAGTTTTGTTATAGTCATTACACATGGCCTGTGTTTCTTGTTGAAACCGAATGTTATTAGTGGCCATTTGTCTTATTAGCTCCTCCAGTGAAGGTTCAGGTTGCCTAGAAGGTTGAACTTGTTGCTGCCCATGACTCAAGTTAGGAGGATCCCACCACCCTGGTTAATATGTATTGCAGTAGGGGTTGTAGTTGTCGAAAGGCTCAGAATATCCCCATACTGCCTCTACCTCCTCATTTGTGTCTACTAGGAAAGTGGGACACAAATCAGTGGGATGTCCAGATGATAAGCAAATCTCACAAGCATCCATGATCAATGGACATCAACACCTACAAATACTCAGAAAGAAAGAATCAAAAATTAAAAATAAAAACAAAAACAGAGTAAAAATAGGAAACAAATTAATAGCGCAATTGAAAAATTAACCAAGAACAGCGCCAAAATTTGGTGTGATGTGGATTGTGATTAAATATAATATAAAAAACAGTTGCCAAGTTCCACCAAAAATATAAAAACATTGCAACCAGTTGTAGTAAGCAATGGTCGATCCACAGAGAACCAATTCAATTAACACTATTAATCCAATTCTTAAATTAAACTCTGATGAACAATAAAATAGTAAAAAGTAAAAGGGGGGTTTTGTTAATTAAAACTAACAAAAGAAATTAAACTTAAACCAAAACAGCAAACACAAATTGAATTATCAAGTTAAAGATATTGGTTAAGAGATGGAATCCACCACTAGATTTATATGATTATGCCAACTTACATATTCTTTATACCAACATGATCAATTATGTTCTTATGTAATTGTGAGATAAATCTCTTGTTTTCCTTAAGTTTCACTTAATTCAGCAACTGCTCAAATCAAACCCTAACCATTAGTTATTTGTAAAGCAACTGCTCTTACACTTACCTAATGATTGCATTAAGAATTAGAAAACTAATCACACTAAGATCTAATCATACACCGGGATTAAATTACTTAGATCATATGTCTCACTAGTCATACCACCGCAACCGCGCATAGCAATCCTAGTTTTACCACTCTCGAAATTTGGCAAGAATATAAAAATCTTTATATCAATTTAAGAATAGAAACATATGAATAAAAACATAATTGTATTGATATAAAGTAATATGCAAGAGTCACATAATCAAAACTAGAGTTTCATCCTCCCTTAACCAATCAAAAAGTTTAGCCACACATGGCAAATTCAAAAACAAAAGAAGAATTAAAAGAAAACATTGTTCAGAATAAAAGAAGAAAAGAAAAACTAAAGATCAAACTAGTTTCCAAGGCTTGAGAGTGATTGATCTTTGATCGCTCGAATCCGAGTCTCCAATCCTCAATCGAATCCTTCCCCTTCTTGGTCTTCGTGTTTCTCTCGTTTCCTTGACGGCTCTCTCTGTCATTTCCTTTAAGGGCTCTAAGCAACCCTATTTATAGGTTTTGAAACCTAATTTAGCATTAAAACTCGAATTTAAATTTCTGATGCGACGACACGGGCCGTGTCATATGACACGGCCCAGGCCCTGTACTTTTCTGTCAGCCCAATTCCATGTATTTCACAAGTCAGAGAAGAACACGGCCCAGGCCCTGTAATTTGACACGGGCCGTGTCGTTTGACATAGCCTACCCCCTATCAAGTGACATGGGCCCTGTAATTTGACACGGCCCAGGCCCTGTAATTTGACATGGGCCCTGTAATTTGGCACCTTCATTTTCAGCCTGGATTCTTTACAAATACTTTTCTTTCATTGCTTCAAGAGGTGATATTGATCTCCTTAAGCATTCATCTCTCTCCTTAAATGGTCATCAAGCTCGGTTCAATGCTAATGGACTCAAACACTCAAAGATATCCTGAAAAGCATAATTCATTTATGAGTGTTTATAATCACATTTAAGCATAGTTTCACAATAAACATCAAAAGACAACTCTAAATTAGAAACTTAGCTAAATGTCAATAATTGAACACATATGGAGTTCAATTAGATCAAACAAAAGTAAGGACTGAAATTATTAACAGATCATGAATAATTAAAGGAACCATAATATAATTGCATATATAATCTTAATTGAACTTTGAATGTTGTATTTTTTTATTAGAACTTTCGTTATGTGTGGATTTCATTGAGTTATAAAAAGAAATAATTTTGTCTTTAATTTATTACCAAGAGTGGATCTTCAAGCCCAAGCAAATCTTTTTCATTTGTGAACAACTTTTATCACCTTTATTTTGTTACCAAGTGGCCTCAAACTCAAGAGAGAGTGAATTGAGTTTGTAAAATATTTTTGCAAATCTTTCACAAAACACTGGTAAACTAATTTTTGTTGAAGCTATTGTTTAATTGAAATGAGTAGACAAATGAAATTGATTAAATCACTTACAAATAAATAAGCTAAGATAGAAAGTATTCATGTAAACATATAAATTTAAAGCACAAAGTAAAGAGATAGAATTGAGAAGATCAAACACAAGATTTATCCTATTTCAGCCACCAATCCACTTGTGGCCTACGCCAGTCCTCATGCAATCACCCGAGATTTTTTACTATATCTTCAAGCTTCAACAGGTGCTTGACAACCTTTACAACTGAGAGCACTTAACACACTTTGGGATACCTGACCCTTGTACTTGAGCCTTAAACATGGATACCTCACTCTTTACATTTTTTGAGGGATACCTCACCATCTTTACATCTAAGGGATACCTCACCCTTTTATCTAAAGGAATACTTCACCCTCTTTAGAGATTAAACAAAGTATAGATAAGATGAAACTCTCTCAAGAGTGGATAATACAAGTTGAAGCTCTAAGGGTATTAAGGATTCACACAATTATAGCTCAAAACAGGGATTTGGAGAAAAAACAGTGAAACATAAATTTAATGTTCAAAAATTATTTTCAAATTGTTCTCCAATATTTCTTTGATGGCCAACAACTTAGATTTATAGCCAAATGCAATTAAGAGTCATTGGGGGTAGCTGGAAATATTAAATGCTCTTAGTAGTGCCGTTGGACGTGCTTTTAGCCTTTCCAAATAACTAGTTATTAATTTCTCCTAATTGGTTATTTGAATAAGCATAAGGTTATTGGCAATCAAATAATCAGTTATAAGATATATAAAAAGGAATCCTGCATATCTATTTCATTCAATAACTAATTAGGACAAATGGCATAATCGGTTATTGGCTTTTTTAAAACATTTAAAGGTGCTTCTGTTTCACCTCAATAACTGATTACATAAGTTGCCTAATTGGTTAGGCCTTTTAGAAATAAAGAGTCAATGTATCAAATAACCTATTAGGGGAATGAGCTAATCGGTTAGGAGCTTTAGAATTTTGTTCCTGACTTATCAAATAACCAATTAATAATAGGTTATTCCCTTTGAAAAAATACTTTGGCACGTTTCTATTTTGGCAAATAACCTGTTATGTGAATAGTAATAACCTGTTATTGGTTTGTCAAGAAAGTAAGATTTCTAAAGAGTTTTTCAACCAAAGTTTCACAAAAACTTGTCAAACTTTCTAAAACCATTTGTTCAAACTTAACCACAATTTTCATAAGTATAAATCATGATTTTCTTTTCATCCTTTCTAAAAACATTTTGCTCAAACTTGATCAATATAAAACATGATTTTGCAAAGAAATTCAAGCTGAATGAAAAACAAAAGATGAGCTAGTGTGAATCTTATTTACCATTTACATAAGATCTAAGTCCTATAACCTAATCTTGAAGAACCTTTGGACTTGATCTTTGCACTATCATAACTTCTCTTGTTTGTTATCATCAAAACCATTGTCATTACCAATGCTAATCACATTCTCCCCTTTTTTTATGATGACAATTATCTATTAAGAAAAAGAGTTAGTACAAATAAATTGGAACACACAAAAAGAGTTAGAGACTCACTCCTCCTCTATTTTTCAGGGGGTGATTAAATCAGAAATGCACAGCTCCCCCTTAATTTTGGAACCCCAAGATTACTAAAATTGTACCTTATTCTATTTTGCTTTCCTTTTCTCAATGACATATATAACAAAAACTTATCCCCCTTTTGTCATGATCAAAAAGCTATGCAATAAAGAGATTTTGACAAAGAGAGGAGTGACAGTATAATTTTAAACACAAAACCATTGCCATTCAACAAATATTCAGTAATAATCCATCAACAATGTAATCAGATCAGCAGTGTATTCATATCAACAGACCATCCATTGCAAAATATCATAGTCATACTAAAAACAACATATCACGGTCATTTTATGGTTCAACAAAGTCATAAGCTAAGAAAATGGGCAGCATATCCAGAAGATTACCTATTATAGTCAGATGAGCTTTAAGCAAAATAAAGAAGTTAAAAATAGAATGACATAACTAAATAAAAGAGATCCATGCCTAAGCCCCATGATCATCTGGTGGTGTATGACGAACCTCAAGCTTATCCAAGCAGTCTTCCATAGCACTTAAGCGGTCATAGATAGCTGCATTGCTATGCTCCTAATAGACCCAAAAATCCGTGAGCTAGGTTTGAATGCTCACAGATTGGGCTCGAAGATCTGTAATGGCAGTGAGGATCCGGTCTTCATTTGTGGCTGGAGCCTCTTCCATAATTATATTAGCAGGGGCAGCAGGAAGTTCTTCTTCTTGTGGGGTTGCATCATGCCCAACAACATAAACCTAAGCACCATTAATCATCTCAATTTTTATGCAAATTATGAAAGCCTGTGCAAATTTTTTGTGACCGGTAAATGGAAGGACTCCTTCAACACTAAGCTCAACTTGTATTGATTCAAAAGTTTAACAATAACCATGGCATATAGAAGGTCCATCATCATATTTTTCTATGCTTTCTTCATGTAATGCATGATATATAAGGGCCAGTTAATATTCAATTTCAATTTCATGGTGAGAGGAAAAGGATGAAAATGGAGGAGAGGTCGTGAATGGCTCAAACACGCTGCTGTGTGGTGTTTGAAAATGGCCTCCTAATCGATTATTGGATCTTTGTAACTAATTATTGGTGTGGCTGCTGGGATATAGAGGAAAGACTCATGCTATTATAAAGAAGCTCAGTAACTGATTAGATGGGGATCCTAATCAGTTATGTTTGTGGATCACGAAAAAATGTAACTTTTATGTGATTCAAATAATCGATTACAGGAGTGTCCTAATCAGTTATTCTTTTGTTCCAAAGAGCACTAAATGACTTCTTTGCTCAATATCTAATTAGCAAAATCTCTTAAATGGTTATTATATCTTGACAGAGAATAATTCCATCGTGCCATACTAGTTCCAAAGATCAAATAACTAGTTAATTTCTCTTCTTAATAGATTATCTTATTGCCAAAACCAGAAGTTCTTCAGAAATCCATCCCTTTAAGAATACAACCATGTGCCATCTTAAAGAGTCATCTTGACTTTGCTTCACTTACATCCACTCTAAGCACCATGAATGTAGCTCAAAATAGATTTATCCCTTTTGAAGGTACTTGAAACCAATTGTGTGAAGACCCTAATTGGTTGTTGCTTTCCATAACAGATTATGACTTCACCAGAAACCAAATTTGCTCTAGATATACTCAAATTACAGCAATAACCTTTGGTAGGTTTAAGATAGCACTCACATTTTGTGGTGACAAAGGTTTTCATTTCATGGTACTCCACAAGGTCTGTGAGAAAGGTGAACCATTGTTGACGAAATAATCCCAATCCATATACTTTGGTTGAATCAGATTTCGAGCTTGAATATATTTAGCCATTTGAGCCTTATGTGAGAAGTACCTTCTTTGGTCCAATCTTAAAGGAATGTCAGGATCGAAGCTTGGGGTAGGTGTTTCCTTTGGAATGAAGGGATTTTGGTGCACGGTTTATTAGGATGAGAGGAACTACTTGCCATGGTTGAAAATAAAGGTTAGGTTACGATTTTAGAAAGAGAGAATATGAGAGGAGTGAGATTTTTGGAGGAATTTATGGGTTTTAATTGGTGAAAAGTGATGGAAAGTTATAGAAAGTGATGGAAAATGTGTTTTAATGGTGGATTTGGGTTGGATTTGAGGTAGGTGATGAATGTGAGGGAGTGGGTGTGAGAGGTTTTGAGAGGAAGAAGATGACTATGGAGGTGGGTGATTCGTGAATGGTGAGGAAGGGTCACAAATTGCTATTTTAAGGAGTCCAATAATCGGTTAGGTAATGCTCCTAATCGGTTATTTGTAGTTTCCAGGAGCCACAAAATGCCTCTATAATAGGTTAAAAAGGTCTTTTAATAGGTTATTTTCATGGAATAAAAGATCATTAGCCTCTGACTTTAACTAATAACTGATCAAAAGGTCTCCATAATTGGTTATTTTTGTGATCCAACAAATGTAGCCTCTGCCAGAAGTGAATAGCAAGTTAGGTACTTCTCCTAACCAGTTATTTGGCCTAACAGAACATATAATCACACTTCCCAGGAGCCAATAATTGGTTACTTTCTTCCCATAGCTGATTATGTCATCTCCAAAAATAGAAACCCTTCAAGACTTCAGCCTTTAAAACATAAACTTATTCCATCTAGAGGATTATCATGGCTTTGCCTTATTTTCCATTCTCTCAAACTACCATAAATGCAACTCATAAGCTGATTTATCTTCTTCAGAAGTACCAAGAAGCAATTTTATTCATCAAGAACTTGAGATTAGTAATTTGGGGGACTTAAGCATGAATCAAGCACTTGCAAAACAAATTCGGGGGAAACTCTGATGCTCAAGTCAGTATTGGATTTCAAATATCACTAAAGCAAGATAATTATGCACGGAGTTCAATAATGCAGTAAACTATCAAATTATGCTACAAAGTAACAAGTTATGCAACAAAATGACATATCATGCAGTAAATGGCAGATTATGCAACTAAATATCACATTATGCAATAACATGACAAATTAAGCAACAAAATATCATATTATCCAGCAGCATTACATATTGTGCAACAAAATATCACACTATGACAAGTTATGCAACAAAATTATGATTTTTAACAAGAGTTAGATGCATGATTGATCCAATATGCCAAGTTCTAAGATATTTTCATCAAATGTGTTATTTTAAACAAGAAGCGAAGTTATCTAGTATATTATCACATGTAGAGATATTTTCAAGATATAAAGTTAAAAAAGTACTACTTTGAAGTAAGTTAAAGTATAAAACAAGTCTTCACTTATCCAAAGGTTTCAAGTCCAAGCTTCTTGGAGACAAGGAAGAGAACTTGGAGTATTTTTTGAACTTGTGCTTACAGTAGCCACTTTTGAGATTTCAAAGTTAGTTCTTGGCCTTCAAGCACACTTACAACACACTTCAATTTTTGACTTTTGGTACCCAAATTTTCTTGGGTCCTTGTGTGTTAACTTTTGGCAAAGTGCCTTTGGAAATCCAAACCATTTTAGTTCCTAACTTATTATTAATATTCTTCCTTACACTGCAAATTGATGTACTATGTCTTTTCTTGCCACAATGAAAAAACTTTATGAAAGGACTTGTTGATGCGTTTGTGGGAACAAAGAAATTCCTGTAAAGTTTTTGTTGGTTTTTAGGATTGTACCCTAAACCAGCCTTTTGAAAAACACATCTTTGATTTTCAAGTAATATGTTCAAATTATCTCTTCCAAAGGTAAATTTTAAAAGAATAATTTTCAAATCTTCAATTTTCTTTTCAAAATTTTTGCATAATGAAGAAAAAAAGGATATAGGTGCATTTTCATGTAAAGAGCATCTTATGCATGAAGAATTTGCATTTATCAACCTAAGAGTTTCATTTTCTAATTTCAATTCCTCAATTTCTTTGTTTAAAGTAGAAATTTGATTTTCAAAGGAGGAAATTATTTTCTTTGAACATGAAATCATTTTTACAAGCCTCATAGATTCATTATGTAATTCTTCAAATGCATCTTGCAATTCATCATAGGAAAGGGAAGAGTTTGATTCAGAATTTAAGGATGTTACCTCTATGTCATCTTCATGTTCCTCCTCTCCTCTAGCTATGAAACATAGATTAGCTTTATCATTATCCAAGCTATCGGTTGAATCTATGTCATTATCATCCCAAGCTATGTAGGTTCTTCTTTCTTTCTTCTCCTTTGAAGACCTCTTCTCATACTTTTCCACTTTTCTTTGATAAATTGGGTACTCTATCTTCATATGTCCCAATTCTCCACATTCATAGCATCTAGGAGTAGATGAGGTTCCTTCCCTTCTATGATAGACATTCTTTTGGGGAAAGGGAGGTATTCTTTGAGCTTCATTCTTCTTGAAGAATCTTCCAAATCTCTTTACTAGAAGACCAAGATTCTCTTCATTTATTTCTAAGTCATCTTCATCTTCTTCATCATCATCATCATTGATGATGTATGTGAAACAACATCATGTTTTGTTCTTGTTTTGCATGCATTCTTGAGTATTTTAGGCATTTTGTTTTCCCTTTTGGTTTGTTTTTCTCTTAGTTCGAATAACTGCGGTGTTTTTGGTGTTCTTGTGCAGGATTGATGTTGAATTGGCCTTGGATTGAATGGAAAGCTTGCATGATTGAAGTTGGAGCTTAATGGATAGCAATAAAGGTGCAAAAAGGCCATTCCAAAGGGATCCACGGCGTGCCCGTGGATCAAACCATGGCCATGGATCGAGGGGCAACTTAAAGAAGCAAAAGAGAAATTCCAGGGAGAACCACGGCCTGGCCGTGGAACCATCCACGGCCGTGGAACTCAAATGTTACAGAATTGGCTTTTTGGCAGAGACATCCACGGCCTGGCCGTGGATCGCAGTGCGCAGCAGTTTTTATGTTTTTCTTTTTATTTCTTTTGGGGGCTTTTTAGCCAATGAAAACCCTAAGCTTATAAAGAGGGGTTCTGAATACAATGAGGGGGGGCTAACCTAGTTGGAATCTTGGTTTTGGGAGAGGCACATTGGAGGCTTTGGCTTTTGATCTTGATCTTTCTTCCCTCTTCTCTCTTGGATTACGGGTTTGGATGTTCTTAAACAATGTTTTCTGATTCCTTCTTCTCTATGTCTGAGTAGTTTCCTTGTTTCTAGGATTGGGCAATGCCCTTTGATACTTTGATAATGAATAATTGACGTTGTTTCTCTTTTATTGATCTTGAATGTTCTTTGATTCAATTCTTATTGCGCTTATTCATGTGAATTTGCTGGCCACTTATTTGCATCTCATAGGCATTTAGGGACGTACTGAGAGGTGAACCTAAGTGTTGGAACCATAAGAATTGAACTTAAGGTCTAAATCACGAGAGTAATTTTAGCCTTTCGAGGATTCAATGAATTACCACAAAGCGTAATGGGTTCAATTTAAATTCAATTACCACGAGAGTAGGAATTGGTTTAATTGGGCACGGATCTTGTATCTTGAGAAAGAACATTAACTAATTTAGGGTAATTCACCTTCAATTGAATTTCAGATTTAATAAAAGGGTTGTCAATTAGGATTTATCTTGTATCATTGTGGTATCCCAATCTTGGAAACTTTCTTTAATCTGAAAACCCCTTTCTTGATAACTTGCTATATTTGTTCTGAATTCTATTTTCTTGATTTTTATTTAATTATTTTATTACTACGTTCTTCTTTATCAACAATCATATTTCCTTTTGTTTAACTTAATTGAATTAATTAATTAATTGGTATTCAAATACACGGTCCCTGTGGATTCGATCTTTTTATTACAACGAAACTGTACACTTGCGGATTTCACGCATCAAGTTTTGGCGCCGTTATTGTGGGAATTTGTGTTTTTCTTGAATATCAATTTAATTTTTAATTTAATTATTTTAAACCTTTTTTTCTTTTTTACCATATTATTACGTTCTTGTTTTCTCTTTGACTCTCTGCAGGTAATTTCTCTGGTTTATGCAAAGTACTAGACGTTTCGGGACTCTTATTGAAGCAAATCCTGAAATTGAAAGAACCTTGCATCAAAGGAGAAGACAACAAAGGCAAAAAGTAAGGGAAATATCTGAACCAACATTTGTCATGGCAGCAGCTGAAGATAATAAACCGTTGAAAGAGTATGCAGCCCCTAATGCTCGGGGTTTGCAATCTGGGATTGCTAGGCCAGACATTGAAACTAGGCACTTCACCATACCTCCTGCCTTACTGTCTATGATAAGGCAGAACCAGTTTGGAGGTTTACCCTCGGAGGACCCAAATGATCATGTGGAGATGTTCTTAGAATTCTGTGAGACTCTCAAAATTGAAGGTGCCTCAGTTGATGCCATTCGCCTTCGGTTGTTTCCATTATCATTAAGGGACAAGGCTAGAGCTTGGTTGAAATCAGTACCCACTGATACATTAACCACATGGAATCAATTGGAGCAAGCCTTTTTGGATAAATTCTTTCCACCTTCCAAGACTGCTCACCTAAGGACCCAAATCACAAGCTTCGTTCAAAAAGATGGAGAGTCATTGTCAGAAGCTTGGGATAGATATAAGGCTTTGCTGGAAGCCTACCCACGCCACGGGTTAGAGAAGTGGTTGATCGTTCACACCTTTTACAATGGTTTGGAATATTCTTTGAAGGTGTTTCTTGACTCCGCAGCTGGTGGAGCTTTGATGAACAGAAGGCTGACAGAGGCTTATGAGATTATTGAGAGTGTTGCTTCGAATCATCACCAATGGGCTAGTGAAAGAGGTAACAACCCGAGAAAGCTCTCAGGAGGTAAGTTTGAGGTAGATGGTGTTGATTTAATTATATCAAAGTTTGATTCTTTGAATAAACGTTTTGACATGCTTGAGAAAGCTCATGTAAATGCCATAGGTGCCTCTAATAATTTTTGTGAGATTTGTGGAGCACAGGGACATATTGGTACTGAATGCCAAGTTGGAATAGGATCCTCACATGGTGCACCGGTGGAACAAGTGGAATCCTGCCACAATTTCTATGACATTCCACCAAAGGTGCGCAATGATCCATATTCACAGACTTACAATCCCGGTTGGAGGTCTTATCCCAACTTCTCCTATCGGAATAATCAAAATCAAGTTGGACAAGGTAGTGCTCAACCCTCTATTGGTTTCCCCCAGGTACAAAAGTCTAAACTCGAAACTCTCCTTGAAAATTTTATAGAGAGTCAAACCAAGCAAAATGAAGAGTTTAGGCACCATGGTCAAGTTGTTACTGAGGCCATTAGAGAGTTATCAGCTAAGGTTGACAATTTGGCCATTCATAATAAGATGTTGGAAACCCAGATTACCCACCAAGCGAGCACTTCACATAGGCAACAAGGTAAGTTTCATGGTCAACCAGAAATAAACCCAAGGAATGAACATTGTAAGGCTGTGAGTTTGAGGAGTGGAGAGAAGTTAGAGAATCCCAAGGGTAAGGGGGAGAGTGACAAAGATGAGAGGACTGAGGAAAAAGAGACTAAGACACAGCCTTTAGGTGAGGAGGAAACAAATGAGAAAGTGTCTAAGTATGTACCCCCTGAACCTTACCAACCCCCGGTTCCCTTCCCTCAAAGATTAGCCAAGGCCAAGCTAGATAAGCAGTTTGGGAAGTTTCTTGAGGTCCTTAAGAAGTTGTACATTAATGTACCCTTCACTGAGGCGTTGCAACAAATGCTTACCTATGCTAAATTTCTTAAGGACATTTTGTCTAATAAGAGAAAGCTAGAGGAGTATGAGACCGTAGCGTTAACTGAGGAGTGTAGCGCTTTAATTCAAAATAAGTTGCCTCCTAAACTCAAAGATCCTGATAGCTTCTCTATTCCTTGCTTGATTGGGAATACCAGTTTTGATAAAGCTCTGTGTGATTTGGGGGCTAGTGTTAGTCTTATGCCCCTTTCTGTGTGTAAAAAGTTAGAAGTGGGTGAGCTGAAACCCACAACAATCTCACTTCAATTGGCGGATCGGTCAGTCAAGTACCCCGTAGGCATCTTGGAGGATGTTCCCATTAAGGTTGGTAAATTGTATATGCCTGTGGATTTTGTTGTGCTTGATATGGAAGTTGATGCTACAATGCCGATCATACTTGGGCGCCCATTCCTTGCCACTGGAAGGGCGATCATTGATGTCCATGAAGGAAAATTGACTTTGCGATTGAATGAAGAGGAAGTAGTTTTTGATGTTTTTAAATCTGAAAATAATTCTAATTCCTTAAATTCATGTAATCGCATTGATACTACTAAAGTTATGGATAGTGTTGTGCTTTCAGGTATACAGGAATCAGTTACTGATGCTATGCCCTGCAAGGAAGGACCTAAGAAGCATAGTGACAAGTGTGACGAGAAGCGTGAATTTAACATCGGGGATAAAGTTCTTCTTAATAACTCGCTTCTACGTTTCTGTCCTAATAAGTTATGGTCGAAATGGTCTGGACCATATGAGATTGTTCGAGTTTTATCCTACGGTGTGCTTGAGGTGAAGAAAGAAGGTCATAAGTCTTTCATGATAAATGGCCAGAGAGTGAAACATTTTGAAGGAGTAAGGACTGAGCACTACTCCGTTGACATCACCTGAGCACAGAAACCAGACCAAAGTCAAGCTAATGACTTTAAACAAGCGTTTCTTGGGAGGCAACCCAAGTTTTTTTTATTTTTTTTAATTTTATTTTCCTTTTTATTTTTATTTTTATTCTTTTGATTTTGTGTGTTAGATTGTTGTTTGATCTTTATCTCATGGATCTTATTTAGGTTTGACCCTTTTTGAAGCTCAAATTAGAAGAACAGTGAAGTCAGAAGGTTCCACACCAAACCCATGGAAAATTCCATGGCCATGGATTGAACACCAGAAGATTTTCCACCACCGCAGTGAGTTCTTTTCTTTTCTCCCTTCTCTTGTTATAGATTTTTACATTGGGGACAATGTAAGTTCTAAGCTTGGGGGGTATTTTCATTTTCATTTTCTTATTTTCATTCTCATTAGTTTCATGCATTCTCATATCTTGTTTTGCATTGCATTTTCATGTTGCATTTTCACACCATCATATCTCTTGGGTTTTTGGTTAAACTTGTGCCACTCTCTTTTGAGAATTTTGAGATGGTATTGATTTGGAACCCAATTTGTTGATTCTTGTTATTGGCTACAGGCATTGTTTTAATTGATAGTAGAGGTGATCTTTTGATAGTTGATAATTAGCATAATGTTCTTTGAATTTATGCTTCTCATTGAATTTTTAAACCTCTAAATGTGAGTTTTGAGCCTATATGGGATATATGCACTATATGATTTTTGTTCCCATTCTTTGTGTTGAGTGATATTCTTCATTGATCATGTGCTCTAGAACTTGATTTGAAACCTTTTTGAGGCAAAAATTTTGGTTGCATGCTTGAATTTGATTAAGGCATCTTAGGTATTTTTCTGGCCTTCTGAATTTGTTACACTTTCATCCACTAGTTGCCCATTTTGAGCTTATTGTATAATTAATTTTCTTGATGCCTATGATGATATATTATTGTTAATCATTTAGAATATTAAATGGAGCAAAGTGGGTTTGAAAGTTGTGAAAAGTGTGTAGGGAATCATATGTGAATGACATTTCTCTTTCTCAAAAAAAAAAAAAATAAGAGGTGCAAATAAAAGAAAATCATAAGAAGCTTGAAAAAAAAAAAAGAGGAGAAAGAGGAGAAGGAAAAGCAAGGAAGAAAATTTTTGAAATGTGGAGTTATGTTTTAGATTGAAAAATTGTCTTTACTCCATTTAAGTTCTATTGGATTACTTGTACTTATTGAAAATTTTGATGAGCCCTTTGTGTATATATTCCTTTCCTTACCTTACCTAACATCATTCCCATTGCCCAATTACAACCCTTAAAAGACCTTTTGATTCTTGCATGCATGCTGATTATTAGTGGAAATTTGATTTCTTATCATGTATATGGAAGTGCATTCTCTTGAAGGATTTTGAGCGCATTGTCTTCACCCTTAAACACTTTGAGTGTGGTTAGTGGAGTGAACTTAATTCAATCAGTGAGGATGCATGATTTCTGAGAACTTAGCCTCTAATTGGACTTGATTTTGATTACCTCTCAGATTCTTTGTTTGCCTTAGCCTATTGCTTGGATATTATTTTCCCGGGTTCCTTATTCTTTATTGTCTTTTGATCCCACTTCTTGGTTTGACATTAGTTATTGCTTGGGGACAAGCAAAGTCTTAAGCTTGGGGGGATTTGATGTGTGTGAAACAACATCATGTTTTGTTCTTGTTTTGCATGCATTCTTGAGTATTTTAGGCATTTTGTTTTCCCTTTTGGTTTGTTTTTCTCTTAGTTCGGATAACTGCGGTGTTTTTGGTGTTCTTGTGCAGGATTGATGTTGAATTGGCCTTGGATTGAATGGAAAGCTTGCATGATTGAAGTTGGAGCTTAATGGATAGCAATAAAGGTGCAAAAAGGTCATTCCAGAGGGATCCACGGCCTGCCCGTGGATCAAACCACGGCCATGGATCGAGGGGCAACTTAAAGAAGCAAAAGAGAAATTCTAGGGAGAACCACGGCCTGGCCGTGGAACCATCCACGGCCGTGAAACTCAAATGTTGCAGAATTGGCTTTTTGGCAGAGACATCCACGGCCTGGCCGTGGAATGATCCACGGCCGTGGATCGCAGTGCGCAGTAGTTTTTATGTTTTTCTTTTTATTTCTTTTAGGGGCTTTTTAGCCAATGAAAACCCTAAGCTTATAAAGAGGGGTTCTGAATACAATGATGGGGGGCTAACCTAGTTGGAATCTTGGTTTTGGGAGAGGCACATTGGAGGCTTTGGCTTTTGTTCTTGATCTTTCTTCCCTCTTCTCTCTTGGATTACGGGTTTGGATGTTCTTAAACAATGTTTTCTGATTCCTTCTTCTCTATGTCTGAGTAGTTTCCTTGTTTCTAGGATTGGGCAATGCCCTTTGATACTTTGATAATGAATAATTGACGTTGTTTCTCTTTTATTGATCTTGAATGTTCTTTAATTCAATTCTTATTGCTCTTATTCATGTGAATTTGCTGGCCACTTATTTGCATCTCATAGGCATTTAGGGACGTACTGAGAGGTGAACCTAAGTGTTGGAACCATAAGAATTGAACTTAAGGTCTAAATCACGAGAGTAGTTTTAGCCTTTCGAGGATTCAATGAATTACCACAAAGCGTAATGGGTTCAATTTAAATTCAATTACCACGAGAGTAGGAATTGGTTTAATTGGGCACGGATCTTGTATCTTGAGAAAGAACATTAACTAATTTAGGGTAATTCACCTTCAATTGAATTTCAGATTTAATAAAAGGGTTGTCAATTAGGATTTATCTTGTATCATTGTGGTATCCCAATCTTGGAAGCTTTCTTTAATCTGAAAACCCCTTTCTTGATAACTTGCTATATTTGTTCTGAATTCTGTTTTCTTGATTTTTATTTAATTATTTTGTTACTATGTTCTTCTTTATCAACAATCATATTTCCTTTTGTTTAACTTAATTGAATTAATTAATTAATTGGTATTCATATACACAGTCCCTGTGGATTTGATCTTTTTATTACTTGACGACGAAACCGTACACTTGCGGATTTCACGCATCAAGTTACCATGGAGGAAGTGACCTTGAGAGCTATTCCTTTCTTTTTCTTGTCAACCTCCTCACTTTGGTTGAGTCTATTCAATTCCAATTCATGCTCTTGGAGCTTGCCAAAAAGTGTGGTTAGGGTCGTGTTGAAAGATTTCTTGACTCTGCAATAGTCATCACTTTAGGTTACCAATGCCGACTCAAACATTTCAACACTTTGTTAAGAAGATCTTTATCAGGAAAAGTCTTTCCTAGTGAAGCAAGATGATTAGTAATGTGTGTGAACCATTTTTGCATTTCTTAAATACTTTCACCTTGGTTTATTCTAAAAAGCTCATACTCGTGAGTAAGAATATTTATCCTTGATCTTTTCACTTCACTAGTACCCTCATGGGTTACTTGTAGAGTGTCCCACATTTCTTGGGTAGATTTACAATTTGAGAATCTAAAGAAATCATCATACCCCAAGGCTATGGTAATGATGTTTTTGGCTCTCAAATTGTATTGGACCTTTTTCTTATCATCATCATTCCATTCACTTATTGGTGTGTTAACTTTTACACCATTAATAATTTGTGTGGGGACAAAATGACCATTTTTAACAGCATCCCACACATCTAAGTTAATAGCTTCAATAAAATTTTTCATTCATTCATTCTAATAAGCATACTCATCCCCATTGAAAAAGTGAGGTTTATAGAGAGAAGAATTTTCTGAAAAACTATTTGAAGAGGTCATTACTTTCTCATGAAGCTGTTAAGCTCTTTATATAAGAGCCTAACTCTAATACCACTTATTACCAAGTGGCCTTAAACTCAAGAAGGGGTGAATTGAGTTTATAAAATATTTTCGTAAATCTTTCACAAAACACTTGTAAACCAATTTTCGTTGAAGCTATTGTTTGACTGAAGTGAGTAGATAAATGAAATCGAGTAAATCACTCACAAATAAATAAGTCAAGATAGAAAGTATTCAAGAAAGCATATAAATTTAAAGCATAAAGTAAAGAGCTAGAGTTAAGAAGATCAAACACAAGATTTATCCTAGTTTAGCCATCAACCCACTTGTGGCCTACGTCCAGTCCTCAAGCAATTACCTGAGATTTTCCACTCTATCTTCAAGCTTCAACAAGTACTTGACAACCTTTATAACTGAGAGCACTCAACACACCTTGGAATACCTCACCCTTCACAAATTTTGAGGGATACTTCACCCTCTTTACAACCAAGGGGTACCTCACCCTTTTCTCTAGAAGGATACTTCACCTTCTTTACAACTAAGGGATACCTCACCCTTTTATCTAGAGGGATACCTCACCCTCTTTACAGATTAAATAAAGTGTAGATAAGATGAAGTTCTCTCAAGAGTAGATAATATAAGTTGAAGCACTATATGTATCAAGGATTCACACAATTATAGCTTTACATAGGGGTTTGGAGAAAAAGATAGTGAAACATGAATTTAATGTTCAAGAACGATTTTTAAATTGTTCTCCAACATTTCTTTGATGCCCAATAACTTAGTTTTATAGCCAAATGCAATTAATAGTCATTTGGGGTAGTTGGAAACATTAAATGCTCTTAATAGAGCCGCTGGACATGCTTTCAGCCTTTCCAGATAACTGGTTATTAGAAATCATATAATCAATTATGAGATATATAAAAAGGAATCTTGCATATCTATTTCACTCAATAACCAATTAGGACAAATGGCCTAATCGGTTATTGGCCTTTTTAAAACATTTAGAGGTGCTTCTGTTTCACCTCAATAACCAATTACATAAGTTGCCTAATTGGTTAGGCCTTTTTAGAAACAAAGAGTCAATGCCTCTTACTTATCAAATAACTAATTAGGGGAATGGGCTAATCGGTTAGGAGCCTTAGAATTTTGTTCCTGACTTATCAAATAACTAATTAGGGGAAATCCATAATCGGTTATTCCCTTTGAAAAAATACTTTGGCACGTTTTTGTTTTGGCAAATAACCTATTATATAAATAGTAATAACCTGTTATTGGTTTGTCAAGAAAGTAAGATTTTCAAAGAGTTTTTCAACCAAAGTTTCTTAAAAACTTTTCAAACTTTCTAAAACCATTTGTTCAAACTTAACCACAATTTTCATAAGTATAAATCATGATTTTCTTTTCATCCTTTCTAAAAACATTTTGCTCAAACTTGATCAATATAAAACATGATGTTGCAAAGAGATTCAAGTTGAATGAAAAATAAGAGATGAGCTAGTGTGAATCCTAGTTACCATTTACATAAGATCTAAGTCCTATAAGCTAATATTGAAGAACCTTGGGACTTGATCTTTGCTCAATCATAACTTCTCTTATTTGTTATCATCAAAACCATTGTCATTGCCAATGCTAATCACATATTGTTGTGACAAATCTTCTCCTTACCTCAAAGAATTTTTCTTTATCAATTCCCTGTGGATCGACCTCGGACTCCCGAGAATTTATTACTTGAAACAACCTGCACTTGGGTTTGTAACTTATAATTCACATCAAGTTTTTGGTGCCATTGCCGGAGACTTTATTTGAAGAACAAATTTATTGAGGTCTTCTTTCTTTAAATAAACTTCACCATCTGGTATATTCTTTTTCTACTCTTTTAATTTTCTAACTTTCTAACTTACTAACTATCTAACTTACTTACTTACTAACTTTCTAACTTAATTACTAACTTTCTAACTTTTTAACTTATTAATTTATTAACTTACTAATTTATTAACTATGATATTTAATGGTAGGTTTATATCGCCTACTTGTATATTTTTTTTTTATTTTAAGTCACTTATTTATGCTTAATTAGTATCGCGATTCAAATTATGGTCGTTTGGTTAAAATTAATCCTGGTACTTTATTTCTTGATTTATTTGAATCACAATCACACATATTAAACACAATGGTTGAAAATAAAAGTGTACATAATGAACATGAAAATCAACAATTGTGAGCCATACATGAATATTTACAACCACCTCGAAATTCTAGTCCTTCATGTTTTATCTATCCACTAAATGCTAACAATTTTAGATTTAAGTCGGGTATGATTTCATTACTACCTAATTTTCATGGTTTAGAATCTGAAAGCTCATATTTACATCTAAAAGAATTTGAGGAAGTATGTATCGCTTTTAATGACCAAACTTGTACTGAAGAGATTGTTAAGCTTAAATTATTTCCTTTTTCTTTAAAAAATAAAGCAAAAACTTGGCTTAATGCTTTGAAACCAAGATCTATTGGCACTTGGCAAGAAATACAAGGTGAATTTTTAAAGAAATTTTTTTCAACACATAAAACCAATGCTTTGAAAAGACAAATCTAAAATTTTTTCCAAAATTCAAATGAAGCATATTTTCAATGTTGGTAACGTTTTAAAGATTTTTTAAATTCTTGGCCACATCATGCTTTTGAAAAATGATGCACTATAAGCTTCTTTTATGAAGGTTTAATACCTGAAACCAAATAATTTGTGGAAACAATATGTAATAGTGAGTTTCTTGATAAAGAACCTAAAGAAACTTTAGAATATTTAAATCATTTAGCTGAAAATTCTCAATCTTGGCATGGTACTAATCCTTCTGAAATTTGTGGCATTTGTGATGACTTAGGACACTCAACAAATGAATGTCTGAAGATTCCAATTTTTAAATAAGTTGTGCATGAGCAAGTAAATGCAATGAACAATTTTAAAAAGTCATTCACCTCTTCTTTTTTAGATTCATACAATCCAAGATGGAGAAATCACCCGAACTTCAACTGGAGGAATAATAATCATGCATAATTTATGCAACCACCGCCTACTCAGGAATAACAAGACTCTCAAAATTCTCAAGGATATACACCTTATGTCCTACCATATAGGAAATCCTTGAAGGAATATTGTATGCATTCATGGAAAAGTAAGAGGCCATTAATAAACAAAACACTCAAGTCATGATTGACATAAAAGACACTCTTGCCAAATTTGCTTTTGCACTCACCGTTCACAAGAAAAGAAAATTTCCTTCTCAACCTCAATCGAATCCCAAGGGTCAGTACAGTCTAAATGAGGGTAGATCAGAAAACCAACAAATAGATCAAGTCAAATCAATGATAACTCTTAGGAGTGGAAAATTTGTTGAAAAACAAATTCATGAACCTTGTGAGAGAGATAATGAATCAATCCCCAAAGATAAGGAAGAGGTTGATAAGTCATCTGACCAAAATGAGACCAAACTCTTGCCTCTACGCCCATTTCCTTAAGCATTAAACAATTCAAGGAAATTGAACCACTATATTGAAATTTTTAAAATTTTTAAACAAGTAAAGGTCAATATTTCATTGTTAGATGTTATCAAACAGGTTCCTTCTTATGCCAAAATTTTGAAGGACTTATACACTGTTAAAAAGAAATTATGTGAAAAAGAAGGCTTTTTTGGTTAAACAAGTAAGCTCCATTATTCAGAGCAATAATGTTTTGAAACATAAAAACACTAGTTGTCCTACGGTTTCATGCATTATTGGAGAACATAAAATTGAATAAGCTTACCTTGATTTCGGTGCTAGTGTTAATTTGCTCTCATATTCAGTTTATCAGCAACTCAACCTGGGTGAGTTAAAACCAACGTCTGTAACTCTTCTACTTGCTGATAAATCAATTAAAATTCAGAAAGGAATAGTGGAAGATGTGTTAGTACAAGTTGATAAATTCATATATCTTGTGGATTTTATTATCTTGAAAACTGAACCTATGGTCAATAGTTGCAAGTCAATTCCTGTTATTTTAGGTCGCCCATTTTTAGCAACATGTAATGCTTTGAGAAATTACAGAAATGGAGTGATGAAGCTAACATTTGAAAATATGATACTAGAGCTTAATATTTTCAACATGTGCAAGCAATCATAGGAGGTCCATGACAAAAAAGAGGAAGCTGACAGGATTGAGGTCATTATAGATGATCATCTTCAAAAAAAGAGTTCTTCTGACCCATTAGAAATTTGTTTAATTAATTCATTTGATTCAGGCACACAATTAGATGATGATATTTGTAAAATATGTTCTTTGCTTTATTGTACACATGTAATGGAATACAAAGGATGGAAGCCGAGATTTGAAGAGCTAAAACTCATGAATGATAATACCCATGAAGAAGTACCCATATTGGAACTAAAGTCATTACCTGCTGGGTTGAAGTACATATTTTTGGGAGAAGAACAAAGTTTTCCAGTGGTAATTTCTTCATCCCATACTAGAGAACAAGAAGGTATGTTAATAGAAGTACTTAAAAGGCATAAAAGTGCAATTAGATGGACATTAAAGGACATAAAAGGTGTTAATTCATTAATTTGTACACATAGAATATATTTAGAGGATAATGCTAAAACATCTCAATAACCTCAAAAAAGGTTAAATCCACACATGAAAGAGGTAGTTAGAGCTGAAGTTCTCAAATTACTTGATGTTAGAATTATCTACCCTTTCTCTGATAGTCAGTGGGTAAACCCTACACAAGTTGTGCCTAAGAAATCTGGAGTAACAGTGGTTGAAAATGAAAAAGGTGAATTAATACCTACGCGAGTCTCATCCAGTTGGCATATGTGTATTGATTTTAGAAAATTATATGCAGTTAATAGGAAAGATCATTTCCCCTTGTCATTTCTTGATCAAATTCTGAAAAGAGTAGCAAGATATCCCTACTATTATTTTCTTGATAGTTATTTAGGGTATAATCAAATATGAATTGCATTAGAGGATCAAGAAAAGACCACTTTTACATGCCCGTTTGGCACTTTTGCATATAGAAGAATGTCTTTTGGCCTTTGTAATGCTCTGATAACTTTTCAAAGATGCATGCTAAGTATTTTTAGTGACATGATTGAGCATTATTTAGAGGTTTTCATGAATGACCTGATAACTTTTTGAAATTCTTTTGAAAATTATCTTGATAATTTGGAAAAAGTTCTTAAAAGATGCAAAGAAAAATGATTTGTGTTAAACTGGGGAAAGTGTCATTACATAGTTACCTTAGGAATAGTATTAGGTCATGTAATATCTTTTAAGAGAATTGAAGTTGATAAGGCAAAAGTTGAATTAATTACTCATTTGTCTTCCCCAAAAACAGTCAGAGAAGTTCATTCCTTTTTAGGACATGCAGGATTTTAAAGAAAATTCATTAAGGATTTCAGTGTCATATCTAGACCATTATGTAATCTTCTAATAAAAGATGAACCATTTGATTGGACTCAAGAATGTTAGAAATCTTTTGAGAAATTAATCAGTCTTCTGACATCTGCTCCTATCATACAATCCCTTGACTGGTCTTTGCCTTTTGAGTTGATGTATAATGCTAGTGATTTTGTTGTTGGCATTGTTTTAGGCCAAAGAAAGGAAGGTAAGTGTCATGTAATTTATTACGTAAGTCGAACTTTAAATAGTGCACAAATGAATTACACCACTACAGAAAAAGAACTACTTGCTGTAATTTTTGCATTGGACAAATTTTGAGCTTATTTAATTAGTTCTTCTACTATTGTTTTCACTGATCATGCTACTATTAGATATTTAATGTCTAAGCAAGATGTCAAACCAAGGTTGATAGGATAGATCTTGTTGCTTCAAGAAGTCAACATCACAATAAAAGATAAGAAATGAGCCGAAAATATTATTGCAGATCATTTGTCCAGACTTACAACAAGCTTACCTTTTGATAACGCACCTATCAATGATTTTTTTCTTAATGATTTCTTATTTTCTATCAATTTCATGCCTTGGTTTGCTAACATAATTAATTTTCTTGTAATAGGAAATATGCTCCCTCGGTGGACGCACCAAGACAGAAAGAACTTTTTGACTGAGGCGAAATTTTTTTATTAGGATAACTCATATTTGTTTAAATATTGTCCTGATCAAATCTTTCAGAGATGTGTACTCGACAGTGAGGTAGGTAGTGTCATTAAATTTTGTCACTCAAACGCATGTGGATGTCATTTTTCTTTTAAGAAAACAGCTACGAAAATCTTACAGTGTGAATTTCATTGGCCTACTTTATTTAAGGACAGTTATACCTTTTTCAAAATTTGTGAAAATTATTAGAAATTGGATTCCATTTCTAAACGAAACATGATGCCTCTAAACCTTATCCTTGTCATTGAAATTTTTTATTGTTTGGGAATTGATTTTATGGGTTCATTTTCATCATCATTTGGATTTATGTATATTTTGGTTGCAGTTGATTATGTCTCAAAATGGATTGAGGCGATTCCATGTCGACACAATGATCATAAAATTATTCTTAAATTTTTAAAAGAAAATATTTTAAGTCGATTTGGAATTCCTCGAGCTATCATTAGTGATGAGGAAACACATTTTTGCAATAAACCATTTGAATCCTTAATGAAGAAATATGACATTACCTATAAAATTGTCACCCCTTATTATCCTCAGACAAGTGGACAAGTAGAATTAGCAAATAGGGATATTAAACAAATTTTGAAAAAATGGTTAACCCAAATCGTAAAGATTAGTCTTTAAGACTAAACGATGTACTTTGTACTTACCATACTGCTTTCAAAACATCTTTAGGCATGTCATCCTATCAGTTAGTCTATGCAAAACATTATCACTTGCCTATAGAACTGGAGCATAAAGCATTTTGGGTCATTAAAGCTTTCAACTTAAATCTTAATGATGCTTGCAAGTTACGCAAATTATAATTAAATGAACTTGAGGAATTGAGAAATGATGCATATGAAAACTCAAAAATTTATAAAGTTAGAACAAAAGCTTTTCATGATAAATCAATTTTGAGAAAATCTTTGAAATTGGTCAAAAAGTTCTGTTTTATCATTCTCGTCTTCACCTATTCCCTGAAAATTTGAGATCTAGGTGGATTGACCCTTTTATTATCAAACATGTGTATCCTCATGGGCCATAGACATTGAGAACCCTATAAATGGTAATGTGTTTAAGGTCAATGATGAAGACTCAAACCATTTCTGGAAAACCAAGTTGTTGAGGTAGAATTCATCACTTTTTCTAATCCTTGTTATGAGAAGAATTTATTTTAATTTTGTGGCTTTCTTTTTGCAGTTCTTTGTGACCCCAGTTAAGTGGTGGATAATGATACTACATGGCTCTCAATTCGATTTGTTTTTCAATTTCTCATAATAACTGATTCCTTCTCCTTTAAAATGGATGTCATTTTTTTGAATTTAATAAAACATTTTCCTTCTTTTCCTCAAAATGCTCTAACAAAAATCTACAAAGTTAGGTGAAAAAGATTGAGAATATTAATGGACAAGGGCATCCCATAAGATATACGTTGGATAATCAAAGCAAAGGTCCATTTAGCAGGTGAATCCTCAAATTCATTTGTCTCATACATGTCAAGTCTCAGTAAAAGTTCTTATTCTAAAAGGAGAAGAGCAAAAAGAATGCAAGTTTGTCATAAATGTGCGCGATGGAATTGTAATAAGCAATGTCGTTCTTTGGGGATAGTTTCCATAAACCAAGAAGATAAAACATACTTTATTAGGAATGGATTGAGTAAGGAGTCATTAGATGATATCTTATTGACTCTTGAGACGCATTCTTGTGGAGTTGTGCATCGTAAACTTCTTAATTTATGGAATCTCTTCAGGGATGAACATAAACGTTACAGTCTTGGGAATCTGACTCTAAAAGATACTATTTGCCAATTTATAAGAAAATTGGATGGGAAGCTTATCCTCGACTCATAGAAGGTGTTTAAGTTATTACTGGACATAAAACCAGAGGAATATGTGAGCCACAATCACAACATGTATTATTATCTTGTTCTTTTTTTTCTTCAAAAAAAAAAGGGGAAGGGCAAAACTTCACTTGTACTTGGTCTTTAATTAGATCAAGAGCCTCGGGTGGATGCCTGTCCTGTCATAGACTCAGGAGGATACCTTTGCATGCCGGTCTGTAAATAAGGTTCGTGTGCCATGCTTTATAGAGAGCCATGTGCTACATTCCCAATTCTTGGAACCTAGGCTCTGTAGCGTTGTTGGACCGAAAGAGGAGTTTCGTCTTCACTGTGAAACGTAAACAGCTTCTGAACATTATCTTATACATAATTGTATGAGCTCTGATGTGCCAAGTCATGCCGCTGGGTGTCGAGCACTCACGAATGCCAGATTTTGTGCTTTAACGAGTACACGACTTCTTGGGGTGTAATTCTAGCCTAAGTAGAGATATGAAGCCATGCCTTGTGAGTATGGACTATACTCACGATGCGCAATATAAAGATACACAATGACAACTGCACTGATGACACGCAGTATAAAGATATGCCATCTTTGTTGAATAAACGGGTGTGAGAGCCTATCCTCCAGTTTTGGATTGGTTCTAGCTCTCGTTTTCTTTCAAAGAATTAAAAAAATAATAAAATAATAATAAAATAATAATAATAAAAATAAAAATTTTGTGTTTCAAACTTTTTTTACAACAGTCCACCTACCCATATAAGTACTATCATTACGTTTTTCATTTACCTATTTAAACACTTCATTTTCTTTACTTTCTTCTAACTCATATTCATTCAAAGGTAGTGTGAGTATAGAAATAGAGGGAGCTTTTGTTCGTAGACTTACCAATATCTGTGTATTTTGTGGGTCAAGTTATGGGAAGGGTTTAAAGTTTGTAAACGCAGCAAGTACTATTAGTCGAACACTTACTGTGAGGAACATTTGTGTAGTATATGGGGGAGGTAGCATTGGGCTAATGGGGGTTGTATCACTTTCTACACATCTAAGAGGCGGTCAAGTTTTAGGTATCATTCTTGGACCTTTAACTCAAAAGAACATCATTGGAATGACAATTGGGCAGGAACTTTAAGTATCATCTATGCATGGACGAATGAGGACAATGCTTAAAAACTTTGATGCATTCATTACCTTACCGAGTGGTTTTGTACTTTGGAAGATGTTTTTCAAATTATCTCTTGGGCTTAGCTGAACATCCACCATAAACCCACAGGTTTGTTGAATGTTAATAATTTCTTTGATAATTTGTTATCCTTTCTTGACCATGTTATAGAACAAAACTTTATCACACATTCGGCAAGAGGACTCTTTATCTCTATTTTTACTGTTGATGAATTAATTGATAAATTACAAACTTTTGTTTATGAACTTGATCCAGTAATAGCTCAAATAGATTGGTCAAAAGGAAGCAGTAAGGGAAGCAGCAAAGAACGTGTGTTTAATCTGACACTTCATCTATAACTTTCCTTTACCTTTAGTTTTATTCATCGCACTTTGTTTCTATTTAAATTTGTGTAAGGTTTCTCTTTTTAGTAATTGCCACAACAGGTAATATCTTCTATCCTTTACCTATCTATATTTTGACATTGAGGACAATGTTGTGATTTGATTAGGGGGGAAG
This sequence comes from Ormosia semicastrata, assembly GCA_029884595.1. Classification (NCBI taxonomy): domain Eukaryota; kingdom Viridiplantae; phylum Streptophyta; class Magnoliopsida; order Fabales; family Fabaceae; genus Ormosia; species Ormosia semicastrata. Next base: position 3,016,547 of record JAQQTO010000040.1, read on the forward strand.
GATAGTTGAAGGATACTTGGAAAAAAAACAAAAAAAAATTAGGGAAGTATGTTTATTAATATATTTGTCAGCAACTGACTAACAGTAAAACTAATTAAGGATGATAGAGTAAAGAGCAAATTATGCCCTTGAGGTAAATTTACTCTTGAGACGCATCTAAATTGGTGGCAGAGTAAGGAGTAATTAGGTAGATAACTATTTTGTGTTGAAGTAGCAAATGGATTCATGGATCATAGCATAAATTGTCTTCTTTCTTAAAAATCACATGCTTGGTTACGGATGTTGAATTGATGGATTGAGAATGATAGAAATATGTTTTGTGAGATTTTGAGCCTATTGATGAATGGATTGAACCATTCTCTTCTTTCTTGTATGATTTTCACTCATAGAATTATTACTCTAGAATTTGCTTTAATTCTTTTTTAGGCTACATTTTCACATGCATACATAAACATGATTGAGGCATTTTTCTTGAAATAGCTACTTTAACCAAATAGTCAACTATGCATACTTTCCTTTGCTTAACCCCTTTGATCTTATTTAACTATTCCTTGTTTTTAGCTCATTAAGTGCCTTAAATGAAAAATCATGTTCTTACCTAACCTTAGGGAATAAGAGAGCATTGACTTTGTTATTCAATAAGTTCTTGAACAAGTGTGGGGTGTGTATGCAAAATGATTGGTGAAAAATGAAAAATGAAAAAGTGGCCAATTAAAAAAATAAAAAATATAATAAATATAATAAATATATTTATAAAAAAAATGTGTAAGGAAAGGCCAAAACAAAGCAAAAAGGGAAGGAAAAAGAATATGTAAATGGAATCTGAATTATGTTGGGATGAGCTTTTCATGTTTGTTATTTTAACTCAACCCTAATGCACTTTTATTCTCTTTAGTATTTAACTTGTCATATCCATATTACTCATTTCCTTTACCTTGACCCAATTACAACTTTGAATAAAGTCATCTTGATTTGTGTGTGCATGTGTTTTAAGTAGTGGAGAAGTAGAAGATAAGTAAACTTATGGTAGTATAATTTTTCATAGATTTAATTGAGTGAAATACTTACCTTTCAAATACATGAGAGATTAAGAGTGAATCTTGTGAGGATCTATCATTCTTGACTCATGTTTTTCAATTGAAGTTTCATTGCTTGTTGGTTTGAGATGTGAAGAAACGTTACCTCATAAATGTTTTGATCCCTTGAATTTTTGGTTGCTCTTATTGCTTATAAACTTTTGCATTCTTGAATATTATTGGAAATTGAGTTTTTTTAGAATTTTTAGTTTTTGAGTTTGTATTGTTTTTCTTTGTTCCCTAATTTTGGTCTTATGTGTTTTGCCTGGGAATGCAAAATCTAAGTGTAGGAGAATTTGATAGTAATATATTTTATTCATCTTTATAATCCTTTCACTGGGCTTCTTAAAGTTTAATTAGGCTTTATTAAGTTGGTTTTGTTACATTTTATGATATTGAACTTAATTGGATCATTGAAGGAATTATTGTTTGAATTGACTTTAATTTGTTTATTTGGCAGTGTTCAGTAAAATGACTATAATTTGAGTTGTAAATATCTGGTTGATGTGATTCTAATCTTGTAGGGAAGTTAAGACAATTCTCTACAACTTTCATGAGACCTCAAGAGCTAAATCACATGTTTGGATAATTTAAATTGGAGTTGAAACAAGATCCAGAGTGCTGATCTTGGCAGCTTGACCCTTGTGTACTCATCAGCCAATATCTTGAGATGTAGGAGTGATTTAGGGTGAAACTAGTGGCATTCGAAAGTTAAGACTCAAATCTGCAACTTTCATGAAGAACACAAAAGCTAATTTGGATAGCTTAGAAGTCAGATTGGGCTTGGAAGTCAGAACAGAGGAGTTGTAGCTAGGCCTGAACATTGTGCAAAGATTGGGCCATATCTTGAGCTGTAGGAGTGATATTGGGCTGAAACCAGTGACATTGGAAAGCTAAGACAAAAGCTACAACGACCACTTTTCCAAATTCTAATGGCAACTATAAGTTCAGCACCGAATCATTTGGGAGACAAGCATCTCAATAATTTTCCACTCATTCACAATTATCAAACAACTCACTTGCCATTTTCCACTCATTATCAAATAACTCCATTGTTATTTTGTTTTCCTCAAGCTCTATAAAAGGGAGCATTGGCTGCTCATTTTTGGCATCTTGGCTTAGAGATCAAGATCATGCTATTATGTTATTTGTTTCTCTTGTGATAGTTTTCTTTTGTTCTAAATAGAAGTTATGTTCATCTTTTTCTTCTTTTCTCTTTCTTTCTTCTTGTTCACGAGTAATTAATTTTCATTTTACTTAGGTGAAAGGGTAAAGCCTTTGGTAATAAATTAAAGTTAAATTAATTTCTTTCTTGTACTTGAATGATGTATTATCAAGTGATCATTATATGTATTGTATTTTATTTTCAATCAATTTAGAAACTTGATGCGTGAAAAAAAGTGTACGGTTTAAGCGTCAAGTAATAAAAGATCGAATCCACGGGGATTTGTGTCTATGAATACAAATTAATTAATTAATTTAATTTAATTAAACAAAGGGAATATGATTATTGATTGATAAGAACGTAATAACAAAACAATTAAATAAAAATCAAAAAAACAGAATTTAGAACAAAAAAATAGCAAGTTATTAAGAAGGGGGTTTTCAGATTTAATAAAGCTTCCAAATTGGGGTACCACAATGATACAAGATAAATCCTAATTGACAACCCTTTTATTAAATCTGAAATTCAATTGAAGGTGAATTACCCAAAATTAGTTAATGTTCTCTTTCAAGATACAAGACCCGTGCCCAATTAAACCAATTCCTACTTTCGTGGTAATTGAATTTAAATTGAACCCATTACGCTTTGTGGTAATTCATTGATTCCTCGAAAGGCTAAAACTACTCTTGTGATTTAGACCTTAAGTTCAATTCTAATGGTTCCAACACTTAGGTTCACCTCTCAGTACGTCCCTAAATGCCTATGAGATGCAAATAAGTGGCCAACAAATTCACATGAATAAAAGCAATAAGAATTGAATCTATGAACAATCAAGATTAATAAAAGGGAAAACAACGTCAATTCGTCATTATCAATGTATCAAAGGGCATTTCTCAATCCTTGAAACAAAAGTAACTACTCAGACATAGAGAAGAAGGAAACAGAAATCAAACTTAAAAACATCTCAAACCCGTAACAATAAAAGAAGAAGAAGAAGGATCAAGAACCCAAGCCTCCTTCGTGCCTCCTTTCAAACTAGGTTTCAATCAAAGCTAGCATACCCTAATTGTAATCAGAACATCTATTTATAGCCTAGGGCTTCTATGGGCTAAAAGCCCCAAAAGAAATAAAAATTTGCAAACCACGGCCGTGGTGGCCACCACGGCCAGGCCGTGGTCATTCTGGACTCGGGATTGTTAAAGTCTCTCAACCACGCCAGTGTGGCCACCACGGCTAGGCCGTGGTTGAGTCTTTCGATTTTACATTTTCTTGATTCCCTCGAACCATGGCCGTGGTAGAGACCACGGGCAGCCGTGGTGCCCTCTGGAAATTGCTATCCATTAAGCTCCAACTTCAAACATGCAAGCATTCCATTCAATCTAAGGCTAATTCAACATTAATCCTGCACAAGAACACCAAAAACACGGCAGTTATCCGAACTAAGGGAAAAACAAACCAAAAGGGAAACTAAAATGCCTAAAATGCTCAAGAATGCATGCAAAATAAGAACAAAACATTATGTTATTTCACACACATCAAATCCCCCTAAGCTTAAGACTTTGCTTGTCCTCAAGCAAAAATTAAAGCCAAACCAAGAAGTGGGATCAAAAGAAAATAATGAATGAGGAACCCGAGAAAACAATATCCAAGCAATAGGCTAAGGCAAACAAAGAATCTGAGAGGTAATCAAAATCAAGTCCAATTAGAGGCTAAGTTCTCAGAAATCATGCATCCTCACTGATTGAATCAAGTTCACTCTACTAACCACACCCAAAGTGTTTAAGGGTGAAAACCATACGCTCAAAATCCATCAAAGAAAATGCACTTTCATATGCTTGATAAGAAACCAAATTTTCACTAATAATCAGCATGCATGCAAGAATCAAAAGGTCTTTCAAAGGTTGTAATGGGGCCATGAGAATGATGTTAGGTAGGGTAGAGAAAGGAAGGTATACACAAAGGGCTCATCAAGATTTTCAATAAACAGAAGAAATCCAATAGAACATAAATGGAGCAAAGACAATCTTTCAATCTAAAACATAACTCCACATTTCAAAGAATTTTCTTCCTTTCTTTTCCTTCTTCTCTTTCTCCTCTTTTTCAAGCTTTCATCTTATAATTTTCTTTTATTTTCTTTTTCTTTTTTTTTCTCTTTTTTTTTAAGGAAGAGGAAGAGGAAGAGGAAGCTCAAATACATATAATTCCCAATACAACTTTCAAGCCCAATTCACTCTATTTAATATTCTAAATGATAACTAACAATGTTTCAGCATAGGTATCAAGAAAACAAGTATGCAGTAGGATCAAAATGGGCAACTAGAGGATGAAAGTGTAATAATTTCAGAAGGCCAGAAAAATACCTAAAATGCCTTAATCACATTCAAGCATGCAACAAAAAATTTTGCCTCAAAAAGGTTTCAAATCAAGTTCTAGAGCACATGATCAATGAAGAATATCACTCAACACAAAGAATGGGAACAAAAATCATATAGTGCATATATCCCATATAGGCTCAAAACTCACATTTAGCGGTTTAAAAATTCAATGAAAAGCACAAATTCAGAGAACATTATGCTAATTATCAACTATCAAAAGATCACCTCTACTATCAATTAAAACAATGCCTGTTGCCAACTACATGAATCAACAAATTGGGTTCCAAATCAATACTATCTCAAAATCCTCAAAAGAGAGGGGCACAAGTTCAACCAAAAACCCAAGAGATATGATGGTGTGAAAATGCAACATGAAAATGCAATGCAAAACAAGACATAAGAATGCATGAAACTAATGAGAATGAAAATAAGAAAATGAAAATGAAAATACCCCCCAAGCTTAAAACTTACATTATCCCCAATGTAAAAATCTAAAACAAGAGAAGGGATAAAAGAAAAGAACTCACTGCAGTGGTGGAAAAACTTCTGGTGTTCAATCCATGGCCATAGAATTTTTCATGGGCTGAGTGTGGAACCTTCTGATCTCTCTCTTCTTCTAAATATGACTTCAAGAAAGGGTCAAATCTAAACAAAATCCAAAAGACAAACATCAAAACAGCAATCTATCACACAAAATTAAAATAAAAAGAAGAAATTAAAAGGAAAAACAAAAACAAAGAAACTTGGGTTGCCTCCCAAGAAGCGCTTGTTTAAAGTCTTTAGCTTGACTTTGGTCTGGTTTTTGTGCTCAGGTGATGTCAATGGAGTAGTGCTCGGTCCCCACTCCTTCAAAGTGTTTCACTCTCTACGGCTATTTATCATGAAAGGCTTATGACCTTCTTTCTGCACCTCAAGCACACCGTAGGATAGAACTCGAATAATCTCATATGGTCCTGACCATTTCGACCATAACTTACTAGGACAGAAACGTAGAAGTGAGTTATTAACAAGAACTCTATCCCCGATTTTAAATTCACGCTTCTCGTTACACTTGTCACTATGCTTCTTAGGTCCTTCCTTGCAGGGCATAGCATCGAACGATTCTGTATACGAAAGCACAACACTATCCACAACTTTAGTAGCATCAATGCGATTACATGAATTTAAGGAATTAGAATTTTTTCAGAATTAAAAACATCAAAAACTACTTCCTCATCATTCAATCGCAAAGTCAATTTTCCTTCATGGACATCAATGATCGCCCGTCCAGTGGCAAGGAATAGGCGCCCAAGTATGATCGGCATTGTAGCATCAGCTTCCATATCAAGCACAACAAAATCCACAGGCATATAAAATTTACCAACCTTAATGGGAACATCCTCCAAGATGCCTACGGGGTACTTGACTGACCGATCCGCCAATTGAAGAGAGATAGTTGTGGGTTTCAGCTCACCCACTTCCAACTTCTTACACACAGAATGGGGCATAAGACTAACACTAGCCCCCAAGTCACACAGAGCTTTGTCAAAATTAGTGTTACCAATCAAACAGGGAATAGATAAGCTATCTGGATCTTTTAACTTAGGAGGCAATTTATTTTGAATTAAGGCACTACACTCCTTAGTTAAAGCTACGGTCTCATACTCCTCTGGCTTTCTCTTATTAGACAAAATGTCCTTAAGAAACTTAGCATAGGTAGGCATTTATTTTAACGCCTCAGTGAAGGGTACATTAATATATAATTTCTTAAGAACCTCTAGGAACTTCCCAAACTGCTTATCTAGCTTGGCCTTGGCCAATCTTTGAGAAAGCACCTTGGGGGTTGGTATGGCTCAGGGGGTACATACTTAGAGACTTTCTCATTGGTCTCTTTTTCTTCTAAGGGTTATGTCCAAGTTGTTTCTTTTTCTTTATCCCTCCCATCTTTGTCATTTTCCCCCTTTGCTTTGGAATCTTATAGTTGTTTTCCACTTCTTAAACTCACAGCCTTACAATGTTCATTAGGATTTAATTCAGGCTGTCCTGGAAATTTCCCGTGTGGTCTATATGAAGAGCTAGCTTGTTAGGCTATTTGAGTTTCTAACATCCTGTTATGAATAGCTAAATTATCAACCTTAGATGTCAAATCCTTAATAGCCTCACTAACAACTTGACCATGGTGCCTAAACTCTTCATTTTGCTTGGTTTGACTCTCTACAAAATTTTCGAGGAGAGTTTCGAGTTTAGACTTTTGTACTGGGGAATCCGAGAAAGAGAGGCTAAGCACTATGACTTGATATTGATTGTTCCGATAGGAGAAGTTGGGATGAGACCTCCAACCGGGATTGTAAGTCTATGAATATGGATCATTGCGCACCTTTGGTGGAATGTCATAGAAATTATGGCAGGATTCCACTTGCTCCACCGGTGCACCATGTGAGGATCCTATTCTAACTTGACATTCAGCACCAATATGTCCCTGTGCTCCCAAATCTCACAAAAATTGTTAGAGGCACCTATGGCATTTACATGAGCTTTCTCAAGCATGTCAAAACATTTATTCAAAGAATCAAACTTTGACATAATTAAATCAACACCATCTACCTCAAACTTACCTCCCGAGAGCTTTCTCGGGTTGTTACCTCTTTCACTGGCCCATTGGTGATGATTCGAAGCAACACTCTCAATAATCTCATAAGCCTCTGTCAGTCTTCTGTTCATCAAAGCTCCACCAGCTGCGGAGTCAAGAGACACCTTCGAGGACTATTCCAAACCATTGTAGAAGGTGTGGACAATCAACCACTTCTCTAGTCCATGATGCGGGCAAGCTTCCAACAGCCCTTTGTATCTATCCCAAGCTTCTGATAATGATTCTCCGTCTCTTTGATCAAAGCTTGTTATTTGAGTTCTAAGATGTGCAGTCTTGGAAGGAGGAAAGAACTTATTCAAGAATGCTTGCTCCAATTGATTCCATGTGGTTAATGTATTGGTGGGTACCGATTTCAACCAAGCTCTAGCCTTGTCCCTTAATGATAATGGAAACAATCGGAGGCGAATGGCATCAACTGAGGTACCTTCAATTTTGAGAGTCTCACAGAATTCTAAGAACATCTCCACATGATCATTTGGGTCCTCCAAGGGTAATCCTCCCATTGGTTCTGCCTTATCATAGAAAGTAAGGCAGGAGGTATGGTGAAGTGCCCGGCTTCAATGTCGGCCGAGCAATTCAGATCGCAAACCCGAGCGTTAGGCTGCATACTCCTTTAAAGGAGACAATTTGCTGCAATGACAAATGTTGGTTCAGATATTTCCCTTACTCTTTGCCTTTGTTGTCTTCTCCTTCTACGTAAAGTTCTTTCAATTTTCTAGATCTGCTTCAACAAGAGTCCCAGAACGTCTAGTACTTTGCATAAACCAGAGAAATTACCTGCAGAGAGTCAAAGAGAAAACAAGAACGTAATAATATGGTAAAAATAAAAAGGTTTAAAATAATTAAATTAAAAATTAAACTGATATTCAAGAAAAACACGGTTCGACAACGGCGCCAAAAACTTGATGCGTGAAAATGCAAGTGTACGGTTCGTCGTCAAGTAATAAAAAGATCGAATCCACAGGGATCTGTGTCTATGAATACCAATTAATTAATTAATTCAATTAAGTTAAACAAAAGGGAATATGATTGTTGATTGATAAGAGCGTAGTAACAAAACAATTAAATAAAAATCAAGAAAACGAGAATTTAGAACAAAAAAATAGCAAGTTATCAAGAAGGGGTTTTGATTTAATAAAGCTTCCAAGATTGGGTACCACAATGATACAAGACAAATCCTAATTGACAACCCTTTTATTAAATCTGAAATTCAATTAAAGGTGAATTACCCAAAATTAGTTAATGTTCTCTTTCAAGATACAAGACCGTGCCCAATTAAACCAATTCCTACTTTCGTGGTAATTGAATTTAAATTGAACCCATTACGCTTTGTGGTAATTCATTGATTCCTCGAAAGGCTAAAACTACTCTCGTGATTTAGACCTTAAGTTCAATTCTAATGGTTCCAACACTTAGGTTCACCTCAAGACGTCCCTAAATGCCTATGAGATGCAAATAAGTGGCCAACAAATTCACATGAATAAAAGTAATAAGAATTGAATCAATGAACAATCAAGATTAATAAAAGGAAACAACGTCAATTCATCATTATCAATGTATCAAAGGGCATTGCCCAATCCTAGAAACAAAAGTAACTACTCGGACATAGAGAAGAAGGAAACAAAGAAATCAAACTTAAAAACATCCCAAACCCGTAACAATGGAAGAAGAAGAAGAAGGATCAAGAACCCAAGCCTCCTTCGTGCCTCCTTTCGAACTAGGTTTCAATCAAAGCTAGCATACCCTAACTGCAATCAGAACATCTATTTATAGCATAGGGCTTCTTATTATGAACCACGGCCGTGGTGGCCACCACGGCCGGCCGTGGTCGGTTACGGACTCAAGGATTGTTGGTGTCTCTCAACCACGGCCGTGGTGGCCACCACGGCCAGGCCGTGGTTGAGTCTGTTTCAATTTTCTGCATTTTCTTGATTCCCTCGAACCATGGCCGTGGTAGAGACCACGGGCAGGCCGTGGTGCCCTCTGGAATGGCCTTTTTTGCACCTTTATTTCTATCCATTAAGCTCCAACTTTAAACATGCAAGCATTCCATTCAATCTAAGGCTAATTCAACATTAATCCTACACAAGAACACCAAAAACACGACAGTTATCCAAACTAAGGGAAAAACAAACCAAAAGGGAAAGTAAAATGCCTAAAATGCTCAAGAATGCATGCAAAATAAGAACAGAACATGATGTTGTTTCACACACATCAAAACTCTCCTTATAAAATAAAGATCTTGATTCATTGTGGACAAGAGGTTGACACAATGAATGCTTGAACCCATTTACAAGTGTTAGCGTTAGTGAATAATTAAATGTACCATAATATAATTACATATATAATCTTAATTAAACTTTGAATGTTGTATTTTTCAATTGAAACTTCCGTTATGTGTGTATTTCAATTGAGTTATAGAAAGAAATAATATATTTTTAATTTATTAGTAAGAGTATATCTTCCAACCTAAATAAATCTTTTTTCATTTGTGAATAACTTTTATCACATTTATTGTTATGATAAATTTTTTCTTTATTTCAAAGAATTTTTTTCCATCAATTCCCTGTAAATCGACCTCGAACTCCCAAAAATTTATTATTTGAAACAACTTATATTTGAGTTTACAACTTATAATTTGCATCACATATGCATGCAATTTATTGAAACTAATCATTGTAACCATAAAAAATGAAATATGCATAGTACTCATTTCCAAATTACTTCACTTTAGTCGAGGGAGAAAAAAAATCTACTTTAGTTTGGCACTTTTGCCAATAGATATCTGTTAATGTAATTTAATTAAGTATGGAATTTATTGAAATTAATTTATGTAATAACTATAAAAAATAAAAATGACAAAGTGTCATATGTACATCAAAAAAAAAAAAAAGAAGACAAAGTGTCATATTTACCTTTACTAAAAAATTTATTTCAATAGTTATTTTAATATTTGCAATTAAATATAGTTACCTTACGTACCAAACTATAAAATCAAGTATGACCTTTTCTTCTTTAAATAATCTGTAATAATACAAGCGAATATTGTCAATTAAAGTTACTTCACTTTGGCAAGTTTGCTAAATAGATATCTATTCATGTAATTTAATAAAGTATGCAATTTATTAGCTTCCTAATTAGTTTTTTTTTTTTTAACTTTAACTCAATGGGTTCAAATTATGTTATCAAAACATATAATGAAGTGTAGCCCTTTTTTAATAAGTTGCTTAAAAAATGTCAAATAGTCTATTTTTCTTTTTCAAATTAGTTCATTTTAAATTTATTGTAATTAAAAATCAAATTTATGCCTTATTTTCTTTAAATGATCTAAAATATACTCTACTGATTTAATATTCTAACGGATCTTTCAATATGCCCTTTTAAGTTATTGATCTAATATAATATATTACAACTAAAATAACTTATTCTTATTTGTTTTCTAATTGTTAATTTCTTAACGACTTGGTGTTTGGTTCATTTTCTATTTTTTTTTTCAGTTAATATGTTTTTACTAATATAACAGTGATAGCGCTTTCAAAAGTGGTTCATGGTTTTGATTCATTGGTGCAGACCTAAACGTATTGTCATCCTGGATATTGTGTTTTATTATACAATAATTTAATTTATTTTTATAAACATGATATTATAGTAAGTCATGTATTAACAAATTGTTGCTGCCTATAGTAATGGATTCTTATAAGGTTTCATAACATACAATATTTACTATCGTTTTCATTTCAACACTATTTGCTTTTTAAATTTTCAACTAATTATAGATTGTGTTAGTAACTTTGAGCTGATATAAACTTAAAGGAAGAAGGTGAAGCCAATGTTTAAGTGATGATAGAAAATTAGCAGATTAAATTGTAAAAAAGAATGATTTAGGGAATGACTCATCAAGTTTTGTTATTGTGTCGATCATAATTGAATGTAGTCAGAACTCTGGTGCTTTCTGGATACCCAAACTTGCAAGGAAGAAGGTGAAGCCAGAGATGGTAAAGTGTCAAACTTCTCAAGCAATAAAAAGAAGTGCAATAACAATTAGAATATGAAAAATGTTAATAATTCACTCTTTTGGACACTTCTATCAATATTTGCTTTAGTACTATTGGCTCATCTTATATATTTGAAAAGATTATTAGGAAAAAAATACTAACAACACTGGCTTTGAGACCAATAATAAAGTAAATATTAAAAGAAGTATCTAAAATTGCTAAAATTTCTCATTGAAATATAGAAGCAGCAAAATCTTAAGTCAACTTTTTTATGCTATCCAATAGGGCAAATAGTTGAGATCTATATTCATAAGCAGCGAAATCTTAGGTCAACTTTTTTATGCTATCCAATAGGGCAAATAGTTGAGATCTATATTCATAATTATGCTATTGTTGATGCAAAAGGATGTGGATTCTTAACATGCTTAAGCAACAAAACAAGCTCTCGAATCACAATACAAAAAGGGGTCTTATGACGAAAAGGTATAAAAATTTTCATACCTTATGAAAGTGTCTATACTATTTCAATTGGAACTTATAGCAAATGTGATAATTTTAGTTTTAAATGTCTGCTTAATGTGTCTCATAGCAAATTTGTTCTTTCAGATTTGTTGTTGATTGGTTTAAATGACTTTATACGAATATGATACAAAAATTGTAAGTTAATGACTTTTTAACATTGTTTGAGGCTAATGCATGCACTACAGGGTTAAAGTCCTTCATTACTTCAACGACTGCTGTATGTCATTTATTACCTATAATATAAGTGATTCCATTTGAAGAAAAATCTTGCTTTTCCTGCAATGCTCTGCAATGCAATTCGTTTCAATCTGTTATTCTTCATTTATGCCATCTTTTTGTATGTTGGATAATTGATTCGATCAGTAATATTGTTTTCTGAATGGTACAAATGTTTCTAATGTTATTATTGTGCTATTATATTATATTTTTCCTTTTTTATAATTTAAAACTATTTCTAATTTTATTATTTAAATATACTCAATGACCAGTGTTTATTCATTCCTCATTCTTTTATATTCTCTTTCATTTAATTAAAAAAACCATTTTTATTTAGATTTTTTAATATACTCATCTATTATATCTATATAAAGCACGTGATGCTTTGGTGAAAAATGTTATATGACATTATATCATTTGCTCAATTTCCTTGCAAAATTTCAACCACTCTGAATGATTAATGCATGTTCATTCCTTTTATTTCATATCCTCTTTCTTTTATAATTAAAATACTATTCTAATTTTAATTTTTTAATATATTCATCTATTATATTATATGATATAAAATACAAATGATACCTTAATAAAAATGTTATATAGCATCACATCCTTAACTCGATTTTCCTCAAATTTTAGCAACCTCAATGACCAACGTCAAGTATGGAATTATTTACATCCATGGTGATTGTTTTTAAATTACTTCCCTATTTCAAGATGCCTTTTTATCTTGAATACTACTGTTTCTTTAAAATTTTAATATATATATATGTCTCCAGATTATATTAAATATATTTTCTTATCACTGTTGGATATTTTTTGTTCAATCTTTCCATGCAGAGCCAATATGCAAATTTTACGACCCTTATCACAAAGATGACAATAAATTAAAGTTCCTAAAGAAACCTTTTGACTTAACAGGTTCAATTAATTTTTAAAAATTTAACATAAAATGTCTGCATATGTATGTGTAACTCACTATAACAAAATTGACCTATAATAACTTTTCAAAAGTGTACTCGAAAGCATGCTGAAATGTAACATTTGATAAAGGCTATGCTTTTTGGCCCTAAGGCAATGCTTTTAAAGCGATGACTTATTCAAACATGACCTATTGTTTAAGGTTACGCTTTTTCAGTATCAAAGGTCACGCTTTTTCAGTATCAAAGGTCACAATGTTCAAAAGCGTAGCCATTTATAGGTACAAAAGCAACGCTTATGTCCTTTACCCTATGAGTACACTTATAAAATGTTGCTCCTTTGACAACATTTAAAAAAATTTCTTATGTCAAGCCCTATGATCATATTTGTAAAACGTCCCCTTATGTCAAACTTTATGGGTACACTTGTAAAAGGTTCTCTTATATTAAACCTTATAGGTACACTTAGTAAAGAATTCTCTCATGCCCTTTTGTTTTTTTTTTTAATCTCCTATAATGATTACACTTTTAACAATTGTAAAAGTATCATTTATTACTCTTATTTTGTACGCCTTCTAGTTAAATTTGATAAAACATTAAAAATGCTTCATTTTTTTAATATTTTAATGCCATTTATTTTATATATTATTTTTATAGAATTTTAATTTCAGAATATATATAAATTATTCATTTAATATAGTATAAAATTTCAAATAATAATATAAACTAATTTTAACATTTAATACATTGTTCAAAGTATCAACCAAGTATCCATAATAACACACTGATCAAAATATTAATCAAATAATCCAAAGTACTAGACTTGTCACCATCATCATAATCCAAAACACTTAATTAAAATAAAGATATATATAATTCACAATGTATGAGAAAATCATCTTCATCATACCCTCTTCATAAACATCAAATATACTAAATAGCTCTATTGTCATCTCCAAATACAACACCAGCATTGTCCTACAAATTTAAATTAAACTAAAGGATTAATGGTGTATAGATTCATTTAAAAACATCAATTTAATTACCATTTTGTTAGCATAAAACAAAACTAAAAATAGATAAGACATGAGGAAAGAAAGGAATGCAAAATGGATTTAAACTTGACAAGTTATATCTTGAAAGAAGATTTCAGAGTTCTTACTTTAAGAAATGAGTACCAAATCCAATTGCTTTTGTCTTCAAGGTAATGCCAAACTAATTGCTTTTGTCATTGAGCTGGGTGTTCTTGACCTACAACAGAATTGTAGAATCAATTGTAAGTTAGCAAAAAGTCACAACTTAAGCACAACAAAGATGGTAGTAAAGAGGGCAAGGGATTGAGAATGAGTTGCTACATCTTCTACATTTTATAGTGAAGAAAGCAAACAAAGGTTAAATTGTGAGTCGTGATCAAAATAGGTGCAACAATTTTATTGAAACCTAAATCAAAATATACTTGGAGTTTTTAAGCAATCTTATTTTCACTATCCTAGCCTCCATATCAGTTGGCCTACATAAGCAAAGATAGATAAACTCCAGAATATGCTGCAAATAGATAACAATAGCAACAGGGAGGGGAATGTATGTTGCATACCTATTCCGGAAATAAATGAGTATGGAGCTCTATAGAGGCCCGACCTACCATCTGAGCATTCTTATGCCAATAATTTAAATCTAAACCACATATGAGTAAAAAGCATTATTAAGATTTAATATATATGTCACACCAAAAGAACAAGACCCATGAAGATAAAATTACGATTAGATTTATAACGAATAAAGTTATCCTAGAGAAAACTTTGATTAAGGTGTTGACAAGATTAAAAACAAAAACATAAAATAATCAAGTTCTAATTAGATCATGAAAGAGATTTCATACTGTCTGCAATACTAGTGAGCTGAAGTCTGTCTTGAAATATAGTGGTAACTTGGATATTCCTAAAGAAGTAGCAAGTAGCCTGTGCACAACGACATCTGCAAGGAAAAAAGTTTCATCTCATATTATTGTGCACAATTGACTAAGTAAACATATTATTATAATAGAAACCTACTTGCATACCTTCTTATAGTTGATGTGAAATGGGTATATAAAGGAGCTGCAAGCCCGTAATGATGATATTCTGGAGGACTAAGATCCCCACTACAAAAATAAACTACTAACAAAAAAAAGATAAATTTTTTTTTTCTCTCATAAATTCTAAATCGCGGTTCTCATTCAAATTCAATTTATCTGACTCATGCATCTAGTTGCCAGAATATGGATTAACTTATTGAAGTATGGATCATCATGAAGGAATGTAATAATAGGCTTATGGTTATTCTGTTACTAACAGAATTAACAGTAGAGGCAGTATCAGTTGTAACTGAATATAGTTAGTTAAGCCCAAACGGCTCCTGCACCTATATAAAGGCATGTAAGCTACTAGTTGTACTCTCTAATTTTTCTATTTGTAAAACAATTCAGTTCTTGTCAATACAAAGAGGTGTATATTTAGTAATGCGCAGAGTGAGATTTTACATGGTATCAGAGAGCCAAAAGCCTGGAAGATCTTTTTTCGTCTGAAATTCTTGATTCAACATGGCTTCGGTTGATGGAGAAAACAAAACTCCACCAAAAGATGATGATTCAACATCTTCAACAAGCAAGAAGAAGAACAACGATGGGAAACTCACAGGTATCGAAAACAACATTGATATTATGTCACCATATTACATCCATGCTTCTGATCACCCTGGACAAGTCTTTGTTAGTGAACCTCTCCATGATGGAAATTATGGGGAATGGGTCAGTGACATGGGTAATGCATTGTATGCCAAGAATAAAATAAGATTTGTAGATGGTTCAATTCCCATGCCACAAGTTGATTCTGCCTATCTTGCTCATTGGATGCGATGCATTAATGCCATGGTCAAAGGGTGGCTTAAAAGCGGCATGGATAAAGAAGTTAGAAGCAGTGTAAGGTACGCCAATACTGCTCGAGAAATTTGGGTCGATCTTGAAGAAAGATTTTCTAAAGAAAATGCACCAAGAATGTATGAGCTACGTCGAGCTATCACTCTTCTCAGATAAGAGAAGTTATCTGTTCCTTCGTACTATACAAAATTAAAGGGGTCGTAGGATGAGGCATATTCCATTGCTCCTTGGCCCAAGTGCACGTGTGGAGGATGCAAATGTGATGTGCAGAAGCGCCTTGTGAAGATGAGAGAAAGAGAATAACTGTATGATTTCCTAATGGGCTTGGATGATGTGTTTGGGACTATTAAATCACAGATTCTTAGCATGACACCCACTCTCACACTCGAACATACATATCATCTTGTGGCAGAAGATGAGCAACAAAGGCTCATTTCAGCCATGAGCAAACCAATGATCGAGACCACTGCCTTCCAAACAACAAATGCGTGTTATCGTGATGCTAAAAAGGAGAGACCCAAGTGTGATCACTATCAGAAAATAGGACACACACAAGAGGAATGTTAGGAAATTGTTGGTTATCCACAAGATTGGAGGAAATCCAGCCGTGATAAAAGGGAGAAAACAGGACCTTGGAACAGCAAGAAAGGTGGATTCAAGGCAGCCCAGGTAACCACAGATGCAAACCCAATTCCAGGTCTATCCTTGCAACAGTATGAAAGACTGCTGCAACAACTAAAAGAGGAACCTGAACCTTGGTTGGCACACAACAAAGGAAGCCAATTGTAAACATGGTAGGTAATTCTAATCTTAGTAGGCCCTGGGTTATTGATTCAGGAGCCACAGAACACATCACATGTGATGGAAATTTGTTGAAAAAGAAAATTATCTTAAATCAACAGCCTGTACTCATTCCCAATGGTATGAGTGTGCCAGTTAAAGGCAAGGGAAAGGAAGTCCTTTCTAATGGAATGAATATTAACAATATCTTGTATATACCTGATTTTAAATGTAATCTTTTGTCTGTTAGTAAGCTAACTCGAGAATACAATTGTGCTCTTACCTTCACTGCTGACTTATGCATATTTCAGGACTTACCTTCGAGGACCCTGATTGGCATGGGTAGGTATCAGGATGGCTTATACCTTCTTGATACAAAACTGGATAAGGGAGTAGCAATGAAGGTTGGCAAATCAAATGCACAATTGTGGCACTCACGTTTAGGACATGCTTCAGCAGACAAGATAAATCAAATAGGTCTTGATATAGTTAGAAGTCATAATAAAATATCCTGTGATTTTTTGTGTTAGAGCAAAACAGACAAGGTTGCCTTTTCCTCAAAGCTCAATAAAATCTAATTCTTACTTTAATTTAATTCACTGTGATATATAGGGTAGCTATAGTACTACATCTAACATAGGGGCTCACTTCTTTCTTTCAATTGTTGATGATTTTAGTAGAGGGGTTTGGGTATATCTCATGAAATACAAATCTGAAGTAGAATACTATCTGCCAATGTTTATATGCATGATAGAAACTCAATTTGAAAAAAAAATTAAAAGGGTAAGATCAGATAATGGGCTAGAATTCATGTCTAAATATATGAAAATTTTCTATAAAGAAAGGGGGATAATGATGGAATTAATATGTACATATACACCACAGCAGAATGGAGTGGTAGAATGAAAGCATAGGCACATCTTAGAGATGGCTGGTGCTTTAAGATTTCATTCTGGTTTACTAACTCAATTCTAGGGTGAATGTGTACTTACAGCAGTTCACATCATTAATAGACTTCCATCAAAAGTAATAGACAATAGAACACCCTATGAGATTTTGTATGGAAGAAAACCGAGTTATGAACATCTAAAGGTGTTTGGTTGTCGTGTGTATGCTCTAAAAACAAAGAGGGAAGGAAAGTTTGATGAAAGGGGGAGAGCTTGTGTGTTTGTAGGATATCCTTCTGGTCAGAAGGGTTATAAGGTTTATGACACAGCAAGCAATAAAATTTGTGTCAAGAGATGTTATTTTCTATGAAAATTAATTTCCATTCAAGGCCAGTGAATCCAGGACAGAAAATAGTCAAGATGTTCAGCTCACATCTTGGGAAGATGATGCAAAAAAGGTTCAACAGAATTCACACACTGACATTCCAGAAATCATTGATGCAACAAATGAAGTTTAACTTTCTGCTGAGAATGAAGATGCAGAGCATCAAGAAGAGAAAATTGACATTGTACTTGAGATTCAACCTAATGAAAGGAATAATGGAAGAACAAGACAACTTCCAAGACACCTCATAGACTATGAAACTGATTTACCACCTTCCATCACTCCTTCCTTAACCAATCCACCCTTAGGAAACTTAGTGGTACATCCTTTATCAAATTATATATGTTATGATGCATTTTCAAACTCACATTCTGCATTCTTAGAGGCCATCTCATCTCAAGATGAGCCAAAGAATTATTCCCAGGCAGTTAAACATCAACACTGGAGAGATGTAATGAAAAGGGAGATTGAGGCATTGGAAAATAATGGAACCTGGAATCTGACATTTCTACCACCAGGAAAGCATGCAGTAGACTCTAAATAGGTTTACAAAGTTAAATTCAAGCCCAATGGAGAAGTAGAACGTTACAAGGCAAGACTTGTGGCAAGAGGCTTCACTCAAATTGAAGGGGAAGACTTTCATGAGACCTTTGCACCAGTGGCAAAATTGGTGACCATGAGAAGCTTGTTAGCCATAGCAGCAGCAAAAGGATGGCTTGTTCACCAACTAGATGTGAACAATGCCTTCCTACATAGGGATTTAACAGAAGAGATCTACATGAAGATTCCACAAGGTTTTGCCAAACAAGGAGAGACAAGAGTTTGCAAACTCAAGATGTCACTCTATGGTCTTCAATAAGCTTCCAGAAATTGGTATCACAAATTCACCACTGCACTTGAACAGATTGGCTTCAAGCAATCCAGAGTAGAACACTCACTATTCATATATAGATCAAAGGAAACCTTTCTCACAGCATTGATCTATGTTGATGATGTAATATTAGCTGGAAATAACTCAGCTTTGATGCAAAAGGTCAAGCACTATCTTGATACACAGTTTGGTATCAAGGACTTAGGCCCTTTGAAGTATTTTCTGGGCATTAAGGTAGCCCGATCACCACAAGGGATTGTACTTAGTCAGAGAAAGTACACCATAGACATTCTAAAAGAAACCCGAATACAAGATTGCAGACCTAGCAAATTTCCCATAGAGTAAAACTGTAACTTGAGGATTAATAACAATGATCCAGATATTGATGCGACATGGTATAGAAGACTTCTAGGTAGGTTACTATACTTGACAGTAACTAGACCGGACATAACATATGCAGTAAACACATTGTGTCAATACATGGCATCTCCTAAGCAGATACATATGGATGTTGTTGATAGAGTACTCAGATATTTGAAGTCAACTCTAGGGCAAGGCATTCTCCTTTCAAGCAGTAATGGTCTGAAACTCCAAGCCTTTTGTGATGCTGATTGGGGTGGATGTCCACTCACCAGGAGGTCCTGCATAGGCTACTTGACCATTCTTGGAGGAGCACTTATCTCATGGAGAACTAAAAGACAAACTGTAGTGGCCAAATCATCAGCAGAAGCTAAGTACAAATCCATGGCTGCCACAGTTAGTGAAGTCATTTGGCTTAGGTGGTTGATGGAGGAACTTGCAACATCACAGCAGGAGGCTACCCCACTATTTTGTGATAACCAAACAGTCCTCCATATTGCAGCCAATCCAGTTTTCCATGAAAGAACAAAGCATGTGGAAATGGATTGCTACTTTGTCCGCGAGAGGGTTCAGTCTGGAGAGATTCATCCCATAAAGATTAGGACAAAAGATCAAGTTGCAGACATATTTACTAAGCCTCTAGGAAAGGATCATTTTGAATTTTTGCTAGGCAAGTTGGCCATTAAGAACTTACATGCGCCAACTTGAGGGGGAGTGAAGGAATGTAATAATAGGCTTATGGTTATTCTGTTACTAACAGAATTAACAGTAGAGGCAGTATCGGTTGTAATTGAATATAGTTAGTTAAGTCCAAATGGCTCCTGCACCTATATAAAGGCATATAAGCTACTAGTTGTACTCTCTAATTTTTCTATTTGTAAAACAATTCAGTTTTTGTCAATACAAAGAGGTGTATATTCAGTAATGCGCAGAGTAAGATTTTACACATCACCCTGAAAAGTATTTAGTATAAGAGGGAGAAAGCATTTGAGCACAAATAAGACCCTCGAGCAAATGCTTGAGCTAGCTAGCAATGTGAGTAATGTAAAGTAAACCATTAAAGATGTTGTGTCTAAGAACATTATAGCTAATATTATCCATAAACCACATATAATATATTACCAAAGGAAACATATTAAAAATCAAGAATGATGCAAAAAACATACAAAGTAAAATACTTACCACAGCATGGTCAAGAGAATCAGCCAATGTTTTTGATGATGAGACATCCAAGTGCAAGCCAACCACAACAGCAGTACGTAGCAAGGGTTCAAGCAAAATATACTAGTGATTTAAGGCAAAAAGGAGATGGATGGTTTCTCTTACCTACTGAAAGGTAGATTCAAAATACTTTACTGAGTGTCTAAGTTGCAGCCATAAAGGAATAATGATTATCAGCAAATAAATGTAAACCTCCTGTTTCAAACACATGATGGCTTTGAAAGTGGAAGTGGTAGAAGCAACAGATACACTAGCAGTTCCTTTGAAAGTACCATGACATTAGAAGATACAAAATGCTAAGACACAAAAATATGATAACTAGTGAGGATGCTAACATATAAGAGCAAAAAGAGAAAGAACTCTGCAGAAAGCAACTAGCTTGGCCTAGTCACCAGCTAGACTTATATGAATAAGTTAAAGATATCTTGTTCTAGAAACAAGAAATCCCATGTACAAAAGTAATATTCATTGTAAGTGAGCAACAGAATTATCAAAGAACTGAAGTCACAGACCTACCCATAAGGTAGTACCGCTAGCAAGTGCACCAGTAGAGAAATCCCTCTCAGCTCTAGATTTGCATGATAGAAGAATATTTGCCTCCTGAGGTGTCACTTTTTCCTAAGAAAAAAAAATAGAAGACATTTGGTGATAATGTAGGTAAGACCAACATCAAGTCCAATTTTAATGAATTTTGATTGTATAAACAATAGCCTTTTCAAAGCATTTTTACACATATCCTTTCGTGATTATGGCCAACGTTCCAATTAAGAGAAGAACCTAATTTAACTCAACATTGGCCAAAATGTAAAACTCCAAATTGCTAACACCAACTGAAATTGAGTGAAGAAACAATCAACTTGAGCTCTCAGAAGTGAGAATTAAGAAATACTAATAATTATACTGTGAAAAAAGTATAACACTAAAACTCTTTATCAACATGATCAGGGATTACAAACACCAAAACTCATTTCTTAACCAAACAACACAAGTTCAGACATCTCATTAAATAGTTTGTAGGCAAATATACAAAGGAAGAAAAAAGCCACAAGCCCTGGCAGAAACGGAAGGAATGGCCAATGCCGACAAGGCTTCGTTGAAGACCAAGTTGTAACCTAACCCTAAGGAAGAGCTACCGAAGAGGGAGACGAATTGGTAAGTGACACGGTTGCTGAGGCTGGTCTTGATGAAGCCTTTGGCGAAGAAGAATGAGGCCGGTCTTGGTGAGGCAAATGAGTTAGGGGATGGGATCGTCGAAGCCGGAGAATGCCCAAAAATAAGATAGGGACAACACTGAGTGGGAGTGGTTGGGTGATGGTGCCTAAGAAACTGGCTAGCAGTTGCCAGGCATTTTGAGAGACGCCAGCGGGGACAGGAACAAACCAGAGTATGACACTTGTTATAATGGAAGCTAAGAAGGGTTTTATGACAGTGTCGTCCATGGCTTAGCTGAGGCTCTAATAGTGGGGTATTTCTAATTGGCTTAAATGGAAAGTGTGAGGGGTTTGAAATTGAAAGTGGAATAGGATAGTGGTGGGGATTTGGGGGAGGAGGAACGGAGGCGGAGAGATGGGAGGGTGGGGTGGGGGGAAGAGGTGGTGGATCGAAAGGAAGGTGGGTGGGATCTGGTCCATGTGTGAAGAAAAAGAGTGGGCATCTAGTAGGACTGTGGGGAAATAAGAATGGGTGGGAAAGCATAAAAAAGAAAGTGGGAATGTTAAAAATATAGATTACGTTTTTAAGGGGTGGCTTAAAATAAAACTAACGGCTACACTTATTAAGCATAGTTTTTACCTTCAGAAGTGTATCCATTTAATCTTCGTTTGGTGGTCGAGGATAGGATAAGAACGGATAAGATAAGAGAGTAAGATAGGAGTAGGATAGGATATGAAAAGCGGGATTTTTATCCTATTTGATGTTTGATTCATGAGATAACCAACGGGATAGTATTATATTATCTTCCTTGTGTTTGATATAAATTAGATATTATATAGGATATGATATAAATTATATGCAAATGACAAATTTACCTTTATATCAAAATTACATATTTTTTTAAATTTTTTTTACATTTTGTACATTTAAATTATAAAAAATTATATAAAAAAATTACATAAAATAGATAGAATAAAAATGAAAGCAAAAACAGAGAGAGGCTTTATCTGTGTGTGACTAAAGACTTGGAGGAGGCATGGTGCTTGGGTTGCTTTTTGCTGCGTGAAGCGATTCGCGGTGAAGGAGTGGTCTCGGGTAGCACGAATGGTGCATGGATAACGATGATGGCCTCGGATCTGCGACGTGGAGGCTGACGCGCAGAGGCACGACTCTGGCGACTCACGGTTTTGGTGCGCGATATGGATGGATCTGCGAAATGAAAAATTATGGCGGTCGGTGATTCCGGACTTGGTGGCTGAGATGTAGAGGTTTGTTTGGGTAGAGGTTGAACGTTGGTTATTAGGGATGGCAACGGGGCGGGGCGGGGACGGGTAGTAGCCCCCCGTCCCCCGCCCCCGCGAATAATATTCGCCCCCGCCTCCATATCCGTATCGTTTATCTTTTTTCAGCAGTAAGCGGTATGTCATCGCGGATATCATGATACCCACGATAAATTATAAAAAAATTCAAAAAAATCAAAAAAATAAAATAAAATAATGAAAAATAAAAAAGTATAATACCATAATTTTTTAAAATTTGTCTAATACAACTTAATTTAAAAATAATGTCAAACATCTAAAATACTTTTAATTTATATAACTTTATAATATTTTAATTTATATAATTAATTTTTTTAATAATTTTATATAAAATCATTTATAAACGGGGATAATATTAAACGGGTATTTATATCAGCGGGGAAATTGTGACTCGGGTATTTACTTGAGTACGCATGAGGCGGTAAAATTGCCATCCCTATTAGTTATGGAGGTGAGAGGTTGGACCATGGTGGTCTCGGTTGGGACGGTGGATGGGTGGTGTTTGTGATGGAGGGCTGGAGTGGAAAAGAAAAATGATATCCTATCCTACTTGCTTCTAACCTAGCCTCACCCCTAGGATAAAATTTTAACTAGTGAGTAGGATAGGATAAGCTGATACGATAACCATATCCTATCCTATTGGTTCACCAAACTATAGATTAAAGTAGGATATGATAGTTTATCCTATCCTACCTCCCCTATCCTAACCACCAAACGGGCCCTTAAGTTATATATGTGCTACGCTTGTAAATCATCCTTTTTTCACTCTATTAGCACAAGCATAGCCTAAAAATACATAGGTTGGCGTGTAGTAGAAATAATTTAGAGCATATTTTGAAAATGTTGCTATTGATAGTTAAATGAGCAACGATCATTAAACATAGTATTTTATCAGAACAAGTGTATTCAAATATAATATGATATGACAATGTTTAAAAAGTGTATCATTTATACTTTAAAGGTACGCTTTTCAAGTGTTGCTAAGCATAGGTTTCTTATTAAAACTTAAGAGTACACGTTTTAAGTGTAGTTTAAAAAAATGTGATCATAGGACAATTTTATTGTAGTGACTAAAGTTTTATACACAATGATATTTTACAAGATTTGATATCATATAAGATGGCAATGAATCATGGTACTAATGGGGTCTGTTATAATCTTTCATTTCATGAACAATTCTTTCTTTTATATAGCCATGTATGTTATAACTACTTACATGTTTACTTTGATGATGAAGATACACTTGAACCAATATTTTAGAATATGATAATTATTTTTGAACTTCTTAATTATAACTTTGTCAATGTTAAATTTGAAACTTCTAACTGATTGTTTAAGACAATATTTTTCAAGATTTGAATGTCATCCAGTGTTTAAAGAATGATATTCATTTAACCATTCCTACACTAATGCTACTTATTATGTATGTATTATTTTTTTGTGGTTATTAACAAATAGTTGATTGTTTTACATTAACTTTCAGCATTTTCTTACAATAATAATTAATGAAACCTATTGATAATTATATTTTTAAATTCATTTAAGAGACCTATATATGAAACATTTAACAAACTCGTGCATCACACGGGTAATTACACTATATATTATATATATATATATATATATATAAATTCCATATTCATTCCTCTAGCACTTTGGGGTGTATTTGTCAGCCTCTTTTATCTTCCTTAGTTTAATAGAATATGAATGTCTAATCCATTTTGTTTCACTCTTGAAATTGAAATTTTGGTGTGTCACAATCTATTTGATATCAGACATGAGCTATAAAGTAAGCTTTATGATGGTCCAAGTCTTTTCTATCTTATTCACTTATGGTTGTAAGTGGAATCAATATAATGTGTTGTTGTTGTTAGATTTTTTTAATATGTGTGAACTAGTATTGTAACCAATTTTTTAAAATTTAGATTAACTAAATGTCAAATATTGTGGAGCATCTATTGGTTTAGTCTATCTGTGATCAATTTTGTTATTGGCCTCTTATAAGCTCCTAAACCTGTATGGATAATATTATTTTGGATTTGTAGGCCTTGTGATGAATTTTCTTTGATGGGTAGGTTAACTCATATTGTTAATACAAGGAGAGGTCTCTATTCTTATCTTATATGTATTGTGGTTGCCTAATTGGGACTAAAGGGTTTTGTGCATATAGAAAATGAGAGTAGTTTCTCTCTTTTATGACGATAAGGATTCTTGAATATCTTTCTCTAATGGTGCCTCCTCAAAGATGTGATTGTTCCTTTGGTGTAAGGTAATTTTATACCCTAAATCTTAATTATCATTTATTTATATATATGCCATAGATTGAGGTTAAAGGTAGATCCATTAATTTTATTTATGTGAGTATAAAATTTTTAGCATTTGTTCCCTCAATGTGTAAGAGATTTGCTACTACGACTTGTTCCTCAAGGCTCTGTTATGCTAATGCTATGATGTAATATTTGGTGTGAAATGACAGACTCATGGCTGATTCTCATTTTCTTGGGTGCTGGCTTGATTTCTCTACAATATGTTACTACTGATCGAATGGTCTGAGTGCTCTCAACACCTAATTTTGACCGGGTCGAAAAAAATAAAATTAATTTAATAATTAAAAGTAAATTAAGATTAAATGATATATAAAAAAATTACAAAAATAAGAGCCCATATAATTTTCACTTAGCCCAAAATCATAAGTTATCTTAGCTCACTTTCAAGAAATAGATCTTTGGCAAAAACCAAAAAATAAAAAAAATGGAAAGTGAATAAATATCTTCTGTTGAATTTTTTATTTTTTTCCTTATATTCTTCTTTATGAGTTTTTGTCTTATTTCACAACACCTCCTCTCTCTGTTTATGCCAGACAATTTTTAAAAGGGACAAGGCTTTTGCTTTGCATTTCCACAATGGGAGCCATGCTGTGGTCTCCCTATTTACCTTTGGTTTCATCCTCTCAGTTACACATAATACTTTTTTGGCTTCATCCTCCATCACTCTTCACACACTTCACCTATGCTTATAAAAACACCACAGAGAAAGACTTTGAAAGTTAAAAAAAGATAGAGAGAGACACAGTGAGTAGGAAAAAAAGAGAGCTTATGGGTCTTAGGTCACAAAGAGGTATGTTTCTCTACGATCTTTAATGTTTCTAGTTTAGATTTTTTATTTGAGTGTTTTGTCACTACACTTGACATTTTCATTATGCACTTTCATATTCCCACACTCAAATGATCATCAATCTCACTTTGAAATAACCACTCCCTTATACTCCATAGCAAGCTTCAACACAACTCAAATTACAAAAAAAAACTCCACTCACCCTATTTTATACACTCATTTTCAACCATCAAAGCTAAAACTAGCCCCTACAACCTAAACACCACAAATCACCCAAGCTCCTTCAACCCTTTACTAATAACCAACAACCTTTCCATCTACAACAAAGAAGTCGAGGCTACCAAATTTATCAATTTATAACTAATTTACCAAAATAACTTGTAATATAAGGTAACATCAAGTTGAGCCCACAGATCATTTTAATTATGATCACAAAATCAAATTAAGATGTTAGTAAATAAGGGAGAAAGGGGTTTGTAAGATTAGAAATAGAATCAAAAAGCAATTAAAGAAGAGAAAATAGAATTAAAAAATAACCAATCTAAGATAATTATCCAATCTTGATTTTAATCCATCCTTGATCACTATAGGTCTATTCAATTATCAACTAAATCCTTGGTCTTAGATTATATCAAGACACTTCAAAATGATCAATGGATCTTCTACTAGATACACATCCAGAATTCAATTAATTAAGGTTGGACAAATTAAACATCCATCCAAAACCCAAATTAACATAAAAACCAAGATCCAACCAAGCTAAACATTTCATCAAACACCTTTGATGCTTTGCTTAGTCTCTGAAATCCTCTCTTAGTACATGGTAATTACGCAATTATCATATGTAAATCCCAATAAAATTAAGCACTCAATCAGAATTAAATAAAGAGAAGAAGGAGAGAAACTAGATTAACAAGAGAGAAGGGAGAGAAAAGAGAGATCTAGATCTAGATATAGAGAGAGTGTGAAAAATGTAGAATCAGAAGCTGAGCCTCGGATTTCTGTTGCTCACCCCTATAACTACCCTCTAATTTGGTTTTACATTATTAAAAACCTATTAGTTACAAAGTTGGGTCCATTAGGAATCACGGGGCCTAAGTCCTATGTCAATTAGAGGCCTACAAGTCAAGTTATGTTCATTTAAGTGACATAAACTCGTCTACAACTTGTTTCTGTGTTCCAGCTTCAATTGCATACCCAAAATGACGTAGTTTGGCTTAGGAGTCTTCATAAAACTTGTAGATTTAGATCTTAAATTCTATTTGAGCTTAGTTTTATGTCCATTGCACCACTATAACTCAAGATATGAGCCGATGAATGCGCAGAGGTCAAGCTGTCAGGATTAGTATTCTGGCTCTTGCTTCAACTTCAATTTAAATTATCCAAATGTATGATTTAGCTCCTGAGGTCTCATGAAACTTGTAAGGATTTGTCTTAATTTTCCTACAAGACCAGAATCACACCAATCAAATAATTAAAACTCAGATTATATCCAAAATACTGAACACTGCCCAATAGATAATTTAAGACCAATTTATGTAATAATTCCCACAATGATCCAATTAGGTCCAATATCATAAATTGTGACAAAACCAATTTAATTAAGCCAAATTGAATCTTAAGACACCTAGTGAGAGGATCATTAAATGAATAAAATATATTATTATCAAATTCTCCTACACTTAGTATTTTGCACTCTTGGGCAAAACACATAAGACCAAAACTAGGAAACAAGGAAAAATAACACAAACTCAAAAGATAAAAAATCTAAAAGACTTAATTTCCAATGATATTCAAGAATGCAAAAGTTTACAAGTAAGAAGAGCAACCAAAGTTTCAAGGGATCAAAACATTTATGAGGTAATATTTATTCACATCTCAAACAAAAAGCAAGGTAGTTTCAATTTGAAAAACAATAATCAAGAATGATAGATCCTCACAAGATACACTCTTAATCCTTCAAGTGTTTAAAAGGTAGGTATTTTACTTAATTCAACCTATAAAAAATTGCACTACCATAAGTTTGCTTATCTTCTACTTCTCCACTACTCAAATGCATGCACACACAAATCAAGAGGACTTTATTCAAGGTTGTAATTGGACCAAGGTAAGTGAAGGAAATAATATAGATATGACAAGTTAAATACCCAAGAGAATAAAAGAGCATTGGGGAGGAACTCAAATGATAAGTAACAAGCATAAAATTTTAGCCCCCCCAATTCCATATAATGCACATTCTCTTTACATATTCCTTCTCTTATTTATTTATTTATTTTTTCTTTCACAACCTTTTTGCATTTATTCTTTTCCTTTTTTTTTTTTCTCTTTTTTTTCAATTGGCTCTTTTTTCTTTTTTTTTTCTTTTTTTTCACCAAACACTTTGCATATTGCACATCTAATTACACAACCCCCACACTTCAACTATTAATTACCCACAAGCAAAAGAGTTTTTCCAATGAAAATGAACCAATGCTCTCTCATTCCCTAAGGTAAGGTAAAATCATGATTTTTTACCTAAGGCATATAATGAGCTAAGACAAAGGATAGGTAAATAGGCTTAAGGGGGTTAATCAAAGGGAAATAATGCAAGGTTATCTATTTGGTCAAAGTAATAAATTCAGAAAGAATGCCTCAATCATGTTTTTACGTGCAAGTGAAAACATAGCCTAAAAAAGAATCAAAGCAAGTTCTAGAGTGATCAATTGCTATAAGTGAAAATCATACAATAATTGCATAAATGTTAAATTCATCCATCAATAGGCTCAAAATCTCACAAGGTATGCACATATCAAACTCAATCCATCAATCAAACATCCAAAACCAAGCTTGTCAAATTCAAGAAGGAAGAAAATTTATTCAATCATGCTATGAACCTTGAATTTCAATTACTTCAAACTCATAAACTTCAAAAATCTCAAAACATCATTGGAAAGCAATTAAAAACACACATTTTTTCTTTAAAAATAGAAAATAAAATTAAAAACAAAAAAAATTAAAATTAGAAAATAGAAATAGTAGCAAAAAAAATCAGAAATAGCAAAAATTAGAAATAATAGTAAATCAACAACAACCGAAATTAAAAACAAAAATAGAAAATAGAATCGAAATAGTAAAATAGAAATGAAATTAAGTTTAGAAAATAGAAATAAAAGCATAAACAAGATTGAAAACAACAAAAATAGTAAAATTAAAATGGCAAACAACAGAACAAAAAAATGCTAAAGTTCCTCCTTCATACTTAAATTTTACATTGGCCTCAATGTAAAGCTCAAATGAAAACAACATTCCACAATTATCATCAATTAATCTAGGATAAGTAAAATAAAAGAGAGAGAGAGAAAAAATATCCTTATCAAATGAGGTAGATGGAGAGACTTCCACCAGGATCTCATTGGTGAAAGTATAATGACCAAGTTATGCTTGAAGCATGAGAGCTTCTACCGGGGTCCCATTGACCCACCTTAATTCCCTTGGGATTCACCTAAGTGATATCATCGAGATCCCAGACTTTCTTATGCTTTCTCGGAATTTGTAGCAATCTTTCTTCCTGTTCAGTAAGGAGGTTCTTGGCCATGATCACAAGAAGCTGCTCATCATTCGCCAAGTATGCATACTTCAGGTGCTCGGGTAATGACTTCAGCTCCAACTTTGGTGGATGTACTACAAAAGGTAGCAATCTAGGGGGTTGCAATGATTCTGCTTTTACTGCTTGAACCTCTACATATATATCATCTGTTGCACAATTTGCTAACACGAGCAGATTTATCATATCCCATAAATATAGAAATTTTAGAACACACAGAACACAACTTATCACCATCACAACAAGCACACAAATCACCACACAGAGTCATCAAAATCAACAATTTCAGGAAACTCCTCACATAAGTCAGCATATGAATTATCAATCAAATCATCAATTAAATCAATATGAAAGACATAATGTTCTTCCATGGGATGTTTCATAGCATCAAGAATATTAAACCTTATAATGGAATCTCCAAACTCCATGGAAAGAACTCTTGCATGCACATCAATCTTTATCCATGTTGTTTTAAGGAAATATCTCGTTAGAATGAGTGGAGCCTTGTGAGATGGTGACTCCCCCTCCATCTCTAGAACATAGAAATCAGTAGGAAAAATCGATCAGCTCATTCACTCGAACAACACATCCTCCACCAAACTAGCTAGGTAAGCATTGCTCTTGTTAGCTAACTGGATCACCACACCTGTAGCCTGCAAAGGACCAAGTTCAAGGGAATTAAAAATAGACATAGGCATTACATTAATGGAAGCACCTAAGTCTAGCATGGTATGCTCAAATCTGTGATTTCCTATTATGCAAGGAATTGTAAAAGTCCTAAGATCCTTGTACTTTTGTGGCATAAGCTGGATGAGGGCTGAAACATTATGCCCCGTGTTGATTCTCTCATTGCCCTTTAGCCGCCTCTTGTGTGTACACAGTTCCTTCAAGAACTTGGCATACTTCAGTATTTGCTTGATTGCCTCCAACAATGGAATATTTACTTCCACTTTCCTGAAAGTCTCAAGGAGCTCTCTATTCTTCTCAGTCTCATGTATCTTTCTAGTCTTAATGGCTCTCTGTGGAAAGGGAAGAGCCACTGTAGGCTACTGCTGCTCATCGACAATAACTGATTTCTTCTAACCGTTAGATTTTTGGGATGGTTCATCAAAAATTGTTTCTTTTGTTAGTTGATGCTTGCTTGCTGGTTGAGGTTTAGGTGATGCTTCGACATATTTTCTAGACCTCAGCATAATGGCACTCCCATTCCCCTTTGGATTGGGATTTGTTTGGGAGTGGAGTTGCCCAGAACCTTGGGCCTGCAGCTGACTTAATGTAGAAGTCAATTGTCTAATTTGAGTTTCTAAATTTTGTATAGCGACCTCTGTCCTCTGCTGAAATTGAATGTTATTTATGGCCATCTGCTTCACCAAAATCCTCAAATGAAGGCTCAAATTTTGTGGCTACTAGACTTGGTTGTTGAAACTGCCACTATCTCGTTGGCTGTTTGAATGGCTGCTAGAATGGTTGCCTATACTACTATGGTTGTTGCTATTGTGAGGCTGTATTACCATATCTCAGATTTGGATGATCTTTCCAGCTAAGGTATATGTGATAAGGTATATGTGCTAAAGTATGGATCATATCTCAGCTGCTGCTACTGCTGGTATTATGGTTTACTAGGAAAGACACTTGCTGCAGCTATAGAGTGATCTTGAAATGTAGAAACATTATCCTGAAGTGTAGGGAATGCATCTGTGGGATGAGATGAAGAAGAACAAATGCCACACAAGCTTGCAGCCCCCTGCACAGGTACTTGTTGTCCCATTGCCAATTATCTCACCAAAGAGGTTAATTTATCAAGTTTATGCTCCATTCTCTGTGGTTAGCATGGGATAATTGAACCTCATTAACTCCTCTGGTTAAGGTAATGACTTATGTGCCAAATTATTATGCATTTACTACCATATTTGCTATTAAATCTCTTGCTGCAGTAAGGTTTTGTCAACTAAGGAACCTCCACTCGCAACATCCACCATGCTTCTGTCCATTGGCAACAAGACTTTATAAAAGTATTGGATCAACAACTGATCATTGATTTGGTGATTAGGACAACTTACACATAGCTTCTTAAATTTCTCTCAATATTCATGCAAGGTCTCTCCTGTCATTTGCCAAATGTCATATGCGTCTTTTCTAATGGTAGCAGCTCTTGATGTAAAGAAGAATCTCTCCAAGAATAGCCGCTTCATGTCATCCCAACTTATGACTGAACTTGGTGAAAGGTAAAATAACCAATCCTTGGCTGCATCAACAAATAAGAAAGGGAATGCCCTCAACTTGATGTGCTCCTCAAGGATTCCTTGTGGCTTCATGGTTGAATAAATCACATGAAACTCCTTAAGATGCTTATGAGGGTCTTCACTTGAAAGACCATGAAACTTAGGCAACAAGTGTATCAATCCAGATTTTAATTTAAAATCAACATTAAGATCAGGATATTGAATGCACAAAGACTGGTAAGTTACATCAGGAGCAACGAATTCCTTAAGAATCTTATTTTGCATGTTATCACCCATAATTACAAAATTACTTAAGATCTCGAGTTCACTTTCAACTTCAAGATCAAAATTAAGTTCAGAAGCAATTCTTGCACTTAACCTACAAGCTCTAATCAGTGTATGAAAGGTCCTATCAATATCAGGATCAATATCAAGCAATTGGCTAGCAAAAGACCTAGTCATGCAACATAGAAAACTCAAAAACACAAAACAAGCAAAATTGACTGCCCAACACTAAAAATCCACCAAAATAAATCTAGTTAACCTATCTAAACATTTTAAAAAAATATGGTGCCACCACAGCATGAAAACTACACAAAAATGAAACTTAAAAATGCAATAAAAAATCTTGAAAAATTGAAAAAGTTGTCCAAACAATGGTATTTGGGCAAAACAGGGGTGACCCATAGTTAGCTCATTAGGCACAAAATTGAGCCTTATTTATTAGGCAATTTTCCTTCAATTAACCAAGTTTTAGCTCATTCTTGGCATGTTTGTTGTCAGTACAAATTCTGCAAAGTGACCCGTAATCACCCGTTTTCGCCTGAAAACCACCAAAACAAAGCAACACAGGGGTTAGTGAGGGATTAGTAGTCAAATATACTCTCAATAAGATTAATCAAAATTAGAGTGATCCCCGAAAATGGCGCCAAAAATTTGATAACTGTCGAGGCTACCAAATTTATCAATGTATAACTAGTTTATTAAAATAAATTATAATATAAGGTAACACTAGGTCGAGCCCACAGATCACTCTGATTATGAATACAAAATTAAATTAAGATGTTAGTACACAAGGGGAAAGGGGTTTGTAAGATCAAAAACAGAATTAAGAAATAACCAATTTAAGAGAATTATCCAATCTTGATTTTAATCCATCATTGATCAGTATATGTCCATTAAATTATCAACTAAACCCTTGGTCTTAGATCATATCAAGATGCCTCAAAATGATTCATAGATCTTCTACTACATACACATCCAGAATTCAATAATTAAGGTTAGACAAATTAAGCATCCATCCAAAATACGAATTAACATAAAACCCAAGATCCAACCAACCTAAACATTTCATCAAACACCTTTGATACCTTGTTTAATATCTAAAATCCTCTTTTAGCACATGGTAATTACAGAATTGTCATATGCAAATCTCAATCAAATTAAGCACTCAATCAGAATTAAACAAAGAGAAGAATGAGAGAAATAGATTAACAATTTGAAAAAAAATCTCAAAATTAAACATCAAGAATGTCAATCCCTTGGATTGATTAAAGGCTTTACCCCTCTATAAATAGGAAGGAAGAACTAAAAAAGAGAGAGAAAAAACTAGAGAGAAGGGAGAGAAAAGAGAGATTTAGATCTAAATCTAGAGAGAGAGTGAAAAGTGTAGAATCAGAAGCTGAGTCTCGGACTTCTGCTACTCACCCTTATAACTACCCCCTAATTTGGTTTTACATGATTAGAAACCTATTAGTTAAAAAGCTAGGTCCATTAGGATTCATTGGGCCTAAGTCCCTTATCAATTAGAGGCCTACAACTTAACGTATGCCCATTTAAGTAACATAAACTCGTTAGCAACTCATCTCTATTTTCCAACTTCAATTGTATGCCCAAAATGATGTAATTTGGCCTTAGGAGTCTTCATAAGAGTTGTAGATTTGGGTCTTAACTTCCATTTGGGCTTTTTAACGTCCATTTCACCCCTATAACTCGATATATGGGCCGATGAATGCGCAGAGGTCAAGCTGTCAGGATTAGTATTTCGACTCTTGCTTCAACTTTAATTTAAATTATCCAAACATATGATTCAGCTCTTGAGGTATCATGAAACTTGTAGGGATTTGTCTTAACTTTCCTACAAGACCAGAATCACATCAATCAGCTACTTAAAACTCAGATTATATTCAAAATACTGAACACTGTCCAATAAACAATTTAGGACTAATTCATACAATAATTCTCACAATGATCCAATTATGCCCAATATCATAAAATGTAACAAAACTAATTTAATTAAGTCAAATTGAACCTTAAGACACCTAGTAAGAGAATCATTAAATGAATAAAATATATTGTTTCACTACAACATCTCCACAAGAAAGAAACGCAACCCCATGCCAACAAAACCATAGCCATTGATCCAAACAACCCATTCCTGCATCACCATAACCCACCTTTAACTAACACCCAAACCACCCAACCACCTCCTTTATGCCATTGGAAACTGAATGTTGTCACCAAACACGACAACAACCTTTCGTTGCCCTCCACCCAAAATCATAACTAGCACCAAATTTGCCACCACAAACCATCGTTGTCCAGTCCAACGCTTGCACCACCGTCTCCTATACTAGCCACGACATCCTCCCCTATTCTTTTTAGTTTTAGTAGCAACAACGCTTGCACCGCCATCACCCAAACTAGTCACTTTTGCAACCACTAAGACACCTTCATCTACCGATGACAAGATCACCCACGCTGCCTCTACCTAGCTCTAAGTTGCTTTGTTTCGCTTTCAAAGTGTAGAACCAAATCCTTATTTCCATAATAAAGATGAAATAAAGAAAATATTAAAAGAATTGAAAAATACATATATGCTCATAAGGAATAAAAAATAAGTTTATGGGTTGGTTTGGATATAGTTTGGTTTATCTTTGTGACTATGTTGTGCTGTCAAGTTTGTTGTCTGTATGTACTATTATGCCGGTTGGCATGTTCCTTTTGTTTAAATTAGCCTTTGTTAACAACTTATTTGAACATTTTATGTCTTTTTAATTAATTAATTAAAGTTAGTTAACCCATACTTATTTTGTAGAGAACTACGTGGCTTTGAGTACCCATTCACACTAGGGTATACATAAGAGCGCAAGTCAAGCCAAAATTAAATTTTCATAATTTAGTCTTTGATTTTATTTTATGTTTCTTTGGCTTTTAAATATTTTGATATATGTTTTATTTTTATTTTGCTTCTAAATATTATGACTTATATTTTCTTAATATTGTAAATATTGTGATTATCGATATTTTTTTGGTTTATTTTATGGGGTAAAATTAATATGTTTAAGTTATTATTATTCACACAATTAATTTTAGGGTAACCGTCTTAGGAAGGATGCATCAATGGTGTTGTAGGGCTTAGTCTCCACCATTCCCTATGTATAATTGACTCTTGAACCTGACTTAATTTTACAGACTAGTTTTTAAAGAAAAATATATTTTAAAGGGTTTTCTAATTTTTTCCTAACTAATAAAGTTGGTAATGACTCATTCTGAAGTAATTTTGTTTTTAAAAGTTTTGGTTGCCTCTTACCACGATTTCGGTAGCGACAAGTGTCATATCTCATTTAGTGGAAATGGTTGAGCATCTTATTAGGTCTTTACTTTTGTGAGTATTCTCGTTTAGTTCACCCTGCTACCTTTAGTTTTTGGAGACGTTTAATATACTCTTGAAATGTTTTTGAGCATTCATGCTCCAAGGAATTTACCTGATTTTATAGGTAAACTTTCATTAACTTAACATTTTTTTTTACCAAAAAAAAACCCATTAGTTTTTTATCATTTGTTAAGCGGTGCTTTAACTTAATAGTCTGAGGCTGACTTGATTGCTAGAGAGGGAATGCCAGCGACATCTTCAGCAAGGGAGAGGAGGTTGGTAGTGAGTTTTTGGAGCTCGAGGAATTTAGCAGTGACAACGACAGAGTAGGAGGAAGAGGAGGAAGAGCAATGCCATCGAAGGTTGGAGATGTTGACCTAAGCATTCTAGAGGTGGTAGCTAAAATTTTAATTCTGAAGCTTTAGGGAGTTGGAAAATAGAGCGGGTTGATTCAGCTAAGTCAGGCATTGCTGAATATCGATGATGGCGATTGGAGTTCATCGATGAAAAGGTCAATAGTTCATAAGAAATGGTTAGGGTGGTAGTGTCATTTAGATGTGTCAGAATTCATGTTGACTGATTAATCACCCAGTTTTTGGGCGCTTAGTCGCACAGCAAGTTGCATTCTACGAACCACTGATTAAGTGGTGAAAAGTTGGGTGATTAATCGCCCAACATCAGTAACTCCCTTTTTACTTTTTGCTCCTTGTTCAAGCATCTCATCTTCTTCCTTATGTAACCTCCTAAAGAAACAAATAAAACACGTAATGAAAACCAAGTTTAAAACATCAAAAGCATGATAAAATTCTTGAAAAAAGCTCAATCAAAAGGAATAGAAGAGGATGAAAACCAAGATTTTGAAATGGAAAAACATGATTTTTTACAAGTTCATTACTCCCCCAAACTTAAGATTTTGCTTGTCCTCAAACAAAACAAGACAAAGAACTCAAAACAAGATAACTCAAAATGCAGACAATTGAATACTCAAAATATGCAAACTCAAAACATGGTAATACCAGTTATTAGATATCATTCATATCCTCAAGAACTACTTCATAACCCCACCTCAAAGTATCACACATAAACAATCCAATTTTCATATTGACTCTCACATGCAACTTTCATGCATAAATAACTTCCCATAGACATATATGTAAGACCAACTTCTAGTCATAAAGTACAATCTCAGATAGGTTTATAAAATTGTAAATGCACATCAAACCTGCATCCATAGGGTTATTTTTCATCTCTCTCTCCACTAATGTAAACAAAGTATAACCAAGGATCAAAAGGGTCTTTTTAAGCTTGTAATGCAAGGCCAATGGTGGGGGTTGGAAAAGAAGGAATAGGATAAAGAAATCAAAAGTTGGGATACATAATCATACAAACCACAAAATATCACAGAAGTGCAAAATGGAGCACAAGAATCAATCACTTTATTATTATTTTTAACACTTCCTTCCATTCTTTATCATTGTTTTTTTCTTTCCTTCTTAGCTCCTTTAATACTTCATGCACTAAAATAACTAATTAGTTAGCTTGAATAATAAAATAAGACATTATAAGCACTCAACAAAGGGAACATGTGAGAGGGAAAATCAACAAAAATTTTTTTTGAAGGGTAAGGGAAGGGAAAATGTAGGTAGAGAAAAGAAATAAAGGCCAAATGCATATAAGGCTGCAAAAGGGGACCTAGGGATATAATATTATTCAAAGGTTGGCTTGAAAGGCTTAAACGGTCCAAAGAATGCCCTTATCATTTTCTTAATCATGCATTGTCTAGGATTTCGCCTCAAAAGAGAATCTAAACAATTTCTAGGATGCAAGCAATCCACACACATGCATTTCCATAAACTTTTTCTAAGCTTAACATGCATTTATATTTCAAGGTCTATAAAACATAAAGATGGGAGATACACTCATACACAATTGAAGTAATAAAGATAAACACAACTCTTGAACCCTTATGTGATATCCCAAGAAATGAGATCAATCCATAATTCATGCATGTGAAAATAGGTTTGCCCCAATGATTTAATATGTTAAGTTTTGATGATGACAAATACAAGACAAAAAGAATGATACTTATGCTTTATAGTTGTGCTTAATAAATGACAAATGCATCACAAAAGAATGTTGATCATGTTACATAGATGTGCTTAATGAGATATATTGGATCATGCATGATTATGTACTTTATTTAGTTATACTTCACTTAATAATCATGCAATGAGATATATGCAACATTCTTATATGCATGTTAGACTAACTAGAGTTATACATTTATGAATCATGTATATTAAGATATTAAGTTATGAATTTGGACTAACTATGCTTGTTTTAAGTGAGCAATACTTTATAGGATAGTCCAAGTACCAAGAGTGAGCATTGCAACTAGAAAGCAAAAGATCACAACTATGCTCAACTCAAGAAGGATGAGAATGAAAAGATGTTCCATGCTTTTACAAGTTTTGAAGAGAAGATTTTCTTTGGAAGCTTGGATTACATCAAGAATTGATGGTAGCAAAAGATCAAGTCCCAATGTTCTTCAAGAATAGCTTATAGGACTTAGATCTTATGTAAAGGTAAAAAGGAATCACACTAAGTTTAAATAAGTTTTAAACATCTTTACAAGTGTTTCTAAAATGCTTAAATGCCCAACAAAATGTTTTTGGAAAGCTAGTCTTGGTGGTATTTCAAATCTATGAAAAATAGTCAAGTTTGTGTTTTACAAAACTGATATATAGTTACTCTTTTGATCATAACTTTCAAAATACTTTGAGTTTTACTTTGACACTTATCTCATTTGAAAATAGACTCAAAGATCTTTTCAATGACTGGTCATTTGCTTTAAACAGATAAGAAACGAAAAAGTTATGACCAATTAAAGTTTGAGTTTTAAAAATCTAACCTTTGGTT
Source organism: Ormosia semicastrata (assembly GCA_029884595.1). Lineage (NCBI taxonomy): Eukaryota > Viridiplantae > Streptophyta > Magnoliopsida > Fabales > Fabaceae > Ormosia > Ormosia semicastrata. The sequence continues at coordinate 3,054,824 of JAQQTO010000040.1, forward strand.
ACTATTTTGATCATATCTTTCAAAATACTTTGAGCTTTGTCTGAAAATTCTTTTATATGAAAATAGACTCAAAGATCTTTCCAATAAGTGGTCATTTGCTTTAATTGGATAAGAAATGAAGAAGTTATGACCTTTTAAAGTCGGTTTTGAAAATCAGAAATGATGTAATCGATTACACAAGTCATGTAATCGATTACAACGTTGACAGAAGCCGTGTAATCGATTACATAAAGTGTGTAATTGATTACAAAGTGCCCAGAAAGCTTGTAATCGATTACATGAAGCTTATAATCGATTACCAAGTGCCCAGGAACGTTTCTAACTGCTATAAACGGCTAGTTTTCATAGAAAATCATTATTAAACACTACCAACAACTATTTTATCATTTGGGCTCTCTATGTAAGTGTTATTTGAAGCATTTACACTTAGAGAAACTCTTGAACACTTGGTTTGATTCTTGAATTATCAAAATCATATTTTGAGCTTTAAAGTGTGAATCCTTTATACCTATTGAGCTTCAACTTGTATTATCCACTCTTGAGATAGTTTTCTTATTATCCATTCTTTGTTCTTCAAGTTGTATATCTACTCTTGTGAGAGTTTCTATTCTTTCTATTCACCTTGAAATCATTGTAAGAGGGGTGAGGTATCCCTCAAGAGAGAAAAGGGTGAGGTATCCCTTGTAGTGAGACTCAAACACAAAGGGTGATTTATCCCAAAGGTGTTGTGAGTGCTCTTGATTGTAAAGGTCATCAAGCGCCTGTGAAGCTTGAAGAATTGGAGGCTCTAGCACAAGGGTGAGGTATCCCAAGATGTGAGGAGTGCTCTTGTATGTACAAAGGTTTTCCTAGCACCCGTGAAGTCTAGGAGATAGTGAAGAAAATCTCAAGTTAAGCTTGGGGACTGGATGTAGGCCACAAGTGGTTGGTGGCTGAACCAGGATAAATTCTTGAGTTTGATTCTCTCTTCCCTACACTCTTTAAATTCAATATTTGGTGAAATATATTTATCTATTGCATATCTTGATGTTTTGATTATTACAACTTGATATCTAGCTTATTCACTTAGTTCATCATATATCCCAAGTTGTATTTGAGTAATCCTCAATAGTTATACATTTATTAGACTTATTCCGCTGCATTTATTAATTAAGTAATTTAAAATGCGTAATTTGTCAAAGTTGCATTAAAACTTGTCATCACCCAATTCACCCCCCTTTTTGGGTAATGGTTAACATGGCTAACAATGCAATCATTGAATATTCAATTTAACACACCGATATGTTCAGTTTCAACTATATGACCAAAATGCTAATAAACAAAATACCATCAGACAGCAAAAAATAAGAAAAATAAAAATAGCAAATCTACTTCTCCAAACTTAAGAGAAACAATTCCCTCACTGTGCAAGCAAAATATAAACAATTAACAAAAAGAAAGTAAAAACAATAAAATAGAAGTGTAGGGAAAAGAAAGTGTCAGTGTTTGGCAGTCTAATAATCATCATGCTCTTCCTCATCATCTTCCTCCTTTTCTTATTCTTTTTCTGGAACGTAAATGGGAAGGCCTCCTAGCTCATCAAGATCCAAGTTCAGTTGAGAAGCTAAGTTGAGGATCATGTTTTCCATTCTAACCATATAGTGGGAAAGGTGGTTTAATATCCCTTTGCTTTCTCGCACTTATCTTTTGATCTTGCTCAACCTTTCTCTTACTAGTCGCTACTGCCTCCTCCGTCTTACAAAAACTGGTGGGGGAAGATTTTGGATTAGCACACTATCCTCTTGGAAGTATGCCTTAAGCATGGCAGAGTCCACTGATGAGGCTGGTCTTTCCTCCACATCATTCTCAAGCGGAATATGCTCATTCAAGTATAATTTTGTGATAATGGAGGGGTATGCTAACTTTGCTACATCACTGTGAGCTAAATCGTGAATATGGGATGCAATCACTTCACTTATATCATTGGAAGATTAGTTATAATGGCATAGATTAGAAGAACCCTATTTATTGTTACCTCATAAGTGTGCAAGCATGGAAGCAGTGTGGCTTGCATAAAAGTACACTGAGCTTTAGGGATAGGCTTCAATTCACTCTTTTTTAGGTGCTTGGGTGCATCATTGACATCACACTCCCAAGCAGCACCTTCTTTGCATAGCTCTCGAAGCACTCCATCTCAATCCAACTCTTGGTTCATTAACCTAGTGTAGCCACAAAATCTATCTCATTCTACATCGTCTTCCATACTAAGCAAGTTGTTTAATTCATCTTTGAACTATAACTCATGTCCTCTCACATAGGTTGTGAATCGTTTAGCAAATGTCAGTGGGATTCATTTTTTTCTTCTTTTCCACAAAGTTGTTTGTGTAGAATTTCTTGACTAATGTAGGATGACTTGGTTGAGGCGGAGCACAAAATCTTTCCTGTCTCCTCCTCCTTATTTCATTAATAATTGGATGATACCTTTCGCCTTTCAGGTCAATCTCCCTTTCTCTAATTGTTTTCTTCTTTCCTATGACATTCTTGTACCTCTCTTCGTGTATAGGAGAGCGGAAATGGTGTTCATCGAAAGCAGTGCTTCTAAAACTAGATCCTCCAGTTTCCTTCCACTTTTTGTTGGGGCCATTGGAGAGAGATTCTTCTACATAGAAGAAAAGTACAACCAGTGAATCATTACTTAATTTAAAATATCCAAAATATCACATTGTGAGTAAGAATTTGAGTATAAAAGGAAAGATAACTATTCATAATGTGATCAAATTCACAGCTTGCATTTTTTTTTTTAATTTAAGATCAACCATTGGAATTATTTTTCAAAACCAACTCTTCAATTCAAAACATAAGGATAACATAATACCACCCACCAAGTATTCAAACAAATTACCAAGACAAAAATCTACAAAGTTAACTTAAGTTCAGACTCTCATACGCAATTCATTTCTTGAAGCAAAACCACAATTTTTTAAGTTTCTAAGCATTCACAACATAAACAGATGCATTCATAACAAGAAAACATAACAAATTAATAACCATAGTTTCCTTAAATGCATTCACAAAATTACAAGGAAACAAAACAACTAAACCACAAAAATGCATTCACAGCAACTTATCAAATTCATAGTGAGCATTTTTCCAAGTTTCAATGGAAAGAACATGATACCAAGCCTAAAAAACCCAAAAAAAAAAAAACTTTAGAAAACCCCCAAATACCCAAAAAGCTCAAAATTTACAAATGGGTGTCCAATAATTTTTAAAGTAAAATCCTAACCTCAAATAAGTAGAAGATGAAGTATGTACCTAAACCAAGGAAGATTGAGGGTTATGAGAGCACAAAATGGGATTTTCCTTATTTTCCCCCAAATTCGCACCCTAGCTCTCCAATGGGTTCTTCAATAGGGTTTTCCCACAAATTGGAGAAGGTGAGGGTGGGGTTAGGTGCGGTTTTAATAGAGAATTAGGATTGGGTTAGTTTTTGGGTGGATGGATGGAGAGTGAGTAAGAGGGATTTGGGTTGAACGTGGAAGAGACAGATAGGGATTTGGGGGGAAAATAGAAAGTGGGTTTAAAAACCCACTTTAAATTTGTTGTGTTGAGGCCACGCGATTAAGCGAAGGAAAAGTGACGGCTTAATTGCTAGCTGGCAGAGAGCAAGGGGACTGAGCTATTGATTACTCAGTTTTTGGGCACTTAATCAGTGACTGGCAGTGATCAAGGGATTAAGTGATTGAGCACTCATTTTTTAGGCGCTTAAGCAGTCAATGACATGAAAATAACTCTTTTTTTTTTTTACTGTTATCCAACGATTAAGTGCCCAACTTCAGGGAATCACTTAGAAAAAATTGAAAAATCTTTAACTCTATTATTAAAAATAATTTTTCGCCAAACAACTAACTAAATAACTAATTCAACTTTGAAGGGAGAGACTTCACAACCACTAATAAAAAAGACAAACTGAATAACTAAACTAACTAACTAACATAATTCAAAAGTAATGCATTAATATAAACCATAAGGGAAAGAAACTTGGGTTTCCTCCCAAAAAGCGCTTGTTTATCGCCATTAGCTTGACGTGTCCAATTCTTAATTTGGTTGGCCAAGGGCCTAGGAAGATTTTAGTGATCAATCTTTCCTCCCAATAGTGCTTCAATTGTTGTCGACTTTGAAGCTCCTTCCCGAATGAGGTTCAACAACTTCAATTGCTCTAAAGGGTGAAACTTCCTTGACTTGGAATGGGCCCGACCACCTGCATTTCAGTTTTCCTAGAAATAGCTTCAGCCTTGAGTTAAACAATAGAACTTGCTGACCTGGTTCAAAGTGCCTTGAGGTGATCTTTCTATCATGCCATAACTTTGTCTTTTCCTTATATAGACGAGCATTCTCATAAGTCTCATTTATGATTTCCTCCTTGTCATTCAATTGCAGCAATCTCTTTTCACCTACAGCGTTCACATCAAAATTTAAGAATTTAATAGCCCAAAAAGCTTTATGTTCAAGTTCCACAGGGAGATGGCAAGATTTACCAAAAACTAACCTATATGGGGACATAACAATGCGGGTTTTAAATGCAGTCCTATATGCCCATAATGCATTGTCTAGCTTAAGTGACCAATCTTTCCTAGAGGTATTAATGGTCTTCTTTAGTATGTTTTTCAATTCCCTGTTAGAGACTTCTACTTGACCACTTGACTGGGGATGATTGAGGGTAGCTATCTTGTGCTTGACACCAAATTTATTTAAAATAGACTCAAATTGCCTATTACAAAAGTGCTTCCCACCATAACTAATTATTGTCCTATGGGTGCCAAATCTAGAGAAAATGTTCTTTTTGACAAACTTGACAACCACCTTAGCATCATTAGTTAGTGTGGCAATGACATAACTATCAATATGAATTGATTGGATAATAAGGAAGGAAAGGGACCCATGAAATCGATTCCCAAAACATCGAACAACTCCATTTAAAGGATGTTGTTGAGTGACATTTCATGCTTTCTAGAAATGTTGCCTACTCTTTGACACCTATCACAACTTTCAACATGGTGAGCATGTTTAAAAAGGGAAGGCTAATAGAAGCCAGATTGTAATACCTTGGCTACTAATCTACTCCCTTCAAAATGACCTCCGTACCCAGAACCATGACAATGCCACAAGATGCTTTGCACTTCTTCATCCGAGATGCATCTTCTCAACACACTGTCAACACATTTTTTAAATAAGAATGGTTCATCCAAACATAAAATTTGGCATCATATAGGAACTTCTTTTTTTGTTGCTATGTCAACTTAGATGGGATGATTCCAGCAGCCTTGTAATTCACAATATTTGTATACCAAGGGAGGATTTGGATGGCAAACAGCTGTTCATCTAGGAAATCTTCCTTTATTGGAACCTGTTCTTCTTCCAAACCTCCTTCTTATGTGATTCTTAACAAGTGGTCAGCTACTAGGTTTTTCGTTCCTTTCATGTCTTGAATCTCCAAGTCAAACTCTTGTAATAACAAAATTCATCAAATCAGTCTAGGTTTTGCATCTTGTTTAGTCAAGAGATATTTTAAAGTTGAATGATCAGTGTACACAATAATTATTGACCCAACTAAATAAGAATGGAACTTATCAAATGTAAAAACTACTGCAAGTAATTCTTTTTCTGTGGTTGCATAATTAAGTTGTGCATCATTTAAAACTCTACTTACATAATAAATGACATGCAAAACCTTATCTTTTCTTTATCCTAAAACAACACCTACATCAAAGTCACTCGTATCACACATCAGTTCAAAAGGTAAGTTCCAGTCAGAAACAGTAATTATGGGAGCAAAAATAGGCTTGCTTTTCAAAATATCAAATGCATTTAAACAATCATCATAAAAATAAATGGTGCATCTTTAACAAGCAGTTTGCATAATGGTTTAGTGATCTTAGAGAAATCTTTTATAAATCTCTTGTAAAATCCAACATGCTAGAGGAAACTCCTTACTCCCTTGACATTGGTGGGAGGGGGTAGTTTCTCAATAATCTCTACTTTTGCTCGATCCATTTCGATGCCCCATGAAGAGATGTGATGTCCTAGAACAATTCCTTCCTACACCATAAAGTGACATTTCTCCTAATTCAATACCAAGTTAGTTTCCTAGCATCTTTCTAAAACTAAAGAGAGATTAGATAAGCAAGAATCAAAAGAGGATCCAAATATAGAAAAATCATCCATAAAAATCTCAGCAAACTTTTCAATCATATCAGAAAAAATAGAAAGCATACACCTTTAAAAAGTTATAGGAGCATTGAATAATCTAAAGGGCATCCTTCGATACGCAAAGATTCCATATGAACAAGTGAAAGCGGTCTTCTTTTGAATTTCGGGTGCCACCAAAATTTGATTATAGACAGAGTAGCCATCTATGAAGCAATAATAGGTGTGACTTGCTAACCTCTCTACTATCTGATCAATGAATGGAAGGGAAAAATGATCCTTTCATGTTGCATTATTGAGCCTTTGGTAGCCAATGCATATTCTCCATCCAGTGAAAGTCCTTGTGGGAATGAGTTCATTGTTATCATTGTTACCAAGTGGCTTCAATACTCAAGAGGGTGGTGAATTGAGTTTATAAAATATTTTCACAAATCTTTCACAAAACACTTGAATATCAATTTTCGTTAAAGTTATTAATTGATTGAAGTGAAAAAATAGAGAAGATTGAATACTTTCACTTACAAATGAATAAATCAAAATAGATAGTATTCAAGCAAGCAAATAATATCAAAACACAAATATAAAGGAGTTTGAGTTTAGAATATCAAACACAAGATTTATCTTGGTTCAGCCACTCCTTGTGACCTATGTCCAGCCCTCAAGTAATCACCTGAGATTTTTCACTATAATTTCAAGCTTGAACAGGTACTTGCTACCTTTACAAACTAGAGCACTCAGCAACACCTTGGGATGCCTCATCCTTTGTGCTTGAGCCTCAACAATAACAGATACCTCACCCTCTTTACAGAATAATCAAAGTATAGATGAAAGGTAACTCTCACAAGAGTAAATAATACAAATTGAAGATCAATGGGTATAAAGATTCATATTTTAATGCTCAAAACAGAGGTTTTATGGAAATGGCTGTGAAGCTTATATTAATGCTCAACAATGAATTTCAAATTGATTTCCTTATAGACTTTAATGCACAACAACTTGTATTTATAGCCCAAAGCATTAAAGATCCATGGGAGGTTGGATAGAGCATTAAATGCTTCAAACTAGTCTTGTTTCTATTTTTGGAAAATGAGTTTATTTGAATAACACATTTGTTATTCGAATAAAGTTATAAATAGCACATTGGCATTTTGAAACTAGAATGTGTTATTCAAATAACACAAGTTTTATTCGAATAAATCCCTTTTAAAATAGGTTTATGAAAAACACTATTATTTAAATAAACCTTTTAAAATAGAAGGCACCAGATCTTATTTTAAACCTTTATTCGAATAAAGCAGGACTTTAATAAAGCTTGATCAGATGAAATTCTTGACTTCTCTGACTTTGGTTATTCGAATAAGGGATCCTTTATTTGAATAAACCCTTTTGAAAAACATTTCAAACAACTTTTAAAAACTTGTCAATTGATTCCAAATGTTCTAACAAGCTTTTGGGCACTTCGTGGTTGTTTATTGAGAAACCAAAAACCATTTTGAAGTCTTGAGAACATGTGTGCTATTTGGATTTTTGAAAAAAGAAGTCTTAGAGCTTAAGTGTGAACCTCTTTATACCTTTACATAATAATTTAAGTCCATAAGCTATTCTTGGAGGTCTTGGACTTGATCTTGCAACATCTTCATGTTTGTTATCATCAAAACAAATCTTTAATGGCCAATAACCAATTACAATCATTAACTATCACTGTCTTCCCCTTTTATTTGAAACAACTTGTATAGGGCTTACCCATGAACTATTTGAGATAGGGTAAATGATGCCCGCATTATAAAGCTTCATCACTTCCTTTCTCACCACTTCTTTCATAGTGGGGTTTAGTTTCCTTTGCAGTTGAAAAATTGCCTTGAAGTCATCCTTCATTAGGCTCTTATGCATGCAAATTGTGGAACTTATGCCCTTAAGAACCCCAATAATCCACCTAACAGATGATTTATGTTCTATTAAGACTCTTAAAAGCTTCTCTTCTTCAACTTTGTTAAGCTCAACATTTGAAAAGTATTATTCTCACCAAGAAAATCATACTTGAGATTAGAGGGAAGATGCTTTAATTCTAGCTTTGGTGGCTCCTTTATAACTGTATCTTATTTCTTTAACTTTTCTTTTTGCAAGTTTAAATGAGGGAGGTTAATAAAGCCTCCAAGATGGCTATGCACTCAAGTATCTCTGATGTTTCCTCCTCATCATCATCCACTGAGGCATTAGAGTTAATAAACACTTATTTGAGTGAAGATGTTAGGGAGCTCTACTTGAATGATTTATTGACCAAAGAATCAATTATATCCACCATAAAGCATTGTTCTTCCTCCATAGGGTGTTTCATTGCCTCAAAAACACTAAAGGTGATCTTTTCATCTTGCACTCTCAACATGAGCTCTCTTTGTTACACATCAATTAAGGCTTTTCTGGTTGTTAAGAAAGGCCTCCTCAGAATAAGGGGAATGTCTACGTCTTCCTCTATATCCAAAATCACAAAATTAGCTGGGAAAATAAATTTATCTACCTTCATTAACCCATCTTCAACTATAGCATATGGGTGTTTGATAGATCGATCTGCTAGTTGAAGGGAGATCATTGTTGGCTTTACTTTTTCAATTCCTAACTTGTGCATCATATATATTGGCATAAGATTTATACTCGCCCTAAGATCACATAAAGCCCTCCCAATAGTCAACTTCCCAATAGTGCAAGGGATGGTGAAACTACTTGGATCTTTCAGTTTAGGTGACAATTTCCTCTGAATTATAGTATTGCAGTCCTCTGTCAACATTGCAATGCTACTTCGGATTAACCATAGTGTCACTAGGTAGGCTACCTGGAGGTCCCTCCATGAGCTGTCTTGATATCTGACCCATTTGGGTTTTCAGACTTTGAATGGATGCCTCTTAATTCTTAAAGTTGACTCTCATTTCCTACATGAAATTAGGAGTCTATTGGACAAAAGAAGATGTCTGTTTAGAGAGTTTTTCAAGAGCACTCTCTAGAGGAGATTTATTCTCTTATTGAACATTTTGTTGCATACCTTTATTATTCCAAGAAAAGTTCTGGTGATTCCTCTACCTCGGGTTATAAGTGTTTGAATATGGGTTACCTTGGGGTCTTGGAGGATTGCCTATATAGTTGACTTACTCTTGAGAAGTAAACCCTGAATTACTCGCCTCACATTCACCATTGACATGATTGCCCCCACAAAAATCACACATTGAAGCTTGATGATTGACTGAGCTTACTTACATATTGCCAATTTGCTTAGTAAGATTGGCTATTTCTTGAGAAAATGTCTTATTTTGTGCAATGATGGCATTAAAAGTATCAAGCTCCATGACTCTTTTCTTAATCATTAATCTTTCACTAAGCATTTGATATTCATTTGTAGCCTTAGTTTCAATCAATTGTTGAGCTTCTTCAGGAATTTTGGTGTTAAGAGACCCATTTATAGATGCATCCACCATAGCACTAGTGGAGTGATTCAAGCCATTATAGAAAATTTGAACTTGTTACTAAACTGCAAATGCATGATTAAGGCATCTTCTTAGCAATTCTTTGTATCTTTCCCAAGCTTCATATAAAAATTCTCCCTCATTCTGAGTGAAACATATGATCTCACTTCTCATCTTCACAAACATTGATGGAGGAAAATACCGAGTTAAAAACTTGCTAATCAAATCTTGCCAAGTACTAATGCTTGCTTGACATTGAGCCTGTAACCAGCACTTAGCTTTATCCCTTAGAGAGAATTGGAAATGCCTTAGCCATATAGCATCATCACTTGCTTCATTGAACTTGAAGATATCACAAAGCTGTAGGAAATTAATGATGTGCAAATTTGGATCCTCTGATTGATTTCCCCTAAACTGATCTTATTGAACCAGTTGTAGAAGAGTTGATTTGATTTCAAAGTTGTTTGCTAGAATAGGAGGTCGCACTATACTGGTTCCACACCTTTCAGTAATAGGAGTTGCATAATCTCTCAAAGTGCGTCTTCTTTCTTCATTTAGTGATGACATGATTTCTCTTTCAATTCTTCTTCTCTCTCTTGTTGTTCATCTATTTGCCCTTGTTGTTTTCTCAATTTTTGGATCAAAGAGTAATGCTTCTGGATTTGTAGTACCTCACATAAATAAAACAAACAAAAGTGAATTAAAAAGAAATAATCTAAAAAGAAAATTAAACAAGGAAAAATAAATATCTAAATTAGTGTCTTTCTAACTACTATTTAATATTGACAAACAAATAATCCCTAGCAATAGAGCTAAAAACTTGTTGCTTAATTGGCAAGTGTATCAAATCAAAAAAGTAATATAATGATGAAAAAGAGTATCGTCCCACAGGGATTATGTTGTCAAATACTAAAATTCGTCAAATTAACATTATCTAGGCTATTAGAAATTGAGATTTGAGAGGACTATAAAAGATATTAATATGAAATCGTGAATATAAAATCACTAACAACAAGAGTAAATTCAACCAACCAATTAAAGGATGAAAGATAACGATATAAAAGTGTTATGGTTCAGATTTCACTTGAACTCTTTTGATGCAAATTCATATATTAGCTTAACCAAGTTTCATTCCATAATTCATGGTCAAATTCTCAAAATTAATTAATATCCTATTTCTTAGTATATTAATCATCTTCACGCTACTTTGAGTAAATCAATCCCTTAGTGTAACCCTAAATAGAGAAGGCTTAATAAAAAATGAGAGAATAAAGAGTATGACCACACAACCTACAATGTTTATTCCTAGAAACTGCAGAAAATTGAGATGTTTATCATAAATTCCAAGCTCATGCATAATTTTTTTAAATCATACATAAACCCTAAAATTATTCCAAGAATGGCCAAATCAAAAAAAGTATTAAGAAAATAGATAAACACTTAAATTATGAAATAAAAACTTAGATTAAGCGTAAAAATGAATTTACATAATCCAAGAACAAGATTCATCATCAACTTAACTAAAGAAGTTTAGCTGCACATGAAAAAAGAAATAACAATAATAGAAAATCCAACAAATTCCATGGAAGATGAGTGGAAAGATTAAAGAAAACTCCTAATCTTCAAACTTGGATGCTCCTACATCAAAATAGGGTTTGTGCCTTTACTCCTCTCTCAGAAATATATGCACAAAAACATCATTTTTCCTTTTTATGGGTATACAGATGTGTCAAAATTTGTTCTGACCAATTAATCACCTAATTTTTGGGCGTTTAGTCGCGTAGCAAGTTGCATTTTGTGAACCATCAATTAAGCAGTGGAAAGTTTGGTGATTAATCGCCCAACATCAGCAACTCCCTTTTTGCTTTTTGCTTTTTGTTCAAGCATCTTGTCTTCTTCTTTGTGTAACCACTTAAGAAAACAAATAAAACATGTAATGAAAACCAAGTTTAAAACATCAAAAGCATGATGAAATTCGAGAAAAATGCTCAATCAAAAGGGTTGGAAGCGGATCAAAACCAAGATTTTGCAATGGAAAAACATGATTTTTTACAAGTTCATAATAGAGATTGATGAGTGTAAAATACATTCATCTTTTAAGTTTATTTATTAAGATTTTTTATTTATTTATATTTAGTTTTTATTTATCTTTAATTTATTTTAAAATAATTATCTCTTTACCTATTCATATTTGAATGTTCAGGATAAATCATCAAATTTTGTGCAAAAATAAGAAATTCGTAAAGAAAAATATTTCAAGGATTCTTATCCAATTCTTAAATGCTAATTAGAGTTTTAACTGGATGCAAAATCTTAAATTGGAGATTGGATAAGGATTCTCAAAGAGAATAGATTTGGAGGAAAATTTGGATTCCCGCAGCATCCTGACCATTTCTCAGTAATAGAGAAATATCTTAGGCTACAGATATCAGATCAATGCGTCATTTGCAGCATTGAAAAGCTAACAAAAAATCCTACAACTTCTTTGTTGAAATCGAGGGAAAATTTGGCCATATGAAGAATGATAAAAATCATGCAAGTTAGATACGAAAAGTTGTCAACTTTTCTATAAAAGGGGAAAAACAAGTTTAGCAAATGAGCTCTCTTTTGGTTCAACAAATACATGAAAAATATAGAGTTTTAGAGGCTCAAAGGCAGCGAGGAGATAATCCCTAGGAGAGGAGGATGAGCCATCGTGGAGCTCTCATGGAGTTGGAGATCAAATCACCATTGAAGGCGCTTTGGTTTCTTCTCTATGGTTCTATCATGATGATCTTTCCTCTTCCTATCTCTTCTTCTCTTTTGTCATAAGTAGCTAAATTTGTGTGTTTCTAGGGTGAAGATGTAACTTGATTACATGTATTAAGATTGAAATTTTAATTAATTTCTTTTCTATTCAATTTGAGTGCTTATTATGGTTCTTAATGCTTTTATGAATTGACCACTTATAAATTGATCTAGTGAGGTGTGTGTAGAATCAGAAGGTTTGAATATGACTTAGATCATAAATGATAAGTGTCATAATATATAATCATCTAGGAATAGATGTTATATGTTGTATGGGAAATTTGTAGTATCTTTCATGAGAATCCATAAAGTGAAGATCATGTTTTTAAGAGTTAGGATTTAGATCAAGGAATTGACTAGACTTTGATAATTAAATAGAATTAACTCACCAATGAATTGAGTTTTAATTAATTAAGGGATTCTCCCTATCAATTGAATGACTAGAAATTAATTAGAATGAAAATCCCAAAGTTACTCTATTGTCTATGATAGATTGTTCAATTAAGCAAAGTCAGATCCCTAATATTTTAATTTCATGTGTTTACATCCTTTGTATTTTGCATTCATGTGCTTTGTTCTCTCTTTTCCCTCTTAATTTTGTGCATTCTTATGTATTTTTGTCTTTTATAATTTTGTGTCTTTAATTGTTTTGAATCACTCTTAATTATTGATTGCTTAGATAGTATTAATATTAGAGAAGTGGTACTTAGTAAACTAATTTCTTTTGGGAACAATATTCTACTTACTCTTTATTACTTGTTCGATCAGTACACTTGCTATAATATCGCATAAATTAATACATAATCACATGCGGGGTGATCAGAAATAGCTGGACATTCTTTTTACAACTTTTAGAGTCAATGATTGGTGTTGCTTTGCATGACAAGCCATGTGTTGTAATTATAGATAGGCAGAGAGTAATGTCTAGTTGTTATTTTTGGACATTCATCATTTATTTGTTATTATGTTTTAATTCTATTTCGGTTTTATATTGTCTAATAGTTGTGTTTGGTTGCTGGTTTCTCAAATAGGGTTTGGGCCAGGCCATAGTAGAGGTTTTCCCTATGGCTCAACATAGGTGGTGCTGCAAACACCTCTATTCCAACTTCAAAGCAGTTTTCTTGGGATACTGCTTCGAAACTTATTTTGGAAGGCTGCAAGGAGCTATTGTAACTGGGAGTTCAAGAAGACAATGGAAGAAATTAAAAAAGAAGATGTCAAAGCATTTGAGTGGTTGCAGAAAATCCCTCCACAAATGTGGTCTAGGAAAGCCTTTGACCCAGCTACGAAGTCAGACCACATAAACAACAACATGACTGGGAGCTTTAACCAATGGGTTGGCCCATTGAGAGGTAAACCTGTTGTAACTTTAGTTGAATCATTGGTGGTTAAGTTAATGGGGAAGATTCAATCAAGATACATTGATTCCTATGTCTGGGATAACATCATCACACCTAAGGCTAAGAAAAAAATTGAGAGTATGAAAAACAGGACAAGTAGGTGCAGTTTGGTGCCTGTTAGATAGATGTAGTTTATTGTCAATGACAATGGGAAAAGATTCCTAGTGGATTTGAAAAAATGCATGTACCAGTGCAAGTACTGGGAGATTACTGGTAATGGTTATTATGTTCTTATCCCTTTTTACCAATTGTGTATACTTAACTCTATAACTCATATGTTATCTTCTTAAACTCATTCAACCTTGTTCTAATTTGTATTTATTTTACTGGTAAATGCAGGACTGCCATGCAAGCATGCACTGTCATGCATTCCTTACTTGAGGCTAGATTTTGATCACTTTTGTGACTATGCATACACCAAGACAAGTTACCAACTAACATAAAATGATGTTATACACCCGGTGCCAGACCTACATATGGTGGACCTCAATGAAAACCCTGCAGATGTTGTGCTACCACCCCACTTGAACAGACTACCAGGATGACCTAGAAAGAATAGAATAAGGGAACAAGGTGAAAGACCAGCTGGAGTTGGATTTGCAAGAAGGTCTGCAACTGTTAGATGTGACAATTGTAAGCAATTTGATCACAACAAAAGGAAATGTTAGAGAGCCCAAGTAGCTTCTAGGTCCCATTCTGCCACAACATCCAAAATGGTAGCTGAAATGCATTAAGTTATTGTTATGTGTAGTGTAAAACAACAAATTCTCACTGTTGTTGGCAATGGTTAATGGAAATTAATATGTTGTAGGATAAGAGAAATGAGTCCAGCTCAGGCATAAGAATTTAGGAACCATCTGACGGGACCCATGGCAGGCCTCCAACTATGGGACCACTACACTTGGATAAATTAAGGCAACTCAACAATGTTAATGATGCTGGGTCATCTTCAGCTATAGTCCAAGTGGGGACATCTTCTGATGCAAAACAACTTGGTGGAGGGACCATTAGAACTTAGAGTGAATATGATGTATTCTAGACCATGTGATGGTCATTTGTTTTTTTGGGATAGCAATTGCAATGAATTTGTCCAGTGGGGGCTAGCAACAATTGTACATGTTGGCTAGGTCTTGCCTATGCTACCCCTTTCTTTTCTTTAGCTTTTTTGTTTTTTGGGGTTATAAGACAAATATAATTCACTTTTGGTTATTAGCTACTGTTATTTAGGATTGGGGCATTTTATTGTAATTGGCAAGTATAGGGAACTTTGTATACTGTTCCCAAATGCACGTGGGTTTTTTTTGTGTTTTTGTTTACGCCTATCAGCTGTTTCATCTGGGTAAAGATAGACCCCATGTTCAGTTATGTCAAGGCAAATTAAGTTATGGAGCAAGTTTCTTTCCATCTAGTTTGGTTTGTGAATACAAATTAAGTCAATACTGAGATTGGTTTCCTTCTCTATGGATATTCTTCCCATCTCCTCTGGACTTCTTCTTTCCCCCTGCATTGTTTCACACTACTGTTTTTTAGTTCAATCCCTTACTCACGAGGATTGACTCATTGAATATTCATGATCTCAATTAGTTACCATTACAGCGCATCACAATGATTAACAAAGTATTAAATGAAAACATCAACCACATTTCATTCAACATCACTTAATATCAAACTATAATCAGGATTACACAAATCATTAGACATAATAAAACCACACATAGGACTAGATTTGCCACCACTAATGCGTAGTTGCTACTGCTAATTGCTTGCATCTTCTCCCTAATCATCCAAAGTTCTACTTTTACATATCCAAACTCTACTAGAAGTTGACTCACAACCTTCAAATTTGCTTGCTGAGATTGTGCCCGTCACAGCTTCAACTCGATGGAGGTCAACTGGATTTGCCCACTCAAAGTAGCCGCATGACTTCTCTTAGCAATTGTAATAAAGCCAGTTCTTGTTTGCCTCTGACTCTGAACTCCTTATTGCAGCACGTCTCCCACACCGGCAGGTCTTGTTCAGGAACTGCAACCTTGTAGAACTTGCGGCTGAGTCGACGGTGCAACTTGATGTCATGCCCAGATGCGATCATGAAGCTTTTTTCTCCACCCCCAATTCGTTATGCCCAACAACAACCAACATTGCACACGATGGCTTCGAGAGTTTGGAGCAAAAATTCATTTCCCCTGTTTTAATGTTCACTCGCAGGTGCTGTAATTGGTGTTCACCTCCACCAACACCTTCAATCAACGGTCGACTACGTGTAACAGCAACCCTTTTTTTTTTGGCTTTTAATAATCAGACCTTGGTTAAGTCGCTTTTGACGCCGTTACTTCAATAGGGCAGGGTGTTAATTTTCAACACGAATGAGGCTGGGTGCAATTTTAGCAAACCTCGAGAGGGGTTAGTGTTATTTATCCTTAAATTTATGATTAGATCAATTTGAATAAGTCAACATGAATAAACTTGTCTTTATCTTTATTTTTTAAATCTCAACCTTTTTTATATTTCTTTTTATAAATTTTATATTATTGTGTATCAACAATTTTTAGGAAAACGTTTTTCGTCCAACCAAAATACTCAAACTTTCCTCCAACCTATGTTTTAAATGTATGTTTGTTCACTTTTCCAGTATCGCTAATATTTTCATTTCAAGTTTTTCATTTAAAATATGGATTATTTAAAAATCTTGATTAACCAATTCCTAACGTATTAACCATTTAATTTCCCGCTTTTCATTTCCCGCTTTTGGGATTCACCATAAACCGATCTTGATTAACCACTTATTCTTAACGTATTAATCATTTAATTTCTCGCTTTCATTTCCTACTTCTTGATTATAAACTAATATTGATTAACCACTTATTCTTAACGTATTAACCATTTACTCATTATTAAGAACTCTTTCTTGGATTTACTAAAAACATATCTTGATTAACCACTTATTCCTAACGTATTAACCACTTATTTATTATTAGGAACTCTCTCAGATTCAAAAGCCGATATAAATTAACCAATTTGAAGGTATTAACCAGAAATTTATCTTGATTAACCACTTATTCCTAACGTATTAACCACTTACTTATTTTGAATGTATTAACCAAAACTTATCTTGATTAACCACTTATTCATAACGTATTAACCACTTATTCTTAACGCAACAGCTTCATATTTCAAATTTCAAATGATGACACGTGACATAATTTTGTAATAAAAGTTGAGTCTTTTGGTTGAAAAATAAGCGACCGCAATTTTTATGACATCACCCAATTTATCATATAATTTAAAAAAAACTAAAAACTTCTCCAATTTAATATTAAAAAACCAGAGGAATAATGAATAAAATAAGAAGTAAAAAAGGGGGAAAATGGAGGGATATAAAAGGGAGGGTAAGCAAGGAGGCGCAGAACAAACCAGGGTAGCGAGAAAGTGGTGCGGGGGAGAGGGTGCGGTGAATGCTGGAAGCGGCAAGGAAGGAGCAATCGTGTGGATGCGAAAACCAACCTGAACTAAGGGGTTATCATATCATCTCATGATGTTCTCTTTTTATATAGTTTTCAATCTGAATCAAGTTTCTCACCTTGCTGCTCGCGTTCTCCTCACTTTCTCCTTCTCCGCGCCACCAAATCGCAAAAAACCCAAGGGCCTCGTGATGATGATCTGAAGGTTCTAAATCTTTAATATTTTCATGCATTTTTTGAATTTATTCCCAGAAAAAAGATTATTTTGATTCTGTTTTGCTGTATCTCTTGAAGCTCTCGATTTGTTTGATTGGGAATTTCTTAATATTCTGTTGTTTTTTCTTCACTAAGGAGGGATTTTTTTAATAATAATTTTTAAGGTTGTTTTTATTCCAAAAAAGTCATGTTTCAGGATCGGTTTTGCGTTCCTTAAAATTTTCGAAATGACATAGGATCTTTATATGAAAAATTAATTCTTGAATTTTTCACTTTTAGAATTTTTTTTCTTGTTAATACATTTTTAGCTTCCAGCTCTTTGCTACTTTTTCCTTTTTAGCTTCCAGCTCTTTGCTACCTTTTTTTTTATTTTTTTAATTTTTAATTTTTTTTAAGAAGCATATGGAAGCTTGCTCTGGTTGCTAATTCAATTGAGTGTTCCATTGTGTTTTCTAGTTAGAACCTCATGTGGAAGCTGGTCAGGATACTGGTGCTGAAAAGTTGACACTTGACACAAAAAGATAATGTAATAGTGATTCAGTTAGTTGAAAACTGATTTTTAAGGGAAGTATGGGATAATGGGTGATGACTGATGAGCAAGTGCTTGTGATTTTTGTTATCTATTTGTCTTCAGTAGATTTCTTTTCTGTTTTCTAGTGTGAAAGGATGCACGACTGTAAATTAGGTATGGAGAAGTATGCAGCAAGGGGTATCAGCATAGGATTAGTCTGGTTGTGCTTAAAGTGCAGTAGAGTCGATTTGTGGTTGCTTTAGTTAGATGTTTCATAGATCCACCAATTGGTTGTGTTCTGTCTATGCGGAAAATACTAATTGTAATTTCGTTATGTGATCTCTCTTGTGCTATGTTTGGATGTGGGTAAGTGAGGAAAGGAGGGTGAAAGTAATCCAAATTCTTTGTTTGGAAGATTATTAAGGAGAGAAAGAGAGGAGGAAGGTGGGGGATGCAGAGTAGGGGAAAGGGTGAATTCTAAATTATATAAGGGCAAATAGCTCCTATTTTTTCAGCATTTGGTAATTGGATTACTTAAACTCAATTTTGAAAAATAAATTTTGTGATGCATGTCAAAAGAAAAAATAAGTAAAAGTCTCTTTTAAAGTTAAAAATATTATTTTTACTTTTAGACTTTTACAATTTTTGCACATAGAATTTTTTGGATCTTCAAGAACTATGAGTTTTGATGAGAATTATTATACTCTTGTGATTGTGGATGATTACTCTAAATACACATGGACACTATTTCTTGCTCACAAGAGTGATGCTTTCTATACATTTAGAAAATTTGCGAAAATTATCCAAAATGAAAAAATTTGTAGCATTGCATCTATTAGAAGTGATCATGGTAGGAATTTGAAAATCAAGAATTTGAAATGTTTTGTAATGAAAATGATAATGAACATAATTTCTCATCCCTTAGAATTTCACAATAAAATGGAGTAGTTAAAAAGAAAAATAGATTTTTAAAAGAATTGATTAGAATTATACTCAATACTCAATGAAATGGAAAACTTTCTTAGTTTCATTAACTTAACGAACTAACTAATTATCCACGTTGTTCCTTATTTTTTGATAAACAAAAGGCAAAGAATTATGAGCATTTCCGGGAATTTGGGAGGAACAAAAGATTGGGCATTTGAGGGAAGAGGAAATGATTGTGTGTTTTAGTTCCTATGCATTTTGTTAGTTCCCCCTCATTACCTATCATCCAAACATAGTGTTAGGTATTTTTGGGCGGATGTAGTAAGTACTGTTTGTTATGTAATGAATAAGACCTTAATAAGATTAATTTTAAAGAAAACCTCCTATGAATTATACAAAAGAAAAAAACTAAACATTTTTCATTTTATGTTTTTGGATATAAATGTTTTGTTTTGAACAATGAAAAAAATTAATTTTGGCCAAGTTTGATGTAAAATTTAATGATGGGTATTTATTAGTTATTCTCTTAGTAGTAAAGCTTTTAGAGTCTATAATAAGAGAACTATGACTATAAAAAATTTATATATGTTGTATTTGATGAGACTAATTCCATTGGATTGGGAAATGACGGTGTTGATGATGTTGTAGAAATTTTGATTAATATTCACTTAAAGAACAAAGAGGAAGATCAAAGGAAAGAAAGCCAAAGTGAGAACAAGAGAAGCAACAATCTAATGGTCTTCTAAAAGAATGAAGAACTTCAATATACTACTCTCTTGACAATGTTATTGGTGATGTTTCACAAGGGGTAATAACTCAAAACTTATTTAGAGATACATGTAATCATATGAGTCTTTTTTTCTAAGTTGAACTTAAAGACATAGATGAAGTCATTAATGATGAACATTGGATCTTCCTATGTAAGAAGAGTTAAATCAATTTGAAAGGAATCAAGTATGAAAACTTGTTATAAGACTCAATGATCATATTATTATTGGTATCAAATGGGTCTTTAGGAACAAACTTGATGAAAGGTGAGTAATAATAAGAAATAAAATTAGGTTGGTTGCTAAAGGATATAATCAAGAAGAATGAATTGATTATGAAAAAACTTATGCTCTTGTTGTTATATTAGAAGTCATTAGAATGTTACTTACATTTGCTTACATCATAGAATTCAAGCTTTATTAAATTGATGTAATAAGTATTTTTCTAAATGATTTTACTCAAGAAGAAGTGTTGTGAAACAATCTCTTGGTTTTGAAAACTATGAGTTGTCCAACCATGTTTTCTAATTGAAAAAGACATTGTATAACTTAAAACGAACTCCTAAAACTTGGTATGAAAGGTTGAGTAAGTTTTTTTTTTTAAAATATTTTTCTAGAGACAAGTTTGACACAACACTTTTAATTAAAAACAAAAAGCATAACATTCTCTTTGTACAAATTTATGTTGATATTATATTTGGTGTTACTAGTAAATCTTTGAGTATGGAGTTTGCTAGTATTATGCAAAATGAATTTGAAATGTCTATGATGAGTGAACTTAACTTCTTCTTTGGACTTCAAATCAAACAAACAAAGGATAGAATATTCATTAGTCAAATCAAGTATTGCAAGGAATTGCTCAAGAAGTTTGGGATGAACAATGCTAAAAGATGGCTACATCAATGAGCTTCTCTTACTATTTGGACAAAGATGAAAGAGTTAAACTCATAGAAATCAATAAATATAGAATTATTATTGACTCACTCATTTACTGTACATCAAATAGACCAGATATAATGTGGTGCATGCGTCCTAAATATCAAGTTTATCTTAAAGAATCTCATCTAAGTGCTATAAAAAGAATAATGAAATATCTTGTTGGCATTATACAAATGGGTTTATGGTACCCCAAGGGTGTCTCATGTAGTTTAATTGGTTATTTTGATTCTAACTTTGCTAGATGCAAAGTGAATAGAAAGAGTATTAGTGGGACATGCCACTTGCTTGAAAGCTCTTTTGTTTCTTAGCATATCAAAAAATAAAATAGTATGGCATTATCTACGGTTGAAGCTGAGTATGTTGCAGTCAAAAGTTATTGCGCTCAAATCATTTAGATGAAGTAACAACTTCTGGACTATAAACTCCAGCTTGATCACATCCATATAAGATATGATAATACTAATTCAATCAATTTAACTAAGAACCCAATATTGCACTCTAGGACTAAGCATATTGAGATTAGGCACCACTTTATATGAGACCATGTACAAAAAGGGGATTGTGTGCTTGAGTTTGTGGAAACATCAAAACAATTAGCTGATATCTTCACAAAACCTTTAGTAAAAGAACTTTTCTTTTATATATGGTGAACTTGACATAATTGATCAATCATGCATTTGAAGTGAATGTTTGTGTTTGCTGTATAATTTTTCTTATTTATTTTGTTTCATGAATCATATACTAAGTTGAGCTTCAGAGATTCTCTTAAATTTGTTTTGCAGGTGCTCTCATCATGATTAAGTCCTTTAATTTGCTTAAGAAGTATTTTGCTGAAGATTGGTTGCAAAAACTTAAAGTGTTATGATATAGTAATAGATTACATGAAATGTGAAAATCTACAAGTTTGTGAAATTACAAAGGATGTGGCTTTTGATTCAAAGAAATGGATTACAAGGAGGTATAATGGTTTTCAAAACTATTGGAATGTTAAGAAATTTAGTTTTTGCATAATGGAATGAAAAAAATTGTGGTTTTTGAAACAAAGTAATCAATTACAAGAGTTAGGAATCGATTACAAAGGTTTTGGAATGTGGTATTTTTTAAGACAACACTATATATATAATCAATTACACAACCCTGAAATGTGCTTACGAAGAAGGTAGAAGAATGGTAGTCGATTACCATCCCCTCGTAATCTATTACGAGAAGCCCAAAACTACAGAACTCAACGTGTTAATCGATTACCCCTCACGGTAATTGATTACAAGGGACACAGCAGCCTCGTAATCGATTACAGGCTCATTGTAATCAATTACAAAGAGGTTTTCTAAAGCCCTAGACGCTCTTTTCTGCCATTTTCAACGCCTTTCTTCCCGCTCTCTCTCTTTCTTTAAAACTCTAAAAACCTAACCCCTCGTCCATCAAATTCCATTTTATTTCTCCACCAAATTCCTCCATTCCACCTTCAAATAATCACAAACACATCCTTCCTTTTCCCCCAACAACCCACTCATCAAAAACACCTCTACATCATCTAAATTCATCTTTTTACCATCTCTCTCCTCTCCCTCTCTAGAAACTGTAACCTACTCTCCAAATCTCACTTAAATCTCTATCAAAGTCCTTTTTCTTGTCTCAATCAATTCCAAAACACTTCCACTTTTCTCCCTACCTCTAATCCACACCAAAATCAACCTAAAATGGTTGGATCTTCAAAAAGAGGCCAAGAACAAGGAAAGTTTTTGGCAAAGCTCCTTAGGCACCTTTTGCGGGCTTAGATCTCCCATCCATTTAGCAATCCATGACAATCGAAGAACTATAGAAAGAACTTTCACATCAGAAAGATCATCCAACCAAGGTATTTGGATAATACCTTTTACTATATGAGCCTTTTTAATGTTATAAATTGCTGCAAGATATTGGTCTGATTATGTTTCTAAGCATTAGAAGAGATATCTGTCCTGACTTAGCGAGAGTGTTCTATGCTAATTTGAAGTATGAACATGCCACTCTAATCACTGAAGTCAAGAAGGTGAAAATTATTATTAATCATGAAATGTGGACAAGATTAACTTGGTTGAAATTTGGGGTCAACTTTACTATAGTGTTGATGTTTAGGTTGATGAGTATACTATATGTATGCTTTGAACACATTGCTTCAGGCTGGCTGTAACACCCTTTGGGATGTCACATTTTGAGATAAAAAAAAATAAAGATAATAAATATTACCCAAGTTATAAAATAAATATTATAATTAGTACGTATATTTTGTATATAAAACGTATAAACTACCACACTTCATCACACCTAATACAGTGTTAACATACATATCAATTCACCTGTGTATCACATCTATGCATTATCTACATACATACAAAATTCAACATATAAAAAAAAAAACTAACATATAATTTACATATGGTTTTGTTGTCATCAGTTATGCAAATAATTTACAAATAATTTACAACTAAAGAAAATACATACCAAAACATTTACAACTACTGCCAAAAGATAAAACATAAGTTTTATATACAGTACGACATCAAAAAGCAAAAAGTGCCCAAGTGCACATCATGGATATCTAGTTCACTGGGAATCATTCCTAGATAACTCTTCGGTGTGACAGATAACCGGGATGTCTCACTGTGCCAATTCTACGGCGAGGGATCAGGGCTGCTTCTACTGACGGAGTCCGGTGTAGATACCACACTATTTTCATTGGGAACATGGAAAAGTCCATTCCAATGACGTCGGATCTCCAAAGGCAACTCTAACTGTACATACAAGTCAAAAGTAACCACAGGATCAGCATCGTATTCCGGACGCAAAGATAAAGTAATAGTTCCCGTATACACTACACTATTGCTTTCTTCACGAGTACGCCAGCCTTCTATTCCTCTATGGAACTCTATTCTTACAAAACCTAAGAATCCTGGCGTAGTCATCTTCTTTGAGTCAATTCAACCGGTACGGATGATCTGAAGGCTCCAAATACTCAGACTGGAAATCTGTAGATTGTGGCTCCTCCTCTACATGATATTCACTGCCTAATACTTGTTCTTCAATCTCTTCATTTTCGTCTATATATATATATAACACAATAATACAAACAACACATACAACAACAAAGAGGTAAGACAACCCAATATATCACAAGTGTGGCGCATAAGAAAACGACAATACAATGAAAATAGCAATCAATATCCGCACAGATAATAAACATTAACAATAACTAATTATGGAAAAGAATAGAATCCATCACAATAATTATAAATACACGATAAATACGCCAAAACCATAAAATGACTCAGTCCTACTCCATGGAGCTATAACACACACAACGATATCGAGAGAATGATTTGAAAGTTCTAATAATCGCCTGACCCACTATCAGACTTGTCCACCCTTTGTGTCTATAGCTTGACTACCCCGAACCTATTGCCTTGTCAAGACTTTGTGTCTATAGCTTGGCTATCCCGACCAAATTATCTTGTCACAAGACTTTTGTGTCTATAATCGATCGTTGTGATTATTATTCAGACATTTGTCAATACTTTTGTGTCTATATTTACGAAAAACACTATGGCGAAGACACAATCAAAACATCGTGTAACTACAAAAGATAAAATAGACCTCTCAAACTTCAATTATTTACGAAAATACCCTCAAACTTCAAATATTTACAAAAATACCCTCAAACTTTAAATATTTACGAAAATGCCCTCAAAATTCAAATATTTACAAAAATACCCTCAAACTTTAAATATTTACAAAAATGCCCTCAAAATTCAAATATTTACAAAAATGCCCTCAAAATTCAAATATTTACAAAAATGCCCTCAAAATTCAAATATTTACAAAAATGCCCTCAAAATTCAATTATTTACAAAAATGCTCTCAAAATTCAAATATTTACAAAAATGCCCTCAAAATTTAAATATTTACAAAAATGCCCTCAATGGCAAAAATAATTATGTAAACGCCTCACTAAGACAAATCTCAAAATACAATACGCTCCCACTTAGCGTACTATATTTTCCATATAACCAGGTTACAATACGCACCCACTTAGCGCACTATAACTTTCCACATATCCGGTCCACCATTTTGGCCCAACAGTAAAATTTTGTTCTCATCAATCGCGTAAAATTTTTATTGCGTTTTTAAAATCCCGATATTTTCCTTAAATAAACAGTTTATTTTCTAACAGAAAAATTTATTAAATAGTTTAAAACTGCTTAA
Organism: Ormosia semicastrata; assembly: GCA_029884595.1. Taxonomy (NCBI): domain Eukaryota; kingdom Viridiplantae; phylum Streptophyta; class Magnoliopsida; order Fabales; family Fabaceae; genus Ormosia; species Ormosia semicastrata. The sequence goes on from JAQQTO010000040.1 coordinate 3,079,709, forward strand.
AATATTTTTCAAGTAACTGTAAAATATTTTTGCATTAATGTAAATACGAACAACATTTAAACATTATTAATTCCATTAAATACCCTTAAACACTCTTTGAAATTAATTTAAAAACATCCAAAATCCACTTTTCAGGGTTATGACCAAACCTAGGGTGTTGTATTCTTTGGAATACTCATGCATTTCTAACATTAAACTAATACATACAAAATTATAAAAACTAGCAACATTATAAAATTAGCAAATCCAATTCACAATACAAAGCATACATGGAAAAATCATTACAATCCACATATAAAAGAATCCTTATGGATTCTACAACACACAAAATTCCATTTTCTTACCACCACTCAAGAATAATTAGGTTATAGTCTTCCTCTTACCTTAAAATGAAGAAAATTCTTCTTTTATCCTTCCTTGGAATTTCGGTTTTTAGCTCCTTCAAATACCTAAGAAAATAAATAAAATTTTCTAAGAGTTACTACTAGAAAAGAAAACCATACCATGGATCAATCATGGCTTGGAAACTTGAAAATGAAAATAGAAAGGAAAAACAATGAATTTTACCTTTAAAGAAACAACTCCAAGATGAGTTTTCAAGCTTGCAAATGATGGAATTTGCAAAAACCTCCAACTAGAGATGAGTTTGGGTAGATGTTTAGAGTTAGAAAAACAAAGAAGGAAAATTTTTAAGTGAGTGGATAGTATGGTGGGAAGCTTGGCGAATAGAGTGAAAGAAAATGGAAGAAGAAAGATGCTTGGAGTCTTGGTGTTTTTGGAGAGAAAATGGAAGACTTTTTACGTAAAGAAGAATGAAAATAAGAGTGAAAAGTGAATATCAAAGGCTGCTGCCTTGGGTGGCTTTGAGTGAGGCTAAAGGGATTAAATTTGCATGGAAATCATCCTAGCCATCCATCCATTCAATGGTTGAGATGTTGCCTTGTTGGAGTGCTTAGGAAGCCTTGAAAAACTTGCCCTCCAAGCCTCCAATTCTGCTGCCTATAACCGTGTGGCCCAAGGCCATTTAAGAATTCAATTTGTTTTATTTACATGTTAATCAATTAGGAAATTTATTTGGCTAAATATCCTAATTAAATCTTAATTAGCATTCTAATCATATGACTAATATATCTAATATATACTAACATATATTATAACCTTTAATTAATGTTAGGATATCTAATTAATATTTAGATTATAATTAGTTAAGAATTAAACTAGTTTACTTAATTATTTATCTAATTACATAACTAGTTAATTAGACAAATAATTACATATTTTATAATCTCTAAACAATATTAGCATATCTAATTAATATTTAGATTGTAATTATTTAATAACTAAGCTAGTTTAATTAGTTTGCTAATTAGATAATTAACTTAGTTAAACTAAGCTTAATTAGCTACTAACCCAAAGTCAAGCCTACAAATTTTGACTTAATCCTAGCCACTAATTCATCTTTAAATCCTCATTGATCAAATCTATGGTCATCATCCAAGCTTGCTTCACCAAGATTTAATCCTAGCCATTTATCAAATCTATGGTCATCATCCAAGTTGCTTCACCAAGATTCAATCTATGGTCCAAAATGGTCAAGCCACTTTTGTTGACTTCTCTTTATTAGTTTGACTTCTAAGTGTCTTATTTCTATTGGTCCAAGTTTCTAATCTATCCATTGGTTACTTTATTTATACGTGGGTCCCGCATACACTTTACTGATGTCGGTCCATTGTCAAAATTTATCTTGAGTAATAAAATAATACTAAAAATTATTTTATCGCATGATTAAATTCTAAAAATTCTTAAACTAATTTATATATCAATCGAACCCGGGTTTAGTAAGATCCCCAAATTTCTAATTAATTAAAATAATATTTTTAAAGCCAGAAAATTTTTATTTCCTGGCTCGGAGCAAATCACATACAATGATCAAATACACTCACGAAACAGTCAAATTCAGTTTACTACTCATAGAAATTACAAAACAGTATATTGGGGACGCAATTGTCATTTATCTTAAAGTTAGAAAAATTCAGGGTGTTACACTGGCTATCATGTAAGAAACAAAGTAATGGCTAGTGGACTAACCCTTGAGAATTGCTTGCCGTATTACATTCTAGTCAGGGCTCTTATTGCAAGAGGAGGAAACTACTCCCAGGTGGAATCAAATGATGTGCTAACTCTGTGGGCCTTGAACACTGGCAAGCAAATTAATTGGGACTATTATGTCATTAAACATATGCTCAATCCATTGAAGGGCAACCATCCTTTACCTTATTGGTATGTGTAAAATATACTAAGAGCAAGTGCACTTTATCACAAAGTAATATACGACTTGAGTCTCAATTGTCGATCTCACAAGGAATAAGTGGTAATTACTAGATTCGTAAAACTCTTGGTTATTTAGACAATCGAAAGTGTAAGAGAAAATCAAAATAAAATCAGGAAAAAAAATTAAGAAGAATAATGGACAGTTAAACAATATAGAGATAATCAAATAGGGAGAAACTAGGGCACAATGTTCATTTGAATCTAATTAATGAGATTTTTACTCATTTATGATGTAAGGTAATTCTTTTGTCAATATTATCTTAATTGCTATTCAATCCCAATGGTCATGGAGGAAACAATATTCTATTCCTAAATTAAAAATAACTTATTTGGTCATTTAGTTGAATTAATTAGGAATGCATTAAATCAAATTCAAGAGATAAACTAACATAATCATTAATTCCATTGATAGAATAAATTAATGTTTGGTCATTCACCAATTTAATCCTAGATTTATCATATAGGTCAACTCATTGAGTGTGGATGGTCACTGGTCAAACAATGAATTAAAACATGTCAAAAGAGATCAAGTTCTGACAAGTACACATACAATATAATAAACCCTAAAAAAAATTATCTTAATCAAATTTGAGATCAAACTCAATTAATTAGAAAAACAAGATCCTCTATAGCCCTAGTTATGAGTTTAGTTACTCATGTTTAAAACAAACAAACTTATATCACAATATAAATCCATGGAAAGAAAACCCAAAGAAAAAGAAAAACTAGAGGGAAAGAGAAATCAATACGCTTTTTACGGTGATTATGATTTTTAAGCCTCCAAGTCCTGCAAGGATTCATGACAATTCTCTTTTATGAATTATCTCCCAAAGTCTGCCATCGCAAAAATATCTCTCGGGATACGTGATTTTCTCCGTTTTCTCTGCATTATGCCGTAACTTTTCTTATTTATAAAAATAACGTGTGCTGTTACGCGACAAGTGCCTAGGCGTTGGCTTTAGGGCACTCAAATGCTGAGTCACTAAACCAAAAACGCGTTGTGTAATGTGTTCGTGCTCAGGCATTGCCTTCCCAGTGCTCAGGCGCTGGCTTTCTGAAATAACATTACTGTATATGCTTTGAGTGCTTGGGCGCTCCACTCCCAGCGCTCAAGTACTGGGACACTAGAGAGAAATTTTGTGCCTTTCCTCATTATAAAAATGTCTAGTCTTCTTCTATGTGAATTTTCCTAACAAAAATAATTAAAACCCATAATAATAACACAATTAAAAATAATAAAAAAATAATAAAACTTAATAACAAAGTTCAAAAAAAATATCAAAAGAGGATAAAAAACTAAGAAAATGAATCGTAATAATATGAGACTTTGAAGGTTCATCAACTCTCCCACACTTGAGCTTTGCTTGTCCTCAAGCAAAGTATATGGATCAAAATCAAGATTAAACTCAACATTCAGAAACAAGAATCAAAGGAAATTCCACAATTTAATAATTCAATCAAGTTCAGCAATCAAATCCAATCAAGCAAGATCGTTTAGCACTTAAAACAATTAGAGGTTTGGGTCTAGCTTGCATCTTTTCTCTTTACCAACCAATTGAGATCACTCATCTTTCTATCGCTCAAGTGTTTAAGGATAAAGAGATCACTCAAATTTCTCTTAAAAAATACAATACCATAGGCTTAATTATCAATCTCATCTCTACTTCCAAGTTCACATACAACACAAGAATCAAAAGGTCTTCTTTTGATTGTAACAAGGCCAAGGGAATAATATAAGGTAAGAAAAAGATAAATAAGGGTAAAGAATGCTCATGAATAAATCGATACAAAGCAAAATCAGGTTGAAAAGATGATAAATAGAGCATAATGCACAAGAGTATAACAAATTTTCACTTTTAACCCAATATTCTCATTATTTTTCACTAACAATTCTACTTTTGCTTCTTTTTCCATTTTTTCTTTTCTTTCATTTTTTTCTTTTTTTCTTTTTCTTTTTTTTTAAATTATTTTTTGAAGCAATAAACCCTTGAAGATAAAAGTAACCCTTAATGACTTTTCAATCAACACATCAGATACTCCAAAGAATCCAATCAGACAAAAGTAACCCTTGAGTATTCAAAGAAATCAATTTCAAGCTCAAATGGGATAACTAAGGGATTATTTTATTAATGCAACTCTGAAAGTTAAGAAAGGATTAAGCTTAATTACCTTAATCATATTCAAGTCTGTATGTGAATCACTAAAGTTTCAACAAGATATTATAGCATGTTCTAGCGCACATCAATCAAGATAAATCTCACTTCAGAAGAAAAATAGGATTTCGTTTATGAAAAGTCCAATCATTAAAGTTCAAAACTCACTTTCTGGCTAAGTTAATAAAGAGAATAAATGCAAGCAGACTTTGCTAATTTTCAATTAAGATGCTAAATTTCACTTAACTTAATTGAACAAAATTGCTTCACATAATATCAGCTCATGAGTAGTGGATTCCCTTCTCAAAAATATTTTTATCAGCTCAGAATAAATTAAGAAATTAACACACTATTCATGCTTAATTACCAGCAATACTTAAGTGTTCATTGATGTCCCATAATTTTTCACAAGAATTTTAAGAGTACCCCCACACTTAAGATGAATATTGTCCTCAATGTAAATAAAAGACAAATAACATAACAGAAGATAACGAAACTTTCCTAAAAATTAAACACAAAATCACAAAGGTGGTGGGAGAGGTGTAGCCGGAGGGAGGTGTGCCATGAACTCAAATATCCAATCTAACAAGGAAAACAAAAAGTATCAATTTTTTTGTGATAAGAAAACAAAGCAAAAAGAAATAACTGAAAAACCAAATGCTAAGGATAGAAACACAGGTTGCCTCCTGTGAAGCTTTGTTTAACGTCATTAGATCGACGTTATCTTTTATTCAGATAAATCAAGGTGACTTGAAGCGCCAAAAATAGGATGACCCCTTCTATTTTTCAAAGCAATACCTCGTGCTTTGGCCATTTATGAAGAATGTTTGTGGGCCATTTTTCTTCACCTCAAGCACACCGTATGATAAGAAGCAAACAATCTCATATGGTCCAGACCCTTTTGACCAAAACTTACCAGGAAAGAGACGTAGACATGAGTTATCGACAAGAATTTTATTCCCAATCTTAAACTCATGTTACTTGATACACATGTTGTGCCACTTCTTTGGTCTCTTCTTGCAGAGCTTGCATTCTCAAAGTCAGTGACAACCTTGGGAAAGGTCTTCTCAAGCATATCAACAGTCATAGATTTCTACATATATGAAGACACAGCACTATCCACAACATCAGTAGCACCTATACGATTATATGAATAAAAGGAAATAGGATTTTTAATAGATTTTAAAACATTATACATTACTTTCTCATCATTCAATCACAAAGTCAATTTCCTTTCGTGGACATCAATCATTTCCCTTCTAGTGGTGAGGAAAGGATGCCTAATTATGATTGGGATCTCATTGTCCTCCTTCATGTCCAACACAATAAAGTTTGCTGGGAAAATAAATTTGTCGACCTTCACCAGAACATCTTCTAATACACCACAAGGATATGTGATGGATCTATCGGCCAGCTGCAATGAAATGTTAGTAGGCTTGGGTTGGTGCATTCCTAATTTCTTAAAGATAGAGAAAGGCATCAAATTAATATCAGCACCCAAATCACATAATGCTTTCTCGAAATAAGAGTTACCGATAGAGTAAGGAATAGTAAAACTCTCTAGATTTTTTAATTTTGGTGGTAACTTCTTCAAGAGAATGGCGGAGTACTCCTCATTTAAATATATTGTCTTAAATTCCTAAAGCTTGTGTTTTTCCTTCAAGAACTTTGCATACTTGGACATTTGAGAGATGACTTCAATGAACAAAATGTTAATTTGTAATTTCTTGAATATCTCCAAGAATTTGGAAAATTGCTTGTCCTGCTGAGTGTCTTTGAGCCTCTGAAGGAATGAAATAGAGGGTTTCTATGGCTTGCTTACCTGTACCGCAAAGCGTGCTTCACTTACCTTCTCAGTTTCTGCAGTAGCTATCATATCAAGAGTATCTTCATGCTCTTGCAATTGTTCCTTCTTTTTCTTGGAAAGATCCATAAGCTCTTTACCATTTTTCAGGGTAATTGCATTGACCTGTTCCTTCAAATTAGGATCAGTAGTACAAGGTAATGTTCTCGGTGCCCTTTCTTACATCAAGGTAGCCAACTGACTAATATGAGTCTCCATGCTCTTTATTCAAGCCTCTGAATTTTTGAAGTATTTCATTAAAGAACTTTTGAAGCTTGGCTTCTCTTTTGATACTTGAAAACCTGGAGGTGGTTATGGAGCTCTCTACTGACTCTGCTGATTGCCTTATTAATTTCCCTATTTGAAATTGGGATGGTCTCTCCAATCGAGATTGTATGTATTAGAATATAGATTGTACTGCTTTCATTTGAAATTGCCAACAAAATTTACTCCTTCGAGCTCGGGGGCAAAGGGACTACTAACTTGACAATTTGAACTTTTATGTCCCTGTCTGCCACATTCTTTACATATGGTTAGTGGGGTTGCATTGTTTGCTATCATTAAAGTCTCCACCTTCTTTGTCAATACTTCCAATTGACTCAAATGGCAATAGAAGAGTCAACAACATACACTCCAACTTGTTTCCTTAGCACTTGGCGCTCATTTTACCATTGATAACTATTGAGCACCATTTCTTCAATCAATGCATGACTTTTGGTCGATGTTTTCCTCCAAATTGTACCTTCTATAGTGGCATCAATGAGTGAATAGTTTACAGGTGAAAAATCATTGTAAAAGGTCTATACCTATTATTATACAGGAAATCCGTGATGTGGACATCTTCTCAACAACTCTTGAAAATGTTCCCAAGCTTCATAGAGAGTATCCATATCAAATTGCACAAAAGAAGAAATGTCATTCCTTAACGTAGCAGATTTAGAGGGAGGAAAATACTTAGTTAGAAATTATTGTGTCAACTGATCACATGTGGTGATGGAACCCCTTGGTAATGACGTTAAACATTGACTCTCCTTGTCCCTAAGAAAGAAAGGAAAGAGTCGCAATCAGATTGTATCTTCTATCACCCCATTATACTTGACAGTGTCACACAATTGTAAGAACTTGGCCAAATGTTAGTTTGGATCATCCGAAGGTAATCCACCAAATTGAACAAAAGTTTGAATCATGGAGATCAATGCTGGTTTGATCTAAAAGTTGTTGGTTGCCACAACTGGTCATGTAATGCTCCCTTCGTATCCTCCAGCCGTGGGCATGGAATATTCGAGCATGGTCTGCTCTATTAGGGTAGCTCGCTTGTCATGATTCCCCCCAACAGTTATCTCCCTCTCCATCTTTCTTGTAGCTTCTTTAGTCACGATTGTGAATGCTTATGTCATAAAGCATATCAAATGAGTTTTTGATGATAACAAAGTCAAGATGAAGATCAAGATAAAAAAAGAAGACCAAGATCAAAAGAGGTATATTAGATATAGGTCCTAGATAATCAATGTTAAATGCTCTCTAAGTGTCTCAAAGATTTTCAAATGGTTTCTTAAGTTCCTTCGAAATCAATTTGTTATTGAAAGCTCATATTTTAAGAAAATGTTGATTTTATTCTTGGATTGTGTAAAACACATGTCAATATTGTTCAATCCAAGTTTCTCAAAGTCAAAAATGGATTACATCTGAAATTGGACTTGAAAAATGTCAAAGGCCAAGATAATCGATTACATGATATTTGTAATCGATTACACAACAAACAGAGGCCTTGTAATCGATTACATGTGCATTGTAATTGATTACAAGCAAGCTAGAAGCCTTGTAATCGTTTACACCAAGTTGGTAATCGATTACAATGAGTCCAGAAATGCAAGAACACGTTCAAGAAGTCATGTAATCAATTACACAGACATTGTAATTGATTACAAGCAAGTCAGAGGCCTTGTAATCGATTACACCAAGTTGGTAATTGATTACAATGAGCCCAGAAAGGAAAGAACATGTTCAAGGAGTCATGTAATCGATTAATAGACATTGTAATCGATTAGAAGCAAGTCAGAGGCCGTGTAACCGATTACACCAAGCTGGTAATTGATTACCAAGTGCCCAGAAAGCCAAGAACACGTTGGAACAGCCATGTAATCGATTACATACTTTGTGTAATCGATTACCACAAGTTTGACAGTGCCCAACGGCTACATTAATTGCATTAAATACTTAGTTTTAATATCCCCAATGGCTCCTTTCTTCATATAACTTATAAATACTTGCCTTGGGGCTTCATTAATGGCTAACCTTCAATTCAGAACATCATTCTAACACTTAAACACGAGAATCAAATCCTGAAAACGTTCTTGCTCTATTTTTTGTGAAAATCTTGAGATATCTTTTGAGAGCATATTAGAGCTTTAATTTGTATCAATCACTTTTGTGAGAGTTTCTTTCTATCAATCTGAATTGCTTTGTAAAGAGGGTGAGGCATCCCTTAGTTGAAGAGGCTCTAGCTTAAAGGGTGAGGTATCCCAAAGTGTTGAGTGCTCAAGTTTGTAATAGTTGTCAAGCTCCTATTGAAGCTTGAAGATATAGTGAAAAATCTCGAGTATTTGCTTGAGGACTGGACGTAGATCACAAGTGGATTGATGATCGAATCAGGATAAACTATTGTGTTTATTTCTCTAAACATTTTTTTTTATATTTATGCACTGTTTCATTGAATTGCTTGAGTATTGTCTCCTTTGGGTATTATATTTATAAGTGAAAGTGTTCATCTCTTTTATCCAATTGCCTCTATCCATTCAATAGCTTCAACAAAAATTGATTATCAAACGATTTGTGAAAGATTTGCAAACTTATTTTACAAACTCAATTCACCCCCCTCTTGAGTATTGAGGCCACTTGGTAACAAGTGGTATCAGAGCTAGACTCTTGTATAAAGAGCTTAGCAGCTTCAAGAGAAGTGATGGCTTCAAATGGTTTTTCAAATGAAGGTTCTTTTGTAAACAGACCTCCTTATTTTAATGGGGATGGTTATACCTATTGGAAAGAAAAGATAAAAAATTTTATTGAAGCTATTAACTTAGATGTGTGGGATGCTGTTGAAAATGGTACTTTTGTTTCCACACATACTAAAGATGGTGTGAAAATTAATACACCTAGAAATAAATGGACCGATGAAGATAAAAAGAAGGTTCAATACAATTTGAGAGCCAAAAATATTATCACCACATCCTTGGGGTATAATGAATTCTTTAGGGTGTCAAATTGCAAGACCGCTAAAGAAATGTGGGATACTTTACAAGTAACTCATGAAGGTACAAGTGAGGTAAAGCGATCTAAAATAAGCACTCTCACTCGTGAATATGAATTATTTAGAATGAACCAAGGTGAAAGGATTCAAGAGATGCAAAAGAGATTCACACATATTATTAATCATCTTATCTCATTGGGAAAGACATTTCCTAATGAAGATCTTATTAACAAAGTCTTGAAATACTTGAGCAGAAATTGGAAACCAAAAGTAACGGCTATTGTGGAATCAATAGATTTATCAACAATGTCTCTAGCCACCTTATTTGGGAAGCTTCAAGAACATGAGTTGGAGCTAAATAGGCTCAATCAAAATGAAGAGCATGTTAAGAAGAAAAAGGGAATTGCACTCAAAGCCACCTCTTCTACAATTGAAGATGATGATGAAGATGGTAAAGAGGATGCAGAAAATCTTGAGTTAAGTAAGGAGAATCTTAGTCTCCTTGTGAGGAAGTTTGGAAGATTCTTGAAGAAGAAGGGATTCCAAAGAAGACCACATTTTCCTCAAAAGAAAGCTTATCACAAAGGAGAAGGATCATCTACTCCTCCAAACTGTTACGAATGTGGAAAACCGGGACACATGAAAATAGAGTGTCCTATGTATCTTAAGAAAATGAAAAAGTTTGAGAAAAGGTCTTCCAAAGAAAAGAAAGGAAGGAGAGCATATATAGCATAGGAGAACAATGACATAAGCTCTTCTGATAGTTCAAAAAATGAAGAAGCTTATCTTTGTCTCATGGCTTAAGGAGAAGAAAGTGAAGAGAGCGACACCGAGGTAACATCTTCTAACTCAGAATCTCCACCTTCTTATAATGAATTGTAAGATGCTTTTCAAGAATTACATGATGAATCTTTGAGGCTCACAAAAATGGTTTTATCTTATAACAAAACAATCTCCTTATGGTAAACAAAGTTTCTTTTTTACGCAAGGAGATAAATGAGCTTAAGATTAAAAATGAGACCTTAGGACTTATTGATGCTAACTCATTATGCATGACTTGATCCTCACATGATAACACATCCATATCATTACCTTGTTCATCATGCAAAGCGTTTGAAAAAGAAATTGAAGATTTGAATAACACTCTTGCAAAATTTACTTTTGGAAGAGACAACTTGAATGTGTTGTTAGGGAAACAAAAATGTGTCTTTCAAAAAGCCGGTTTGGGATTTAATCTAAATAACCATCAACAGTCTTATAAGAATTTCTTTATTTTCTCAAATACTTCAAGTAGTCCCTTTGTCAAATGTTTTCATTGTGGTAAGAAAGGGCATAGTGCATCCACTTGCAATGTTAGAAAGAACATAAATACCAAGGTTGGAATCAAAAGGGTTTAGGTTCCTAAAGGCACAATGCCTAATTCTAACACACAAGGACCCAAGGCAATTTGGTTACCAAAGGTTAAAATTTGAATGTGTGTTATAGGTGTGCTTAAAGACCAAAAGCTCAAGTTGGTATCTTGATAGTGGTTACTTCAAGCACATGACCGGTGATGGCTCCAAGTTCTCCTCCCTTGCCCCCAAGAAGCATGGTCATGTCACATATGATGATAACAACAAAGGGAAGATCCTTGGAATTGGTAAAGTTGGTAAGATCCCTTCCTCATCAATTGATAATGTTTTGCTTGTTGAAGGACTCAAACATAATTTGCTTAGCATTAGTCAATTATGTAATAAAGGCAATAGAGTTATATTTGATTCTTCTTGTTGCATAATTGAGGGAAAGAATGACAAGCAAGTTAAGTTTGTTAGTCATAGGGTCAATAATATATATATGATTACTCTTGATGATATTTCCTCAAATGATGCTAAATGTTTTATGAGTAAAGAAAATGATTTATGATTATGGCATAGAAGAATTGCTCACATTCACATAGATCATTTAAATAAATTGGTTTCTAAAGAACTAGTAATTGGTCTTCCAAAGCTCAAATTTGAAAAAGACAAACTTTGTGATGCATGTCAAAAGGGAAAACAAGTAAATGTCTCTTTTAAAGCTAAAAATGTAGTTTCAATTTCTAGACCTTTACAACTTTTGCACATAGATCTTTTTGGTCCATCTAGAACTATGAGCTTTGGTGGGAATTAATATACATTGGTGATTGTGGATGATTTTTCTAGGTTTACATGGACATTATTCTTGGCCCACAAAAATGATGATTTTCAATAATGTAAAAGCTTGCCAAAGTTATCCAAAACGAAAAAAGTTTTTGTATTGCATCCATAAGATGTGACCATGGTGGTGAATTTGAAAATCATGAATTTGAAACTTTTTGTGATGAGCATGGCATTGAGCATAATTTTTTTGCCCCTAGAACACCACAACAAAATGGTGTTGTAGAAAGAAAAAATTGATTTTTAGAGGAAATGGCAAGAACTATGCTCAATGAGGCCAACCTTCCTAAGTACTTTTAGGCGAATGCAGTTAACACCGCTTGTTATGTTACGAATAGAGCCCTAATAAAGCCAATTTTAAAGAAAACCCCATATGAATTGTACAAGGGAAGGAAGTTAAATGTGTCATATTTTCATATCTTTGGATACAAATGTTTTGTTTTAAATAATAAAAAAGACAACTTAGGGAAGTTTGATGCAAAATATGATGAGGAAATATTTATTGGCTATTCTATACATAGTAAGGCCTTTAGAGTCTATAATAAACGAACTATGACCATAGAAAAGTCTATACATGTTGCATTTGATGAAACTAACCCAAATGAGCTGAGAAAGGAGCTTGTTGATGATGTTACAGAAATCTTGGCAAAAATGCACTTGGAAAATCAAGAGAAAGAGTCCAAGAAGCAAGAAAAGAGACTCCTTGATCACTTCTGGCAAAAGGATTTAGAAATCATGGATCTACCCAAGGAATGGAGGACATCAAGATATCACCCTCTCGACAAGGTGATAGGTGATGTATCAAAAGGGGTAATCACTTGAAACTCACTGAGAGATGCATGTAATCACTTGGCTTTTGTCTCTCAAGTTGAACCTAAAAACATAAATGAGGTCATTAATGATGAACATTGGATCTTAGCCATGCAAAAAGAACTAAATCAATTTGAGAGAAATCAAATTTGGGAATTAGTTCCAAGGCCCAATGATCATCCTATAATTGGCACCAAATGGGATTTTAGGAATAAACTTGATGAAACGGGCTTAATAATAAGAAACAAAGCTAGGCTTAGCTAAGGGCTATAATCAAGAAGAAGGCATAGACTATGAAGAAACTTATGCTCCTGTAGCTAGATTAGAGGCCATTAGTGTAACACCCCAATTTTTGGGTAAAAGACCGATGTATCCTTATTTTACTGTTTCTTATTTTTCTGTATGAAATACAGACATATAATACTGTCTGTTATTTTATTTGACCGTTTTGAGTGTTTTGCTTCGTGATGGGGAAAAATGGAAAAATGACCATTACGTCCCGAATGTACTATTTTCAATTTTTCTACATGATACTGATGTTTGATATTACATGTCTGTGATTTTATTTGGACTTTTTGTGAGATTTGCTCAAGACGGAAAATAATAATTTTTTCGTCGAAAAAATATTATTTTAATTAATTAGAGTTGGGGGATCTTACTAAACCCAATTGATTGATATATAAATTAGTTTCATAATTTTTAGAATTTAAGAAATGCGATAAAATAATTTTTAGTATTATTTTATTACTCAATATAAATTTTGACAAATGGACCGATCATCGTGTGTGTGCGGGACCCACGTATAAATAAAGTAACCAATAGAAACAAGAAACTTGGACTAATAGAAATAAGACACCTAGAAGTCAAACTAATAAAGAGAAGTCAACAAAAGTGGCTTGACCATTTTGGAATTAGATTGAATCTTGGTGGATAAGCTTGAATGATGACCATAGATTTGATGAATGGCTAGGATTGAATCTTGGTGGATAAGCTTGAATGATGACCATAGATTTGATGAATGGCTAGGATTGAATCTTGATGGATAACTTTGAAGATGACCATGGATTTGATCAATGGATAGGATTTAAAGATGAATCAATGGCTAGGATTAAGTCAAAAGTTGTAGGTTTGACTTTAGGATTAGTAATTAATTAAGCTTAGTTTGACTAGATTAATTACTTAATTTGCAAACTAATTAAACTAGTTTAGTTATAAAATAATTATAATCTAAATATTAATTAGATGTGCTAATATTGTTTAGAGATTATAAAATATGTAATTATGTGTCTAATTAATTAGTTATGTAATTAGATAAATAATTAAGTAGACTAGTTTAATTCTTAACTAATTATAATCTAAATGTTAATTAGATATACTAATATTAACTAAAGGCTATGATATATGTTAATATATGTTAAATTAATTAGTTATGTGATTAGTATATTAATTAAGATTTGTTAAGATAATTAACCTAACTAATTAACCAATTTATTAGCATATAATTAGATATATATGGAAAACAATTTTTATACTTAATTAGTGAAGGATTTACACGGTTGGGCAGCTGCAATATTGGAGGCAAAATGGAATATTCAAGAACATGTGACAAGGCTTGGAGTAGCCAATAGGAAACAAGCTTAGTGATTAAGATTTAATCTTGACCCTTGGTGAATTCTAAGGCTTGGATGGAGTCTTGGAGAGTCAATATTGGTGGCTATCCATTTGCTTTTCACGGCCATGCATTTGGAGGAAACAAAATCAAACATAATTCATTCTTTCTCTCAAAGTGATTCACGGCTGGACAGCAGCCTTTGGAGGCTTATTGGATAAGCTTTACAAAGCTTCCTAAGCACACCAACTAGATGTAATCCCAACCATTGAATGGATGGATGGTTAGGATAGTTTCCATGTGAATTTAATCACTTAATTGCACTCAAAACTCCCTCACGGCAGCAGCCTTGGTATTCATTCTTCACTTTTATTTTCACTCTCCTCTACGTTGAAGACCTTCCATTTTCTCTCCAAAAACACCAAAACCCCAAGCTTCTTTCTTCTTCTATTTTCTTCTCTCTATTCGGTCAAGCTTTTACCCACATAACCAAACCTCCATAATTTTTCCTCTTCATCTTTCTTAAATCAAAACCATATTTTAAACACTTTTCTTCACAAGATCTTGCCAAAATCCTATTCTATCTAGTTCAAAATCCATCATTTTTCTTGTTTCCTCAAGGGTAAGTTTGGATTCTTTAATTTAAATTTTGATTTTTAAAATTTTTAACCATGATTGTTCCATGGTTTTTCCATATTAAACCTTGTATGAGTTTTTACTAATTGTTTTAAATTGTTAGGATTTTGTTTGGAGGCTACCCGAAATTTCAAGGAGAAGGAGGAGACTAAGGTTATTTTGTTTCAAGAGGTAAAGGGAGATTACCCTCATCAACCATGTGTTGGTGGTGAGGAATGTTTTTGTCTGTGTATGAAGAATCCATGAGGATTCGGTTTGTGTAATTGTGGTGGTTTGAATTGTTGTGGCTTGTGTTAATTATTTGATTATTTAAGTGTTTTTCGGTTGGTGATTTATTTATTTCTATATGCATGATTATAGCTTTAGAATATTTTGCATGCCTATAGTGTTGAAATATGTGGCATATGTATTGTATGTGTTATTATAATATTAGAAATGCATGAGCATTCCAAAGAATGCAAAACCCTAGGTTCGGTCATACCATTGAATGGAAGGAATTAAGGTGATTTACAATGTTTTTAATGAATATCAAGTGAATTCAAGTGAATTAGAACAAAGAAATGAATTTTGGAATTTTATTTATACTGAGAGATTTCGCCAACATGCCAAAAAGTGAGAAAAATTGGATTCTAAATAATCTAAGGTAAGTAAGCATGTTAAAGGAAATTTTATCAAAAGTTTTGATTATTAAAAATGAAATGGTCGAATTGAATTTTAGAAACTAATTTAAGTATTGTTAGTATTTACAAAGATTATACATTAATTTGAAATATTTTACAATTAGCTTGAAAAATATTTTAAATGGTTTTAAATTGCTTAATAATTTTGTTTATTAGTCAAAAACTATTTATTTGAGGAAAATGGAAAAGAAAATGATTTAAAAAGCTTATGCGATTGAGAAAATGATATAAAATTATTACGCGATTGAGGAAACAGCAAAATTATATTTACGCGATTGGAAATGTGATATATATTGTGAAAACGACAAGATTTTGAAAATAAAATAAAATTTCTACGCGATTGACAAAAAGAACAAATTTTACTATTGGGCCAATGTGGTGAACCCGGATATATGAGAAGTTATGTTGCGCGAGTGGGTGCGTATTGTGATTTGGTTTTATGAAAAGATAGTCGCGCAAGTGGGAGCGTCGTATTTTGAGATTTATGCCATGAGGGCATTTACGTAATTATTTTCGCTATTGAGGCGTTTTTGATATTATTTGAAATCGAGGGTGTTTTTGTGATTATTTAAAGTTTGATGGCATTTTTGTAAATAATGAAAAGTTTGATGGCATTTTTGTATATAATGGATGTTTAGTGGCGTTTTTGTAAATGATGGAGATTTGATGGTATTTTTGTAAATAATTGGAAATTGATGACACTTATATAAATAATTGAAACCTGAGGATATTTTGGTAATTATTGCTTTGTTCATGCACTGAGTCGTGTCAATTTACGAATTGGTGATTTGATTGACGAGATGAATAACATCGTGTTGTCGATGTGATAGGCATAGTGTGTTCAGTTCCTGATATGGACTTGGAGTTCATAGTGTGCACTATTCCATATGTGGACGAGGAGGTAGCTCTTCAGGCCGTGGTGCGTGACAACACACTTATGTTCTCGACAAGCACTATCCTTAATCAAGTTTTGAGAGGACTATCGGAACTGTAGTATACAATAAATTGATTTGTGTGTCTGGGTTGTATGCTATGCCATTATATTATTTTTCGTGGGCTATAGACACAAAGTTTTGACGATTGCAATAGCAATCAACGGTCACTATAGACACAAAGTTTTGACATTGCAATAGTGGTCGGGGTAGCCAAAGCTATAGACACAAAGTTTTGACAAAGGCAATATTTGGATTGGTCAGGCAAGATTAATAGAAGTCTCAACTCATTCTCTCTGATATCGTTGTGTGTATTGTAGCTCCATGGAGTAGGATTGTGTCACATTGTATATGTTTATATGTGGTACATTATTATCTTTTATCTGTGATCGTTTACCTATGATCTTTTATTTGGGATATTATATGTTGATATTGCATTTAATCTTTATTCTATATTATTATGATTTATTGTTATGGCATTTTATATAGTGTGAATTGTTATATCTATCCTGGTAATATTATTGTGGTTTATTCGATTACAATATATGCTTATTAGAATGAAATTGTAAATCGATAATATGACTAAATTCATGTATTGACTGTGTGTATGGAATGATCTAGTCATTCGTATCATTCTTTGCTACCGTACTGGTAAAGGTGAAAGGGGATCTCACCTCTTTATTGTATTGTTTTGTTTGGTTTGTATTGTTTAAATTCGTGTAGTAGGCGAAGCGTATTTTGAGGCTTATTGGAGACAATATTCTGAAGATGGTGACAGCGTCAAGAAGTAATCTTCCAAGTTTCAACATGATGCAGTTGGTGAAGAAATGGAATTTTTTTTAGGTTGAGTTTTATTCTTCCTCGTTAGTGTTATTACCGTGCTATTAGTAGTAACTTTCTTTGGGTTTACTACTGTTTCTCTGAGTCTGTAATTTTCATGTTTTAATTTATTGTTGATTATTTTGTGATGTATATGGCATATGTATGTTAATCAGTTCAATCTAATTTCATTGTTACTCTTAATTTTTGGTAAGTTTATAATTCTGCGAAAAAGAAATTTTAAAATTTGTATTTTGAAACTCAAGCTTTTATAAAATAATTATAATTGGTTTAAGTTTTTATTTTAAAATGTGACGCCCTAGGGAGGGTGTTACAATTAGAATGTTACTTGCATATGCTTGCATCATGGATTTCAAACTCTATCAAATGGATGTCAAAAGTGCCTTTTTAAATGATTTTATACAAGAAGAGGTGTATGTGGAACAACCTCCTGGTTTTGAGGATTTTGAAATGCCCAACCATATTTTTAAACTGAAAAAGGTCTTGTATGGCTTGAAACAAGCTCCTAGAGCTTGGTATGAAAAGTTGAGCAAATTTCTTTTGAAAAAAGGCTTTTCTAGAGGCAAAGTTGATATTACCCTTTTCATAAAGTATAAAATGCATGACATACTTCTAGTTCAAATCTATATTGATGACATTATATTTGGAGCTACTAACAACTTTCTTTGTAAAGAATTTTTAAATATTATGAAAAGTGAGTTAGAGATGTCCATGATTGGTGAGCTCAACTTCTTCCTTAGTTTCCAAATCAAGTAAACAAGAGAAGAAACTTTCATAAGTCAATCTAAGTATTGCAAGGAGTTGCTCAAGAAGTTTGGAATGGACAATGCCAAGCATATGACTACTCTTATAGGCACCTCTTGCTATTTGGACAAAGATGAGGGAGGTAAATCTGTAGAAATTATAAAATATAGAGGTATGATTGGCTCACTCCTTTATCTCACTACAAGTAGGCCTGATATAATGTTTAGTGTATGCACGTGTGCTAGATATTAAGCTAATCCTAAAGAATCACATCTTTGTGCTGTAAAACGAATTATGAATTATCTAATAGGCACATCACAAATGGGTTTGTGGTGCCCTAAGGGTGCCTGATGTAGCCTTATTGAGTATTTTGATTCTGATTTTGCTGGATGCAAAATGGATAGGAAGAGCACTAGTAGGACATGCCACTTGCTTGGAAGCTCACTAGTTTCTTGGCATAGCAAGAAATAAAATAGTATGGCATTGTCTACAGCTGAAGCTGAATATGTTGTAGCTGGGAGTTGTTGTGCTCAAATCCTTTGGATGAAGCAATAACTCTTGGACTATGATCTTGAGCTTGATCACATCCCCATAAGATATGATAATACTAGTGCAATTAATTTGTCCAAAAATCCCATTTTGCATTCTAGGATTAAACACATTGAAATAAGACATCATTTCATTAGAGACCATGTTCAAAAGAGTGATTGTATGCTTGAATTTGTAGAAACCACTAAGCAACTAGCTGACATTTTCACTAAGCCTTTGGCAAAAGAAGCATTTTTCTATATAAGAAATGAACTTGGTATATTAGATCAATCATGCATAAATCAGGGTCTCTGAACTTGGTATATTATCCAAATTTGGTTAGAGTATTTTATACTAATCTGAAATATGAGGATGAATGCTTAATTTCTGAGGTGAAGAAGCAACAAATCAGGGTCTCTAAACATGATTGGTATAGATTGACTATACTTTCTCTTGATGGTACCAATTTTTGTGGTAATGCTAATGTTTGGGGAAATGAATATGAGCATAAAGCTGCTTTATCTTCCCTGCTAAGAACTGGATATGGTATCCCCACGGATCCAAAAAATAGGGTAATGGCGATCGGTTTAACTATGGAGAACAGGGTACTGCACTACCTTCTAGTCAGGGGATTGATTCCAAGGGGAGGCAATTACTCCCAAGTTCTGAGAGATGACGTTGTGTCATTATGGGCAATGGCCACTGGCAGGCCAATCAACTAGGGATATTATATAATTGAGCATATGCTAGATATTAAGAAAAAGAAAAACTCTGCCCATCCATTTGCTATGCTAGTGACAATAATCTTGGAACATTGTCACATTTCCTTGACTGAGGAGTCAAGGGACACAAGCTCAAAAGGGCCACAGTCTATAGGCTTGTATACATTGAAAAAGTTTCAGCTATACAAAGTCGATGATAGGCACTACATTGCCCATGGTAGCTTTGGGCATATCCCTCATGATCCAGAAAGTGATGATGAAGAAGAAGCCCAGCAGCCTCCTCCTCCTATTGCCAACATGGAACTTCTGCTACAAGAGATTCACAGCTTGAAAATGGGAATTGATCGCATCGAGTAGAAGGTTGATCATCAGGGACTAGAGATAGCTTATCTTCGCTCTTTGCTGCAGGGTCAAGGAGCACCTTCCTCCTCTGCTACACCCCCTGCTCCTCTATCATTTGCTGCTCCTGATGATGAGGTGAGCCTTGATTCAGACGATGATGATGATATTGATCCTGCTAATGTTGGCATGGCTGCTGATGTGGCTAGTGATGACGACGATAGTGATAGCGACAGCAAGGCTACACAGTGATTTAGGACTTAGTCAGATGACCTTATGTATTATTTTTGTTTGCATAATATCAGTTGTTTCTCACTTTGATTACTGTATATGAGTGATTTACATTTATCCTTGGACCATTATGGATTTTGTTCTTGCTAGTCTTATAATATATCTCTTTATGCCTCTTAATGATCTTATTATTTCTGTCGGCTGCTGTGTTTGACTGATTTGAGCTAATCACAAGATTATGTGAAAATGCTGCTGAAATTTCATTTAAAATGCTTATGTCTTTTTTATAATGCCAACGGGGGAGAGATTAGTGAATTTGTTGCATGTGTATAGGGGAGCTTTACATAAAAATCTTATCCTATATCATGCATAAATTACAAGAGAGAGCTGCGCCTAAATCTCTAATAATACACAAATGTAAAAACTCTTTTTTTTTCTTATGATTAGTTTGTCATCATAAAAAAAAGGAGAATGTGAATGCTTATATCTTAAAGCATATCAAATGAGTTTTTGATAATAATAAAGTCAAGATAAAGATCAAGATCAAAAGAGAAGACTAAGATCAAAAAAGGTATATTAGATATAGGTCCTAGATTATCAATGTTAAGCGCTCTCTAAGTGTCTCAAAGATCTTTAAATGGTTTTTTAAGTTCATTCAAAATCAACTTGCTATTGAAAGCTCATATTTTAAGAAAATGTTGATTTTAATCTTGGTTTGTGTAAAACATATGTCAATATTGTTCAATCCAAGTTTCTCAAAGTTAAAAATGGATTACATCTCAAATTAGACTTGAAAAATGTGTTCAAAGGCCAAGGTAATCGATTACATGATATTTGTAATTGATTACACAGCAAATAGAGGCCTTGTAATCAATTACATATGCATTATAATCGATTACAAGCAAGTCAGAGGCCTTTTAATCGATTACAAGCAAGTCAGAGGCCTTGTAATCAATTACACCAAGTTGGTAATCGATTACAATGAGCCCAGAAAGGCAAGAACATGTTTAAGGAGTCATGTAATCGATTACAAGCAAGTCAGAGGCCTTGTAATCGATTACACCAAGTTGGTAATCGATTACAATGAGCCTAGAAAAGAAAGAACATGTTCAAGGAGTCATGTAATCGATCACATAGACATTGTAATCAATTACAAGCAAGTTAGAGGCCTTATAATCGATCACACCAAGCTGGTAATCGATTACTAAGTGCCCAGAAAGCCAAGAACACGTTGGAACAACCATGTAAACATTGTGGAAATAGGTTTGCCCCAATGGTTTAATATATTAAGTTTTGATGATGACAAATATAAAACAAAAAGAATGATGCTTATGCTTAATAAATGTGCTTTATAGATAACTAAAGCATCACAAAAGAATATTGATTATGTTACATAAATGTATTTAATGAGATATATTATATCATGCATGATTATGTACTTTATCTAGTTATATTTCACTTAATAATCATGCAATGAGATATATGTAACATTCATCATATAATATATCCAATAATATTTTATATGAGTTATAAATGAATTAATATTGGATATGTCTATGAAAGTCTTGTATGCATGTTAGACTAACTATAATTATATATTTATGAATCATGCATATGAAGATATTGAGTTATGAAATTGGACTAACTATGTTTGGTTAAGTGAGTAATACTTTGTAGGATAGTCCAAGTACCAAGAGTGAGCATTGCAATAAGAAAGTAAAAGATTACAACTATGCTCAACTCAAGGAGAATGAAAATGAAAAGATATTCTAAGCATTTGCAAGTCTTGAAGAGAAGATTTTCTTTGGAAGATTGGATTACATCAAGAAGTGATGGTGGCAAAAGATCTAGTCCAACATCTTCAAGAATAACTTATAGGACTTAAATCTTATGTAAAGGTAAATGGGATTCACATTAAGATCAAAATATATTTTAACATCTTTAAAAGTGTTTCTTACATTCTAAAATGCCCAACAAACTATTTTTGGAAAGCTAGTCATGGTGGTAGTTCATTTCTATGAAAAATAGCAAAGTTTGTGTGTTGTAAAACTGACCTTTGGTTACTCTTTTCATCATATCTTTTAAAATACTTTGAGTTTTGCTTTGAAACTTATTTCATATAAAAATAGACTCAAAGATATTTCCAATGAGTGGTCATTCGCTTAAAATAGATAAGAAACGAAGAAGTTATGACTATTTAAAGTCAGTTTTCAAAATTAGAGTGGTTTATTCGAATAAGAGATGTGTTATTCGAATAACACACCTCTGAAAACTTCCCAGAATGTGTTTTTAAAGGCTTATTCGAATAACAAATGTGTTATTCGAATAACACAACTCAGACAAAGTTCCAAAACATGTTTTTGATGATTTATTCGAATAACCAAAGTGTTATTCGAATAACATAAGTCTTATTCGAATAACAGAGTTGCATAAAACAGTGATATAAGTGGATTTATTCAAATAACACAATATTTATTCGAATAACAGTGTTCTTATTCGAATAACACTTGCCCAGAAAATGTTCTCAATGGCTATAAACAGCTAGTTTTCATAATAATTCATTTTCAAACTTTACCCAACGACTCTAAATATTATTGGGCTATAAATATAAGTGTTTGGGCATAAAAGAAATGTTGGAGAACAATATGAAAATCACTCTTGAGCATTAAATTCATTTTTCACTTTCTATTTCTCCAAAACTCTGTTTTGAGCTATAAGCGTGTGAATCCTTGATACCCATAGTGCTTCAATTTGTATTATCTACTCTTTGAGAGAGCTTCTATCATCTACATCTTTATTTTATCTGAAAAGAGGGTGAGGTATCCCTCAAGAATTGTAAGGGTGAGGAATCCCTTGAATATGGAGGCTCAAGCATAAAAGATGAGGTATCCCAAGGTGTTGAGTGCTCAAATTTGTAAAGGTTTTCAAGCACCCATTCAAGCTTGAAGGTTTAGTGGAAAATCTCAAGTAGTTCACTTAAGAATTGGACGTAGGCCACAAGTGGTTGGTGACTGAATTAGGATAAATCTTAGTGTTTGCTATTCTCAACTCTATCTCTTTATATTTGTGCTTTTAACTATATATGCTTGAGTTAAATTTGATACCTAGCTTATTTGCATGATTTATCCCATAACCCAAGTTATATTTAAGTAATCCTTAATAGTTGTGCATTTACTATGCATGTTCCACTGCACTTATTAATTGAGTTAGTCAAAATGCATAATTTGTCAAAATTGCATTAAAATTAGTCATCACCTAATTCACCCCCTCTTGGGTAATGGTTACCATGGCTAACAAGTGGTATCAGAGCTTCGTGCTCTGTTAAAAGCTTAATCGCTTGGAGTTAAAGATCCTTGTTTGTTTGGTAACCATTGAAAGCTTTTCAAAATGAATGGTTTTGAAATTAATAAACTACCATTCTTTGATGGTGTGAATTTCATTTATTGGAAAGTTAGAATGGAAATTTATATGCAATCTATTGATCTTGATTTGTGGGATATTATGCTTGATGAATTTACTTGCAAATCAAAACAAACTTGGAATGTCTATGATAAGAAATGTTTTTCCTTGAACATTAGAGCAATGCAAATCTTGAGAAGTAGTTTAAATGATGATGCTTATGCTAAAATTAAGAGTTGCTCTAGTGCTAAAGATATATGGGATGCTATTGATTCTATCTATGTTGGTAATGATGATCTTTTGCATAAAGTTGTCTATAGAGAGCAAGAAGAGCAAAAACCTCTAGAGGAAGACAATATTGAAAAATGTCCTCAAGAACATGTTCAAAGCAAGAAAATGAGCTCAATATCTCTTGGTGATGATGGTGCTCAATTTGAAGAAGAGGTAGAGTAAAACAAAATTGATGAGGAAGATGGTGATTCCCTTAAAGAGCCAAATATGCTAAAAATTGAGACTACTTCATATATGGCTAAAAAGGACCTTGAGGTAAATAATACTAAACCATATTATAGTCCTTCCTATGATGAGTTAAAATGTGCATATGATGAATTGCATGATGGTTTGATGCTTTTAGAAAAGAAAAACTCATGTTTAGAAAACATTTCCTCCATTGAAAATGAAATTGATATCTTGAAAAATGAATATACTTTTCTTGATGAGGAAATGCCTTTAAAATATGAAACCTCAACTTCTTATGAAAAATACATTGATTTAGAAAATCAAGTTGAGAACTTATATTTTGAATTTGCCAAAGCTAATGATTCTAATTGCTTACATTCCATGATTGTTAATAAGAATGAAATTGATGTTATTACACATGGAAATTCAAGTAAGGCTTGTGGCAAAAATAACATAGAATGTAATAAAAACCAAAGGCTCAAGTTTTTCAAAAATGATCTTTAAAGGACCAAGCCATCATTAAATTCACTTATTTGTAATTTTTGTGGTCATCTAGGACATATTTCTCATTTTTGCAATTATAGAAGAAATTCTTATATGAGAAATAACATGGTTTGGGTTTCTAAAAATCATAAAGGCTCTAGTACTAACATTCAAGGACCCAAGATGAAGTGGGTACCAAAATGTCTTCTTAGCATTTCAATTATGCAGAAAACTTCTCAAAAGGATGGACAAATTGGTCAAGTGAAGAAGGAATCATCAAGGGGAATGCTTCCAAAGCCCATTGGTAAAAGTTTTGATTAAAGAAGAAAGATGACTTCAACCAAAGCTTCTCAAGTACAAAATGTGAAACTTGCAAAATTCAAAACATCAAAAGAGAAGCAATGGGTAAGGAAAAGAGCTTCCTTGATGAACAAGACCAAGGTATCAAACGTTTTTACCTCTCATGAACATTCACTTGTAAAGTCAATAAATTTGAAGTATATTCCTTGTAGGCCTTAATTGATTAATAGAATCATGTGCTCTTGGTAAAATATAAATATTTTGTTTAGCACATGATTATGTTTATTCTTGTTGTACCATAGCTCATTAATTTGTTATATATCTTAGTACATGAGTTTCTACAATACCCAGGTATGCTTGCAATGATTTGAATTGTCTACATATCATGAAAGTAAGCTTGGTTTTGGTTATGTGCTTAATGGTAATTCATTATTTAATTTGTTTTGTTCAATTTACATACTATGGAAAATTGATCCTTTACTAATTGATGCATAAAACTATTTTTCATGAAATGATTTAATCGAATAAGAAGCCCATTATTTGAATAAAGCCTCACAGTAATGCCTCATTAATATTCTAAAATGTAAGCATTATTCAAATAAGGATCCCCTTATTCGAATATCACTTCACAGAAAGTGGTGCAACAATCTGATATCAACTGGTTATTCGAATAACCAACTAGTTATTCGAATAAGACATTACAGAGGCTAAAAAGCTTTTCTTGTTATTCGAATAACAAGTTATGTTATTCGAATAAAGCCTTCCAGAGGCTTTTAGGAAAATCGTGTTATTCGAATAACACATTATGTTATTCGAATAAAGGGTGACAGAAACCCACGACCTTTGAGTTACTACGCTGTTATTCGAATAACAACAATGTTATTCAAATAAAGCCTGATAGAAAGATATTTGTGGTTGCTATGTTATTCGAATAATAGTACTTTTATTCGAATAAGGCTTGGAAAAAGCTAAGTCTGGCTGTCTCTGTTCTGTCCTATTGTTTTGAATGCTTATTTGCCTATGATTTTAGCATAATGACTAACCTTTATGGATTCAAAATTGATGGATACCAAGAAAAGTACTTTGAATTATATTGAAGGATGATAACTACCTCAAGCAAGCATTTAAATGAAATAAGTTTATTCAACTGGAGGATAGTAAAGTTTAAAAGGATTCAACTTTTAAAGGAGTGCAAAGAATCTCTATTCTCTCATGAAAACTTGAGGCATGGAAGTTAGAGTCACCTACAAAAATTCAAATACTACACTTTTGGTGATATCAATCTCTTATCCTCATTTATGTTTTAAATTGAATATCATGTGATGTTTGGATAAGTAAAAATTTATTTTTATGCCTTAACATGTTTTTAAGTTGTGCTTTTCTAACATTATGTCTTGAAAGTATCTCTATATATGCTAACATGCTAGATATGCATACATTTTTTATTGGAATGACATGTCATGGTAATATCTTGAGCTTATGACCAATTCTCTTTGTTCAAATATGTAAATTCACATGCTCATAAGTCATTCTAATCCTTTCTCTTTGATGCCTAATTGTCTTATATACTCACTTGGAGATTGAAAAGTAAAATGTTATATGTCTTCTTGTTTGATATGTTTAAATTTTGAAAACAAGAAGTAAATGATTTCAAAAGTTATAGTTCCATGGTTTTTCAATTCTTTCATTACAATAAAGGACTTTTTGTTCTTACTTGGCATGTGTGCGTACTAAAATTCCTTACTTGATATTACATGCCTAACATAATCATTGTTTGCCCCAAAATGCTTATATAAGTTTTGATGTTGATCATGTGCTTCTTGATAAACTTGAATCATGCCTTAAAATGCTTAAATCATATTTATGGATTCAAGTGCATATGTGCTTCATGCATTCTTGTTAGAACTAACATTGCATGGTTGATAATGTGATACATGTTTTACATTATATATCAATCTAAATTATACTTGTAAATGAGATTCAATGATATTTGATGCTAACCTATGTTTTAGAGAATCTTTAAAGTTAGCTTTGCGAGTGTCTCTATGTGCTTCAAGTATAGCCATCAAATATTAAAGTGTCAAGTATATGTGGATAAATGAGAAGAGTTGAATGAAAAGGGACATGAGGAGACTTTCTTCAAGTGCAATGGAATGAAATACTCAATGGAAGAAAGTACAAACTCAAATGACCTATAAATGAAGAACATTCTAAAGGAGCATCACTTTCTATCTAACCCAATAAGTATCTCTATCCCTAAACTATTGTGGTATTCTATATGCTATGGATTATATGATACTTATTGATAAATTGATCTTAAAAGATTAGATGCTTTCCTTACATGAGAAATATGCTTAACATTGACAAAGTGCTTAATTGGATATTAACTTGCTAATTTTGTCATTGCATATATGGTTGATATTAGTTCTATACATTCTTTGATCCCTATAACATATTTCATCAAGATGAATGTTTGATATCTATGATTCTCTTGATTTATGGTTTCTTAGTGATATAACACCTATGAGAATCATGCGCTTATTTTGAAAAGAATTTCTAGTTTGATTAAAAATATTTTTTAAAAGAAGTTTTTCAAGTTCCATATCCTTGAGAATCTTTTGAACTTGTCTTAAGATTTAAAAAGTATTATCATCTCCTAATTGTCTTGAAAATTTAGAAATCATTTGATTTGTGCTATAAATGTAGTACTCTCTTCATTGCTTTGAAATGTTTATTAAATCTTGAGAGAGTATTTAAGAAAGTTTCCAAATAAATTTTTTGAAATGTTCTATAAAAATCAATTTTCATACTTCGAAAGATAAGTCTTGTTCTTCAAAAATGTTTTATCTTTCCAAGGCTCTTGTTCAATGTGAAAAAGAGGAGATGTACTTTCAAATACTCTTTTGACTTGGATTTGATCACTTTCAAGGAATATGTGATTTTAATACAAAACCTCTCTACCCTTCTAAAATGTTTTTTAAAATATAATGTGATCTTATAAAATTCTTTTTAGGGGGAGAAAGTTTTAAAAATATTTTTTGTTTGATAGATTAAGAATATGTACCTTTTGCCTTGCTTTACTTTATGGTAATGTGCTTACATGGTTTTGGCA
This sequence comes from Ormosia semicastrata, assembly GCA_029884595.1. Lineage (NCBI taxonomy): Eukaryota > Viridiplantae > Streptophyta > Magnoliopsida > Fabales > Fabaceae > Ormosia > Ormosia semicastrata. The sequence goes on from JAQQTO010000040.1 coordinate 3,107,281, forward strand.
TACATATTTCTCTTTATCTATCTTGTGCTTCAATAAAGGGGAGCTTATCTTACTTATCTTATATATCTTTCTTCCATGTCCTTGTTGATTAAAAATATATGCATGACTATGTTAAACTGTTATATTTTGATAACATGCATATTTTGAGGGGGAGCCTAGCTCTTAAATTGGTGCTTATATCTTTTGGCTTACATCCTTACTTGACATGAAGTGTTTTATTATTAATACTATCAACATGTTAATAAAGATCATCTCTTATTCTCATTCCCTCTATTAATGAAAGAAGGTAAATATTCTTAAACTTCATATCTTTTAATTCTTTCATTAAGAAATGCTTAATATGTGGCAAGTTGTATGATCTTTCTTTTGAAAACCTTAATTCCATGATCTTATATAAATATTTTGTATCTCCTATCAAGTGATATCAAGTGGTACTTATTTATGATGTGGTATGCAAGATATTATATGTTAGACATAATTTCTTAAGCTTATTGCTATCATATGCTAAATGTTGAAGTACCAAAATATGACAAGTATTGCATGAATAATTTTTTATATCTTGAAAGCATGCTTGTTTCATCTTTCTCTTCTTGAATCATGTGTAGAATTAAATAAGAGGAGATAATTATGTTTTGAATAACTTAAAGAAGTTTTTGGTTTTGATGATCCTACTCTTTGTTTGACAACATGAGTTTTACCTATAGGGGGAGAAAATATTAGATTTCCTTCCTAAGCCTTTTTGTTGATGTTAAATAGGGGGAAAGAAAATTGGAAAGAAAAATATGTTCTTGTACTAAATTATTTGATATGCTTACATGAATATCTATTATTTTACATTGTTCAACATATTTTTCTTTAGTGATTTGTCATCATTAAAAAGGGGGAGATTATGGAAATAGGTTTGCCCCAATGGTTTAATATGTTAAGTTTTGATGATGACAAATACAAAACAAAAAGAATGATGCTTATGCTTAATAAATGTGCTTTATAGATAACTAAAGCATCACAAAAGATTATTAATTATGTTACATAAATGTGTTTAATGAGATATATTATATCATGCATGATTATGTACTTTATCTAGTTATATTTCACTTAATAATCATGCAATGAGATATATGTAACATTCATCATATAATATATCCAATAATATTTTATATGAGTTATAAATGAATTAATATTGGATATGTCTATGAAAGTTTGTATGCATATTAGACTAACTATAATTATATATTTATGAATCATGCATATGAAGATATTGAGTTATGAAATTGGACTAACTATGTTTGGTTAAGTGAGTAATACTTTGTAAGATAGTCCAAGTACCATGAGTGAGCATTGCAACAAGAAAGAAAAAGATCACAACTATGCTCAACTCAAGGAGAATGAAATGAAAAGATATTCCAAGCATTTGCAAGTTTTGAAGAGAAGATTTTCTTTGAAAGCTTGGATTACATTTGTTGGGAATTTTTGCGGATATAACGCGTAGCGGAAAACAGGGATTCCCATCGAGGATCCATGCGAAAAAAGCCATAATCTGAGTTTTTAAATGATTTACCTCTTGAAGCGTGAAACACTAACACCGTAATAGAAACGATGTCTCTGCGGTATCCACACAAACAGACTCACGTGTTGGGAATTGCGGATCAAAATATCTCGCAGCGAAATAATAGGATTCCCACACAGGATCCATGCGAAAAGTCCATAATTCGAGTTTTTTTTTAAATTTACCTCTTGAAGCATGATAAACACAAGCGAGGTGAATCACCAACACCGTAATAGCGACGATGTTTCTGCGGTATCCACACGAACAGACTTGCAAAAAGAGTCACGCCTGTTTCGACGTACTAGCCGCGAATAGAAGAGAAGAACCTTTTTCAACGTCTTAGGTGCGGCTAGGGTAACATCTATAGTAGCCCCCTTAAGTACTATTTATAATAGTGGCCGCCTTAAGTGAGTGTGAGCAGCAAAGAAGAAGCCTCAGCAACCCTAAAATCCATCTGTCATGAGTTAGGCCCACAATTGAATCGAGTCCAACTTGGATCCTTATTGCTCCAATTTAGTCTGTTCTGGTTCTCATGACGTTGGTAGTAATAGAGTGGTATCTAGCAACACATCACGCTACCCAAGTAATGAGAATGATCGGTGATTTGACATCTATCGTGATCAATGTTTCGTGTAGTTTAGTCCCTTTGTCCGGATATCCGGATTGAACACAAGGCATGGAACGTGTCACCCTTGCTAGTAGACATAGTAAAAACAAATGGATCAATATCTCATATTGACTCATTTGAGCATGGCCATGCATTTCATAGTCTCACTCAAAGTAGGAGGGACAAATCCCATCTAGGTCACTCACATTCCTCCACATGCATCGCAATATGTCTAATAACCAACTTTATAATCATCTTGTTACAGATGACGTTTGATGGTGGTGTAGGAATCGTAGTGATTTGGTCAAAGAACCACATACACCATTATCACTATGAAAATCGCTTATGACACTCACGTAACGATCCACGTAGCGTTCTCATGGCGGGTCTGTCCAATACATCATTACTCTAATATGTATCCATGTGTAGACTTGATATCTTATATCCATGACCCGTGAGATGTGGTCATCATTCTACGCACATACTAGTCTCAATGCATTATTGTTGTCCTAATTAACAATAATACTTTACTAGGGACATTTAAGAATAGTATTTTTATCCAATAAGATCTCACCATCAAGTCATCCACTTGATGTCCTATGGTATCAAACTTACTATTCTAAGGACTTTATTATGTCTATCAAAAAGAACACAATAAATGAAATGCCTCATATATCAAAAATAGCATAATATAATGTATGTCAATACAAACAAAAAGTATTGGCCACTAGGGCATATACCAACATCACGAACGTCCAACGTTCGTAAAGAAGAGCCTCACGTCTCTTGCACAAAGTGCTAGGCGAAGAGAAGAGAAGATACTCGCTCTCTCACTCACTTTTACGTAGGTGTAATTGTATCTCAAAGACCCCTTAGCGATACTATTTATAATAGTTCGCTTAAGCAAGGTAATATTAAGTGCAACCCTCGTTATGAGTCCGGCCCATATTTGAATCCGAGTCCAACTTGGATCCATTGCTCCAATTTTAGTCTGCTCTATGTGTGTGACCCTGCAGGTTCTTATTACGTTGGCAGTAATATTAAAATCTCATTTTAATATTACAAGCAGTGAGTGGTATCTAGCAACACGTCGCTGCTACCCAAGTAATAAGAATGCCAGTGATTTGACATAACCTTTCCGTGACCAATGTTTCCGTGTCGTTTAGTCCCTTTGTCAAGATATCTAGATTGAACACAAGGCATGGAATTCGTCACCCTTGTATAGTCCAATCATTCGTTTCCTGATACTCGAGTAGACTTTGTAACAACAAATGAGATCAATATCTCATATTGACTCATTTGAGCATGGCCATGCATTTCGCAGTCTCACTCAATCAGGGGGCCCGAAGATATCGCTCCTGTTATGTAGGAGTGACAAATCCCATCTAGGTCACTCACATCCTTCTGCATGATTTGCGGTATGTCCAATAACCAACTTTATAATCACCTTGTTACAGATGACGTTTGATGGCATTAAAACACACAACTCTTCATGTAGGAATCGTAGTGATTTCAGGTCAAAGGACCACAAACACCATTGTCACTATGAGAATCGCTTATGACACTCATGTAACGATCCATGTAGCATTCTCATGGTGGGTCAGTCTAGTACATCATTACTCTAATATGTACCCATGTGAAGACTTGATATCTCATATCTATGACCCGTGAGATGTGGTCATCAGTCTCTACACATACTAGTCTCAATGTATTATTGTTGTCCTAATTAACAATAATACTTGACTAGGGACATTTAAGAATAGTGTTGTAACCAAAAGGATCTCACGATCAAGTCATCCACTTGATGTCCTATGGCATCAAACTTACTATTCTATGGACTTTATTATGTTTATCAAAAAGAACACAATAAATGAAATGCCTCATATATAAAATAGCATAATAGAATGTATGTAAATACAGAAAATGTATTAGCCTCTAGGCATACACCAACAACATTAAGAAGTGATGGTGGCAAAAGATCTAGTCCAACATCTTCAAGAATAACTTTTAGGATTTAGATCTTGTGTAAAGGTAAATGAGATTCACATTAAGCTCAAACTATATTTTAACATCTTTAAAAGTGTTTCTTACATTCTAAAATGCCTAACAAACTATTTTTGGAAAGCTAGTCATGGTGGTAATTCATTTCTATGAAAAATAGCAAAGTTTGTGTTTGTAAAACTGACCTTTGGTTACTCTTTTGATCATATCTTTTAAAATACTTTGAGTTTTGCTCTGAAACTTATTCATATAAAAATAGACTCAAATATCTTTCTAATGAGTGGTCATTCGCTTAAAACGGATAAGAAACGAAGAAGTTATGACCATTTACAGTCAGTTTTCAAAACCAGAGTGGTTTATTCGAATAAGAGATGTGTTATTCGAATAACACACCTCTGAAAACTTCCTAGAACATGTTTTTAAAGGCTTATTCGAATACAAATGTGTTATTCGAATAACACAACTTAGAAAAAGTTTCAGAACGTGTTTTTGATGATTTATTCGAATAACCAAAGTGTTATTCGAATAACCAAAGTGTTATTCGAATAACATAAGTCTTATTTGAATAACAAAGTTGCAGTAAAAAACTTGATATAAGTGGATTTATTCAAATAACAAATGTGTTATTTGAATAACACAATATTTATTTGAATAACAGTGTTCTTATTCGAATAACACTTGCCCAGAAAACGTTCTCAACGGCTATAAACAACTAGTTTTCATAATAATTCATTTCCAAACTTTACCCAACGACTCTAAATAATATTAGGCTATAAATATAAGTATTTGGGCATCAAAGAAATGTTAGAGAACAATATGAAAATCACTCTTAAGCATTAAATTCATTTTTCACTCTCTATTTCTCCAAAACTCTGTTTTGAGCTATAAGTGTGTGAATCCTTGATACCCATAGTGCTTCAATTTGTATTATCTACTCTTTGAGAGAGCTTCTATCATCTACATCTTTATTTTATCTGAAAAGAGGGTGAGGTATCCCTCAAGAATTGTAAGGGTGAGGAATCCCTTGAATATAGAGGCTCAAGCACAAAGGATGAGGTATCCCAAGGTGTTGAGTGTTCAAATTTGTAAAAGTTTTCAAGCACCCGTTCAAGCTTGAAGGTTTACTAGAAAATCTCAGGTGATTCACTTGAGGACTGGACGTAGGCCACAAGTGGTTGGTGGCTGAACCAGGATAAATCTTAGTGTTTGCTATTCTTAACTCTATCTCTTTATATTTGTGCTTTTAACTATATATGCTTGAGTTAAATTTGATACCTAGCTTATTTGTATGATTTATCCCATAACTCAAGTTATATTTAAGTAATCCTTAATAGTTGTGTATTTACTATGCATGTTCCACTGCACTTATTAATTGAGTTATTCAAAATGCATAATTTGTCAAAATTGCATTAAAATTAGTCATCACCCAATTCACCCCCTCTTGGGTAATGGTTATCATGGCTAACAGTAATTGATTACATACTTTGTGTAATCGATTACCACAAGTATGGAAGTGCCCAACGGCTACATTAACTGCATTAAATGCTTGACTTTAATATCCCTAACAACTCCTTTCTTCATATAACTTATAAATACTTGCCTTGGGGCTTCATTAATGGCTAACCTTCAATTCAGAACATCATTCTAACACTTAAACACGAGAATCAAATCCTAAAAATGTTCTTGCTCTATTTTTTGTGAAAATATTGAGATATCTTTTGAGAGCATATTAGAGCTTTAATTTGTATTAATCACTCTTGTGAGAGTTTCATTCTATCAATTTGAATTGCTTTGTAAAGAGGGTGAGGCATCCCTTAGTTGAAGGGGCTCTAGCTTAAAGGGCGAGGTATCCCAAAGTGTTGAGTGCTCAAGTTTGTAACGGTTGTCAAGCTCCTATTGAAGCTTGAAGATATAGTGAAAAATCTCGAGTGTTTGCTTGAGGACTGGACGTTGATCACAAGTGGATTGATGATCGAATCAGGATAAACTATTGTGTTTGTTTCTCTAAACATTTCTTTTTATATTTATGCACTATTTCATTGAATTGCTTGAGTATTGTCTCCTTTGGGTATTATATTTATAAGTGAAAGTGTTCATCTCTTTTATCCAATTACCTCTATCCATTCAATAGCTTCAACAAAAATTGATTATCAAATGATTTGCGAAAGATTTGTGAACTTGTTTTACAAATTCAATTCACCCCCTTCTTGAGTATTGAGGCAACTTGGTAACAACGACTTCACTATGAGATTTTTTCCTTAACCTGCGAGCTATTTTCTCGACTTCACTATTTTCTCAAATATAAGCAAAGAGATGAAGTGATAAATTAATTAAAAATAAAAATAAAAAAATAAAATAAAAGTGCGTCTAAATTAACTAGAGTTTTTCACCTCTAATATTACCAAACTTATTCCCCGGCAAAGACGCTAAAAACTTGGTACGCGTAAAATACACTAAAAGCAAGTACACTCTATCGCAAAGTAATATAGGACTTGAGTCCTAGTTGTCAATTCCACGAGAAATAAGTAGTAATTACTAGATTCGTAAAACTCTTAGTTATTTAGAAAATCAAAAGTGTAAGAGAAATTCAAAATAAAATCTGAAAATAAGTTAAGAAGAATAATGGACAGTTAAACAATCTAGATATAATCAAATTGGAAGAAACTAAGGCGCAAGGTTCACTTGAATCCAATTAATCAGATTTTCACTCATTTATGATGTATGGTAATTCTTTTGTCAATATTCTCTTAATTGCTGTTAAATCCTTATGGTCATGGATGAAAAAATATTCTATTCCCAAATTAAATCATCTATTTGGTCATTTAGTTGAATTAATTAGGAATGCATTAAGCCTAATTCAAGAGAAGAACTAACATAATCATTAATTTCTTTAATAGAATAAATTGATGTTTGGTCATGCACCAATCTAATCCTAGGTTTATCATATAGGTCCACTCATTGAGTGCCGATAGTCAACGATCAAACCATGAATTAAGATATAAGAGATCAAGTTCTGACAAGAATACATGTAATATAATAAACCCTAAAAGAAATTACCTTAATAAAAAAATATTGTCTTCCTAGTGCTCAAGCGCTGGCTTTCTAAAATAATGTTGTTGTATACGCTTTGAGCGCTTGGCCGCTCCACTTCCAACGCTTGGGCACTCCACTTCCAGCGCTTAAGCATTGGGACACCAAAGAGAAATTATGTGCCTTTCCTCCTTATAAAAATGTCCAGTCTTCTTCCATGTGAATTTTCCTATCAAAAACAATTAAAACGCATAATAAGAACACCATTAAAAATAATAAAAACATAATAAAACTTAAGAACAAAGTTCAATAAAAATATCAAAAGAGGATGAAAACCCAAGAAAATGAACCGTAAAAATATGAGACTTTGAAGGTTCATCACTTATGCCATGCTCATCACTAAAATTCTTCAGCAATTTCACATTCCACTCATTGGAGAAGTCAAGGACCAAAGCACAAATGGTCCTGAATTCATTGATGAGCACACCCTCACCAAGATTAAGATGAAAAAGATTAGTGATGAATGATTCTACATTGACCATGGCATGGATGGAAACATTGCCCAAGATGGATCGGCTGCTCCAAGAGATGAGGAGCCTTTGGATATTCATTAGGGTGAACATATAAGGAGTTCATGATCGCATGGATCAATTTGAAGGAAATATGATCCAATGCTTGAATTGCGTTGATCGGGAGATAGCCTTTGTTCACTCTATGATGGAAGGTGCTGAAATTGAGCAGACTATTACAACCTCCACTACTTCTGCTACCCCTACTCGGCCTTAACCAACTGATGATGATGATGATGGCTCCTTCGAGCACGATGATGATGTTGATAGTGAGGAGACTGAGTGAGGAGAGAAGGGTTAATCATGATGACCCTTTCATTTTATCTATCATTTATACTCTTGTCTAACTCTTAGTTTTTATCCTGACCTTATTAATATTTTTTTTTATGGCTCATGAGTTATGGTTAGCATAACTCTGATCTTTGGTTTGATAATTTTAGATGTTGATCATTATGTTAACCTTGTTATGTTATTGGGTTGTTTCTCATGTTTATTTCATGATGTTATTCCTTTTTGATAATGCTAAAAGGGGGAGAGTATGAATTGCATGAGTAATGGAGAGAATTACATGTGAATTAATTGTCATAAATCTTTTTACTTGAGCTTTTCTGCTTGAATCTCATGCATGACTTAAAGGGGAATGCTGCACTTTTATATTATTCTATACATGCTGCTCTTTACTCTTATTAGTTTGTCATCATAAAAAAAAGGGAGAGAATATGAATGTAAATTCCATCAATGCTTTGATGATAATAAAGTCATGAAAAAAACCAAGTCCACAGGAAGTTCTAAAGAAATAGTTTTATAGGACTTAAGATCTTTTTGTAAGAAATGATCTATGATATCTCAATAAGTATAAAATGATTTTTGAAAAGTCCATCATAAAGTAGTTTAGTTGGTGGTTTTTGGTCTAAAAATTCTATGTGGTTTTACCCAAAATCATGTTTTTAAACTTGGGTTATGAAAATCGTGTTTGAATCCTTGAAAAATCTAAGTTTTATTTGTTGGAAATCTTTACCAGGCTTGTTTAGGCTCAAAAGTTAGTTTTAGAATGGTTGTAATCTCTTACAAAAGCTTCGTAATCCATTACGAGCATATCAGAAAGCTCATAATCGATTACCATGAGCTTGTAATCGATTAGAAGCTTCCTAAAACTAGTTTTTCTCAGAATAAAAGCTTGGTAATCGATTACCATGCTTGGTAATTAGTTACCACGAGCCTATGAACTAGTTTTTAAAGCTGGTAATCAATTATCATGTGTTGTAATCAATTACCAAGAGTTTCAAACACCTAGAAAGCATTTTTAAGGCATGGTAATTGATTCCATATGCTTGTAATCAATTACCACTCCTTTGAAACCAATAATGACTAGTTTTCAATGCATTTAATGCTTCACCAAGTCTCTCTAATGACTCTATTTCATTGATGGGCTATAAATACAAGCCTTGAGACATTTAATGCTAACTCTTGAACATCTAACAACTTATTCCCAAGTATTAAATTCGAGCTTTAATAATTTCATCAATCTTGCTCTGTTTTAAACTCTTTTGAGATATCTTTGAGAGCTTCATAGTGCTTCAATTTGTATAATCTTCTCTTTGAGAGAATTTATTTCAGTCAATATTTATTGTAAACACTTGTGAGGGTGGAGGATTCCTTTAGGGAACAAAGAGACTTCTACACATAGAGGTGGATATTCCTTGAAGTGTAAGAATGACTCAAAGCTTGTAAGGGTTTGTCAAGCATCTATTGAAGTTTGAAGAATAGTGAAAACTCTTGGGTAGATGATCCTAGGGATTGAACATAAATCACAAAGGTGATTGAACTAGTATAAATCTTGTTTGTACTCTTCTCTACCTTTATCTTTTTACTTTCAAGTTTGTTTATTGATTTTGCATACTTGTTGTTTCATCTTCTACTCATTCACATTTTTTAAATTTGTGAGATCTTTTTATTATCATAAATTTATTTACCACATAATAAAATAGTTTCAACAAAAGGGGCTTGTTTGAGAAAAGTTTTAAAAAAACTCAATTCGCCCCCTCTTGAGTTTTGAAGCCACTTGGTAATACTAACAACTAAAGCAATATTAGCACATATACAAACTTGAGCATACATAAGACTGCTAATAGCAAAAACATATAAGACCTTCTTTGTTTCAGTAATTTCTTTATCATTTTGAGGAAACTAGATATTAGAGAGTCTTTCACCATTATGTGATGTACAAGGATTACAAGATTTTATATTAAATCTATTCAAAATCTTTTCTATATAACCTTTTTGAGACAAGCCAATAATATCACGAGATTTGTCATAGTGAATCTCCTTACCCAAAATAAAAGAGTCATTACCAAGATCTTTTATATCAAATTACGCTATTAACATCTGCTTAGTCTCATACAAAAAACTAGTATCATTACTTGCCAATAATATATCATTAAGATATAAAACAAAAATGATGAATTTACTCCCACTACTCCTCAGATAAATTCATTGGTCAACAATATTTCTTTAATGCCAAGAGAGCCAACAATATGATCAAATTTTAAGTACCATTATCTGGAATCTTGTTTCAATCCATAAATAGATCTTCTTAGTTTACACACCGTATGATTGATAAACACAATTTATATATATTATTTAACCCTCATATTTAGTCTCTTAGACCTCTTATATGCTTAATTAATTAGTTTTGGCCACATTTTATAAATTTGGGTTCAAATTGGACTTAATTGTATTTTTCAGCATTGTTAGGAATTTTACACTAACTTGAGTTCTAAACATCTAAAAATTATGAATTTTACTTTACAAGAAAGCTAAGAGAAATTTCTATAACTTTGATACATAGCTCAAAGGTTGAATTAGATGTCTAGTGGGTCAGATTGGCCCACGAAGTTAGAATGGAGATGTTGTCACTGGACCCTGGATGATATGCAAATTGGGCCATAATTTGGGCTGTAAGTGTGATGTGGACTTGAAAATAATTCCATTTGAAAGCTAAGACATATATCTTCACTTATTATGAAGACCATTTGTCAAAACTATGACATTTTGATGGTGTTTTCACCCTTTGAATTCGGCTGATGGGTTCAGAGAGTTATTAAGAATGTTTTGGGCATAACTCTTTCATCATAAGCACAAATTATGCAAATTAGGTGTACAATGAAAGTTAAGATGAAGAGCATTAATCCTAAGTTTAGGGAAAACTTGAATTTTTAATTTTAGAGATAGTTATTTAAGTAGCAGTTGCAACCACGAAACTAAACCCTAATTTTCTCCTAATCGCTCTTGCTTGCACTTTCTCTCTTCATCTTTCTTCTTCTCCTTTCTCTCTAGGTTTCTTTCTTTTATGTGTCTCTTCCCTATCATCCATGGATGAAAGGGAAGAACCTTTTAATCAATCCTAATGATTGACAATCTTGATGTTTAATCTTGAGATCTTGTTTTGATTATTTTACATTTAATTGTTGATTAAGTTTCTCTTTACCTCTTTTGATTTTATTAAATCTAAATTGAATTGCTTAATTTGATTTAGATATTAATGTGATAATTGCATAATTACCACGTGTTAATGAGGATTAAAGAGACTAAAGAATGCATCAAAGGCTTCTTGGATACTGTTTGTTAAGCTTGGTTGAATTCTTAGTTTTAGATTAATTTAGGATTAGATTAGTGTTTAATTCATTTAACCTTAATTAATTAAATTCTAGATGCTTATCTAGTATAGAATTCATTGGTCATCTTATGACTTCTTGATGTGATCTAAGACTAAGAATATGATTAGCAATTGAATAGAGGAGACTAAATAATGTATCAAAGGTGTTTGATGGTTTATTTAGCTTGGTTGAATTATGAATTTTAAATTAATTTAAGATTAAATGAGAGCTTAATTCATTTAATCTTGATTAATTAAATTCTAGATACTTATCTAGTAGATAATTCATTGATCATCTTAAGACTTCTTGATATGATTTGAAGTCAAGAAATTGGTTAGCAATCGAATGGATTCTTACTGATCAAGGATGGATTAAACTCAAGAATAGTTGATTTCCTTAGATTAATTGTTTACTTAATTATGTTTACAGTTTTCAATTAGTTTATGTTAATTAGTTGATTTCCTTATATTGATTGTCTCGACAACTATCAAATTTTGGCATCGTTGGCAGGGATTATTCTAAGTTTAATAAATCATATTAGGAGTATAATTAACTACTAACCATTCACCAACCCTTGTTTCCCTTGTTTCCCTTGTTTCGGGTAGTTTTCAACATAATTGTGATCTTTAAGTGCAAGAACAAGTGGCCATTTACATTACTTGATAAGGATGTTTCTCCCCTCTCATTTTTTTTTACTTGTCCTAGATTTGTTGATGATATTTATGAGATATTGATGATTTGATGATTTTTAAGCTTTACATTGAGGATAATATAGAATTTAAGTGTAGGAGAGGAATTTTGCATTCTATTTACTATTTTGGTTTTAAATTCTATTTTTCTATTTTTCGGTTTTTCTTGGTTTTGTTTTAATTTTACTATTTTTGTTTTTAATTTTATTGTTTCTATTTTATTTTTCTTTTGTTGTTTTCCATTTCTATTTTTTGTTTTCTACTTTCAAATTCTTTTTCTGTTTTATTTTTTTCTTAAATTCTGTTTTTCTATTCTTTTTAAAAAAAGAAAAGTATAAGAAATTGTGTTTTTAATTGCTTTCCAATGGAATTCTGAGATTTGTGAAAGTTGTGAGTATGCATCAATTGAAGTTAAAGGTTTATAACATAAGTGAATAAATTATCTTTCATCTTGAAATTAATTAGTCTGATCATAGAAATTAAATTGGTAAATTGAGTTAGATAGAAGCATACCTTGTGATGCTTTGAGCCCTTTAATGAATGGATTGAACATTTGTATCATTCTCTTCTTTCTTGTGTGATTTTCACTCATAGAATTTGTTACTCTAGAACTTACTTTAATTTTTTTTAGGCTACATTTTCACATGCATACATGAACCTGATTGAGGCATTTTTCTTGAATTAGCTACTTTAGTCAAATAGTCAACCTTATATATTTTCCTTGATTAACCCTCTTGAGCTTATTTGATCATTCTTTATTTTTAGCTCATTACATGCCTTAAATGGAAAACCATGTTTTCACCTAACCTTAGGGAATATGAGAGCACTGACATTTCATTGGAAGAGTTCTTGAACAAGTGTGGGGGTGTGCTAATTAGTGTACAAAATGTTTGGTGAAAAAGAAAAGAGTGGCCAAGTGAAAAAATAAACAGAAGAAAAATAGAAAAATTAAAAAAAAAGAAAAAAAGGGAAAAAGAATTTGTAAAAAGAATTTGCATTACATGGATTTGAGTTAAACTTTTATGCTTGTTATTTGAACTCATCCCCAATGTTCTTGTATTCTCTTTGGTGTTTAATTTGTCATCTCTATATTATTCCCCTTCTTTACCTTGACCCATTACAACCTTGCATAAAGTCATCTTGATTTGTGTGTATATATGTTTTGAGTAGTGGAGAAGTAGAAGATTATAAGCAAGCTTATGGTATTGCAAATTTTCATGGGTTAAATTAAGTGAAACACTTACCTTCTAAACACTTGAGGGATTAAGAGTGCATCTTGTGAGGTTCTATCATTCTTGATTTATGCTTTTCAATTGAAATTACTTTGCTTATTGATTTGATATATAAAAAAATGTTACTTCATGAATATTTTAATTCCTTGAAGCTTTAGTTTCTCTTCTTACTTATAGACCTTTACATTCTTAAACATCATTAGAAATTGAGTTTTTAGAATTTTTAACTTTTGAGTTTGTGTTATTTTTCCTTGTTCCCTATGTTGAATTTCTAGTTTTGCTCGAGAGTGCAAAAGCTAAGTGTGGGAGAATTTAATAAATACAATTTTTATTTATTAGTTAACCCTCATATTTAGTCTTTTAGACCTCTTATATACTTAATTAATTAGTTTTGACCACATTTTATAAGTTTGGGTTCAAATTGAGCTAAATTGTATTTTTCAGTATTATTAGAAATTTTACACTGTTTCTGTATTTTTGACATAACTTGAGTTCTAAACATTTAAAAATTATGAATTTTACCTTGTAGGAAAGCTGAGAGAAATATCTACAACTTTGATGAGAGCTCGAAGGCTGAATTGGATGTCTAGTGGTTCATACTGGGCCACGAAGTCAGACCAGAGATGTTGTCACTGGAACTTGGATGATGTACAAAGATTAGGTCATAATTTGGGTTGTAGGTGTGATATGGACTTGAAACATTTGAAAACTAAGACATATATATTCACTTTTTATGAAGACCACTTATCAAAACTGTGATGTTTTGTTGGTGTTTTCACCCTTTGAAGTCAGTTGAAGGGTTCAGAGAGCTGTTAAGAATGTTTTGGGTATAACTCTCACATCCTAAGTCCAAATTATACAAATTAGGTGTTCAATTAAAGTTAAGAGGAAGAGGATTAATTTTAAGCTGAGGGCAAACTTGGATTTTTAACTTTAGAGATAGTTATTTAAGTAGTAGCTGCAACCACAAAACTAAACCCTAATTTTCTTCTAACCGCTCTTGCTTGCACTTTCTCTCTTCATCTTTCTTTTTCTCCCTTCTCTCTAGGTTTCTTTGTTTTATGTATCTCTTCCCTCTTATCCATGGATGAAAGGGAAGAACCTTTTAATCAATCTTAGGAATTGACACTCTTGATGTTTAATCTTGAGATATTGTTTTGATTGTTTTACATTTAATTGTTGATTAAGTTTCTCTTTACCTCTTTTGATTTTGTTAAATCTGAATTTAATTGCTTAATTTGATTTAGATGTTAATGTGATAATTACATAATTACCATATGTTAATGAGGATTAAAGAGACTAAATAATGCATCAAAGGCTTCTTGAATGTTATTTATTAAGCTTAGTTGAATTATGGGTTTTAGATTAATTTAGGATTAGATGAGTGCTTAATTCATTTAACATTGATTAATTAAATTCTAGATACTTATCTAGTAAAGAATTCATGGATATTCTTAAGGCTTCTTGATGTGATCTAAGACTAAGAATCTGATTAGCAATTGAAAGGAAGAGACTAAACAATACATCAAAGGTGTTTGATGGATTGTTTAACTTGGTTGAATTATGAATTTTAAGTTAATTTAGGATTAAATAGGTGTTCAATTTGTTTAACCTTGAATTATTAAATTCTAGATGCTTATTGATGCAGGTTAAAAGTTGCAAACTCAAGTGCAAGTTGCTTCAAATAATAAATTCTCAGGAGTCCGAGGTCGATCCATAGGGAATTGATGAAGAAAACTTTATTTGACGTAAGGAAAATATTTTGTCACAATAATAAAGTGATAAAACATGGTCACAAATAAAAAAGACTTCCTTGGATTTGGAGATCCACTCTTGGTAAATAAAATAAGGACAAGATTAATTCTTTTTATAACTCAATTAGAATCCACACATAATGGAGGTTCCAATCGAAAAATACAACGTTCAAAGTTCATTAAAAATTATACACGTAATTATATTATGATTCCTCTAATAATCTATTAACACCACTACTTATAAATGGGATCAAGTATTCATTGTGCCAAAATCTTGTCTACAGCAAATCAAGATCTCCACTTTACAAGGAGGGTTTTTAAATTGAGTGAAAACAAAATACAACACGTATAATGACCACTTGAAAATATATTATTTAAGTACAAAAAAGAAATGAATCTAACCTTATTTCATTACCAAGAGCTTCACCCTTTCACTCAAGTAAAATAAAACTTAGTTACTCATAGACAAGAAAAATGAAGAGAAAAGAAGAAGAAGAAGAGCATAACTTCAATTTAGAACAAAAGAAAATTACAACAAGATAAACAAACAACACAATAGCATGATCTTGGCCTCTAAGACCAAGAATCCTAAATAATCAGCCAATGCTCCCTTTTATAGAGGATTAGGGATACAAAATGACAAGGGGATTGATTCATGAGTGAGTGGATGAGGGGAAAATGAGTGAAAATGCTAAATGACTTTTGATGAGTGAAAAATTATGAAGATTCTTTGTCTTTGAAATCATTCAGTTCTGAAGTCATTGAATACGTCAAAATATTGAAATATAGTCTTCATAAAAGTTGTAGGCCTGGATCTTAACTTTCAAATGCCACTAGAATTACCTCAAAAGGTCACCTACAGCCCGAGATATGACCCAATTACTACATAGTATTCATGCCCAATTACAACTCCTTTGTTCTGATTTCCAAGCCCAATATGGCCTCCAAGGAGTCTGATTTGAGTCTTGTATTCTCATGAAAGTTATAGATATGAGTCTTAAATTTCAGATACCAAATTTTCAGCCCAATCCAGATCTTACAACCCAAGTTATGCTCTAATTACTACACATTGTTCAGGTTCCAATCACAAAACTCATATTCTGACTTCCAAGCCCAATTAGTTCTACTAAATGTCCAACTTTGACCTAGAGCTCTTCATGGAAGTTGTATATATCTCTCTTATATTTCCAACAAGGTGAAATGCATAGTTGTTAGATATCTAGAACTCAAGATATGACCAAAATACAGAAATAGTGTAAGACATAAATCATGTTGAAAAAATCAATTAAGTCCAATTTGAGTCCAAACTTACAAAACATAACCAAAATCAATCAATTAATTACATGGAGAGTGTAAATGACTAAAAATAAGGGCTTATTAATATATAAAATATGTGATCATCAAATTTTACTACACTTAGTTTTTTGCACTCCTGGGCAAAACACACAAGACCAAAACTAGGAAAAACAAAACAGACTCAAAAGCTAAACATTATAAAAGACTCAATTTCTAATAATATTTAAGAATGAAGAGTAACCAATCATTCAAGTAATCAAAACATTTATGAGGTAACATTTCTTCATATCTCAAACCAACAAGTAAGGAAATTTCAATTGAAAAGCATGAGTCAAGAATGATAGATCCTCACAAAATTTACTCTCAATCCCTCAAGTGTTTAAAAGGTAGGTATTTTCACTCAATTCAACCCATGAAAATTGCACTACCATAAGCTTGTTTATCTTCTACTTCTCCACTACTTAGAACACATACACACACAAATCATGAGGACTTTATTCAAGGTTGTAATGGGGTCAAGGTAAAGGAGAAGGTAATATGGATATGACAAGTTAAATACTAAAGAGAATAAAAGAGCATAAAAGTTGAGTTCAATTAACAAGCATGAAAGTTCATCCCAACTCCACCTAATACAAATTCATTTTACATATTCTTTTCCTTTCCTTTATTGCCTTGTTAGCCCTTATTTACACATTTTTTTATTTTTTTATTTTTTTTTGAAGAAGAACATAATATATACATTTTTTTAAGTAAACATTTTTTTAACCATTCTGCACACACATCCCCACACTTATTCAAGAACTCATTCAATGATAAAACTAATATTCTCTTATTCCCTAAGGCTGAATAAGAACATAATTTTTCATTTAAGGCACATAATGAGTTTGCAACAAAGAATGGTCAAATAAGCTCAAAGTGGTTAAGTAAGGGGAAATAGGCCATTTCCAATGCTTTACGTTGGCAGGAATCAGAGAATTTTCAAGGAGTCATAAGAGTTCTTGATATCATATTGAGACAATATGCTGCTGAGCAAGGCTGCCTATTTGTGCACTAGTCATTCTTGGCTATTTGGTTAAAGTAGCTATTTCAAGAAAAATGCCTCAATCATGTTTATGTATGCATGTGAAAATGTAGTCTCAAAAAGAATCAAAGCAAGTTCTAGAATAATAATTTCATGAGTGAAAATCACACAAAAAAGAAGAGAATGGTACAAATATTCAATTCATTCATCAATAAGCTCAAAATCTCGCAAGGCATATTTCTATCATTCTCAGTCCACCAATTCAACATCCATAACCAAATATGTGATTTTTAAGAAAGAAGACAATTTACTCAATCATGTAAATTTTCCTGAATTTGAATTACTACTTCCACACAAACTAGTTGTCTACCCTAACTAAGATGTATCTCAAGAGTAAAATTTACTCCTTACTGTACCATCCTTAACTAGTTTAGTAAGTTACTGACAAACATATAAACATAATAAACATATTAATACACATACTTCCTAAACTTTTTTTTTAGGTTTTTTTTTAGTTTTTTTTACACAACTACCCTTCCCCCAACCAGATCACAACATTGTCCTCAATATCAAAACATAGATAGGTAAAGGATAGAAGATAGTACCTATTGTTGCAATTACTGAAAAGAGAAACTTGACACAAATTTAAACAGAAACAAAGTACAATAAATAAAACCAAAGCTTGTAATTATTTAAATAGTTGGAGTATCTGATCTAGCTTGCTTTTCATACTGCTTCCCTCACCGCTTCCTTCTGACTAATCTATCTGAGCTGTTACTAGATCAGGTTCATAAACAAAAGCTTCTAATTTATCAATCAACTCATCAACAGTGGAAGCAGAGATAAGGAGTCGTCTTGCCAAAGGTGTGATAAATTTCTGTTCCACGGCATGGTCAAGAAAAAATAACAAAAGATCAAAGAAATTATTAACATTCAACAAACCTATGGGTTTATGGTGGATGTTAAGTTGGGCCTATGAGACAATTTGAAAAACTTCTTCCAAAGTACCAAAACCACCCGGTAATGCAATGAATGCATCAGAATTTTCAAGCATTGCCTTCATTCGTCCATGCATAGATGATACTTGAAGTTTCAGCCCAATTGTCTTTCCAATGATGTTCCTTTGAGTTAAAGGTTTAGGAATGATACCCAAAACTTGACCACCTCTTAGATGTGCAAAAAGTGATACAGCCTCCATTAACCCAATACTACCTCCCCCATATACTACACAAATGTTCCTCGCAGCAAGTATTCTACCAACAGTGCTTGCTGCGATTACAAACTCTAAACCCTTCTCATAACTTGTCCCACAAAATACACAGATACTAGTAAATCTACGAACTGAAGAAGAAGCTCCCTCCATTTCTACACTCACACTCTCTTTGAATAATTATGAGTTGCAGGAAAGTGAAGAAAATGGAGTGTTTAAATAGGGAAGAGAATAGAAAAAGTAATAATAGCTTCTATATGAGTAGGTTGGCTATTGTCAAAAAAGTTTAAAATTATGAAACATAATTTTTTTTATTTTTTATATTTTATTATCTTTTTTTATTTTTATTTTTATTTTACTTCAAGAAAACCATCAGGGTAAAGAAATCTAGAAACCCCTGAAGGACCCCGCTCAAAGGATCATATGTCCAAAACCAAAATACAACAAAATCATATAAAGATAAAATTATAACAATAAATGACGACATACCTTTATGTATAGTTTTCATGGCGTATCTTTATACTACGCGTCAAGAGTGCAGTAGCCTTCACAATCTTACTGCCCCTTGAAAGAAACATCGAATTCCCTTAAGGAATTTCGGACTTAAGGCACTCATCCCGCTTGTGGGATATCCCAGCCTATGTATTGTCCCTCTAGTTAAAGAGAGAAAATTTGAATACGACAACCAATGACCACAGCTAGTGGAGCTACGCTCGGAAACCTAATAAATCAATACTAGGAATTGAGCTCAGAGGTATTGTCACGTAAGAATGCAAATATGAGACGCTTCTATCTGTCCATCAACAAGTAGAGCCTACGGTTAAAACCTGAGAATGCTTGCGCGACTCTCTATAGAGCATGACACATGAACCTTATTTACGGACCGGCGTGCGAAGGTCCACCCGACTCAATGACGGGACTGCTACTAGCAGGGACTCGTAATCTAATTAAAAATCAAGTAGAACCAAAGTTTTGCCCTTCTTTATTTCTTTTATTCTTTGTTTTTCTTCTTCTTTTTTTTTTTTTCCTTTTTTTTTCTTTTGAAGATGTACAAAATAATATATACATGTTGTTGTGATTGTGGCTCATATCTTCCTCTGGTTTTACGTCTAGTAATAGCTTAAATGCTTTCTATGAGTCGAGGATAAGCTTCCCATCCAATTTTCTTATAAATTGGCAAACAGGATTGTGAACACCCAATTTTGTAGGGCTAAAAAAAAAATAAAATAAAAAAAAACAATAAAAAAATAAAAAATAAAAAAATAATAAAAAAGTCACTCACCCTCACCCACTCACTACCCACTCACTCCCCACTCATTCTATTTTCTTTCTTTTCTCGCTAACCTCCACTCATCCAAAGCTTTCACCCACCACTAAAATAAAAAAAAAAACCCCTCACCCCATCATCACGGAACCCACTCAGGCAACCTCTTTTCCCGTAATTTCTGCAATCAGCTCCCAATCCCTCCATTATATTCTTTTCCTTCTCATTTTCTTCAAGGAGGTGGGCGGTGCAAAACCCAATCCTTCATCCCATCCATCTTCCACGTGAACTCCACCCATAATGAGCCCACCATCTTCCATGTAACTTGACCTCCATCCTTCTCCCTCCTCATCACAAACCAAGCTCCTCATCACCCCTCCACCATTCACGTAACCACCATGTAACAATGACCTCCATCCTTCTCCCTCCTCATCACAAACCAAGCTCCTCCTCACCCTCCACCATTCCCGACCGACGGACAGACTACCTTCAAACCATAATCCACCATACAATCATCACCATAACTCCCCCTCTGTTTGCACCTTCGCTGCCATCTCCTTCAAGCCATTAACCACTTGTCCTTGCACCACCACAAGAAGCCAGATCTCCCCACCAACCGACCGTCGGACAGTCACCTTCAAACCATAATCCACCATACAATCATCACCATAACTCCCCCTCTATTTGCACCTTCGCTGCCATCTCCTTCAAGCCATTAACCACTTGTCCTTGCACCACCACAAGAAGCCAGATCACCCCACCAACCGACCGTCGGACAGCCACCTTCAAACCAAATCCCTCTTCTCACTCGACAGTCGAACCATCCAATCCCCCAACCGACCGTCGAAACCCCAGAGGTCAGATCCTTCCCTTCGACCAACCGACCGTCGAAACCCCAGAGGTCAGATCCTTCCCTTCAATCAACCGACCGTCGGACTCCTGAATCCCTTTATACCCGACCGTCGAACTAACATCCACTCCTGAATCCCTCTATACCCGACCGTCGAACTAACATCCACTCCTGAATCCCTCTATACCCGACCGTCGAACTAACATCCACTCCTGAATCCCTCTATACTCAACCGTGACCACACGCTCCAACCTTCATAACTTTTTCATCTCCCCACCAACCGACTGTCGGACCACACAACCTTCACCTCTTCAACCGACCGTCGGACCGCACAGAACCACCCAAGAACAGAAACCAAATCCGTCGAGTCCATTCTCTCATCCGACCGTCGGACCCCCAAACTCATCATATTCGACCGTCGAAGCCCCAAAAGGTCAGATCCTTCCTTTCAACCAACCAACCGTTGGACCCCATCTCCTCAAACCGACCGTCGAACCTCAACCGTGACCCAAATTCCATCACGCCCTTTTCACCGACTGTCGAACCTTCCTCCTCTCGACCGTCGAATTCCTCTCACCGACAAGCCATCCAATTCCCCTAATCCGACCGTCGAAACCATCCCACAAACCAGACCACCTACCTCTCAAATCTCCAAACCACATTTCAAACACCATCACATACATCGACCGTCGAATCCATCCTCTCATCCGACCGTCGGACGGCAAACAGCAACCACCCTTCACCTCCATTTCCACTCCTCTCACCGACGAGCCACCAAACCTCCAACACCATCAACCAAATTCCATCTCCTCACCCATCCAAACTCCGTCGAATCCATCCCTTCACCCGACCGTCGAACCATATCAGCTACTACCCCCTCACTGACAACCCATCCAAATTCTGTCGAATTCATCCCTTCACTCGACCGTCGAAATACACCAGATACACTCCCCTCACCGACCAACCCAAGATCCTTTCCAACCGACCGTCGAACTCCAAATCCTTCCCAACCGACCGTCGGATTAGATACCAAATCCTTCAACCAACCGACCGTCGAACCTCAGAGGCCAGCTCTCGATCGTCGGACCACAGGAACCAGTTCTCGACCTTCTGAGGCGATTCCCGACCGTCGGACATCAGAAGTCAGCCTCCCGACTGTCGAATCTCAGGTCCAAACCCCTCCCCAAACGTCCCCTGGTGTGTGCTGTTATTGTTGTTAAATTCTTCAACTTTTTATCTCTTTAAATTGAATTGTGATTATCTGTTGAGGTTTGAGTTTGAATCACGTAGGCTGCTGCCCATTCCATATTAAGGCAATAATGATACACTTTTTTTTTTTGGCAAAACAAAATAAAGTAAAATAAAGAAAAAAAAATCTTTTAATCCATGCAATGGCCAATGATGATGATTGAATAGCGGATGCTATCTTCATTATCTTTTGGATCATAAGGGTTTATTGAGTAGCCTAGTGCTAACTTGAATCCTGTGCAAAAAAATGGATTCGCTTTCAAATAAAATCTTTTTTAAAATAAAATCAACCAACCTACAATTATTTTCTAAAGAACTACGTAACTTTGAGTTCCCCATTGCACCAGGGGATACGTAGGAGCAGAATTTCACTTCTGTCAAGCCAAAATTAAATTTTCATAATTTTGTGGTTTCGTTTTTACAATGTTTTGTAAAAAGGGTAAAATAAATATTTTCAAGGATTGTTAAGAATTTGTACAATTAATCCAAGGTACCGTCTTAGTGCGTTAGGGGTGCAGTGGGATTAAGTTTCCACCCTTCCCTAAGCATAACCGACTCCGAATCCAATCTGGTTTTCAAAGACCATTTTCAAAGAGAGGTTTTCCAATTTTTCCAAATTCAAATAAAATTGGTGGCGACTCCATTTTTTCATTTTCATATTTTTAAATCCATTCGAGTTGCTGTTATTCCCGCCGCGATTTTTCGGTCGCGACAGATGGCGACTCCACTGGGGATATTTGGAGAGTCAAGCCTGTCGTTGTTAGTTGTGCAAATTGTTAATAATTTTCATTTATTTAGATTACCCTTTTTATCCTTGTTTGTAAATGGATTTTATTTATTTTGTTCTATGTAAATATCGATAGCGTTATCCCTGTGTTTGTTTTGACTTGATATACTTGTATATAATTTGTACTTAATTGTGCATAATTGTTGAAACCTTAGGATAGATGATTCTTCGCCTGGTTATTGTATATATGTTTCTGCAGGTTGGGGTAGTTTTATCTTTTAAAATTTTTGTACAGGTTTGTATGCTCCCTCACACACATCACTATCACTTACCTCACACACTTTTTGGGCTCTATACCCGAGTCTGTGCGAACCCGAGGAGTAGGCGGGGTCTCGGCTTTTGTTATTGAGGAGCTTTATGCTCACTTGACATTTGTTGAGACACCACTCAGATTGTTACCATTATCATGGACGAATCATATTGAGAGGGTTTATCCCTACTTGTGATTAATTCATGATTTGGGACTTGGTCTCTCGAGATAAGGGCAATCTGGGAACCATGACTTTTTAGAAGTTTAGACCTGTCCCGAAGATCTTGCACTGATAGGTTGAACATAGTGATTGTCAAATCTTAGGTTCCACTTGGCTAGGGCACAAAAGGGAGCGTATTTTCTTTTTCTTTTCTCTTATATCATTCATTCTTAAAAAAAAAAATCAAAAAGAAAAGAATAATAAAAAAGGAAGTTATTCATTACTTGCATTTTCATAAACATGCTTAGCATTAAAAAAAAAACTTGCATTTTCATGACATTGCATTTCAAAAAAATCATCATGCATTTTATGGCATTCTTGACTTAAAAAAAATAATAATATAAAGAATCATGCATTTTCATGACATTCCAAGCATTCTTAAAAAAAAAAAGAAAAGAAAAGAAAAAAAGACAGCTGTGTACCCGACAATGAGGTAGGTAGTGCCATTAAACTTTATCGGAAGCACGTGGAGGTCACTTTTTTTTTCAGCGACAACAACTGTGAAAATCTTGCAGTATGGATTTTATTGGCCTTCTTTATTCAAGGTCTGACACACCTTTTGCAAAAGTTGCGGAAAGTGGTCAATAAAGTTTTGCTTTAAGATTCTCATCCGCACCTACTCCTTTGAAAATTGAGATCTAGGAGGCGCGGTTCTTTTGTTGTCAAACACGTGTATTTTATGGGGCCATAGACATTGAGAATCCTAGGAATGGTGTTGTATTAAAAGTTAATGGACCAAGACTCAACCATTTTCTGGAACGTCAAGTTGTTGAGTTCTCTGTGTTGCCGGTTAAGTGGCGGATAACGGTATTCGTGACTCTCGTGTCGGTTTGTTTTTCGTTTCCCATAATAACTCGATTTCTTCTCCTTTCAAAATGGAGGTCATTCTCTCAAATCTAAGAAAATATTTTCCTTCTCTCCCTCTAAATGCTCTAACAAAAGTCTATGAAGCTAGGTGTGAGAGCGGGATTGTTAATGTATAAGGGCATCCCGAGAAGATATACATTTGGATAATCGAAGCAAGGTTCGTTTAGGCGGTGAATCTTCGATTCATTTGTCCCATACATGCCCGGTCTCGGTAAAAGTTCATTTTCAAAAAGGAGAAGAGCAAAAAGAATGAAAGTTTGTTACAAGTGTGCACGATGGAATTGCAACACGCGATGTCACTCTTTGGGGATGGTTTCGTAAATAGAGAAGATAAAATATTCTTCGTTAAGAATGGGTGAGTAAGGAGTCATTAGATAATATCTTATTGACTCTTGAGACGCATTCTTGTGGAGTTGTGCGGCGTGAACTTCTTAGTTTGTGGAATCTCTTCAAGGACGAGCAAAAGCGTTACGGTCTTGGGAATCGACTCAAAAAGACCTGTTTGCCAATTTATAAGAAAATTGGATGGGAAGCTTATCCTCGACTCATAGAAGGCGTTTAAGCCGTTTACGGACGTGAAACCGAGAGGAAGATGTGAGCCACAATCACAACAACATGTATATCTTATCTTTCAAAAAAAAAATGAAAAAAAAAAAAACAAATGAAAAAAAAAAAAAAAAAAGAGGCGAAACTTCGGTTGTACTTGGTCTTTAATTAGATTAGGAGCCCCCCGGTTGGAGTGGCAGACCCGTCATTGACTCGGGTGGACCTTCGCACGCCAGTCGGTAAATAAGGTTCGTGTGCCATGCTCTGCAGAGAGCCGCGCAAGCATTCCCAGGTTTTAACCAAAGGCTCTGCTTGCTGATGGACAGAAAGAAGCATCCGTGTTTGCATTCTCGCGTGACAATGCCTCTGAGTGAATCCGTGATTTAATGCCATGGGCTCTTGACGACCTCTCCTTTGGCCGTGGTCGTTGGTGGTAGGCCGTCGATTTACGCACTTTAATTAGTGGCGTCGTAGCTCAATCCAAAATATCCCACAAGTGGGGAGGAGAAGAATGCCCAGATTGGCTGAGCCGTCTTGGTATTACTGCACTCATGACGCAGTATAAAGATCTGCCATGAAACCTGTACATAAAGGTATGTAATCATTTTCTATCTTTGTATGATTTTGTTGAATTTTGGTTTTGGACAGACGATCTTTTGGATGGGATCCTTCGGGGGTTTCTAGACTTCTTTACCCTGATAATTTTCTTAAAAAAAAAAAGTTAAAAAAAAAAGAAAAAAAAAAAAAAGAAAAAAGAAAAAAAAAGTTAAAAAAAAAAAAAGATTTTATGTTTCTTAAATTCAACCTTTTCTGACAACAGCCGACCTACCCTTCTAGGTGCAATTATTTCCCTTTCCATTCTTTTTCTTATTTAAACACTCCATTTTCTCCTTCATCTTCAACTCAGAAACACTCAAAGAGAAGAAGGGTATAGAATGGGGCCTGCTATTCGTAACCTAAAAAATGTCTGTGTTTTTTGTGGGTCGAGTTATGGGAAGGGATTAGATTTTGTAAACGCAGCCTAGCACTCTTGGTCGATCACTTTGTCGAGGAATATTCATCTTGTATATGGGGGAGGTTGTCGTGGGTTAATGGGAAATTTGTTTCACTTGTGCTCTTATAGGAGGCGATCAGGTTTTAGGTGTTATTCCTAAACCTTTAGTCGAAAGTAACATCACCGGCAAGACAGTTGGAGAAGAAATTGTGTAACATCCATGCATGGACGCATGAAAATAATGGTGACAATTCGATGCATTTCTTGTCTTACCAGGTGGTTTTGGTACTTTAGAAGAAATTTTTCAAATTGTCTCTTGTTTGAACCGAACATCCACCATAAACCCATTGGTCTGTTGAATGTTAATAATTTCTTTGACCTTTTGTTATTTTTTCTTGACAAAGTCAGTGGAAAGAAATTTATCACTCCTTCTAAGCAAGACAACTTCTTATCTCTCGCCTCCACTATTGATGAGCTCATTGATAAATTGGAAGCTTTTGAGTATGTACGATAAGGTATTGGCTCGAATAGATTGGTCAATAGGAAGCGGCGAAGGAAGTAACAAGAGAAGCAAAAGACAGAGATCGACACTTTCTCTTTAATCGGTTTGATTTTATTGTACTTTGTTTTCGTTTAATTTTGTGTCCGCTTTCTCCAACAAGTAATTCTATCCTTTACTCATCTATATTTTAACATTAAGGACAATGTTATGATCTGGTTGGGGAGAAGGATGGTTGTGTAAAAAAAAAAAAAAAACAAAAAAAAAAAAAAACAAAATATTCAAAAAGTGTGTTTGTCAATATGTTTGTTGTGTTTGTCAAGATAATTTTCTAAACCAGATTAAGGATGGCAAGAGTAAGGAGTAGTTTTTATCTTGAGACGCATCTTAATTGGTGGCGAGTAAGGAGTGGTAGGGTAGTAATTAGTATTAAATTGTGGAAGTATTAAAGTTCTATTATCTCGATTTCTTTTTAGGGTCGATGTGGCAGCGTCGACAAGCAGTGTGCTTTTTTTACGCAGCGTTGATTCACTTCTTATCAGGGTTAGATGCAGCACTGACTTGTGTGTTTCATTTCTGTTTGGCGTTGATTCACTTCTTATCGTGTTGTTTTGCTCTTTTCTATATCTCTCTTTCACATTGAGGACAATGTTATGATCTGGTTGGGGGAAGGATCGTTGTGTGCCTAAAAATATATATATATATATATATAAAAAAAACAAAAAAAAAACAAAAACAAAAAAGGTGTGTGTATGTATTAATATGTTTACATGCTTGTCAGTAATTTTCTAAACCAGTTAAGGATGGTAGAGTAGGGAGTAGATTTTACTCTTGAGACGCATTTTAGTTGGGGTAGATAACTAGTTTGTGTGGAAGTGGCAATTGAAATTCAGGAAAATTTGCATGATTGAGTAAATTGTCTTCTTTCTTAAAAATCACATGTTTGGTTTTGGATGTTGAATTGATGGACTGAGAATGATAGAACTATATCTTGTGAGATCTTGAGCCTAATGGATGGATTCAACATTTATACCATTCTCTTCTTTCTTGTGTGATTTTCACTCATGATAATGATCACTCTAGAACTTGCTTTGATTCTTTTTGAGGCTACGTTTCACTTGCATGCATGAACATGATTGAGGCCCTCTTTCTTAGCCAGTTTAACCAAATAGCCAACCTTGTTTTCAATATGATATCAAGCACTCTTTTGACTTCTTGAAAATTTTCTGATTCTTGCCAACCTTGCATATTTCCACTTGCTTAACCCCTTTGAGCTTATTTGACCATTCTTTGTTTCGAACTCATTATGTGCATTAAAAGCAAAACCATGTTCTAACCCAACCTTAGGGAATAAGAGAGCATTGACTTTGTTATTTGATGAGTTCTTGAACAAGTGTGGGGTGCATGTGCAGATTGTTTATATAAAAAAAAAAAAAGAAAAAGAAAATATGTTTCTAAAAAAAAAAAAAAAAAAGGAAAATATGTTCCTAAAAAAAAAAAAAAAAAAAAGAGAGCTAGCTGATTATTGCTACAATCAAAAGAATGCACCATGTGATATAGTCATACCTAGAATGAGGGTGGATGATTGGAAATAACAGAATAGAAGGAGAATGTTCAAGCCTAAAGGAATTCAATCTACCAATTGATCTTTAACAAAACATTAGTTAGATATTGGTCATTGTCCTGTATGAGAAAAAACTAAGAAAATCTTGGGAAAGTTAGATTTGAATGTTCTCAAACATCTTCTCCACTCTAAGCGTATCATAATGCTCTTCTATTCTCTTTGGTATTTAACTTGACATATCCATATTACTTCTACCTTTACCTTGACCTCACTACAACCTTGAATAAAGTCCTCATGATTTGTGTGTGCATGTGTTTTGAGTAGTGGAGAAGTAGAAGATAAGCAAGCATATGGTAGTGCAATTTTCATGGGTCGAATTGAGTGAAATACCTACCTTTTAAACACTTGAGAGACTGAGGATAAATTCTGTGAGGATCTATCATTCTTTACTCATGTTTTTCAATTGAAGTATCCTTGCTTGTTGATTTGAGATATGAAGATGTGTTATCTCATGAATGTTTTAATTACTTGAATTATAAATTGCTCTTCATTCTTGAATGTCATTGAGTCTTTTAGAGTTTTTACCTTTTGAGTTTGTTTTGTTTGTTCCCTAGTTTTGGTTTTGCCCGAGGACGTGCAAAAGAGTAAGTGTGGGGGGTGTTTGATAATTAATGATGTCCAGTTGTCGAATCTTAACTCAAGCGAAAAAAAATCTTTTGATTTTCTTGCTATTTTATTTCCTGTGTTTTTAACCGTTGTAAATAATATCCTTTCTGTAGTCGAGCTTCTAAGAACAATCTGGAAGTTGTTCGTTTCTTTCCTGTTGTACTTTTTGGATTCATGAGTGTATGTGACATAATGCTTGAGTAAAGTGACCATGAGTACAACACCATGATTTGACCATCTAATGGTAATTTCTTATTGACCAATTCAGATCGAAGAGATCTTGGAAATCCCAATTGATGGAAGAGGAAGTACCGAGCCAAAAAAAGAAAAAAGAAAAAAAAAAAGAAAAAAAAGAAGAAAAAAAAAAACAAAAAAAAAAAAAAAAAAAAAAAAGCACGTAGTCCGAAAACACGAAAGGTCGGTCTAAACAAAAGTTAGGCAAATGAATGGGCAAAATCTCAGAGGAAGTTGGCACGAAACACCTTGAAGGGTGCACCCAAACTTGGGGCAATTTTGAATTGCGTGTGATCGGCTACACGGGGCGGTTTTGTTTGCATTTAGTTGGCCATCTTGGGGCAAAATTTTTGAAGGATTAAGGAGAAGGTGTGTTGAAGGAAGTAGCAACGCGGAGACAAGGATTGAGTTATCAAGCGTTGCGGGAATCAACTAAATGAGAGATAAGGTTAAACATCTTGGGGCAAAATTTTCTCTCAAGGAATCAGTCAAGCAATGGTTCATTCCATTTCTTGAAAGGAGAGTTGAAAGTGAAAAACAAAGAAAAAAGAAGGAAAGGAGAAGAAGAAGGAAAGAACCGAAGGGTCTAAGGAAGAAAAGCATGTGAATAAAGTTTGAGTGGTCAAAGCTTTCCAAAGTCGTCCTTGGTTCAAATGTTTTTTAAATAAAACAAAATAAAAAAAAAGAAGGAAAAATCCTGTTTTCGGGCCGCAGTTGCCCATTGTCATTTAAATTTCGGGCCGCAGTTGCCCATTGTCATTTAAATTTCGGGCCGCAGTTGCCCATTGCCATTTAAATTTCGGGCCGCAGTTGCCCATTGTCATTTTAAATTTCAGGGCCGCAGTTGCCCATTGCCATTTAAATTTCGAGCCGCAGTTGCCCATTGTCATTTTAAATTTCAGGGCCGCAGTTGCCCATTGTCATTTAAATTTCGGGCCGCAGTTGCCCATTGTCTTTTAAATTTCGGGCCGCAGTTGCCCATTGTCATTTTAAATTTCAGGGCCGCAGTTGCCCATTGTCATTTAAATTTCGGGACTCAGTTGCCCATTGTCCTTTAAGTTTCCGGGACTCAGTTGCCCTTTGTCTTTTTTACCTTACTTTTGAGCGCATCGGCTCTGTCATTTACTTTTTGAGCGCATCGGCTCTGTGTCTTTTAATTTTGTCTTTTACTTTTGAGCGCATCGGCTCTGTCATTTACTTTTTGAGCGCATCGGCTCTGTCGTTAAATTCTGTCTTTTACTTTTTGAGCGCATCGGCTCTGTCTTTTAATTTCGAGCGCATCGGCTCTGTCTTTTAATTTGTCTTTTACCTTTTGAGCGCATCGGCTCCTGTCTTTAAATTCTGAGCGCATCGGCTCCACGCATTCCATGCATTTTAATCTCTGTTGAGCTTATCGGCTCCCTCGCATTTTAATTTCTGTTGAGCGCATCGGCTCCATGTATTTTACTCTTTGTTGAGCGCATCGGCTCCATGCATTTTTAATTCTGTTGAGCTCATCGGCTCCATGCATTTTACTTTCTGTCGAGCTTTTTAGTGAGCGCATCGGCTCCATGCATTCCATGCATTTTTAATTCCTGCCATTTACTTTTTAAGCGCATCGGCTCCTGTCTTTTAATTTCTTTTGAGCGCATCGGCTCCATGCATTACATGCATTTTACTTTCTGTCGAAGCTTTTTGTTGAGCGCAGCTGCTCCATGCATTCCATGCATTTTATTTTTCTGTCATTTGCTGTTGAGCGCATCGGCTCCATGCATTTTAAATTCTGTTGAGCGCATCGGCTCATTGCATTTTAACTTCCTATCATTGTTCTTACTTTGTTTTGCATTTACATCTTGTGCTTTCTTGGGACAAAATTGAAGTTCATGTCTTTACTCGTTCTTACGACGATAATAAGAAGACCACAATTTTCTTATTATCTAATAAGAAACAAGTAAAGAGGGCAATATGAACACCCAATTTTGACCTAGGGCTAAAAAAAAAAATAAAATAAAAAAAAACAATAAAAAATAAAAAATAAAAAAATAATAAAAAAGTCACTCACCCTCACCCACTCACTACCCACTCACTCCCCACTCATTCTATTTTCTTTCTTTTTTTACGCTAACCTCCACTCATCCAAACTTTCACCCACCACTAAAATAAAAAAAAAACCCCTCACCCCATCATCACGGAACCCACTCAGCAACCTCTTTTCTCGTAATTTCTGCAATCAGCTCCCAATCCCTCCATTATATTCTTTTCCTTCTCATTTTCTTCAAGGAGGCTGGGCGGTGCAAAACCCAATCCTTCATCCCATCCATCTTCCACGTGAACTCCACCCATAATGACCACCATCTTCCATGTAACCAAAGACCTCCATCCTTCTCCCTCCTCATCACAAACCAAGCTCCTCATCACCCCTCCACCATTCACGTAACCACCATGTAACCGACTTGCACCTCCATCCTTCTCCCTCCTCATCACAAACCAAGCTCCTCCTCACCCTCCACCATTCCCGACCGACGGATGATTGACTACCTTCAAACCATAATCCACCATACAATCATCACCATAACTCCCCCTCTGTTTGCACCTTCGCCGCCATCTCCTTCAAGCCATTAACCACTTGTCCTTGCACCACCACAAGAAGCGGATCTCCCCACCAACCGACCAGGTCGGACGGTCACCTTCAAACCATAATCCACCATACAATCATCACCATAACTCCCCTCTATTTGCACCTTCGCGCCATCTCCTTCAAGCCATTAACCACTTGTCCTTGCACCACCACAAGAAGCCGGATCTCCCCCACCAACCGCCAGTCGGACGACCACCTTCAAACCAAATCCCTCTTCTCACTCGACGGTCGAACCATCCAATCCCCAACCGACCGTCGAAACCCCGGAGGTCGGATCCTTCCTTCGACCAACCGACCGTCGAAACCCCGCAGGTCGAGATCCTTCCCTTCAATCAACCGACCGTCGGACTCCCGAATCCCTTTATACCCCGACCGTCGAACTAACATCCACTCACGAATCCCTCTATACCCGACCGTCGAACTAACATCCACTCCCGAATCCCTCTATACCCGACCGTCGAACTAACATCCACTCACAGAATCCCTCTATACTCAACCGTGACCACACGCTCCAACCTTCATAACTTTTTCATCTCCCCACCAACCGTTGTCGGACCACACAACCTTCACCTCTTCAACCGACCGTCGGACCGCATGAGAACCACCAAGAAGAGAAACCAAATCCGTCGAGTCCATTCTCTCATCCGACCGTCGGACCCCAAACTCATCATATTCGACCGTCGAAGCCCCAAAGGTCAGATCCTTCCTTTCAACCAACCGACCGTTGGACCCCATCTCCTCAAACCGACCGTCGAACCTCAACCGTGACCCAAATTCCATCACGCCCTTTTCACCGACTGTCGAACCTTTCCTCCTCTCGACCGTCGAATTCCTCTCACCGACAAGCCATCCAATTCCCCTAATCCGACCGTCGAAACCATCCCACAAACCAGACCACCTACCTCTCAAATCTCCAAACCACATTTCAAACACCATCACATACATCGACCGTCGAATCCATCCTCTCATCCGACCGTCGGACGGCAAACAGCAACCACCCTTCACCTCCATTTCCACTCCTCTCACCGACGAGCCACCAAACCTCCAACACCATCAACCAAATTCCATCTCCTCACCCATCCAAACTCCGTCGAATCCATCCCTTCACCCGACCGTCGAACCATATCAGCTACTACCCCCTCACTGACAACCCATCCAAATTCTGTCGAATTCATCCCTTCACTCGACCGTCGAAATACACCAGCTACACTCCCCTCACCGACCAACCCAAGATCCTTTCCAACCGACCGTCGAACTCCAAATCCTTCCCAACCGACCGTCGGATTAGATACCAAATCCTTCAACCAACCGACCGTCGAACCTCAGAGGCCAGCTCTCGATCGTCGGACCACAGGAACCAGTTCTCGACCTTCTGAGGCGATTCCCGACCGTCGGACATCAGAAGTCAGCCTCCCGACTGTCGAATCTGGTCCAAACCCCTCCCCAAACGTCCCCTGGTGTGTGCTGTTATTGTTGTTAAATTCTTCAACTTTTTATCTCTTTAAATTGAATTGTGATTATCTGTTGAGGTTTGAGTTTGAATCACGTAGGCTTGCCCATTCCATATTAAGGCAATAATGATACACTTTTTTTTTTTGGCAAAACAAAATAAAGTAAAATAAAGAAAAAAAAATCTTTTAATCCATGCAATGGCCAATGATGATGATTGAATAGCGGATGCTATCTTCATTATCTTTTGGATCATAAGGGTTTATTGAGTAGCCTAGTGCTAACTTGAATCCTGTGCAAAAAAATGGATTCGCTTTCAAATAAAATCTTTTTTTAAAATAAAATCAACCAACTCACAATCATTTTCTAAAGAACTACGTAACTTTGAGTTCCCCATTGCACCAGGGGATACGTAGGAGCAGAATTTCACTTCTGTCAAGCCAAAATTAAATTTTCATAATTTTGTGGTTTCGTTTTTACAATGTTTTGTAAAAAGGGTAAAATAAATATTTTCAAGGATTGTTAAGAATTTGTACAATTAATCCAAGGTACCGTCTTAGGACGGGTGCGTTAGGAGGTGCAATGGGATTAAGTTTCCACCCTTCCCTAAGCATAACCGACTCCCGAATCCAATCTGGTTTTCAAAGACCATTTTCAAAGAGAGGTTTTCCAATTTTTCCAAATTCAAATAAAATTGGTGGCGACTCCATTTTTCCATTTTCATATTTTTAAATCCATTCGAGTTACTGTTATTCCCGCCGCGATTTTCCGGTCGCGACAAGGATCTTTTGAGTCAGATTCCCAAGACTGTAATGCTTTTGCTCATCCCTAAAGAGATTCCACAAATTAAGAAGTTCATGATGTACAACTCCATAAGAATGCGTCTCAAGAGTCAATAAGATATCATCTAATGACTCTTTACTTAGTCCATTCTTAATGAAGAATATTTTATCTTCTCTGTTTATGGAAATTATCCCCAAAGAACGACATCACTTGTTACAAGAAAATTGACAATATTAGCAAACCAATGCATGGAATTGATAGAAATAAAAATTCATCAGAAAAATAATCATTGATAGGTGTAATATCAAAAAGTGAGTCTATTGTAAATATGGACAAATGACCTATAACAACATTTTGGCTTCTTTCTTATCTTTTGTTGTGATGTTGAATCCTTGAAGCAACAAAATCCACCGTATCAATCTTGATTTGCAAAAGTTGTTAAGAAAATTGACAAGTGCACAGAATTGTCATAATAATAAAGTTGACGATTAAGAGGGAAAAAAAAACTAAAACACGCGAAATTAAGAGGAAAAACAGAGAACAAAGCATATGAATGTAAAACACATTAAGGATGTAAACACATGAAATTAAAACACTAGGGATCTGAATTCACTTGATTCAACAATCTATCATAGATAATAGAGTAACTTTAGGACCTTCATTCTAATTAATTTCTAATCATTCAATTGATGGGGAGAGTTCAGTAATTAATTAAAACTCAATTCCTTGGTCTAAACCTTAACTCTTAAAGGCATGACCTTTACACTATGGATTCTTATGAAAAATACCACAATTCTCCCACACAACCTATAACCTCCATTCCTAAATGATTATAAATCATAACACTTATTATTTATGGTCTAGGTCATATGCAAACCTTCTGATTCTACACACACCTCACTAGATCACTTTATGAGTGGCCAATTCATAAAAACATTAAGAATCATAATAAGCACTCAAATTGAATAAAAAAGAAATTGATTAAAATTTCAATCTTAATACATGTCGATTGAATTAAGTTACGTCTTCACCCTAGAAACACACGAATTTATCTACACATGACACAAGAGAAGAAATAGGAAAAATAAAATAAAAATATATACAGAGCTCAACCTTCCATAAAAAAAACTGTTAACAAGTAAGAGGTAAACCTGTCATGGTAAAAAAAAAATATTAACAAGTAGGCGGTAAACCTACCATTAAATATTAACAAGGGTGTGGTATAAATCAGCCACCAAATATATATTAGCATGTAGTTAATAAATATTAACAAGGGTGTGGTATAAACCAGCTACCAAATAAATATTAACACGTAGTAAAAAAGTATTAACAAATATGTGGTATAAACCAGCCACCAAATAAATATTAACAAGAATGTGGTATAAATCAGCCACCAAATAAGTTAATAAGCTGATAAATTAAAAAGTTAGTAAGCTAATAAATAAAAAAGTTAAAAATAAGTAAATTAAAAAGTTAGAAGCAGGTAAATTAAAATGTTAGAAGTAGGTAAATTATAAAGTTAGAAAGTTAGTAAGAGAGTTGATAGTTAGCAAGTTAGTAAGCAAGAAAATTAAAAAGTTAGTAGGTTAGTAAGTTAGAAAGTTAAAAACAAAATACAAAAAGTAAAATACAAAAAATAAAGTATAGAAAATAAATTAGAAAATAAAGTACAGAAAGTAAATTTAAAATATGAAAACTAGAGAATCGGCAAGTCAATTTTTTGCTCGGTGAGAGAACAGAGAAGAAGAAAGATTATTTCATTAATGATTAAAGATTACAGAGGAAAAAGAAAAAATTTCCCCCACTAAGTTAGTACGTTAGTAAGAAAAAAGAAAAAAAGATTAAATGAGTAGAAAAAATATATATATATACAAGATCCATAGGAAAAGAAAAAAATATGTATATATATACAAAATATTTACACCATAAATTTATTTTTCAAATCAAGTCCCCAGTAATGGCGCCAAAAACTTGATGCAGATTAAAAGTTACAAACCCAAGTGCAGGTTGCTTCAAGTAATAAATTCTCGGGAGTCCGAGGTCGATCCACAAGGAATTGATGAAGAAAAATTTATTTGACGTAAGGAAAATATTTTGTCACAACAATAAAGGTGATAAAACATAGTCACAAATAAAAAAGACTTCCTTGGGTTAGGAGATCCACTCTTGGTAAATAAAATAAGGACAAGATTAATTCTTTTTATAACTCAATTGGAATCCACACATAATGGAGATTCCAATCGAAAAATACAACGTTCAAAGTTCATTAAAAATTATATACGTAATTATATTATGATTCCTTTAATCATCTATTAACACCACCACTCATAAATGGGATCAAGCATTCATTGTGCCAAAATCTTGTCTACAACAAATCTAGATCTCCACTTTACAAGGAGGGTTTCTAAATTGATTGAAAACAAAATACAACACGTACAATGACCACTTGAAAATATATCATTTAAGCACAAAAAATAAATAAATCTAACCTTATTTCATTACCAAGAGCTTCACCCTTTCACTCAAGTAAAATGAAACTTAGTTACTCATAGACAAGAATAAATGAAGAGAAAAGAAGAAGAAGAAGAACATAACTTCAATTTAGAACAAAAGAAAATTATAAGATAAACAAATAACACAAAAGCATGATCTTGGCCTCTAAGACCAAGACTTCTAAATAATCAACCAAGGCTCCCTTTTATAGAGGATTAGGGATACAAAATGACAAGGGGACTAATTCATGAGTGAGTGGATGAGTGGAAAATGAGTGAAAAATGCCAAATGACTTTTGATGAGTGAAAAATTATGGAGATTCTTTATCTCCAAAATCATTCAGTTCTAAAATCATTCAGTTCTAAAATCATTCAGTACAAAATATGGTCTTCATAAAAGTTGTAGGCCTGGATCTTAGCTTTCAAATGCCGCTAGAATCACCTCAAAAGGTAACCTACAGCCCGAGATATAGCCCAATTACTACATAGTATTCAGGCTCGATTACAGCTCCTCTATTTTGAGTTCTAAGCCCAATATGACCTCCAAGGAGTCTGATTTGAGTCTTGTGTTCTTAAGAAAGTTGTAAATATGGGTCTTAACTTTTAGATACCAAATTTTTAACCCAATCCAGATCTTACAGCTGGTGCGTGAAATCCGCAAGTGTACAATTTTGTCGTCAAGTAATAAAAAGATCGAATCCACAGGGACTGTATCTATGAATGCCAATTAATTAATTAATTTAATTTAACTAAATAATAAGGGAATTTAATTATTAATTAAGAAGAACATAGTAACAAAGTAATTAAATAAATAAAAATTGAAATGCAGAATTTAAAACAAAAATAGTAAATAATCAAGAATGGTATTCAAATTCAAGAAAGCTTCTAAGATTGGGGTACCACAGTGATACAAGACAAATCCTAATTGATAACCCTTTTGTTAAATTTGAAATTCTATTGAAGGTGAATTACCCTAAATTAGTTAATGTTCTTTCTCAAGATTCAAGATCCGTGCCCAATTAAACCAATTCCTACTCTCATGATAATTGAATTTAAATTAAACCCATTACGCTTTGTGATAATTCATTGAATCCTCGAAGGCTAAAACTATTCTCGTGATTTAGACCTAAGTTTAATTCTTATGGTTCCAACACTTAGGTTCACCTCTCAGTACGTCCCTAAATGTTTATGAGATGCAAATAAGTGGCCAGCAAATTCACATGAATAAGAGCAATAAGGATTGAATCAAAGAACATTCAAGATTAATAAAAAGGGAAACATGGTCAATTAATCATTATCAATGTATCAGAAGGCATTGCCCAATCCTAGAAACAAAGAAAACTACTCAGACATAGAGAATGAGAGACAAGAAATCAAATTTAAGAACATCCTAAACCCGTAACAATGGAAGAAGAAAGGAGAAGATGAAGATCAAGAGCCTCCAATGTGCCTCCTCAAAACCAAGTTAGAACCTCTAAACTGTATTAAGAACATCTATTTATAACTTAGGATTTTTAATTGGCTAGAAAGCCCTAAAAGAAATAAAAAATAAAAAATAAAAACTAAAATTCTACTGCGCACTGCAATCCACGGCAGTGGATCATTCCACGGCCTGGCCGTGGATGGTTTTGCCAAAAAGCTAACTCTGGTTTATTTGCGTTCCATGGCCGTGGATGGTTACACGGCCAGGCCGTGGAACTCTCTGTAATTTCTGTCATGCTTCTTCAAGTGCTGCTCGATCCATGGCCGTGGATCCCTCTGGAATGGTCTTTTTGTACCTTTTTGCTATCCATTAAGCTCTAACTTCAAACATGCAAGCATTCCATTTAATCTAAGGTCAATTCAACATTAATCCTGCACAAGAACACCACAAACACTGCAGTTATCTAAACTAAGGGAAAAATAAACTAAAAAGGGAAACTAAAATGCCTAAAATGCTCAAGAATGCATGCAAAACAAAAACAAAACATAATGTTGTTTCACACACATCAAATCCCCCAAATTTTAAGACTTTGCTTGTCCCTAAGTAATAACTAATGTCAAACCAAGATGTGGGATCAAGAGACAATAATGAATGAGGAACCCGAGAAAATAATATCTAAGCAATAGGCTAAGGCAATCCAAGAATTTGAGAGGTAATAAAAAATTAAGTCCAATTAGAGGCTAAGTTCTCAGAAATCATGCATCCTCACTGATTGAATTAAGTTCACTCCACTAACCATACTCAAAGTGTTTAAGGGTGAAAACATTATGCTCAAAATCCTTCAAAGAAAATGCACTTCCATATGCTTGATAAGAAACCAAATTTCCACTAATAATTAGCATGCATGAAAGAATCAAAAGGTCTTTCAAGGGTTGTAATGAGGCCATGGGAATGATGTTAGGTAAGGTAGAGAAAGAAAGGTATGCACAAAGGGCTAACCAAATTTTCAATAAGCACCAGAAATACAACAGAACATCAATGGAGCAAAGGTATTTTTTTCTTCTTTTTTTTCAAAAAGGATCATAACTCCACATTTCTAAGTATTTTCTTCCTTTCTCTTCTTTTCAAGCTTTCATCTCACCATTTTTTTCTTTTTTTTTTAATTTTCATTTGAGAAAGAGAAAGCTCAAATACATATGATTCCCAACACAACTTTCAAACAACTTTCAAACCCAATTCGCTCCATTTAATATTTTAAATGATTACCAATAATGTTTCAGCATAGGTATCAAGAAAAACAATTACCCAATAGGCTCAAAATGGGCAACTAGAGGATGAAAGTGTAACAATTTCAAAAGGCCAGAAAAATACCTAAGATGCCTTAATCACATTCAAGCATGCAACCAAAATTTTTGCCTCAAAATGGTAACAATTTCAAAAGGCCAGAAAAATACCTAAGATGCCTTAATCACATTCAAGCATGCAACCAAAAATTTTGCCTCAAAATGGTTCCAAATCTAGTTCTAGAATACAAAATCAATGAGGAATATCACTCAACACAAAGAATGGGAGCAAAATTAATATAGTGCATAAATCCCATATAGGCTCAAAACTGACATTTAGAGGTTCAAAATTCAATGAGAAGCATAAATTCAGAGAATATATGCTAATTATCAACTATCAAAAGATCACATCTATTATCAATTAAAACAATGCCTGTTGCCTACCACAAGAATCAACAAATTGGGTTCCAAATCAATACCATCTCAAAATCCTCAAAAGAGAGGGGAACAAGTTCAACCAAAAAGTTGAGAGATAGGATGAAGTGAAAATGCAACAAGAACAATAAGAAGATGCAATGCAAAATAAGATATGAGAATGCATGAAACCAATGATTAATATGAAAATAAAAATACTCCCCCCAAGCTTAGAACTTACATTGTCCCCAATGTAAAAGTCTAAAACTAGATAAGGGAAAAAAAGAAAAGAACTCACTGCGGTGGTGGAAAATGATGTTGACTCAGATGCCAACTATGAATAGCTTGGACCATGCTCTCCATACTCTGAACCGTCCTCTCCAAGGTTTACAGGCGGCCATCAGTAGCCTGCCCCTGCTGACGAAGCTTATCTAGCAAGTGGCACTACTACACCTGCACAGCATGAAGTTCCTCCAGAGAAGCATAAATCCGTGTCAAACCATCCTCCGAAGGACCTGCAAAAGAAGAAGAAGAAGGACGAGAGGTGCCTGCCCTTGGTGGAGGGCGAAAGGGGCACTGAACATCATTTGGTTCATCTGCTACACTCCCAGGGTTGCACCAATTTGCACGATTGCGCACAGTGATAGCAGGAGGGTTAGGAAGGGGTAGGGGTTGAGCTCTATCATTCAGGCAGAGGCAGTAAATTCCATCCTCTTTTACAATCATCTTAATTGCTAAACAAGACTCTAGATCAATCCTAGAGTTACCTCTAACTGCCTCCAGACCATCTAAATCATATTCAAAGAAATTGGCTATCGCTGTGATAAGCCCACCAATAATAATAGTCCTCGATTGGACCCTACTTACCCTAAGCAGATGCCTAGCAAGAAAAGATCCAGTGTCCATTTTGACATCATTAAGAATGGCCCACATAAAAGCAAGTTCATCAGCACGGACATTGCCATCACTATCCCTACGCCCAAATAGAGTATGAGCCATGATACGGTGAAGATAGCGAAGGCAAAGATTTAGCAGAAAAGATGCCTTACAATTTGAGGAATCATATGTACCTATCCCATAAGAGACATCATCCCAAAAAGAAATTACGGAAAAACCACTTAGGCGCCTCCTTTCCCCCCCAACAGGCAATCCAAAAATCTTATTGAATTCTTCCAAGTTTAAACAGTGCTCATTATTGAACAGCCAGAAAGTGATCCGGCCTTCAGTGCAGCCTTCCCCCTGAAGGATATGAGCCTCAACAAAATTAAGAAACTCCAATGTAAGCTCAGTATAAGTGGGATACTTTAAATTCAAAAAATAAGTCCATCCTGCCCTATCTAGCATCCAATCAAAGTCATCTCGCAAGCCTAAGGTATCAAGAACAACATCATCCATATACCTAGTGCTAATGATCCTTCTATTCACTAGCACATTGTAGCGATCCCTCTGCTCATTATTCCTAAAATTAAAACCATGGGAATTAGGGGGATTACCTCTTGGAGCAGTAGTGCCTCTTCCCCGTGTCCTTGAGCTTGAACCAGCTTATCCCCGCTGACGCTTGTTCGTCATCCTGCTAATCCAAACCAAATCAATAAGCACAAAGCAAAAATTCCCCTTTATGCAGCACTATTCACGTATTGAGGCAAATTTGCCAAATTTGGGGTTTTCCAAATTGGAAGGAGGGAATGGTTGGGTAGAGGTTAGGAAGGTGAGAAAGGGTAGAAAAATGGAAGAAAAGGGTGGTTTGTGGAATAAAAGAGTAGTTTTGAAGGTTTGGGCATGGGGGGTTATGGTGGCTATGGTGGAGAAAAGAAGAAGGAAGAAGGAGAAGGAGGGAGAATGGGGGTGAAGGGTTGGCTTTGAGAAGGAGGAAGAAGATGGTTAATGCTTGGTTGTGAGGGAAATAAGGATTAATGAAGGTTTGGGAGGATGAAAATAGAGGATGAGGGAGAGAAGAAGGAGAAGAAACAAAGATGAAATGGTGAAATGAAGGAGGGGGAAGAGAGACCGCGGATTTTAAAACTGGCAGCAGCGATCCACGGCTGTGGATAGTTCCATGGCTAGGCCGTGGAAACTGCTGACTTGCCTTTGTTTTTTGAAACAGAGAGTTCCATGGTCGTGGTTTTATCCACGACCAGGGCATGGAATTCTCTGACTTTGTTTTTTTTTTTTTGAAGAACTAAGATCCACGACCATGGATATATCCACGGTCAGGCCGTGGATCTCTCTGACTTATACCTTCTCCTCTGGTTTGCATTCCATGACCATGGAATTTTCCATGGACGGGGTGTGGAACCTTCTGACTTCTCTCTTCTTGTAAATTTATCTTCAAAAAAGGTCAAACCTAGACAAAATCCATAAGATAAACATCAAACCAATAATCTAATACACAAAATTAAAAGAAAAAGATGAAATAAAACAGAAAAATAAGAAAACTTGGGTTGCCTCCCAAGAAGTGCCTGTGTAAAGTCATAAGCTCGACTCCTATGCTTTCATCCCTCTACAGTTGGGTCATGGAGGGTAATGTTCATCTTCTTCTCAAGTTACTGCTTCGCTAGATAGTGCTTCAACTGCTGACCATTAACCTTGAAAGTCCTTCGCTCTTCATTCCAAACCTACACAGCACCATAGAGAAACACTTTCTTCACCAAAAATGGCCCTGACCATCTTGACTTAAGTTTTTCGGGAAAGAGTTTCAATCTAGAATTGAAAAGAAGCACCAGTTTTCCTTCACGAAACTCTCTACGAAGAATATGCTTGTCATGCCACCTCTTGGTTCTTTCCTTGTATGACTTGGCAGTCTCATAAGCATCCAATCTCAGCTCATCAAGCTCATGAAGTTGAAGCTTTCTCTTTTCTCCTGCCGCTTTTAAGTCAAAATTCAGAAGCTTAATAGCCCAAAAGGTTTTATGTTCAAGCTTAATGGGTAGATGGCAGGGCTTCCCATAAATCAGTTGAAAGGGTGTCATCTCAATGGGAGTCTTGTAAGCAGTACGACAAGCCTAAAGAGCATCATCAAACTTCAAAGACCAATCCTTTCTGGAGCTAGACACAATTTTCTCTAGAATACTCTTTATCTCATGATTAGATACCTCCACTTGACCAAAAGTTTGAGGATGGTAAGGTGTAGCAACCTTATGAGTGACTCCATATTTCTTCAAGAGGTTCTCAAACTGTCTCTCTATGAAATGTGAACCTCCATCACTTATCACAGCCCTAGGAACTCCAAACCTTGGGAAAATGATCTTCTTGAATAGCTTGATCACGGTCTTTGCATCACTTGTTGGAGATGGAATGGCCTCCACCCACTTAGATACGTAATCAACAGCAACAAGAATGAATTTATTGTTGCAGGAGGATGGAAAAGGGCCCATGTAGTCAACTCCCCAAACATCAAAGATCTCTACCTTAAGAATAGTATTCATTGGCATCTCATGCCTCTTAGAGATACTTCCAGCTCTCTGACATGGATCACATGATAACACATAATTTTGAGCATCTCTGAAAATATGAGGCCAAAAGAAATTACACTGAAGAACTTTGGCTGCCGTCTTGGCGGCACTAGCATGTCCTCCATAGGATGCATAATGATAACTGCTCAATATACTTGGAGCCTCTTCCTCAGAGACACGCCTCCTATAAATACCATCAGCACATCTCTGATATATGTATGGGTCATCCCACACAAAAGTTTTTAGATCTAAGAAGAATTTCTTCTTCTGTTGATAGTTAAGCTCAGGAGGTAGAACCTTAATAACTAAGTAGTTTGCATAGTCAGCATACCAAAGAGCATTCTCTACAAAAACTACAAACAATTGCTCATCAGGGAAAGAGTCATTAATAGGCAATTCGATCTTCCCAATCATCGGTTACTCTAGCCTGGATAAATGATCTGCCACTTGATTCTCCATCCCTTTTCTATCCAGAATCTCCAAATCAAACTCTTAGAGGAGAAGGATCCAATGGATAA
Source organism: Ormosia semicastrata (assembly GCA_029884595.1). Classification (NCBI taxonomy): domain Eukaryota; kingdom Viridiplantae; phylum Streptophyta; class Magnoliopsida; order Fabales; family Fabaceae; genus Ormosia; species Ormosia semicastrata. The sequence continues at coordinate 3,150,312 of JAQQTO010000040.1, forward strand.
GTCGAGGCTTTGCTTCCTTCTTGCTCATAAGATATCTAAGTGCTGAATGGTCAGTGTACACAGTCACCTTTGAACCCACTAGATAGGACTGGAACTTCTCAAAAGCAAAGACTACCGTAAGCAATTCTTTCTTTGTGGTGGCATAGTTTGCTTGAGCTCCATCAAGTGTTTTGCTCGCATAGTAATTTGTATGCACTTTCTTGTCTTTTCTTTGCCCTAACACAGCTCCTACGACATAGTCACTGGCATCACATATGACCTCGAAAGGTAGATTCCAATCCGGTGTTTGTAAAACGGGAGCAGTGATCAAAGCTTCTTTCAACCTGCAAAAGGCATTCAAACAGTCACTATCAAAATTAAATGGAACATCTTTTACTAAAAAATTAGACAAAGGTTTAGCAATTTTAGAAAAATCTTTGATGAATCTCTAGTAAAAACCAGCATGTCCCAAGAAACTTCGCACTCCCTTCACATTCACCGGTGGAGGCAATTTCTCAATCACTTCAATTTTTGCCTTATCCACCTCAATTCCTTTTCCAGAAACCAAATGTCCAAGCACTATCCCCTCTTGTACCATAAAATGGCACTTCTCCTAATTCAAGACAAGATTAACCTCCTTACATCTCTGCAAAATCTTAGACAAATTAAACAAACAATCATCAAAGTTAGTACCATATACCGAAAAATCATCCACAAAAACTTCCATGGTGTTCTCAATAAATTCAGAAAATATTGCAGTCATACATCTTTGGAAAGTAGCAGGGGCATTACATAAACCAAATGGCATTCTCCTATAGGCAAAAGTGCCATAAGGGCAAGTAAATGTGGTCTTCTCCTGGTCACTAGGATGGATAGGGATTTGGTGGAATCCCGAATATCCATCTAAGTAACAAAAGTATATATGCCTAGCTAGCCTCTCAAGCATCTAATCAATGAAGAGAAGAGGGAAGTGATCTTTCCTAGTTGCACTATTTAACTTTCTATAATCAATGCACATCCTCCAACCTGTGACTGTCCTAGTGGGAATCAATTGATTTTGCTCATTTTCAATTACAATCATCCCCCCTTTCTAGGGAACCACATGCACAGGACTAACTCATTCACTATCAGAAATTGGGTAAATTACCCCAGCATCAAGCAACTTAAGAACCTCTTTTTTAACAACCTCTTTCATATTAGGATTCAACCTACGTTGATGCTTAACTGAGGGTTTATGGTCAAGTTCCATTAAAATTTTATGCATGCAAAAGGAAGGCTTTATGCCTTTAATATCATCAAGAGTATATATGATGACCTTTCTATGCATCCTAAGAGCCCTAAGCAATTTCTTAGTCTCTAACTCATTCAAGCTAGCACTAACAATGACAGGATAAGAAGAGTTGGGACCAAGAAACTCATACCTGAGAGTGGAAGGAAGAGTTTTAAGTTCTACCTTAGGAGCATTTTCCTTTTTCCAATCTTCAGACTTAGGCTTTGGCTTAAGCTTTTCCATTTTGGCTTTGTAAGGAGGAATTTTTGAGGTTGCCTCTAACAAGCGGGCATACTCTGCTACCTCTCCTCCAGAATCAATAGAGCCGCCACCAACCAAATATCTCTCCAATGGATCTTCCAAATAAATATTGGTGGACTCTTCTTCCACCACCTAGTGCAATAAATCAATCCTATAACAAGAGTCCTCAAAAGAAGGTTGTTTAATAGATTTAGAAATATCAAACTCAACCTTATTATCACCAACAGTTAAAGACAATTTTTCATTTTTAACATCAATTATAGCACCAGCAGTAGCTAAGAAAGGCCTACCAAGAATAATGGAGATTTGGGAATCCTCTTCCATTTCAAGCACAACAAAATCAGCAGGTATGAAAAACTTACCAACACGGATAGGAACATCCTCTAAGATGCCTACAGGGTACTTGACGGACCGATCCGCTAACTAAAGTGAGATTGTTGTGGGTTTTAGCTCTCCCACTTCCAACTTCTTACACACAGAAAGGGGCATAAGACTAACACTAGCCCCCAAATCACACAGAGCTTTATCAAAGTTAGTGTTGCCAATCAAACAGGGAATAGAGAAGCTACCTGAATTTTTTAACTTAGGAGGCAATTTATTTTGAATTAAAGCACTACACTCCTCAGTTAAAGCTACTGTCTCATATTCCTCGAGCTTCCTCTTATTAGACAAGATGTCCTTAAAAAACTTAGTATAAGTAGGCATTTGTTTCAACGCCTCAGTGAATAGTACATTAATGTACAATTTCTTAAGGAACTCTAGGAACTTCCCAAACTGCTTATCTAACTTTGCCTTAGCCAATCTTTAAGGGAAGGGAATCGGGAGTTGGTAAGGTTCAGGGAGTACATACATAGACACCTTCTCAGTAGTTTCCTCTTCTTCTAAGGGTAGTGTCTTAGTCTCTTTATCCTCAATTCCCTTATCTTTTTCATTCTCCCCCTTACCCAAGGAATCCTCTAATTTCTTTCCACTCCTCAAACTCACAGCTTTATAATGTTCATCACCTGGGTTGACTTCAAGTTGACCAGGAAACTTACCTTACTGCCTATGAGAAGTACTTGCTTGTTGGGTAATCTGGGTCTCCACCATCTTATTATGAATAGCTAAATTGTTAACCTTAGCTGATAACTCTTTAATTGCCTCAGTCATTACTTGCCCATGGTGCCTAAACTCATCATTTTGCTTAGACTGACTTTCAACAAAATTCTCAAGAAGAGACTCAAGTCTAGATTTTTGTACCTGTAGGATTCCAGAAGAGGGTTTAACATTACCTTGCCCACCTTGGTACTGACTATTCCAGTAAGAGAAGTTAGGATGAGACCTCTAACCAGGGTTGTAAGTTTGAGAATACGGATCATTCCTACCCTTTTGGTTGAAGTCATAGAAATTGTGGCATGATTCTACTTGCTCCATCGGTGCACCTTATGAGGATCCAATTCTAACTTGGCATTCAACACCTATGTGTCCCTGTGCTCCACAAATCTCACAAAAATTGTTAGAAGCACCTATGGCATTAACATGAGCTTTCTCAAGCATATCAAAATGTTTATTCAAAGAATCAAATTTTGACATAATTAAATCAACACCATCTACCTCAAACTTACCTCCTGAGAGCTTTCTCGGGTTATGGCCTCTTTCATTAACCTATTGGTGATGATTTGAAGCTACATTCTCAATGATCTCATAGGCTTCTGTCAGCCTTCTGTTCATTAAAGCTCCACCAGCTGCGGAGTTAAGAGACACATTCCAAGAATATTCCAAACCATTGTAGAAGGTGTGAATGATCATCCATTTTTCTAACCCATGGTGTGGGTAGGCTTTTAGCAAAGCCTTATATCTATCCCAAGCTTCTGACAATGACTCGCCATCTTTTTAAACAAAGCTTGTGATTTGGGTCCTTAAATGAGTAGTATTGGAAGGTGGAAAGAATTTATCCAAGAAGGCTTACTCCAATTGGTCCCAAGTAGTTATCGTCTCAGCAGGAACAGACTTCAACCAAGCTTTTACTCGATCTCTTAAAGATAATGGAAACAGGCAGAGACGAATAGCATCAACAGAGGCACCTTCGATCTTAAGGGTCTCACAGAACTCCAAGAACATATCCACATGATCATTAGGATCCTCTGACGGTAATCCTCCAAACTGGTTTTGTCTTATCATAGAAAGTAAGGCAGGAGGTATGGTGAAGTGCCTAGCTTTAATGTTTGGCCGAGTAATTCCAGATCGCAAACCCCGAGCATTAGGGGCTGCATACTCTTTTAGTGGTCTATTATCCTCAGCTTCAGCCATGACAAGTGTTGGTTCAGGTATTTCTCCTACTCTTTGCCTTTGTTGTCTTCTCCTTTTACGTAAAGTTCTTTCAATTTTAGGATCTGCTTTAATAAGAGTCCCGAAAAGTCTAGTATTTCGCATAAACAAGAGAAATTACCTGCAGAGAGTCAAAGAGAAAAACAAGAATGTAAGAAGAACAATAAGGAATTGAGATGCAAATAAGTGGCTAAAACTACTATTGTGATTTAGACCTTAAGTTCAATTTTTATGGTTCCAACACCTAGGTTCACCTCTCAGTACGTCCCTAAATGTCTATGAGATGCAAATAAGTGGCCAGCAAATTCACATGAATAAGAGCAATAAGGATTGAATCAAAGAACATTCAAGATTAATAAAAGGGGAAACATAGTTAATTAATCATTATCAATGTATCAAAGGGCATTGCCCAATCCTAGAAACAAAGAAAACTACTCAAACATAGAGAATGAGAGACAAGAAATCAAATTTAAGAACATCCTAAACCCGTAACAATGGAAGAAGAAAGAAGAAGATGAAGATCAAGAACCTCCAATGTGCCTCCTTAAAACCAAGTTAGAACCCCTAAACTGTATTCAGAACATCTATTTATAACTTAGGGTTTTAATTGGCTAAAAAGCCCCAAAAGAAATAAAAAATAAAAACTAAAATTCTGCTACGCACCGCGATCCACAGCCGTGGATCATTCCACGGCCTAGCCGTGGATAGTTTTGCCAAAAAGCTAACTCTGGTTCATTTGAGTTCCATGGCCGTGGATGGTTACACGGCCAGGCCGTGGAACTCTCTACAATTTCTGTCATGCTTCTTCAAGTGCTGCTCGATCCATGGCAGTGGTTTAATCCACGGGCAGGCCATGGATCCCTCTACAATGGTCTTTTTGTACCTTTTTGCTATCCATTAAACTCCAACTTTAAACATGCAAGCATTCCATTCAATCCAAGGCCAATTCAACATTAATCCTGCACAAGAACACCACAAACACCGCAGTTATCCGAACTAAGAGAAAAATAAACCAAAAAGGGAAACTAAAATGCCTAAAATGCTAAAGAATGTATGCAAAACAAGAACAAAACATGATGTTATTTCACACACATCAACAGCCCAAGTTATGCTCTTATTACTGCACACTGTTCAGGTTCCAATCACAAAACTCGTATTTTAATTTCCAAGCCTAATTAGTTCCACTAGATGTCAGAATTTAACCTAGAGCTTTTCATGAAAGTTGTATAGCTCTCTCTTATCTTTTTAACAAGGTAAAATGCATAGCTGTTAGATATCTAAAACTCAAGATATGGCTAAAATACAGAAATATTGTAAGACATAAATCATGCTAAAAAAATCAATTAAGTCCAATTTAAGGCCAAACTTACAAAACATAACCAAACTCAATCAATTAAGTACATGGAGAGTGTAAATAACTAAAAATGAGGGCTTATTAATATATAAAATATGTGATCATTACTTATCTAGTAGATAATTCATTCATCATCTTAAGGCTTCGTAATGTGATCTATAGCCAAGAACTTGGTTAGCAATTGAATGGATTCTTAGTGATCAAGAATGAATTAAAATCAAGAATAGTTAATTTCTTTAGATTGATTGTTTACTTAATTAAGTTTATAGTTTTTAATTAGTTTCTGTTAATTAATTTTGTAACTTTTTTCACTGATAACCTCTTAATTTGATTGCTTGATTAGAGTGATCCAAGAGCTCGACTCGGTTATGCCTTTTACTACAAGTACTTTGGTTAATCAGTTTATAAATTGATTTAATTTGATAGTCTCAACTAGGGGTGTAAATTGGTTTGGATAACCTGACCAACCAAAACTGAACTAATTAGATTGGTTTAGTTTGGTTCAGGTATGTTGATTGGTTCAGGCAAAATTTGAACCAAACGAAGCTTAATTGGTTTGGTTTGGGTTGAAAGTTTCAAACCTGAGAACCAAACCAAACCAAACCATATATGTTGGTGTATGCCCTAGAGGCCAATACTTTTTTTGTATTCACATACATTATATTATGCTATTTTATATATGAGGCATTTCATTTATTGTGTTCTTTTTTTGATAAACATAATAAAGTCCTTACAATAGTAACTTTGATGCCACAGGACATCAAGTGGATGACTTGATCGTGAAATCCTTTTGGTTACAACACTATTCTTAAATGTCCCTAGTCAAGTATTGTTGTTAATTAGGACAACAATAATACATTGAGACTAGTATGTGCATAGACTGATGACCACATCTCACGGGTCATGGATATGAGATATCAAGTCTTCACATGGGTACATATTAGAGTAATGATGTACTGAACTGACCCATCATGAGAACGCTACATGGATCGTTACGTGAGTGTCATAAGCAATTCTCATAGTGATAATGGTGTTTGTGGTCCTTTGACCTGAAATCACTACGATTCCTATATGAGGAGTTGTGTGTTTTAATGCCATCAAACATCACCTATAACAAGGTGATTATAAAGTTGGTTATTGGACATACCACGAATCATGTAGAGGGATGTGAGTGACCTAGATGGGATTTGTCACTCCTACATAACAGGAGCGATATCTTCGGGCCCCCTGATTGAGTGAGATTGTGAAATGCATGGCCATGCTCAAATGAGTCAATATGAGATATTGATCTCATTTTTTATTACAAAGTTTACTCGAATATCAGGAAACGAATGATTAGACTATACAAGGGTGACACATTCCATGCCTTGTGTTCAATCTAGATATCTTGACAAAGGGACTAAACAACACAGAAACATTGGTCACGGAAAGGTTATGTCAAATCACTGACATTCTTATTACTTGGGTAGCAGTGATGTGTTGCTAGATACTGTTCACTGCTTGTAATATTAAAATGAGATTTTAATATTACGCTAACGTAATAAGAACTGCAGGTCACACACATAGAGTAGACTAAAATTGGAGCAATGGATCCAAGTTGGACTCGGATTCAAATATGGGCGGACTCATATGAGATGGGTCTAGGGTTGCCTGACTTACTTGCTTTCGCTACTCACACTCACTTAAGGCGGTCACTATTATAAATAGTACATTCGCTAAGGCTCTCTTGTGGACGTTGGACGTACTAAGATAGACAATTCAGAACCCTAGCGACATGTTTCTTCTCTTCTCTTCATGCATTTTCTATTTTCATTTACTAGCACCTTGTGTGAGAGACGTGAGGCTCTTCTTGTGGATGTTGGACGTTCGTGAGTTTTAAGATGTACAAAGCTTTCGTGTGGATACCGCGTTATGGAAGACATCGTTTCTATTATGGTGTTCGTGATTCACGCTTCAAGAGGTAAATCTTTTTAAAAAACTCAGATTATGGCTTTTTCGCATGGATCCTTGGTAGGAATCCCTGTTTTCCGCTGCGTGATGTATCTGCAAAAATTCCCAACAGTGGTATCAGAGAGTCTTACGAAACCATGATTCGATTTTCTGTTTTCATTTACATGAGATAACATGTTTTCTGTTCTTATTTTTGACAAAAGATATGATCTTTAATATGTTATTTCTGAAAATCGTATAAAACCCTTTCCGAAAACATATTCTGTTTCTTATGTTGTATGCAAAACCGTGATGTTGTTTTCAAAACTTCATGAAGATGTTCATATGTTTTGTGAAAACTATTTTTTTTTAAGATGTATGTTTTTGCGAAGCTTGGTGGTATTTTCGATATGTATGTGATACGTACAATACGTTATGGAATCCTTATTCTCAATGCACGGTGCAAGGGTTTGGGAAACCTTGTTCTTGTTCTAAAAATTCTTTCATGCGGCTTTAATTGGATAAGAAATGAAGAAGTTATGGTTTGAGGGTTATAGAATCCTTGTTTACACTGAGTATGTAATCGCACAAGAGGTGCGGCAAGGGGTTTTGGAAACCCTATTCTTGTTTTGTGGCATCCTTGAACATTGAAAACGAAAGTATCAAGTGTTGATGTCAAGCCGCCAACGAGGCGCACGAGGTTCAAGTGTTGAACGTATACGGCTCAAGAGGTTCCACCTTGAAATCATTGTAAGACAGGTATCCCTCAAAAGAGAAAAGTGTTCATGTTGTTCGGGCTTAGGGTCAAGCACCTGTGAAGCGTGGCACGTGGGCTCAAGGAGGTGTAAGAGATTAAGCTCTTGTTTATGGTCCAATTTTTCAAGGCGGGGCGATTCTCTCTTCCCTACACTCTTTAAATCCCATATGTTGATGTTTTGATTGTTACAACTTGGCGGCTCCCATGATCCCCTAGTATTTGAGTAATCCTCATAGGGATGCATTTATTAGACTTATTCCACTGCATTTATTAATTGAGTTATTCAAAATGCATAATTTGTCAAAGTTGCATTAAAACTAGTCATCACCCAATTCACCCCCCTCTTGGGATGGTTGCCCGTGCTACCTCTGCGTAGGGTATTTTTTCGAAAAATGTGATATTTTATATCCAATTTTATGACTCGTGAAAATAATAATGTATTATTGTTATGAGTTTATATGTTTTTGTGATGCATGGTGCATGGTTATGGCCTTAGTCCTATTTTATGCCTTTTGGTTTTAATAAATACAACCTGCGTGTCGTGCCTTTCTCTCTACATTCTGATTGTACATTCTCTTCTCACCTAACTCCCCTCGAATATAAAAGAAGTTTCTATATAATGTAATTATGATGTGGAGGCAAGAAAACGGCATCAAGTGAGGACGTTGATGGGAGATGCTTGGTGAAGCTGGCTTAGTTAATGCTACTCTCTTAGGGGCCATAACCATGTCACTTTTATTATATGCTCTTTATGTATGAGATGCATGGATAATGTTTATGGTATGATAAACAGTTTAATAAATGATAAGATCTAATAATAATAATAAAAATTCCCTCAAAGTAAATATTAAGTCATGATGTGATGCCTTCCATTGTGTGGCACTCGTCAAGACTAGTATCGATCAAGTGCAGGTCTGCCAAAGTAGGATGCCTTTATCTATATTAGTAAGATGCGATGGGATAAATGTAATATCCAACTACCAACCATTGGGTCTGACTTAACTAGGTCATTTCAATAGGATTGAAGGCTTAGAGGCATGAAGTTGGGCTTTAGTCCATTAGATGGATTAGAATAAGTGTTATTCACCTAACTATCCAAGAGTTACATGTGATGTAATTGGAAGGTGTTTCCTACCTAAATATCTGAATTTTGGGTGATCAGCCAAAGCTGACTCAAAACTAGGTGAAATATGGATCTTGGCCCATTAGGAAATCTTACGATGGGATTTTTCGAGTCAATGTTGAGGGTCATTGACTTGAATAAAATAGTGGGAGGCATATTTAATTAAAAGACCTCATTAAATATGTTTATGGCATGATACTTATATTTTGCATATTTTTGTTAATAGATTACCATGACAACAAACACATCAGGTACTTTATCATTGCGATCCGTCCTTGAGAAGGACAAGTTGTCTAGAACGAATTTTTTAGACTGGTACAGGAATTTAAGGATTGTCCTCAAGTAAGAGAAAAAGCTGTATGTTTTGGAACAGCCTATTCCTGAGCCACCTGCTGCAAATGCCCCTAGAACTGAAAGAGATGCTTATCAGAAGCATCAAGATGATGCCTTGGACATTGGATGTCTAATGCTGGACACCATGAACTCTGAGCTCCAAAAGCAACATGAGAACATGGATGCATACGATATGATCGTACACCTTAAGAAACTCTATCAAGAGCAGGCCAGACATGAGAGATTCGAGGTCTCTAAAGCACTATTTCAATGCAAGCTAGTAGAAGGAAGCCCTGTTGGTGCTCATGTACTCAAGATGATTGGGTACATTGGAAACCTAGAGAGACTCGATTTTCCTTTGGGCCTAGAGTTAGCCACTGACTTAGTCCTGCAATCGTTGCCGGAAAGTTTTAGTCAATTTGTCATGAACTACAACATGAATGAGATTGACAAATCACTACCAGAGCTGCTAGGTATGTTGAGAACTGCTGAGCAGAACATTAACAAAGGCAAAGGGAAGGCCATAATGATGGTCCAAAAAAATAAGGGCAAGAAATAGCAGAAAAAGCCCAAGGACAACTGGAAGGGCAAGGGCAAGGATAAGTCCAAGCCCAGCACTTCTGGCTTGAAACCAATGGGTGGAGTGGCTAAGGAAGGTACATGCTTCCATTGTGGTCAGACCAGACATTGGAAGAGAAACTGTACCAAGTTCTTGGAGGAGCTCAAAAAGAAGAAGGGAAGTGAGACTTCCACTTCAGGTACTTTTGTTATTGAAGTCAATTTATCTACTTCTACATCATGGGTATTAGATATTGGATATGGATCTCACATTTGTGTAAATGTGTAGGATCTAAAGGGCAGTAGACCATTGACGAAGGGCGAAGTTGACCTACGAGTAGGAAATGGAGCAAAGGTTACTGCATTAGTGATGACTACACAGAATGTAGCTATTTGTGCCCTATCCTTGTGCTAAAATGAATGCTAGGTCCTTGTTTATAATGCATATTAGAGGGTTTTGGACTTATATTTGTCATATTCTGATTCTAAACCTTTTTGATATATTATTATGCAAAACTGTGTTTAATTGTTATTAATTGAGTAGATTTATATATGTTACTAATTTGGTGTATTCTCTATGATAGGAGGGGCTCCAAATAAGGTTAAATATGGAGCAATTGAGCTTAAAGAGGAAGAGGAAGCCAAATTGGCATTCCAGCAAGCAACGTCGCGGCGCAAGGCAGAGCACGCCGCGGCGCAAAGAGGATTTCAGCCTGGTCATACTTGGACCCGGGGCAAGAGCACCGCAGTGTAATGAAGTGAACGTTGCGGCGGTGAATAGACCGACCCATTGGGCGCCGCGTAGCGCATATGTGGCCGCTGCGGCGTGAAGGCGGCTGCTGAGCCTATAAATAGATTTTTATACATTTTTCTCAGAAACCTCTCCTCTCTCTCTCTCTGTTTTCTCTCTGTTTTTCTGAGTTTTGGCTATTTGGCCATCTCTCTTTTTTTATGTTTTGTTAGTTTAGTTAGTTTTAGTTAGTTTTAGGTTAGTTAGCTTGGCTAGATCTTTACTGCTGGTGGATTGGAGGCCATGATCAAAGGATTGAAGGAGGATTCAAGCTTCAGAGACAAATCAATGAGCTTCTTTCTCTCTTTTCCCTTTCTCTCTTCTCTTCCTTATCTTTTGTATAGCTGAGCTATGTTTTAGGAATATTTTGGATCCTTTAATATATATTAATGATGTGTTTTTCTCTGAGTTTATGTGGATGTTTGATTATGGTTCAATCATTATCTGTGCTTAATGCTTGTTCTTGGTTGGCCTCAATTGCATGATCCTAATATTGGCAAATGAACTAGACATAGGGATTTGTTGATATGGATATGGTATGGTTGATACATGTTCGGCGAGTTCAATTGCTTTGGATGAGCTGATTCGTTAACTGGATAGAAATATACCTTTTAGCCATGTATAGTGGGAGATTGAGAATAGATCGTTCATGAGTGGAAGTTGCGCTGACTCTCAAGGAAACTTAGTGAGTTGGGAAATTGAAACCAGGGTTGATTGACCTAGACATAGGCTTTTGACTAATGAAGATTCTCAAGCTAACCTAATCAATGCATTTGTGTTTATGAGGGGAATTGCATGTTGTTGATAGATGTAGGGGGTGAAGGAGGATTTCCTGAAACCTAACCGCTTTTAGATTTCTTACTTTTGTAGGTTAGATAGTTGTTAATATTATTCTCCTATTTTTATGTCCTTGTCTAGAATTGATTAAGCTATTGGTTGGTATTTAGCGTTATAACATAATAATATCCTCGTGGGAACGATCTTTTACTCTGTATCTGTATTACTTGTGCGACCCGTTCACTTGCGGTTAGCAAAAAGGGCAACACGTTTGACCCTCAACAATTAGCTGTAGGGACTTATTTATTATCTTTGCCCAGTGGGCTTGTAATAGAGTTAGAGAACTGCTATTTTATGCCTGCTATTAGCAGGAATATCATTTCTATTTCTTGTTTGGACAAGAAAGGTTTTTCTTTTATTATAAAGGACAAGTGTTGTTCCATTTATATGAATGATATTTTTTATGGTAGTGCACAATTGAGTAATGGACTTTATGTACTTGATCTCGAAACGCCCGTCTATAACATAAATACAAAGAGGTTTAAATCAAATGATCTGAACCCAACTTTTCTCTGGCATTGTCGTTTGGGCCACATAAATGAGAAACGCATCTCCAAACTCCATAAAGATGGATTCTTGGACTCATTTGATTTCGAATCATATGAGACATGTGAATCTTGTTTATTGGGGAAGATGATAAAGGCCCCATTCACCGGACAAAGTGAAAGGGCTAGTGATCTTTTATGCCTTATACATAGTGATGTATGTGGGCCACTAAACACACTCGCTAGAGGTGGTTTTCAATACTTTATTACATTTACTGATGATTTCAGTAGATATGAATTTGTTTATCTTATGAAGCACAAATCAGAATCCTTTGAAAAGTTCAAAGAGTTCAAGAATGAAGTACAAAACTAACTTGGCAACAGTATTAAAATCCTTTGATCAGATCGAGGAGGAGAATACTTAAGCCAACAGTTTGATGATCATCTGAAAGAGTGTGGGATAATATCTCAACTCACTCCACCAAGAACACCACAATGGAATGATGTCTCTGAAAGGAGGAACCGGACCTTGTTGGACATGGTCCGATCCATGATGAGTCATGCAAACCTTCCAGGCTCCTTCTGGGGACATGCTCTGTTAACAGCAGCTTTCACACTTAACCGTGTTCCATCTAAGACGGTTCAAAAGACACCATATGAGATATGGACTGGGAGACGGCCCAGTATGTCTTTCTTGAAGATTTGGGGTTGCGAAGCTTATGTGAAACGTCAAGTTTCTGATAAGCTTGGACCTAAATCAGATAAATGCTTCTTTGTGGGGTATCCAAAGGAAACCAAGGGATACTTTTTCTATAATCCTACCGAGGGCAAAGTGTTTGTCGCACGAACAGCTATGTTTCTAGAAAGAGAGTTTATCTCCAAAGGAACCAATGGGAGAAAAGTAAAACTTGAAGAAGTTCAAGTTTCACAAAGCAGCAATGAACCAATAGTGGAAATAGAGCAGCCTCCACAAAATGTTGTGGAACAACAACCTGCTCTAGTAGCACAAGACCTGCGTAGGTCTAACAGGATACATCATCAACCAGAGAGATATAGATTTCTCATGACCCAACAAGGTGACGTATTGCTTATGGATCAAGATGAGCCTGTGACTTACCAGGAAGTCATTATTGACCCAGAATCTGAGAAATGGCTTGATGCTATGAGATTTGAAATGGATTCCATGTATGCCAACTAGGTATGGACCTTGGTTGACCTACCTGAAGGGGTAAAACCCATTGGGTGCAAGTGGGTTTTCAAGAAGAAAACTGACATGGATGGTAATGTGCATACCTTTAAGGCGCGATTGGTGGCTAAAGAGTTCAAACAAATTCATAGTATAGACTATGATGAGACTTTTTCCCCAGTTGCGATGCTTAAATCCATTCGGATCTTGCTTGTTGTTGCAGCATACCATGATTATGAAATCTGACAAATGGATGTCAAAACTACTTTCCTTAATGGAAATCTTCTCGAAGATATGTACATGACACAACCTAAGGGTTTTGCCACTCCAAAGGATGCTAGAAAAGTATGCAAGTTACAACGATCTATTTATGGATTGAAGCATGCTTCCAGAAGCTGGAATCTTCGTTTTGATGATACAATAAAACATTTTGGTTTCATCAAGAATGAAGAAGAATCTTGTGTCTACAAGAAAGTTAGTGGGAGCACTATTGTCTTTCTGGTATCGTATGTAGATGACATACTACTTATTGGAAATGACATCCCTACCCTACAGTCCGTAAAGACTTGGTTAGGGAACTGCTTCTCTATGAAGGACTTGGGCGAAGCCACCTATGTATTAGGTATCAGGATCTATAAAGATAGATCACTGAGACTGCTTGGCCTAAGTCAGAGTACATACATAGACAAAGTGTTAAGATGATTTAACATGCATGAATCCAAGAAAGGACTCTTACCTATGTCACATGGTGTAAGCCTATCTAAGGCTTAATCCCCTTCCACCCACGATGAGAGGGATCGCATGAGTAAGATTTCATATGCATCTGCAATTGGATCTATCATGTATGCCATGTTATGTACTCGACCAGACATCTTGTATGCTTTGAGCATGACGAGTAGGTACCAGTCTGATCCCGGTGAGAGTCACTGGACTGCTATCAAGAACATCCTTAAGTACTTGAGAAGGACTAAGGATTCGTTCTTGGTATATAGAGGCGAGGAAGAGCTAGTTGTAAAAGGTTACATTGATGATAGTTTCCAAACCAATAAGGACAACTCCAGATCAAAATCGGGTTATGTTTTTTGCCTAAATGGTGGGGCTGTGAGCTGGAAGAGTTCAAAGCAGGAGACAGTCGCCGATTCTACCACAGAGGCTGAGTATATTGCTGCCTCCAATGCAGCAAAGGAGGCCATTTGGATCAAGAAGTTTATTACTAAACTTGGCACTACTCCTAGCATTGTGGACCCAGTGGACCTCTATTATGATAACAATGGAGCCATTGCATAAGCTAAAGAGCCTAGATCTCACCAGCGATCCAAACATATACTTAGGTGCTTCCATCTCATTCGAGAGATCATCGATAGAGGAGATGTGAAGATATGCAGAGTACCAACAAATGATAACATTGCTGATCCACTGACGAAGCCTCTTGCACAACAGAAGCATAAGGGTGACACTAGGTCTTTAGGCATTAGATATATGCCTGATTGGCTCTAGTGCAAGTGGGAGATTGTTGGTGCATGCCCTAGAGGCCAATACATTTTTTGTATTTACATACATTCTATTATGCTATTTTATATATGAGGCATTTCATTTATTGTGTTCTTTTTGACAAACATAATAAAGTCCTTAGAATAGTAAGTTTGATGCCATAGGATATCAAGTGGATGACTTGATCGTGAGATCCTTTTGGTTACAATACTATTCTTAAATGTCCCTAGTCAAGTATTGTTGTTAATTAGGACAACAATAATACATTGAGACTAGTATGTGCATAGACTGATGACCATATCTCACGGGTCATGGATATAAGATATCAAGTCTTCACATGGGTACATATTAGAGTAATGATGTACTGGACTGACCCACCATGAGAACGCTACATGGATCGTTACATGACTGTCATAAGCAATTCTCATAGTGACAATGGTGCTTGTGGTCCTTTGACCTGAAATCACTACGATTCCTATATGAGGAGTTGTGTGTTTTAATGCCATCAAACATCATCTATAACAAGGTGATTATAAAGTTGGTTATTGGACATACCGTGAATCATGCAAAGGGATGTGAGTGACCTAGATGGGATTTGTCACTCCTACATAACAGAAGCGATATCTTCGGGCCCCCTGATTGAGTGAGACTGCGAAATGCATGGTCATGCGCAAATGAGTCAATATGAGATATTGATCTCATTTGTTGTTACAAAGTTTACTCGAATATCAGGAAACGAATGATTGGACTATAAAAGGGTGACGCGTTCCATGCCTTGTGTTCAATCTAGATATCTTGACAAAGGGACTAAACAACACAGAAACATTGGTCATGAAAAGGTTATGTCAAATCACTGACATTCTTATTACTTGGGTAGCAGCGATGTGTTGCTAGATATCTCATCGCTTGTAATATTAAAATGAGATTTTAATATTATTCGCCAACGTAATAAGAACCTGCAGGGTCACACACATAGAGCAGACTAAAATTGGAGCAATGGATCCAAGTTGGACTCAGATTCAAATATAGGCCAGACTCATAACAGATGGGTCTAGGGTTGCACAGCTTACCTTGCTACTACTCACACTCACTTAAGGCAGTTACTATTATAAATAGTACTGCTAAAGGGCTGCTAAGATAGACAATTCAGAACCCTAACCGCATCTACAGAAAAGTGAGTGAGAGAGCGACAGGTTTCTTCTCTTCTCTTTGCAGCTAGCACTGTGTGAGAGACGTGAGGCTCCTCTTGCGGACGTTGGACGTTCGTGAGTCTGTTCGTGTGGATACCGCAGAGACATCGTTTCTATTATGGTGTTCGTGATTCATGCTTCAAGAGGTAGATCATTTAAAAAAACTCAAATTATGACTTTTTTGCATGGATCCTCGGTGGGAATCCCTATTTTCCGCTGCGTGATGTATCTGCAAAAATTCCCAACGATATATATATATATTCTAAAATATGCTTTGCTGACATTTTGAATCTTTTGTTTTTTTATCTCCCCTCACTCCTCTACTCTGTGCACTGCGTCTATGCCTCAGCTTTTGCCTTTCTTCACTTTGAACACTGCCACTACCGCCGCTTGCTCCCCGCTCACTCCTCACCACTGCTCACTGCTCGGTAAGTCTCCTATCTCCTGAAGTATAATATAGATCTGACTAGTACGAGTATTGTCCAATAGATCTGACATTCATCCCATAGTCTTCTTCTAATTTGGGTCTTCTATGTAGTTTCAATGTTGCTTCCCTATTCCATAATTTCATTTATCTGATTTCTATAATTTCAAGGTTGCATTATTGTTTCTCTATTTTGCTGATTTTTGTGTAAAAAAATGGTCAACCTGATCACCCGAACTAAACTAATCCTTAGATGTCTGATTAGCATTGGTTTTGATTTGGCTATCAAAAAATAAGAAAACTGAACTAAACTGAACCAAACTGACCCAATTACATCCCTAGTCTCGATAACTATCAACCATCTTCAATAAGACCATCAGGTTGATCCATATAGACATCATTGTATAAAATCACTATTTAGGAAGGTAGTCTTAACATCCATTTGATGGAGCTTCAAATCAAAATGAGCAATCAAGGTTATCACAACATAAAAAAAGTCTTTAGTGGAGACTAGAGAGAAAGTCTCGTTGTAATCAATGCTTTCACTCTAGTTATATCCCTTAGCAACAAGTCTAACCTTATACTTCTAAATATAAGCTCTCAATATCACCTCTGGCATCACGTTTGGTCTTTAAAGACCCATTTACAACCAACAGTTTTACAACCAGCAGGAAACTCTACCAATTCCCAAACATCATTCTTTCTCATAGAAGCCAACTCATCCTCCATAGCCACCAACCATTATGAACTATCAAGATTAGCCATGACCTCTTGAAAGGAAATAGGATCAGAATCCTTAACTAAGTTAAACTCATACACTTGAAAGTATACAACATAATCCCTAAATCTAGTAGACTCAGTGGATATAGGAACCCGCTTAGATCTTCTAGGTGGAGCCACAAAAACATATGAATTCTGTACATTATTTTTAACTTGTTAAGGGATATCAACATTATCAACAGGATCAACAACAACATCAAGGATCAAAAGAGGTGTCATTATCTTTAAAAAAGTAACAACATGTATAGGAACAACAAAATGATCCTCTTCGAAACCAATAATACGTAGCTCTTGAGTTCTATTATGCTCTAAGTCTCCTTTAAAATAGATAACCTGATCGGACTCAATAACTCTAGTAGTATGAGAGCGATAATAGAACCTAAAATCCCTTGACCCAATACAACAACTAATAAAGTAACCACTAATGGTTTTGAGATTAAACTTCTTTAACTATGGGTTATAAGGCCTCACATTTGCCTTAAAGCCCCAAACATGAAAATGCCTCAAAGTAGGCCATTTGCCTAACATAAGTTCATATGAAGTTTTCGGTACAAATTTACTTGGCATATTATTCAATATATAAACAACAGTCTTCAATGCATTTCTCCATAAGAATTTTGAAAAAGTAGAATGACTAAGCATACATCTCACCATATCCATAAGAGTATGATTTCATCTTTTTGTAACTTCATTTTTTTTAAGAGTGCTAGGCATGGTATACTAAGCCTCAATACCACAGTCTTGTAAAAGTCTAGCAAAATGTTTAGGATTTCTATCAGTTTCATCATACTTACCATAGTACTCACTACCCCTCTCAAATCTCATATATTTGATCTGCGTACTAAATTTTAATTCAACAACGACCTTGAATGCTTTAAAAGCATCTAAAGATTTGGATTTCTCATGCAGCAAATCAATCTAATCATACATAGAGAAGTTGTTAATAAAGGTGATAAAATACCTAAAATCACCTATAGCAATAGGAGTAATAGGTGCACAAATATTTGTATGAACTAACTGTAGTATTCATTCACTCCTAGTAACCCCATTCTTTCTAGATCTAACTGTAAATTTATGTTTTTATACAATTAACACAAGTATCAAAGTCAGAGAAGTCTAGATTAAGAAGAATATTATCCTTAATTAACCTCTCCTTTTTCTTCCTAGAGATGTGTCATAAACATTTGTGCCACAACATAGAAGAATTTTCAGCAACTCTACCACGCTTATTCTCAATAGCATTATTGACATATGAGTGTTGTTGATTGATAAAAAGGGGATCAGTATCTAACTTGTATAAACCATTAGACAAGACCTCAGAACCAGTAAGAGCAGAATCATAATATAAAGTAACATTTTCATTACTAAAGTGGAAAGAATAGCCACAACTATCTAAAACAAAAACTGAAACCAAATTCCTCCTCATAGAAGACATATAAACTGCATCTTTCAAAACTAAAACATGTCCATTACATAATTTTAAAGAAACCACTCCCATGTGTTCTACTTTGACATTAACTTTATTTCCTACTATGATCATCAACTCCCTTTCACTTGGTCTTTTCCTACTTCTGAATTCTTGCAATGAGTTTATAACATAAATAATTGCACTAGTATCTAACCACCATGTATTTGAAGGAACAACATTAGATTTGATTCAAAACATTCTATATCCAGGGGTTTAGCCTTCTTTTTCTCAAGGTAGCTCTTGAACTTCAAATAATCAGATTGTTTATGCCTAAATATGTCACATAATTTACATTTTCCATTGAACTGATATTTGGGTTAAACACCAGAAGTCTAACCAAGACCAAAAGGTGGCCCAGAAGCATATACAGACTTATCATTTCTATTTTTCTTAAATTAGGGCTTACTGTTCTTACTTTTAGCAAATTTTTTCTTCTTGTCACCATTCTTATGAGAAGCAAATTGAACACTATGGGCCTTGTCATTCTTTATTGTCTACTTCTCTTAGGTAAGGATGGATATCAGCTCATCAATAGTCTACTCATCTTTCTAAGCGTTGTAAGAAGTTCTCAGAACATTAAAATTAGCCGGAAGAGATTCAAACAGATGTCAGACTAGAAAATCCTCTCCCAACTCCATTTTCATAGACTTCAACTTGTTGTATCAGTTCACAAGTTTCAAGACATGCTCACCGACACCACTCACACCATCATATGTAGTCTTTGTCAACAAAGATAGGAAGTATGCCTTTTTAGTATTATCAAACTTCTTGAATTTCTCACCAACAAACTTGAAAAACTCCTTCTTTGTCAACAAAGAGAGGCAATATGCCTTTTTAGTATTATTAAACTTATTGAATTTCTCATCAACAAACTTGAGAAACTCCTTAGCATTATTTGTTTTAGGAATACTCTCTTTAATGGTCTTATCTATGTTATACTTCATAGTCATCAAATAAACTTTATTGGATTGAAGTCACTTTTCATACTTCTTCTTATCTGTAGTGGAAGATGCATTTGTGGACCTTTAAGTTTCATCCTCAGTGAGAGCAGCATCTACACTAGAGACAATAAGGAACAATTTCAAAGACTCCACCTTGTCCTCATAATTAGTACCATTCAATTTTGTTAAAGCATTCATTTGCATTAGTAAAGCTAAAAGAACAATACATTAAAGGGAGATTTTGTCAAGCATATTAACATGTACAATATTTGAGCAAACAACCATAATGGAGCTTTTCCATGCAATTGTAATCTCGCCTAAGGGTCTCAAATTATAACACATGAGCAGACTTCCATGGACATCAAAATCATGTCCCCAAAGCTAGTACCAAGAAGAGATTGAGAACTCTAAGAATACAACATTAATACCTTTAACAAATCATTAACAATCATATTAATGAAGACAAACTGATAGGGTAAGTGCATCATGAATATAATCCACAATGCAACATTATTGACAAAATGATACATTAATTTTAATTGGTCTCGTGAAGGAGAGCTTGTAATCATGTAAAGTACCCCAAAATAGTACCACAATACTTTAAACAGTAACCCTCAGAATCAAATTGCACAAATAACAACAAGATAAATAGCTTTCAAAACATTGCATATTAATTTATGTATAAAATAGCACCAAAAATTATTTCAATGGCCAAACAATATCAATTCTAAGAGTACACAATATATATCATGCCTAGCAGCATCACAATAATACACAAATTTCCAAAGACAAAAGACGAGAGTACCATACATTTTTAACAATTTTAAACTCTAAAAATCTTGGAATAAATAATAAATGAGCATGAAAAAAAAATAAAAATATCTAAAAAAATAGTATTAGGCATATGGAGTGTACAACACAAAACAGAATTTAAAAAATATTTTTCTACACCTCTCATGTGTCCCCATGTGCTAAAGCGCGAGTGAGCGTGGCTGGAAGACATTGTCTTCCTTACTCGATTTCTAGAATCTAGGTCGTGCGACCCACTTCTAGGAAGAATGAGTTACGACTGATTTCTTCGTGGTTTCTCCATGGTTCTGAGAAATATAGACCTCTCTAGAATTGATGAGCCTATAATATGTCATATTTTTAGGATTCAATTCTTTGAATTTTCATTTTCTTTTGATATTTTGATTAAACTTTGTTTGCAAGTTTTGTTTTATTATTATTATTATTATTATTATTATTATTATTATTATTATTATTATTATTATTATTATTATTAAATTGTGATCTTATTTTATGTTTTATTTATTTATAATAGGAACTCCATGTTGTTACCATAATTAAAGAATCACGTCCAGCATGTGAGAATAGTTAGAAGATACGTTGGAGTTGGTAGAAAACATTGACAAAGTGGAAAGCACTGTGATAATGGTGTTATTTGTTAGCAAGTGGGTCCCGCAAATGATTTATTGGTTGGAAGCCATGTGGAAGAAAGAATTGGTTGGACTTGGTGGAGAATCATGCACGTAGGAGCATTATGGAGAATATTAGTTGTAAGCCATGTGGATTGGTTGTAAAGCAATATGTGTTTGGTTGTAAGCATGTATGATTAATTAGAAGACATGTGGAGTGGTTGGCAAGAGCATATTATTCATTAGCAGAAGAGAATTATTAAAAACTTTGGAGAATTATTATAAAAGGAAAGGAAGCAAGGTTGCTAAAGAGAGCTACGGGCATAGAGGAATTTTTGGGAGGAGGAGAGAAAGCTGTAGGCAGAAGGCAGCCGTGGGAGTTTTCCTAATTCTTGGAGAGGAATTCTCAAAGGAAAAAGACAACAACGCGCAAATGAGTAAAATTCTTATAGTTTATTCTCTCTTTGTATTTGTCATTTATTTTACCATGAGTAGCTAAACTCATAGCTAGGGCTATAGGGGATCTTGTGTTCTTAATTATTTGAATCTGATTTCTAGATTGATTATGGTAATTTCTTTGTGAGTTTACTATATTATTTGTATTCTTGTCATAAATTGATCACTTGTGACATTTATTAATTCATTATTTGTCCGGTAACTATCCACATTCAATGAGTGAATCTATATGGTAAGCCTGGGATTATATTGATGAATGACCAAATATCAGTTTCTCCTACCAATGGAATTGACAGGTTATTAGTTCATATCTTGAAATTGGAACTTAATGCATTCTTTATTAATTCAACTAAATGACCAAATAGGTTGATTAATTTAAGAATAGAATATTGTTTAATCCATGACCATTGGGATTCAATAGCTTATAAGATAATATTGACAAAAGAATTACCTGTATTATAATTGAAAGAAGATCCGAAAAATAAGACTCAAGTGAACCTTGCGCCCTAGCATCTCTCTATCTTTGTTTATCTTTTCTTTATTTAATTGTTCTTTTTATTTTCTCCATTAGTTTTCTATTTTAAATTTGGATCTTGCGTACACTTTCGACAGTCTAAATAACATAAAAGTTTTACAACTTTAGTAATTATCACTTATTCCTCGTGGGATTGATAACTTGGACTCCAAAGTCCTATATTACTTGGCAATATAGTACACTTGCTCTTAGTGTATTTTACACGCAACAAGTTTTTGGCGCCATTACCGGAGAATCAAGTACAATAATATTAGAAGTGAAAAACTCTAGTTAATTTAGACACCTTTTTATTTTATTATTTATTTTATTTTTGTTTTATTTTATAACTTCAACCACCACCCCCAAATCCACAGCCACAATTTCCATTCTTCATCTTCACCCTCAAACCCGTCATCTTCATATGATTTTGGTTGATTTATCACTTAAGGATTACATTGTGTTCTAATGCACACAAGCACAGGCACATTACCACTGCACCTCACCATTTTCATCAAATAATCTTCCTTCCTCTTCCAACGTACATAGTTGCATTTTTCTTCTCTTTAAAAAAAATCATTCATACCATCTCTAACCCATGACCCATTCACCACCCTCACTCATTCCTCACCATTTCCACTCCACTTCACCATTAACATCCACGGCCTAACCACACATACACCCACCAGAA
Source organism: Ormosia semicastrata (assembly GCA_029884595.1). NCBI lineage: Eukaryota > Viridiplantae > Streptophyta > Magnoliopsida > Fabales > Fabaceae > Ormosia > Ormosia semicastrata. The sequence continues at coordinate 3,172,851 of JAQQTO010000040.1, forward strand.
AACACCATCAACATAGCAGCCCCCCTTTTCGTCTTCAACCTTCAATCACGGCCAAAACATACACCCGTACGACGCCGCCATTCAGACACGAGCGTCGAGCTGCTTTGTCACCGAACCAGACCGCACCGGACTTCCGTAGCCACACCAATCTTCTAACCCCAAACAGAAATCAAGAATCTAATAACCCATCATCACCCAATCGTACCTAAAAGAAGAAAAAAAAATACAAATCCACCGTCAAGCTCCCCCTCCATTCACCCAACCGTGGACTTCCCAAATGACCAGAACCGACCAATCATCCCCTCAACACTGTAAATTGCCACCACTCCACGGCCCACCCAAGCCAACCAAACCACCTGCCCACACAACACTCCAAACCGCGTCATTGTTGTTCGCTCTTCTGGTCCGCTCTGAGCCAGAAACACCAGATCCCTCAAGCCGTCGAGCACCGTGCCACGCTGCCGGCCAAGATCCGTGACCCGCTGGCTCACCAAGACCGGCATTGCACCAGCACCGCGCCACCACTCCATTGCATCTCATCGTTTCTTTCTAATCAATTTCCACAAAGCAACTGAGACTGCAAGTTTTATTATTATTATTATTATTATTATTATTATTATTATTATTATTATTTTATTGGGCTGTTCAACAGAGAAGCCTATAAAAATAATAATTAAAAATAAGAATACGGGATTAGTGTTGAAGGAGTGTTGAGTTCTTGTTTCCTTTTTAGTTTGATAGGTTGTTTAGATACTTAGTAAATGTGTGAGGCAAAATATATAGGATTAGTTTCCTTTTAATTTTTTTCTCTTTATTTTTATTTTTTTACTTTATTTTTTTTTTTTCATGTTTTTTTTTATTTTTATTTATTTTTATTTTTTATTTTTATTTTTTTGCCCTTTCTATTTTGAATTTTTATTTTATTTCTTATTTTATTTTATTTGTCACTTCATCATCTGTTTATATTTCTTGTTTATGCTTACTCATTCTCAATTTCTTGATTTGACGTTTGATCCAAAAATTGAGAAAATAGCTCGCAAGTTAAGGAAACATTCTCATACTGAAGTTGTGGCTAAAGAAGTTACAATAAGGAAGATGGAGAGACAAGAATGTGAAGCCACTCCAGCAGAGCGAACTATGCTTGAATATTCTATGCCCACTACTGAAGGGTATGGAGGAAGTATTATAAGACCAGCTGTGGCAGCTAACAATTTTGAGATCAAACCAGCATTGATCTCCATGATTCAGAATTCTGTACAGTTTGGTAGATTACCTTCAGATGATCCAAATCAGCATTTAGCTACATTCTTACAGTTGTGTGACACTATCAAGTACAATGGAGTGACAGATGATGTAATCAGATTGCGACTCTTTCCTTTCTCTCTAAGAGACAGGGCGAGTCAATGGTCAACGTCATTACCTAGAGGTTCCATCACTACATGGGATCAATTGACACAACAGTTTCTAACCAAGTATTTTCCTCCCTCTAAATCTGCTAAGTTAAGGAATAATATATCTTATTTTGTGCAATTTGAAATGGACACTCTTTACGAAGCTTGGGAACGCTTTCAAGAGTTATTGAGGAGATGTCCACACCATGGATTTCTCGTGTGGCAGCAGGTCCAGACTTTTTATAATGGTTTATCTTCTGCAAATCATTCCCTCATTGATGCTGCTGCGGGAGGTACAATATGGAGGAAAACACCTACTGAAAGCCAAGCATTGATTGAAGAAATGGCGCTGAACAGTTATCAATGGCAAAATGAGCGCCAAATTCTTAAGAAACCAGTAGGAGTACATGCTGTGGATGCTTCTACTACTATTCTGAATCAATTGGAAGCTTTGACAAAAAAGGTGGAAACCTTGATGGTAACAAGTAGTGCAGCCCCACCAATTATTTGCGACGCATATGGAGGACAAGGTCATACAAGTTCAAACTGTCAAGTTAGTAGTCCCTTTGTCCCAGAACCTGAAGCAACAAATTTTATTGGAAATTCCAACAGGCAGCAGTACAATCCTTATGCCAATATGTACAATCCTGGTTGGAGGGACCACCCTAATTTCAAATGGGGAAATCAACAAGGCTATCAGCAGAATCAGCAGAGAACCCCACAACCACCTCTTAGTTTTTAAGCACCTGTGGAGAAACAAAATTTTGAAAATCTTGTAATGAAGTACACGTAAAATTCAGAAGCTAGAATGAATACCATGGAGACTCAAATCAGTCAGTTGACCACTCTGATGTCAGAAAGGGTACCAGGATCTTTGCCTAGTGCTACTAAACCTAACGCAAAGGAACAAGTAAAGACAATCACTCTGAGAAGTGGTAAGGAGCTTGGAGATCTTTCCAAGAACAAAGAAGAACACATGCAAGAACATGAAGATACTCTTGATGAGCCAAATAATATAGAAAAGAAAAAGATCAGTGAAACACCTCCTGTGGTACAGGTGAGTGAGCCACAAAAGTCATCCATTCCATTTCTCAGAGGCTCCAGAATACCAAGCAGGACAAGCAATTTGTAAAATTCTTGGAGATGTTCAAGAAATTACAAATTAACATTCCTTTTGTGGAAGCTATCTCTCAAATACCAAAATATGTAAAGTTCTTGAAGGAGATACTTTCAAAAAAACGTAAGCTTAAGGAATATGAGACAGTCAGACTGAATGAGGAATGCTCTGCCATTCTTTTAAAGAAATTACCACCAAAGTTAAAAGATCCAGAGAGTTTTACTATTCCTTGCTCTGTTGGTAATTCTCATTTTGAGAAAATATTATGTGATTTGGGTGCTAGCATTAATTTGATGCCTTTCTCTGTGTTTAAGAAACTGGGAATGTAGGAACCAAAGCCTACAAACATTTCTTTGCAGTTGGCTGATAGATCCATTACTTATCCTCGTGGTATATTGGAGGATGTCCTGGTGAAGGTGGACAAGTTCATTTTTCTAGTTGATTTTATTGTGTTAGACATGGAGGAGGATTCTGAGGTCCCAATCATACTTGGGCGACCATTCCTTGCTATTGGAAAAATTATGATTTATGTCCATCAAGGGAAGCTAACCTTGCAATTAAATGATGAGGAAGTTGTTTTTAGTGTCTTTAATTCTATTAAGCATCCTAGTTCCTATGATACATGTAATTGCATTAATTCTATTGATATTGTGGATAGTGCTGTGAGTTCATGTTTGCAGGATTCAGTCACTGATGATGTTTTGGAAAATATCTTGACCATGGTCAATCTTGACCTTGAGGATGATGAAGAGGTCAAAGAAATGGTAACGCGGTTAGAAGTTGGCATGTCTGTGGATAATAAAAGAAATTGGGGGTATTATGAGGATTTGGATAAGAACACCATGCCTACTCCAAAGCCTTCAATTGAGGAGCCTCCTGAACTTGAGCTCAAGCCCCTACCTTCCAATTTAAAGTATGCTTTTCTGGATCCTCCATCAAATTTACCTATGATTATCTCTGCTTTGCTTTCAGGTCCAATGGAGGAGAAACTCATGAGAGTGTTAAGAGAGAACAAGAAAGCATTTGGATGGACCATTCATGACATTATGGGCATCAGCCCTACCATTTGCACCCATAGAATCCACATGGAGGCACATAATAAGCTGCTTGTGCAACCACAAAGGTGGCTCAACCCAAACATGAAAGAGGTTGTAAAGAAAGAGGTAATAAAGCTGCTCGATGCAGGTATCATTTACCCCATTTCTGATAGTCCTTGGGTAAGTCCAGTACAAGTAGTGCCTAAAAAAGGGTCTACAACAGTCATGGAAAATGAAAAGAAAGAACTCATAACTATGAGAAATATGACTGGGTGGCGTATATGCATTGATTATAGAAAATTAAATGATGCCACTCGGAAAGATCATTTTACCTTACCCTTCATTGATCAAATGTTAGAAAAACTTTCAGGTCATGCATTTTTCTGCTGCTTGGACGGATATTCTGGCTATATGCAAATACCTGTGGCACTTAAGGATCAAGAGAAAACTACTTTCACATGCCCATATGGTACATTTGCATATAGACGGATACCTTTTGGATTATGTAATGCACCGGCTACTTTTCAGCGGTGTATGATGGCCATTTTTTCTGACTTGATAGAGGATTGTATTGAAATTTTTGTGGATGATTTCTCTATGTTTGACCCTTCTTTTGATGATTGTTTGCATAATCTCAATTTAGTTTTGGAGAGATGCAGGAACACTAACTTTGTCTTGAACTGGGAAAAGTGTTAATTCATGGTGCAAGAGTGTATTATTTTGGGGCATAAGATTTCTCCCAAAGGTTTGGAAGTTGATCTGGTAAAGGTGGAAGTAATTACAAAATTGCCCCCACCTAAATCTATTAGGGCCATTCGAAGCTTTTTGGGGCATGCAGGTTTTTATTGGAGGTTTATCAAGGATTTTTCAAAAATTACCAAACCAATGACTAACCTCCTAATGAAGGATGCACTATTTGATTTTTCTGATTCTTGTTTAAAAGCATTTCTTATCTTAAAGGAAAAATTAATTAGTGCACCTATCATTATTGCCCCTGATTGGTCCTTACCTTTTGAACTAATGTGTGATGCAAGTGATATAGCAGTTTGGGCTGTCTTAGGCCAAAGGAAAGGTAAAGTTTTCCAAACCATTTACTATGCTAGCCGTGCTCTGAATAAGACACAAAGAAATTACACTACCACTGAAAAAGAATTGCTAGCAGTAGTATTTGCTTTTGATAAATTTCGCCCTTACCTCATTCTCTCTAAGGTTATTTGTTATACTGACCACTCTGTTATTAAGTATTTGCTTTCCAAATAGGATGCTAAGCCAAGACTGATTCGGTGGATTCTTTTACTACAAGAATTTGATATTGAGATACGTGATAAAAAAAGAATAGAGAATCTTGTAGCTGATCACCTATATCGATTGGATGAGGAGGTGTTGGAGCCCGCTACCGAGCGTGCCATAAAAGAATCATTTCCTGATGAGCACCTCTTTACAGTCTCTTCTTTACCATGGTATGCTGATTTTGTAAATTTTCTCGCAGGTAATATCCTTCCACCGGATCTCAGTTATCAACAAAAGAAGAAATTCTTATCTGATGATAAGCATTATTTGTGGGAGGATCCATACTTGTTTAGAGTCTGTGTTGATAATGTTATTAGGAGATGCATTCATGGTAGTGAGAGTCATTCCATTCTTGAACATTGTCATGTTAGGGAAATTGGTGGCCACTTTGGTCCCACCAGAACTGCACAAAAGGTTTTACAATGTGGGTTTTATTGGTCAACTTTGTTTAAGGATGCATTTGAATTTGTTCGAACTTGTGATAAATGCCAACGAAGTGGCAACATCTCTAGGAGACATGATATGCCATTGAATAACATCTTGATTTGTGAGGTTTTTGATGTCTAGGGCATTGATTTCATGGGTCCCTTCCCAAAATCTTTTTCTAATCAATACATACTTGTTGCTGTGGATTATGTTTCTAAATGGGTTGAAGTAGTAGTATTTCCTACTAATAATGCTCGGGTGGTGGTAAGAATTTTGAAACGAAACATTTTTACTAGATTTGGTACACCTCGAGCAATCATAAGTGATGGTGGCACTCATTTTTGCAATAAACAGTTTGACAATTTATTGAGCAAATATGGTGTCACTCATAAGGTCGCCACTCCTTATCATCCACAAACAAGTGGTCAAGTGGAAGTTTCGAACCGCGAATTGAAAAAGATTTTGGAAAGAACTGTTAATGCATCTCGTAAAGATTGGTCTTTAAAGTTAGATGATGCATTATGGGCCTACAGAACAACTTTCAAAACACCCATTAGCATGTCTCCTTATAAACTTGTGTTTAGTAAAGCCTATCACTTACTTGTGGAACTAGAACATAGAGCATATTGGGTGCTTAAATTTTTGAATTTTGATATGAATGCTACAGGTGCACAACGACATGACCAGCTCAATGAGCTGGATGAATTGCATCTTGAGGGATTTGAGAATGCTAAGCTCTATAAGGAGAAAACAAAAAAATGGCATGCCATGCGTATTCAACAGCGTAAGTTTAAGATTAGGGATCAAATTCTTGTTTATAACTCACGACTTCGTCTATTTCCAAGTAAACTGCGGTCAAAATGGTATGGACCATATGAGGTTGTGGGAGTGTTACCATATGGTGTGCTTGAAGTGAGGAAAGAAGGACAACAATTTTTAAGATAAATGGACAAAGAGCAAACCACTATGAAAAAGGAGTGGAAACTAAGAACCACTCTATCTGCCTCACTTAGTCTTAGTACCAATTCACCGTCAAGCTCGTGATGTTAAACAAGTGCTTTATAGGAGGCAACCTGTGTTTCTTCCTTATTTTCTCTTCTTTTAGTTATTTTTGTTATTTTTATTTTAAAGTTGTAATTTGAAGATTGTTTTCGCAAACTGAGAAGAAAAAAAATTTAATTCATTTTAAATGGCTGAGTAAGGAGTCAGTAATGATATCTTATTAACTCTTGAGATGCATTCTTATGAACTCATGCACCATGAACTTCTTATTTGTGGAATCTTTTCAGAAGTGAACATAAGGGTTACAATCTTGGGAATCTGACTTTAAAAGACCTTAGACCATGTTTCTACTGATGTGTTTTGTGATTTTTCAGATTCTGTTGCAGCGCTAACTGTTATGCCATTTTTCTGCCTACCATGTTTTATTCCTCATCAGGTTGTATTGCTCTTTTCTTTACCCTTTATTTAACTCTCTTTCACATTGAGGACAATGTTAATATTAAGTGTGGGGGAGTGGTAATGTACTTGGTAATGTACTCTGTTATTAAAAAAAAATTAACACTTGAGAATTGTTGGTAATTGGGCAGGAATTGTGTGTTGATTACTTGATTTATCTTGAGTTGAAAGAGATATGTTTTAAAGGGAAATCCATTGATCATGAGTTGATTTTGTGTGAAACAATCTTTTTCAATTGAGTTAAGTGAAGTTTAGCATCTTATTTGGAAATTAGTCATGTCTGTTTGCATTTATTCTCTTTATTAACATTAGCCAGAAAGTGAGTTTTGAGCTTTAATAAGTGGATTTTTTTCTCATAAATGAAATCCTATTTTTTTCTTCTGGAGTGAGTTTTCTCTTGATTGATATACGCTAGAACTTGTTTTGATATCTTGTTAAGACTTTAATGATTTACATACAGACTTGAATATGATTAAGGCAATTAGGCTTTATTCTTTCTTGACTTCCAGAGTTGCATTGATTAAATATCCCTTAGTTACCCCATTTGAGCTTGAAATTGATTTATTTGAATACTTAATTAAATAATCAGGTTGAATTCTATGGAACAATTGATGTGTTGATTAAAAAGTCTTGAAATGTTACTTTTGTCTTCAAGGGTTAAAAAAAAAAGAAAAAAAAAGAAAAAAAACAAAAAAAATGGAAAAAGAAGAGAATTATTGATGAAAGCATTGGGTTGAAAGTGAGAAGTTATTATATTATTGTGCATCATGCTCGATCTGTTATCTTTTCAGCCTGATTTTTGCTTTGTATTGATTTATCCATGAGAATTTTTTACCCCTATTTTACCATTTCTTCCTACCTTCCATTATACCCTTGACCTCGTTACAACCAAAGGAAAGTCCTTTTGATTCTTGAATTGTATGTGAACTTGGAAGCGGAAATGAGATTGATAAGAAAGCCTATGGTAATGCATTTTTCAAGAGAAATTGGAGTGATCTCTTTGTCCTTAAATACTTGAGCGATGAAAAGATGAGTGACCTCAGTTGTTTGATGAAGAGAAATATTGCAAGCTAGACACGAGCCTTTAATTGTTTTAAGTGTTAAATGATCTTGCTTAATTGGGTTTGATTGCTGAACTTGAATTTTTAAATTATGGCATTTCCCTTGATTCATATTTCTGGAAGTTGAGTTTGATATTGTTTTTATTCCTATTCTTTGCTTGAGGACAAGCAAAGCTCAAGTGTGGGAGAGTTAATGAGCCTATAATATGTCATATTTTTAGGATTCAATTCTTTGAATTTTCATTCTCTTTTGATATTTTGATTAAACTTTGTTTGGAAGTTTTGTTTATTAATTTTATTATTATTATTATTATTATTATTATTATTATTATTATTATTAATAAATTGTGATCTTATTTTATGTTTTATTTATTTATAATAGGAACTCCATGTTGTTACCATAATTGAAGAATCACGTCCAGCATGTGAGAATGGTTAGAAGGTATGTTGGAGTTAGTAGAAAACATTGACAAAGTGGAAAGCATTGTGATAATGGTGTTATTTGTTGGCAAGTGGGTCCCGCAAATGATTTATTGGTTGGAAGCCATGTGGGAGAAAGAATTGGTTGGACTTGGTGGAGAATCATGCACGTAGGAGCATTATGGAGAATATTAGTTGTAAGCCATGTGGATTAGTTGTAAAGCAATATGTGTTTGGTTGTAAGCATATATGATTAATTAGAAGACATGTGGAGTGGTTGGCAAGAGCATATTATTGATTGGCAGAAGAGAATTATTAAAAACTTTGGAGAATTATTATAAAAGGAGGGGAAGCAAGGTTGCTAAAGAAAGCTACAGGCATAGAGGAATTTTTGGGAGGAGGAGAGAAAGCTGTAGGCAGAAGGCAGCCGTGGGAGTTTTCCTAATTCTTGGAGAGGAATTCTCAAAGGAAAAAGACAACAATGCGCAAATGAGCAAAATTCTTATGGTTTATTCTCTCTTTGTATTTGTCATTTATTTTACCATGAGTAGCTAAACTCATAGCTAGGGCTATGGGCGATCTTGTGTTCTTAATTATTTGGATCTGATTTCTAAATTGATTATAGTAATTTCTTTGTGCGTTTACTATATTATTTGCATTCTTGTCATAAATTGATCACTTGTGACATTTATTAATTCTTTGTTTGACCGGTGACCACCCGCACTCAATGAGTGGATCTATATGGTAAGCCTGAGATTATATTGATGAATGACCAAACATCAATTTCTCCTACTAATGGAATTGACAGGTTGTTAGTTCATATCTTGAAATTGGAACTTAATACATTCTTGATTAATTCAACTAAATGACCAAATAGGTGGATTAATTTAAGAATAGAATATTGTTTCATCCATGACCATTGAGATTCAATAGCTTATAAGATAATATTGACAAAAGAATTACCTGTATCATAATTGAAAGAAAATCCAAAAAATAAGATTCAAGTGAACCTTGCGCCCTAGCATGTCTCTATCTTTGTTTATCTTTTCTTTATTTAATTGTTCTTTTTATTTTCTCCATTAGTTTTCTGTTTTAAATTTAGATTTTGCGTACACTTCTGACAGTCTAAATAACATAAGAGTTTTACAACTTTAGTAATTATCACTTATTCCTCGTGGGATCAATAACTTGGACTCCAAAGTCCTATATTACTTGGCAATAGAGCACACTTGCTCTTAGTGTATTTTACACGCACCAAGAATCCCTAGAATAGGATCTACAATATCCTCAAATCAATTTCAAAAAATAATCACAAAAAACTAGGTTCTTGAGCAAAACCGAGGCACACGATCGTGAGTTTAAAATGAGATTACTCATTGGTTTCATAACAATTGGACATGATTCTTGTGTTTATAGATTCACCAAACTTTGACCTACAATAACCCTATAAGAATTTCTAGAACTGATCAACTAAAAATTCGAATAATAAAACTTGAACGTTTTAAGATTCTACAGGTTAGAGTAAAATTCTCAGTGAATTCATAATATTATAATGCAACATACATATTTTTTTAGACTCAGGATAACCCGATCTACAAAAACCTTAACATAATTTTTGAAATTGATCTAAAAAATAAATTGAATTGAACATCATATTCGTTAGGATTTCAAGTTTCTTTAATTTAAAACGTTAAGAGATTTTTAGGAAAAAATAGAAAATTGATAACCATAATTAGGATTGAAACCCTTTTGATACCAATTGTTAACATTCTCGGATCAATTAATCCCAAATATGACATATACAATAATACATGTTGAGTATTATGATTACCTGAAAAAGATGACGATGAGGTTGCCATGTTTGAATCCTTGAAAGCGATTTTGATGAGGGAAAGAAATTATTCTTATCTCACAGTAGTCGCTCACGCATCAACGTTAATGGAGTAATTGTATGCACTAAAGCGGTTAGGAATAAGAGTCTCTATCTCTCTATATAAAATAACAGTATGGTTTAAACTTATCCAACATGATAAGCCCATATACAAGACCCATAAATAAAACTTACATATAAGTAGTATTTAATAACAACATACCTAATAATAATCTTGATCATAATTTAAATATAACATATTCTAACAATTTTGACATCTAATTAATCTAGATTTTATAAAAATTATAATATAATTTATATTAATCTATATAAATTATTCTAACATTTTCTTTCCGCCTTTGTTATTTTTTCTCCTTTTTAGAGCCCCCAAAGTTTGAGAGAAAGATAAATTTTTTAGAATACCAGTATCTCATAATAATTAATAGTTAATATTTAATCACGTATTTATTTAATTAAATATTTACTACTAATATTAAACAATTGATATACGAATGGCCCTTAAATCTATACTCATAACACTTTTTACATTTACTTTTAATTTTTCTCTAAATTTATTTATCCTATTAATTTCTTTTTCGTCAAACATATATATACTAACATATTAATAGGCACTTTCGCATTTTTTATTTTTTATTCATATATTTAAAATTATTCACTTGCCTAATGTATTTATATTTGGCAGGAAATCCAATTATAAATGCACTTGCCCCACATAAAAAAGAAAAAAGAAATAAATACACTTGCCCAAAATGCAAATCTTATAAATGCATAAAATTAATTGGTTTTTCACGACATACCTATACCTATTACATACGATGTGCTTGGAAATTGGATAAGAAAAAGATTAATATGTTTGCAATTGTATATTCCAAAAGATAAAAAAAAAATTATAATAATTGGAGCTTCTATTTTGGATGGAAAAGTAGGTGTTAGAATTTTACTCTCTTTCTTCTATTCTTTTTGGCCTTTTAGTAATTATGAGATGGTGTGAAACCAAAACAAAATATTGAAACTATCATCTCTATGTTTGTGGGAGTGGTTTTAACGTTGGAACCATTGTTTTTAAAATTGGTTCAGAAAGATTGGTCAGACTAGTGGAATTTTGAATCGGTCATTCTACCGATTCTATTTTACTTAAAAAATTAAATGAGTGGTTAAATCACAAAAATCAATAAAAAAGTTTAAAAAATTAATAAAAGTTAATAAAATCGATCGAGTGAACTATCCGATTAAAGTGGTTGATTTTTAATTTAAAAGTTTTAGTTAATTTTTTTTAAAAAAAACTTTTATAACCATAATATTATCAATTAAATACAGATTAAACTAATTGAATAAACTGTACTAAACAGGATAGAATTGGATTTGAATTTGAAACAGTTTACTGAAGAGGATGGATCGTGACAATGGATCGTGGCCAACATAAGTGGGGTCAGTTATACCCTGACATTCGATATGTTTAATTATGTAAGCAATGACATTTTTGAGAGAGGAAAACGTTAAAAACCAAAACTTGAATTAAATTAAATATTAATATTAAATAATTTTAATTTTGATGTATTATTAATATAAATTTTTTATATTATTAATTAATTATATATTATTATATACGTGATTTTTAAAATAATTATTATTAAAATTAAATATTTTTAATAATATAATAATACATAATTAATTAATAAGGTAAATAATCACACTACATTACTATTAAATCCATACTAAATATAATAAATTAGTATAGATATCATCTAAAATATTAAATACTAATTATATTTTCTCTCTCTAAACAATTTCCAATTAATTGAATGAATTGATCTTGATTGACCAAATGACCAATGACCTTGTTTGGAAGTTGGAACTTTCCTTATCCACTGGGGAGACTCTATAAGATGCAGCAACTTAACTGAGCGGACAGAACCAAGAACAACTCTTGAATCTTGTTGCCTGCAAATTTCGATAGAAAATATGGTAGTGAAGGTGTATGGCCCAACCTACGCTAGCCCTAAACGGGTGCTGGTGTGTCTGATTGAGAAGGAAATTGAGTTTGAAACAGTGCCTGTTGATATCTTCAAGGGAGAGCATAAGGATCCTGAGTTTCTCAAGTTGCAGGTTCAATTGTTTTTTTTTTTTTAAAAAAACTTTAATCCACTTGATCTTTTACTTTATCACACTGTTTGCCTCACTGGGTTAGATTTTTATTTTTATTTTATTTTTTCATGTATAATTTTGCCTGTTTCTCATAAATCTGCAGCCTTTTGGAGTGCTTCCTGTTATTCAAGATGGTGACTATACTCTCTATGGTTAGCCACTAAGCCCCTTTATTATTTCTGCAATTTTTTTTTTCTTGTGCCATTTAGTTAAGGATTGGTAGTTTTGATCTTTCTCCTTAATTTATCTCATGTTATAGAGCCTTGATTAAGGTGGGTATTTCATACTTTTGATCAAAATGTTAAAACGAGTTGAGGGGTTAGGACTGTTCATACTTGCCCTGCATCATTGCCTTTCCTAATCGTGATTCCTGTGTTTCATGAAGAGGCAGAGGGCTATAAATTCAGTTAATCTATGTGATGGATTTTTTAAGAATTGTTTTTGATAGAATTTAATGGCATGGTTTGATGAATGTAATAACCTAGCCAGTAATTTTCAATATTAATTCAATGTGAAAGGCTGAAGGCCTATTTTCCCGAGTTTAACTTCTTTGCTATTTGCTAATGTAGAATAATCTATTCACACTAATACACTGGTTTTTAACCAATTCTGCAGAATCTCGCGCAATAATCAGATACTATGCAGAAAAGTATAAAGACCAAGGAACTGATTTGCTGGGGAAGACAATAGAGGAAAGGGGTCTTGTGGAACAATGGCTTGAAGTTGAAGCCCACAACTTTCACCCACCTATCTACAACTTAGTTATTAACGTTCTGTTTGCCCCATTATTGGGTGTTACCTCAGACCTAAAAGTGATTCAAGAGAGTGAAGAAAAGCTTGGGAAGGTGCTGGACATTTATGAGGAGAGACTGTCCAAGACCAAGTACTTGGCTGGGGATTTCTTCAGTCTTGCTGATCTTAGCCATCTCTCATTTGGTCATTATTTGGTGAATCAAACGGGAAGAGGGAATCTGGTAAGGGACAGGAAGCATGTGAGTGCTTGGTGGGATGATATTAGCAGCAGGCCATCTTGGAAGAAGGTTCTCCAGCTATACAAATACCCTGTCTAGCTGTTTAGTTCTACTTCTACCCAACATTTCAACCACCCAAAGAAGATATGGTTTGAGGGAAGTGCCTTCAGTGTTTTCTTTGACCTGCTTGAGAATAAAGTAGAGCCTATCTGCATGATGAGGACCTGTTGTTTGTTTTCTAGTTTGCTTTTTTGTTCTATATAATAAGCTAGATGTGAAAGATAATGTATAAGATGTGAAAGTTAATATAAGAGTCTTGTAATCTGAGAAACAAGAATAAGTATCAGTATTTAGATCTTGTTTGTTTGGATCTTGGGATAAATATGAGGGGTCCGTTTACAATACTCCACCAATTCAACGGAGTTTTGATACTCCTTGTTGTTTACCTACTATCAGCGGTTGTTGAGCAACTTTTGTGTATTTTAGAGGATGTTTGGCACAACTTTTTTTATTGTATAAATATATTTTTTTGAAAAAAAATTATTTGTACAATATTATAATATGTTTGATAAAATTAATTTCAATTTTTGCATAAAATTTAATATATTATAAAAAAATTTAAAGTTAATTTTCATAATATTAAGATTGAAACTTATGATTTTAACTTATAAATTATTCTTTACACTTTGAGATGTAAATATTATTTTATTTTTAATTAAATAATTTTTTAAAATTATTTTATACATATTTTAGTAATTTAATGCATAAAATTAATTTTTTTATACATCCGAATGAATTAGATTAGTTTAAAATCGTTTTTCAGTTAATGTATCCAAATATAAAAATGAATCGATTATAATTGATTATAATCGATTATAACAAAAAGTTTTTATATAATAATCGATTATCAAGCGTAATCAAGTTTTCACAATTTTTTCAAACACTCACACTTAATTATAGATCCTGGTCCTTTGTAATTGTCAAGAAAGGTCATGAGGCCTATTGTCCTGCTCTTGCTTAACCTCACTCTCTGCCTATTGTCAAAAGCCATTGATTGTTGAAATCCTTTATTGGGTTTTCCTCATTTTCGTTTGAGCTGCTCAAAAGATTATTGTTCTAAAGTAAATTTAGAGGTATCCTTGAGATAGACACGTCACAGTGGTTTTCTCCTTGCTCAGCAACAGCAACAGAGAGTGTTGAGATGGAGGGGTTTGTACTTGCAAAAGGACTCTAATGCTCAAGTCAGACTGAGCACAAATAGGGTTATGCTAAGAGTGATAATTTACTGATACTTGTTTAAGGTTACTTAACTTGATATTTATAGATATTGGATAGATGCTTTCTCATAATGGAGAGATACATTCCCACAATAGTAGCAGGAAAAGATATATTTCTTATTTAGTTGCAAAAAATCCTTATATTATCGAAATACTGGTATGGTAGTTATAATGCTATTATTCAGTAAGATCATGATTAACAATAATAGATATCATAAAAATTTATCCATTACGTATATCTCGCAGTAAATGTAACATCCTCAAATACTAATACTAATGACTTATCCGATTTACGCACCAGTAATTAAAATTTAGTACATTGCTTATGAATATCCACAATTTTGACAATAAGTAGTTTAAGTAAATATCAAAATATGAGTCTTTTGCAAAAACGTAATATACATGTAATATGAAATGAATATATACAAATGATACATCGTTGTACATTATATACATGGATTGCCTCATAACACGAAACTGCTATAACTAATTACTAAAATCTAATCAAAAGCACTAACTAAAATCTTTATGCTGAAGCTCCATCTTGCTTAGCGGACTGGATCCTGCTTGGAATTATCATGGAAAATAATAGAAGTGGGAGGGTGAGAATCATAAAATTCTCAGTAGTTTATAAAAAAAATCGTGTCATCACTATAATTCTAGCTATTTCGGGGAAAAATCATTTCAAATCATTAATATATATTCCATAGGAAGGTGGCTGAAGCCAAATTGGGTCCTTCATCTTCCCGAAATAGAGGTTCATTTTATATCATTTATCAAATCATTTGAATGATTAAATTGGTCATCAAATCTTATCAAAATCTCAAATTCATGTCAAGGGATCTCATTCATAAAAATTCATGTCTCAAATCATAGTTCATTTCATCAATTCTCATGAAATCAAATCATGATTCATATCAACAATTCCCAACTTTTCAAATCGTAAATCATTTTATCAAATCTCAAATCATCATATCATCATGTCTTAAATCATAATTCATATCAAGAAATCTCATTTCTCAAGGTTCACATCCCAAATCATCAAAACACATATGTCATCTCAATTTAAGGTATGGAGGGTGTACTAGCCTTATAATACCATTTACTTAGTAGTAGTCTACTTTTCATGTTGGTGCACATTAACCTATTTATGATCTATTCGCCACATAGGGCTACTCCAAAGTCAAAGTAACCAAATCAGTCTACAACAAATGAGGGAATTATCTATCCTCATATAAAGTTATGGGTAGAGAGGGAACACAACTTATGAGGGAATTATCCGTCCTCATTCCAGAGTTGTGAGTAGAGAGAGAATTGTCCATCCTCAACTACTTTGATAGGGAGGGTATCTTCCTTACTCACGCTATCCCTTTAACTACTTAGATAGGGACGGTATCTTCCTTCCTCACACTATCTATAATCTAGGATTACCTTAAGTAGAGAGAGAATTATCTGTCCTCAACTACATACCATCTAGGGAGAGCTCAGGTAAAGAGGGAAGGAATTATCCGTCCTTAGCCTCAATAACTCAAGTGGTAAGGAAATATCCATTCTCAACCATCCTTTCCAAGTCTCCCCCTAGGACCAAGGATATCATAGATAATGTGTTACTCATAAAATCAATCATCAATTTAATCATCATTCTCATGTTACAATATCAAGCGTAAATGTCAAATCAATTATGCATCAAGATCAGCATTCATATTCTCAAATAATGACTTAAGCCTCATTATTTCATCGTATATGCACTTTAATAACCCATTAAGTCATCATTCATATCATAGATCAAATATATTATGGTCAATCATTCATAAAATCAAGTGTTCTTGAGGTTCCTTGCTCTTGCATTTAGCTTAAATTCAAGTTTTTAGACAAGATAATTGGTTAGCACAAGGTTTTAACCTATTATTTCTGGCTAATCAAATTAGATTTTTCATAATATAGCTGATTATTATCATTGAGTAACCGGTTATGGACTTCTCTTTATGTTTTTGTTTTAAATAATAACAGGTTAGGCCTTGGCTCTAATTGGTTATTGCATGACATAATTCTCTGTTATGTTACAATAATTGGTTAGCTATGTTCTTAACCGGTTAGTCACGTATGGGGAGATTCTGTCATGAGCCAATAACTGGTTATGGCTTGCCCATAATCGATTATTGGGGCATTTTCAGACATGTAAATAGAGCTTCAAGAGAGGGAACCCCAAAACCAACCCATTCTCATATCAAAATCAAATCAAAACTTATCAAACATGGAACCAAAACATCATAGAATAATATGGCAAGCATGGGTAATCCATAAGTTTATATATTTTAAAAAACTCAAAATCTTCATCTTTTCAAGTTTAAGGACAAACTTAGTCTCAAAATCATATCTTGTGAAGATCATGGTTTAAAATCCATCATTCAAACATGTTTTCTTTCAAAACCACAAGGAATCTAGTTTTAGTAATCAAAATTTAAGAAAACACCCCCTACCTAGCTTGAAACTTCTTGCCTTTTTCTTCCTATATGATTTTTGTTAATCTTTTTCTTTTTTCTCACCTCTGCTGGCAGCGTGAAATTGAAAGAATAGAGAGTGAGTGAGAGGGTAACATGAGAAATGGAGAAAAATGAGAGAAGAAAGAAGCGTGAAGGAGTAGTGAAAAATGAGAGAGAAACAAGGAAATATCTTAATGTTAGGTGAGGGCAGCAATAAGGAACAGTGGAAAACGTGGGGATAGATTTCAAAAATGAAATTCAACTGTACGTTTTATATATACTAAGGACACTTTAATTTCTCAAAAATGAAAATTTCTAATATTCATAAGTATCGTAGAGAATAATAGAATTTCATTTTATTTTCTGTATCACCACTCTGCCATTTTTCTTATGCTACATTATCAGCCTTTGAGGCTTCAGTATTCTTTCCTGGCTAAAATTACACCTCTAGAGTTGAATCAAGAAACTTCCAGATATCCATTCTTAGTATTCTTAGTTTAGAACTAAATCTTCCTTATTTATTTCTAATTTTCTCAGCTTATTCAATAAGAATTCAAGCTTGCAGAAGCTATTTCTCATATTCAGTGTTACAGATTATGCTCAATTCAATCCAAATCATTACCAAAATTAACTAGTAATCTTTATCAGCATTACTGAGCTTTTATAAACCTGATTAAGTCCATGGGGTTAGAAAGAATGTTACAGTAAAGCTGTTACCAATTAGTGTCGGGGTTAGACATATATTTCTGGGGTCTCATGGTAAGCATATTCCTGATGAGGAGGGCATTGATGCCAGATTTCGACAGGAATGCGTGTCAGGTTGACCTACGGGTTATGATCTCAGATTATGGTCTAGAACAGTTGCCTCCAACTTGGCGCTTAAGTGGAATAATTAAGTGTCAAGGTACCAAGTTTGAAGAGAACACACAACGTGCGGTAGATATAAAGATCCAAAAGAGCCGAGGTCCGTTATTTTGGAATACATCCGGGGCTGGCATGTGAAGTCGAAACCTGTGATGAACTACTGCTTTTTTTACCATCCCGTTATCTGAGGTGTGTCCTTTGTTGCCCTCGTGAATGGTTTCACAGGGTTTTTTCTTTTCTTACAGCTTGTAACAGTCTGAGCTTTCTTGGGAAACTACTGCTTTGACTTTATTGAGAATTAAAGATCCTTTAAGAGGATATCAATTTTGTATTGTTTCCTAACTGCCTACTACTTCCGTGATGAATCAGAAGGAGGGAGCATTAAAGCGCGACTTCCAACGTACAATCATCTCACTTTTTCCAGGGCCAATCAGAGTGCTTCATTCCCTCTATAAATATGGAATATTTGCATTGAGGCTGACATTCCTTTCATTGCATTCCTTTTGCTTTATGATTTTGATTCTCTTTCAGAGAATGATTTTCCTTCTATTTTTTGCACGCGTATGGAGGATTTTGTCCTCTGCGAAGATTATCTTCTTATTTTTTTTCAAAGCTTTTGAAGACATTTACTTTTTTGCAAACAATCTGTCTAGTTGAGATCTTTCGTTCTTGGCGTAATGGTTCAGTAAGGACCAAGTAACTGCTCTACTTGCCTAGGTCGTTACATCTAAGCGACAAAAGCTTTTCTCTTCTGGCATATGTAGGAGTGTTTGATCTACTCGCTCTTGCCGGGAAGGAGTGAGGTTTCTGTCGTGGTGCTTGGAGACACTCAGAGACGTTTCGTCCTTGTCCTTCCTTCTTCTTGAGTGATTTGGAGGCACCATGTTAGTCTTTTGGTAGGTCCTCTAAGGACGGTTGGATGTGCAGGAGGGTTCTTTCGAGGAAAGCTCTCTCAGAGTTACCTAGGGTCGAGCATCCTGTCTAATAGGGAAAAGATTGGTGCTGATTTTGGAGGGATCATGGAGGTGGCAATGACCTGGGGTGCCATGACAGTGATGTTGGTTTCCTTCCCTGGGTTCTCCAATGGGCAATCTTTTCTAAACACTTTTGATGTATTTTTCCTTCTCTTTTTGTTAAAGTTGATGATGTATGGAATGAGAACAAGCAATAAAATTTCTTCTTTTTTGAATTGTCTTGTATCTTCTTTTTTCTTATTCCGTTTTCCGCTATCCATACTGTTATGTTTCTACCGGGGTGAGTCTAATGCTCACCCTGTAAAAATGCTATATTGCCCCCAGCTTGGTACTTGGTTGGTATAATGAAGTGGTAAGCTTGAGCTCCTACCCCTGGGGTTCGCACTCCGTGTGGGGTTAAGGATTTTGACTTGGTCATTGATCATCATTTGATTATTATGGGACAGCCATTATCCGGATTGATCTTCTGTCTTTGTATCACAAATGAGCATTCTAGATGTAACTAAGATCCGTATTAAAAATCTGTGATCCGTGGAAAAATCCTTGACTCAACTTGCTGAGGTTGCATGTCTCTTGGTCTACTATGCAATCGTCCCTTCAAGTACTGCGATAGCTGTGAGGGCCATATGGCACACCTTGGTTGGTTAGTCATGCTTAGTGCTTTACGAGCCATGATGAGTATCTTTCAAAATCTGTACTGTCAAGACGAAATGTCCCCTAACCTTCTGGCCTCTATAAATAGGGGTTAAAACTCCTTTTTTCATTTTTACTATTTCTTTCCGAAATCCAGTGGCCTGAGATGATTACTAGCGGTTTTCACGATGGAGGAGACCAGTTTCTAATAGTTTTTGGAGGTTTAGACTCTAAGTTTACAATTTGCCTTCACTTTCTTCAAGGTATTTCTTCTTTCTTTCATTTTTATCTACTATTGTCGCGTCATAAAGTAGCCGTTCACTCCTTTTTAGAGTGCACCTTCTTTCTTTTTTTTTTCAATAAAAAGAGTTTGGATTATTAGTTTCTGTGTCTCTTCAACGGCGTTACCCTGTGGAGCACCTCCTCTATCATACCGTGTGCGGTGGAGGCGTCCTTTTGAGGCTTAAGCCTTGATGGGCGCGGAGGCCAGTATGTCAGCATGAATAGTATTTTTTGTTTGCCCCCTTTCGTGTTTGAATCTTTAAAATTAGTTGATTTTGACAACTACTCACTGACCTCTGTGGGTGTTTCTAGGAACTTAATAGCTAGGAGAAGGAGAGCGGCCAGGCCTCAAGCATCGGTCCCAGAAGTTCGGGCACCGGTTGAGGAAGATCTTATCTAGATTCAGTGTGGTCCAGGGTTAGTATACCCATAGGTCAGGGATGACGTTTATGATCAGATATCCTTGTTTCAACCTAGTGTAGAGCTTGAGAGGCTCCAAGGCTACTTGATGTTAACTGAGAAAGGCAGTAGGGATCATGAGTTCCAGATCCTGTCACCGAAGAACGAAAGGGTGTCCTTCTCTCAGTAGGCAGGAGTGCACTACATGTTCATGTATGAGGATTTTTTTACTCGGTTTGGGCTCCGACTTCCTTTCAATGACTTTCAGCTTGTTGTCCTCCACACTCTTCAAGCTGATCTAAGCCAAATCTATCCCAATGGTTGGACAAACATCCTTGCCTTCGAGAGAGTGTGCCAGTTGGTCGAGTTACAGTTGTCGGAGAAGGCTTTTTTTATTTCCATACCCGATAGAGTCTTCAAGGTGGTGGTGGTGCTCAAAAGACCTGGCATTCAGTTTGAGCAAGGCTTAGCCAGAAGGTCTTCCATGTCTACTAAGACAGCTACAAGGACTTCAAGGAGAAGTTCTTTAAACTAATGGCAATTCTCGGGACTCACCCTTTCTGGATGATAATAATGGGGAGATGAAGTTTAGCATGTATTGGATCGAGATGGCATGACATGTTCCTATTTAATTGATTGAAAAGGAAAAACACCAACTGGATGACAATGAGATCGAGTGTGTTGATTTCTTTATTACATGGGTTAAGGAAGTGGGTCTTATCTCTTCCAGGGACATGCTGGAGACCATTGATGACACAATTCTCTGGGCCATCCTAGGTAGTATAGATTGCAGTTCACATTTAGCCTTGTGCATGATAATAACCAATTTTTCACTTGTAAATTTTCTTGTTATTTGACTACTTGCATGTTTTCTGATCTCTTTCCTTCCTTTGCAGATAACATGGCTTAACACAGGCGCCACATTTTTTATTTGAGCGCTTCAAGCTTTAAGGGTGAAAAAGGACAGAGTTGAACCTTCCTGTCCTTCGACTGCCGCTGCTCCACCTTTTGTTATCTGAGAGCCGGGTTCGGATTCACCTACATAACCCCTCTAGGGAAGGAAGAGGAAGGCTGTTGAGGGTACCAGGGAGGAAGACTGTTGTAGGCTTGCTATGGAGGGAAATGTTGGGAACCAGATAGATCCTCTACCACTAATCACCAGGGAGAGGTTGCCTGGGGACTTCATTGACAATGTTTTCCTGAGTGATGAAGTTGTTAAACTCATCACTCAAAATAAGGTCCTCGAGACTTTATCACTGTTTCAGACCTTCGCCTTCCAGACTGCTGTCGAAGCCCAGCTTCTGGAGAAGACTATGGTGACATTCGAGAAGAAGGCGGAGGACCAGTTGAAAATGGTTGAAGTTGAGGGGAAACAACAACTGGACCTGGCTCTTAAGGGCAGAGAGAAGATGAAGGCCAAGATTATTCGACTGGAAAGGGAACTTATGGAGTCCAAGTCCTTGCTGAGAAACGAGAGAGCCTAATCGGATAAAGCCATTGCCAACCTTTAAGCTATGAATACGGAGCTAGAAAGGGTGAGTGCAGAGCTGTTCTCCATTAGCAATAACATTGATGGAAAATAATTTTGGAATGTGATTGCCCAAGTCCAGTACTTCAACCCTTGGATCAAACTGGCCTTAAGGGGTCTGAACCCCGATAAGATAATGCAGGATGGACGCTTGGTTATGGTGGGGCCATGTAATGAGCTGGACACCGAGTTCCATCTCGCTGAGACTTCATTTGGTGTGCTGGATCTGACCGAAGGGGCATCAGACGAGGAGCAACGGAGCCCAGACGAGGACGAGACCGAGGAGTAGCTTACCCTTCCTCTTTTACTTGTTGCATTTTGTTGCCCTCTGTGTGGGGCTTTTTATCTTTTGTAAAGATAATTGCCTCGGTTAACGAGGTGCTTTTAAATGCTTTGTTGCTAATTCTTCGTTGTTGTGTCCACGTTCCATTTTCATGGTTCACTCTGGGTTCGATGAAAAACTCCATGGTCTGAGGTCTAATGCCCATTGTATTAGAGCACTATGAATTCCACACGGGACTTAGGTATAATTTTAAATGGCCTGTAGTTGGGGTCTTTTAATGTTTATGGTTTAGTGTGTGAAAAATCTTATGACTTAGCATTTTTCTACTACACAACCTATTTAACATAAGACAACTCATGATAGGTACCATAATGGTGAGACATAAATGTCCTTATCCATGTTACCAATAGCCACGTAATGGTTTTAGCCAAGTGTCGAGGTTTTGGGTGTAGACCCTACAACTCGCGACCAACCCGCAGAGAAGGGTTTGGTGGGTTGTCCTCTTAACTTGGAAGCTAAGGCACTCCCTGATCCTATTGAGAATGAGCTCCTAGGGCTAATCAAGGCAGAGTCCGACTTGAGGGCCTTTTATCTTCGAAATCCTGCTCCCATCAAGAACAGGCTCAGTGGACACTCTTAAAGCTGTCTATAGCCTTAAGGGTCCTTTGAGACTTTTTAAATGCGAGTAGATGTGTGAAAATTAGTTTGCTTTATTAAAAGACTAAGGTCTATACAAAGTGCTCCTATAACGACTGGGGTAGATCACAAGGCCATAGAAGATACTTAGCTATAATATTTTCTAAGTTTGTTCGCATTCCAAAAGTTCTTGATCGGCTTGCCTATTAGTGTCTCTAAGGTGTAGGCTCCTTTGTCAATGTAATACCATTAATGACATGTTAGACTCGTACATGTGTACAAAGGTAGCATATGACTTGCTTAACATGTTTGTTTAATTTTGTGACAAACTGAGTTAGTTTAGGCACTTTGTTTGCAACTTTGAAGGTGAAAAATATCTTAAAATGACTCAGATAATAGTATAAATAACTTAAATGAGGGAAATGAATATGAATAATTTATTTCTAGGTCACAAATGTATGAAACAAAGAGGTGGTTAAAGTTTCAAGGTAAATTGAGTTAGTTTGACATTTTTAAGCATACTTGTTATGCATTTAATGTCGAATTGACTAGCAACAGATATGAAAAAATAAGATAATGGTGAAACAACAATTTATATGAATCTTATTATTTATTTTAAAGTTATTGGAAGTTGAAAATATTGATTTAACTAAATTTAAGTGTTTTTAGCAGATCAGGAAATATCAGTGTATGACATTAAAGACCTTATAAGTCATTTGGATCCTTTTTTTAAGTTCTCATTCATGGTTCTTTTGTTGTACAAAATCAAAAACAGAAAACATGAGAGAGCAAAGGAAAAAAGAGGAAAGAAAGAAGGAGGAAAAGGAAGAGAAAAAAAGGAAGGTCAAAGGAAAATCCAAGGTTTGATTATCCAAGCTTGAAACTCCATTTTAACTGTCAAGGTAGGGGAATAGAGTTTATTTTTTTACTTCTTTTCTTTATTTTCTCCGTTGATACACTCTTGGTGCATAATAGGTCAAATTAGATTTTAGAGGTATTTGACGTGTTTTTCTTACTTGAATGTGTTTCAATGTTTGTTTATGACTTGTTCATAGCATGAGTTTGAGTTAGAAACTTAAAACTTCTCATTTAGACCTTTGATGCACAAAGTGAGATTTTAGGTCATAGCATGAGTGATTTGGTGCATGAATCCAAAATTAGTGCTTTAAGTTAGTGATTGATAATTTCTATGTGTTAATGGACTAATTAGGGACATAGGATCACCTAGAAATTGTTTTGGAATGGCCAAATCTTATGCAAAGAACTAATGGAACAATGCATGGTTCTGTAGAATTAAGCAGAACCTAGTTTCTACTACTTGCACCGCGGCATGGAGAGGTCACACCGAGGCATGCATCTTAGAGTATGTGCACCTGAAAGCAGCATGCCATGACATGAATGCACCATGTCGAGGTGTGTGAGAAAAAGAGCTGCGCGTCACGGAGTGAGAAGGGCTGCGCCGAGGCATGAGCTCTAGAATTTCTCAAAAATGAAATTTTTGATGTATTGATGTTTCCTACTAGTTGAGATCATTTATGTATGTTTTCTAATGTGTTTTAAGACTCAAATTAGGATATTTCAAGAGGAAAATTATCACCTAACAAGTATGAGAAAACTTAAGCCTTTGAGCATCCAAGAGTAATGGTTTGCTTTAGGTAAGTATCTAGGACCTTAGGTTAATTTTTTTTTTTTTGGTATTTGTATCACTTAAGACCTATGAGTGATGATGTGGTGTTTTAGATGCATGTATGAAGAATGTTCTGGTAGTATTAGTCTTTGTGAATATCCTTTAATGATGTGCATAATCATTTAGGCCAAAGGAGATAAGTGGGGAGTCTAAAAGGTTCTTTTGAACAAGGATTCAGCCCGAACTTCTCAATAGTGGCAGGGTACATGTAATATGAGGATGAGTTTTGATGTTGAAAATCGGCAAGTGCACCGAATCGCAAAAAGTAATAAAGTAGTGAAAAGAGAATCGTCCCACGAGGATTATATTGCCAATTACCAAATTCGTTAAATTAACACTATTTAAGCTAATCAAAATATGGAAGTTGGAAAAAAAAGTGAAAATAAAGATAATTAAAAGAAAGTAATTAAAACTAAACAAAGTAAAATCAAGCAATTTAACAAGAGATGAAATTAATAATAAGAAAGTGTTAGGGTTCAGACTTCACTTGAACTCTTTCAAATGCAATTCTAAATATTGGTTTAAAACATGTTCTATTTCAATGATTCATGGTCAATTCCCAACATTAATTAATATCCAATCCCTTGGTATACTAATCCTCTTACGCTGATTGAAATTAACTAATCCCTTAGTCTAACTCCAATTAGAAAGGCATTATCAAGAAACGAGAGGAATTATAAGAAAGACCACATAACCCACAACGTCTATCCCTAGCGATTGCAGAAATTATGGTATTTATCACAAGTTCTAGGTTCATGCAAATTTTCCCAAATCATACATAAACCCAATTTATCATTCCCAAATTGATCAAAGGTTTAGAAAAGCATTAAGAACAGAGATAAACACGTAAATCATGAGATAAAAACATGCATTAAACCCATAAAAGAAATTACATCATCAAAGTATCAAGATCCATTGTCCCCTAACGAGGGGAAGTTAGTTACACATAGGAAAAGAACAAAACAAAGAATAAGATGACAAACTCCATTGATAATTGGTGAAAAGATTGAAGAGAATCCCTAATCTTCAAGTCTTGATGCGCCCACACGAAATTAGGATTTGAGTTCTCTTGACGGCTGGTGCAGAATGTCTTGAAATTTGGCGTAACTTTCTATTTATAAGAAATTCACGCTGGCATTGTTACGCGTTGGCTCAGCGCTAACTCTCCGGGCTCGGCCGGCCCACTAAAGTTACGGTATTAAAGATACGCAATCGGCGCCAGCGCTCATTGTTCAACGCTCGGCGCGGCCCATTAAAACAAGATTCCTCCATAAGCATGTTGCGCGTCAAGTTGGTGAGGCCAGCGCTCAAGCGCCGGGCTTGAATTATTTTCTCGCTTCTTTAAATGGCAGATCTTCTCCATGTGTAATTATCTACAAAATTACATAAAAACACACAATTAAAACATAAATTAAAATAACTAAAAAATAAAAGAAACTTGAGAATAAACTCAATCAAAAAGATTAAAAGAGAATGAAAACCCAAGATTTTGAACCGTAAAAATATGAATTTTTGCGGGTTCATCACTCCCCAAACTTAGGCTTTTGCTTGTCCTCAAGTAAAAGAAAATCAAAATAAAAACAAAACTAAAACTCAAAGCAGACTCAAAAAGGCAATAGGGTATTAAAGATCATTCATATCCTCAAAAACTAATTCAAAATCTAATTCCAAAGTATCACACATGAACAATCCAATTATCACATCGTCTCTCACATGCAACTTTTATGCACAAATGACTTCCCAAAAACATGAATGAAAGACTCAATCTCCTCATAGAGTACAAGCCCAAATGAGTTTATAAAAAAGCAAATGCACATCAAACCCACATCCATAAGGTTGTTTTTCATCATCTCTCTCCACTAATGTAAACAACTCACAACCAAGGATCAAAAGGGACTTTATAAGCTTGTAATGTAAAGCCAAGGGTATGGATTAAGAAAGAAGCGGTAGGAAAATGAAAACAAAAGTTGAGATACAAAATCATGCAAATTTCAAAATTCAAGCCTCAAAATATAAGACAAGTGCAAAACGGAGCAAAAGAATCAACACAACATTCACTTTATTTTTTTTTTTTTTTTTCTTTCTTTTTTCTTTTTCAACAATCTCCACCCCCAAACTTATTTCTTTGCAATACTTTGGGTGAACTTTCTTTCTTTTTCTTCTTCTTTTTTTTTTTTTTTTTTTTGAAATTTTTTTTCTTTTCCACAAAATTTCATGCACAAAAATAACAAAGACTTGAATAATAAAATAATACAAAATATGCACTCAACAGAGGTTATGTAAGAGAATTTTTTTTTTTTTTTTGTGGGTATGGAAAAAAGGAAAATGTGAGTAAAGAAAAGAAATAGAGGCCAAACAATAACAAAGCTGCAAAAAGGGAACTAAGGATAAAGCGTGGTATACTGAGTTGGCTTGAAAGGCTCAAACGGTCCAAAGAAGGCCCTTATCATTTCCTTAATCATGCACTGCCTAGGATTTCGCCTTAAGAGAGAATCAAACAACTTATAGATGCAAATCATCCACACACATGCAATCCCATAAACTTTCTCTAAGCTTGACATGCAATTAAAATCCAAATTCTATCAATCATAAAAATGGGAAGAACATCCATACACAATTGAAACAATAGAGATAAAAGCAACTCATAAATTCTCATGTGCTATCCCAAGAAATCAGATCAATCCACAATTCAAACAATCATTGGATATTCAATTTAACACATTGGTATGCACAAAATGACTCAAAACACAAAATGGATAATGATGACAAAATCAAAATAAATAAAAACAAATAACTAAATAAAAAAAAAATACAAGAAAGGAAAAAAAAAAAAAACTCTTTTTGGCTACGACAACTATATACATCCCCTTACAAAGGCTCGAACTCGGGGAGGCACCTAAGCCGACTCAACATTAGCAAACTTCAAAACAGAAAAATGTTAGTCAATGAAATAAGAAAATAACAAAATAAAAACAAAAACAAAAATAAAAATAAAAGAGAAAAGGAGAGAAAATTCGGGTTGCCTCCCAAAAAGCGCTTGTTTAACGTCATTAGCTCGACGTTGCCTTTATAACTAGTCATGGTGGCTTGAAGCAAGAGAAGTAGGATGACATTTTTCTCTTATCGCCTCTTTGCCTCCACACACTGTCACACGCCTCGGAATCAATCTTCAATAAATCAAGTGGAAAATTTGGAGGATCTTTTTCAATTTAAAGACTTTGAGAAAGAGGAGGTCCTTTCTCCTTTTCGTCAACCATCTTGGGAGTAGAAAAATCAAGCATTGATCGATGATGAAGGACTCTTATTAGCTAAATCTTGTAGAGGCTTGTCTTGAATGCATTTGAGGGCATAGAGATCGATGTCAAGACATGATTTATCAAAAACATTAATAGTCACCGATCACCATCTACCCTCAAAATAAGCTCTCCTCTAGGTACATCAATCAATGCTCTGAAGTAGCCAAGAATGGTCTTCCAAGAATCGAGGAATATCAAAGCATCCTCATCCATATCCAAAATCACAAAATCATTGGGAAAATAAACTTGTCAACCTTCACTAGCAAATCTTCCACTATACCATATGGATGTTTAATTGACCGATCAGCTAGTTGAAGAGACATTGTAGTTGGCTTCACTTTATCAATCCCAAGCTTGCGGAGAATTGACAATGGCATTAAATTGATGCTAGCTCCTAAATCACAAAGAGCTTTCTCAATAGTCAGTTTGCCAATGGTGCAAGAAATAGAGAAACTACCTGGATCTTTCAATTTAGGTGGCAGTTTCCTCTGAATTATAGCACTGCACTCCTCAGAAAGTGCCACAGTTTCATCTTCTTTCAACTTCCTTTTCTTCAAGAGCAAATCTTTCATGAACCTTGCATAAGAGGGCATCTCGCTCAAGTGCCTCAAAGAAAAGGAATGTTTATCTCATGACTTCTTAAAGACTTCTAAGAACTTGGAGAATTGCTTTTCTTGAATCTCCTTCTTGAATCTTTGAGGATAAGGAAGTTTAGCATACAATGAAGGATCAACTATTTTCTTCTCACATTCCTTCTTCTTTCTCTCGCCACTTTGGTTGCTCCTCTTTAGCTTCTTTATTACAAGTGGTCTTGAGATGGGACATCCGCAACAAGAACATCAATTTCCTTAGCGGTCCATCCAAAGTCTTGCCGCTTCTCGGTGTAATTGCATGACATTGCTCCTTTGGATTGACAACAAGTATCACTCGGGAAGGTGCCTGGAGGTCTCTCTTGAAGCTGTTTTGCTATTTGCCCCACTTGATTCTCTAAACTTCTAATTGTCGCCTCATGATTCTTAAAATTGGCCCTCGACTCTTCCATAAAATTTGAAGTCTGTTGCATAAAAGCGAGAGGTCTCGCAAAGAAAGTTTTCAATTGTAATTTCAGAGAGGACTTACATTGCTCGGTTGAGGATTCAATGGCACCTTTGTTTGATTGCTCCAAGAAAAATTGGGATGATTCCTCCACCCTGGATTATATGTATTTGAAAATGGAACACCCCGAGGTTTGGAAGGATTACCCATATAATTTACCGCTCTTGAGAACTAAAACCAGAATTGCGTTTACTTCACATCCACCATTAGTATGATTACCTCCTGAAGTCGCAAATTAACCTTTGATGGTTCACTGAATTTACCGCATGCTCTCCACTTGCTTAGTTAGGTTGGCCATTGTTGAGAAATACTTTTGTTTTGAGCAAGTAAGGCATCGAAAGTACCAAGCTCCATCACTCCTTGTCGACTATCGCTCTCCCACTAGGCAACCGATATTCATTAGTGGCCATAACCTCAAATAATTCCCGAGCCTCTTCGGGAGTCTTAGTGTTTAAAGACCCACTGCGAGACGCATCCACCATAAGTCTTGTGGAATGATTTAACCCATTATAAAATATCTGCACTTTTTCTTCGCCAAACCTCAAATGCATGGTGAGGACATCGCCTTAATAGCTCCTGAATCTCTCCCATGCTTCATAAAGAGATTCTCCCTGATTTTGAGTAAAGCAAGCAATCTCACTCCTTATCTTCACAAACATTGATGGAGGAAAGTATCGAGTCAAAAATTTGTTAACCAAATCCTCCCAAGTAGAAATGCTCCCTTGTGGCTGGGCTTGTAGCCAGCTCTTTGCTTTATCTCTGAGCGAAAATGGGAACAGTCGTAATCTAATGGCATCATCAATAACGCCATTATACTTAAAAGTATCACAGAGCTGCAAGAAATTCACAATATGCAAGTTTGGATCTTCTCGCATGGCCTCCCCAACCGATTCTGCCTGCACCACTGTAGAAGTGTCTTGGTTTAATCTCAAAATTATTAGCCCGAATAGCAGGACGCACAATTAATCTTGGTAGAAATATTCTCAAGAGATGGGGTAGCATAGTCACCAATGTACGTCTTCGCTCTGCCGATTACAACAATTTCGCCATCTTTTGCTCAACTTCTTCAAGTCTCTTCCTCTCTCTAGTCGCTTTCTGTTCGCTCTAGCAGATTCTTCTATCTCTCGGATCAAAAAGTAATTCTTCGATTCCAAAGAACCTTGCATAAACACAAACAAGCAAACCAGAGTGAAGTAAAGAAAGAAAATAAAAATAAAAATAAAATTAAATTAAATTAAATGACTAAAAAAAAATAATTATCTATAAATAAAAGAAAATTAAAAAAAATAAATTAAAATTAAAAAGAAACAATTAAAAATAAAATTAAACAATAAAAAAAAAAAAATACTTAAATTAGTGCTTTTTTTTAACTACTAATTGATATTAGCAATTAATAATCCCAAGAACAGCGGCGCCAAAAACTTGATGTTGAAAATCGGCAAGTGCAGAATCATAAAAAGTAATAAAGTAGTGAAAAGAGAATCGTCCCACGAGGATTATATTGCCAATTACCAAATTCGTTAAATTAACACTATTTAAGCTAATCAAAATATGGAAGTTGGAAAAAAAGTGAAAATAAAGATAATTAAAAGAAAGTAATTAAAACTAAACAAAGTAAAATCAAGCAATTTAACAAGAGATGAAATTAATAATAAGAAAGTGTTAGGGTTCAGACTTCACTTGAACTCTTTCAAATGCAATTCTAAATATTGGTTTAAAACATGTTCTATTTCAATGATTCATGGTCAATTCCCAACATTAATTAATATCCAATCCTTGGTATACTAATCCTCTTACTGATTGAAATTAACTAATCCCTTAGTCTAACTCCAATTAGAAAGGCATTATCAAGAACAGAGGAATTATAAGAAAGACCACATAACCCACAACGTCTATCCCTAGCGATTGCAGAAATTATGGTATTTATCACAAGTTCTAGGTTCATGCAAATTTTCCCAAATCATACATAAACCCAATTTATCATTCCCAAATTGATCAGGTTTAGAAAAGCATTAAGAACAGAGATAAACACGTAAATCATGAGATAAAAACATGCATTAAACCCATAAAAGAAATTACATCATCAAAGTATCAAGATCCATTGTCCCCCTAACGAGGGGAAGTTAGTTACACATAGGAAAAGAACAAAACAAAGAATAAAAGATGACAAACTCCATTGATAATTGGTGAAAAGATTGAAGAGAATCCCTAATCTTCAAGTCTTGATGCGCCCACACGAAATTAGGATTTGAGTTCTCTTGACGGCTGCTGCAGAATGTCTTGAAATTTGGCGTAACTTTCTATTTATAAGAAATTCACGCTGCTGTTAGCATTTACGCGTTCGGCGCTAGCGCTAACTCTCCGGGCTGGCCTGCCCACTAAAGTTACGGTAAAGATACGCAATCGGCGCTCAGCGCTCATTGTTCAACGCTTCAGCGCCGGCCCATTAAAACAAGATTCCTCCAGCGCATGTTGCATGCTCAAGCGGTGAGGCCCATGGCCAAGGCCGGGCTTCGAATTATTTTTTGCTTCTTTAAATGGCAGTCTTCTCCATGTGTAATTATCTACAAAATTACATAAAAACACACAATTAAAACATAAATTAAAATAACTAAAAAAATAAAAGAAACTTGAGAATAAACTCAATCAAAAAGATTAAAAGAGAATGAAAACCCAAGATTTTGAACCGTAAAAATATGAATTTTTGCAGGTTCATCAAGTTTTCCCACTATTTACCACAAGTTAATACACTAAATCAAAAATCCTAGTTAAACATCTTGGTTCTAAGTTGAACTACGTATGTATGATAGAATGTATGTTAATTTGGTATCTTTAGCTCTAAAGCATATCCTTGTAGAGATTTAAACATATCTTAATTAGCATGTGTTAAGGTTATGTTTATTATGCTATGTATGACTGGTTTTGGTTTGCTCATACTGAGAATTGTTGATTCTCACCCTGCTATGTTGCCATGTAATCCTAGGTGAAAGTTCTTAAAAGAAAACGAAGAAAAATGAAGCTAAGGATTAGACTAGTTCTAGTTTTTATTGCTTATGTTACAATCTTTGTATCTTATTATACCTCTTTTTGTAATGTAAAGAGTTAGAAAATACTTCCAGCCTTTGCTAAGGCTAATGTTGTGTATACACACACACACACACACATATATATATGCCCTTTTTGCTATGAGTTTTATGCTTTTCGCATTTCATAAGGCTCTCTATAATGTCTCCGGTGTACATTCTGGATATAGTATCATACTTTTATGTATGTAGTGACACTGTATTGTTGTTTATCTCTTTAAATGTTATTTATATTGAGATATTAGTATTAAGACGTTATATTATGGTATTAGAGCAGTTCATCCTATTGTGCTGGGGTATGGACTGACTATGCTTAGGCATGTTTAAGAGTTCCTTTTATGATTATGCCTTTCCAGTTAATGCGAATTATAAGTTACAAACCTAAGTGCAAGTTGTTTCAAGTAATAAATTCTCAAGATTCTGAGGTCTATCCATAGGGAATTGATGAAGAAAAATTCTTTGAGATAATAAAAAGATTTGTCACAATAATAAAGGTGATAAAAGTTGTACACAAATGAAAAAACATTTGCTTGGGGTAGAAGATCCACTCTTAGTAATAAATTAAAGACAATATTATTTCTTTTTATAACTCAATTGAAATCCATACATAACGGAGGTTCCAATCCAAAAATATAACATTCAAGATTCAATTAAGATTATATATGTAATTATATTATGGTTCCTTTAATTATTTACTAACACCAACACTTGTAAATGGGCTCAAACATTCATTGTGCCAACCTCTTATCTACAATGAATCAAGATCTCCACTTTACAAGGAGGGTTTCTAAATTGATTGGAAACAAAATACAACACATATAATGACCACTTAATAATTTATCATTTAAGCACAAGAAAGAAATTAATCTAACCTTAATTTATTGCCAAAAGCTTCACCTTTTCACTTAAACAAAAATGAAAATTCATTGCTCATGAACAAAAAGAAAGAAAAAGGGAAGAAGAAGATGAACATAACTTCTATTTAGAACAAAAGAAAACTACCACAAGAGAAACAAATAACACAATAGCATGATCTTGATCTCTAAGCCAAGATTCCTTAAATGAGCAGCTAATGCTCCCTTTTATAGAGTTTGAGGGATACAAAATGACAATGGAGTTGTTTGATAATGAGTGGAAAATGCCAAGGGAGTTGTTTGATAATTGTGAATGAGTAGAAAATTATTGAGATACTTATCTCCCAAATGATTCAGTGTTGAACTGATGGCTACTGTCAGAAAATAAAAAAGTGGTCCTCATAAAAGTTGTAGGATTTGTCTTAGCTTTCTAATGCTACTAGTTTCAGCCCAATATCTTTCCTATAGCTTGAGATATAGCCCAATCTTTGCACACTATTTAGGTCCAGCTATAACTCCTCTATTTTGATTTCTAGGCCTAATATGACCTACTATACTTCCAATATGACTCTTGTACTCTTCATAAAAGTTGTAGATTTGGATCTTAAATTTCTAATGCCACTAGTTTGGTGTCAATTGGACTCTTATAACTCAAGAAATGGGCTAATGAGTGCGTAGAGGTCAAGCTGTCAGAATCAACACTCTAGTTCTTGCTTCAACTCCAATTTAAATTATCCAAATGTGTGATTTGGCTCTTGAGGTCTTATGAAAGTTGTAGAGAATTGTCTTAGATTTCTTGAAAGATTAGAATCACATCAACTAGATATTTGCAATTCAAATTATATCTAGTTTACTGAAAGCTACCAAATATACAAATTAAAGCCAATTCATGCAATAATTCTTTCAATGATCCAATTAAGCTCAATATCATAAAATGTAACAAAACTAACTTAATTAAGCCTAATTGAACCTTAAGAACTTCAGTGAAAGGATTATAAAATGAGTAAAATATATTGCTATCAAATTCTCCCACACTTTGCTTTTGCTCTCCTAGGCAAAACACATAAGACCAAAGATAGGGAACAAGGAAAAACAACACAAACTCAAAAGCTAAAAATTCTAAAAGATTCAATTTTCAATAATATTCAAGAATGCAAAAATTTATATCAAGAAGAGCAATCAAAGATTCAAGGAATCGAAACATTTATAAGGTAACGTTTCTTCACATCTCAAACCAACAAGTAAGAAAACTTCAATTGAAAAACACGAGTCAAGAATGATAGATCCTTACAAGATTCACTCTCAATCCCTCAAGTGTTTAAAAGATAGGTATTTCACTCAATTCAACCAATGAAAAATTGTACTACCATAAGCTTGCTTATCTTCTACTTCTCCACTACTCATAACACATGCACACATAAATCAAGAGAACTTTATTCAAGGTTGTAATAGGGTCAAGGTAAAGGAATGAGGTAATATGAATATGACAAGTTAAATACCAAAGAGAATAAAAGAGTATTAGTGTTGAGTTAAAATAACAAACATGAAAAGTTCATCCTAACATAATGCAAATTTCCTTTACATATTCTTTTCGCTTCCCCTTATTGACCTTTTTTTACACTTTGTATTTTTTTTTTCATTTTTGTTTTTGAAGATGACTACTTTTTCATCAACCGTTTTGCATATATACTCCCTGTTGGGAATTGCGATTACATCACGCAGCGAAAAAAAAGGATTCCCATCGAGGATCCATATGAAAAGCCATAATATGAGTTTTTAAATTATTTACCTCTTGAAGCGTGATCAAAAGGAGGGACGTGAATCACCAACACCGTGATAGAAAAGATGTCTCTACGGTATCCATACGAACAGACTCACAAACGTCCACCATTCTCAAAGAGGAGCCTCACATCTCTCACACAATGCTAGCTGCGAAGAGAAGACATGAAACCTCTGCTCTCTCACTCACTTTTCTGTAGGTGCGGCTAGGGTTCTGAAATTGTGTGTCTTAGCAGCCCCTTAGCAGTACTATTTATAATAGTGACTGCCTTAAGTGAGTGTGAGCAGCAGCAAGGTAAGTTGTGCAACCCTAGATTCATCTGTTACGAGTTTGACCCATATTTGAATCCGAGTCCAACTTGGATCCATTGCTCCAATTTTAGTCTGCTCTATGTGTGTGACCCTGCAGGTTCTCATTATGTTGGCAGTAATATTAAAATCTTATTTTAATATTACAAGCAATGAGTGGTATCTAGCAACATATTGCTGCTACCCAAGTAATAAGAATGTCAGTGATTTGACATAACCTTTCCGTGACCAATGTTTTCGTGTCGTTTAGTCCCTTTGTCAAGATATCTAGATTGAACACAAGGCATGGAATGTGTCACTCTTGTACAGTCTAATGATTCGTTTCTTGATACTCGAGTAGACTTTGTAACAACAAATGAAATTAATATCTCATATTGACTCATTTGAGCATAGCTATGCATTTCACAGTTTCACTCAATCAGGGGGCCCGAAGATATCGCTCTTGTTATGTAGGAGTGATAAATCCCATCTAGGTCACTCACATCCCTCTGCATGATTCGCGGTATATCTAATAACCAACTTTATAATCATCTTGTTACAAATGACGTTTGATGGCATTAAAACACACAACTCCTCATGTAGGAATCGTAGTGATTTCAGGTCAAAGGACCACAGACACCATTGTCACTATGAGAATCACTTATGACACTCACGTAACGATCCATGTGGCGTTCTCATGGTGGGTCAGTCTAGTACATCATTGCTCTAATATGTACACATGTGAAGACTTGATATGTCATATCCTTGACCCGTGAGATGTGTCATCAGTCTATGCACATACTAGTCTTAATGCATTATTGTTGTCCTAGTTAACAATAATACTTGACTAGAGACATTTAAGAATAGTATTATAACCAAAAAGGATCTCACGATCAAGTCATCCACTTAATGTCCTATGGCATCAAACTTACTATTCTAAGGACTTTATTATGTTTATCAAAAAAGGACACAATAAATGAAATACCTCATATATAAAATAAGCATAATAGAATGTATGTAAATACAGAAAAATGTACCAGCCTCTAGGGCATACACCAACAATCTCCCACTTGCACTAGAGCCAATCAGGCATATGTCTAATACTTAAAGACCAAGTGTGACCCTCATGCTTCTGCTGTGCAAGAGGCTTCGTCAGTGGATCAACAATGTTATCATCTGTTGGTACTCTGCATATCTTCACATCTCCTCTATCGATGATCTCTCGATTGAGATAGAAGCACCTAAGTATATGTTTAGATCACTGGTGAGATCTAGGCTCCTTAACTTGTGCAATGGCTCCATTATTATCACAATAGAGGTCCACTGGGTCCATAATGCTAGGAATAACGCCAAGTTCAGTAATGAACTTTCTGATCCAAACGGCTTCCTTTGCTATATTAGAGGCAACAATATACTCAGTCTCTGTGGTAGAATCGGCGACTGTCTCTTGCTTTGAACTCTTCCAGTTCACAGCCCCACCATTTAGGCAAAAAAATAACCCGATTGGGTTCTGGAGTCATCCTTGTCAGTTTGGAAGCTAGCATCAGTGTAACCTTTTACAAGTAGCTCTTCCTCGCCTCCATATACTAAGAACGAATCCTTAGTCCTTCTTAAGTACTTATGGATGTTCTTGATAGCAGTCCAGTGACTTTCACCGAGATCAGACTGGTACCTACTCGTCATGCTCAAAGCATACAAGATGTCTGGTCGAGTACATAACATGACATACATGATAGATCCAATTACAAATGTATATGGAATCTTGCTCATGCGATCCCTCTCATCCTGGGTGGAAGGGGATTGAGCCTTAGATAGGCTTACACCATGCAACATAGGCAAGAGTCCTTTCTTAGATTCATGCATGTTAAATCGTCTTAATACTTTATCTATGTATGTACTCTGACTTAGGCCAAGTAGTCTCAGTGATCTATCTCTATAGATCTTGATACCTAACACATAGGTGGCTTCGCCCAAGTCCTTAATAGAGAAGCAGTTCCCTAACCAAGTCTTTACAGACTGTATGATAGGGATGTCATTTTCGATAAGTAGTATGTCATCTACATACAATACCAGAAAGATAATAGTGCTCCCACTAACCTTCTTGTAGACACAAGATTCTTCTTCATTCTTGATGAAACTAAACTATTTTATTGTATCATCAAAACGAAGATTCTAGCTTCTGGAAGCTTGCTTCAATCTATAAATAGATCGTTGCAACTTGTACACCTTTCCAGCATCCTCTGGAGTGGGAAAACCCTTAGGTTGTGTCATGTACACATCCTCAAGAAGATTTCCATTAAGGAAAGCAGATTTGACATCCATTTGCCTGATTTCATAATCATGGTATGCTGCAATAGTAAGCAATATCCGAACAGATTTAAGCATCACAATTGGGGAAAAAGTTTCATCATAGTCTACACCATGAATTTGTTTGAAACCTTTAGCCATCAATTGCGCCTTAAAGGTATGCACATTACCATCCATGTCGGTTTTCTTCTCGAAAACCCACTTTGTACCCCATGGTTTTTACCCCTTCAGGTGGGTTAACCAAGGTCCATACCTGATTGGCATACATGGAATCCATTTCAGATCTCATGGCCTCAAGCCATTTCTTAGATTCAGGGCCAATAATGGCTTCCTGGTAAGTCACAGGCTCATCTTGATCAATAAGCAATGCATCACCTTACTGGGTCATGAGAAATCCATATCTCTCTAGTTGATGACGTATCCTGTTAGACCTACGCAGGTCTTGTGCTACTAGAGCAGGTTGTTGTTCCATAACATTTTGTGGAGGCTGCTCTATTTCCACTATTGGTTCATTACTGCTTTGTGAAACTTGATCTTCTTCAAGTTCTATTTTCCTCCCACTGATTCCTTTGGAGATAAACTCCTTTTCTAGAAATACAGCAGTCTGTACGACAAACATTTTACCCTCGATAGGATTATAGAAAAAGTATCCCTTAGTTTCCTTTGGATACCCCACAAAGAAGCATTTATCTGATTTAGGTCTAAGCTTATCAGAAACTTAATGTTTCACATAAGCTTCGCAGCCCCAAATCTTCAAGAAAGACATACTGGGTCGTCTCCCAGTCCATATCTCATATAGTGTCTTTTGAATCGTCTTAGATGGAACACGGTTAAGTGTGAAAGGTACTATTAACAGAGCATGTTCCCAGAAGGAGCCTGGAAGGTCTGCATGACTCATCATGGATCGGACCATGTCCAATAAGGTCCAGTTCCTCCTTTCAGAGACACTATTCCATTGTGGTGTTCCTGGTGGAGTGAGTTGAGATATTATCCTACACTCTTTCAGATGATCATCAAACTGTTGACTTAAGTATTCTCCTCCTCGATTTGATCGAAGGATTTTAAGACTCTTGTCAAGTTAGTTTTGTACTTCATAAGATATACAAATCCATATCTACTAAAATCATCAGTAAATGTAATAAAGTATTGAAAACCACCTCTAGCTAGTGTGTTTAGCGGCCCACATACATCACTATGTATAACGCCTAAAAGATCACTAGCCCTTTCACCTTGTCCAGTGAATAGGGCCTTTGTCATCTTCCCCAATAAACAAGATTCATATGTCTCATATGATTCGAAATCTAACGAGTCCAAGAATCCATCTTTATAGAGTTTGGAGATGCGTTTCTCATTTATGTGGCACAAATGACAATGCCAGAGAAAAGTTAGGTTCAGATCGTTTGATTTAAACCTCTTTGTATTTATGTTATAGACGGGCGTTTCGAGATCAAGTACATAAAGTCCATTACTCAATTATGCACTACCATAAAAAATATCATTAATATAAATAGAACAACACTTGTCCTTCATAATAAAAGAAAAACCTTTCTTATCCAAACAAGAAACAGAAATAATATTCCTGCTAACAGCATGCATAAAATAACAGTTCTCTAACTCTATTACAAGCCCAGTGGGCAAAGATAATATATAAGTCCCTACAGCTAACGCAGCAACCTTTGCTCTATTTCCCACTCGTAGGTTGACTTTGCCCTTCGTCAATGGTTTACTGCTCTTTAGATCCTACACATTTACACAAATGTGAGATCCACATTCAGTATCTAATACCCATGATGTAGAAGTAGATAAATTGACTTCAATAATAAAAATACCTGAAGTAGAAGTCTCACTTCCCTTCTTTTTCTTGAGCTCCTCCAAGAACTTGGTATAGTTCCTCTTCCAATGTCCGATCTGACCACAATAGAAGCATGTACCTTCCTTAGCCACTCCATTCACTTGTTTCAAGCCAGAAGTGCTAGGCTTGGACTTATCCTTGCCCTTGCCCTTCCAATTGTCCTTGGGCTTTTTTGTTGTTTCTTGCCCTTATTCTTTTGGACTATCATTATGGCCTTTCTTTTGCCTTTGTTAATGTTCTGCTCAGCAGTTCTCAACATGCCTATCAGCTCTGGTAGTGATTTGTCAATCTCATTCATGTTGTAGTTCATGACAAATTGACTACAATTTTTCGGCAACGATTGGAGGACTAAGTCAGTGGCCAACTCTTGGCCCAAAGGAAAACGAAGTTTCTCTAGGTTTTCAATGTACCCAATCATCTTGAGTACATGAGCACCAACAGGGCTTCCTTCTACCAGCTTGCACTGAAACAGTGCTTTAGAGACCTCGTATCTCTCATGTATAACCTGCTCTTGATAGAGCTTCTTAAGGTGTACGATCATATCGTAGGCATCCATGTTCTCATGTTGCTTTTGGAGCTTAGAGTTCATGGTGGCCAGCATAAGACATCCGATGTCCAAGGCATCATCTTGATGCTTCTTATAAGCATCCCTTTCAAATCTAGGGGCATTGGCAGCAGGTGGCTCAGGAATAGGCTGTTCTAGTGCATACAACTTTTTCTCTTACTTGAGGACAATCCTCAAATTCCTGTACCAGTCTAAAAAATTCATTCCAGATAACTTGTCCTTCTTAAGGACGGATCGCAGTGATAAGTTACTTGATGTGTTTATTGCCATGGTAATCTATCATCAGAAATATGCAAAATATAAGTATCATGCCATAAACATATTTAATGAGGTCTTTTAATTAAATATGCCTCCCACTATTTTATTCAAGTCAATGACCCTCAGCATTGACTCAAAAAATTCCATCGTAAGATTTTCTAGTGGGCTAAGATCCATATTTCACCTAGTTTTGAGTCAGCTTTGGCTGATCACCCAAAATTCAATTATTTAGGTAGAAAATACTTTCTAATTACATCACATGTAACTCTTGGATAGTTGGGTGAATAACACTTATTCAAATCCATCTAATGGACCAAAGCCCAACTTCATGTCTCTAAGCCTTCAATCCTATTGAAATAGCCTAGTTAAGTCAGATCCAATGGTTGGCATTTGGATATTACCCTTATCCCATTGCGTCTTACTAATATAGATAAAGGTATTCTGCTTTGGCAAACCTACACTTGATTGATACTAGTCTTGACGAGTGCCATGTAACACCCCAAATTTTCCATCTCTTAAACAGTAATTTTGACAGTTAATAGAATTTTACTGTTTAGTAATTTCTGGATACTGTAAAATTATTTTGTTTATTCCATCAACGTATTTGATCGTTTTGAGTGATTTACATCGTGTCAGGAAAATAATAATTTTTGGGCCGGGAAAAATCTTTCTGTATTTATTTCTCTTGACTGTTAATTATTTTTAATAATTTGACTTGATTTTCATACATTTTCTAATTTTTGTGATTTTATGTGTGATTTTGAATTTTTTTCTGTTTGTGAGCCCCACGAGGTGTTTGTGGGCCCAGGTGACCATACGTGGGCCCTGGTGGGTCTCGCAAAGTGAAAAATTTTTCTACGTATAGAAAAATTTGTACTGTTTAGACGAGACAGGGGATCTTACTAAACTGAATCAGGAAACAGCTTTTTAGAAAATTTGTTTTATCTTTGTATTTATTTATCGGAAGATAAAAATACGATAAATATATTCTTTCGTGAGATTTTTGGTAGATAAAAGTAGAAATTATATTGCTTAAGTCAACATTGGTGGTTTGGATATCCACTATTGATTCAATTAACGGTTAAGAAATAAATTTAATAAAGAAGATTAGATAATCACCATTGATTTAATCAATGTGTGAGAATAAACTTAATTAAGCAGCAAGCTTCAATATCAACCATAGATTTAATCAACGGTGTAAAATTAATTATATAAAGTGACCATTTACAACCATTGGATTTAGAATTGATCAAGGGTGGAGATTTGGTCTTAAAAAGTGACAAAGACCATTTATGACCATTGGATGAAGAATTAATCAAGGGTGGAGATTTGGTCTTAAAAAGTAGCAAAGACTAATTATGACCCTTGGATTAAAAGTAAGAAGAAGTAATCTTGACCCTTTATTTTGGAGACACATCTAATGGCTAGAATTTAAAGGAGAAGGATCCAATGGCTTAGATTTAGTCTTCTAAATTAAAAGTCTACCTAAATCCTAACCATTGAATTAATCAATGGCTAGAAATGCTTCAAATAATGGCCTAATTAACAAGCCAAGTAAACTAAATTAAATGTTAAATTGTTATAATCTAATTCTTAATTAGATATCCTAATTTTAATTAGAGATTATAATATATGAAATAATATGTCTAATTAATTAGTTATGTAATTAGAAAATTAGTTAAGATTGATTAGGAAACTTAATCTAATGAATTAACTAATCAATTAACAAGTAATTATGACAACTTTGGAGTGCATGATGAAGGGGGACGGTTTTGGAGTGTTAGGAAGGAGGAGACATGTTTAGACATGCTTGATAGCCTTTTTTAGGCCAAAGAAAAAGATGACAAAGTGGAAGACTTTATGATCATGTGATAGCCTTCAATTATGCCAAATGAATTCATATCTCTCCATTCTTTCACTCCCACGGCAGTAGCACCTTTGGTCACACTCTTCATATTCATTTTTCTACTTCACAAAAAAAAGCCTCCATCTTATTCTCTCAAAATCCCAAGAACCAAGCAACCATTTTTCCTTCTATTTTCTCTCCATTGGTTCGGTCTCTACACCCAAATACACTATCCATCACCTATAATTTTCACTCTCATCATTTTCTAAAGCTAAACACCATTCTAAACACTTTTCATTTAGAAAGTTTTCCCAAAATCCCACTCTAAGTGCTTCAAAATCCCACTTTTACCTTACTTTCCTAGAGATAAACTTTAGTTTTTATGGTTTAAATTCATGTTTATGATTTTCTAAGACATGATTGTTCCATGGTTTGTTTAATTTAATCCAACCATAGATCTTGAATCCTTACCTTATTCTAATTAACTTTCATGTTGAAGACTTTCTCTAAATTTTCCATCTTGAAGGACTTTTACTAAGATCAAGTTCTAGAGTTCTTGTTGGTGAAGTGTAAGGAAACTTCATTTATTCTTTTCTTTTTCATGATTTAAATCATGTTTGATCCATAGTTCCTTTTAATCAAGCTTAGTATACTAATTTTTATGTATTTTGTTTTGAATTTAAGAAGCCCTTGGTGTTGAAGGACTTGGAAAGAGAAGCAAAATCAAGAAGCTTTGAGGATCTTCAAGAGGTAAGAGGGAGATCCATCTCACTAACTAATTATGGTAGTGGGAGATGGTCTTATATTTGATGGATTATGAATTCATGTGAGAATTCCAATCCATGGTCATGTAATAATTAATTGTGTGTTTATGAGCTTTACTTTATTTTCTTGTGCTTTGATTATTTTTGTCTATGCTTTATATGCTTTGCATGATTTTATGGCTTTGATAGTATACTTATAATATGCATGATGAGTATATGGCATGTTTGTGATATTTATGATGAAATATATATATGTATGCCATGATGTGTGGATGAAAAGAAAATTGATCTTGGTTCCAATGGCCAAGGAAGAGCTACGGTTTTGATGCCCTTGATTTGGGTCAATGTTGAGATTTTTCAAGAACAAGGAAATTAAATTTTGATCCCTAGAACAATGAGAATTTCGGCCAAGACACCTCAAAATAGGTGTTTACAAATTAATATGTTTATGGAAGAATAAAAATTGGATTGATTTGAGGAGTATGGAAAATGAACTAAAGGTTTGTTTTTTTAAGAAAACATGAACACAAATTTTAGAATGAAATTTTATTGATTTATTTTGTAGAAACAAGAATGGAATTTATTTAAGTTAGAAGAAAAATATTTCATGGTTCCAATGGCCATCTATAAGGTTTTGATAATTTAGAAAAATGTTTTGATGTTATGAAATACAAGAACTTTCAAATAAGGATTTTTGAAAAGGAATTAAGTGTTATAAATTAGGTGAAGTGGAATTTTCATAAAAAGAAGATTGAAAGTATTGAACTTCAAATTAATTTAAAAAGAATCAATTTTTAGAAGTGATTTAGAAATATAAAAGAAAATGTTTGTAACTTAAATTTACTCACGAAGAATTTATTTGAGTTTTGGAAAATGTTAGGAAATTTAAAGTTAAGAAACAATAATTAAAACAACTCAATATGATTTTGTAGGACTAGATCAATAAAAAGTGATTTTGAGAAAATATATATTAAGGAAAAGATTTTTGACTAAGAATGAAAAAGGATTTGCAAAGAAAGTGAAAATGAATTTGAACAAATGGGTTTGGTTTTTATAACCATCAGTACTTCGGTTTTGAAAATAAAATTTTAAAGGTTTTGTTTGTGTAAAACTATATCAATTTAGAAGGAAAAATATTTAATGGTTTCAATAGTCATGTCCACGTTTTTAAAGGTTTGTAATGCCTTGATTTTTATAAACAAAGTGATTTTCAAAGTGGAAACGTAACTTGAGTTAATACAAGAATTTGGAAATGGAATTAGAGCATTTATCACTTGAGAAATTAAGTTTTTGTAAACGAAAATATTTTCGAATTTCAATTTATTTTGAAGAAGGTTGTGTTTGGAAATGCTTTGAGAAAAATGGAGAATATAATGGTGATTTGAGAATTTACTAAACTATAACTTATTTTCAAGTTTTGAAGCACGTGTGGAAATTTTAAGATTTGAAACATTGATTTATATCAATGAAAAAGTAATTTTGTGGATTATATTTGAAAAAGAATTTCTTGAGTAAAGAAACGGGGAAAAAGATTTTTTTGAGTAAGAAAATGTGTTAAAAATGATATTGACTTATTTGAAAGTCCAAA
This sequence comes from Ormosia semicastrata, assembly GCA_029884595.1. Lineage (NCBI taxonomy): Eukaryota > Viridiplantae > Streptophyta > Magnoliopsida > Fabales > Fabaceae > Ormosia > Ormosia semicastrata. Next base: position 3,216,679 of record JAQQTO010000040.1, read on the forward strand.
ATAATGTTTAGAATATTGAGGAATATTTTACATGATTGTAAAATGGTGAAAAATGATTTACGTATCTTAAAAATGAAACTTCTACGCAATTTGAAATATGTTAAAATATTTCTACGTGATTTGAATTACGTTTAAATATTTTATGTAAGTTTAAATATTTTACGTGATTTAAAATTCAGTTAAAAAATCACTATATGATTAAATAATGATAGAATATTTTTACGTAATTATGAAAAATAGTAGAAAATTGTTATGAGATTTGGGAACGTTTAAATATTTTACACTATTAAGAATATTATTGAAAAATATACGCAATTTTGAAACAATGAAAAAATATGCGATTTGAGAAACGTATATTTTTACGCGATTGAGAAAGACATTGAAAAATTAATACGTGATTTAAAAGTGCAAGTTGTGTAAGAGCGACATTTTGAAAATGTAACAAAAGTGTTACAAAGATATTGGGAAAATATAAAACGTTTAATTTTGAAAATGTAATTGAAACATTTTGAAATTGTGAAAACATAATGGAAATGTTATGCAATTTTGTGAAAACACACAGCGAAAGTGTTTTATAACTATGAAAACATGATAACATGATTTTGTGTTGAAAATATAGTATAATTATCTTGTTGAACCGGTGTATGGACACTGTATGAGAAAATGACATGTTTTGCCTATGATTGGCATTTGGTGCATTATACATGCATTGGAAAGATATGTCTATGATTGGATTTGGTGCATTAAAAAAAATATGCGTTGAAGCATATGATTACATTGAACAAATGAAATTGAAAAGATTTGGCCCTTTGGGGTTGGACTTGCACTGATATATTCGTGCATTGTATAAAAATATAGCTAATAGCTATTATGGCCCTTGTGGTTGAAGAGGGAATGAGAATTGATAGTGAGGTCTATGATGGATCTTGGGGCGCCGATCGACAAAGGTGCACTGGCGAAAAGTACCCCGTGCCACTTGGCAATGCAGTCCATTGCAACGCATTGACGATACCCGATAAGAACACGATTCTTTTCAACGACTGGGAGATTGTCTTTGGACTAAGGCTGACAATTGACCAGAGCATTCTTCTCAAAATTGTGAAAACCTCCATGGAGTTGTTTTTGAAAAAGCGAGTCTTTGTACATATGCATAAATCGAACATTTATATCGTGTGATATATTAATTGAGGAATATTGGTTATTGGTTATGATAATTGAATTGATAAATGATTGGATGATGATTAAACCGATAAATAATTGGATGATGATGATGATAATGCGATAACATGATTATGGTATGATCAATCGTATGATATTGTTGGTACATGTGTTATCTCAACGCCATGTTGGTATTGGTGTAGGTGATCTCACCTCTTTGTTATGTTGTTTTTCTATATTGTTAAAATCAAACAATAGAAGGATCGAGTTGTCTTAGACATAACGGGCGATAAATACTATGAGATTGGTGACAACAATAAGGAGTGGACATTCAGGACTCAAGGTGTGCAGTGTTGACAAAGGAACAGATGTTTGATGCATCAAGATGGACAAATAAGGAATAAGTATGTTAAAGTTTCTCGCTAGTATTGTACCAGTGCTATTAAGTAGGACCCGTCATGGGGTTTTATAATACCGTCAAAAATATATTGTTAATTATATATTTCTCTTTAAATTGTGATATTAATTAGTGTAAGTATTGTATAATGAATAGTTGAAATACGATTTTCAATGTTACCTAATATTTTCAAGTAAATTTATGTTTCAAGTAAAGAAGGAATTTTAAAACCCATCTTTATAACTCAAACTTTGTGCGAACTTTTCACAAGTCGAAATGTGATGCCCAGAGCTAGGGTGTTACATTAGTTGGGCCCTAGAGCTAGGGTGTTACATGCCACACATTAGAAGGCATTACATTATGACTTAATATTTACTTTGAGGGAATTTTTATTATTATTAGATCTTACCATTTATTAAATTGTATATCATACCATAAACATTATCTATGCATCTCATACATATAAAGTATATAATAAAAGTGACATAGTTATGGCCCCTAAGAGAGTAGCATTAACTAAGCCAGCTTCACCAAGCATCTCTCATCAACGTCCTCACTTGATGCCTTCTTCTTGTCTCCACATCATGATTACATTATATAGAAACCTCTTTTACATTCGAGGGGAGTTAGGTGAGAAGAGAATGCACAATTAGAATGTAGAGAGAAAGGCACGACATGCAGGTCGTATTTATAAAAACCAAAAAGCATAAAAGAGGACTAAGGCCATAATCAAGAACCATGCATCACAAGAACATACAAACTCAAAACAATAATACATTATTATTTTCATGAGTCATAAAAAGGGACAGAAAAAGGTGTTTTCGAATAACACACGCTACGCAACGGGGTTCGGGGCAGTGCCCCGACCACGGGGGTCCCACTTGAACCTCAGGCGCCTCCTTAATGGCTTGACATCAACACTTGATGCCGTTGCCGCAAAACAAGAATAGGGTTTCCAAAACCCCTTGCGCCGCGCCTCTTGTGCAGAAACAAGGATTCCATAACCCCTGCTGCCGCAAACTAAGAACAAGGTTTCCTAAACCCTTGCGCCGCACATTGAGAATAAGGATTCCATAACGCTGTATGTATCACATACATATTAATACAAGCTTCGCAAAATTATACATCTTAATACAAAACTATTTTCACAGAACATAAGAACATTTTCATGGGTTTTTGAAAACAACATCATGGTTTTGCATATAACACATAAAACAGAAATGTTTTCACAAAGGGTTTCATACGTTTTATGAAATAACATATTAAAGATCACATCTTTCATAAAAAACAAGAACAGTAAACATATTATCTCATGCAAAACGAAAACAAAAACCAAATCATGGTTTCACAAGATGCTCTGATACCACTGTTGGGAATTGGGGTTACATCATGCAGCGGAAAAAAAAGGATTCCCACCAAGGATCCATGCGAAAAGCCATAATCTGAGTTTTTAAATTATTTACCTCTTGAAGCGTGATCAAAAGGAAGGACATGAATCACCAACACCATGATAGAAATGATGTCTCTGCGGTATCCACACGAACAAACTCACGAAAGTCCAACGTCCGCAAAGAGGAGCCTCACGTCTCTCACACAATGCTAGCTGCGAAGAGAAGAGACGAAACCTGTGCTCTCTCACTCACTTTTCTGTAGGTGCGACTAGGGTTCTGAAATTGTGTGTCTTAGCAGCCCCTTAGCAGTACTATTTATAATAGTGACTGCCTTAAGTGAGTGAGAGCAGCAGCAAGGTAAGTTGTACAACCTTAGACTCATCTGTTATAAGTCTGGCCCATATATGAATCCAAGTCCAACTTGGATCCATTGCTCTAATTTTAGTCTGCTCTATGTGTGTGACCTTTCAGGTTCTCATTACGTTGGCAGTAATATTAAAATCCCATTTTAATATTACAAACAGTGAGTGGTATCTAGCAACATATCGCTGCTACCTAAGTAATAAGAATGTCAGTGATTTGACATAACCTTTCCGTGACCAATGTTTCTGTGTCGTTTGGTCCCTTTATCAAGATATCTAGATTGAACACAAGGTATAGAATGCGCCACCCTTGTATAGTCCAATCATTCGTTTCCTGATACTCGAGTAGACTTTATAACAACAAATGAAATCAATATCTCATATTGACTCATTTGAGCATGGCCATGCATTTCGCAGTCTCACTCAATCAGGGGGCCCAAAGATATCGCTCTTGTTATGTAGGAGTGATAAATCCCATCTAGGGCACTCACATCCCTCTACATGATTCGCGGTATGTCCAATAACTAACTTTATAATCACCTTGTTACAGATGACGTTTGATGGCATTAAAACACACAACTCCTTATGTAGGAATCGTAGTGATTTCAGGTTAAAGGACCACAGACACCATTGTTACTATGAGAATCGCTTATGACACTCACGTAACGATCCATGTAGCGTTCTCATGGTGGGTCAGTCTAGTACATCATTACTTTAATATGTACCCATGTGAAGACTTGATATCTCATATCCATGATCCGTGAGATGTGGTCATCAGTCTATGCACATACTAGTCTCAATGCATTATTGTTGCCCTAGTTAACAATAATACTTGACTAGGGACATTTAAGAATAGTATTATAACTAAAAAGGATCTCACGATCAAGTCATCCACTTGATATCCTATGGTATCAAACTTACTATTCTAAGGACTTTATTATGTTTATGAAAAAGAACACAATAAATGAAATACCTCATATATAAAATAAGCATAATAGAATGTATGTAAATACAGATAAATATATCAGCCTTTAGGACATACACCAACACTCCCACACTTGTTTAAGAAGTCATCCAATGTCAATGCTCTCTTATTTCCTAAGGTTTGGTAAGAACATTTTTTTTAAGACATTTAATGAGCTAAGAACAAGGAATGGTCGAATAAGCTCAAAGGGGTTAAGCAAGGAAAAATATACAAGGTTGGCTATTTTGTTAAAGTATATATTTTAAGAAAAATATCTCAATCATGTTTATTTATGCATGTGAAAATGTAGCCTCAAATAGATTTAAAGAAAGTTCTAGAGTAACAATTCTATGAGTGAAAATTACACAAGAAAGAAGAGAATGGTACAAATGTTCAATCTATTCATCAATAGGCTCAAAATCTCACAAAACATGTTTCTATCATTCTCAATCCACCAATTCAACATCCATAGCCAACCATGTGATTTTTAAGAAAGAGGGCAATTTATTCAATCAAGCTATGTCCCCTGAATTTGAATTGCTCTTCTATACAAAATAGTTATCTACCTAATTACTCCTTACTCTGCCACCAACTTAGATGCCTCTCAAGAGTAAATTTACCTCAAGGGCATAATTTACTCCTTACTCTATCATTCTTAATTAGTTTCACTGTTAGTAAGTTGTTGATAAACATATCAATAAACATTCTTCCCTAATTTTTTTGGGTTTTTTTTTCACTTCAATTATCTTTCCCCCCAACCAGATCACAACATTATCCTCAATGTCAAAACATAGATAGGTAAAGGATAGAAGATATTACCTATTGTGATAATTACTAAAAAGAGAAACCTTACACAAATTTAAATAGAAACAAAGTATGATGAATAAAACCAAAGGTAAAGGAAAGTTATAGATGAAGTGTCAAATCAAACCCACATTCTTTGCGACCTCCCTTACTGCTTCCTTCTAACTAATCTATCTGAGCTATTACTGGATCAGGTTCATAAACAAAAGTTTATAATTTATCAATTAATTCATCAGTAATGTAAGCAGAGATAAGAAGTCGTCTTGCCAAAGGTGTGATAAGGTTCTGTTCCACAGCATGGTCAAGAAAAGATAACAAATTATCAAAGAAATTATTATCATTTAACAAACCTATAGGTTTATGGCGGATGTTTAGATGAGCCTAAGAGATAATTTGAATTTTTTTTCCAAAGTACCAAAACTACCTGGTAAGGCAATGAATGCATCAGAGTTTTCAAGCATTGTCCTCATTCGTCTATGCATAGATGATACTTGAAGTTCTTGCCCAATTATCTTTCTAATGACCTTCTTTTGAGTTAAAGGTCCAAGAATGATACCTAAAACTTGACTGCCTCTTAGATGTATAGAAAATGATACAGCTCCAATTAACCCAATGCTACCTCCCTCATATATTACGCGAATGTTCCTTGTAGCAAGTGTTCGACCAATAGTGCTTGTCGTGTTTACAAACTTTAAACCCTTCCCATAACTTGACCCACAAAATACATAAATATTGGTAAGTCTACAAACAAAAGCTCCCTCCATTTCTACACTCACATTCCCTTTGAATGATTATAAGTTAGAGGAAAGTGAAGAAAACATAGTGTTTAAATAGGGAAGAGAATAGAAAAAGGTAATGATGACATGGATTAGAAAGGGAGATGAATTCTACCTCAACAACTTAGTTTTCCAGAAATGATTTGAGTCTTTGTCCATTGATTTTAAACACATTACCATTCCTAGGGTAATGTGTGACAACTTTCCTAGTGGCTACATTTAATTTTTTAAAATCAATAAACATACGCCAACTGGATGACTGTACTATGTACCGTTATCCGGACTCAATGACTTAAGAGTCACATAGAACCGTTATCCGAAGTTATCTATCACAAAGAAATGCATAAAGAAAGTAACAAAATTAAAATAAAATTTTCTCATAACATGGATTAGAAAGGGAGATGAATTCTACCTCAACAACTTGGTTTTCTAGAAATGATTTGAGTCTTTGTCCATTGATTTTAAACACATTACCATTCCTAGGGTTCTGAATGTCTATGGCCTCATGAGGATACACATGTTTGATAATAAAAGGGGAATAGTTTTATGATCATTGTGTCGACATAAAATCACCTCAATCCATTTTGAGACATAATCAACTGCAACCAAAATATACACAAATCCAAATAATAATGGAAATAGACCCATGAAATCAAATCCCTAATAATAAAAAATTTCAATGACAATGATAGGGTTCAGAGGCATCATATCTCGTTTAGAAATGGAATCCAATTTCTAACAATTTTCACAACTTTTGTAAAAAGTATAGTTGTCCTTAAATAAAGTGGGCCAATAAAATCCATACTGCAAGATTTTCATAGCTATTTTCTTTGAAGAAAAATGACCTCCACATGCTTCTGAATAACAAAATTTATTGACACTACCTACTTCACTATCGGGTACACATCTTCGAAAGATTTGATTAGGATAATATTTGAACAAATATGGGTCATCCCAATAATTTTTTTTTACCTCAGTCAAAAAATTCTTTCTGCCTTGGTGTGTCCACTGAGGCGACATCTTTCCTGTTACAAGAAAGTTGACTATGTGGTGTGTGAAATCCGCAAGTGTACGGTTTCGTCGTAAAGTAATAAAAAGATTGAATCCACAAATACTATGTGTATGAATACCAATTAATTAATTAATTTAATTAAATTAAATAAAAAGGAATATGATTGTTGATTGATAAGAACGTAGTAACAAAATAATTAAATAAAAATCAAGAAAACAGAATTTAGAACAAAAACAACAAGTTATCAAGAATGGGGTTTTCAGATTTAATAAAGCTTCCAAGATTGGGGTACCACAATGATACAAGACAAATCCTAATTGACAACCCTTTTATTAAATCTGAAATTCAATTGAAGGTGAATTACCTAAAATTAGTTAATGTTCTCTTTCAAGATACAAGACCCGTGCCCAATTAAACTAATTCCTACTTTCGTGGTAATTGAATTTAAATTGAACATATTACGCTTTGTGGTAATTCATTGATTCCTCGAAAGGCTAAAACTACTCTCGTGATTTAGACCTTAAGTTAAATTCTAATGGTTCCAACACTTAGGTTCACCTCTCAGTACGTCCCTAGATGCCTATGAGATGCAAATAAGTGGCCAACAAATTCACATGAATAAAAGTAATAAGAATTGAATCAATGAGCAATCAAGATTAATAAAAGGGGAAACAACGTCAATTCATCATTATCAATGTATCAATGGGCATTGCCCAATCCTAGAAACAAAGGAAACTACTCAGACATAGAGAAGAGGAGACAAGAAATTAAACTTAAAAACATCCCAAACCCGTAACAATGGAGAAAGATGAAGATCAAAAGCCAAGCCTCCAATTTTGCCTCCTCCCAAAACCTAATTGGAACCCCCCATTCTATTCAGAACCCCTCTTTATAATCTTAGGGTTTTAATTGACAAAAAGGCCCCAAAAGAAATGAGAGATAAAATAAAAAAAATTACTACGCACTGCGATCCACGGCCGTGGAACTTGCTGTCAGAATTCCATGGGGCCGTGGATTATTCCACGTCCAGGCCGTGGTTCTCTCTGCCACAGGCTAATTTTACATGCTGTTGAGTTCCACGGCCGTGGTTAGTTCAACGGCCAGGCCGTGGAACTCTCTGGAAGTCTCTTTTTGTACCTTTTTGCTATCCATAAAGCTCCAACTTCAATCATGCAAGCTTCCATCCATTCCAAGGCCAACTTAGCACCAATCCTACACAATAACACCACAAACACCGCAGTTATCCGAACTAAGGGAAAAATAAACAAAAAGGGAAACTAAAATGTCTAAAATGCCTAAGAATACATGCAAAACAAGAACAAAACATGATGCTGTTTCACACACATCAAATCCCCCCAAGCTTAAGACTTTGCTTGTCCCCAACCAATAATTAATGTCAAACCAAGAAGTGGGATCAAAAGACAATAAAGAATAAGGAACTCGAGAAAACAATATCCAAGCAATAGGCTAAGGCAAACAAAGAATCTGAGAGGTAATCAAAGTCAAGTCCAATTAGAGGCTAAGTTCTCAGAAATCATGCATCCTCACTGATTGAATCAAGTTCACTCCACTAACCACACTCAAAGTGTTTAAGGGTGAAAACAATACGCTCAAAATCCATCAAAGAAAATGCACCTTCATATGCTTGATAAGAAACCAAATTTCCACTAATAATCAGCATGCATGCAAGAATCAAAAGGTATTTCAGGGTTGTAATGGGGCCATGGGAATGATGTTAGGTAGGGTAGAGAAAGGAAGGTATACATAAAGGGCTCATCAAGATTTTCAATAAACACAAGAAATCCAATAGAACATAAATGGAGCAAAGACAATCTTTCAATCTAAAACATGACTCCACATTTCAAAGAATTTTCTTCCTTACTTTTCCTTCTCTTCTTTCTCCTCTTTTTCAAGCTTTCATCTTATGATTTTCTTTTATTTCCTTTTTCTTTTTTTTCTCTTTTTTTTTAAGGAAGAGGAAGAGGAAGCTCAAATACATATAATTCCCAATACAACTTTCAAGCCCAATTCGCTCCATTTAATATTCTAAATGATAACCAACAATGTTTCAGCATAGGTATCATGAAAACAAGTATGCAATAGGCTCAAAATGGGCAACTAGAGGATGAAAGTGTAATAATTTCATAAGGCCAGAAAAATACCTAAAATGCCTTAATCACATTCAAGCATGCAACCAAAAATTTTGCCTCAAAAAGGTTTCAAATCAAGTTCTAGAGCACATGATCAATGAGGAATATCACTCAACACAAAGAATGAGAACAAAAATAATATAGTGCATATATCCCATATAGTCTCAAAACTCACATTTAGAGGTTTAAAAATCAATGAGAAGCATAAATTTAAAGAACATATGTTACTTATCAACTATCAAAAGATCACCTCTACTATCAATTAAAACAATGCCTGTAGCCTATCACAAGAATCAAGAAATTGGATTCCAAATTAATACCATCTCAAAATCCTCAAAAGAGAAGGGCACAAGTTCAACCAAAAATCCAAGAGATATGATGGTGTGAAAATGCAACATGAAAATGCAATGCAAAACAAGACATGAAAATGCATGAAACTAATGAGAATGAAAATAAGAAAATGAAGATGAAAATACCCCCCAAGCTTAGAACTTACATTGTCCCCAATGTAAAAATTTATAACAAGAGAAGGGAGAAAAGAAAAGAACTCACTGCGGTGGTGGAAAATCTTCTGGTATTCAATCCATGGCCATGGAATTTTTAATGGGCTGAGTGTGGAACCTTCTGATCTCTCTCTTCTTCTAAATATGACTTCAAGAAGGGTCAAACCTAGACAAAATCCAAAAGACAAACATCAAAACAACAATCTAACAAACAAAATTAAAAGAAAAAGATGAAATAAAATAGAAAAACAAGATAACATGGGTTGCCTCCTAAGAAGCGCTTGTTTAAAGTCATTAGCTTGACTTTGGTCAGGTTTCTATGCTCAGGTGACATCTACGGAGTAATGCTCAGTCCCCACTCCTTCAAAGTGTTTCACTCTTTAGCCATTTATCATGAAAGGTTTATGGCCTTCTTTCTTCACCTCAAGCATATCGTAGGATAAAACTCGAACAATCTCATATGGTCCTGACCATTTTGACCATAACTTATTAGGACAGAAACGTAGAAGCGAGTTATTAAGAAGAACTTTATCCTCGATGTTAAATTCACGCTTCTCGACACACTTGTCACTCTGCTTCTTAGGTCCTTCCTTGCAGGGCATAGCATCAATCACTGATTCCTGCATACCTGAAAGTACAACACTATCCACAACATTAGTAGCATCTATGCGATTATATGAATTTGAGGAATTAGAATTATTTTCAGATTTTAAAACATCAAAAACTACTTCCTCATCATTTAATCGCAAAGTCAATTTCCCTTCGTGGACATCAATGATCGCCCTTCCAGTGGCAAGGAATGGACGCCCAAGTATGATCGGCATTATAGCATTAACTTCCATGTCAAGCACAACAAAATCCATCGGCATGTAAAACTTACCAACCTTAATGGGAACATCCTCCAAGATACCTATGGGGTACTTGACAGACCGATCCGCCAATTGAAGTGAGATTGTTGTGGGTTTCAGCTCACCTACTTCTAACTTCTTACACACAGAAAGGGGCATAAGACTAACACTAGCCCCCAAGTCACACAAAACTTTATCAAAACTGGTATTCCCAATCAAGCAAGGAATAGAGAAGCTGCCAGGATCTTTGAGTTTAGGAGGTAACTTATTTTGGATTAAAGCGCTACACTCCTCAGTTAATGCTACGGTCTCATACTCCTCTAGCTTTCTCTTATTAGACAAAATGTCCTTAAGAAATTTAGCATAGGTAGGCATTTGTTGCAATGCCTCAGTGAAGGGTACATTAATGTACAATTTCTTAAGAACCTCTAAGAACTTCCCAAACTGTTTATCTAACTTTGCCTTAGCCAATCTTTGAGGGAAGGGAACTGGGGGTTGGTAAGGTTCAGGGGGTACATACTTAGACACGTTCTCAGTGATTTCCTCCTCTTCTAAGGGTTGTGTCCTAGTTGTTTCTTTTTCTTCATCCCTCCCATCTTTGTCATTTTCCCCCTTTGCTTTGGAATCTTTTAGTTACTTTCCACTTCTTAAACTCACAATTTTACAATGTTCATTAGGATTTATTTCAGGCTGTCCTGGAAATTTCCCGTGTGGTCTATATGAAGAGCTAGCTTGTTGGGCTATTTGAGTTTCTAACATCTTGTTATGAATAGCTAAATTATCAACCTTAGATGTCAAATCCTTAATAGCCTCACTAACAACTTGACCATGGTGCCTAAACTCTTCATTTTGTTTGGTTTGACTCTCTACAAAATTTTCAAGGAGAGTTTCGAGTTTAGACTTTTGTACCTGGGGGAATCCAATAGAAGGTTGAGCACTACCTTGTCCAGCTTGATTTTGATTGTTCCGATAGGAGAAGTTGGGATGAGACCTCCAAGGGATTGTAAGTCTGTGAATATGGATCATTGCGCACCTTTGGTGGAATGTCATAGAAATTGTGGCATGATTCCACTTGCTCCACCTTAGGTGCACCATGTGAGGAACCCTTTTCGCCTTGGCATTCCGCACTCATATGTCCCCTGTACTCCACAAATCTCACAAAAGATGTTAGCAAAGCACTTATGGCATTAGCACTAGCTTTTTCAAGCTTATCAAAACGTTTATTCAATGAGTCAAACTTAGCCATAATTAAACTAACACCATCCACCTCAAACTTACCTTCCGAGAGCTTTCTCGGGTTGTTACCTCTTTCACTGGCCCATTGGTGATGGTTTGCAAAGTGACACTTTCAATAATCTCATAGGCTTCGTCAACCTTCGTTCATTAAAGCTCCACCACCAAGTGAGTCAAGAGACACCTTCGAAGAATATTCTAATCCATTGTAGAAGGTGTGAACGATCAACCACTTCTCTAACCCGTGGTGTGGGCAGCTTCCAAGAAAGCCTTATAACTATCCCAAGCTTCGACAAATGACTCTCCATCTTTCTCTAACGAAGCTTGTGATTTGGGTCCTTAGGTGAGTAGTCTTGGAAGGTGGAAAGAATTTGTCCAAAAAGGCTTGCTCCAATTGATTCCATGTGGTTAATGTATCGGTGGGTACCGATTTCAACCAAGCTCTAGCCTTGTCCCTTAATGATAATGGAAACAATCGAAGGCGAATGGCATCAACTGAGGCACCTTCAATTTTGAGAGTCTCACAGAATTCTAAGAACATCTCCACATGATCATTTGGGTCCTCCGAGGGTAAACCTCCAAACTGGTTCTGCCTTATCATAGAAAGTAAGGCAGGAGCTATGGTGAAGTACCTAGCTTCAATGTCTGGCCGAGCAATTCCAGATCGCAAACCCCGAGCATTAGGGGCTGCATACTCCTTTAAAGGTTTGTTATCCTCACCGCTTTGCCATGACAAGTGTTGGTTCAGATATTTCTCTCACTCTTTGCCTTCGTTGTCTTCTCTTTCTATGAAAAGTTCTTTCAATTTAGAATCAGCTTCAATAAGAGTCCCGAAACGTCTAGTACTTTGCATAAATCGGAGAAATTACTGCAGAGAGTCAAAGAGAAAACAAGAACGTAATAATATGGTAAAAAAAAAAAAAAAAAAGGTTTAAAATAATTAAATTAAAAAGTAAATTGATATTCAAGAAAAACACAAAGTCCCATAGCGGCGCCAAAAACTTGATGCGTGAAATCCGCAAGTGTACGATTTCGTCGTCAAGTAATAAAAAGATCGAATCCACAGGGACTGTGTGTATGAATACCAATTAATTAATTAATTTAATTAAATTAAATAAAAGGGAATATGATTGTTGATTGATAAGAACGTAGTAACAAAACAATTAAATAAAAATCAAGAAAACAGAATTTAGAACAAAAATAGCAAGTTATCAAGAAGGGGGTTTTCAGATTTAATAAAGCTTCCAAGATTGGGGTACCACAATGATACAAGACAAATCCTAATTGACAACCCTTTTATTAAATCTGAAATTCAATTGAAGGTGAATTACCCAAAATTAGTTAATGTTCTCTTTCAAGATACAAGACCCGTGCCCAATTAAACCAATTCCTACTTTCATGGTAATTGAATTTAAATTGAACCCATTACGCTTTGTGGTAATTCATTGATTCCTCGAAAGGCTAAAACTACTATCGTGATTTAGACCTTAAGTTAAATTCTAATGGTTCCAACACTTAGGTTCACCTCTCAGTACGTCCCTAAATGCCTATGAGATGCAAATAAGTGGCTAACAAATTCACATGAATAAAAGCAATAAGAATTGAATCAATGAACAATCAAGATTAATAAAAGGGGAAACAACGTCAATTCATCATTATCAATGTATCAAAGGGCATTGCCCAATCCTAGAAACAAAGGAAACTACTCAGACATAGAGAAGAGGAGACAAGAAATCAAACTTAAAAACATCTCAAACCCGTAACAATGGAGAAAGATGAAGATCAAAAGCCAAGCCTCTAATTTTGCCTCCTCCCAAAACCTAATTGGAACCCCCCATTCTATTCAGAACCCCTCTTTATAATCTTAGGGTTTTAATTGACAAAAAGGCCCCAAAAGAAATAAGAGATAAAATAAAAAAAATTGCTGCGCACTGCGATCCACGGCCGTGGTTCATTCCACGGCCAGGCCGTGAAACTTGCTGTCAGAATTCCATGGGGCCGTGGATCATTCCACGTCCAGGCCGTGGTTCTCTCTGCCACAGGCTAATTTTGCATGCTGTTGAGTTCCACGGCCGTGGTTGGTTCCACGGCCAGGCCGTGGAACTCTCTAGAAGTCTCTTTTTGCACCTTTTCGCTATCCATAAAGCTCCAACTTCAATCATGCAAGCTTCCATCCATTCCAAGGCCAATTTAGCACCAATCCTACACAATAACACCACAAACACCGCAGTTATCCGAACTAAGGGAAAAATAAATAAAAAGAGAAACTAAAATGTCTAAAATGCCTAAGAATACATACAAAACAAGAACAAAGCATGATGTTGTTTCACACACATCACTATGTTAGCAAATCAAGGCATGAAATTAACAGAAAATAAAAATTCATCAAGAAAAGAATCATTAATAGGTGTGTTATCAAAATGTGAGCCTGTTGTAAGTCTGGACAAATGATCTGCGACAACATTTTTGGCTCATTTCTTGTCTTTTATTGTGATGTTGAATTCTTGAAGCAACAAGATCCACCGTATCAACCTAGGTTTGACATCCTACGTAGACATTAAATATCTAACAGTAGCATGATCGGTGAAAGTAACAGTAGAAGAACCAACTAAATAAGCTCAAAATTTGTCCAATGTAAAAATAACAACAAGTAGTTCTTTTTTAGTAATGGTGTAATTCATTTGTGTACTATTCAAAGTTTAACTAGCGTAATAAATTATATGAGACTTACCTTTCTTTCTCTAGCCTAAAACAGCGCCAACAGCAAAATTACTAGCATCACATATCAACTCAAAAGGTAATGACCAGTCAGGGGATTGCATGATAGGAGCAGATGTCAGAAGACCGATTAATTTTTTAAAAGATTTCTGATAATCTTGAGTCCAATCAAATGGTTCATCTTTTGTTAGAACATTACATAATGGTCTAGATATGGCACTAAAGTCCTTAATGAATCTTCTGTAAAATCATGCATGTCTTAAAAAGGAACAAACTTCTCTAACTATTTTTAGGAAAGACAAATGAGCAATTAATTCAACTTTAACTTATCAACTTCAATTCCTTTAGAAGATATCACATGACCTAACATTATTCCTGCGGTAACCATGTAATGACAATTTTTCCCAATTTAACACAAATCATTTTTCTTCGTATCTTTTAAGAACTTTTTCCAAATTATCAAGACAATTTTCAAAAGAATTTCTAAAAATTGTCAGGTCATCCATGAAAACTTCTAAATAATGCTCAATCATGTCACTAAAAATACTTAGCGCATATTTTTGGAAAGTTACCGGAGCATTACAAAGGCCAAAAGATATTCTTCTATATGCAAAAGTGCCAAAGGGGCACATAAAAGTGGTATTTTCTTGATCTTCTAATGTAATTGGTATTTAATTATACCTTGAATAACCATTAAGAAAACAGTAGTAGGGATGTTCTTCTACTCTTTCCAGAATTTGATCAAGAAATAGCAAGGGAAAATGATCTTTCCTAGTGGCTACATTTAATTTTCTAAAATCAATACACATACGCCAACCGGATGAGACTCGCATAGGTATTAATTCACCTTTTTCATTTTCAACCACTGTTATTCCAGATTTCTTAGACACAACTTGTGTAGGGCTTACCCACTGGCTATTAGAGATAGGGTAGATAATTCCAACATCAAGTAATTTGAGAACTTCAACTCTAACTACCTCTTTCATGTGTGGATTTAATCTTCTTTGAGGTTTTTGAGCGGTTTTGGCATTATCCTCTAAATGTATTTTATATGTACAAATTAATAGATTAATACCTTTTATGTCCTTTAATGTTCATTGAATTTCACTTTTATGTATTTTAAGTACTTCCATATGTTGGGAATCGACGAATACATCACGCAGCGAAAAAACAAAAATTCCAACCTAGGATCCATGCAAAAGACTATAATCCATGTTTTAAAATTTACCTCTTGAAGTGAGATGAAAAAACAAACGACGTGAATCACTAACACCATAACAGTGATGATGTCTCTGTAGTATCCGCACAAACAAACTTATGAACATCCAATGTCTACAAAAGGAACCTCACGTCTCGACACAGTGCTAGCTGCGAAGAGATGATAAACCTGTCACTCTCTCACTCACTGTTTCTGTAGGTGCGACTAGTGTTCTGTTATGTGTGTCTTAGCAGCCCCCTTAGCAGTACTATTTATGATAGTGACTGCCTTAAGTGAGTGTGAGCAGTAACAAGGTAAGCTGTGTAACCCTAGACTCATCTGTTATGAATTCGGCACACATTTGAATTTGAGTCCAACTTGGATCTATTACTCTAGTTTTAGTCTGCTCTATGTGTGTGACTCTGTAGGTTCTCATAACGTTGACAGCAATATTAAAATCTTATTTTAATATTACAAACAGTGAGCAGTATCTAGCAATACATTGCTGCTACCCAAGCAATGAGAATGTCAGTAAATTGACATAACCTTTCCGTGACCAACGTTTTCGTGTAGTTTAGTCCCTTTGTCAAGATATCTAGATTAAACAAAAGGCATGAAATGCATCACCCTTGTATAGCTCAATACTTCATTTCCTAATACTCGAGTAGACTATGTAACAACAAATGAGATCAATATCTCATATTGAATTATTTGAGCATGGCCATGCATTTCGCAGTCTCACTCAATTAAGGGGCCCGAAGATATCACTCTTGTTATGTAAGAGTGACAAATCCCATCTAGGTCACTCACATCCCTCTGCATGATTCGTAGTATGTCCAATAACTAACTTTATAATCACCTTATTACAGATAACATTTGATGGCATTAAAACACATAACTCTTTATGTAGGAATTATAGTGATTTCATGTCAAAGGACCACATACACCATTGTCACTATGAGAATCACTTATAATGCTCACGTAATGATCCATGTAGCATTCTCATGGCGGGTCAGTCCAGTACATCATTACTCTAATATGTACCCATGTGAAGACTTGATATCTCATATCCATGACCCGTGAGATATGGTCATCATTCTACGCACATACTAGTCTCAATGCATTATTGTTGTCCTAATTAACAATAATACTTGACTAAGGACATTTAAGAATAGTGTTCTAATTTTATCCAATAGGATCTCACGATCAAGTTAACCACTTGATCTCCTATGGCATCAAACTTACTATTCTAAGGACTTTATTATGTTTATTATAAATAACACAATAAATAAAATGCCTCATGTGTATTAAAAAATAGCATTATGCAATGTATGTAAGCACTGTTAAAATATATCAGCCTCTAGGGCATACATCAACACTATCAACATACCTTACTGTTCTTTGGTAAGGGATGAGGAAATTACCACTGGAAAGCTTTGTTCTTCTCCCAAAAATATGTACTTCGACCCAGCAGGTAATGACTTTAGTTCTAGTATGAGTGCTTATTCATGGGTATTATCATTCATAGGTTTTAGTTCTTCGAATCTCAGCTTCCACCCTTTGTATTCCATTACCTATGTACAATCAACCAAAGAGTATACTTTAGAAATATTATCATCTAATTATGTACCTGAATCAAATGAATTAATTAAACAAATTTCTAATGGGTCAAAAGAACTCCTGGTTTGAAGATAATCATTTATAATGGTCTCAATCCCTTCAACTTCCTCCTTTTCATCATAGACTTCCTGTGATTGCTTGCACATGTTGAAAACATTAAGTTCTAGTGTTATATTTCTAAATGTTAACTTCATCACTCCATTTCTAGAATTTATTAAAGCATTAGATGTTACTTAAAATGGGCGACCTAAAATAACAGGAATTGACTTGCAACTATTAACCATAGGTTTAGTTTCCAAAATAATAAAATCTATAGGATATATGAATTTATCAACTTGTACCAACACATCTTTCACTATTCCTTTTGAAATTTTAACTGATCTATCGACAAGTAGAAGAGTTACAGAAGTCAGTTTTAACTCACCTAAGTTGAATTACTGATAAATTGAATATGGAAGCAAATTAACACTAGCACCAAGATCAAGTAAAGCTCATTCAATTTTATGTTCTCCAATAATGCATGAAACTGTAGGACAACCAGGGTCTTTATATTTCAAAGCATTATTATTTTGAAGAATGGAGCTTACCTGTTCAGCCAAAAAAGTTTTTTTTTTCATATTTAGTTTCCTTTTAACAGTGCATAGGTACTTCAAAAATTTGGCATAAGAGAGAACCTGCTTGATAGCATCTAATAAAGGAATATTGACTTTCACTTGTTTATAAATTTTAAAAATTTTAGTGTTATAGTTCAATTTACTTAAATTGTTTAATGCTTCAGGATATGGGGGTGAAGGCGAGAGTTTGGTCTCCTTTTGGCTAGGTGGCTTATGAACTCCTTCATTATCTTTGGAAGTTAATTCATCATCTTTCTCACAAGGTTCAAGAAATTATTTTTCAATAACCTTTCCACTCCTGAGAGTTATCACTGACTTGACTTGATCTATTTGTTGGCTTTCAGAACTACCCTCATTTAGGCTGTACTGACCCTTGGGATTCGGTTGAGGTTGAGAGGGAAATTTTCCTTTCTTGTGAATGGTGAGTGCTGAAGAAAGTTTAGCAATAGTATCTTTTATGTCAATCATGGCTTGAGTGTTTTAGTTATTAATAGCCTCTTACTTTTCCAATGAATGCATGTAATGTTTCTTCATAGTTTTTCCTATATGGTGGGACATAAGGTACATATCCTTGAGAATTTTGTGAATCTAGTTGCACCTAAGGAGGTGGTGGTTGCATAAATTATGCCTGATTATTAATCCTCCAACTGAAGTTCAGATGATTTCTTCATCCCAGATTGCATGAATCTGAAAAAGAAGTGGTGAATGACTTTTTAAAATTATTCATTGCATTTACTTGCTTATGTACAACTTCTTTAAAGATAGGAATTTTTGGACATTCATTTGTTGAGTATCCTAATTCATTACAAATGCCACAAATTCCTTTATTTTGCACAGATTTGATTTCTTTTACTTTCCCTGATTTCATGGCTTCAATCTTTTTAGCCAAACTAGTAAACCTAGCATTTAGATCTTCTTCTTGACTAAGGTGATATTTTCCTTTACTAGCATTTGCAAGGTTATATCTAATTGAATTTTCAGAAGGATTAGTATCATGCTAAGATTGAGAATTTTCAACCAAATAGCCTAAATATTCTAAAGTTTCTTCAAGTTCTTTATCACGAAATTTGTCATTGCACATTATTTTTACAAATTGTTTAGTTTCAGGTGTTAATCCTTCATAAGAGAAGCTTATAGTGCGCCTTTTTTCAAAACCATGATGTGGGCAAGAATTTAACAAATCTTTAAAACGTTCCCAACTTTGAAAATATGCTTCATTTAAATTTTGAAAAAAATTTGGATTCGTCTTTTCAAAGCATTGGTTTTATGTGTTAGAAAAAATTTCTTTAAAAGCTCACCTTGCATTTCTTGCCATATGCAAATTGATCTTGGTTTCAAAGTGTTAAGCTAAGTTTTCGCTTTATCTTTCAAAGAAAAAGGAAACAATTTAAGCTTAACAATCTCTTCAGTGTAAGTTTGGTCATTAAAAGTAATACATACTTTCTCAAATTCTTTTAGATGTAAATATAGGCTTTCAGATTCTAAACCATGGAAATTAGGAAGTAATGAAATCATACCCGACTTAAATCTAAAATTGTTAGCATTGAGTGGAAAGATAAAACATAATGGACTAGAATTTTGAGATAGTTACAAATATTTACGCATGGTTCACAATGGTTGATTTTCATATTCATCATATACACTTTCATTTCTAGCCATTGTGTTTAATGTATGTGACTGTGATTCAAACAAATCAATATATAAAGTACCAGGATTAATTTTAACTAAACGACTAGAATTTGAATCACGATACTAATTAAGCATAAATAAGTAACTTAAACTAGAAAAGAAAATGTATAAGTAGGCGGTATAAACCTGTCATTAAGTATCATAGTTAGTAAATTAGTAAGTTAATAAATTAATAAGTTAGAAAGTCAATAATTATGTTAGTAATTTAAAAAGTTAGTAAGTTAGAAAATTAAAAGAGTATAAATGTAAATGGTGGATTTAAGTTATTTATTATCTTATTGAACTGGATATTAATGTTATTATACTGATTAATCGTTAATCTGCTTTGATCTTTATCTGCTTTATTTATTATCTTAACTGAACTAAATAATGATGGTCTTATTATATCTGGATCTGGATAGTACGCATCTATATGTTATCCTTTCTTAACTGGATGGTACATAATGCCTGGTGTTGGATCTATTCTGTGGGGCTGTAGCAGTAAGACCTGGGGAGGCGGTAAGACTAATTCGATGATGTCGCCACAGGTAGTGAAGGATGAGGCATGGTGGTGACCATGGTTAAGAACTGATAAATAAATGCGATGGTTAACGATCTGGGTATGATCTATTAAATTTTAACAAATTGTTCAGAAGATAATACTTAAACCAGATATAAATTAAGGTATGAAGCATGATAATTTTAAGATCTAGTTCAAAGGATAATATTTGACTTAAATTTTTCAATTACGCATCTATGAAACCAAATGAGGGTAATGATATCAGGGGATAAGTCCATATCTGTTATCTGCTATTTATTTGTTATTTCTCTTTCTTGCTATTTCCTACGTCTATTTTCATATATTCTGTCTTTATTTTTGTCCTTTATATTTTGTTTAAATCTTCTGCCATGTTGCGTTCTCTGTCTTCTAAGCTTTCTTTCAAATCTTCTCAATCTTTTTCTTCATCGCTCACTGAGTAACAAATTAATCCATCTACAATAAACATCTTTAATGAAGAAATTTGCTTTGAAAACATAAATCAAGACATGGATGACTAGGAGATCCCCAGAATCCCAAACAATGAACTCTATAAAACTGAAGGACGATTCTTCAGAAGTTTTGATTACATTATCAGAACTGTAGAGAAACAAATCACCATTGAAGCAGATGATGAAGAATTCCATCTTCTCTGTCAAGAGACCTTAAAAGGCCAAGCCAACAAATACAATTATCTGCATATCGGATGTGTGTAGGTAGCTGTCAAACCTCTAATTAGAGAAGGACTAAACGCATCTGTTCTGCTTTATCTAAGAGACATAAGACATAATCAATTCTATGATTCTCTTCTAGGAACTGTAGAAACTAGTCTTGGTCATGGTCCAATCTATTTTAATTGCTATCCTAATAGGACTGCAAGTTTAAAAGACAAAATTATTCAAGACACGTTAATTTTAAACATTAAAGTCTGTGGCTTAGACATGAAGCCCGGATCAATCCCTTTAGCTTTAATCTATAGGATTCAATATAAAGTAATGAATTCTTTCTACTCAAAAGTATTAAAACCAAAAGACAAGGGAGTAACAATGTTATTCCTGACAGACATAACAAAGGCCAACGTAGTTGTCCCCAAACAAATCCGATGGAAAGATGTAATCCTCCCTAAGAAATGGATTATGGATAAAGCAACTCCAGCTTTGCTCAGAGAAACACCTGAAATTCAGGAAATCACCCAACACCAATCAGGTAGAATTGAATTAGCCTTCAATAGAAGAAATCCATTCAGCTCTTCTAAATCTCTTAAATATTCATCCTCCAGATCTGAAGACTATAGATCTGCTGTCTCTAGAAAATCTTTTTCCATAATCCAATCTACTCCATTAACAATCAATCTTCGAGGACTGGATACTTCATCAAGCATCCCAAGGCCGACATACCAACGTGATGATAGAGATGATCAGAGATCTATTCAATCTCCAACCTATTCCTCCCTTAATGATGATGTCCATGTTATTTGACTTCATTATAGATAAGGAAAACCTTAGGAAAGACTTCTATTCCGCGGAATGGACTCCGCAAAGGAAGTGATTTTTCAAAAATTTTAAGGGATCAAACAAAACTGAAATCCAAGAGAAGTTCTACGAATTTCTCGACAAAGTCAAACAACATATCCCATTCTTCAACTGGTTTCATGCTTACATGATTAGGAATGAAATTGAATATCCCTGGAGCACTGGTCTGATTGAAGATAAATCAGCTAATGTTCTTACTGTCTGGCATTACAAAGATGGAGAGTTAATCAAATCTGAATTACCTCCTTCTAGTCAGTATCTTATCCCAAACGTAAAAGACAAAGATAACAATCCTGTCTTAGCTTCTCCTTTCAAGACTATGTTGGGAATTACGGATACATCACGCAGCGAAAAATAGGGATTCCCACCGAGGATCCATGCGAAAAAGCCATAATCCGAGTTTTTAAATGATTTACCTCTTGAAGCGTGAATCACGAACACCGTAATAGAAACGATGTCTCTGTGGTATCCACACGAACAGACTCACAAATGTCCAACGTCCGCAAGAGGAGCCTCACGTCTCTCACACAATGCTAGCTGCGAAGAGAAGAGAAGAAACCTGTTGCTCTCTCACTCACTTTTCTGTAGGTGCAGCTAGGGTTCTGAAATTATATATCTTAACAGCCCCTTAGCAGTACTATTTATAATAGTGACTGCCTTAAGTGAGTGTGAGCAAGCATCAAGGTAAGTCAGTGCAACCCTAGACCCATCTGTTATGAGTCTGGCCCATATTTGAATCCGAGTCCAACTTGGATCCATTGCTCTAATTTTAGTCTGCTCTATGTGTGTGACCTTGCAGGTTCTTATTACGTTGACAATAATATTAAAATCTTATTTTAATATTACAAGTAGTGAGCGGTATCTAGTAACACATCGCTGCTACCCAAGTAATAAGAATTTCAATGATTTGATATAACCTTTCCGTGACCAATGTTTCCGTGTTGTTTATTCCCTTTGTCAAGATATCTAGATTGAACACAAGGCATGGAATGCGTCACCCTTGTATAGTCCAATCATTCATTTCTTGATACTCGAGTAGACTTTATAACAACAAATGAGATCAATATATCATATTGACTCATTTGAGCATGGCCATGCATTTCGCAGTCTCACTCAATTAGGGGGCCCCGAAGATATCGCTCCTGTTATGTAGGAGTGACAAATCCCATCTAGGTCACTCACATCCTTCTGCATGATTCGCGGTATATCCAATAACTAACTTTATAACCACCTTGTTACAGATGACATTTGATGACATTAAAACATACAACTCTTTATGTAGGAATCGTAGTGATTTCAAGTCAAAGGACCACAAACACCATTATCACTATGAGAATCGCTTATGACACTCACATAATGATCCATGTAGCGTTCTCATGGTGGGTCAGTCTAGTACATCATTACTCTAATATGTACCCATGTGAAGACTTGATATCTCATATCCATGACCCATGAGATGTGGTCATCAGTCTCTGCACATACTAATCTCAATGTATTATTGTTGTCCTAATTAATAATAATACTTGACTAGGGACATTTAAGAATAGTGTTGTAACCAAAAGGATCTCACGATCAAGTCATCCACTTGATGTCCTATGGCATCAAACTTACTATTCTAAGGACTTTATTATGTTTATCAAAAAAGAACACAATAAATGAAATGCCTCATATATAAAAATAGCATAATAGAATATATATAAATACAGAAAATGTATTGGCCTCTAGGGCATACACCAATAATCTCCCACTTGCACTAGAGCTAATCAGGTATATATCTAATGTCTAAAGACCTAGTGTGACCCTCATGCTTCTACTGTGCAAGAGACTTCGTCAGTGGATCAGCAATGTTATCATCTGTTGGTACTCTGCATATCTTCACATCTCCTCTATCGATGATCTCTCGAATGAGATGGAAGCGCCTAAGTATATGTTTGGATCGCTGGTGAGATCTAGGCTCCTTAGCTTGTGCAATGGCTCCATTATTATCACAATAGAGGTCCACTGGGTCCACAATGCTAGGCATAGTGCCAAGTTCAGTAATGAACTTCCTGATCCAGACGGCCTCCTTTGCTGCATTGGAGGCAGCAATATACTCAGCCTCCGTGTAGAATCGGCGACTGTCTCCTGCTTTGAACTCTTCCAGCTCACAGCCTCACCATTTAGGCAAAAAACATAACCCGATTGCGATCTGGAGTCGTCCTTATCGGTTTGGAAGCTAGCATCAGTGTAACCTTTTACAACTAGCTCTTCCTCGCCTCCATATACCAAGAACGAATCCTTAGTCCTTCTCAAGTACTTAAGGATGTTCTTGATAGCAGTCCAGTGACTCTCACAGAGATCAGACTGGTACCTACTCGTCATGCTCAAAGCATACGAGATGTCTGGTCGAGTACATAACATGGCATACATGATAGATCCAATTGCAGATGCATATGGAATCTTACTCATGTGATCCCTCTCATCCTGGGTGGAAGGGGATTGAGCCATAGATAGGCTTACACCATGTGACATAGGCAAGAGTCCTTTCTTGTATTTATGCATGTTAAATCATCTTAACACTTTGTCTATGTATGTACTCTGACTTAGGCTAAGCAGTCTTAGTGATCTATCTCTATAGATCCTGATACCTAATACATAGGTGGCTTCGCCCAAGTCCTTCATAGAGAAGCAGTTCCCTAACCAAGTCTTTACGGACTGTAGGGTAGGGATGTCATTTCCAATAAGTAGTATGTCATCTACATATAATACTAGAAAGACAATAGTGCTCCCACTAACCTTCTTGTAGACACAAGATTCTTCTTCATTCTTGATGAAACCAAACTATTTTATTGTATCATCAAAACGAAGATTCCAGCTTCTGGAAGCTTGCTTCAATCTATAAATAGATCGTTGCAACTTGCATACTTTTCTAGCATCCTCTGGAGTGGCAAAACCCTCAGGTTGTGTCATGTACACATCTTCGAGAAGATTTCCATTAAGGAAAGCAGTTTTGACATCCATTTGCCAGATTTCATAATCATGGTATGCTGCAACACTAAGCAAGATCTGAACGGATTTAAGCATCACAATTGGGGAAAAAGTCTCATCATAGTCTACACCATGAATTTGTTTGAAACCTTTAGCCACCAATTGTGCCTTAAAGGTATGCACATTACCATCCATGTCGGTTTTCTTCTTGAAAACCCACTTGCACCTAATGGGTTTTACCCCTTCAGGTGGATCAACCAAGGTCCATACCTGGTTAGCATGCATGGAATCCATCTCAGATCTCATGGCCTCAAGCCATTTCTCAGATTCTGGGCCAATAATGGCTTCCTGGTAAGTCACAGGCTCATCTTGATCCATGAGCAATACGTCACCTTGTTGGGTCATGAGAAATCCATATCTCTCTGGTTGATGACATATCCTATTAGACCTACGCAAGTCTTGTGCAACTAGAGCAGGTTACTGTTCCACAACATTTTGTGGAGGCTGCTCTATTTCCACCATTGGTTCATTGCTGCTTTGTGAAACTTGAACTTCTTCAAGTTCTACTTTTCTCCTACTGGTTCCTTTGGAGATAAACTCCTTTTCTAGAAACACAACTGTTCGTGCGACAAACACTTTGCCCTCGGTAGGATTATAGAAAAAGTATCCCTTGGTTTCCTTTGGATACCCTACAAAGAAGCATTTATCTGATTTAGGTCTAAGCTTATCAGAAACTTGACGTTTCACATAAGCTTCGCAGCCCCAAATCTTCAAGAAAGACATACTGGGCCGTCTCCCAGTCCATATCTCATATGGTGTCTTTTGAACCGTCTTAGATGGAACACGGTTAAGTGTGAAAGCTGCTGTTAACAGAGCATGTCCCCAAAAGGAGCCTGGAAGGTTTGCATAACTTATCATGGATCGGACCATGTCCAACAAGGTCCAGTTCCTCCTTTCAGAGACACCATTCCATTGTGGTGTTCCTGGTGGAGTGAGTTGAGATATTATCCCACACTCTTTCAGATGATCATCAAACTGTTGGCTTAAGTATTCTCCTCCTCGATCTGATTGAAGGATTTTAATACTCTTGCCAAGTTGGTTTTGTACTTCATTCTTGAACTCTTTGAACTTTTCAAAGGATTCTGATTTGTGCTTCATAAGATATACAAATCTATATCTACTGAAATCATCAGTAAATGTAATGAAGCATTGAAAACCGCCTCTAGCGAGTTTGTTTAGTGGCCCATATACATCACTATGTATAAGGCCTAAAAGATCACTAGCCCTTTCACCTTGTCCGGTGAATGGGGCCTTTGTCATCTTCCCCAATAAACAAGATTCACATGTCTCATATGATTCGAAATCAAATGAGTCCAAGAATCCATTTTTATGGAGTTTGGAGATGCGTTTCTCATTTATGTGGCCCAAACGACAATGCTAGAGAAAAGTTGGGTTCAGATCGTTTGATTTAAACCTCTTTGTATTTATGTTATAGACGGGCGTTTCGAGATCAAGTACATAAAGTCCATTACTCAATTGTGCACTACCATAAAAAATATCATTCATATAAATGGAACAACACTTGTCCTTTATAATAAAAGAAAAACCTTTCTTGTCCAAACAAGAAACAGAAATGATATTCCTACTAATAGCAGGCACAAAATAACAGTTCTCTAACTCTATTACAAGCCCAGTGGGCAAAGATAATAAATAAGTCCCTACAACTAATGCAACAGCCTTTGCTCCATTTCCCACTCGTAGGTCGACTTCGCCCTTCGTCAATGGTCTACTGCTCTTTAGATCCTGCATATTTACATAAATGTGATATCTACATCTAGTATCTAATACCCATGATGCAAAAGTAGATAAATTGACTTCAATAACAAAAATACCTGAAGTGGAAGTCTCACTTCCCTTTTTCTTTTTGAGCTCCTCCAGGAACTTGGCATAGTTCCTTTTCGATTGTCTGGTCTAACCATATTGGAAGCATGTACCTTCCTTAGCCACTCCACCCACTGGTTTCAGGCCAGAAGTGCTAGGCTTGGATTTATCCTTGCCCTTGCCCTTCTAGTTGTCCTTGGGCTTTTTCTACTGTTTCTTGACCATATTCTTTTGGACCATCATTATGGCCTTCCCTTTGCCTTTATTAATGTTCTGCTCAGCAATTCTCAACATGCCTAGCAGCTCTGGTAGTGATTTGTCAATCTCATTCATGTTGTAGTTCATGACAAATTGACTGAAACTTTCTGGCAACGATTGCAGGACTAAGTCAATGGCCAACTCTTGGCCTAAAGGAAAACCGAGTCTCTCTAGGTTTTCAATGTACCCAATCATCTTGAGTACATGAGCACCAACAGGGCTTCCTTCTACCAACTTGCACTGAAATAGTGCTTTAGAGACCTCGAATCTCTCATGCCTGGCCTGCTCTTGATAGAGCTTCTTAAGGTGTACGATCATATCGTATGCATCCATGTTCTCATGTTGTTTTTGGAGCTCAGAATTCATGTTGGCCAGCATTAGACATCTAATATCCAAGGCATCATCTTAATGCTTCTTATAAGCATCTCTTTTAGTTCTAGGGGCATTAGCAGTAGGCGGCTCAGGAATAGGCTGTTCCAAAACATACAACTTTTTCTCTTGCTTGAGGACAATCCTCAAATTCTTGTACGAGTCTAGAAAATTCATTCCAGACAACTTGTCCTTCTCAAGGACAGATCGCAATGATAAAGTACCCGATGTGTTTGTTGCCATGGTAATCTATTAATAAAAATATGCAAAATATAAGTATCATGCCATAAACATATTTAATGAGGTCTTTTAATTAAATATGCCTCCCACTATTTTATTCAAGTCAATGACCCTCAGCATTGACTCAGAAAATCCCATCGTAAGATTTCCTAGTGGGCCAAGATCCATATTTCACCTAGTTTTGAGTCAGCTTTGGCTGATCACCCAAAATTCAGTTATTTAAGTAGGAAACACTTTCCAATTACATCACATGTAACTCTTAGATAGTTAGGTGAATAACACTTATTCAAGTCGATCTAATGGACTAAAGCCCAACTTCATGCCTCTAAGCCTTCAATCCTATTGAAATGGCCTAGTTAAGTCAGACCCAATGGTTGGTAGTTGGATATTACCTTTATCCCATCGCGTCTTACTAATATAGATAAAGGCATCCTACTTTGGCAGATCTGCACTTGATCGATACTAGTCTTGACGAGTGCCACACATTGGAAGGCATCATATAATGACTTAATATTTGCTTTGAGGGAATTTTTTATTATTATTATAAGATCTCACCATTTATTAAACTGTTTATCATACCATAAACATTATCCATGCATCTCATACATAAAAAACATATAATAAAAGCGACATGGTTATGGCCCCTAAGAGAGTAGCATTAACTAAGCCAACTTCACCAAGCATCTCCCATCAACGTCCTCATTTGATGCCGTCTTCTTGCTTCCATATCATAATTACATTATATAGAAACCTCTTTTACATTCGAGGGGAGTTAGGTGAGAAGAGAATGTACAATTAGAATGTAGAGAGAAAGGCACGACACACAGGTCGTATTTATTAAAACCAAAATGCATAAAAAGAGGACTAAGGCCATAACCATGCACCATGCATCACAAAAACATATAAACTCACACGAGTCATAAAATTGGACATAAAATATCACGTTTTTGAAAAACACCCTACGTAAAGGTAGCACGGGGGTCAAGGGGAGGCCACCCCTTGCAGGGTGCGGGGGTAGCGCCCCAGCTCGAAAAATTGGACCATAAACAAGAGCTGAATCTCTTGCATCTCCCTTGAGCCCATGTGCTGCGCGGAACCCTAAGCCTAAACAACATGAACACTTCATGTGCCGCAGGGAACCCTTGCGCCATCGTTCAGCACTTGAACCTCAGGGGCCTTATTGGCGGCTTGACATCATCACTTGATGCTGCTGCCGTAAAACAAAAATAGGGTTTCCAAAACCCCTTGTGCCGTGCCTCTTGTGCAGCAATAAGGATTCTATACCCCTTGCTGCCGTAAACCAAGAACAAGGTTTCCCAAACCCTTGTGCCACGCATTGAGAATAAGGATTCCATAACGCTGTACGTATCACATACATACCAGAAAGCTTCACAAAAACATACATCTTAAAACAAAACAGTTTTAACAAAACATATGAACATCTTCATGAAGTTTTGAAAACAACATCACGATTTTACATACAACATAAGAAACAGAATATGTTTTCGCAAAGGGTTTCATACGGTTTTCAGAAATAACATATTAATGATCATATCTTTTGTCAAAAACAAGAACAGAAAATAAGTTATCTCATGTAAACGAAAATAGAAAACCGAATCATGGTTTCACAAGACGCTCTGATACCACTATTGGGAATTGCGGATACATTACGCAGTGGAAAACAGGGATTCCCACCGAGGATCTATGCGAAAAAGCCATAATATGAGTTTTTAAATATTTTACCTCTTGAAGCGTGAATCACGAACACCGTAATAGAAACGATGTCTCTGCGGTATCCACATGAACAGACTCACGAACGTCCAACGTCCGCAAGAGGAGCCTCACGTCTCTCACACAGTGCTAGCTGTGAAGAGAAGAGAAGAAACCTGTTGCTCTCTCACTCACTTTTCTGTAGGTGCGGCTAGGGTTCTAAAATTATATATCTTAGCAGCCCCTTAGCAGTACTATTTATAATAGTGACTGCCTTAAGTGAGTGTGAGCAGCAGCAAGGTAAGCTATGTAACCCTAGACCCATTTGTTATGAGTCTGGCCCATATTTGAATTCGAGTCCAACTTGGATCCATTGCTCTAATTTTAGTCTACTCTATGTGTGTGACCCTGCAGGTTTTTATTACGTTGGCAGTAATATTAAAATCTTATTTTAATATTATAAGCAGTGAGTGGTATCTAGCAACACATCACTGCTACCCAGTAATAAGAATGTCAGTGATTTGACATAACCTTTCCGTGACCAATGTTTCCATGTTGTTTAGTCCCTTTGTCAAGATATCTAGATTGAACACAAGGCATGGAATGCGTCACCCTTGTATAGTCCAATCAGTCATTTCTTGATACTCGAGTGGACTTTATAACAACAAATGAGATCAATATCTCATATTGACTCATTTGAGCATGGCCATGCATTTCGTAGTCTCACTCAATCAGGGGGCCTGAAGATATCGCTTCTGTTATGTAGGAGTGACAAATCCTATCTAGGTCACTCACATCCCTCTACATGATTCGCGATATGTCCAATAACCAACTTTATAACCACCTTGTTATAGATGACGTTTGATGGCATTAAACACACAACTCCTCATGTAGGAATCGTAGTGATTTCAGGTCAAAGGACCACAAACACCATTGTCAATATGAGAATCGCCAATGACACTCACGTAACGATCCATGTAGCGTTCTCATGGTGGGTCAGTCCAGTACATCATTACTCTAATATGTACCCATGTGAAGACTTGATATCTCATATCCATGACCCGTGAGATGTGGTCATCAGTCTCTGCACATACTAGTCTTAATGTATTATTGTTGTCCTAATTAACAATAATACTTGACTAGGGACATTGAAGAATAGTATTGTAACCAAAAGGATCTCACGATCAAGTCATCCACTTGATGTCCTATGGCATCAAACTTACTATTCTAAGGACTTTATTATGTTTATCAAAAAAGAACACAATAAATGAAATGTCTCATATATAAAAATATCATAATAGAATGTATGTAAATACAGAAAATGTATTGGCCTCTAGGGCATACACCAACAGACTAAAGTAGAAGATGAGCTAATAAATCCGAAAGACATTAAAAGTCTTATGGAACAAAATAATTGTACAAACAAATACCTTCAAGTCTTAGGTGAAAAATTAGTCAAACAATCCATAGATAAACCTTCAACCTTGAGAACCAAAACTGATGAAACTAAACCTCCCAAGTCAATCGAAAAGCCTCTTTTCAAATCGTTGAAGGTTAGCAAACAGCTTAAAGAAAGTATAAAACTTTTACATAATCCTAAACTATCAAACCAGAATCTTATTAATGAATTCATGGATAGACTAAACTTAGTCGCCCCAGATACACCACAAACCCAAGAATCAAAGACTAGTAAATCTAAAGATAAAAATCTGATTGTTAATACAATTCAACAATCTAGTTCACAATTGGGATCTGATTGCCCAGAAACTGAAACTGAGACAAATTCTATCGTTAAGGTAAATCATGTAATCAGCCAAACTCTTAACTGGAAAAATCCTTCAAAACTCTACTATCAAAGAGCGACAACTCCTAATCTGTTACTTGAAGAAAGAAATCTAATCTTTAGAAGCTTCAGCGCAAACAACATCTATGAGTGGAATATTGACGGGATGATTGAATATGCCATCATCAACACTCTTCAGCATATGACCTTGGTGTCGACTGCTTATCAAATCTCGTACGACTGTCCAGAAGAAGTCATTGTCGGAATCCTTGTATCAAGATTTTCCGGTCAGCTCAAAGGTTGGTGGGATAATTATATCTCACCTGAACAAAAGGTCAAAATTGGTGAAGCAATCAAGACTGATGCCGACAACAATATAATCCTCAGTGATGGGAAACTAATTCCCGATGCTGTCAACAATCTAATCTTCAAAATCGCCCAACACTTCATAAGAGATCTGTCTTTATAGAAAGATAGGTCTGCCGAACTCCTTTCAAACTTAAAGTGCAAAACTCTAGCTGACTTTAGGTGGTATAGAGACACCTTCTTGACTAGGGTTTACACTAGAAAGGATAGTTAACAGCCTTTTTGCAAAGAAAAATTTCTTGCTGGTCTTCCAAAATCCTTAAGCGACAAGGTTCGCGACAATATCAGAAGTCAATCTCCAAATGGAGAAATCCCTTACGAGCAGTTGAGTTACGGACAACTCATTGCTTTCATCTAAAAGGTAGCCCTAAAAATCTGCCAAGATGACAAGATTCAAGCCCAACTGGCTAGAGAAAAGGCCCAAACCAAGCGGGACTTAGGAACGTTCTGCGAACAATTTGGTCTTCCTTGTGCTAGGAGGAAGCCGAAACCAAAACCAAAATCTGATCATGTCCAAAAAACTAAATATTACAGACATAAAGCAAGCACCAAGCCCAGAAGACTTAAATAAGAATTTAAGTCCAAACCTCCAATCGACAATATCAAAGTCCCAAAGAAACCTATAATCTGCTATAACTGTGGTAAACCCGGTCACATTAGTAAATATTGCAGGTTAAAAAGAAAGATAAAATCTTTAAATCTTGAACTGACAATCGAAGAACAAATTAATAATTTGTTAGTCGAATCATCTGAAGAAGAGTCTGATAAAGAATCCACTAAAGATTTAAATCAAATCCAAAATGATGATATTTCATCTGAAGGAGAATCAGATTCTCCCGAAATCAATGTCCTAACATGCAAGATCTCCTGTTCGAAGTTCTTAATTCAATTGATGATCCTCAAGATAGGAAAATCTATTTAGAAAAGATAAAATCTTTAATGGAAGCAAGTTCTTCTAAAACCTTTAAGGAACCAATCGTTCAAAATAAATACAATCTGACTGAAACACTTAAAAAACTTGAGAAGAAAACTTCTAAGAAAACTGTAACAATCCAAGATCTCCAATACGAGATTAATAATCTAAAAATCGAAATTAAGCAACTTAAAGAATAGCAAAGCTTACACCAGATTATAATATCCCAACTTTAGGATATTCAAACTGATTCTGATAAGGATATAATTCCCGAATGCAAGAGTCAAAAAAGTCAAAAGACTGAAAATCAAGAAGATGAAGAATTTTGTGCACAAATAATTAATCAAATGAAAATTCAAAAATTCTTTATTAACATAAAAATCAAAATTGATGATTTTGTCCTTAACACTATCACATTGTTTGACACATGGGCAGATTCAAATTGTATTTTGGAGGGATTAATCCCAACAAAGTATTTTGAAAAAACATCTGAACAGCTTAGCACGGCTAACGGTTCAAAACTAAAAATCAAATTTAAACTCTCATCTGCAAACATCGAAAACCAAGGTTTCCAAGTTGAAACTTCTTTCTTATTAGTCAAGAATCTAAAAAATGAAGTGATCTTAGGAACACCGTTCATTAGATCACTTTTCCCTCTACAAATCACGGATGAAGGGATTACCACCCAACATCTTGGTTAAACAATCATGTTCAAATTTCTTAGGAAACATATCCTTAGGAATCTCAACTTAATCCAATACAAACAGAACTAAATCAATTATTTAAAAGAGGAAATTTCCTTTAAAAATATTGATTCCAACCTTAGTCAACCCCAAATCCATAAAAGGATTCAATATCTTCTTGAACAGATTCAAAGATCAATTTGTTCAGATCTTCCAAACGCTTTTTGCGAAAGGAAGAAACATATGGTGGATCTTCCCTATGAAAAGGATTTCAATGAAAGACAAATCCCTACAAAGGCTAGACTAATCCAAATGAGTCAAGAACTTGTTCAGTAATGCCAGCAGGAGATTAAAGATCTTCTTGCAAAAGGACTCATTTGGAAAAGTAAGAGTCCATGGTCTTGTTCAGTCTTCTATGTCAACAAATAAGCTGAGATCGAAAGAGGAACTTCTCGATTGGTCATTAATTACAACCCTCTCAATCAAGCACTCCAATGGATTCGGTATCCAATTCCAAACAAAAAAGATCTTCTTAAAAAACTATATTCAGCAAAAATCTTTTCAAAGTTTGATATGAAATCTAGATTTTGGCAAATCCAAATCAAAGAAAGTGATCGCTACAAGACCGCCTTCACTGTACCATTTGGGCAGTACGAATGGAACGTAATGCCGTTTGGTCTAAAGAATGCTCCTTCTGAATTTCAAAGGATCATGAACGAAATCTTCAATTAATACTCAAACTTTACCATTGTTTACATTGATGATGTTCTTGTTTTTTCTCAATCAATAGATCAACATTTTAAACACCTTAATATTTTTCTTGGAGTTATTAAAAGAAATGGTCTTGTAGTCTCCAAGTCAAAAATTAATCTTTTCCAAACTAAAATTAGATTTCTTGGTCATAATATTTATCAAGGAACTATCAATCCTATTAATCGAGTAATTGAGTTTGCCGACAAGTTTCCAAACCAACTTATTGACAAAAACTAGTTACAAAGATTTCTTGGTTGTTTAAATTATGTCACTGACTTCTTTCCTCAGCTAAGTAATCTTATCAAACCTTTACATGATCGACTGAAAAAGAGTCCTCCTCCTTGGTCGGACATTCATACAAACATTGTCAAACAGGTAAAATCTCAGGTAAAGGATCTTCCATGCCTCTATCTTCCTAATCCTTAATTATTTAAAATTATCAAAACTGATGCCTCTGACATAGGTTATGGTGGCATTCTCAAACAGCGTGTCGCAGATAAAGAACATATCATTGCATATGCATCAAAACATTGGAATCTTGCACAGCAGAATTATTTGACCATCAAAAATGAAATTTTAGCAATTGTTCTTTGCATATCAAAATTTCAATCTGATTTATTAAATAAAAAATTTTTAGTCCGTGTCGATTGCAAATCTGTAAAAGATATTTTACAAAAGGATGTTAAAAATCTTGCTTCAAAACAAATTTTTGCTAGATGGCAAGCAATCTTGAATGTTTTTGATTTCAACATAGAATATATCAAAGGCACCTCAAACACATTACTTGACTATCTTACCCATGAATATTTACAGGGAAAATAGCCCCATGCTGAGATCGACGAGATCTTCTTCCTCTAGGGGAAGTGGTACTGGTAATCCACCCCTGGCACAGCTAACCAAATCATCATATCAACCGAGCTCTTCTACCCTTCCATCTAGGTCATCAACCCAAGCTAAGGCTGAGTCATCGACTCAGAGAAAATAATCAAAAGAAGACTATGCCATGCCAATCACAACCCTATTAGCCCTGCAAGATCAAGGCCTAACCCATCTCCCAGACAAATCATGGAAACAAATCTTCACTGAAGAATTTGTCGAAGGAACCGACATTCAAACCATGGTTCAAACCTTTAAAGGTAAAGCCATTGTAGTCAACCGACCAAAAAAGGATTTAATTGTCCAATCTTAACCCATTTCCTCCAAACCTCATTACATTCCAAAAGAAAGTTTTTGGCTTGTAATTCAAATGGAACCAGAATTCTGGGATCCCAACCCAAGCAAAGTTCCTCAAAGAATTTTTCCAAACGGTTTTCACTTTAAAGCATTCTCGACAAACAAAACTCGACAATTTTATGAATATATTCTTGTTGATACTGACTCGGTCTCTCTCAAGCATTACACGGACCCAAAAGACAAATCTTACATAACCCATTCGACGGTCCAAATTTTAAAGGTCATGTCACCGACAGAATTTGGTATGAATCCAAACACCTTGAAGAAGTTTTCTCAGCATTTCGACCCAATTGGGTTTAATTACTGGGATTATATGCAAGCATGGAGTAATATGTTTTGGCTCCAGAACAAGTCCAACCGCCACTCCTGGCTTATCTATTTCAAACAGAATGTCCAATATAAGTTCCCTCACTAGTTCTTGCAATGGTGGAACTTCTTTGGTCCAATCCTACAGATTCTTCCGACAAATATTATGGAAGGATTTCAATATTTTTTGAAGAAGTTTGATTCAGGTGATGACTTATTTCCTATCGATCTTCAATTCTTCTCCAAACTTTCTCTTGCCTGGATATTTTCTTAGTAATACAAATATCAGACTCATGATGGTCTCCCCAATCTTCTCCCTGCACTGCAAAGACAAGCTTATGCTAAATGGTGGGCTGATTTCGACGCCTCTAGAGCATTTCTCGACAATATCAAATTATGGTTTCGACAGAACCCAAAATATTTCAAGACAGCTGATGAAGCTGATTGTCATTTTTTGAATTAGAAAGCAAAGATCCTGGCTGCTATTGCTGCCTCTTTCGACAAAGCTCATCTATTCCAAAACATGGATGATGTCCTCAGACATTACAAGGAGAATCAGTCCCTAAAAAATCTAGTTCTCCCTGCCCTTTAATCACCTTGTCTGAAGATTCTACAAACCAAAATGAAGATGACTGTTACGCAATCGACTTGAAGGATGATGAATAGTCAAAATCTGTCGAACACTGTTCATTATCGACCTATTCATTGTCAAACACTGTTCATTATCGAAGACAAATCCTTGTCGAACCCTGTAGCAAGCTGCGGAAGACTACTATTGAACACTGTTCATTGTAGCGGTGTGACTAATTACTATTTTACTATTCACTATAGTGGGACACTATAGCATTACTGTTGTAATAGTAAAATTTTAGTCTTTAAATGGATGTCAGCCCATGATGTTAGGCATGCATAATTTTAGGTCCTTTTAGAGAGGTTAGTGA
This sequence comes from Ormosia semicastrata, assembly GCA_029884595.1. Lineage (NCBI taxonomy): Eukaryota > Viridiplantae > Streptophyta > Magnoliopsida > Fabales > Fabaceae > Ormosia > Ormosia semicastrata. The sequence goes on from JAQQTO010000040.1 coordinate 3,252,568, forward strand.
GAGAAACTCTCCCCCTTTCCCCTCTTCCAATCTTGTAATCCTTCTTATGTTTTAATAATAATTAGTTTTCCCCCTTTTCCCTCTTATGTTTTAACTTTATTTTATTTCTATTTTATACCGAGCTCAGTCTCTAGTTCTAATGCTTTAATATTTATCATTGTATTGCATTCACATACCATGTAAAGCAGTTCATCTGCTCTCCTACTTTTTTTCATCCTGTCTCTTCCGCCTTTCCCATGATCTTCCACCTGCTCTCTGGTATCAGATACACACACACACACACACACACACACACACACACACACACACACACACACACACATACACTAGATGGTGAAGTTTACTTAAAGAAAGAAGACCTCAATAAATTTGTTCTTCAAATCAATTCCCTGGTAACGACGTCAAAAACTTGATGCGAATTATAAGTTGCAAACCCAAGTGCAGGTTGTTTCAAGTAATAAATTCTCGGGAGTCCGAGGTTGATCCACAGGGAATTGATGAAGAAAAATTCTTTGAAGTAAGGAAAAGATTTGTCACAACAATAAAGGTGATTAAAGTTGTTTACAAATGAAAAAGGATTTGCTTAGGCTAGAAGATCTACTATTGGTAATAAATTAAAGATAATATTATTTCTTTTTATACCTCAATTGAAATCCACACATAATGGAGGTTCCAATGGAAACTACAACATTCAAGGTTCAATTAAGATTATATATGTAATTATATTATGGTTCCTTTAATTATTTACTAACACTAACACTTGTAAAAGAGTTCAAGCAGTCATTGTGCTAATCTCTTCTCTATAATAAATCAAGATCTCCACTTTACAAGGAGGGTTTCTAAATTGATTAAAAAAAATACAACATATATAATGATTACTTGATAATGCATCATTTAAGCACAAGAAAGAAATTAATCTAATCTTAATTTATTACTAAAAGATTTACCTTTTCATCCAAGCAAAATAAAAATTAGTTACTCATGAACAAGAAGAAAGAAAGAGAGAAGAAGAAGAAGAAGAACATAACTTCTATTTAGAACAAAAGAAAACTACCATAAGAGAAACAAATAACACAATAGCATGATCTTCATCTCTAAGCCAAGATGCCTTAAATGAGAAGCCAATGCTTCCTTTTATAGATCTTGAGGGATACAAAATGACAATGGAGTTGTTTGATAATGAGTGGAAAATGCCAAGGGAATTGTTTGATAATTGTGAATGAGTGAAAAATTATTGAGATGCTTGTCTCCCAAATAATTTAGTGTTGAACTTATGGTTGTCGTCAGAAAATGAAAAAGTGGTCTTCATAAAAGTTGTAGGCTTTTGTCTTAGATTTTCAATGCCACTAGTTTCATCCCAATATCATTCCTACAGCTTAAGATATGACCCAATCTTTACACACTATTTAGGCCCAGCTACAACTCCTTTATTCTAACTTCTAAGCCCAATATGACCTACTATACTTCCGATCTGACTCTTGTGTCCTTTATGGAAGTTGTAGATTGGGTCTTAACTTTCTAATGCCACTAGTTTTGTGTCAATTGGACTCTTATAGCTTAAGAAATGGGTTGATGAGTGCACAAAGGTCAAGCTATCAAGATTAACACTCTAGTTCTTGTTTCAACTCCAATTTAAATTATCCAAACATATGATTTGGCTCTTGAGGTCTTCATGAAAGTTGTAGAGAATGATATTAGATTTCCTACAAGACTAGAATCACATCAACTAGATATTTGAAACTCAAATTATAGCTAGTTTACTAAAAGCTGCCAAATAGACAAATTAAAGCTATTTCAAGCAATAATTCTTTCAATGATCCAATTAAGCTCAATATAATAAAATATAACAAAACTAACTTAATTAAGCCTAATTGAACTTTAAGAAGTCTAGTGAAAAGATTATAAAATGAGTAAAATATATTACTATCACTAGTCTCTTATGTGAGATGCTTTAATAGAATTGCATGATTTGCCTTAGGTTGGTTTGTTATTAGCTACTGTTGCATGGTTACATGATATTGAGACTACAACTCAATATATATTATTTTTGTGTGTATAGGAAACTATGACACTACCAAGGAGAACTAGAGAAATAAGGAACTTAACCTCAAAAAGTCCTGATATAGCCGAAGCGTTTATGGATATGGCTAATGCTATGAGAAAGCAAGCGGCAGTTACGACAAAGGTGCTTGAGAGGATGGAAGCAAATCCACCTTAGCCACCTACACCACCTGTGTAGTGACGAGCGCCGAACTCAGTCAAAAGTATAACCGAAGTTATTACCTAAGCTTGTAGCATAGTGACAACACCGGATCATCTCCACGAGGATTGTAGATGCAATTTAATCAAATCAAGTGAAAGTTTAGCAAAGGGGGTTTGATGGGAGTTTAAGATCGCACTTAACAAAATTAAAGGAAGAAATAACAATTAAAGAGTAGTCAATTTAGAAACCTATCCAAGATTGGGTGGATTCAATCATAGACCCTTCATAGAACACTTGAAGTGCAATTGAATTGTTAATTTGGATCTAACCGAGATCTCTACATCAAATCCAGAATTCATACTAGACGATAGTCTAAAATTCAATTAACAAGTGATAAACACAAATCCGCAATCACGCCATTCATGAAGATCTATGTTAATTTCAAGTACCAAATTCAATTAACTTAGGCACAAATCAGTAACTTAACCTTTTCAATTCTGTGATTAATTTAGATCAATCAGTTTTAAGTTTCATCACAAATCTCAATCTTCATTTATGTGATTAGTTTAGATCAATCAGTTCTAAGTTTCATCACAAATGTCAATCTTTAACCAAGATCAAATCAGATCAACATAAATAGAATCACCATTCATGCATTCAAGATCAAGAAGAAGAAAAAGAGAAGAAGAAAAGTGGAATTCAATTACAAATCAAATACAATACATAACCAAGGTCTCAAGAATCCAAACCACAATCTCTTCAAGAGTTCTAAATTGACCGAAAGTAGCTTAGCCCTCCATTACCACGAAGGGGAGCATCAAAATATACAAAAGCTATGAGAAACTATGAAGAAACTATGAGAGAAATGAAGGAGAATACAACTTGTTACTTTCATGGTAACCAATGGTGCCTTTTATAGAAGTCTAGAGTAACAAAATGACAAAGGGGAGTGGGTGGATGAGTGGGGTGGTTGAGTGGGTTAGTGAGTAAAGTAGTTGAGAGGGTTGGTGAGTAGAGTAGTTGAGAGGGTTGGTGAGTGGAGTAGTTGAGTGGGTTGGTGAGTGAAGTAGTTGAGTGGGTTGTTGAGGACGAAAATTTCTTGTCTGACTTGAAAGTCAAAAACGACTAACTATACTTTAGACCCATGAAAAGTACTCTTCATAAAAGTTGTAGATCTTTGTCTTGGCTATAACATGCATATCTGGATCGTCCAATTTGGCTTCTTACAGCCTAAGATATGACCCAAATACCGTAGGTTGCTCAAACCCAACTTCAGCACCTCTGTTCCGACTTGCAAGCTCAAACTAACCCATTAGACTTCATTTTGTCAAAAAGTGTTCTTCATAAAAGTTGTTTATTTGGATCTTAACTATCAACTATCCAAATTTCAACCCATCTCCATTATTACAGCTTGAGATATGATTTTATGAGTGCACACCTATCGGATTCTAGTGACAGAACCCGTATTCTGACTTCCATGTAAACTTAAGTCCCTTAGACATCTGTTTAGGACTTCGAGATCTTCATCAAAGTTGTAGAGCTTCCTCTTAGCTTTCCTACAAGATAAATTTCATGATTATCAGATATCAGGAACTCAAGTTATGACCAAAATACAGAAACAGTGTCAACTCTCAATAATGCTGAAAATATTCAATTAGGACCAATTTGAGCTCAAACTCACAAAATCATACCAAACTCAATCAATTAAGAATATGGAGAGTGTAAATGACTAAACATAAGGTTTTCTTAATGAATAAAATATGTGATTATCAAATTTTCTCACACTTAGCTTTTTGCACTCCTGGGCAAAACTCAAGACCAAAACAAGGACATAAGAGATTAACAAAAATTTAAATTCCAACGACATTCAAGAGCCCAAAATTTTACAATCAAGAAGAACAACCAAAGGTTCAAGGGATCAAAACATTCATGAGTTAACAATTCTCTATATCTCAAACCAACAAGCAAGGTATCTTCAATATGAATCGAGAATGATAGATCTTCACAAGATTCCCTCTCAATCTCTCAAGTGTTTAAAAGGTAGGTATTTCACTCAATTCAACCCATGAAAATTGCACTATCATAAGCTTGCTTATATTCTACTTCTCCACTACTCAAAACACATGCACACACAAATCATGAGGACTTTATTCAAAGTTATAGTGAGGTCAAGGTAACAGAAGAGGATAAAATGGATATGAGAAGATAAATACCAAAGGGAATAAAAGCAAATGAGGGCTGAGTTCAAATAATAAGCATAAAAGTTCATCCCAACTCTAATGTATATCCCTTTACATATTCATTTCCCAATCCTTTTCTTTTCTTTTTTTTTTCTTTTTTTTATATATATATGAACATAACTATATACATACATTTTTCCTCTTTTTTTTTTTTGTAGGCACTCTTTCCTTTTTCAACAACCATTTTTGTACACACACCCCCACACTTGTTCAAAAACTCATCCATTAACCAAGCTAATGTTCTTTTATTCCCTAAGGTAAAGTAAGAACATGATTTTTCATTTAAGGCACATAATGAGCTAGAAACAAGGAATGGTCAAATAAGTTCAAAGGGGTTAAGTAAAGGAAAATATACAAGGTTGGCAGGAATTAGAGAATTTTCAAGAAGTCAAAAGAGTGCTTAATATCATATTGAAAACAAGGTTGGCTATTCGGTTAAACTAGCTAATTAAGAAAGAGGGCCTCAATCATGTTCCTGCATGCAAGTGAAATGTAGCCTAAAAAAGAATCAAAGCAAGTTCTAGAGTGGTCATTAACATGAGTGAAAATCACACAAGAAAGAAGAGAATGGCATAAATGTTAAATCCATCCATTAGGCTCAAAATCTCACAAGGTATGCATCCATCAAACTCAATTTATCAATTCAATCATCCATCACCAAGCATATCAGTTTAAGAAGGGAGAAAAGTTATTCAATCATGCAATGAACCCTTTTTTTTTAAACAAAAACAAAAAACAAAAAAAATGCTAAAATCTCTCCTCCATACTTAATATAACATTGCCCTCAATGCGAAAGAGAGATATAGAAAAGAGCAACACAACCTGATAAGAAGTGAATCAACGCTAAGCAGAAAAGAAGCACTTGTCGCTGCCATATCGACACGAAAAGAAATCAAATAATAAAATTTTAGTACTTCCACAATTTAATACTAATTAATTACTACCTAAAAAAACTCCTTACTCTGCCACCAATTAAGATGCGTCTCAAGAGTAAAATTACTCCTTACTCTGCCATCACTAATTGGTTTAATAAGTCCATGACAATCATATCATACTTTCCAAACAAAACAACAAAAAAAAATTTTTTTTTGGTCAACTATCCCCCCATCTAGATCACAACATTGTCCGCAATGTTAAAATATAGATGAGTAAATGATAGAAGATATTACCTGTTGGAGAAAGCTGACACAAATTTAAACAGAAACAAAGTACAATAAAATCAAACCGATTAAAGAAAAAGTGTCAGATCTGGCTTTCTTTTCTTGTTACTTCCTTCGCTGCTTCCTGTTGACCAATCTATTTGAGCTAATACCTTATCAGGTACATACTCAAAAGCTTCTAATTTATCAATGAGCTCATCAATAGTGGAGGCAGAGATAAGAAGTTGTCTTGCCGAAGGAGTGATAAATTTATGTTCCATAACTTTGTCAAGAAAAGATAACAAAAGATCAAAGAAATTATTAACATTCAACAAACCAATGGGTTTATGGTGGATGTTCAGTTTGGCCCAAGAGACAATTTGAAAAATTTCTTCCAAAGTACCAAAACCACCTGGTAAGACAAGAAATGCATCAGAATTGTCAACCATTATTTTCATTCGTCCATGCATGGATGTTACCTGAATTTCTTCTCCAACTGTCTTTCTAGTGATGTTATTTTCAGCTAAAGGTTTAGGAATAACACCTAAAACCTGACTGCCTCCTATAAAAGCAGAAAGTGATATAGCCCCCATTAACCCACGACAACCTCCCCCATAAACAAGATGAATATTCCTTGCAGCAAGTGATCGACTAAGAGTGCTAGCTGCGTTTACAAACTCTAATCCCTTCCCATAACTCGATCCACAAAAAACACAGACATTTTTGAGGTTACGAATAGAAGGCCCCATTCTATACTCTTCCTCTCTTTCAGTGTTTCTGAGTTGAAGGAAAATGGAGAAAATTGAGTGTTTAAATAAGAAAAAGAATGGAAAGGGGAATAATTGCACCTATAAGGGTAGGTTGGCTGTTGTCAGAAAAGGTTGAAATTACGAAACACATAATCTTTTTTTTTTTTTTTTTGTTTTTTTGTTTTTTTTTTTTTGAAAGATGACATGAAGAAGAAGAAGAAGATGATGATGATGATATGTACAGATTGTTTGTGGATATGGCTCACATACGCCTCCTCGGTTTAATGTCCAAGAATGGCTTAAACGTCTTCTATGAGTCGAGGATAAGCTTCCCATCCAATTTTCTTATAAATTGGCAAACAGGGTCTTTTAGAGTCAAATTCCCAAGACTGTAGCGTTTTTCTTCATCCTTGAAGAGATTCCACAATTTAAGAATTTCATGATGCACCAATCCACAAGAATGCGTCTCAAGAGTCAATAAGATATCATCTAATGACTCCTTACTCAGTCCATTCTAAATGAAGAAAATTTTATCTTCTCTATTTACGGAAACCATCCCCAAAGTACGACATCGCTTGTTACAGTTCCATCATCCACATTTGTGACAGACTTGTAACCTTTTTGCTCTTCTCCTTTTAGAATATGAACTTCTTCCAAGACCGGGCATATATGAATCAAATGAAATTGAAGACTCACCTGTTAATCGGACCTTTGCTTTAATTATCCAGCGTACATCTTCTGGCATACCTTTGTGCATTAACAGTCTCAATCGTTCACATCGAACTTTGTAGATTTTTCTCAGAGCATTTTGAGGAAGAGAAGGAAAATGTTTGCTCAGGTTTGAAAGAATGACATCCATTTTGAAGGAGAAGAAGGGTTCAGTTATTTTGGGAAACTGAAAAATAAACTGACTTGAGAGTCATGGAGTACCGTATCCGCCACTTAACCGGTAACACAAAAAACTCAAGAACTTGGTTTTCCAGGAATGGTTGAGTCTTTGTCCATTAACTTTAAGCGCATTACCATTCCTAGGATCCTCAATATCTATGGCCCCAGAGAATACACGTGTTTGACAATAAAAGAACCGCGCCACCTGGATCTCAATTTTCCAAAGAGTAGGTGCAGATGATAATCTCAAAGCAGAACTTTTTTGACCAATTTCCACAGCTTTTGCAAAAGGTGTAACAGACCTTGAATAAAGTAGGCCAATAAAATCCATACTGCAAGATTTCCGCAGTTGTTGTCGCTGAAGAAAAAAAAAGACCTCCACATGCTTCCGAGTGACAAAATTTAATGTCACTACCTACCTCATTGTCGGGCACACAATCGTTTTTTTTTTCTTTTCTCTTTTTTTTTTTTTTTTATTCATAATGCGGATGGAGAAGGTTCATCACCTCCATTTCTGCATTCTCTGGAAGTTCATGATACTGTTTGAGGCGGTGTCCATTTGCGATGAAAGCTTTGGCAGTGACCTCACTTTTAATCTGAACAGCACCAGAAGGAAAAACCTTAATAACAATAAATGGTCCATCACATCTAGACCTTAATTTTCCAGGCATGAGTCGGAAGTGGGAGTTATAGAGGAGAATTTTTGACCAATCTCGAATGTTTTCCTCAGAATCAACTTATCATGGAAGGCTTTGGTCTTCTCCTTATAAAGTTTAGAACTTTCATAAGCCTCTAAGCGGATCTCCTCCAATTGCTGCAGCTGTAGCTTCCTCTCCATACCTGCTTGATCTAGGTCCAAGTTGCACCTTTTCACCGCCCAGAATGCATGATGCTCAATTTCCACCAACAGGTGGCAGGCTTTTCCAAAAACAATCCGATACGGAGACATCCCGATTGGTGTCTTATAAGCGGTCCAGTAAGCCCATAAAGCATCCTCAAGCCTCTTGCTCCAATCCTTTCGTTAGGTTGAACTGTCTTCTCGGAGTATCTGCTGATCTCCCTGTTGGAAATCTTGGCTTGCCCATTAGTTTGGGGATGGTAAGGTGTAGAAACTCTGTGCAAGACCCCATACTTTTTCATCAAAGCTTCCATGCTTCGATTACAAAAATGTGAACCCTGATCACTGATGATGGCCTTCGGAACTCCAAACCTGCAGAAAATCTGTGATCTAACAAAATCCATAACAACTTTGGAATCATCAGTCCGAGTAGCTTTCGCCTCCACCCACTTAGATACATAATCAACAGCTAGCAAAATGTAAACAAAACCAAAAGAAATAGGAAAGGGTCCCATAAAATCAATACCCCATACATCAAAAATCTCACAGAACAATAAGGATTTCTGGGGCATCTCATTCCTTCGAGAAGTGTTTCCTATTCTTTGGCATTGATCACAAGATTTACAAAATACATATGCATCATGAAATAGAGTGGGCCAATATAATCCAGATTCCAAAACTTTCCTAGCAGTCCTTTGGGGACCAAAATGACCGCCACATGCAAGTGTATAACAAAAGCTAAGAATAGAATGGAATTCATTATCAGGCACGCATCTCCTAATGACTTGGTCACTACAAAATTTCCACAGATAAGGGTCGTCCCACACATAATATTTTGACTCACTCTTCAATTTATCAATCTGAGACCTAATAAAATGTGTAGGGAAAACACCAGCAACTAAGAAATTTATCAAATTAGCAAACCAAGGAGTGTTACCTTGCAGCTTGAAAAGCTGCTCATCAGGGAAGACATCATGGATAGGAAAAGTATCTGCCTCCATTTCAATTCGGCTTAGGTGATCAGCCACTAAATTCTCGGCTCCACTTTTATCACGGATTTCAATATCGAACTCTTGGAGGAGCAAAATCCACCTAATCAACCTAGGCTTTGCATCAAGCTTCTTCAGGAGAAACTTCAGAGCTGTATGATCTGAAAACACAACCACTCTAGAACCAAGCAAATATGATCGAAATTTGTCTAAAGCAAAAACAATTGCTAAAAGTTCTTTTTCAGTGGTGGTGTAGTTGACTTATGCAGGATCTAAAGTTCTTGAAGCATAGGAGATGACATGAGATATTTTGCCAACCCTTTGTGCAAGAACAACTCCCAAAGCATAATTAGAGGCATCACACATGAGCTCAAATGGGAGTGCCCAATCTGGTGGCTGGATGATAGGTGTACTGGTCAATGCTTGCTTCAAGTGATTGAAGGCATCCTTGCATTTCTGGTCAAAATGGAACTCCACTTCTTTTTGTAGCAAGTTGGATAGTGGAAGAGCAATTTTGCTGAAATCTTTTATGAATCGCCTATAGAAACCTGCATGACCAAGGAAAGAACGAACCTCCCGCACGCATGTGGGGTAAGATAGGCATGAAATAACATCTATTTTTACAGGATCTACCTCAATACCTTTGCTAGATATTATATGCCCTAAAACTATGCCTTGCTCTACCATGAAATGACATTTCTCAAAATTCAGAACAAGGTTAGCCTTAATGCATTTATGCAAAACCTGAGTTAAACTATCCAAACATGTATCAAAGGAAGAGCCATAGACAGTAAAGTCATCCATGAATACATCCATGCAATTTTCTAAAAGGTCAGAAAATATACTTACCATACACCTTTGAAAGGTGCCTGGAGCGTTGCACAGACCAAAAGGCATCCTTCTGTATGCAAATGTGCCAAATGGGCAAGTGAAAGTAGTTTTATCTTGGTCTTCTGGGGCTATATGGATCTGAAAATAACCCGAATATCCATCCAAGAAACAGTAATGCGACTTGCCAGCTAGTCTCTCTAACATCTGATCAATGAAAGGTAAAGGGAAATGATCTTTCCTAGTGGCTTGGTTAAGTCGTCTGTAATCAATGCAAACCCACCAGCTGTTTTGAATTCTTATGGGTAGTAGCACATTGTTCTGATTTTCAACTACTGTGACCCCAGATTTCTTTGGAACAACCTGCACGGGGCTCACCCATTTACTATCAGATATGGGATAAATAATGTCAACTTGCAGTAGCTTGGTAACTTCCTTTTTTACCACATCCAGAGTCAGGGGGTTCAGTCTCCTTTGGGGTCGTCTGATCTTGGTTTAGTATCTTCCTCCAACAAAATCCTATGCATGCATGTGGAGGGACTGATACCAGGAAGATCTGCAAGTGTCCATTCGATGACTTGTTTATTCTGCCTCAAAACCTGCAGTAATTTTTCTTCTTAATCAGGTTGCAAATTTTTAGCAACAATCACAGGCAGCTTCTCACCATATTCCAAATATGCTTATTTAAGATGGTCCGACAAAATCTTTAATTCTAAGGATTGAGGCTGTACAATGGAGGGCAACAAGCTGTTTGAAACAACTAACTCAGCAACATTAAATTCAACATACTTCTGACTCTCATTTTCATATGCTGCATCATTCAAGTTAGCAGCTACATCACCACTCATAACTGCATAAATCTCAAAGACATACAAGACATGGTACAATATCACAACAAGACATGTTTCACGGTAATGTAATCCAAAAAATCAACAATATCGGAAATTCAAAGCATAAATATCAAAGATAAGCATCGTCAACTAGCATATCAATCATATCAACATGGAAAACAGAATGCTCTTCTAGGGGATGTCTCATGGCCTCAAAAATGTTAAATTATACCACATCGTCGCCAAATTCCATGGAAAGGGTGCTAGCATGCACATCTATCTTGGTCTTGGCTATCTTGAGGAAAGGTCTGCTTAGGATCAATGGAGCATGGTTTGTTGAAGACTCATCTTCCATGTTCAGAATATAGAAGTCCGCTGGAAAAATTAGCTCATTCACCTGAACTAACACATCTTCTAGCACTCCTACAGGATGAACAGTGGTCCTATTTGCCAACTGAATCACTATACCAGTAGGTTGCAAAGTACCAATGTTCAAGGACTGATATATTGACATAGGCATGACATTAATTGAAGCACCCAAGTCTAGCATTGCATGTTCAAATTTGGAGTTACCTATCGTGCAAGGAATTATGAAAGTTCCAAGATCTTTACATTTTTGTGGCATGCTTGGTAGAATCATTGCAGAAACATTTCTGCTTATGCTTATTTTCTCAGTACCCTTAAGTCTTCTCTTGTGAGTACACAACTCTTTGAGGAATTTGGCATACTTGGGAATCTGCTTGATTGCATCAAGGAGGGGAATATTGATTTCCACCTTCCTGAATGTGTCCATGACTTCTCTTTCTATTTCTGTTTGCACAGTATGCTTGGACTGTGTGACTCTGTTTGGAAAAGGTAGTGGAATGGCCAGATTTGAATTCTCTGCACATTTCTTCTGTGTCACAGATTTTTGGACTGAGCTATCCACTTTCTTCTGTTTCTGGTCACCTTCTGGTTGCTGCACTTGTAGTTCAGGTTGTGGTGGAGTAGGACCGTCAACTTCTCTGCCACTTCTCAAGCTAATGGCACTTACATTGCCTCTTGGGTTGTTGATTGTTTGTGAAGGCAATTAATTCGACCCTTGACTTTTCAGCTCACTCAGAGTGGTTGCCATCTGCCCAATTTGAGTTTGTAAATTCTAGATGGTGGCATTGACATTCTGCTGAAACTGTTTCATCAAGTCTTCGAAAGGTGGCTCAGCTGGAGTGGCTGCTAGAACAGGTAGCTGGAGGGGTTGCTGCATGGGTGGCGACGCAGGTTGTGCTTGCTTAAATGCAGGTGGTTGGTACTTGTTGCTAGGGCCTGTAGCTTAGTATCTAAACTGCGGTTGCTGCTGTTGGTAGGGCTGTTGTTGTTGTTGACCATAATTTCCATATCTCGAGTTAGGATGGTCCCTCCACCTGGGGTTATAGGTATTAGAAAATGGATCATATCCGTCGCCGCCGTGATTGCCGATATTGGGGTCTACCAGGAAAAATACCACCGCCGCACCTGCATTGCTCGGAAAAATAGAACCACCATCCCGAAGTGTGGGACATGCATCAAGTAGGATGAGATGAAGAAGAGCAAATGCCACACACGCTGATTGCAGCCATCCGCATTGGTGCTTGTTGTCCCACTGCTAACTGCCTCACCAAAGAAGTTAATTCATCAAGTCTGTGTTCCATTCTCTGTTGGTCTACATGAGATGATTGAATCTCATTGACTCCTCTGGTTGAAGTAATAATTCGTGTGCCAAATTGTTGGGTGTTGGCTACCATGTTTGCTATCAAATCTCTCACTGCTGCAGGGGTTTTGTCTACTAAGGCTCCTCTAGAGGCAGCATCCACCATGCTTCTGTCATTTGGCAGCAAGCCTTCATAGAAATATTGAATTAAGAGTTGATCGGTGATTTGGTGGTGGGGACAGCTCGAGCATAGCTTCTTGAATCTTTCTCAATATTCATGCAAGGTCTCTCTTGTCATTTGTCTTATGCCACAAATATCTTTTCTAATGGCAGCAGCTCTAGAGGCAGGGAAAAATTTCTCTAAGAACAACCGCTTCATGTCAGTCCAACTTGTTACTGAACCTGGTGAAAGATAAAATAACCAATCCTTGGCTGTATCAGCAAGTGAGAAAGGAAATGCCCTCAACTTGATGTGCTCTTCTGAGATCCCATGTGGCTTCATGGTTGAACAAACCACATGGAACTCCTTTAGATGCTTATGGGGATCCTCACCTGCAAAACCGTGAAACTTGGGCAACAAATGTATCAATCCAGATTTTAACTCAAAATCAGCATCAAGATCTGGGTATTGAATACACAAAGACTGGTTAGTTATATCAGAGCAACAAGTTCCTTAAGAGTTCTATTCTCAGTATGTTATTAGCCATGGTTTCAGTAATTATTCAAGATCTCAAGTTCACTCCCAATATTAAGATCAAATTCAGAAGTAATTCTTGCACTTGGCCTACGAGCTCTAATCAACCTATGCAAGGTTCTATCAATCTCAGGATCAAAGTCAACCAAGTTATTAAGCTCGGACTTAGTCATGCATCACACAAAAATAAATAAATAAGCAAAATATACTAGACAATGGATAAAAATGTTAGAAAAGTTAATAAAAAGCAAAAGTTAGTAAAAACACTTAAAATGAAAAGATTACACTTACTAATCCCTAAGATCTTCAGCAGCGCCAAAATTTTGACGAGCACCGAACTCGGTCAAAATTATAAGTTTAAGTTATTACCTAAGCTTGTAGCATAGTGACAACACCGGATCATCTCCACGAGGATTGTAGATGCAATTTAATCAAATCAAGTGAAAGTTTAGCAAAGGGGTTTGAAAGTTTAAGATCACACTTTACAAAATTAAAGGAAGAAATAAAAATTAAAGAGCAAGTCAATTTAGAAACCTATCCAAGATTGGGTGGATTCAATCATAGACCCTTCATAGAACACTTGAAGTGCCATTGAATTATTAATTTGGATCTAACCGAGATCTCTGCATCAAATCCAGAATTCATACTAGACGATCGTCTAGAATTCAATTAACAAGTGATAAACATAAATCCGCAATCATGCCATTCATGAAGATCTATGTTAATTTCAAGTACCAAATTCAATTAACTTAGGCACAAATCAGTAACCTAACCTTTTCAATTCTGTGATTAATTTAGATCAATCAGTTCTAAGTTTCATCACAAATCTCAATCTTCATTTATGTGATTAGTTTAGATCAATCAGTTCTAAGTTTCATCACAAATCTCAATCTTAAACTAAGATCAAATCTGATCAGCATAAATAGAATCACCATTCATGCATTCAAGATCAAGAAGAAGAAAAAGAGAAGAAGAAAAGAGGAATTCAATTACAAATCAAATACAATACATAACCAAGGTCTCAAGAATCCAAACCATAATCTCTTCAAGAGTTCTAAATTGACCGAAAGTAGCTTAGCCCTCCATTACCATGAAGGGGAGCATCAAAATATACAAAAGTTATGAGAAACTATGAAGAAACAAGAAGAAACTATGAGAGAAATGAAGGAGAATACAACTTGTTACTTTCATGATAACCAATGGTGCCTTTTATAGAAGTCTAGGGTAACAAAATGACAAAGGGGAGTGGGTGGATGAGTGGGGTGGTTGAGTGGGTTGGTGAGTAGAGTAGTTGAGAGGGTTGGTGAGTGGAGTAGTTGAGAGGGTTGGTGAGTGGAGTAGTTGAGTGGGTTGGTGAGTGAAGTAGTTGAGTGGGTTGTTGAGGATGAAAATTTCTTGTCTGACTTGGAAGCCAAAAACGACCAACTATACTTCAGACCCATGAAAAGTACTCTTCCTAAAAGTTGTAGATCTTTGTCTTGGCTATAACATGCATATCTGGATCGTCCAATTTGGCTTCCTACAGCCTAAGATATGACCCAAATACCGCAGGTTGCTCAAACCCAACTTCAGCACCTCTGTTCCGACTTGCAAGGTCAAACTGACCTATTAGATTTCATTTTTTCAAAAAGTATTCTTCATAAAAGTTGTTTATTTGGATCTTAACTATCAACTATCCAAATTTCAGCCCATCTCCATTATAATAGCTTGAGATATGATTTTATGAGTGCACACCGCTCGGATTCTAGTGACAGAACCCGTATTTTGACTTCCATGTAAACTTAGGTCCCTTAGACATCTGTTTAGGACTTCAAGCTCTTCATCAAAGTTACAGAGCTTCCTCTTAGCTTTCCTACAAGGTAAAATTCATTATTATCAGATATCAGAAACTCAAGTTATGGCCAAAATACAGAAATAGTGTCAACTCTCAATAATGCTGAAAATATTCAATTAAGACCAATTTGAGCTCAAACTCACAAAATCATACCAAACTCAATCAATTAAGAATATGGAGAGTGTAAATGACTAAACATAAGAGTTTCTTAATGAATAAAATATGTGATTATCATGCAGCCAGTACAGGAAGCACAACAAGTCGGGAGGAATAAGAACTTCCAAGACTTGACAGCTTTTTGTTAAACGAACCTTCCACCTTTCTAAGGCGAGTACAATCTCGCTAAGGCTGAGGAGTAGCTCAGTGAGTTGGAAAAGATCTTCGAAGTAATGATTTTCTTGGAAGAGCAAAAGGTGTCATTCGCCTATTATACGTTGAAAAGAGAGGCGAAACATTAGTAGAAAAGTGCCAAGAGGGTACTAGAAGCTGCTGGAACTGAAATGTGTTGGGAGGTCTTCAAGACAACCTTTTTGAAAAAGTATTTTCCATAAACTCTACATGATGATAAGGAAGTGGAGTTTATGCATTTGGAACAAGGAAGCTTATCAGTGGGCCAATATGTGGCCAAGTTTGAGGAGTTGTCGAAATTCTCTTCGCATTTTTATAACCATCTAGACGAGAATTGGCGATGTCTGAAATTCAAAACTGGCTTAAGAAATAAGATCAAAACTATAGTGAAACCTATGGAGATCAGGGATTTTCCTTCTCTGGTCAACAAGTGTAGAATTATGGAGTCAAGTGCTCATAGCCCTTAATCACAAGAAAGGACACAAGATTTCCAAAAAAGAAAGCGTGAAGATGACAAGAATAAGCAAGGTGCTCCTAAAACAAGAAACTATAAAGGAAAAGGCAAGAAGAGGTCTAAGTTACCTCAGTGCACTAAATGTGGGAAGACACATAGAGGAAAACCATGCTTGGCAGGCCAGTTTGTGTGTTACACATGTGAGCAGTCAGGACTTTTTTTTTCTTCTAGAGATTGTCCTTTGAAGAAGGAAGATGCGCCTACCTTAAAGCCGCTAGCCAAGGGATGAGTTTATACTCTAGGCGAAAAAGAGGTGGCCCACTCTTCTGACCTTATCCAAGGTAAAGACATAACTCGTAATCATCTTTTAAATGTTATGTATGATTTAGGAGCACCTCACTCCTTTGTTTCTTATGATTGTGTAAGGATGTTGGATTTGCCTATGTCAGAGTTACTATATGACTTGTTTGTTTCCACACCCACCGCTAAACCAGTCATAACTTCGAAAGTATGTCTTGACTGTTGTATAAGGATTGAGAATAGAGTCTTCTTTGTAAATCTTATCTGTTTACCCCTTGTGGACATAGATGTCATTCTTGGTATAGATTGGTTGTCATCTAATCATGTGTTCTTAAACTGTTCAGATAAGACTCTAGTTTTTCTGTATGATGTTCCTACCAGAGTTGTTTCTTCTGAGCCCGTCTATCTCAATGCTAATCAGGTCAATCACTGTTTAGTAGAAGGAGCTCTATGATATGTTCTTTTTTTCTCATTAGATGTATAGGTTGAGTAGAACCTAGATAGTATACCTATGGTAAGGGAATACCTATAGGTATTTTCGAGTGACATAGCTGAGTTACAATCGGAGAGAGAAATATAGTTTACTATAGATTTAGTGCTGAGTACAAGACCTATATCTATATCACCCTATAGGATGACACCTCTAGAGTTAGCAGAACTCAAGAAACAATTGGAGGAGTTATTGGACAAGCAATTCATTAGGCCTAGTGTTTCTCCATGGGGAGCACCAGTGTTACTAGTGAAGAAGAAAGATGGTACCATTAGGTTATGTGTTGACTATAGACAATTGAACAAGGTAACTATCAAGAATAAGTATCCGTTGCCTAGAATAGATGATTTGATGGATCAATTAAGAGGAGTTTCAGTGTTTTCTAAGATTGATATAAGATCTGGGTATCATCAAATCAGGGTCAGGGGAGAGGATATCCCTAAGACTGCTTTTAGAACTAGGTATGGACATTATGAGTATCTTGTGTGTCTTTTGGGTTGACGAATGCTCCAGCAGTGTTTATGGATTACATGAACAGAGTTTTTAAACCCTACCTGGATAAGTTTGTGGTAGTATTAATTGATGACATCCTTATCTATACAAAGACAAAGGAAGAACATGAACAACATGTCAAGATAGTTTTAGATATCCTTAAGGAAAAGAAATTGTTTTCTAAATTATCCAAATGTGAGTTTTGGCTAACAGAAGTCCAATTTTTGGGCCATGTTATTTCTCAAGGAAGAATCTCAATGGACCCTAGCAAAGTTGAAGTAGTTTTACAGTGGGAGAGACCCACCACTGTAACCGAGATTAGGAGCTTTATAGGCCTGACTGGGTATTATAGAAGATTCATTAAGGGTTTTTCTCAATTAGCACTGCCTTTGACTAGGCTGACTAGGAATGGTAGTACTTTTGAGTGGACTTAGGACTATGAGAATAGTTTCCAAGAGTTAAAGAAAAAGGTTGACTACTACACCAGTGTTGGTGATTCCGGATCCCCATGAGGACTTTAAAGTATACTGTGATGCTTCAAAGATAGGACTAGGGTGTGTTCTAATACAAAATAGGAGAGTTGTTGCCTATGCATCAAGGCAGTTAAGGCCATATGAGGAGAACTACCCTACTCATGATTTGGAGTTAGCAGCTGTAGTGTTTACCTTAAAAATTTGGAGGCATTATCTCTATGGAGTCCAATTTGAGGTGTTCAATGATCATAAGAGTTTAAAGTACTTGTTTGATCAGAAGGAGCTGAACATGAGGCAAAGAAGATGGATAAAATTCTTAAAAGATTATGACTTTAAGTTAAAGTATCATCTGGGTAAAGCCAACATAGTGGCTGATGCACTAAGTAGGAAGTCCCTACATGTGTCCTGAATGATGGTCCAAGAGAGTGAACTTCTCGAGAGTTTTAGGGAATTAAGTCTAGTGGTGACTGTGATGCCACATAGTCTCTTTGTGAGTAGAGTGGACATAGTAAATAACTTAAAGATTTAGATTTTAGATGCTTAAAAGGAGGATGAAACTCTAAGGGACATCAATGAGTAGATCTTTTTAGGAACCCAAGAGGATTTTGATATGATTGATGATGGAATGATAAAGTTTAGAGACAGACTTTGTGTTCTAAGATAGTGAAAGATCAAAGAGAGGATTCTAGAAGAAACTCACAGACCATCCATCCTGGAACCACTAAGATGTATCAAGATTTAAGAAAAATGTTTTGGTGGTCTAGAATGAAAAGAGATATTGCAGAATATGTCTCAAGGTGTTTAATTTGTCAGAAAATGAAGATTGAACATCAAAAACCCGCAAAACCATTACAGTCTTTGGGAGTCCCTGAGTGGAAATAGGATAAGATCTCTATAGACTTTGTAATGGGTCTACCCAGGGCTTAGTCAAGATATGACGTAGTTTGAGTCATAGTGGATAGATTAACCAAATTTACCCACTTTTTGCCATTGAGATCTAATTATCCTCTAGAGAAATTAGCTCAGCTATATCTAAAGGAGATAATTAGGTTGCACAGAGTCCTCGTAAGTATAGTTTCAGATAGGGATCCTAGATTCACATATAGATTCTGGGGACCCTTGCAAAAGGTGTTCGGGACTAAGTTAAGTCTTAATACAACTTATCACCTGCAAATAGATGGACAAATACAGAGGACTATCCAAACCCTTGAGGATATGCTTAGAGCATGTGTTTTAGAATAACAAGGTAGTTGGGATAAGTTCTTACCATTAGTGGAGTTTACTTATAATAATAGCGACCATTCTAGCACAGGTATGACACCCTATGAGGCTTTATATGGAAGGAAGTGTAGACCGCCTGTATATTGGTATGAGGTATGTGAGAGAACCATCCTAAGTCCAAAGTTAGTCCAGCAAACTATAGAGCAAATCAAGATGATTAAAGATTGGTTGGTTATTGCTCAAAGTCGCCAAAAGAGTTATGTTGACAAGAGAAGGAGACATCTTGAATTTGATGAGGGAGATCATGTCTTTTTAAGAGTTACTCCTACTACAGGGATTAGTAGAGCATTGAAAACTCAAAAGTGAAATCCTCATTTTCTTAGTCCCTACCAAATTCTAAAGAAAGTTAGACCCATAGACTACCAAATAGCCTTTCTTCCTAGTTTGTTTAACATTTATGATGTTTTTCACGTGTCTCAGTTGAGAAAGTATAATCCAGATTCTTTGCATATCATAGAACATGAATCTGTACAATTAAGGGATGATTTGTCTTATGATGTATAACCGGTAAGGATCGTGGACAGAAGGATCAAAGAGCTTAGAGGTAAGCAGATTCCTGTGGTGAAGGCTATATAGGGTGGCTTTGACACCGATGAGGCTACTTAGGAGTTAGAGTCCCACTTGCTGTAAGACTTTCCAGAGTTGTTCTTAACAGGTAAGTAATTTTGGGGTCAAAATTTTAAAAATGAGGGAAAAATGTAATACCCTTACTGACATGTTAGACTTGTATATGTGTACAAAGGTATCATATGACTTGCTTAACATGCTTGTTTAATTTTGTGACAAACTAAGTTAGTTTAGGCATTTTGTTGCAACTTCGAAGGTGAAAAGTAGCTTAAAATAACTCAAATAATAACATAAATTACTTAGATGAGGGAAATGAATATGAACAATTTATTTCTAGGTCACAAATGTATAAAACAAGATGTGGCTAAAGTTTCAAGGTAAACTAAGTTAGTTTAGCATTTTTAGGCATACTGGTTATGCATTTAATGTCGAATTGACTAGTAGCAAATATGGAAAAATAAGATAGTGGCGAAACAACAATTTACATGAATCTTAGTATTTATTTTAAAGTTGTTGGAAGTTAAAAATCTTGATTTAGCTAAATTTAAGTATTTTTAGCAGATCAGAAAATATCAATGTATGGCCTTAACGAATTTCTAAGTCATTTAGATCCTCTTTTTAAGTCCTCATTCACAGTTCTTTTGCTACACAAAATTAGAAACAAAAAATGTGAGAGAGCAAAGGAAAAAAGAGGAAAGAAAGAAGGAGGAAGAGGAGGAGAAAAAGAGGAAGACCAAAGGAAAAATTAAGGTTTGATCATCCAAGCTTGAAGCTCCATTTCAGCTGCCAAGGTAAGGGAATAAAGTTCTTTTTCACTTCTTTTCTCCATTGATGCACTCTTAGTGCATAATAGGTCAAATTGGGTTTTAGAGGTATTTAAAGTGTTTTTATTATTTGAATATGTTTCAATGGTTATTTATGACTTGTTCATAGCATGAGTTTGAGTTAGAAACTTAAAACTTCTCATTTAGACCTTTGATGCACAAAGTGAGGTTTTAGGTCATAGCATGAGTGATTTGATGCATGAATCCAAAATCAGTGGTTTAAGTTAGTGATTGATGATTCTTGTGTTTTAATGAACTGATTAGGGACTTAGGATCACTTAGAAATTGTTTTAGAATAGCCAAATCTTATGCAAATAACCAATGGAACAGTGCACGATTCTGTAGAATTATGCAGAACCTAATTTCTACTACTTGCACCGCGACATGGACAGGTCACACCGAGATGTGCATCTTAGAGGATGTACACCACGCATGAATGCACCACGCCGACACGTGCAAGACAAAGAGTTGCATGTCGCTACATGAGAAGGGTTGCGCCGAGGAATGAGCTCTAAAATTTCTTTAAAATTAGATTTTTTATGTATTGATTTTTCTTACTAGTTGGAATCATTTATGTATGTTTTCTAATATGTTTTAAAACACAAATAAAGATATTTCAAGAGAAAAATTATCACCTAGCAAGTATGAGAAAACTTAAGCCTTTGAGCATCCAAGAGTAATGGTTTGCCTTAGGTAAGTGTCTAGCACCTTAGGCCACTTTTTGTGGTATTTGTATCACTTAAGAGCTATGAGTGATGATGTGGTGTTTTAGATGCATATATGAAGGATGTTCTACTAGTTTTAGTCTTTATAAGTATCCTTTGATGATGTGTACAATCATTTAGGCTAAGGGAGATAAATGGGGAGTCCAAAAGGTTCTTTTGAGCAAGGATTTAGTCCGAACTTCTCGATAGTGTCAGGGTACGTGTAATGTGAGAATGAGTTTTCCCTCTATTTACCATAAGATAATACACTAAATCAGAAATCCTAGTTAAACATCTTGGTTCTAAGTTAGACTAAGTATGTATGATAGAATGTATGTTAATTTGGTATCTTTAATTGCTAAAGTATATCCTTGTAGAGATTTAAACATATCTTATTTAGCATGTGTTAAGGTTATGTTTATTATGCTATTTATGACTAATTTTGGTTTACTCATATTGAGAATTATTGATTCTCACCTCGCTGTGTTGCCATGTAATTCCAGGTGAAATTTCTTCAAAGAAAATGAAGAAAAAGGAAGCTAAGGATTAGGTTAGTTCTAGTTTTTATTGCTTATGTTACAATCTTTGTATCTTATTATAGTTCTTTTGTAATGTAAAGAGTTACGAAATACTTCTAGCCTTTGCTAAGGCTAATGTTATATATATTTATATATATATATATATATATATATATATATATATATATATGCACTTTTTGCTATGGGTTTTATGTTTTCTGCATTTCATAAGGCTCTCTATAATGTCTCCAATGTACATTATGGATATAGTATTAGACTTTTATATATGTAGTGATGTTTCAATGTTGTTTATCTTTTTAAATGTTATTTATATCGAGATATTAATATTAGGACATTATAGCCAATGCTAACCATGATACGGTAGAGGCCTTCCCAATTAGGAACTAACTTCCCTTGGGAAACATTCCTACCTCTAATGTCATCTCTGTAGAGAACTAGGTTACCTGGCTGGAATTTCCTCAGAACGACCTTTAAGTTTTATCATGCTGCTGTCCTCTGCTTGATGGTGGCATCTGGCATATAAGCAACATGCCTTGTTTCTTCCATAAGATCTAGGCCTTTCTTGATCAATCTAGAGTTACTACCAGGTGAGAAGTGTTGGAGACACCAGCTAGGTTCTCCTATCTCCACCGGGATCATAGCCTCACACTCATAAGTGAGCTTAAAGGGAGTTTCACCTGTTGTAGAGTGGGGTGTGGTCTGGTAGGCCCAAAGGACATGGTCTAGTTATTCAGCCTAGTTTCCTTTAGCTTCATCCAACCTTTTCTTTAGTCCATGAATGATAACTCAGTTGGCGGCTTCAGCTTGCCCGTTTATCTGTGGATTCTCAATGGCACTGCAGTGATGCTTGATTTTCAAGTCAGCAAGTAGCTCTTCGAACCCATTGTCTTTGAATTGTGTCCTGTTATCCATCACAATGGATTTTGGGACTCCAATCCTAGTAATGATGTGGTGCCAAGTAAACTTTTGGATTCGGGCAGAGGTGATAGTGACTAAGGGCTCTTCCTTAATCCATTTAGTGAAGTAGTCCATGGCTACCACCAAGAATTTCAGTTGTCTAGATGCTTGAGGGAATGGACCCAAAATATGCATACCTTACTTGTAGAATAGCCAGGGTATGGATATCGTGGATAGCTCATCAAGTGGACCATAATAATGGTGTTTGGATCCGCAAGTGCACGAATCGACAAGTAATACAATGAGAGTTAAAGTATCATGTCCCAAAGGATTGATAACTAGAAAGGTGCTAATATCTAACTAATTTTCACAAAGATCTTATCTAAGCAATCGAAATATGAGAGTGGCTTTAATAAAAATAACAACTTAAAATAAACAAGACAAGATGCACCAAAAACTAAGTTCGTAAAAGAAATATAAGTATGATTAAGGTTTAGGGGTCCCTATTCACATGCTACTTCAATGAATATCTATAAATCAAAAGCATTTACCAAGGAGTTGATTTTGCTAGCGAAAACTAATTATAGATAAAATCCTATGTCTAGGTCAATTACCCATATGAAGCTTATCCAAACCATTATGCGTCTACGTGAATTAGCATAAGAATCACTCATTAAGACCAAGTTTCAAACACTTGCTATGCATGAGCAAAAGGTATATATCCATCCCATTAGCTAATCAACACACCCAAATAACTTGAATGTAATTGAATATACATCATCCATACCATGTCCATATTCTCAAATCCCTATATCTAGGTCATTTGAAAATACTATGATCACGCAATTCATGGCCAATCAAGAAAAAGTATTAAGTATGGGTATAGAAGAATAAAATCAAATTCTTTGATAGAAACTCAAAGAAATTACAAAATATTCAAATTCATAGTAAGATCCTAGAGAGCCCCTAGTTTGGAGTTTAGTTACATATCATAAAAGAAGGAAAAACAAATAAAATCATGGAATTCATCAAATTACAAATCAAGAGAGAAAATGAAAAAAATAAACAAAATTGGAGAGAATCCAAGCTTGATCTTCCTCCATTGGTCTTGATTCTTCACTTGAATCTCCTCTTTTCCAAGTAGAAATCTCCTACTCTCACTTTCTCTCTCAAACTTTATTTTTGAAAAATCCCAAAGTGCCCAAAATGCTCTCCAAAATCAGATAAAAAGGGCGAAATTCATGGACCTGGGCTATTCCCACGCCTAGGCGTGATTACAAAATGCGTACTGTCAGCTGGTTGCTCATGCCTAGGCATAACTTTTCCACGCCTAGGCGTAGCTTCCCACGCCTAGGTGCCACTTTCCCACTTCTGTGTGGGTTTCTCTATTTGATTTTTCTAGAAAACTGAGAATGTCACACCTAGGCATGGCTTTTTCATGGCTAGGTGTGGCTTGTCAAATAATCCTTCTTTTTTTCTTTTTTTCCATTTTAAGCTTCTCTTCACTTTCTTTATCTCTTCCAAGACCTTCTCATCTTAAATGCCTTCATCAAAATATGATAAAGTTTGTAAAATCAAGATACATCCAAATTCCTTAAGTAAAGTCGTTAGATACTTAATTCCTCATCATTTGAGACAGAAAGCTTAAAAATCAAAATCATGCATGAACCTCTAGACTTGAAAACTTAAGAATATCATGCACATATACATTCAAATTCAAGTGAAATAACTTCATTCCCTAAAGTTATCACACTCTCAAATCTAAAGATTTACTAGTCCTCGAGCAAACTAAGCCAAGCAAGGGAAGAAGGGACACAATTAAACACAAAAATCAAGGAACAATTTGAACTAGACCGTAGCCAGCTTCCAGTCATCATTCATAACCTCAGGAATTACTTCTCAATCTCTCAACATGGTCTACACATGCAAGAAAAATCCTAACTATCATGATTACCCTTGAATTCAATTTTCGTGCATGAATGATTTCCTAAATCTATGTGTTTAAGATCCTTTCCTAATCATGAGAAACATGTTGAATGAATTTATCAACTGCACATGCACTCTCATGAGAATGTCTTTCATCCTTTTTTTCACTAATGTAGGTAACACATAATCAAAGATCATCAGGGTCTTTTAAGCTTGTAATGTAAAGCTAAGAGCAATGGTTAAGAAATGAGGGAAAGGATTTACAATCAAATATTAAACACATTGACACGAATGATATGTTGCAAACCTAAGTGCAGATTGTCTCAAGTAATAAATTCTTGGAAGTTCGAGGTCAATCCATAGGGAATTGATGAAGAAAATTTTGAGGTAAGAAAAAGATTTATCAAAAAAATAAAGGTGATAAAAAATGTTCACAAATAAAAAGCATTTGCTTGAGCTAGGGGTTCAACTCTCAGTATATAAATTAAAGACAAAATTATTTCTTTTTATAACTCAATTGGAATCCACGCATAATGGACGTTCCAATCGAAAAATACATATTCAAAGTTCATTTAAGGTTATATATGTAGTTATATTATAGTTCCTTTAATTATCCACTAACGTCAATACTTGTAAATGGGTTCAAGCATTCATTCTACCGTAACACCCTAAAAATTTACTTATTTCGCGATATATGTTCATTTTATAATATTTATGAATTTTGAGAATTTTTCTAGAATTTTTTGAATTATTTGATTATTTTCATATATTTCTCAATTTGCATGCACGCTGAGCGGGGCTGGAAAATGAAATATTTTCCCCGAGGCCGAAAAACTTTAGACTGTAGAAATTTCGACGGGGGATCTTACTAAACCCGAAGTCGGGCATAGTTTACGAGGTTTTCATTTTTTGAGATTTTATTTGATAAATAAAATTGTAATATATTTTATTATCTGTGGGATGATAAAATATTATTTCTGCTAACTATAACTTTTGTCCACTGAATAATAGCTCTAGTAAAGTGCTAGTCATCTTTTCTAGAGAGCATTTTAATGACATCACAATAATATCACTAAGATGACATCACTGTGACATCATCCTCCTCTTTCTCAAAAATTGTGTGAAGCTTCTCAAAGAATGTTAATCTTTCCTCTCTCCACTTTTGGCTCCACAGTTTGGAGGGAAGAAAAGATGACAATATTGTCATCTTTTCACTCAAAGCCATCACTTCACTTTTCATTACAAATCTATCACTTTCTCTCTCTACCTTTCACCTATTTCTCTTCTTCTTCTCTCCCTCACGCTCTCTCCTCTCTTCCCTACTCCATCCACACGGCCAAGCCACCATTGGAGACCATTCAAGCTTGTTTGTTCAAGCCAACCTAGGATCTTGACTCCCCTCCTCACCTTGAAGCTCTTTTCCTTGGTGAACACCTCTTGATTCCTCCATCTTCACCATTTTCTATCAAGCCCTAAAGCTTGAGACTTTAAGGTAAAGATCTTGACTTTCTTCTCTTTTTTCTTCTCATTTTCGTGACCCTTGGTCACCATTGTAATCAAGGACTCTTCTTTTTAAGTTTTGGAGGTTGATTTTGTGAGTTAACTATCTTAGGGTTTTCTTGTTGGTAGTGGACGAAAATCTTGAAAGGAGCTTGCTTTCTCTATTCTCTCTTAAGGTAAGAGGGAGATCATTCTCTTCAACCTATCTTGGTGGTAAGGAACATCATTTTTTTGTGGTGATGGTGAGGAACCCAGGTGGGGGGTTACTCATTTGGTTATGATTTTTGGTAGTGTTGTGGTTGACTGTGTGGTATGATTCTAATATATGTTGTTATGTAACTTGATGGATTGGAATGCTTGAATGCTTGAATGTACATGTGGAAAACACCTTATGGTGAAAATACATGAGTCGGGTAGTTTGACACGACCCAGGTCGTGCTGCTGTCTGGGAACACAATATCCATGGACTCCTTGAGTCAGAGGAGAACACGGCCTAGGCCGTGTGGGAGGACACGGCCGTGTAATCAAGTAGTTCAAATTTGAAATGTTTACTGTACTTTTAGAGCAGTACACGGTATAGGTTGTGTAATATGACACAGCCATGTAGACCAGGCTGTGTAATTTGACACTGCCCGTGTCAGAGGGGTGATGAAAAATTGTTGAGTTTCTAGTTCCTGTGAGGCTCACGGTCTCTTTGGGCATTCTATATGAGACTTTTGTACCAAAATGAGACTTAGTTAATTGAATGATTAGACACTTAGTTAAGACTTCATAATTTGGAAATAATAAAGAACAAGCCTTTAACCTATAGTTTAGAGTGGCCCTTGGATAAAGAAAGAACATGAGTGCGGGTAAGGTTGTGAGGAATTTAGAATAATCAATTTAAGTGAGTTTGATAAAAAATGAAGAAAACGACTTGTCTAATTGAGAGTGATAAAGGTTGAATGAAAAGCACTAGAGAATTTCCCTAGAGAGGTTAATGGAAAGATACAACATAATTGAGGCGTGACTATTATATTAACTAAAAAAAATAGTATGCATTCACCCTTGAGATTTAAATATTGACTTGTTGTGGGTCCATGAATGGGACTAAGGATTATTGATGAATGATTGAGCCTGATGTGGCATGAAATCATGAATAAATCATGCTGCTATTGAGAATTGATATATGTGGATATATATATATATGCATCGAATCATCATGCATTGAGAAAGTCCGTTGGACTATGTTTGAAAGGTTGTGTGCCTAGGAGATGAATCACACCTATGTGCGGGTGCGAGTAGACAAGTGTAGGTCACTGTTGACCTTGGGGGCATCAGGGTGTAGCATTTCGCAATGGACAGTTGGTAGCTCTCCTGTCCGTGAGGCAGACCAATGCAAATGCACCGACGATCTGGACTAAGACACTGTCCTATATCATGATCTAGTGTAGAGTGTCTTGTGCAATGCCTTGATGTGCACGTTGATAAATTGAGAAATTATAGTACTTGTTGGTCGCGACAGTCGAGTTACAACATATCTCTTGATCATTTTCTCCGATGTTGTGTTTAGCTCCATGAAGTAGGAATTTGGTACCTTGTGCATATGCATAGTTTGTCAACATATTCATTTGGCATAAATAAATGTGATTATGAGAATGTTTGTTTTAATGATAAGTATGATTATTTGCATTATTAAATTATTTACTATCTATACTTTGATGCTGTTTATTATGTATGCTATGTTGTAAGGCGTCTTGCGCCGTTTCTGTTTCTTATTGCCATAATTGGTAATGAAGTTGGATACCACACCTTTTTTCTGTATTCTGCTATTCTATACTTTATCTATGTTTCTTAAAAGACAGGGGCGAGGAAGGGTTTGAGTTTCCTGATTTTGGAATAAACTAGTTATCTGCTTGACCATGGCATCCAGAAGAGGCTTCCTAGGGTATGCCAGGCTGTGGTTCCATGGAGGTGTGGATTGCTGGCACGTTGATGTGATCACTGAGCGCTGTGTCTACGTAGGAGACATGACCGCATCTGTGGCATGGGGCCATTATAATCCTCCTGTTTTCTCTATGGTGGTGGCTGTATCACTGGAGTTTAACATACCGATCCGGGAGGTGTGGGGTGATCGGGAGTACACTCTGCACGAGGACTCTGTCTTGTCTTCTGCACGAGCTTCTGCTCATGAGTCAGTTGCTCCTGTGAGGATTTCTTATTCTGAGGAAGATCCCATGGAGGAGCCTGAGGAGGATCCAGCTGAGGTTCCTTCTCAGTAGTTGTTGGGGCTTGATTTTGTTTTTGTAGCCTTGATGGCCGATTGTACATCATTTTTGGGCATGTAAAGCTTCTGCTTCTTTTTGTGAATTGTCAATGTAATTAATGGCTTATAGTCTGTATCTAAACATATATATATATATATATATATATATATATATATATATATATATACTATGTATCTTTTGCATGAATGTATAAGTTGATCTTTATGTTTTTCGCTTACAAAAAAAGAAAAAGAAAAAAGTACATGTATATGAAAGAGATCAGTTATGTTAGGATATTTCATTGATGAATAAGATAATACCTATAAATAATATAATGACCGGGTCTAAATAATTTTCTTTTGAATTTCGTCCGTTTGGTGTGACGTCCTCTCCTCCTCTTGAGAAAGGGGTCGTTACACTAGTTTGGTATCAAAGCCCCGGTTTGAGTTTTTCTTTTAGGTTTTGTGGTTAGGTCTATCTTGTTTGTACTGTGTGTTTCTCTGAAACCAAACACATAGATGTATTGCTTGATTTCCAAAAGGTTACATCTAAACTTTCTTTGTTTTTTGTTTAGTTGCTTCTAGATAAAAGCAATGGCACGCGGAAGAGGAGGATATGACAATGTGGGACGCGACAATGATGTGGTGACTACAGCTGCTAAGGCTATGCAGCGGATGGAAGAAGTTCTGGTACAACAAAATCAACGAATAGCGCAACAACAAGAGGCGAATGTGGATGCTCAAAATTTATCTGAATTCCATCGAAACAATCCTCCATAGTTCAGAGGCAAGTTTGATCCAGAAAAAGGCAAGTTTATGGATTCAAGAACTAGAAAAGATCTTTAAAGGAATGGGATGTGTAGACGATCGCAAGGTAACTTATGCCGCACTTATGCTAGTGGGAGATGGCGAAGACTGGTGGAAAAGAACTCGAAGATTGCTATAAGTAAAAGGAAGGGAGATTACATGGGAAGTATTCTATGATGCATTTCTAGAAAAGTATTTTTCAGATAGTGCAAAACATGCTAAGGAAATGGAATTCCTTGGGTTACGACAAGGAAGAATAACTGTCAACGAGTACGTTGCCAAGTTTGAGAACTTGTCAAAGTTCTCACGGTACCTTTAAATCCAACTGGATGAAGTATGGAAATGCTGTAAGTTCGAAAAAGGTTTGAGGGTTGAATTGAAGCGAGGGGTGTTACCGATGAGGATGAATCAATTCTCAGCTTTGATGGACATATGCTACAGGCTTGAAGTATTAAAACCATCATGAGAGACAAGGAATCGCAACTTTGGACTGTCTAGGTTCCAAAGGGGAGGAAACAATAACAATCAATTTCAGAAGAAGCCCTATTCCCGACCACTAGGAAGCCAACAACAATCATTTGGTGGAGGCTTTAGTGGAGATTTTGGTGGCCAACGAGCTGGCCAGACTATGGCATCTTCATCAAAGTGTATGAAATGTGGAAAAGACCACCTGACAAGAAATTCGCGATCAAAGGAATTATTTGCTTCAGATGTGAAAAACCTGGACATCTTTCGCGAGATTGCAACCAATCTAAGATGGAGCCTTCTGTCAATAATGCACGAGTTGCAAAGCCTCAGGTAGGAGGTAGAGTTTACACAATGAGTGGAACAGAAGCCTCTCAGTCTAAAGATCTGATAAGGGGAGATGGTACTATAGAAGGTAATCTTTTATCTGTACTGTATGATTCAGGAGTGACCCATTCTTTTATTGCTTATGACTGTGTACGTTGATTAGGTTTACCTGTGTCTTCTTTACCTTTTGATTTGAGTGTTTCTACCCCTACTGCTAAACCTATTATTACTACCAAAGTTTGTTTGAATTGCCCTTTATCTATTGAAGGTCGAGTTTTTTCTGTTGATTTGATTTGTTTACCTCTTTCTCAAATAGATGTAATTTTAGGGATGGATTGGTTATCTTTTAACCGTATCCTATTAGACTGTTCTAGTAAAACCATAGTTTTCCCTACAACTGAAGTTTCTAGATTTTTGACGACCAACCAAGTTCAAGCTTTCTTGAAAGAAGGAGCTCAGGGATACATGCTATTGTCTTCTTTAAAAGTCGAGAGTAAGATGGATGTGAAGGCTATTCCAGTAGTCAATGAGTTTCCCAAAATCTTTCCTGATGAAGTACTTAGTTTACCGCCTGAGTGAGAGATAGAGTTTACCATCGATCTTGTGCCTAGATTTGGTCCCATATCCATAGCACCCTACAAGATGTCACCATCAGAATTGGCTGAGCTCAAGAAGCAGTTGGTGGAACTCTTTGAAAAATAGTTTGTCAAGCCTAGTGTGTCACCATGGGGAGCTTTCTAGTCAATAAAACGGATAGAACTTCATGCTTATGTGTAGATTATCGTCAGCTGAACAAGGTTATGATCAAGAACAAGTATCCACTTCTGAGGATAGACGATTTGATGGATCAACTGAAAGGAGCTTCTATTTTCTCTAAGATTGATCTACATTCGGGCTATCATCAGATCTGAATGAAGTTAGAGGATATTCCTAAAATGGCTTTTCGTATGCGTTATGGACATTATAAGTACCTCGTGATGCCATTTGGAGTGACGAATGCACCTACCATATTCATAGAATACATGAATAGGATTTTTCATCCTTACCTAGACAGATTTATCGTTGTCTTCATCGATGACATTCTATCTATTCTCAAAATTCAGAGGAATATGCTGAGCATCTCAGCATAGTTCTCCAGATTCTAAAGGAGAAAAAGTTGTATGCCAAATTGTCAAAATGTGAATTTTAGATGAAAGAGGTAAAGTTTTTGGGTCATGTAATTTTGAAGGATAGAATTGCAGTGGATCCATCGAAAGTTAAAGCAGTTCTGCAGTGGGAAAGGCCGAAGACTGTGATAGAAATTCGTAGCTTTATGGGATTAGCTGGTTATTATCGAAGATTCATTGAAAGATTTTCTAATATAGCCGAACCTCTCACTTAACTTACGAGAAAGAACCAAGCATTTGTATGGACAGACGATTGTGAAGAGAGTTTTCAAGAATTGAAGAGACGACTGACTACTTCACCTATTTTAGCTCTACCTGATCCCAATGAACCCTTCGAAGTGTATTGTGATGCTTCACATCAAGGATTAGGATGTGTGCTCATGCAAAATAGGAAGGTGGTGGCTTATGCTTCAAGACAACTGAGAGTACATGAAAAGAACTATCCTACGCTTAACCTGGAGTTAGCGACTGTGGTGTTTGCTTTGAAAATATGGAGACATTTTTTATATGGAGCAACTTTCAACATCTATAGCAACCATAAGAGCTTGAAGTACCTGTTCAACCAAAAGGAGCTGAATATGAGGCAAAGAAGGTGGCTAGAATTTTTGAAAGATTACAATTTTCAGCTCCAGTATCATGCTGAAAAGGCAAACGTAATGGCAGACGCTTTAAGTAGAAAGATGCTGAGTATCTCTACAATGATGATCAAGGAAAAGGAATTAATAGAACAATTTCAGAATATGTGGATGTCCGTAGAGTTGACACCAGGGAAGATTTGTTTGAATATGGTTACTATCTCAAGTGATTTGATGGAAGAGATCCGAGAGAAACAGAAAGATGATGAATTTCTGCAAACTGAGAGAGAGCTGATGAAGCGAGACATTGTGTCAACAGTTCAAGAAGAAGATGACGGTATTCTAAGGTTCAAAGGTAGGGTTTGTGTGCCTAGTGATCCAGAGCTGAAGAAACTAATTCTTGATGAAGCCCACACGAGTCAGTTAAGTATACACCTAGGATTGACCAAGATGCACCAAGATTTGAAGCAGTTATTCTGGTGGCATGGAATGAAGAGAGACGTTGCCAATTATGTGTCGTCTTGTCTGGTCTGTCAGAAAGCCAAGGTTGAACATTAGAGACCTTTAGGAATGTTGCAACCTCTAGCTATTCCCGAATAGAAATAGGATAGCATCGCAATAGATTTTGTGGTTGGATTACCGAAGACCTAAAAAGGTTATGACTTAATATGGGTAATTATAGATTGGTATACGAAGTCTGTTCACTTCTTACCGATCAACATAAGGTATCCAATGAAGAAGTTAGCTTAACTATATATTAGAGAGATTGTTAGACT
Organism: Ormosia semicastrata; assembly: GCA_029884595.1. Classification (NCBI taxonomy): domain Eukaryota; kingdom Viridiplantae; phylum Streptophyta; class Magnoliopsida; order Fabales; family Fabaceae; genus Ormosia; species Ormosia semicastrata. The sequence continues at coordinate 3,284,622 of JAQQTO010000040.1, forward strand.
TCATGGTGTATCTTCCAGTATTATTTCTGATAGAGATCCGAGATTTATATCAAGATTTTTGCAGAGCCTATAAGAAGCATTGGGAACACGACTTTGTTTGAATTTTGCTTATCATCCTCAAACCGATGGTCAATCGGAAAGGACAATCCAATCTCTGGAAGACCTACTGAGAGTTTGTACTCTAGAATAGACAAGAAGTTGGGATGAAGTTTTGCCTTTGATAGAGTTTACTTACGATAATAGTTTCCACTTGAGCATAGGGATGGCACCCTATGAGGCTCTATACGGACGACGGTGTAGAACACCATTATATTGGTACCAAAATGGAGAGCACCTTACGATCGGACTTGATCTTGTGCAACAAACAATAGAGAATGTTAAGATGATTCAAGAAAAGATACGAACAGCTCAGAGTCGATAGAAAAGCTACGCTGATAAAAATGAGGAAGCCTCTTGAGTTTAAAGAAGGCGAGCATGTGTTTTTGAAAGTTACACCCACGACTGGGGTCGGCCGAGTTCTTAAATCTAGAAAACTTACTCCTAAATTCATCGGACCTTATCAAATTCTTCGTCGGATAGGTCTAGTAGCTTACCAAATAGCTTTACTACTTTTTCTTTCTAACCTTCACAATGTTTTTCATGTATCGCAATTGCGAAAATACATCCCTGATCCAAACCATGTCATAGCACCGGATACAGTACAATTAAAAGAGAATTTGACCTATGAGACTTTTCCAGTAAGGATTGAGGATAGGAGAGTGAAGCAGCTCAGAGGAAAGGAGATTCCATCGGTGAAAGTGATTTGGAACGATGTAACCAGAGATGCGACATGGGAGTTAGAGGACAAGATGAAGGAACAAGATCCACCTTTATTCTGAGATATGAAAATTTCGAGAACGAAATTTTTTTTTAGAAGGGGAGAGTTGTAACGCCCTGAAAATTTACTTATTTCGTGATATATGTTCATTTTATAATATTTAGGAATTTTGGGAATTTTTCTAATTTTTTTTTAATTATTTGATTATTTTAATATATTTCTCAATTTACGTGCACACTGAGCGAGATTGAGAAAATAAAATATATTTCCCAAGGCCGAAATACTTTTAACTGTGGAAACGTCGACAGGAGATCTTACTAAACCCAAAACTGGGCAAAGTTTCTGATGTTTTTATTTTTTGAGATTTTATCTGATAAATAAAATCACAGTAGATTTTATTATTTGTGGGATGATAAAATATTATTTCTGCTAAGTATAACTTTTGTCCACTGAATAATAGCTCTAGTAGAGTGCTAGTCATCTTTTCTAGAGAGCATTTTAATGACACCACCATAACACCACCAAGATGATATCACTGTGACATCATCCTCCACCTTCTCAAAAATTGTGTGAAGCTTCTCAAAGAAGCTTCACCTTTCCTCTCTCCACTTTTGGCTCCACGGTTTAGAGGGAAGAAAAGATGACAATATTGTCATCTTTTCACTCAAAGCAATCACTTCACTTTTCATTACAAATCTATCACTTTCTCTCTCTACCTTTCACCTATTTCTCTTCTTCTTCTCTCGCTCACACTCTCTCCTCTCTTCCCCTCTCCATCCACACGGCCAAGCCACCATTGGAGACAATTCAAGCTTGTTTGTTCAAGCCAACCTAGGATCTTGACTCCCCTCCTCACCTTGAAGCTCTTTCCTTGGTGAACACCTCTTGATTCCTCCATCTTCACCATTTTCTATTAAGCCCTAAAGCTTGAGACTTTGTGGTAAAGATCTTGACTTTCTTCTCTTTTTTCTTCTCATTTTCGTGACCCTTGGTCACGATTGTGATCAAGGACTCTTCTTTTTAAGTTTTGGTGGTTGATTTTGTGAGTTGACCATCTTAGGGTTTTCTTGTTGGTGGTGGACGAAAATCTTGAAAGGAGCTTACTTTCTCTGTTGTCTCTTAAGGTAAGAGGGAGATCATTCTCTTCAACCTATCTTGGTGGTGAAGAACACCTTTTCTTTGTGGTGATGGTGAGGAACCCATGTGGGGGTTACTCATTTGGTTGTGATTTTTGGTAGTGTTGTGTTTGATTGTGTGGTATGATTCTAATATATGTTGTTATATAACTTGATGGATTGGAATGCTTGAATGCTTGAATGTACATATGAAAAACACCTTTTGGTGAAAATACACGGGCCGTGTATTTTGACACGGCCCAGGCTGTGCTACTGTCTAGGAACACAATTTCCATGGACTCCTTGAGTCAGAGGAGAACACGGCCTAGGCCGTGTAATCCAGTAGTTCAGATTTGAAATGTTTACTGTACTTTTAAAGGAGTACACGGCCCAGGCCATGTAATATGACATGGCTGTGTAGGCCAGGTCATGTAATTTGACACGGCCCGTGTTAGAAGGGTGATGAAAAATTGTTGAGTTTCTAGTTCTTGTGAGGCTCACGGTCTCTTTGGGCACTCTATATGAGACTTTTGTACCAAGATGAGACTTAGTTAATTAAACGATTAGACACTTAATTAGAACTTCATAATATGGAAAGAATAAAGAACAAGCCTTTAACCTATAGTTTAGAGTGGCCCTTGGATAAAGAAAGAACATGAGTGCAGGTAAGGTTATGAGAAATTTAGAATAATCAATCTAAGTGCGTTTAATAAAAAATGAAGGAAACGACTTGTCTAATTGAGAGTAATAAAGGTTGAAAGAAAAGTGCTAGAGAATTTCCCTAGAGAGGTTAATGGAAAGATACAACGTAATTGAGGCATGACTATTATATTAACTAAAAAAAAAAGTATGCATTCACCCTTGAGATTTGAATATTGACTTTCTGTGGGTCCATGAATGGGACTAAGGATTATTGATGAATGATTGAGCCTGATGTGGTATGAAATCATGAATAAGTCATACTGTTATTGAGAATTGATATATGTGGATATATATATATATATGCATCGAATCATCATGCATTGAGAAAGTCCGTTGGACTATGTTTGAAAGGCTGTGCGCCTAGGAGATGAACCACATCTATGTGCGGGTACGACTAGACAAGTGTAGGTCACTGTTAACCTTGGGGGCGTCAGGGTGCGGGCACCTCGTAATGGACAGTTGGTAGCTCTCCTGTCTATGAGGCAGAACAATGCAAACGCACCAACGATCTAGATCGAGACACTGTTCTATATCGCGATCTAGTGTAAAATGTCTTGTACAATGCCTTGATGTGCATGTTGATAAATTGAGAAATTATAGCACTTGTTAGCTGCGGCAACTGAGTTACAGACATGTCTCCTGATTATTCCCTCTGATGTTGTGTCTAGCTCCATGGAGTAGGAATTTGGTACCTTGTGCATGTGCATAGTTTGTCAACATATTCATTTAGCATAAATAAATGTGATTATGAGAATGTTTCTTTTAATGATAAGTATGATTATCTACATTATTAAATTGTTTACAATCTATACTTTGATGCTATTTATTATGTATGCTATGTTGTAAGGTGCCTTGCACCATTTCTATTTCTTACTGCCATAATTGGTAATGAAGTTGGATATTTCACCTCTTTTCTGTATTCTGATATTCTATACTTTATCTATGTTTCTTAAAAGATCGGGGCGAGGAAGGGCCTGAGTTTCCTGATTTTGGAATGAACTAGTTATTTGCTTGACCATGGCATCCTGACAAGGCTTCCTAGGGTATGCCAGGCTGAGGTTCCATGGAGGTGTGGATTTTTGGCACATTGATGTGATCATTGAGCGCTGTGTCTACGTAAGAGACGTGACGGTATCTTTGGCATGAAGCCGTTATGATCCTCCTGTTTTCTCTATGGTAGTGGCTGTATCACTGGAGTTTGACATGTCGATCCGGGAGGTGTGGGGTGATCGGGAGTACACTCCGCACGAGGACTCTTTCCTATCTTCTACACGAGCTCCTACTCGTGAGTCGGTTGCTCTTGTGAGGATTTCCTCTTCTGAGGAGGATCTAATGGAGGAGCCTGAGGAGGATCCAGCTGAGGTTCCTTCTCAGTAGTTGTTGGGGCTTGATATTTTTTTGTAGCCTTGATGGCCGATTGTACATCATTTTTGGGCATGTAAAGCTTCTGCTTCTTTTTGTGAATTGTCAATGTAATTAATGACTTATAGTCTGTATCTAAACATACATAAACACACACATACACACACACACACACACACACACACATATATATACACTATGTATCTTTTGCATGAATGTATAAGTTGATCTTTATGTTTTTTGCTTACAAAAAAAAAGTACATGTATATGAAAGAGATTAATTATGTTAGGATTTCATTGATGAATAAGATAATACCTATAAATAATATAATGACTGGGTCTAAATAATTTTCTTTTGAATTTCATCCATTTTGGTGTGACGTCCTCTCCTCCTCCTGAGAAAGAGGTCGTTATAGTGCCAATATCTTATTTACAACAAATCAAGATCTCTACTTTACAATGAGGATTTTTAAATTGATTGGAAACAAAATACAACATATATAATGATCACTTGATAATATAACATTCAAGTACAAGAAAGAGATTAATATAACCTTATTTTATTACCAAAAGCTTCACCCTTTCACCTAAGCAAAATGAGAATTGTTTACTTATGAACAAGAAGAAAGAAAGAGAGAAGAAGAAGGAGATGAACATAACTTCTATTTAGAACAAAATAAAACTACAACAAGGGAAACAAATGATATAGGAGCATGGTCTTAATCTCTCTACTAAGATGCCCTCAATGAGCAACCAATGCTACTTTTTATAGAGCATGAAGAGTATAAAATGATAATAGACTTGTTTAGCGAGTGTGAATGAGTGAAAAATGTGTGTCATACTTGTCTCCCTATTATGCTTGTCTCCCTACTTGCACCAACCGATTACGTGGCTAACTAATAACTCCACAATATGTGGTTATTTGTGCCCTATATCTATGCTATATTGATTGTTTAGTCCTTATTTTTATGCATAAATGGAAGACTTTAACATTATATTCATCTGATTTAATCTTGATGACTTTGATTATGATTTTGAGAAAATATTTCTAAATCTTTGATAAATTGAGTACATTTGTAATTACTATTAAAGTGGTTATTTCTCTATTATAGGAAGGGCTCCAATCAAGCATAACTATGGAGAATTTGGACTAGCATTGGACCAGGAAACCCATGAGAAAGCCGAGTGTAAAGACCAGCATTCAACACCACAGTGCAGGTATATCAATGCCATGGCGTGGTGCATTCCCCTACTTCAGATTAAAAACCCATGGCTAGAGCGCCATAATGCAAATTATGGATACTACAACATTTGTGACCTAATTTGAATGCTTTCCGTGACGTACGACAATGAATGTCGTGACGTGACTCTATTTTTTTGAGCCTATAAATACTGTTTCATCATATTTTATAGGGGAGTTGTTATGTTTTTAGATGGCAGCGGCTAAGGTTTTCATTTTAGACAAAAATGAAGCAGAAGCAACCAAGTTTGGAGGCCATCTTCATCTTGGAAGGAGATTGAATCATCTAGGATCATCATCTTTGAGCTTCTCTCTTCTATCACTTCTCCTTTCTCTTTTTCATATTCATGAACATGATGTATATGCTTGTATTTTCGTGTTCCATGGCTAGCTAAGTTGTGTATAGGGTTTTCTTTGGATCCTCCTATGGATATTGAATGATTTTAGTAATCCTTTGAGTTTATATACATGATTTGGTTTTGTTCAATCATATGGATCTTAATGCTCTTGATTGTTTGATAAGCTTTTAAGTGATTTGTTGAAATCTAATCAACTTAGACATAGGAATTTGGATTTGAGATCATATGTATTGTTGATACATGTTCGATTTCATTCAATTGGCTTGGATAAGTTAATTCGCTAATAGGATAGAAATATACCTCTTAGTCATGCATAATAACTGATTGAGAACAGATCTTAATGAATTAATTTTGCACTAGTTCTCATGAAAACATAGTGAGTTAGGTGAATGAAATATGGTTGATTGACCTAGACATGGGCTTTTAATTAAGATTCTCAAGCTAACTAATCATTTTGTTTATATTGCTTATAAGGATTGCATGTTATCAATTGAAGTAGGAGGTGAAGGAGGATTCTGTATTCTTTAATTAACATCTTTAACTCAGATTTACTGCATTTAGTCTATGTAGTTACTTTAAACATCCTTTTATAAATTGAATGTGCTCGGATAGTATTAATTAAACTAATGGTTACTATTTGGTTCTTGAGATTAATATATTCCTTATGGGAATGATATCTGACTCTTGACTATATTACAAGTGCGACCCGTGCACTTGCGGTAAGCAAAAGAGCGAACACTAACTCCCAGTTTTTAATATGACAATAACTTAATTCAAAAGTTACCGTTTCGATAAGTGGCCTTCATAAGAGTTGAAGGGTCTTGTATTAAGTTTCCAATGAAGGGTATCGATAAGTGGCCTTTATAAGAGCGAACACTTGAATGTGTGATGCGGATTAAAAGTTGCAAACCCAAGTGCAGGTTATTTCAAGTAATAAAATCTTGGGAGTTTGAGGTCGATCCACAAGAAATTGATGAAAAAAAATTCTTTGATGTAAGGTAAATATTTTGTCACAACAATAAAGGTAATAAAACTTAGTCACAAATAAAAAGGACTCACTTAACTTAGAAGATCCACTCTTGGTAAGTAAATTAAGGACAAGATTAATTTTTTTAATAACTCAATTGAAATCCACACATAATGGAGGTTCCAATTAGGAAATACAAAATTCAAAGTTCATTTAAGATTATATACGTAATTATATTATGATTCCTTTAATCATCTATTGACACCACCACTCATAAATGGGATTAAGCATTCATTGTGCCAAAATCTCTTTTACAACAAATCAAGATCTCCACTTTACAAGGAGGGTTTCTAAATTGATTAGAAACAAAATACAACACATATAATGGCTACTTGATAACATATCATTTAAGCACAAGAAAGAGATTAATCTAACCTTATTTCATTATCAAGAGCTTCACCCTTTCACCTAAGTAAAATGAAAATTAGTTACTCATAGACAAGAAGAAAGGAAGAGAGAAGAAGAAGAAGAAGAAGAACATAACTTTAATTTAGAACAAAAGAAAACTACAACAAGATAAACAAACAACACAATAGCATGATCTTGATATCTAAGACCAAGATCCCTAAATGATTAGCCAAAACTCCCTTTTATAGAGGGTTAGGGATACAAAATGAGAAGGGGGATGATTCATGAATGAGTGGATGAGTGGAAAATGAGCGAAAAATACCAAATGACTTTTGATGAGTGAAAAATTATGGAGATTCTTTGTCTCCAAAATTATTCAATTCTAAAGTCATTGAATATATCAGAATATTGAAATGTGATCTTCATAAAAGTTGTAGGCTTTTGTCTTACCTTTCAAATGCCACTAGAATCACCTCAAAAGGCCACTTATAGCACAAGATATGGCCCAATTACTACACAGTATTGAAGCCCAGTTACAACTCTTCTGTTCTGATTTCCAAGACCAATATGACCTCCAAAGAGTCTGAATTTGTGTTCTTCATGAAAGTTGTAGATATGGGTCTTAAATTACAGATACCAAAATTTTAGCCCAATCAAGATCTTACAGCCTGATTTATGCTCTGATTACTATACACTATTTAGGTTCTAATCACAAAACTTGTATTCTGGCTTCCAATCCCAATTAGTTCCACTAGATATTCGATTTTCACCTAGAGCTCTCATGAAAGTTGTAGAGTTCTCTCTTATCTTTCCTACAAGGTAAGATACATAATTAGTAGAGATCTAGAACTGAAGATATGGCTAAAATACAGAAATAGTGTAAGACATAAATCTTGCTGAAAAAATTAATTAAGTCCAATTTGAGTCCAAATTTACAAAACATAACCAAACTCAATCAATTAAGTACATAGAGAGTGTAAATCACTAAAAATGAATGTTTATTAATGTATAAAATATGTGATTATCAAATTCCCTCACACTTAGTTTTTTGCACTCTTAGGCAAAACACACAAGACTAAAACTAAGGAAAAATGACACAGACTCAAAAGCTAAACACTCTAAAAGACTCAATTTCTAATAATGTTTAAGAATGAAGAGCAACCAATCATTCAAGGGATCAAAACATTTATGAGGTAACATTTCTTCATATCTCAAACCAACAAGCAAGGAAACTTCAATTGAAATGCATGAGTCAAGAATGATAGATCTTCACAAGATTCACTCTCAATCCCTCGAATGTTTAAAAGGTAGGTATTTCACTCAATTCAACCCATAAAAATTGCACTACCATAAGTTTACTTATCTTCTACTTATTTACTACTCAGAACACATGCACACATAAATCATGAGGACTTTATTCAAGGTTTTAATGGGGTCAAAGTAAAGGAGGAGGTAATATGGATATGACAAGTTAAATACCAAAGAGAATAAAAGAGCATAAGAGCTGAGTTCAATTAACAAGCATAAAAGTTTATCCCAATCCACCTAATACAAAATCTTTTTACATACTCTTTTCCTTTCCTTTATTGCATTGTTGGCCTTTATTTACATATTTTTTATTTTCTATTTTTTTGATTTTTTTTGATTTTTTGAAGAAGAACGTAATATATACATTTTTTTAAGTAAACATTTTTTAAACCATTCTACACACACACCCCCACACTTGTTCAAGAACTCATTCAATGACAAAACTAATGTTCTCTTATTCCCTAAGGCCGGGTAAGAACATGATTTTTCATTTAAGGCACACAATGAGTTCGAAACAAAGAATAGTCAATTAAGCTCAAAGGGGTTAAGTAAGGGGAAATAGGTCATTTCCAATGCCTTACGTTGGCAAGAATCAGAGAATTTTCAAGAAGCCATAAGAGTGCTTGATATCATATTGGGACAATATGTTATGGAGCAAGACTGCCTTTTTGTGCACCAGTCATTCTTGGCTATTTGGTTAAAGTAGCTATTTCAAGAAAAATGCCTCAATCATATTTATATATGCATATGAAAATGTAGTCTCAAAAAGATTCAAAGCAAGTTCTAGAGTAACAATTCCATGAGTAAAAATCACACAAGAAAGAAGAGAATGGTACAAATGTTCAATCCTTTCATCAATAAGCTCAAAATCTCACACGACATAATTATATCATTCTCAGTCCACCAATTCAACATCCATAACCAAACATGTGATTTTTAAGAAAGAGGACAATTTACTCAATCTTTCAAATTTCCTTGAATTTAACTTGCTACTTCCACACAATATAGTTATCTACCTAATTACTTCTTACTTTGCCACAAATTTTGATACGTCTCAAGAGTAACTAATTTACTCCTTACTATATCATACTTAATTAGTTTGGTGTTAGTAAGTTGCTAACAAACATATAAACATGACAAACATATTAATAAACACACTTCCTAATTTTGTTATTTTGGTTTGTTGGTTTTTTTTCTTCAACTATCCTTCCCCCCCAACTAGATCAGAACATTGTCCTCAATGTCAAAACATAGATAGGTAAAGGATAGAAGATATTACCTGTTACTGCAACTACTGAAAAGAAAAACTTTACACAAATTTAAATAAAAATAAAGTATGATAAATAAAACCAAAACTTGTAATTATTTAAATTGTTGGAGTGTCTAATCTGGCTTGCTTTTCATACTGCTTCCTTCACTACTTCCTTCTAACCAATCTATCTGAGCTGTTACTGGATCAGATTCTTAAACAAAGCTTCTAATTTATTAATTAACTCATCAACAGTGGAAGCAGAGATAATGTGTTATCTTGCCAAAGGTGTATAAATTCATGTTCCATAGCATGGTCAAGAAAAAATAACAAAAGATCAGAGAAATTATTAACATTCAACAAACCTATAGGTTTATAGTGGATATTCAGTTGGGCCCAAGAGATAATTAGAAAAAATTCTTCCAAATTACCAAAACCACTTGGTAAGGCTATGAATGCATTAGAGTTTGTAAGCATTGTCCTCATTCGTTCATGCATAGATGAAACTTGAAGCTCCTCCCCAATTATTTTTCTAGTGATGTTCTTTCGAGTTAAAGGTCTAAGAATGATACCTAAAACCTAACTGCCTCCTATATGTGCAGAAACTGATACAACCCCCATTAACCCATTGCTATCTCCCCCATAGACTACATGAATTTTCTTCGCAGCAACTATTCGACCAAAAGTGCTTGTTGCATTTACATACTTTAAACCCTTCACATAACTTGACCCACAAAATATATAGATAGTTGTAAGTTTACGAACAGAAGAAGAAGCTCCTTCCATTTCTACACTTACACTCCCTTTGAATGATTATAAGTTATAGGAAAGTAAAGAAAATGGAGTGTTTAAATAAGGAAGAGAATGGAAAAGCTATGATAGCACCTATATGGGTATGTTGGCTGTTGTCAGAAAACTTTGAATTTAAGAAACACTATTTCTTTATTTTTTTAATTTTTTGGACTTCAAGAAAATCATCAGGGTAAAAATGTCTAGAAACCCTTAAAGGACCCTGCTCAAAGGATCGTGTGTCCAAAACTAAAATACAACAAAATCATACAAAGATAAAATTATAACAATAAATGATGGTATACCTTTATGTACAATTTTCATGGTGTATCTATATATTGCGCATCATAAGTGCAGTAGCTTTCACAATCTTACCGCCCCTTGAAAGAGACATCGAATTCCTTTATGGAATTTCAGACTGAAGGCACTCCTCCTGCTTGTGGGATATCCCAGTTTATGCATCGTCCCACTAGTTAAAGAGAGAAAATCTGAATACACCGACCAGTGACCACAACCAATGGAGCTACGCTCAGGAACCCAATAGATCAATACCAAGAATTGAGCTCAGAGGCATTGCCACACGAGAATGCAAACACGGGAAGCTTCTTTTTGTCCATCAGCAAGCAGCGCCTACGGTTAAAACCTGAGAATGCTTGCATGGCTCTCTACAGAGCATAGCACACGAACCTTATTTACGGGCTGACGTGCGAAGGTCCCATCGAGTCAATGATTGGACGGGCATCTACCCAGGGCTCCTAATCTAATTAAAGATTAAGTACAACCAAAGTTTCACACTCTTCTTTTTTTCTTTCTTTTTTAATTCTTTTGAAGATGTACAAGATAATATATACAAGTTGTTGTAATTGTGGCTCACATCCTCCTCTAGTTTTATGTCCAATAATGACTTAAACGCCTTCTATGAGTTAAGGATAAGCTTTCCATCCAATTTTCTTATAAATTGGCAAACAGGGTCTTTTTGAGTCAGATTCTCAAGACTATAACGCTCTTGCTTATCCTTAAATAATGTGGGCCAATAAAATCCACACTGCAAGATTTTTGCAGCTATTTTCTTTGAAGAAAAATGATCTCCACATGCTTTTGAATGACAAAATTTAATGCCACTACTTATCTCACTGTCGGGTACACATCTCTGAAAGATTTGATCAGGATAATATTTGAACAAATATGAGTCATCCTAATATAAAATTTTCACCTTAATCAAAAACTTCTTTTTGTCTTGGTGCATCCAATGAGGCGGCATCTTACCTGTTATAAGAAAATTGACAATGTTAGCAAACCAAGGCATGGAATTGACAAAAAATAAAAATTCATTGGGAAAAGAATCATTGATCGGTGTGTTATCAAAAGATAAGCCTGTTGTAAGTCTGGACAAATGATCTGCAATAACATTTTCGGCTTCTTTCTTGTCTTTTATTGTGATGTTGAATTCTTGAAGCAACAAAATCCACCGTATCAACCTAGGTTTGCAAAAACTTGTTATGAAAATCGACAAGTGCATCGAATAGTCAAAGAAATAAAGTAGTTGATTAAGAGGGGAAAAAACACATTAAAACGCACGAAATTAAGAAGGAAAAGAGAGAACAAAGCACATTAATGTAAAACACATTAAGGATGTAAACACATGAAATTAAAACACTAGGGATCTAACTTCACTTGATTCAATAATCTATCATAGACATTAGAGTAGCTTTGGGACCTTCATTCTAATTAATTTCTCATCATTGAATTGATGGGGAGAATCCAGTAATTAATTAAAACTCAATTCATTAGTCAAAACCCTAACTCTTAAAGGCATGACATTTACTCTATGGATTCTCATGAAAAATACTACAATTATCCCACACAACCTATAACCTCTATTCCTAGATGATTATAAATGATGTCACTTATTATTTATGGTCTAAGTTATATGCAAACCTTCTGATTCTACATACACCTCCCTAGATCAATTTATGAGTGGCCAATTCATAGAAGCATTAAGAATCATAATAAGCACTCAAATTGAATAAAAAAGAAATTAATTAAAATTTCAATCTTAATACATGTCGATTGAATCAAGTTACGTTTTCACCTTAGAAACACACAAATATAACTACATATGACAAAAGAGAAGAAGAAATAGGAAAAATAAAATAAAAATATATATAGAACTCAACCTTTCATAAAAAATATTAACAAGTAGGTAGTAAACCTGCAATGGTAAAAAATAATAATAATAATATAAATAATTAAGCGGTTAACCTGTCATTAAATATTAATAAGGATGTGGTATAAATCAGCCACCAAATAAATATTAGCAATGATGTGATATAAACTAACCACCAAATATATATTAACATGTAATAAATAAATATTAACAATGGTGTGGTATAAACTAACCACCAAATATATATTCACAAGGGTGTGGTATAAACAAACCACCAAAAAATTTAATAAGCTGATAAATTAAAAAGTTAGTAAGGTGTAAACTAAAAAGTTAGAAACAAGTAAATTAAAATGTTAGAAGCAAGTAAAGTAAAGAGTAAAAAGCGATAAAGTAAAAAGTTAGATAGTTAGTAAGTTAGTAAGTAAGAAAATTAAAAGGTTAGTAGGTTAGTAAGTTAGAAATAAAATATAGAAAGTAAAATACAAAAAATAAAGTGTAGAAATGTAAATTACGAGAGAAAATAAAGTGCTAAAAATAAAGTGCAGAAAATAAATTTAAAATATGAAAATCGAGAGAATCCAAGCAAGCCAATTTTTTGCTCTGGCGAGAGAGAAGAGAAGAAGAAAGATTATTTCATTAATGATTAAATATTACAGAGAGATAAGGAAGAGTTCCCCCACTAAGTTAGTACATTAGTAAGTATAAAGAAAAAAAATGAAAAGAGTAGAAAAATATATATATACAAGATCCACAGGAAAAAAATATAAAAATATATGTATGTATACAAAATATTTACACCATAAATTTGTTCTTAAAATCAAGTCCCAGGCAACGGTGCCAACAACTTGATGCGGATTAAAAGTTACAAACCCAAGTGCAGGTTGTTTGAAATAATAAAATCTCGGGAGTCCGAGGTCGATCTATAGGGAATTGATAAAGAAAAATTCTTTGATGTAAAGTAAATATTTTGTCACAATAATAAAGGTAATAAAACTTGGTCACAAATAAAAAGGACTTACTTAAGTTAGGAGATCCACTCTTAGTAAGTAAATTAAGGACAATATTAATTCTTTTTATAACTCAATTAGAATTCACACATAATGGAGGTTCCAATCGAAACATATAGCATTCAAAGTTCATTTAAGATTATGTACGTAATTATATTATGATTCCTTTAATCATCTATTAACACCACCACTCATAAATGGGATCAAGCATTCATTGTGCCAAAATATTGTCTACAACAAATCAAGATCTCCACTTTACAAGAAGAGTTTCTAAATTGATTGGAAACAAAATACTATACATATAATGGCTACTTGATAATATATCATTTAAGCACAAGAAAGAGATTAATCTAACCTTATTTCATTACCAAGAGCTTCACCTTTTCACACAAGTAAAATGAAAATTTGTTACTTATAGACAAGAAGAAGAAGAAGAAGAACATAACTTCAATTTAGAAAAAAATAAAATTACAACAAGATAAACAAACAACACAATAGCATGATCTTGATCTCTAAGACCAAGACCCCTAAATGATCAGCCAAGACTCCCTTTTATAGAGGGTTAGGGATACAAAATGACAAAGGGGCTAATTCATGAATGAGTGGATGAGTGGAAAATTAGTGAAATATGTCAAATGACTTTTGATGAGAGGAAAATTATGGAGATTATTTGTCTCTGAAATCATTTAGTTCTAAAGTCATTGAATGTGTCAGAATATTGAAATATGGACTTCATGAAATTTGTAGGCTTTTGTCTTATCTTTCAAATGCCACTAGAATCACCTCAAAAGGCTACTTACAACACAAGATATGGCCTAATTACTACACAGTATTCAAGCCCAGTTACAGCTCATCTATTTTGACTTCCAAGACTAATATGACCTCCAAGGAGTTCGAATTGAGTCTTGTATTCTTCATGAAAGGTTTAGATATGGGTCTTAAATTGCAGATACCAAAATTTCAGCCCAATCCAGATTTTACAGCCTGAGTTATGCTCTGATTACTATACACTATTCAGGTTCCAATCATAAAACCTGTATTCTGACTTCCAAGCCCAATTAATTCCACTAGATGTCCGATTTTCTCCTAGAGCTCTCAAGAAAGTTGCAGAACTCTCTCTTATCTTTCCTATAAGGTAAAATACATAATTAGTAGAGATTTAGAACTGAAGATATGGCCAAAATATAGAAATAATGTAAGATGTAAATCTTGCTGAAAAAATCAATTAAGTCCCATTTGAGTCGAAACTTACAAAATATAACCAAACTCAATCAATTAAGTACATGGAAATTGTAAATGACTAAAAATAAGGGTTTATTAATGTATAAAATATATGATTATCGAATTCTTCCACATTTAGCTTTTTACACTCTTGGGCAAAACACACAAGACTAAAACTAGGAAAAAAAACGACACAGACTCAAAAGCTAAACACTCTAAAAGACTTAATTTCTAATAACATTTAAGAATAAAGAGCAACCAATCATTCAAAAGATCAAAACATTTATGAGATAACGTTTCTTCACATCTCAAACCAATAAGCAAGGATACTTCAATTGAAAAGCAAGAGTCAAGAATGATAGATCTTCACAAGATTCACTCTCAATCCCTCAAATGTCTAAAAGGTAGGTATTTCACTCAATTCAACCCAAGAAAATTATACTACCATAACTTTGCTTATCTTCTACTTCTCTACTACTCAGAGCACATGCACATACAAATCATAAGGACTTTATTTAAGGTTGTAACGGGGTTAAAGTAAAGGAGGAGGTAATATGAATATGACAAGTTAAATACCAAAGAGAATAAAAGAGCATGAGAGCTGAGTTCGATTAACAAGCATGAAAGTTCATCTTAACTCTACCTAATAAAAATTCCCTTTACATATTCTTTTCCTTTCCTTTATTGCTTTGTTGGCCCTTATTTACATTTTTTTTTGATTTTTTGATTTTTTTTATTTTTTGAAGAAGAACGTAATATATACATTTTTTTTAAGTAAACATTTTTTTAAACCATTCTGCACACACACCCCCACACTTATTCAAGAACTCATTCAATGATAAAGCTAATATTCTCTTATTCCCTAAGGCCGAGTAAGAACATGATTTTTCATTTAAGGCACATAATGACTTCGAAACAAAGAATGATCAAATAAGCTCAAAGGGGTTAAGCAAGAGGAAATAAGTCATTTCCAATGCTTTACGTTGGTAGGAATCAGAGAATTTTCAAGAAGCCATAAGAGTGCTTGATATCATATTGAGATAATATGCTACTGAGCAAGACTGCCTTTTTGTGCACCAGTCATTCTTGGCTATTTGGTTAAAGTAGCTATTTCAAGAAAAATGCCTCAATCATATTTATGTATGCATATAAAAATGTAGTCTCAAAAAGATTCAAAGCAAGTTCTAGAGTAACAATTCCATGAGTGAAAATCACACAAGAAAGAAGAGAATAGTACAAATGTTCAATCCATTCATCAATAAGCTTAAAATCGCACAAGGCATAATTCTATCATTCTCAGTCCACCAATTCAACATTCATAGCCAAACATGTGATTTTTAAGAAAGAGGACAATTTACTCAATCTTGTAAATTTCCTTGAATTTGACTTGCTACTTCCACACAACATAGTTATCTACTTGATTACTTTTTACTTTGCCACTAATTTTGATGCGTCTCAATAGTAAATAATTTACTCCTTACTTTGTCATCCTTAATTATTTTTTTGTTATTTCTAACAAACATATAAACATGACAAACATATTAATAAACACACTTCCTAATTTTTTTTTATTTTTTTCTTCAACTATCCTTTCCCCCCAACTAGATCAGAACATTGTCCTCAATGTCAAAACATAGATAAGTAAAGGATAGAAGATATTACCTAGTACTGCAACTACTGAAAAGAAAAACTTTATACAAATTTAAATAGAAACAAAATACGATAAATAAAACCAAAGCTTGTAATTATTTAAATAGTTGGAGTGTCTAATCTGGCTTGCCTTTCTTACTGCTTCCCCCAACGCTTCCTTTTGACTAATCTATCTGAACTGTTACTGGATCAGGTTCATAAACAAAAGCTTCTAAGTTATCAATCAACTCATCAACAGTGGAAGCAATGATAATGAGTTGTCTTCCCAAAGGTGTGATAAATTTCTGTTCCACAGCATGGTCAAGAAAAAATAACAAAAGATCAAAGAAATTATTAACATTTAACAAACCTATGAGTTTATGGTGGATGTTCAGTTGAGCCCAAGAGACAATTTGAAAAAATTCTTCCAAAGTACCAAAACCACTTGCTAAGGCTATGAACGCAAGCATTGTCCTTATTCGTTCATGCATAGATGAAACTTGAAGCTCCTCGCTAATTATTTTTCTAGTGATGTTCTTTCGAGTTAAAGGTCCAAGATTGATACTTAAAACCTAACTATCTCCTATATGTACAGAGAGTGATACAACCCCCATTAACCCAATGCTACCTCCCCCATAGACTACATGAATTTTTCTCACAGCAAATGTTCGACCAAAAGTGTTTATTGCATTTACATACTCTAAACCCTTCACATAACTTGACCCATAAAATACATAGATATTTGTAAGTTTATGAACAGAAGAAGAAGCTCCCTCCATTTCTACTCTCACACTCCCTTTGAATGATTATAAGTTGGAAGAAAGTGAACAAAATAAAGTTTTTAAATAGGAAAGAGAATGGAAAAGTAATGATAGCACCTATATGGGTAGGTTGGTTGTTGTCAGAAAAGTTTGAAAAAACCATCAGGGTAAAAAAGTCTAGAAACCCCTAAAGGACCCTGCTCAAAGGATCGTCTGTCCAAAACTAAAATACAACAAAATCATACAAAGATAAAATTATAACAATAAATGACGGCATACCTTTATGTACATTTTTCATGGCGTATCTTTATATTGCGCGTCATGAGTGCAGTAGCCTTCACAATCTTACTGCCCCTTAAAAGAGACATTGAATTCCTTTAAGGAATTTCAGACTTAAGGCATTCCTTCTGCTTGTGGGATGTCCCAGCCTATGCATCGTCCTTCTAGTTAAAGAGAGAAAATCTGAATACAATGACCATTGACCACAGCCAGTGGAGCTACGCTCAGGAACCCAATAAATCAATACTAGGAATTGAGCTTAGAGGCATTGTCACGTGAGAATGCAAACACGGGAAGCTTCTATCTGTCCATCAATAAGCAGAGCCTACGGTTAAAACCTGAGAATGCTTGTGCGGCTCTCTACAGAGCATAGCACACGAACCTTATTTACGGACCGGCGTGCGAAGGTCCACCTGAGTCAATGACTGGATGGGCATCTACCCAAGGCTCCTAATCTAATTAAAGACTAAGTACAATCGAAGTTTTGCCCTCTTTTTTTTTCTTTCTTTTTCTTTTTTTCTTTTGAAGATGTACAAGATAATATATACATGTTGTGATTGTGGCTCGCATCTTCCTCTAGTTTTTAGTCCAGTAATGACTTAAATGCCTTCTATGAGTTGAGGATAAGTTTCCCATCTAATTTTCTTATAAATTAGCAAACACGGTCTTTTTAAGTCAGATTCTCAAGACTGTAACGCTATTGCTCGTCCTTGAATAATGTGGGCCAATAAAATCCACACTATAAGATTTTCACAGCTATTTTCTATGAAGAAAAATGATCTCCACATGCTTCTGAATGACAAAATTTAATGACACTACTTATCTCACTATCGGGTACACATCTCCGAAAGATTTGATCAGGACAATATTTGAACAAATATGAGTCATCCCAATATAAATCTTTCACCTCAATCAAAAACTTCTTTTTTTTCTTGGTGCGTCCATTGAGGCGGCATCTTACCTGTTACAAGAAAATTGACAAAGTTAGCCAACCTTAGCATGGAATTGATAGAAAATAAAAATTTATTAGGAAAAGAATCATTGATCGGTGTGTTATCAAAAGATGAGCTTGCTGTAAGTCTAGACAAATGATCTACAACAACATTTTTGGCTCCTTTCTTGTCTTTTGTTGTGATGTTGAATTCTTGAAGCAACAAAATCTACTGTATCAACCTAGGCTGGCAAAAACTTGTTGTGAAAATTGACAAGTGCACCGAATAGTTAAAGAAATAAAGTAGTTGATTAAGAGGGGGAAAAACACATTAAAATGCACGAAATTAAGAGGAAAAAGAGAGAACAAAGCACAAAAATGTAAAACGCATTAAGGATGTAGACACATGAAATTAAAACACTAGGGATCAAACTTCACTTAATTCAATAATCTATCATAGACAATAGAATAGATTTGGGACCTTCATTCTAATTAATTTCTAATCATTCAATTGATGAGAAGAATTCAGTAATTAATTAAAACTCAATTCATTGGTCAAAACCCTACCTCTTAAAGGCATAACCTTTACTCTATGGATTCTCATGGAAAATATCACAATTATCCCACACAACCTATAACCTCTATTCCTAGATGATTATAAATGATGTCACTTATTATTTATGTTCTAAGTTATATGCAAACCTTCCGATTCTACATATATCTCCCTAGATCAATTTATGAGTGGCCAATTCATAAAAGCATTAAGAATCATAATAAGCACTCAAATTGAATAAAAAAGAAATTAATTAAAATTTCAATCTTAATATATGTCGATTGAATCAAGTTACGTCTTCACCCTAAAAACACACAAATTTATCTACACATGACAAAAGAGAAGAAGAATTAGGAAAAATAAAATAGAAAAATATACAGTGCTCAACCTTCTATAAAAAAATATTAACAAGTAGGCGGTAAACCTATCATGGTAAAAAAATAATAATAATATAAAAAAGTAGGTGGTAAACCTGCCATTAAATATTGACAAGGATGTGGTATAAACTAGCCACCAAATAAATATTAGCAAGGGTGTAATATAAACTAACCACCAAATATATATTAACACGTAATAAATAAATATTAACAAGGGTGTGATATAAACCAACCACCAAATATATATATTCACAAGCGTGGGGCACAAACTAACCACCGAAAAAGTTAATAAGTTGATAAATTAAAAAGTTAGTAAGTAGGTAAAGTAACAAGTTAGAAACAAGTAAATTAAAAGGTTAGAAGTAGATAAAGTAAAAAGAAAAAAGTGATAAAGTTTAAAGTTAGATAGTTAGTAAGTTAGTAAGGAAGAAAATTAAAAGGTTAGCAGGTTAGTAAGTTTGAAAGATAGAAATAAAATACAAAAAGCTAAATACAGAAAATAAAGTACAAAATTTAGATTATAGAAAATAAAGTATTAAAAATAAAGTGCAAAAAGTAAATTTAAAATATGAAAACTAAAGAATTGAAAAATTAATTTTTTGCTCTAGCGAGAGAGAAGAGAAAAGAAAAATTATTTTATTAATGATTAAAAATTATAGAGAGATAATGGAGAGTTTTCCCCGCTAAGTTAGTATGTTAGTAAGTACAAAGCAAAAGAATTAAAAGAGTAGAAAAATATATATACAACATCCACAGGGAAAAAAATATAAATATATATATAAATATAAAATATTTACACCATAAATTTGTTCTTCAAATTAAGTTTTCGGTAATGGCGCCAAAAACTTGATGCTGATTAAAAGTTACAAACCCAAGTGTAGGTTGTCTCAAGTAATAAAATCTCGGGAGTTCGAGGTCGATCCACAGGGAATTGATGAAGAAAAATTATTTGATGTAAGGTAAATATTTTGTCACAATAATAAAGGTAATAAAACTTAGTCACAAATAAAAAGGACTTACTTAGGTTAGGAGATCCACTCTTCGTAAGTAAATTAAGGACAAGATTAATTCTTTTTATAACTCAATTAGAATTCACGCATAATAGAGGTTCTAGTCGAAAAATACAGCATTCAAAATTCATTTAAGATTATATATGTAATTATATTATGATTCATTTAATCATCTATTAACAACACCACTCATAAATGGGATCAAGCATTCATTGTGCCAAAATCTTGTCTACAACAAATCAAGATCTCCACTTTACAAGAAGGGTTTCTAAATTGATTGAAAACAAAATACAACACATATAATGGCTACTTGATAATATATCATTTAAGCACAAGAAAGAGATTAATCTAACCTTATTTCATTACCAAGAGCTTCACCATTTCACCTAAGTAAAATAAAAATTAGTTACTCATAGACAAGAAGAAAGGAAGAGAGAAGAAGAAGAAGAAGAAATAGAACATAACTTCAATTTAGAATAAAAGAAAACTACAACAAGATAAACAAAAAACACAATAACATGATCTTGATCTCTAAGACCAAGACCCCTAAATGATCAGCCAAGACTCCCTTTTATAGAGGATTAGGGATACAAAATAACAAGGGGGGTGATTCATGAATGAGTGGATGAGTGAAAATGAATGAAAAATGCCAAATGACTTTTGATGAATTAAAAATTATGGAAATTCTTTATCTCCGAAATCATTCAATTCTGAAGTCATTGAATGCATCAGAATATTAAAATGTGGTCTTCATAAAAATTATAAGCTTAGCTTTCAAATGTCGCTGGAATCACCTCAAAAGGCCAACTATAACCCGAGATATGGCCTAATTACTACAGTATTTAGACTCAATTACATCTTCTTTGTTATGACTTCCAAGACTAATATGACCTCCAAGGAGTCCGAATTGAGTCTTATGTTCTTTATGAAAGTTGTAGATATGGTCTTAACTTACATATACCAAAATTTTAGCCCAATCTAGATCTTACAACCCGAGTTATGCTCTGATTATTGTACACTATTTAGTTGTAGAGCTCTCTCTTATCTTTCCTACAAGGTAAGATACATAAGTATTAGATATCTAGAACTCAAGATATGGTTAAAATACAGAAATAGTGTAAGACATAAATCTTACTAAAAAAATCAATTAAGTCCAATTTGAGTCCAAAATAAAAAAAAAATATAATCAAACACAATCAATTAAGTACATGGAGAGTGTAAATCATTAAAAATGAGGGTTTATTAATGTTTAAAATATATGATTATTAAATTCTCCCACACTTAGCATTTTGCACTCTTGGGCAAAACACACAAGACTAAAACTAGGAAAAAAAAAGGACACAGACTCAAAAGTTAAACACTCTGAAAGACTCAATTTCTAATAATATTTAAGAATAAAGAGCAACCAATCATTCAAGGGATCAAAACATTTATGAGGTAATATTTCATCACATCTCAAACGAACAAGTAAGGAAACTTCAATTGAAAAGCATGAGTCAAGAATAATAGATCTTCACAAGATTCACTCTCAATCCCTCAAATGTTTAAAAGGAAGGTATTTCATTCAATTTAACCCATAAAAATTACACTACCATAAGCTTGCTTATCTTTCACTTCTCCACTACTCAGAACACATGCACACACAAATCATGAGGACTTTATTCAAGGTTAGAATGGGGTCAAGGTAAAGGAAGAGGTAATGTAGATATGATAAGTTAAAATACCAAAGAGAATAAAAGAGCATGAGAGCTAAGTTCAATTAACAAGCATCAAAGTTCATCCCAACTTCACCTAATACAAATTCCCTTTATATATTCTTTTCTTTTCCTTTATTATCTTGTTGGCCCTTATTTACACTTTTTTTATTTTTTATTTTTTTGATTTTTTGAAGTAGAACATAATATATACATTTTTTTAAGTAAACATTTTTTTAACCATTCTACACACACACCCCCATACTTGTTCAAGAACTTATCCAATGACAAAGCTAATGTTCTCTTATTTCTTAAGACTGAGTAAGAACATGATTTTTTATTTCCGATACATAATGAGTTCGAAACAAAGAATGATTTAATAAGCTCAAAGGGGTTAAGCAAGGGGAAATAGGTCATTTCCAATGCTTTATATTAGTAGGAATTAGAGAATTTTCAAGAAGCCATAAGAGTGCTTGATATCATATTGAGACAATATGCTACTGAGCAAGGCTGCCTTTTTGTGCAGTAGTCATTCTTGGCTATTTGGTTCAAGTAGCTATTTCAAGAAAAATGCCTCAATCATGTTTATGTATGCATATAAAAATGTACTCACAAAAAGAATCAAAGCAAGTTCTAGAGTAATAATTCCATAAGTGAAAATCATACAAGAAAGAAGAGAATAGTACAAATGTTCAATCCATTCATCAATAGGCTTAAAATCTCATAAGGCATAATTCTATCATTCTCAGTCCACCAATTCAACATCTATAACCAAGCATGTGATTTTTAAGAAAGAAGACAATTTACTCAATCATGCAACTTTTCCAGAATTTGACTTGCTACTTCCACACAACATAGTTATTTACCTAATTACTTCTCACTTTGCCACCAATTTTGATGCATTTCAAGAGTAAATAATTTACACCTTACTCTGTCATCCTTAATTAGTTTTGATGTTAGTAAGTTACTTACAAACATATAAACATGACAAACATATTAATAAACATACTTCCTAAATTTTTTTTTTTTAGTTTTTTTTTCTTCAACTATCCTCCCCCCAACCAGATCAGAACATTATCTTCAATGTCAAAACATAGATAGGTAAAGGATAGAAGATATTACCTATTGTTGTAACTGCTGAAAAGAAAAACATTACACAAATTTAAACAGAAACAAAGTACGATAAATAAAATCAAAGCTTGTAATTATTTAAATAGTTTGAGTATCTGATCTGGCTTGCTTTTCATATTGCTTCCTTCACCACTTCCTTCTGACCAATCTATCTGAGTAGTTACTGGATCAGGTTCATAAACAAAAGCTTCTAATTTATCAATCAACTCATCAATAGTGAAAGCAGAGATAAGGAGTTGTCTTGCCAAAGGTGTGATAAATTTCTGTTTCATAGCATGGTCAAGAAAAAATAACAAAAGATCAAAGAAATTATTAACATTCAACAAACCTATGGGTTTATGGTGGATGTTCAGTTGTGCCCAAGAGACAATTTGAAAAATTTCTTCCAAAGTACCAAAACCACCTCGTAAGGCTATGAATGCATCAGAGTTTGCAAGCATTGTCCTCATTCGTTCATGCATAGATAATACTTGAAGCTCCTCCCCAATTGTTTTTCCAGTGATGTTCTTTCGAGTTAAAGGTCCAAGAACGATACCTAAAACCTAACTGTCTCTTATATGTGCAGAGAGTGATACAGCTCCCATTAACCCAATGCTACCTCCCCCATAGACTATATAAATTTTCCTCGCAGCAAGTGTTCGACCAAAAGTGCTTGCTGCGTTTACATACTCTAAACCCTTCCCATAACTTGACCCACAAAATAGACATATATTTGTAAGTTTATGAATAGAAGAAGAAGCTCCCTCCATTTTTACACTCATACTCCCTTTGAATGATTATGAGTTGGAGGAAGGTGAAGAAAATAGAGTGTTTAAATAAGGAAGAGAATGGAAAAGTAATGATAGCACCTATATGGGTAGGTTAGCTGTTGTCAGAAAAGTTTAAATTTAAGAAACATAGTTTTTTTATATTTTTTATATTTTTTATTTTTTTGACTTCATGAAAACCATCAGGGTAAAGAAGTCTAGAAACCCTAGAAGGACCCCGCTCAAAGGATCGTCTGTCCAAAACCAAAATATAACAAAATCATAGAAAAATAAAATTATAACAATAAATGATGGCATACCTTTCGGTATAGTTTTCATGGCGTATCTTTATATTGCGCGTCATGAGTGCAGTAGCCTTCACAATCTTACCACCCCTTGAAAGAGACATCGAATTCCTTTAAGGAATTTCAAACTTAAGGCACTCCTCCCGCTTATGGGATATCCCAGCTTATGCATCGTCCCTCTAGTTTAAGAGAAAAAATCTGAATACAACGACTAATGACCACAGCCAGTGGAGCTACGCTTAGGAACCCAATAAATCAATACCAAGAATTGAGCTCAGAGGCATTGTCACACGAGAATGCAAACACGGGACGTTTCTATCTGTCCATCAGTAAGCAGAGCCTACGATTAAAACCTGAGAATGTTTGCAAGACTCTCTACAGAGCATGACACACGAACCTTATTTACGGACTGGCGTGCGAAGGTCCACCCGAGTCAATGATTGGACGAGCATCTACCTAGGTCTCCTAATC
This sequence comes from Ormosia semicastrata, assembly GCA_029884595.1. NCBI lineage: Eukaryota > Viridiplantae > Streptophyta > Magnoliopsida > Fabales > Fabaceae > Ormosia > Ormosia semicastrata. Next base: position 3,309,220 of record JAQQTO010000040.1, read on the forward strand.
TAATTAAAGGCTAAGGACAACCAAAGTTTCACCCTCTTCTTTTTTCTTTTTTTCTTCTTTTCTTTTTTTTTTTTTTTGAAGATGTACAAGATAATATATACATGTTGTTGTGATTGTGGCTCACATCTTCCTCTGGTTTTACATCCAGTAATGGCTTAAACGCCTTCTATGAGTCGAGGATAAGCTTCCTATCCAATTTTCTTATAAATTGGCAAACAGGGTCTTTTTGAGTCAGATTCCCAAGACTATAACGCTCTTGCTCATCCTTAAATAATGTGGGCCAATAAAATCCACACTGCAAGATTTTCGTAGCTATTTTCTTTGAAGAAAAATGATCTCCACATGCTTTTGAATGACAAAATTTAATAACACTACTTATCTCACTGTCGGGTACACATCTCCGAAAGACTTGATTAGGACAATATTTGAACAAATATGAGTCATCCCAATAGAAATTTTTCACCTCAATCAAAAACTTTTTTTTGTCTTGGTATGTCCATTGAGGCGGTATCTTACCTGTACAAGAAAATTGACAATGTTAGCAAACCTTAGCATGGAATTGACAGAAAATATAAATTCATCGGGAATAGAATCATTGATCAGTGTGTTATCAAAAGATGAGCCTGTTGTAAGTCTGGACAAATGATCTACAACAATATTTTCGGCTCATTTCTTATCTTTTATTGTGATGTTGAATTCTTGAAGCTACAAAATCTACCGTATCAACCTAGGTTTGCAAAAACTTGTTGTAAAAATTGACAAGTGCACCGAATAGTCAAAGAAACACAGTAGTTGATTAAGAGTGGAAAAAAACACATTAAAACACATGAAATTAAGAGAGAAAAGAGAGAATAAAGCACATGAATGCAAAACACATTAAGGATGCAGACACATAAAATTAAAACACTAGGGATCTAACTTCACTTAATTCATTAATCTATCATAGACAATAGAATAGCTTTAGGACCTTCATTCTAATTAATTTCTAATCATTCAATTGATAAGAAGAATCGAGTAATTAATTAAAACTTAATTCATTGGTCAAAACCCTAACTCTTAAAGGCATGACCTTTACTCTATGGATTCTCATGAAAAATACCACAATTATCCCTCACAACCTATAACCTCTATTCCTAGATGATTATAAATGATGTCACTTATTATTTATGGTCTAAATTATATGCAAACCTTCTGATTCTACATACACCTCCCTAGATCAATTTATGAGTGGCCAATTCATAAAAGCATTAAGAATCATAATAAGTACTCAAATTGAATAAAAATGAAATTAATTAAAATTCTACTCTTAATACATGTCAATTGAATCAAGTTATGTCTTCACCTTAGAAACACATAAATTTAACTACACATGACAAAAGAGAAGAAGAAATAGGAAAAATAAAATAAAAATATATACAGAGCTCAACCTTTCATAAAAAAAATTAACAAGTAGGTGGTAAACCTGCCATGGTAAAAAATAAAAAATATATATATATATATATATATATATAAACAAGTAAGCAAAGTAAAACTGCCATTAAATATTAACAAGGATGTGGTATAAACCACCACCAAATAAATATTAGCAAGGGTGTGGTATAAACTAACCACCAAATATATATTAATACATAATAAATAAATATTAACTAGGGTGTGGTATAAACCAACCACCAAATATATATATTCACAATGGTGTAGTATAAACCAACCACCAAAAAAGTTAATAAGCTGATAAATTAAAAAGTTAGTAAGCAGGTAAAGTAAAATGTTAGAAACAAGTAAAGTAAAATGTTAGAAGCAGGTAAATTAAAATGTTAGAAGCAGGTAAAGTAAAAGGTAAAATGCTGATAAAGTAAAAAGTTAGATAGTTAGTAAGTTAGTAAGCAAGAAAATTAAAAGGTTAGTAGGTTAGTAAGTTTGAAAGTTAGTTATAAAATACAGAAAGTAAAATACAAAAAAATAAAGTACAGAATGTAAATTACAAAAATAAAGTACAGAAAATAAAGTGTAGAAAGAAAATTTAAAATATGAAAACTGAAGAATTGGCAAGCTAATTTTTTGCTCCAGTAAGAGAGAAGATAAGAAGAAAGATTATTTCATTAATGATTAAAGATTACAAAGAGATAAGGGAAAGTTTCCCCCACTAAATTAGTACGTTAGTAAGTATAAAGAAAAAAATTAAAAGAGTACAAAAAATATATATACAAGATCTATAGTATATATATATATATATATATATATATATATATATATATATGTGTGTATATATATATATATATATGTGTATATATATATATGTGTATATATATATATATATGTGTGTATATATATATATATATATATATATATACAAAATATTTACACCATAAATTTATTCTTCAAATCATGTCTCCGGCAACAGCGCCAAAAACGTGATGCGGATTAAAAGTTACAAACCCAAGTGCAGGTTGTTTCAAGTAATAAAATCTCGGGAGTCCGAGGTCGATCCACAGGGAATTGATGAAGAAAAATTCTTTGACGTAAGGTAAATATTTTGTCCTAACAATAAAGGTAATAAAACTTAGTTACAAATAAAAGGGACTTACTTTGGTTAGGAGATCCACTCTTGGTAAATAATTAAGGACAAGATTAATTCTTGTTATAACTCAATTAGAATCCACACATAATGGAGGTTCCAATTGAAAAATACAACATTCAAAGTCATTTAAGATTATATATGCAATTATATTATGACTCATTTAATCATCTATTAACACCATCACTCATAAAATGGGATCAAGCATTCATTGTGCCAAAATTTTGTCTACAACAAATCAATGTTTCCACTTTACAAGGAGGGTTTCTAAATTGATTGGAAACAAAATACAACATATATAATGACTACTTGATAATATATCATTTAAGCACAAGAAAGAGATTAATCTAACTTTATTTTATTACCAAGAGCTTCACCCTTCACCTAAGTAAAATGAAAATTAGTTACTCATAGACAAGAAGAAAGGAAGAGAGAAGAAGAAGAACATAACTTCAATTTAGAACAAAAGAAAACTATAACAAGATAGACAAACAACACAATAGCATGATCTTGATCTTTAATACCAAGACCCCTACATGATCAGCCAAGACTCCCTTTTATAGAGGGTTAAGGATACAAAATGACAAGGGGGTTGATTCATGAATGAATGGATGAGTGGAAAATGAGTGAAAAATGTCAAATGGCTTTTGATGAGTGAAAAATTATGGAGATTCTTTATTTCCAAAATCATTCAGTTCTGAAGTCATTGAATACATCCTAATATTGAAATATGGTATTCATCAAAGTTTTAGGCTTTTGCGTTAGCTTTAAAATGACGCTATAATCACCTCAAAAGGTCACCTACAGCCTGAGATATGGTCAAATTATTACACAGTGTTCAGGCCCAGTTATAGCTCCTCTATTCTGACTTCCAAGACTAATATGACCTCCAAGAAGTCCGAATGGAGTCTTATGTTCTTCATGAAAGTTGTAGATATGGGTCTTAAATTACAGATACCAAAATTTCAGCCTAATTCAGATCTTATAGCCCGAGTTATGCTCTGATTACTGTACATTATTCAGGTTCCAATCACAAAACCTATATTCTGATTTCCAAGCCTAATTAGTTCTATTAGATGTCCGATTTTCACCTAGAGATCTCATGAAAGTTGTATAGCTCTCTCTCATCTTTCCTACAAGGTAAGATACATAATTATTAGACATCTAGAACTCAAGATATGACCAAAATACAGAAATAGTGTAAGACGTAAATCTTGCTAAAAAAATCAATTAAGTCCAATTTGAGTCTAAACTTACAAAACATAATCAAACTCAATCAATTAAGTACATGGAGAGTGTAAATGAATAAAAAAGAGGGTTTATTAATGTATAAAATATATGATTATCAATGTGCATTTCATAAATTTTCTCTAATCATGCAATTCATTCACATTCCAAAATCCACCACACATATAAAAAGGGAACTACACCCACACAATTTTAGCAATAAGTGTAAGCACAAATTTTGAATTTTTGCATGTGATTTCCTATTCCATTAAGTAAATTTTAATCCATGCAATCATTGAATATTCAAATCAGAACTCTGGCATGCAAAAATTTAATTTTTTATATCTTTTTTTTAAAAGAGATATCACGCCTAGGCATGGAAAAGCCACGCCTAGGCATGGAAAAGCCACGCCTAGGCATGACACTCTCTAAAAAATTCAGCCTGATTAGGCTGAGACAGTGGCACCTAGGCGTGAGGTCCTAGACTGCATAATTATGTAGCAACAACCCTTTTATCCTATTTTTTTAGCTCTTCCACAACTTTCTCTCTTACAAAAATAACTAACAAATATTATAAAAAATATGTAAAATTAACAAGACATAAAAATTAAAATAGACACAACATAAAGCTATCAAAAACTCATTTAAACTATAAAGAAAAACTCCCAATAATGCATAAAATTGCCTTAAACTAAGAGATAGAGTTAAGAACTTAGGTTGGCTCCGAAGAAGCACCTTATTCATATTCCTGAATGGACTTTGCAGTTAAGAACTTGGGTTCAAAGCTTGGATTCTTGAAAAATCAAGTAGCTTAATACAGTTCAAAACATCATCCCTATCGATATGCTCATATATAGATGTCAAAGATAAAGCAAGGGAATCATCAGTAAAACTATTATGAAATGCATTATTGACTACTTGATCAATCATACCTATGTAGGAGCATTCTTTATGATCATTTGGAGATTTCATGGCTTTGTAAATATTAAAGGTTACTTTTTCATCATTGACTTGCATAGTAAGTTCACCTTTTTGCACATCAATCGTAGTCTTACTGGTGGCTAGGAAAGGTTGCCCAAGAATCAATGGTACATTGCGGTCTTCCTCCATGTCTAGGATGATGAAATCAGTTAGGAAAATTAACTTGTCTACCTTGACCAGGAAATCAGTAGGATAAGTGAGGGAACGGTAAGCTAATTGTAAAGTAATCAAAGTTAGCTTCACCTCCCCCAACCCTAGCCATTGGAAGATAGATAAAGGCATCAAGTTTATGCTTGCCCCTAGATCACGCAAAGCTTTACCAAAGAATTGACTACCAATGGTGCATGGAATAGTGAAGCTTCCAGGGTCTTTTAACTTGGGAGGTAATTTATTTTGTAAAATGGCACTACATTCCTCTATGAGACCTATAGTCTCATAATTCCTAAGTCTTCTCTTCTTGGACAAGATATCCTTCATAAACTTCACACAACTAGGCATTTGTTCCAAAGCCGCAGCAAATGGTATGTTAATGTGAAGTTTCTTAAAAATCTCCAAAAAGTTTTGGAATTGAGTATCTAGTTTTTGTTTAGCTAATCGGTTGGGGAAAGGTAGAGGTGGTGTATAAGGCTTGTCCTTCTTCTTCTTATCCTCAACCTTCCTTTTTGTAATTTCCTCATTCTTCTCAACCTCATTGCTCCTAACCACCTCATCTTTTGTCACCTTAACTTCTTCTTTGAGTAGTTTATTCTTAGGATTCCATTCAATTTCCTTCCCACTCCTCAACGATATAGCCTTACAATGCTCATTAGAGGCACCTTTAGGATTGTTAATGGTGTCACTTGGAAAACTTCCTAGGGGCCAATTGTTTAAAGCTTGGGCAAGTTGGCCAACTTGAGTCTCGAGATTCCTCAAGGAAGCTGCTTAGCTTTGCATTAAAGCATCATGGGAGGTAAGCCTTGAATTAGTTTTAGTCATATAGTCTTGTTGGCTAGTCATGAATTGAGCAAACATCTTCTCGAAGTTGGAAGTTGAAGTTGAAATTTTGGCTTGAGGAAAGCTCTGTTGTTGAAAACCGAGAGGAGCATGAGGTGCTTTTTTAGGCTGGGAAGAAGAAGAAGAAGAAGAAGAAGAACCTTGAGAATTTCCACCATAAGAGAAATTAGGATGGTTCTGCCAACTACAGTTGTAAATGTTGCCAAAAGCATTATTGTGACTAGGTTAGCGAAATTGACTAACATATTGCACACTTTCTAGGCTAGCTGTGCAATTCAAAGTAGAGTAAATGTCCCCACAATGATAACAAATCTCAGTTGAGTTATTGGCTCCGCTTGACACTGAATTGATTGCCATGGTATCAAGCTTCTTAGAGAGTGTTGTCATTTGAGCTAAAAATAATGTAAGAACATCAACTTCATCTATATCGGCTGCCATTCTCCTCAGACTAACCCTCTTTCCTGGCCATTGATAGTTGTTATTAGCCATTTCCTCCAAAAAATCGTAGGTTGTGTCTACAGTCTTGCTCATGAGAGCCCCTCCAGCTACTACATCAATTATAGATCGAATGAATATTGTCAAACTATTATAGAAACTATGTACCAACATCCATTTTGCTATACCATGATGAGGACACTTCCTCAACAACTCTTTAAATTACTCCTATGTCTCATATAAAGTCTCTCCCTCAAACTGCCTGAAGGACAATATATTATTTCTGTACTTCATTGACTTCATGGGAGGGAAGAATTGGTCCAAAAACTTCTGTGCAAGTTCTTCCCAAGTAGTGATGGAATGCTCAAGTAAGGATTGAAGTCAGGCCTTGGCCCTATCCCTCAAAGAGAAAGAAAAAAACCTTAAGCGAGCTACATCATCAGTCATCCTCTGGTGCTTGAAAGTATCACAAATCTTTAGAAAATTGCTAAATGAGCATTGGGATCTTCATGAGGTAAATCCATAAATTTCAAAGTAGACTGAACCATTTAGATAATGGAGGGCTTGATCTCAAAAGTTTGTGCTTGTACACCTGGCCTTCTTATGCAAGATTAGATATCTCGAGCATTTAGAGTGGCATACTCCCTCAAAAGTCTTTCAATAGTCTCTTCTTCCACCATCTCAGAATCGTTGTCAAAATTGAGTGCCTGCCCTTGCACTTGTTCTCTTAGCAATCTTCAAAAAGTCCTCTCAATCTCAAGGTCATAAGGAAATTGAGATACAATTCGAATCCTTCACATTCAAGAGCTAAGTACTTGAAAAACAAAACAAACAAACAAAACTTGAATTAAGAGTTGTGAATTGATATAAAATATAACACCAAATCTAAACTCAATCCCGGGCAACAACACCAAAAACTTGTTTGAACTGCAAGTGCACCGATCAACAAGTAATATAATGAGAGTTAAAGTATCGTGTCCTAGGGGATTGATAACTAGAAAGGTGCTAATACCTAACCAATTACCACAAAGATCTTATCCAATCAATCAAAATATGAGAGTAGTTTTTAATAAAAATTATAATTTATAATAAATAAGACAAGATGCACTAAAAACCAAGTTTGGAAGAGAAAGATAAGTATGATTAAGGTTTAGGGGTCCCTTTTCACTTGCTTCTTCAATGAATATTTAAAAATCAAGAGCATCTACCAAAGAATTGATTTTTCTAGCGAAAACTATTTATAGATAAAAGCCTATGTCTAGGTCAATTACCCATGTGAAGCTTATCTAAACCATTATGTGTCCTTATGAATTAGCATAAGAATCATTCATTAAGACCAAATTTCAAAAACTTGCTATGCACGGCCAAAGGGTATGTGTCCTGTTACCAAGTGGCTTCCAGTACTCAAGAGGGGGGTGAATTGAGTATTAAAACTTTTTCGCAAAACCTCTTTTTAATTAACACGAATATCAAAAGCTTAATAAATAAACGCGCAGAAGGAATGAGGAGAAGAAAAGAAACAATAAAGAACAGCAAAAAATAAATGTGCAATAAAATAAATTGCATAAAATAAAGAGATTAGGGAAAAGAGAAGCAGGCACAGTATTTATCCTGGTTTGACTACTAACCTACTTGTGGTCTACGTCCAGTCCTCGAAATCCGAGATTTTTCACTAAGTATACAAGCTTCAATAGGTGCTTGCTACCGTTACAAAATAGAGCACTTTTCACACACAGGGACACTCTACCCTTGTGCTAAAGTCTCAGCCCGCAGGGATACCTCACCCTTATACAAACCTTGAGAGATACCTCACCCTTGATACAGAATATCAGGAAATAGAGATGAAGAGAAACTCTCACTCAGAGTAAGTAATACAAATTGAAGTGCTAATAGAGCTCTCACAGAAAATATCTCAAAGTTTTTAAACAAGAAGAGCGTAGAAAATAGTTTTCACAAAAACAGAGTAATCAGAAAATAGTTCAGAATTATGGGCAATGGAAAACGTGACCCAGGCTTGCTATTTATAGGGAAAACTAGGTTAATTAGCCATTGGGTATAATTAATAACATTTAATACTAATTAAAATTCTTGTCTGTTTCCATTTACGTAAACACAAGTTCCAGTGTTTATTCGAATAGAGCAAAGGCTTATTCGAATAACACTTTTCGAAAAACTCATTTGAGATGGGTTATTCGAATAACCAACTGTTATTCGAATAACTCGTTAAAACCGAGTTGTGAAAACGAACGTTTATTCGAATAAAGACTTATCTATTCAAATAACGTATTTAAAAGAAGTTCAGAAAGAAAGGTTTTATTCGAATAACGTATGACTTATTCGAACAACTCACTCAAAGCTTAGTTCTGAAAAACTTCATTTATTCGAATAAGGGAAGCTTTATTCGAATAGCCTATTACAAAATAGATTTCTGAAAACCTTAGTTATTCGGATAACGGGGTAGTTATTCGAATAACATCTTTTAGAAAACAAACCACGTGAGGATGGTTATTCGAATAAGCAAAGCTTTATTCGAATAACTCAGTTCAAAAAGAGTTTCAAAAAGATGTTTTCAAGGATACTGAGTTTAAAAACAATTTTTCTCTTTTCTTTCAAAAACAAAGAGATATCAATGTGAGCTCCGTACAATAGATCCTAAGTCCTAATGCTAAACAAATATAAACTCGGACTTGGTCTATATATCATCTTCATTTATTCTTCTCGTTTGTTATCATAAAAACAAGTCTTCAAAGGTAAGCATCCAAACACATTCTCCCCCTTTTTGATGATGACAAACTATCAATAAGACTATCAATGAGAAAAGCGTTAGTGCATGTAATTGAAATTCACAAAAGGTAAAAAAAAGCTTACTCCCCCATCTTTAAATAAGAGGTAATATATATCAGATATGTGTGCAGCTCCCCCTTTCAATTTGAATCCAATCCTATTTAAAATTACCTGTCTTTTCTCAATTAAAGTCAAATGAAATGATCAAATATTTCTCCCCCTTTTGTCATGAGCAAAAAGGTGGGGTAAGTCTCATCAGATATCAAAGTGCATAATAGGAGACATACTCATATCAAAGGATCAACAGGAAACATTATTTATTCATTAATATAAAGAGTCAAATACACAAGCCAGAAAATAAAACAACAAAAAGCCAAAGACTAACAGCCTAAGAACAAAAGAAAACTAAAAGTAAGCATCCGGAGGTGGTGGTGATGAAGCTGGTGCAGGAGCAGGTGAAGCAGATCGAAGTGCCGCAACCTCACGTTCAACGCCTTCTATTCTGTCAAACAGAATAGAGAAGGTATGTTCCATGTACGCTCTGTTGTCTTGCAAGGTGGCCATGATCTGTTCCAGAGTGACAGGAGCAGGAGCAGCAGGGGCATCAGCAGGAGCATCAGCAGGGTCAAGCTCGTCCTCAGCAACCTCATCTGGATACACCCAGCCTTAATCGGTTTGGATCATCTTCATCTTCCGTAAGGTGTGAGCTCCAAAGACGTTGTGGTGCGTCATAGCAATAGCTCGCTCAGTCTCTAAGACTTGAGGATACTTGCTCAGCAAGGTTGTGACAAGAATGCCATAAGGCAAGTCAGATTTCTCCTTGCCCTTGGCCTCATCATGTGCCTCATGATGAACACGGGCGATTGACGATGGCCATTCTTCGGGAACCACAACATGAAGACATCTTCCTCGGCGAGGTAGGCGTAGTTTCCACCGCGAGGAGCCAGGATATGAGCATAGGCGTAATGCGAAGCCTATCTTGGCTCTTCAAGCATTCCACCCTTGAGACTTATCGGGCGAGGGCAAGACAGGGTTTTAGCAGGGTCCTCAAGCGCTTGAAGTTTGTTGAAGTATTCAAGGAAGAGCGTGTCATCCTCTTCAACAAGGGCGCCGAGAAGCTGCGGCCGAACAAAGTTGACCGATCCGGTGGTGTGATCACGATGTTCGATCACATACCTCGAGAGAGAAGATTCGACCATCGAAAGCCGGATTACGGAAGAACATCTTCACCAAGGCCTGGATAGATGGTGGCCCGATGAGAGAGCAGAGGCGAAGAACTCCCTAGTTTTGCGTGCAGAGTCGGGAAAGTCGGCCGCGGTCTTCCTGGAAGAAAGAGAGATCCGGTACTTGGGTTGAACCAAGTTTCGCTCCCAGTGCGAGATGAAGCGTGCACGATGCTCTTCGTTGGAGGAGAGCCTTCTCGGATCAAGAGGGTTGGTGCCTGGAGCATTCTTCGTGCGAGGACGTTTCTTTGGAGGAGGAAGCCATGGAGGAAGGTGAGAGAGAGAGGAAAAGACGCAGAGAGAGTGAAAGGTTTGAGAGGAAGGAGTGAGGAGTAGAGAAGATGGTGAGTGAAAACGTTTTGGGCGCGCGAGGTTTATTTAAAGAACCCGTGTTTATTCGAATAAAGCGAGGTTTATTCGAATAAACCTTGCAGAAATTTCGAACGGATAGGCAAGCAGAAATCGAAGAGGTGTGGCAGCTAGGGTTTATTCGAATAAGAATGGTTCTATTCGAATAAAACAACTGGGAAAGCCAAGCGTTTTGGCTTAGATGAAAAGGTTTATTCGAATAACTATGGGCGTTATTCGAATAGACTGAGGCCAATCAGTCAACACTGAGAGAAACAGGTTCAGGTTATTCGAATAACATGAGGTCTATTCGAATAGACAGAGATTAAGACCAAAACCTGATAAAGAAGGTCGCTGGTTATTCGAATAAAAAAGTGCTTATTCGAATAAGCAGAGGGCAGAAAGAAACACTAATAAACGAAGGCTTTTGGTTATTCGAATAGGGAATGTGTTATTCGAATAAGCAGAGATGAAAAACACACAGGGTTAAGCAAAGGTATCAGTTTATTCGAATAAACTGAATTCTATTCGAATAAGGCTGATGTTCAACACATAATTTAACTATCAGTGAAGGAGTTTATTCGAATAAGGCCTTGCCTATTCGAATAAAACTAACACAGAAGCATGTACATATATGAAATTAAAGGCATATAAACATGATAATGATCAGCAATAAATAAGAAAATGAGCAATTCAAATATTTGATTGATCAATTATGCCCAATTCTCCTCGAATATAAAAGAAAGCTTATTTTGCTAAGGGTTTAGTAAAGATATCTGCAAGTTGCTTAGATGTTTCAACAAACTCAAGAATGCAGTCCCCTTTTTGTACATGATCTCGATAAAGTGATGTCTTATCTCTATATGCTTTGTTCTAGAATGCGTATGGGATTCTTAGAGATATTTATTGCACTAGTGTTATCACATCTTATCGGGATGTGATCAAGTCAAGAAGTAGTCTAAGATTTGTTGCTTCATCCAAAGGATTTAAGCACAAAGACAACTCCCTACTGCAACATATTCGGCCTCGGTAGACAAAGCCACACTATTTTGTTTCTTACTATGCCAAGAAACTAAAGAACTACCAAGCAAGTGGCATGTCCCACTAGTACTTTTTCTCGTCCAATTTGCACCCAAACAAAATCGAGTCGAATAGCCTATTAGGCTACAAGAGGCACCCTTAGGGTACCACAAACCCATTTGTGAAGTGCCTACTAGGTATTTCATTATACGTTTCTGACTTAAGTGAGATTCCTTAGGATTTGCTCGATATCTAGCACACATGCATACACTAAACATAATATCTGGCCTACTAGCAGTAAGATAAAGGAGAGATCCAGTCATACCTCTATATTTCATTATTTCTACTGATTTACCTCATTCATCTTTGTCCAAGTAGCAAGACGTGCCCATCGGAGTTGCCATGTGTTTAGCGTTTTCCATTTCGAATCTCTTGAGCAATTCCTTGCAGTATTTTGTTTGACTTATGAAGGTCCCTTCGTTCGTTTGTTTGATTTGAAGTCGGAGGAAGAAATTCAATTCTCCCATCATTGACATTTCAAATTCATTCTGCATTGACTTAGCAAAATCTTTGCAAAGGGATTCATTAGTAGCACCGAAGATAATATCATCCACATATACTTGCACAAGAAGAATGTCATGCTTTTTATTTTTAATAAAAAGAGTAGTATCGACTTTTCCTCTTGAAAAACCATTTTCCAAAAGAAACTTACTCAACCTTTCATACCAAGGTCTAGGAGCTTGCTTTAAACCATATAAGGCCTTTTTAAGTTTAAAAACATGGTTGGGCAGTTCATGATTTTCAAAACCTGGAGGTTGTTCAACATATACCTCCTCTTGAATAAAACCATTTAGAAAAGCACTCTTGACATCCATTTGATATAATTTGAAATCCATGATGCAAGCATAAGCAAGTAACATTCTAATAGCTTCTAATCTAGCTACAGGTGCGTAGGTTTCTTCATAATCTATTCCTTCTTCTTGATTATATCCTTTAGCAACCAATCTAGCTTTGTTTCTAGTTATTAACTCATTTTCATCAAGTTTGTTTCTAAAAACCCATTTAGTTCCAATTATAGGGTGATTATTAGGTCTAGCAACTAATTCCCAAACTTGATTTCTTTCAAACTGATTTAATTCCTTATGCATAGCTAAGATCCAATGTTCATCATCAAAAGCTTCAATTAAATCTTTAGGTTCAATTTGAGAAACAAATGCTAAATGATTACAAGTATTTCTAAGGGAGTTACGAGTACTTACACCTTTAGATACATCACTGATAATTTGATCAAGGGAGTGATATTTTGAAGTTCGCCATTCTTTGGGAAGTTCCAAAGCTTGCGAATCTTCTTGTCTTTGTTCATCCTCTTTCTCCTTGATTTCCTTTTCTTTACTGTCCAAGTGTGTTTCCGCCAAGATTTTTGCAACATCATCAACAACAAGATCCTTTCTCGATCCACTTTGGTCAGTTTCATCAAATGCAACATGTATAGATTCTTCAATAGTCATAGTTCTTTTATTGTAAATGCGAAAAGCTTTACTATGATTTGAATAGCCAAGAAATATACCTTCATCAGACTTAGCATCAAACTTGCCTAAATTATCTTTTCCATTGTTTAAAACAAAACATTTGCAACCAAAAACATGAAAGTGTGAGACATTTGGCTTTCTTCCTTTATACAACTCATATGGGGTTTTCTTTAAAATAGGCCTTATAAGAGCCCGGTTCATTACATAACAAGCTGTACTTACAGCATCCGCCCAAAAGTATTTAGGAAGAGCAGCCTCATTAAGCATAGTTCTCGCCATTTCTTCTAAAGAACGGTTTTTCCTTTCTACAACTCCGTTTTGTTTGGAGTTCTAGGAAATGAGAGAAATTATGATTAATGCCATGTTTATCACAGTAATTTTCAAAAACATTGTTTTCAAATTCGCCATCGTGATCACTTCTTATAGAAGAGATTTGAAAACCTTTTTTATTTTGAATAACTTTGGCAAGTCTTTTAAAAGCTAGAAATGCATCATTTTTATTTGCAAGAAATAAAGTCCATGTAAACCTAGAAAAATCATCCACAATCACTAAAGCATAGTAATTCCCACCAAAGCTCATAGTTCTAGAAGGTCCAAATAGATCCATGTGCAAAAGTTGTAAAGGTCTAGAAGTTGAAACTATATTTTTTGCTTTAAAAGAGACTTTTATTTGTTTACCCTTTTGACATGCATCACATAATTTATCTTTTATAAAATTAAGCTTGGATAGTCCAATTACTAGCTCTTTAGAGACCAACTTCTTTAAGTGATCCATGTGAATGTGTGTAATTCTCCTATGCCATAACCATGAATCATCATTCTTACTTAAAAGGCATTTCGCATCATTTGAAGATATATCATCAAGACTAATCATATAGATGTTGTTTACTCTATGACCAATGAATTTAACATGCTTGTCATTTTTATCTTCAATTATGCAACAGTTTGAATTAAATATAACTTTATTTCTTTTATCACATAATTGACTAATACTAAGCAAGTTGTGTTTCAAACCCTTAACAAGCAGCACATTTTCAATAGAGGAGTTGGGGTTCTTACCGACTTTATCGATTCCAAGAATTTTACCCTTGTTGTTATCGCCATAAGTGACGTGCCCATGATTCTTGGGAATAAGCATGGTGAATTTAGAGTCGTCCCCGGTCATGTGCTTGGAGCAGCCGCTATCAAGATACCAATTTGAACTCCAGGCTTTCAAGCACACCTACAACACAAATTTAGTTTTTAACTTTTGGTACCCAAACTTTCTTGGGTCCTTGTGTGTCAGTTTTGGGTATAGTACCCTTGGGAACCCAAACCATTTTTGTTCCAACTTTTGTATTTATATTTTTCCTTGCATTACATGTTGATGCACTATGTCCTTTTCTTCCACAGTAAAAACATTTAATAAAAGGACTACTTGAAACATTAGAATGCACAAATAAATTTTTATAGAGTTTTTGTTGATTTTTCGGGTTATAACCTATTCTGGCTTTTTGAAAAACCACTCTTTGTCTTCCTAATAAGATATTTAAGTTATCCCTTCCAAAGGTGAATTTGGAAAGAGTGTTCTTTAGATCTTCGTTTTCTTTTTCAAGTGTATGACATGAAGAACAAAATGACGAAGTAGAAGCATGTGAAGAGTGATTTGTGCATGTATCAATGATTCCTAAAGTTTCGTTTTCAATTTTTAATTCTTCTATTTCTTTATTTAAAGTAATAATTTGATTTTCTAAAGAAGAAATTGTTTTCTTAGATGAAGAAATAATTTTTGTAAGTTTTAAAGATTCTTCATGTAGTTCCTCAAAAGCATCTTGTAACTCATTATAAGAGGGCAATAAAGTATTAGAACTTACCTCGTTTTCGCTTTCTTCTTCATCTCCTTTTGCCATGAGACATAGTTGAGCCTCTTCGCTATTTGAGTTGTCAGTTGAGTCTATGTCGTTTTCATCCCACGCTATGTAGGCTTTTCTTCCTTTTCTTTCTTTGAAAGGTTTCTTTTCAAACTTCTCCTTCTTCTTTTGATAAACAGGACACTCCATTTTCATGTGACCAGGTTTGCCACATTCATAGCAAGTTGGGGTCGATGAAGTTCCCTCGCCTTTGAAGTGAGTCTTTTTCGGAGGAAGGAGGTCTTCTTTGTGTTCCCTTTTTCCTGAGAAATTTACCAAACCTTTTAACTAACAAACTCAGATTTTCTTCACTTACCTCTATGTTCTCTGAACTTTCTTCATTCTCTTCATCATCATTGTCGAATGTTGATGAAGTGGCTTTGAGCGCTATCCCCTTTTTCTTTTTATCGTTCTCTTCGCTTTGGCTTAATCTGCTTAACTCCAACTCGTGCTCATGAAGTTTTCCAAAGAGGGTAGCTAAAGTCATTGTGGACAGATCCCTCGATTGATATTCTTTGTCACTTTGGGTTGCCAAATCCTGCTAAGACATCTCAAAACTTTGTTAATCAAATCTTCATTAGAAAAGCTTTTGCCTAATGATGCAAGATGATTAACTATGTGGGTGAACCTCTTTTCCATTTCCTGAATGCTTTCTCCTTGGTTCATTCTGAATAATTCATATTCACGAGTTAGAGAATTTATTCTCGATCTCTTAACTTCACTAGTACCCTCATGGGTAACTTGCAAAGTATCCCACATTTCTTTAGCAATTTTATAATTTAAAATTCTAAAAAACTCATCATATCCCAAAATAGTAGTAATAATATTTTTGGCTTTTAAATTAAATTAAACTTTTCTTTTGTCTTCATCGGACCATTTATTTCGTGGTGTTTCGGTCCTTACACCATCGACCTCATAATGTGGGTATAAAAGCGCCGTTTTTAAATGACATCCCAAACATCTAGATCAATAGCTTCGATGAAGATTTTCATTCTTTCCTTCCAATATGCGTAACCATCCCCATTGAAAAAGGGTGGTCGGTTTATGGAGGATCCTTCTGAAAAACCATTTGAAGAAGCCATATACTCTTGAAGCTGCTAAGCTCTTTATACAAGAGTCTAGCTCTGATACCACTTGTTACCAAGTGGCTTCCAGTACTCAAGAGGGGGGGTGAATTGAGTATTAAAACTTTTTTGCAAAACCTCTTTTTAATTAACACGAATATCAAAAGCTTAATAAATAAACGCACAGAAGGAATGAGAAGAAGAAAAGAAACAATAAAGAACAGTGAAAAATAAATGTGCAATAAAATAAATTGCATAAAATAAAGAGATTAGGGAAAAGAGAAGCAGGCACAGTATTTATCCTAGTTCGACCACTAACCCACTTGTGGTCTACGTCCAGTCTTCGAAAGCTGAGATTTTTCACTAAGTATACAAGCTTCAATAGGTGCTTGCTACCGTTACAAAATAGAGCACTTTTCACACACAGAGGCACTCTACCCTTGTGCTAAAGTCTCATCCCGCAGGGATACCTCACCCTTATACAAACCTTGAGGGATACCTCACCCTTGATACAGAATATCAGGAAATAGAGATGAAGAGAAACTCTCACTCAGAGTAAGTAATACAAATTGAAGTGCTAATAGAGCTCTCACAGAAAATATCTCAAAGTTTTTAAACAAGAAGAGCGTAGAAAATAGTTTTCACAAAAACAGAGTAATCAGAAAATAGTTCAGAATTATGGGCAATGGAAAACGTGACCCAGGCTTGCTATTTATAGGGAAAACTAGGTTAATTAGCCGTTGGGTATAATTAATAACATTTAATACTAATTAAAATTCTTGTCTGTTTCCATTTACGTAAACACAAGTTCCGTGTTTATTCAAATAGAGCAAAGGCTTATTCGAATAACACTTGTTTCGAAAAACTCATTTGAGATGGGTTATTCGAATAACCAACCTGTTATTCGAATAACTCTGTTAAAACCAGAGTTGTGAAAACGAACGTTTATTCGAATAAAGACTTATCTATTCAAATAATGTATTTAAAAGAAGTTCAGAAAGAAAGGTTTTATTCGAATAACGTATGACTTATTCGAATAACTCACTCAAAGCTTAGTTCTGAAAAACTTCATTTATTCGAATAAGGGAAGCTTTATTCGAATAGCCTCTTACAAAATAGATTTCTGAAAACCTTAGTTATTCGGATAACGGGGTAGTTATTCGAATAACATCTTTTAGAAAAAAAACCAGGTGAGGATGGTTATTCGAATAAGCAAAGCTTTATTCGAATAACTCAGTTCAAAAAGAGTTTCAGAAAGATGTTTTCAAGGATACTGAGTTTAAAAACAATTTTTCTCTTTTCTTTCAAAAACAAAGAGATATCAATGTGAGCTCCGTACAATAGATCCTAAGTCCTAATACTAAACAAATATAAACTCGGACTTAGTCTATATATCATCTTCATTTATTCTTCCCATTTGTTATCATCAAAACAAGTCTTCAAAGGTAAGCATCCAAACACATGTCCATCCTATTAGCTAATCAACGCACTCAAATAACTTGAATGTAATTGAACATACATCATCTATAACATATCCATATTCTCAAATCCCTATGTCTAGTTCATTTGAAAATACTATGATCATGCAATTGATGGCTAATCAAGAATAAGCATTAAGCATCTATATGGAAGAACAAAACCAAATTCATTGATAGAAACCCAAAGAAATTACAAAATATTCAAATTCATAGCAAGATCTTAAAGAGCCCCTAGTTTAGAGTTTTGTTACATATCATAAAAGAAGGAAAAACAAATAAAATCATGGAATCTATCAAATTACAAATCAAGAGAGAAAAAGGGAAAGAATGAACAAAATTGGAGAGAATCCAAGCTTGATCTTCCTCCCTTGGTTTTGATTCTTCACTTGAATCTCCTCTTTTCCAAGTAGAAATCTCTTCCTCTCACTTTCTCTCTCGAACTCTATTTTTGAAAAATCCTAAAGTGCCCAAAATGCTCTCCAAAATAAGATAAAAAGGACCAAATCCGCAGACTTGGGTTTTTCCTATGCCTAGGCGCAACTTTTCCACGCCTAAGAGTGACTACAAAACGTGTATTGTCAGCTGGGTGCCCACGCCTAGGCGCAATTTTTCCACGCCTAGGCACAGCTTGCCTATGCCTAGGTGCCACTTTCCCACGCCTAGACATGGGTTTCTCTGTCTAATTTTTCCTAAAAAATGAGAGTGTTATGCCTAGGTGTGGCTTTTTCATGCTTAGCTGTGGCTTGTCAAATAATCCTCCTTTCATGCTTTCTTCCATTTTAAGCTTCTCTTCACTTTCCTTATCTCTTCCAAGACCTTCTTATCTTAAATACCTATATCAAAATAATGATAAATTTTGTAAAATCACGATCCATTCAAATTCCTTAAATAAAGTCATTAGATACTTAATTCCTAATCATTTGAGAAAGAAAGCTTAAATCATCAAAATCATGCATGAATTGAACCTTTGGACTTGAAAACTTAAGAATACTATGCACATACACATTCAAATTCAAGTGAAATAACTTCATTCCATGGAGTTATCAAATGGTTCGAGTTCCATTGGCATTTGTTGTAGACTTGGACATGAGCAAGAGAGTCGGCCTCTATTGTTAGCCAATAGTATCTAGCCCTGAGTGCTTTTAAAGCTAAAGTTTTTCCTTCCAAGTGGTGTCCACAGCTCCCTTCATGGACCTTTGCCAACACATCTTCTATTTCTTTTGGCGTAAGGCATTTAAGGGGAGGCAAAGAAAATCCATGCCGGTATAACTGCCCATCATAGATGGTGTACCAGACCGTGGTTTTGACTAACTTGGAGGCTTTATTCGGGTCTTCAGGACAGACTTCAGAATGCAAATATTCCATTATTGGTGTAATCTAGGTATGCTCTTGTCCTTCTACTTGGAAAATAGATGTGTCCAAGATGGAAGGTTACAAGAGGGCTTCTTGGATCACTGAACAGTTGTTACCCAAGCTCTTGGTGCTGGCCAACTTGGATAGGAGGCCCTTGAATTTTGTTCTCAGGGTATATTCCCTACCTTCACTACTTGGAAGCTTTTGAGGAGCCCTTGTACCTTCGCTAGGTACTTCTAAAGGAGGGGCTCCTTAGCCTGATAATCACCTTGAATCTGGGAGGTCACGAGATGGGAGTCACTACAAAGTGTAATATTTATTGCTCCTAATTCTCTAGCCATTATCAGTCCGATGATGTATACTTCACACTCTGCTTGATTGTTTGAAGTAGGGAATTCAAACTTTAGGGAGTTCTCAATGGTTACTCCTTTAGAATTTTCAAGGATTACCCCAGTAGCACTCCCCTTGGGGTTCAAGGAGCCATCAATAAACACAGTCCATGATATTCCCTTGGGATCACTGGGGTCTAAAGTATGCTCAGCAAGGAAATCTGAGAGCGCTTGTGCCTTGATTGCTAACCTGGGCTAGTATGCAATTCTGAACTCAGAAAGCTCAATGGACTAGGCGATCATTCTTCTTATTAAATCCAAGTTATGTAGTATTTGGCGGATTAGTTGATCCGTCCTTACCACCATCGGATGACATTGGAAATACTGTCTAAGTCTTTTCGTCATGATGATGAGGGCGAAGTCAACCTTCTCTATTTTCTAATAGCAGAGCTCACGACCTTGCAACACCTTACTCACAAAATAAATTGGCTTCTGACCTTTAATTGTTTCTCGGATAAGCACTGAACTCACGGCCTCCTTGTTGGTGTATGCCCTAGAGGCCAATACATTTTCCGTATTTACGTACATTCTATTATGCTATTTTATATATGAGACATTTCATTTATTGTATTCTTTTTGATAAACATAATAAAGTCCTTAGAATAGTAAGTTTGATGCCATAGGACATCAAGTGGATGACTTGATCATGAGATCCTTTTGGTTACAACACTATTGTTAAATGTCCCTAATCAAGTGGTGCGTGAAATCCGCAAGTGTACGGTTTCGTCGTCAAGTAATAAAAAGATCGAATCCACAGGGACTACGTGTATGAATACCAATTAATTAATTAATTTAATTAAATTAAATAAAAAGGAATATGATTGTTGATTGATAAGAACATAGTAACAAAACAATTAAATAAAAATCAAGAAAATAGAATTTAGAATAAAAACAGCAAGTTATCAAGAAGGGGGTTTTCAGATTTAATAAAGCTTCCAAGATTGGGGTACCACAATGATACAAGACAAATCCTAATTGACAACCCTTTTATTAAATCTGAAATTCAATTGAAGGTGAATTACCCAAAATTAGTTAATGTTCTCTTTCAAGATACAAGACCTGTGCCCAATTAAACCAATTCCTACTTTCGTGGTAATTGAATTTAAATTGAACCCATTACGCTTTGTGGTAATTCATTGATTCCTCGAAAGGTTAAAACTACTCTCGTGATTTAGACCTTAAGTTCAATTCTAATGGTTCAAACACTTAGGTTCACCTCTCAGTACGTCCCTAAATGCCTATGAGATGCAAATAAGTGGCCAACAAATTCACATGAATAAAAGCAATAAGAATTGAATTAATGAACAATCAAGATTAATAAAAGGGGAAACAACGTCAATTCATCATTATCAATGTATCAAAGGGCATTGCCCAATCCTAGAAACAAAAGTAACTACTCAGACATAGAGAAGAAGGAAACAAAAATCAATGTTAAAAACATCTCAAACCCGTAACAATGGAAGAAGAAGATGATGATGATGATGAAGAACCCAAGCCTCTTCTTTGCCTCCTTTAGAACTAGGTTTTAATCAAAACTTGAATACCCTAATTGCATTCAGAACATCTATTAATAGCCTAGGGTTTTCATGGGCCAAAAGCCCCCAAAAGAAATAAAAACAGAAAAACTAAAAATCTGCTGCGCGCCCCGAACCACGGCCGTGGTGGCCACCACGGCCAGGCCGTGGTTGATTCTGAGTTGGAGGTTTTGCTGCTGTCTTCAAACCACGGCCGTGGTGTAGACCACGGCCAGGCCGTGGTTGAGTCTGCTTCAAATTTCTTCAATTTCCTGGTTCCCACGAACCATGGCCGTGGTTGAGACCACGGGCAGGCCGTGGAGCCCTCTGGAATGGCCTTTTTTTGCACCTTTATTGCTATCCATTAAGCTCCAACTTCAAACATGCAAGCATTCCATTCAATCCAAGGCCAATTCAACATTAATCCTGCACAAGAACACCAAAAACACGGCAGTTATCCGAACTAAGGGAAAAACAAACCAAAAGGGAAACTAAAACGCCTAAAATGCTCAAGAATGCATGCAAAATAAGAACAAAACATGATGTTGTTTCACACACATGAAATCCCCCCAAGCTTAAGACTTTGCTTGTCCTCAAGCAAAAATTAAAGCCAAACCAAGAAGTGGGATCAAAAGAAAATAATGAATGAGGAACCCAAGAAAACAATATCCAAACAATAGGCTAAGGCAGACAAAGAATCTGAGAGGTAATCAAAGTCAAGTCCAATTAGAGGCTAAGTTCTTAGAAATCATGCATCCTCACTGATTGAATCAAGTTCACTCCACTAATTACACTCAAAGTGTTTAAGGGTGAAAATAATACGCTCAAAATCCATCAAAGAAAATGCCCATATGCTTGATAAGAAACCAAATTTCCACTAATAATCAGCATGCATGCAAGAATCAAAAGGTCTTTCAAGGGTTGTAATGGGGCCATGGGAATGATGTTAGGTAGGGTAGAGAAAGGAAGGTATACACAAAGGGCTCATCAAGATTTTCAATAAACACAAGAAATCCAATAGAACATAAATGGAGCAAAGACAATCTTTCAATCTAAAACATAACTCCACATTTCAAAGAATTTTCTTCCTTACTTTCCCTTCTCCTCTTTCTCCTTTTTTTCAAGCTTTCATCTCATGATGTTCTTTTATTTTCTTTTTCTTTTATTTTCTCTTTTTTTTTTAAGGAAAAGGAAGAGGAAGCTCAAATACATATAATTCCCAATACAACTTTCAAACAACTTTCAAGCCCAATTCGCTCCATTTAATATTCTAAATGATAACCAACAATGTTTCAGCATAGGTATCAAGAAAACAAGTATGCAGTAGGCTCAAAATGGGCATCTAGAGGATGAAAGTGTAACAATTTCAGAAGGCCAGAAAAATACCTAAAATGCCTTAATCACATTCAAGCATGCAACCAAAAATTTTGCCTCAAAAAGGTTTCAAATCAAGTTCTAGAGCACATGATCAATGAAGAATATCACTCAACACAAAGAATGGGAACAAAAATCATATAGTGCATATATCCCATATAGGCTCAAAACTCACATTTAGAGGTTTAAAAATTCAATGAGAAGCACAAATTCAGAGAACATTATGCTAATTATCAACTATCAAAAGATCACCTCTACTATCAATTAAAATAATGCCTATTGCTAACTACATGAATCAACAAATTGGGTTCCAAATCAATACTATCTCAAAATCCTCAAAAGAGAGGGGCACAAGTTCAACCAAAAACCCAAGAGATATGATGGTGTAAAAATACAACATGAAAATGCAATACAAAACAAGACATGAGAATGCATGACACTAATGAGAATGAAAATAAGAAAATGAAAATGAAAATACCCCCCCAAGCTTAGAACTTACATTGTCCCCAATGTAAAAATCTAAAACAAGAGAAGGGATAAAAGAAAAGAACTCACTGCGGTGGTGGAAAAAACGGTGTTCAATCCATGGCCATAGAATTTTTCATGGGTGAGTGTGGAACCTTCGATCTCTCTTCTTCTAAATATGACTTCAAGAAGGGTCAAACCTAGACAAAATCCAAAAGATAAACATCAAAACAACAATCTAACAAACAAAATTAAAAGAAAAAGATGAAATAAAACAAAAAAACAAGATAACATGGGTTGCCTCCCAAGAAGCGCTTGTTTAAAGTCATTAGCTTGACTTTGGTCAGGTTTCTGTGCTCAGGTGACATCTACGGAGTAGTGCTCAGTCCCCACTCCTTCAAAGTGTTTCACTCTCTGGCCATTTATCATGTAAGGTTTATGGCCTTCTTTCTTCACCTCAAGCATACCGTAGGATAAAACTCGAATAATCTCATATGGTCCTAACCATTTTGACCATAACTTATTAAGACAGAAACGTAGAAGCGAGTTATGAAGAAGAACTTTATTCCCGATGTTAAATTCACGCTTCTCGATACACTTGTCACTCTGCTTCTTAGGTCCTTTCTTGTAGGGCATAGCATCAGTCACTGATTCCTGCATACCTGAAAGCACAACACTATCCACAACATTAGTAGCATCTATGCGATTACATGAATTTGAGGAATTAGAATTATTTTCAGATTTAAAAACATCAAAAACTACTTCCTCATCATTTAATCGCAAAGTCAATTTCCCTTCGTGGACATCAATGATCGCCATTCCAGTGGCAAGGAATGGATGCCCAAGTATGATCGGCATTATAGCATCAACTTCTATGTCAAGCACAACAAAATCCACCGGCATGTAAAAATTACCAACCTTAATGGGAACATCCTCCAAGATACCTATGGGGTACTTAACAGACCGATCCACCAATTGAAGTGAGATTGTTGTGGGTTTCAGCTCACCCACTTCCAACTTCTTACACACAGAAAGGGGCATAAGACTAACACTAGCCCCCAAGTCACACAAAGCTTTATCAAAATTGGTATTCCCAATCAAGCAAGGAATAGAGAAGCTGCCAGGATCTTTGAGTTTAGGAAGTAACTTATTTTGGATTAAAGCGCTACACTCCTCAGTTAATGCTACGGTCTCATACTCCTCTAACTTTCTCTTATTAGACAAAATGTCCTTAAGAAATTTAGCATAGGTAGGCATTTGTTGCAATGCCTTGGTGAATGGTACATTAATGTACAACTTCTTAAGGACCTCAAGAAACTTCCCAAATTGCTTATCTAGCTTGGCCTTGGCCAATCTTTGAGGGAAGGGCACCGGGGGTTGGTATGGCTTAGTGGGTACATACTTAGACACTTTCTCATTAATTTCCTCCTCTTCTAAGGGTTGTGTCCTAGTTGTTTCTTTTTCTTCATCCTTCCCATCTTTGTCATTTTCCCCATTTGCTTTGGAATCTTCTAGTTGCTTTCCACTTCTTAAACTCACAGCCTTACAATGTTTATCAGGATTTATTTCAGGCTGTCTTGGAAATTTCCCGTGTGGTCTATATGAAGAACTAGCTTGTTGGGCTATTTGAGTTTCTAACATCTTGTTATGAATAGCTAAATTATCAACCTTAGATGTCAAATCCTTAATAGCCTCACTAACAACTTGACCATGGTGCCTAAACTCTTCATTTTGTTTAGTTTGACTCTCTACAAAATTTTCAAGGAGAGTTTCGAGTTTAGACTTTTGTATCTGGGGGAATCCAATAGAAGGTTGAGCGCTACCTTGTCCAGCTTGATTTTGATTGTTCCGATAGGAGAAGTTGGGATGAGACCTCCGATCGGGATTGTAAGTCTGTGAATATGGATCATTGCGCACCTTTGGTGGAATGTCATAGAAATTGTGGCATGATTCCACTTGCTCCACTGGTGCACCATGTGAGGAACCCTTTTCAGCTTGGTATTCCGCACTCATATGTCCCTGTACTCCACAAATCTCACAAAAGATGTTAGCAACACTTATGGCATTAGCACTAGCTTTTTCAAGCTTATCAAAACGTTTATTCAATGAGTCAAACTTAGCCATAATTAAACTAACACCATCCACCTCAAACTTACCTTCCGAGAGCTTTCTCGGGTTGTTACCTCTTTCACTGGCCCATTGGTGATGGTTTGCAGTGACACTTTCAATAATCTCATAGGCTTCGTCAACCTTTCGTTCATTAAAGCTCCACCACATTTGCGGAGTCAAGAGACACCTTCGAAGAATATTCTAATCCATTGTAGAAGGTGTGAACGATCAACCACTTCTCTAACCCGTGGTGTGGGCAGGCTTCCAGCAAAGCCTTATATCTATCCCAAGCTTCTGACAATGACTCTCCATCTTTCTGAACGAAGCTTGTGATTTGGGTCCTTAGGTGAGCAGTCTTGGAAGGTGGAAAGAATTTGTCCAAAAAGGTTTACTCCAATTAATTCCATGTGGTTAATGTATCAGTGGGTACCGATTTCAACCAAGCTCTAGCCTTGTCCCGTAATGATAATGGAAACAATCGGAGGTGAATGGCATCAACTGAGGCACCTTCAATTTTGAGAGTCTCACAGAATTCTAAGAACATCTCCACATGATCATTTAGGTCCTCTGAGGGTAAACCTCAAAACTGGTTCGCCTTATCATAGAAAGTAAGGCAGGAGGTATGGTGAAGTGCCTGGCTTCAATGTCTGGCCGAGCAATTCCAGATCGCAAACCCCGAGCATTAGGGGCTGCATACTCCTTTAAAGGTTTGTTATCCTTAGCTGCTGCCATGACAAGTGTTGGTTCAGATATTTCTCTCACTCTTTGCCTTCGTTGTCTTCTCTTTCTATGAAAAGTTCTTTCAATTTCAGAATCAGCTTCAATAAGAGTCCCGAAATGTCTAGTACTTTGCATAAACCGGAGAAATTACAGAGAGTCAAAGAGAAAACAAGAACGTAATAATATGGTAAAAAGAAAAAAAGGTTTAAAATAATTAAATTAAAAATTAAATTGATATTCAAGAAAAACACAGTCCCAAGAACGGCGCCAAAAACTTCAGTGCGTGAAATCCGCAAGTGTACGGTTTCGTCGTCAAGTAATAAAAGATCGAATCCACAGGGATTGTGTGTATGAATACCAATTAATTAATTAATTTAATTTAATTAAATAAAAGGAAATATGATTGTTGATTGATAAGAACGTAGTAACAAAACAATTAAATAAAAATCAAGAAAACAGAATTTAGAACAAAAACAGCAAGTTATCAAGAATGGGTTTGATTTAATAAAGCTTCCAAGATTGGGGTACCACAATGATACAAGACAAATCCTAATTGACAACCCTTTTATTAAATCTGAAATTCAATTGAAGGTGAATTACCCAAAATTAGTTAATGTTCTCTTTCAAGATACAAGACCCGTGCCCAATTAAACCAATTCCTACTTTCGTGGTAATTGAATTTAAATTGAACCCATTACGCTTTGTGGTAATTCATTGATTCCTCGAAAGGCTAAAACTACTCTCGTGATTTAGACCTTAAGTTCAATTCCAATGGTTCCAATACTTAGGTTCACTTCTCAGTACGTCCCTAAATGCCTATGAGATGCAAATAAGTGGCCAACAAATTCACATGAATAAAAGCAATAAGAATTGAATCAAAGAACAATCAAGATTAATAAAAAGGAAAACAACGTCAATTCATCATTATCAATGTATCAAAGGGCATTGCCCAATCCTAGAAACAAAAGTAACTACTCAGACATTGAGAAGAAGGAAACAAAAATCAAACTTAAAAACATCCCAAACCCGTAACAATGGAAGAAGAAGAAGATGATGATGAAGAACCCAAGCCTCCTCTTTGCCTCCTTTAGAACTAGGTTTTAATCAAAACTTGAATATCCTAATTGCATTCAGAACATCTATTAATAGCCTAGGGTTTTCATGGGCCAAAAGCCCCCAAAAGAAATAAAAATAGAAAAACTAAAAATCTACTGCGCGCCCCGAACCATGGCCGTGGTGGCCACCACGGCCAAGCCGTGGTTGGTTGATTCGAGTTGGAGGTTTTTCAGTTGTCTTCAAACCACGGCCGTGGTTGAGTCACTTCAAATTTCTTCAATTTCTGGTTCCCACGAACCATGGCCGTGGTTGAGACCACGGGCAGGCCGTGGAGCCCTCTGGAATGGCCTTTTTTGCACCTTTATTGCTATCCATTAAGCTCCAACTTCAAACATGCAAGTATTCCATTCAATCCAAGGCCAATTCAACATTAATCCTGCATAAGAACACCAAAAACACGGCAGTTATCCGAACTAAGGGAAAAACAAACCAAAAGGGAAACTAAAACGCCTAAAATGCTCAAGAATGCATGCAAAATAAGAACAAAACATGATGTTGTTTCACACACATCATCAAGTATTATTGTTAATTAGGACAACAATAATACATTGAGACTAGTATATGCATAGACTAATGACCACATCTCACGGGTCATGGATATGAGATATCAAGTCTTCACATGGGTACATATTAGAGTAATGATGTACTGGACTGACCCACCATGAGAACACTACATGGATCGTTATCTGAGTATCATAAGTGATTCTCATAGTGACAATGGTGTCTGTGGTCCTTTGGCCTGAACTCACTATGATTCCTACATGAGTAGTTGTGTGTTTTAATGCCATCAAACGTCATCTGTAACAAGGTGATTATAAAGTTGGTTATTGGACATACCACGAATCATGCAGAGGGATGTGAGTGACCTAGATGGGATTTGTCACTCCTACATAACAGGAGCGATATCTTCGGGCCCCCTGATTGAGTGAGACTGTAAAATGCATGGCCATGCTCAAATGAGTGAATATGAGATATTGATCTCATTTATTGTTACAAAGTCTACTCGAGTATCAAGAAACCAATGATTGGACTATACAAGGGTGAAGTATTCCATGCCTTATGTTTAATCTAGATATTTTGACAAAGGGACTAAACGACACGGAAACATTAGTCACGGAAAGGTTATGTCAAATCACTGACATTCTTATTACTTGGGTAGTAGCGATGTGTTGCTAGATACCGCTCACTACTTGTAATATTAAAATGGGATTTTAATATTACTGCCAACGTAATAAGAACCTGTAGGGTCACACACATAGAGCAGACTAAAATTGGAGCAATGGATTCAAGTTGGACTCAGATTCAAATATGGGCCGACTCATAATGAGATGGGTCTAGGGTTACACTGACTTACCTTCTTGTCTTGCTCACACTCACTTAAGGCAGTCACTATTATAAATAGTACTACTAAGGGGGCTGCTAAGATACACAATTTCAAAACCCTAGCTGCACTTACAGAAAAATGAGTGAGAGAGCGATAGGTTTGTTCTCTTCTCTTCGTAGCTAGCACTATGTGAGAGACGTGAGGCTTCTCTTTGCGGACGTTGGACGTTTGTGAGTATGTTCGTGTGGATATCGCAGAGACATCGTTTCTATTATGGTGTTAGTGATTCACGCTTCAAGAGATAAATAATTTAAAAACTCGGATTATGGCTTTTTCGCATGGATTCTCAGTAGGAATCCTTGTTTTTCGCTGCGTGATGTATCCGCAAAAATTTCCAACAGTGGTATCAGAGCGTCTTGCAAAACCATGATTCGGTTTTCTATTTTCATTTACGTGAGATAACATGTTTTCTGTTCTTGTTTTTGACAAAAGATATGATCTTTAATTTGTTATTTCCAAAAACCGTATGAAACTCTTTGCAGAAACATATTCTATTTCTTATGTTGTATGCAAAACCGTGATGTTGTTTTTAAAAACCCATGAAGATGTTCATAGGTTCTGTGAAAATCATTTTGTATTAAGATGTATGTTTTTGCGAAGCTTTCTAGTATGTATGTGATACGTACAGCGTTATGGAATACTTATTCTCAATGCGTGGCGCAAGGGTTTAGGAAACCTTGTTCTTAGTTTACGGCAGCAAGGGTTATGGAATCCTTGTTTCTGCACAAGAGGCGCAGCGCAAGGGGTTTTGGAAACCCTATTCTTGTTTTGCGGCAGCAGCATCAAGTGTTGATGTCAAGCAGCCAAGGAGGCGCTAGAGGTTCAAGTGTTGAACGACGACGCAAGGGTTCCCCGCGGCGCATGAAGTGTTCATGTTGTTCGGGCTTGGGGTTCCGCGCGACACAAGGATTCAAGGGAGGCGCAAGAGATTCAGCGAGACCCCCGTGCTACCTCTGCGTAGGGTGTTTTTCGAAAACGCGATATTTTATATCCAATTTTATGACTCGTGAAAATAATAATGTATTATTGTTATGAGTTTATATTTTTTTGTGATGCATAGTGCATGGTTATGGCCTTAGTCTTCTTTTTATGCATTTTGGTTTTAACAAATACGACCTGCGTGTCGTGCCTTTCTCTCTACATTCTGATTGTACATTCTCTTCTCACCTAACTCCCCTCGATTGTAAAAGAGATTTCTATATAATGTAATTATGATATGGAGGCAAGAAGACGGCATCAAGTGAGGACGTTGATGGGAGATGCTTGGTGAAGTTGGCTTAGTTAATGCTACTCTCTTAGGGGCCATAACCATGTCACTTTTATTATATGATTTTATGTATGAGATGCATGGATAATGTTTATGGTATGGTAAACAATTTAATAAATGGTGAGATCTAGTAATAATAATAATAATAAAAAAATTCCCTCAAAGTAAATATTAAGTCATTATGTGATGCCTTCCAATGTGTGGCACTCGTCAAGACTAGTATCGATCAAGTGCAGGTCTGCCAAAGTAGGATGCCTTTATCTATATTAGTAAGACGCGATGGGATAAAGGTAATATCCAAATGCCAACCATTGGGTCTGACTTAACTAGGCCATTTCAATAGGATTGAAGGCTTAGAGGCATGAAGTTGGGCTTTGGTCTATTAGATGGACTTGAATAAGTGTTATTCACCCAACTATCCAAGAGTTACATGTGATGTTATTGGAAAGTATTTCCTACCTAAATAACTGAATTTTGGGTGATCAGCCAAAGCTGACTCAAAACTGGGTGAAATATGGATCCCTACTAGGAAATCTTACGATGGGATTTTTTGAGTCAATGCTGAGGGTCATTGACTTGAATAAAATAGTGGGAGGCATATTTAATTAAAAGACCTCATTAAATATGTTTATGGCATGATACTTATATTTTGCATATTTCTGTTAATAGATTACCATGGCAACAAGCACATCGGGCACTTTATCATTGCGATCCGTCCTTGAGAAAGACAAGTTGTCTAGAACGAATTTTCTAGACTGGTACAGGAATTTGAGGATTGTCCTCAAGCAAGAGAAAAAGTTGTATGTTTTGGAACAGCCTATTCCTGAGCCACCTACTGCTAATGCCCCTAGAACTGAAAAAGATGCTTATAAGAAGCATCAAGATGATGCCTTGGACATTGGATGTCTAATGCTTGCCACCATGAACTCTGAGCTCCAAAAGCAACATGAGAACATGGATGCATACGATATGATCGTACACCTTAAGAAGCTCTATCAAGAGCAGGCCAGACATGAGAGATTCGAGGTCTCTAAAGCACTATTTCAGTGCAAGCTAGTAGAAGGAAGCCCTGTTGGTGCTCATGTACTCAAGATGATTGGGTACATTGAAAACCTAAAGAGATTTGGTTTTCCTTTGGGTCAAGAGTTGGCCACTGACTTAGTCCTGCAATCGTTGCCGAAAAGTTTTAGTCAATTTGTCATGAACTACAACATGAATGAGATTGACAAATCACTACCAGAGCTGCTAGGCATGTTGAGAACTACTGAACAGAACATTAATAAAGGCAAAGGGAAGGCCATAATGATGGTCCAAAAGAATAAGGGCAAGAAACAGCAGAAAAATCCCAAGGATAACTGGAAGGGCAAGGGCAAGGATAAGTCCAAGCCCAGCACTTCTGACTTGAAACCATTGGGTGGAGTGGCTAAGGAAGGTACATGCTTCCATTGTGGTCAGACCGGACATTGGAAGAGGAACTGTGCCAAGTTCCTGGAGGAGCTCAAAAAGAAGAAGGGAAGTGAGACTTCCACTTCGGGTATTTTTGTTATTGAAGTCAATTTATCTACTTCTGCATCATGGGTATTAGATACTGGATGTGGATCTCACGTTTGTGTAAATGTGCAGGATCTAAAGAGCAGTAGACCATTGACGAAGGGCGAAGTCGACCTATGAGTGGGAAATGGAGCAAAGGTTGCTGCATTAGCTGTCGGGACTTATTTATTATCTTTGCCCACTGGGCTTGTAATAGAGTTAGAGAACTGCTATTTTGTGCCTGCTATTAGTAGGAATATCATTTTTGTTTCTTGTTTGGACAAGAAAGGTTTTTCTTTTATTATAAAGGACAAGTGTTGTTCCATTTATATGAATGATATTTTTTATGGTAGTGCACAATTGAGTAATAGACTTTATGTACTTGATCTCGAAACGCCCATCTATAACATAAATACAAAGAGGTTTAAATCAAAAGATTTGAACCCAACTTTTCTCTGGCATTGTCGTTTGGGCCACATAAATGAGAAACGCATCTCCAAACTGCATAAAGATGGATTCTTGGACTCGTTCGATTTCGAATCATATGAGATATGTGAATCTTATTTATTGGGGAAGATGACAAAGGCCCCATTCACTGGACAAGGTGAAAGGGCTAGTGATCTTTTAGGCCTTATACATAGTGATGTATGTGGGCCACTAAACACAGTCGCTAGAGGTGGTTTTTAATACTTCATTACATTTACTGATGATTTCAATAGATATGGATTTGTATATCTTATGAAGCACAAATCAAAATCCTTTGAAAAGTTCAAAGAGTTTAAGAATGAAGTACAAAACCAACTTGGTAAGAGTATTAAAATCCTTCGATCAGATCGAGGAGGAGAATACTTAAGCCAACAGTTTGATGATCATCTGAAAGAGTGTGGGATAATATCTCAACTCATTCCACCAGGAACACCACAATGGAATGGTGTCTCTGAAAGGAGGAACCGGACCTTGTTGGACATAGTCCGATCCATGATGAGTCATGCAAACCTTCCAGGCTCCTTCTGGGGACATGCTCTATTAATAGCAGCTTTCACACTTAACCGTGTTCCATCTAAGATGGTTCAAAAGACACCATATGAGATATAGACTGGGAGACGGCCTAGTATGTCTTTCTTGAAGATTTGGGACTGCGAAGCTTATGTGAAACGTCAAGTTTCTGATAAGCTTGGACCTAAATCAGATAAATGCTTCTTTGTGGGGTATCCAAAGGAAACCAAGGGATACTTTTTCTATAATCCTACCGAGGGCAAAGTGTTTGTCGCATGGACAGCTGTGTTTCTAGAAAGGGAGTTTATCTCCAAAGGAACCAGTGGGAGAAAAGTAACACTTGAAGAAGTTAAAGTTTCACAAAGCAGCAATGAACCAATGGTAGAAATAGAGCAGCCTCCACAAAATGTTGTGGAACAACAACCTGCTCTAGTAGGACAAGACCTGCGTAGGTCTAACAGGATACGTCATCAACTAGAGAGATATGGATTTCTCATGACCCAACAAGGTGACGTATTGCTCATGGATCAAGATGAGCCTGTGACTTACTAGGAAGCCATTATTGGCCCAGAATCTGAGAAATGGCTTGAGGCCATGAGATCTGAAATGGATTCCATGTATGCCAACCAGGTATGGACCTTGGTTGACCCACCTGAAGGGGTAAAAACCATTGGGTGCAAGTGGGTTTTCAAGAAGAAAACTGACATGGATGGTAATGTGCATACCTTTAAGGCGCAATTGGTGGCTAAATGTTTCAAACAAATTCATGGTGTAGACTATGATGAGATTTTTTCCCTAGTTGCGATGCTTAAATCCGTTCGGATCTTGCTTGCTGTTGTAGCATACCATGATTATGAAATCTGGAAAATGGATGTCAAAACTGCTTTCCTTAATGAAAATCTTCTTGAGGATGTATACATGACACAGCTTGAGAGTTTTGCCACTTCAGAGGATGCTGGAAAGGTGTGCAAGTTGTAATGATCTATTTATGGATTGAAGCAAGCTTCCAGAAGCTGGAATCTTCATTTTGATGATACAATAAAATAGTTTGGTTTCATCAAGAATGAAGAAGAATCTTGTGTCTACAAGAAGGTTAGTGGGAGTACTATTGTCTTTCTGGTATTGTATGTAGATGACATACTACTTATTAGAAATGACATCCCTACCCTACAGTTTGTAAAGACTTGGTTAGGGAACTGCTTCTCTGTGAAGGACTTGGGCAAAGCCACCTATGTATTAGGTATCAGGATCTATAGAGATAGATCACTGAGATTGCTTGGCCTAAGTTAGAGTATATACATAGACCAAGTGTTAAGACGATTTAACATGCATGAATCCAAGAAAGGACTCTTGCCTATGTCACATGGTGTAAGCCTATCTAAGGCTCAATCCCTTTCCACCCAGGATGAGAGGGATCATATGAGCAAGATTCCATATGCATTTGCAATTGGGTTTATCATGTATGCTATGTTATGTACTCGACCAGACATCTCATATGCTTTGAGCATGACGAGTAAGTACCAGTCTGATCCCGGTGAGAGTCACTAGACTACTATCAAGAACATCCTTAAGTACTTGAGAAGGACTAAGGATTCGTTCTTGGTATATGGAGGCAAGGAAGAGCTAGTTGTAAAAGGTTACACTGATGCTAGCTTCCAAACCGATAAGGACGACTCCAGATCGTAATCGGGTTATGTTTTTTGCCTAAATGGTGGGGCTGTGAGCTGGAAGAGTTCAAAGCAGGAGACAGTCACTGATTCTACCACAGAGGCTGAGTATATTGCTGCCTCCAATGCAGCAAAGGAGGCCATTTAGATCAGGAAGTTCATTACTAAACTTGGTGCTATTCCTAGCATTGTGGACCTAATGGACCTCTATTGTGATAATAATGGAGCCATTGCATAAGCTAAGGAGCCTAGATCTCACCAGTGATCCAAACATATACTTAGGCGCTTCCATCTCATTCGAGAGATCATCGATAGAGGAGATGTGAAGATATGTAGAGTACCAACAGATGATAACATTGCTGATCCACTGACGAAGCCTCTTGCACAGCAAAAGCATGAGGGTCACACTAGGCCTTTAGGCATTAGATATATGCCTGATTGGCTCTAGTGCAAGTGGAAGATTGTTGGTGTACGCCCTAGAGGCCAATACATTTTCTGTATTTACATACATTCTATTATGCTATTTTATATATGAGGCATTTCTTTTATTGTGTTCTTTTTGATAAACATAATAAAGTCCTTAGAATAATAAGTTTGATGCCATAAGACATCAAGTGGATGACTTGATCATGAGATCCTTTTGGTTACAACACTATTCTTAAATGTTCCTACTCAAGTATTATTGTTAATTAGGACAACAATAATACATTGAGACTAGTATATGCATAGACTGATGACCACATCTCACGGGTCATGGATATGAGATATCAAGTCTTCACATGGGTACATATTAGAGTAATGATGTACTGGACTGACCCACCATGAGAACACTACATGGATCATTACGTGAGTGTCATAAGTGATTCTCATAGTGACAATGGTGTCTGTAGTCCTTTGACCTGAACTCACTACGATTCCTACATGAGGAGTTGTGTATTTTAATGCCATCAAACGTCATCTATAACAAGGTGATTATAAAGTTGGTTATTGGACATACCGCAAATCATGCAGAGGGATGTGAGTGACCTAAATGGGATTTGTCACTTCTACATAACAGGAGCGATATCTTTGGGGCCCCTGATTGAGTGAGACTGCGAAATACATGGCCATGCTCAAATGAGTCAATATGAGATATTGATCTCATTTGTTGTTACAAAGTCTACTCAAGTATCAGGAAACCAATGATTGGACTATACAAGGGTGACGCATTCCATGCCTTGTGTTCAATCTAGATATCTTGACAAAGGGACTAAATGACACAGAAACATTGGTCACGGAAAGGTTATGTCAAATCACTGACATTCTTATTACTTGGGTAGCAGCGATGTGTTGCTAGATACCGCTCACTGCTTGTAATATTAAAATGGGATTTTAATATTACGCCAATGTAATAAGAACCAGGGTCATACACATAGAGCAAACTAAAATTGGAGCAATGGATCCAAGTTGGACTGGATTCAAATATGGGCCGGACTCATAATGAGATGGGTCTAGGGTTGCACGGACTTACCTTCTGCTTTGCTCACACTCACTTAAGGCAGTCACTATTATAAATAGTACTGCTAAGGGGGCTGCTAAGATACACAATTTCAGAACCCTAGCCGCATCTACAGAAAAGTGAGTGAGAGAGCGATAAGTTTCTTCTCTTCTCTTCGCAGCTAGCACTATGTGAGAGGCGTGAGGCTTCTTTTTGCGGACGTTGGACGTTCGTGAGTCTGTTCGTGTGGATACCGCAGAGACATCATTTCTATTACGGTGTTGGTGATTCACGCTTCAAGAGGTAAATCATTTAAAAACTCGAATTATGGCTTTTTCGCATGGATCCTCGGTGGGAATCCCTGTTTTCTGCTGCGTGATGTATCCGCAAATATTCCTAACACTTCTCATGAACTGAGAGGTACACGTACAATGTCCTACTTGCTTCTGGCCTTGTCAGGATGGGGTGAGAAGACAAGAGGTTTTTCAAAGATGTAAAGGCATGCTCACACTCCTGAGTCCACTCAAAACATGTCCCCCCTTTTTAATAACTTGAAGAGGGGGAGAGATTTGTGAGCAGCTTTAGCGAGGAACCGTGTGAAGGCCACAGTCTGTCCTGTTAGTTGTTGTACTTCTTTGATGTTCTAAGGGCTACGCATGTTGAGCACCACCTGACATTTGTATGGGTTTGCCTCGATTCTATGGTGAGTCAGCATGAAGCCCAAGAATTTGCCGGCCTAGAACCTGAATGTGCATTTCTCTGGATTAAGCCTCATGTTGTGCTTTCTCAGTTGCGTGAACACTTCTTCGAGGTTCGAGGTGTGTGATCCAGATAATGGAATTTTGACTATCATATTATCTATATTTGCATTGATCATTCTCCCCACTTGATCTTCAAAAACCCTATTCATTATTCTTTGGTATGTGGCTCCTGCATTTTTCAAACTAAAGGGCATTATCCTATTGTAGTAGCTCACCTTCTCAGTGATGAAAATAATTTTGTCTTCGTCTCTAGGGTACATTGCGATCTGCTTGTACTCGGAGCAAGCATCTATGAAAGGCAGCAGACAGAAGTTGAAAGAGTTGTCAACTAGTTTGTCAACATTAGGGAAGAGGTATGGGTCTTTAAGGCAGGCCTTATTCAGATCCGTGTAGTCCACACACATCCTCCATTTCCCATTTGACTTCTTCACCAAGACCATAATGGAGAACTATATAGTGTATGAAATCTCTCTGATGAAGCTGGCACAGAGTAGCTCCTTGACTTGCTCTTCAATAATTTGTTGTCTCTTAGGGCCAACTTTTCTTTTCTTCTGGGAGACCGACCTTACATCTCATTTAATAAATAAACAATGACATATGAAAGTAGGGTCAAGCCTAGGCATATCAGAGGACGTCTAAGCAAAGAGGTCCATGTTTTTCTGTAAGAGCTCTATAAGCTGGCACGTCTCTTGTTCTTCCATATTTGCACCAATCTTGATGACTTGATCAGACTTGTCATCCAGTTGGAGTGGAAGCAACACTCCCTTTGGTTGGGGTTTGGTACCTCGAATCTTTTCATGTACATCTAGCTTAGTCATAAGAATGTTGACTTGATCCAGGGCTGGGCTAGATATGCGCATTTTGGTGTTTCTGGTGGTCCTACAGATTTTAAGACTTTCATTGTAACATTTACACACTGCGATCTGATCACCCTTAATCGTGACTACCTTATTATTCTTATTGAGGAATTTCATGGCCTAGTGAGTGGTAGATTTTACAATGGCAATGCCATTCAATGTAGGGTGACCCAAAATAATATTGTATGTTGATGGGAAATTCACAACTAGAAACCTGACTTTAACAGTTTTGTAGATATTGTCATCGCCCAGGGTTAGGAAGGTTTTAAAGTAACCTACCGGGGTAACCTTTTTCTCGGAGAAACCAGTGAGCTTGCCATCATAAGGGGTTAATGCGGACAATGGGAACTCCAATCTCTCAAAAGCATCCATGAACTTGATGTCTGCTAAGCTTCCTTGATCGACGAAGAAATGCTGGACCTCGGTGTTAGATATTATTCTAGAGATAACCAGCAGGTCATCGTGATCCTGGATAATATCCCCATAGTCTTTGTTTGAAAGGATACGAGTGGTTCTTCCCTGTCTTCAACACAGGGTTTGCGAGTAGGAATGAAAACGCTTAAAATCGCCATCCAGAGTGCTTTTCTCTGGGAATTGTTGGATGATCCCCCATCTGCAAATCCTCAAGAGATGGTATTAATGAGCCGGTCTTTTCTGTTGCCCCCAATTTGAGCATCCTGGTTCTGATCTTGTCAGTTTTCAGTACCACGATGAGGTACAGTCTGAGATTTTCTAGTAAGGTTGCGTGTTCTTCTCCTATGATGCGGAGTCAGACTTCATCTCAGACTATGGCTACATCTTCACTCCCTCTATCTTCCGCGAATATCATTATTTCAGATACCGCTGATATACTTTTATAGGTGTGCCTCCTTGATTAGGGATTCAATGACATTGTGGAGCTGATAGTAATCTTTTATTTCATGGTCATAACTTCTATGCCATTTGTAGTACTTTGAGTGATCCTTCTAAGCCTGTTTCTTCAGATGGGGCGGCCTGTTAATATCTTAGAACTCAGTTTGAAACACCTCCCTCAGAATCGTCTCTCGTGGGGTGTTCAAAAGAGTATAGTCAGAATATTTAGGCTAATACAGATCGCTGTTAGAGGAGCTTCGAGGCTAGTTGGAGTTCCAGTTATTTTTCTGGTGAGTGGGCTCACCTCTTTCTAGACTCTCTTTAGCCTTCGTAACTTCCTCTAGGTCGATATATTTCTGGGAGTGCGAGTAAAGTTTGTTCAAAGTCTCTGACTTCCTTTTTTCCAAAGACCAGAAGAAGTATGATCAGTCCGGAGGCCACTCTGGGCATAGTGAAGAGCTATATTGTCATCCAGGATTTCTACACAAATGTAAGCGTTATTGAATCTCTTGATGTATTCACGAAGGGGCTCGTCGCTCCCTTAGTGAATTCCAAAAAGAAAATTAACCGACTTAGGATGCTTCTTGGCAGTGGTGTAGTGTAGCAAGCAACATTGTCTGAGGTCCTCCCATACGGTGATGAATTTTGCTCGTAAGGTGACGAACCAGTGGAGGGCGCCCCTTTTCAAAAAAAAGGGAAGGCGAGGTATAGCAACTCTGGGGATCCTCTATGGAACTACATAGATTAGGTATAGGCGTCTAAATATTCTTGAGGGTCCATTGTCCTATCATAGGGCTCTATGTTGGAAGTAAACTTAAAGTTTCTTAGGACTCTATACGCCTTTAATTCATGCAAGAAGGGTTGCTGCTGACTGCTAGGGGCCAGAACGTTGTTTCCAACAACGTTGGAGACCTCGTCATCCTGCAATGGTCTTCTCCGATTGTGGGCCACATTCCACTTTTCGTCATCACTCTGCTCATGCATAGGCCTCTCCAAGTCATCTAGCCAACGACGTTGGACATTTAAATGATAATGTTGTTCATTGATCTGCTCCATTTATTGAGTCACCAATTCTTAGAGGCAGTTTCTGGTAATCTTAAAATGAATGGTGCCCTGGTTGGATACGCGATCAGCAACATTATCGTTCAGGGGGCCTAGGTGATCTTGCACTGGGATCCTAGACCCTTGAGCAACATTGTTGGCTCTTTCCCCTGGGTGACCAAGTTTGTCTCTCATAAATACTCTATGCGATGGGTGGGGGCTTTCACCAGAAAGTGAAGTTTCATGGCCATCACACAAATGTTTTGGGATAGATGCTTGGTTCCTCACAACAGAGGCTTTAATAGTTGGTGGGGGTGCAAGATGATGAGGGCATTGCACCCCTGGTCCTTGCCTTTGGTTTGCAGAGGTTTACACAACATCTCTTCTCGAGTTTTGCCTTGTGTTCACCATGGTTGAGTGGAAATAAAAGTTTAACTTTTCCACAGACGATGCCAATGCTCTGAAGTAGATTCAGAGGTGTACCTGAGATAGGCATGTCACAGTGGCTTCCTCCTCGCATAGCAGTAGCAGAGTATGTTGAGATGAGGGGGTTGGTACCTACAAAGGGACTCTAATGCTCAAGTCAGGCTGTGCACAAGTAGGGTTATGCTAAGAGTGATAATTCACTAATACCTGTTTAAGGTTACTTAGCTTGGTATTTATAGAAGTTGGATAGATACGTTCTCATAATAGAGAGATATGTTCCCGTAATAGTAGTAGGAAAATATATGTTCCTTATTTAGTTGTAGAGGATCCCTATATTATCAGAATATTAGTATGGTAGCTATAATGCTATTATTCCGTAAGATTATGATTGGCAATAACAAATACTATAAAGATTTATCCATTGCGCAAATCTCGCAGTAAAGTTGTTACCAACTAGTGTCAGGGTCCAACATATATTTTTGGGGTCTCATGGTAAGCGTATTCCTAATGAGGGTGTTGATATCGAATTCTGGTGGGCATACATATCGGGTTGACCCACGGGTTATGAACCCAGATTACGGTCCAAAATAATTACTATTTTGTTATTTTGTTAGTTTATTTTAGCCTAAACTGAAGTAGGTGTGATGAGGGTTGAAGTTGGTTACTTGTTTTGCCTCTAATTAACATCACATTTATGACAACAAAACTAAATTTGAGCAACGCACATTAATATAGCCTCATATGTTGTGCCTTTAATCTAGCTCATCCAATTTGGGTGGCTATGGTAGGGTGGATTGCATGTCTACCCTAGCTCACACTGCCACCACTGAAGATGTGAAGAAGAGGAGTGGTGGTCCACTTTTTGCCCACCTAGCTGGCCAGTATAGGTCATTTTATCTTGGATCTTGCAATCAAAGGTCCATGGATGGACCTTTTGACCTTACCCATTATTATAAGTTTTTAAAATTACAGTAAAGACCCAATTATTTTATTATTTTCAAAGCCATTCTGATGGATGTAAAGGGCCTTTGGGATCTCAATGGATGCAAACCCCTTCTCTAACAGTCGCCGCATGCTTTAACGTCAGGACGAATTAATTTTATGTGAAACCTATGACTGTGACTCTTTAGAGGCTTCAGATTCTAGTTCAGTCGCAGACATCAACTACCATCTTTGACTTTGGTTCAGTTGTAGATGTCTATCAGGAGTGGCACATTGCATAGTTGGACGAGAGCTAGTCATCATCAAAGTCAATGAAAAGTTTGATAGTAATGGTGGGATCTGACTTTGCCGCCGATGAGATTTGGGTCACCACCGACAGGATCTAACTTCGCCACCATGGAATTTGACTTTGTGCCCTTGGATTTGCGATCTACATTG
This sequence comes from Ormosia semicastrata, assembly GCA_029884595.1. Taxonomy (NCBI): domain Eukaryota; kingdom Viridiplantae; phylum Streptophyta; class Magnoliopsida; order Fabales; family Fabaceae; genus Ormosia; species Ormosia semicastrata. The sequence continues at coordinate 3,349,444 of JAQQTO010000040.1, forward strand.
CCAAGTTTGATTTCGCTGCCCTATTCGAGCACTGTCCATTGCTGTCTTTGCTAGACCACACTGACTTCTACCAATGGATGGAGATTGCAGCCACGAGAATGTAAATTCTCACAAAAGTCGAGCTTGTCTCTAATCTTCTCTATTTTACAGCAAAGGATAGGGGAAAAATGAATGGAGTAGAATAGAATATGCATAATCAAGCTTGCTACCATCACACCACTGTTGCTGCTACCGCTGCCGATGAGGACTTTGTTCTTGGCTCTTCAGGTTTTTGAGAAAGAAAAAAGGGTTTAAGATTCAAAATTCAATTTTATTTAGGGACTATTTTGAAATTATGAAATTTAGACAACTTACCTAATCACTAAGTTACTGGTGATGAATCTCTACCATTAATCTCTTTTAATTGATATCTAACAGCTATAACCTTAAGGATCATCTATGGTTCCTAAATAATAAGGTCCACCTTAAAACAACCCGACCAGCATGCTCACAAGTTTTAGAAATCTCTTACCTCCCTCTCTTATTCGCCGTCCAACACACACAACCCTCAACCCATACATAATCATCTTCATCATACTTTGACCCACTTTATCTTTCTTCTTTCTCATTGGTTGCCACACTCTCACAGTAGTGGGTTCACTACACCTTTAACACAGATGCAAGCCTTTTGAAATTGTCCTAACTCAGTTTATGCAATAATGAACAACCCCCACAAGAAAAGAAAATCTACCATTAAGTAATAAGGCATAAAAATTAATAAATTAATTCACTATATTACAAATCTTAAATATTCTAATTTTTTATTCTATGCTGTAATAATGAGACTCCAAAAAAAAATTCAAAAAGAAGAAAAGGGTAATTAACAAAAGAATAAATGTAGACAATGATTTTTCTATTTTCATTTCCCCTAAAAATCAATAAAATACACTTAGTTAACAATGAAAATCTTCTTCCCCTCGGAAACCAGAGAAATTTAGAGCTGTCAAAAAGGCTCAGCCCAGCCCATTAAGCCTTAGCCCACATGGGCTAGGGCCAAAAAGCCCACAAGGCCAAAAGCCCACAAGACAAAAAAGCTCATAGGGCCAAGTGGGCTAAGATTGGCCCATGGTCTGGCCCATAATAATAATATTTTTTTTTAATTTTGGTCCACTTATTTAATGGGCTAGCCTTGGCCCACTAAAAGCAAAACTTGACCCATAGCTCCTCATACTCCCTAATAATTCAAACTTCAAACTAGCTTATGAATCTCTAGAGTAACAAATAATTCTTCTGAAGGCCAAATCTTTTATGCTTTGTTAACAAAAAGATTAACAAAGTTGTATATCAAGGGGTGCACAAAGATACCTATAGAAGTTATGTTCAACTTATGGTAGGAAATGCTTCCAACATCTCTTAAAATTCCAATCTCCTTGAATCCCTTCTGCAGTATTTCAACTTATGCAACCATACTATTTCATATGTTTCACTACTTTATAGCTAAAGAAGCTTCAAGCAGCTAGTTGAGTAAACAACAAGATAGCATTCAAGTGAAGAAAAGGCAAGATGACACTTAACAAACACAGACAAGTCTATAAGGAGATAATCAAATAACTAGCACACTCTAATGGCTAGTACTGATTATGAGATAGTGTTCATCATGCATAAGGGGCACCAAATATTGAAACAATATCTTTTTTTTGGGGGGGACATTAATGTAGAATACTGGAAGAAGAAAAAAATTGATCATCAACTATGATAATTTTTGAATCAAAAAATAATATAGATTCAGTTCCACTTAAAATCTTGAGACAAAATTTACAGTCAGGTGACAGATACATTCAAACCAAATTATACAGTTGAGTTATTGGACATTTTCTACAAGCCTATGATAGAAACCAGAGATAATTACATTCCCTCTGCTCTCCCTTTTATCTCTCCCCAATTGATCACAGAATAAAATAAGAAGTAGTTAAATGATAGTGTTGAGAAGATTAATGAATGAGTTTCTCTTAGAAAATGGATACTAAGAGAATTATATGCTTTTTTATGCACATAACATAACAGGTAGCATCCAACTTTAAGGCTAAGCATAATTGTGCATTCATTTGCTAATATTGGAAAAGAAACAACAACAAATGTTATTTAATCAAATATTTTCTTTAAAATATGCAATTGTGCATGCTATATATCATTACCAAATATAAGCTAATGTAAGTTGCTACTAGCTAAGATGAATTATTTGTACTTAATTACCATAACATTCTACACATAGTTAAATATTTCCTAAATTATTTCATACTTTTAAAAAATTGCTTGAGAAATTATTGCTTATTCCAAAGTAGATCATTTAGAAAGTTTTGAGAATGACAAAGAAGCCATGACATTCAATATTTATCAAGAAAGAGTTAAGATGTTATAAAACTAACTTAAAGAACAAAGGCACATGTGAATTAAGTAGTTTTTATCACAGATTTCACTGGGCATGAATAAAGAGCAAAAAGTAAATCTTAAACATTTATATGTCATAGGCTAGCATAAGCAGAAAAAGATCCCATTCATATTACCATTGCCTACGGTGAGTAGGTGCAAGCTTTAGCCCTATTAGATCCCTAAAAGAAAAGGGCCGGGAGGAGGGGGAGAATCTATCTCAAATTGTGATATATTAATATTTGTATAAACCAAAATCTAGAAACTATTGCAAAAAGAACATAGCCAAAATCAATAATGAAGTTTTCTTTGTCTATAAAACAACATCACATTGTTATTGGAGTTTCTTCAAGAACCAGAGTCTTCAGTTAATATTTAAAACCTTGACCTAGAAAAGGACAACAAAAATCAGAGTCCTGCAACCATAAAGACTACATCAGAGAATCTAAAAAGTGAAATCAGTAGTAGTAAAAAACAATCATATTTGCATATAGAATGTTACCACCACAATGCATCAAAAATGTTCTAATCTTGTCCTGAATAGGTAGAATGCAAACAATAATAATTGGTCTTAGCACAGTCAAACAAAGTTTAATAAATAAATAAGGATTCTGTCTTAAGAACTAGCTTTCAATTTTGCATCTTCAGGTTCAATTCAACATTACTTGCATCATAACCATAGTATCAATAAACAAAGTAACATGACCACACAAAGCATTACCAACACAACTATAATGCGTGCAAGTCATAATTAACTGATTTAGTTCCTTGCTAATCTTCAATTTCATCTTCTTGATGCACATTTGACTCTACTAGCAATGTCTCGTAACCAAAAGCTTTACAATTATCTTCATCTAAATCAATTGAGAAACAATTAGACAATCAATCCTAACATAGTCAACAAATATTGCATATGATTATTAAAAAAAATGATACACATTAACGCAAAGCATTACCATCAGGGTTTTGAACAAAACCATGCAACCAATTTCTAGTGCAAATAAGCATTTGGACTTGTCTAGGAAAGGTTGAACTTTTGTATTTGGTAAGAACATGTCCACCAATACTAAAAGCAGATTCTGATGCCACTATAGTAATTAGAATGCTTAGCACATCTCGTGCCATGATAGAAAGTGTGGGAAATCTTTTTTCATTCATCTTCCAATAGTTAAGCACATCAAAATCATCATTGTCATTATAATCAACTTGTGGTTCATCCAAATAAAGATCTAATTCACTTTTTCTAGTGTTAGATTTAGTTTCATTCTGAAACATTTTAAACTCCTGCAAGATATAATATATTAATCATCTTTGGCAAAACAAAAATGAAAGTAAAACAACAATGACTAAATTAGCATTCAAAAACATATGTTGAATAATTTTGATCTCTTGGGCTTACTTCGTTCTCCACTTAACATATGCAACATACTAGGCTCATTGGATGATTGAGATTGAGAAAAACTTTATGTGTTGAAATTGCTTGGATATTCTCCATAAAGTTTCTCAAACTTTGCCATCACATGTTTAACCTTATCTTTAGATGTTGAAGGATCCAACTTTGTGTAACAAAAGTTTAAGAAATCAAGCTTCAAGCGCGAGTCAATAATAGCTCCAAAAGCCAATACTACACTATACTCCTTTCAATATTTGTCAAATTTTCCTTTCAATCTCATACACATGTCCCTTATTACCTTATCATCATTAGACAAGTTTTCTTCCAACATGCACTTAATCTTCCAAACTTGCATAAAATACAAGTTCGAGGTCGGGTAAGATGAACTAGAGATCATATTTGTAGTCTCATAAAATGGTTCTAAGAATTCACACATTTCTCCCCCCTCCTCCATTCTTCATCTAATGGACAATATTTGTAATTGGTATCTACCACCTGGAGAATATCAAAAGCTTTTTCATATTTGATTGCATTTTCAAGCATCAAATACGTTGAATCCCACCTAGTTGACACATCTAATCTTAAACCAATGCTTGTGTCAATGCCTGCTTCTTGCACATAATTCTTGAATTTAATCATCCTCCAATCCGATCCTCTCACATACTTAATACTCTATCTGATTTTAAAAAAATGCATCACTAGCCACCTTCAAACCATCTTGAACAATCAAATTAAGTATATGAACAGAACAACGGATATGAAAGAACTCACCATCACACAACAAATGATTCTGCAAATGAAGATGGTTTTTCAAAATATGTTGTATGTTATCATTTGCAGAAGCATTGTCCAAGGTAAGAGAAAACACTTTCTTATCAATTCCCCATTGCTTCAAGCTATCAAATAATGTCGCTTCCAATTCAACTCTAGTGTGTGGAGGCTTCATTCGACAAAAGTTAAGAATCTTACTAATTAATTTTCAATTCTCATCAACAAAGTGAACAGTTACACAAATGTAATCCTCAGTGGTAGATACTGTCCACACATCAGAAGTTAGGCACACTCTATTAGGAATCTTAGACTAGACTAGCTTAAGTTTTTGCTTCTCTTTCATATAAATTTTTTGAACATCACACACAACAGTATTCCTAGAGTGCATCACAACATTAGGGTTCAAATAATTTATCCATTCTTTAATCTTCTCATACTCAAAAAGGAAGATCATGTTTAATTATGGCTTGTGCAAGCAAGTCACGATGGGTCTTTTGATTAATCTTTGTCATGCTAGACTTCCCTTCTTGGTTAGGAAGAATGTCACCCACATCCACACTTAAGTTTGTAATACCTTTACAAACAGAGATATGACAACTTAAATGTGAAGTCCCATAATTATTTTTGGTCTTAGGATTTTTCTCGTTTGCATACTCACGACCACAATAATTGCACATAGCCTTTTTAATGCCATCCTCGTCTTTACCACTTTTTGTAAAAAATTTCCAAACATTAGATATTTCTTTCTTAGTTGACTTAGTACTTGCAGACACTACAGGAGGAGTTTCAAAAACAACTTCATCATCCACATTGAGAGTCTTACTCACAGACTCCATAATACAATTTTTTTAACTCCTAGACATTGAAACAAATAAAAAATATATAAAAAATCAAAACAAACAAATCAAGTCAAGATGGGTAATTATAAAACACACAACATGGTAGATTATATCACCAAACACAAGTCAAATTATGCACAAAATAATACTAACAAATTCCATGTCAGTCACATCATTATCACAAATAAGTAAATAGACCCAACTTAATACTAGCAAGTTCAATAGGAAATATCATCACAATCCAAAAAAAAAAATCCAAAGCAAAGCCAAACACTGAAAATTAACTCATAATTTGCACAGACTCAATAAAAACATCACAAAACTCTGCAAAGTAAACTGAAAATGAGCCAAACCAATGGAGATCCCCAATTCTTGTCCCAAAAATTCCACCTCATCATAAAGCATTACAGCCCATAGGGACAGCAAATAGAAACTAGAATTTTGCCAAGGATTCAGCATCTCAAATAAGTCAACATGTAGAAAAGCAACTCAGACATGCACACCAAGTAATCATTTGAGATTGCATACATTTAAGTGTGTGATGTTTGAAGCGTCAATTTTTTTTATAAGCTTTAATTAAGCATATAAGTATAAAACTAGTTCAAAATTCAAACATAAGCACAAGCACATATAAGATTCTGATAGAAACTCAACTTTTATAAGAACAAGCCATGTTCACTACAGAGTTCAGATTGAACATCGCTAACTGAGATTCAGCATGCAGTTTTGAGGAATTTAATTTCACAGTGCCCAAATAACAATTAATTACATTAATTGAGCAAAGAGGTTCATTCCTCAATTTCATCAAATAATTTCTAAATGCATTATACAAAGCATTGTTCTTTGAAGATAACCAAAATCATTGAACCATGTAATTTCCCTTTACAAATTACCAACATGGGAGCATATGCTTCTGCCTTCATTCATTGATCCACAAAAGAACAATTTAGGATATAAAGTACTTTACGTTGTGGTTTAGGCTCATAACCATGATCACCAAAATTGGTTCTAACTAATAGACACTAGTTGGATTTGTTTTAATTATCCTAGGTTGTCAGACATATGAACTCAGGTCAAGAAGTAAACTTGATGAAGCATAAACTAAAATAGCATCACTTACAAAATATAGGATGCAAAATAGTGAAAATACTGCTAAATAATCAAAATCGGTCGCTACAAAATGGGAAAAGAAAGTTACACCAACCTAGAAATCCACTATGAGATTATATCATAATAAGGAAGCACGTGGAATTACTCAACAACAGGGGTGACTGTCCAACTGCTAGAACTCTTCTTGACCAAAGGACCTCGCAAGCTATCCAAAGAAAAGACATTAAATGTTATGCAGAAGTATATGCAAAGTTTGTTAACAATCAGATTTATTTCTTTATTAGATTCATTTAAAAGTCGAGACAAATATCCAAGCATTAAATCCAGAACACAAGTACCACTTCAAGAGTAATAAGATGGCATAAGTCATACTACTACAAACATCATTCTATGCTCTCCTATTGCATAAAAAACTAGAACAAGAGCAGAAGACACCCTTATGATAAGACTGCAAAATTCTGGCTAACAAGTAGCATATAAGTACCATACATGGCCACAAAACCATGTTTATTTATAAATGTAGAAAACTGTAATATACAATTTAAAAGTGATAAATGTATATAACTAGTACATGGACACACATTAGATTTTATAACATAGATTGCAGTTCATCATATAATAGTTTATTAGCTTAGACAGAGGATAGGATATAATTGACAGACCAACTTGCATTTAATTTTTTATCTGAGCATTTTTTAGAGTATAATGCCAAAGTCACAGAATAACAGAAAGTGTTGAAGTTATAGAGTGACCACTTCTATAGCCAAACTTAACCTCATAGTCCCTGCCTTTTGGAAGTTAACAATATTTGAAGAAACAACATACCACAAGATTAAAAAGAAAAAGAGATGAAGACTCAACTGCAAAACATGCAAATTACGATTGTTATTTTAGAACTATTTTAAATTATTCTTAAATAATTGCTACATGTATGATGTGCTTCCTTTGAAGCATCAGAATATATAAATAGATTAAGAAGTAACACAATTTGGTTTTTTAAGACCCACTTTAATGTTTGAAAGATAAGTGTGTAAATTTTGATATGAACTGAAAGAACAGACCTTAATTCGAATGCCACAACCTCTTAAAAGGACTATATATTCTTCCCTTCTGTAACACGTTTAGCATTCACAGGATGAGAAACCAGAATTTTTGTTATTTCCTTAGATAACTCATTCCCAATATAAAGTACTTTTTTTGCCAATATAATTAAATAACACCATCACATATTCACAGAGCGATAAATAAATAACCATAACAATACCTAAACAAATTGAAATAATTGAAGAACAGTTGAAGAACCTGAGGGAGATCGAGAGCTGAGAGAGCTATGAGATTGAGAGTTAAGAGATCGAGAGCTAAGATCAAGCGAGCTTCGAGATAGAGTTAAGAAAGCTAGATTGATCGAGATCCAAGATCGAGCTTTGAGATCGAGAGTTGAGAGGGAGCGAGAGAAGAAGAGCGAGAATGAGAAAGAATGGAGTTAATTGTGAAAATGGGTTTTCTGATTTTATGTGAATTTGGGATTAGGGTTTTCTAAGACGTGGGTGATGTGGGTTAGGGGGTTTTATAGGTTAGCCCTATCTTAACCCACTAAATTAGTGGGTTTAATGGGTTAGGGTTAAAAAAATCCTCATCACATAGTGGGCTTAGAAAAATAGACCAAAGATAAAGGGCTTAGTGGGGCTGTACCATGGGCTATAGCCCATATTGACAGCTCTACAGAGAAGTGGAGTGAGGTATGTGGTTTTGGATTTATAAAGAAAAGATGAATAATTTATAAGAAATGTGAAGAGTTTCCTGAATGTATGTGTGCATGTTTGTGGAACGAGCACAGAGTAAAGAATTTCCTGTCGCGGTGCCACTTAAAGCTTTTATTGATTTTAAGTTCAGTTTTGATTTTGCAAGACACAAGAGAACCTCAAAGCTTCTGGAAACAAATTCAAGGAGTTCATGGGTGGCGAAGCTTAAAGCCCAGTCGGAAGCACAAAGTAAAAACGAAAAATGAAGAGGACCAAATAGCAAAATCTAAAAGCAGAAGGCACCGAGGTATCAGGTTGCCAGTCAACAATAACATCCATTGATATGATTTCATCTCAAATCAACGCTTAAACCATGAATGAGTATCAATACTCCCTTAACCATCGTGAGTATTGAACAAGAGATATCAGTTACAAATGATGATGATGATGGGTAAAGGGAATGATCCAAAAGTGGGCCTGTATGGTGTACTATTGAGTGTTGCTTGTGCAAGTTGTGCTTTCCAGTCTTACATGTCCTACATTAGGAATTCTACATTGCTTTAGTTGAAAGCTCACATTGGCCTGGTCTAAATCGAGCTAAGTAAATTTTGGATTAATATTTTGCTAATATGACTTAATTGGCGGGTTAGGTTATTTGGTCCAATAGTTTGATAATTTCTTTATTTAAAAAAAAATAAATTAGTGAAAAATAAGAAATTTGAGTTACTTAGTTTTGGACTAATAATAAATAAATTAAATAATCAGTCCAATTGTCAATTGATTTTTAATTTTTCAAACAAAAAATGGTAATTTTCTTTTAGGTGTATATTATTAGATTAAAAAAATAATTAAAATTCGAGCTAATGGACCGACTCAATTTCGAGCCGGGTCAAGTTAGGCCAAATTAAATTTAGACTTGAAATTTTCTAGCCTAACCCACACGTTTTGTAGGACTATTCGGACTGACCCATCGGACTTGACTCATTCTGATAATTCTAGTTCACAAAGTTATGGAATCTCCTATTTTTGGAAAAAAATGACAATTATTAAATAGCTAGATGGGAAAATAACAACAACAAAAATTATGAAAAGAAAATATTAAAAATATTTACCTACTCAAATGAATAATTAAGTTAATGAACAATTACTCAATTATTATTTCTAAGGGTAAATTACACATTATTCCTACAGTTTAAACCATTTTCCTTTTTTCATACATCAAATTTAGTTTGTGACATACAGTCGCGCTATTCGTCCATCCAAAAGACTCCAACTATTGTCCACCGTATGTTAATATACAGGGTTTTGTGGTGAATCACATTAATTGGTGAAAGCCAAATTAATTAGGCAATACATTAGAAATAAGTTATTAATTTATATAAGTTTCTGGTGAATCCAAGAAAGAGTTCTCAATAATGAATAACAGGTTAATACATCACGTAAAAGTGTTTAATCACTTTAGGTTTCTGGTGAATCTCATTAATTGGTGAATCCAAATTAATTGGTTAATACATTCGAAATAAGTGGTTAATCTACATCAGTTTCTGGTGAATCTAAGAAAGAGTTCCCAATAATGAATAACTGGTTAATACATTACGTAAAAATGGTTAATCATTATAGGTTTCTGGTAAATCTCATCAATTGGTGAATCCAAATTAATTGGTTAATACATTAGAAATAAATGGTTAATCTATATAAGTTTATGGTGAATCTAAGAAAGAGTTCTCAACAATGAATAACTGGTTAATACATTACGTAAAATTGGTTAATCACTATGGGTTTATGGTGAATCTCATTAATTGGTGAATCAAATTAACTGGTTAATACATTAAAAATAAGTAATTAATCTATATCAGTTTCTAGTGAATCCAAGAAAGAGTTCCCAATAATGAATAATTAATTAATACATTACGTAAAAGTAGTTAATCACTATAGGTTTCTGGTGAATCTCATTAATTAGTGAATCTAATTAACTAGTTAATACTTTAGAAATAAGTGGTTAATCTATATCAATTTCTGGTGAATCCAAGAAAGAGTTCCTAATAATAAATAATCGGTTAATACATTACGTAAAGTGGTTAATCACTATAAGTTTTTGGTGAATCTCATTAATTGGTGAATTTAAATTAACTGGTTAATACATTAGAAATAAGTGGTTAATCTATATCAGCTTCTGATGAATCCAAGAACTGAGAAATTAACTAGTTAATGCATTAGAAATAAGTGGTTAATCTATATCTGTTTCTGGTAAATCCAATAAGTGAAAAATGAGAAATGAGAAATTAATTAGTTAATACATTAGAAATAAATAGTTAATCTATATCAATTTCTGATAAATCCAAGAAGCAGGAAATGAGAAACTTGAAATGAAAATATTGGCATATAGAAAAGTCAACAAACATACGTATGGAAGCACATAGTGGACAAAAGTTAGAGTATTTAGTTGGACGAGAAATGTTTTCCTGTGACATATAAATTATTGAACGATTGTAAAAAGTAAGAACATGTTTCTCATCCAACTAAATACTCCAACTTTTGTCCACTGTATACTTTTGTATGTATGTTTGTTGACTTTTTCATATGCTAATATTTTTATTTCAAGTTTCTCATTTCTCACTTCTTAGATTCACCAGAAACTGATATGGATTAACCACTTATTTCTAATATATTAACCAGTTAATTTCTTGCTTCTCATTTCCCGCTTATTGGATTCACCAGAAATTGATATAGATTAATCACGTATTTCTAATGTATTAACCAGTTAATTTTTTTCTTCTCAGTTCCCAGTTCTTGGATTCACCAGAAACTGATATAGATTAACCACTTATTTCTAATGTATTAACCAGTTAATTTAGATTTACCAATTATTGAGATTCACCCGAAACTTATAGTGATTAACCACTTTTACGTAATGTATTAACCAGTTATTCATTGTTGGGAACTCTTTCTTAGATTCACCAGAAACTGATATAGATTAACCACTAATTTCTAATGTATTAACCAGTTAATTTGGATTCACCAATTAATGAGATTCACTAGAAACCCATAGTGATTAACCACTTTTACATAATGTATTAACTAGTTATTCATTATTGAGAACTCTTTCTTGGATTCACCAGAAACGGATATAGATTAACCACTTATGTCTAATATATTAACAAGTTAATTTGGATTCACCAATTAATGAGATTCACTAGAAACCTATAGTGATTAACCACTTTTACATAATGTATTAACCAGTTATTTATTATTGGGAACTCTTTCTTGGATTCACCAGAAACTGATATAGATTAACCACTTATTTCTTATGTATTAACCAGTTAATTTGGATTAACCAATTAATGAGATTCACCAGAAAACCTATAGTGATTAACCACTTTTACGTAATATATTAACCAGTTATTCATTATTAAGAACTCTTTCTTGGATTCACTAGAAACTGATATAGATTAACCATTTATTTCTAATGTATTAACCAGTTAATTTGACTTTCACCAATTAATGAAAAACCTTATATATTGACATACGGTGGACAGTAGTTGGAGTCTTCTGGATGGACGAATAGCGTGATCGTAAAAAGAAAAACCATCCAATTTTTTTCAAAGTTGACGGTGGGATTGTCACATGCTTGTCTCATGATCTTTGTTAAAGTTTCTCATTGCTATTTTCACTACCAATTTTCTACAACAGAAATATTGGGCCCTAATTGGATGGTATCTATGGCTCCTCATTCTTGTGGGTCCTCTAACCTTGGGTATAGAAAGTTTGAACCACGTTATTGTCCTTATGTAGTACAAGCAACCTTGAAATCTCTTGGTCTAAAAAAGTATCCGAGAATAAGGTTTTTCTAGCACCCCAATGAAAAATTGGTGGTAATGGATGGACCCAATATAGTGTAGTTTCACATTCTTTATTTTCGCGATGCCTTTCAGGATGGTTTCAACAGCTAGCCGCAAAACCCATTTTTTGTGTCATCCCCAATTGGTTCAATTTTCTAACATTTGATTCCCCACTCTTGGGTTGCTAATACTTTGATATGGTTGACCACCTTCTTATTGAATGTGGGGCATCACAATGAAGGGAAACTTTTGGAACACACAAAAATTAGTGGAGAGAAAACATATAGAGGCAAAGCTTGACAGGAAGCAATTAGAGATAGCAAAGATCCAAGAAGTTCTTATCAAAAGCAAAAAGAGAGAAGCCATGTATTTTAATTTGCTAGTAGCAAAATGGTTTTTAATTGCCTTTGTTTGTATTTCAATGGTGATAAGGATGTAATCTCTTATGTAAATGGTTACGAGAATCAAAATGTAATCTGTAGTTGGTAGAATAAAAATACATTTTGGTTTTGAAAACAAAATGTATTCTGTCTTTTTTTGCTTTACAAAGAACTTGGTTTATTTGGTTGATATAAATTGTAGATGAAATAAAAATTATGTTAACTTTTATTCAATGTTTGTAGTATGAAAATTAGCATAAAACCAAGCATAAGGTCAAGAGCAGTTGACATCCTCATCTTGTATGTAGCTTATATCTTTGAAGTGTAATCAAGGCAGTAATGGATTAACAACAATTCACATCCTCATCCACTAGTAGTTCCATTTTTCCTGTGTCCAAGTAGCCACACCATATCCAAGCAGCTGAATTTGTATATGAAATGATAAGATTGAACAACACCATAATTTGTATATGAAACAATGCCATAATTCCACATGTTCATAGAATGAAGCATAATATAAGTTACCAATAAAATGCTATGTCTTGATCAATACCAATATTACCTTCAAGATAAACTAATCAACAGAATCCATTATGAAGAATCTCTTCTAAAATGGAATACCCATATGCAACCACCTTAATAAATTAATATGACATTAATCCCACATGTTATTTGTTATTACATATTTAATGGAATCACAAGAGTGTCAATAAATAAAAAACTAGCATAGGGTAGTATAAAAATTCACATAAAGTGATTACATTCAGAAAAAATTTGTCACTCCATTACAAATTAACATAAAAGTAGTGATTACCTTTCAAAAAAACTATCATCAAATTGACTACAATCCAATAACTATTGTAAGCTCCAAAGCCCTTTGAGATGAGTGCTTTAATGAGAATTTTGATAATTAACAAACTACTTGAAAATATGTTTATATTTGCTCTCATGATCTTAGAATGGACTAACTTGGTTTGTGTGAGATTATTGCTTAGTTTATTCTTGTAGACCCTTGCTAACTACTAAGAAAGATCATATGGAAGGATGGTTGATCACCATTTATGAAGAACAAAGTCACAAAGGACTTGAGAATAGTTTATACTTATATGAGCAGAGTGATCGAAACTAAGAACAATACTTAAGTAGGTCAGTTCGAGCCAAAATGGGAAAATCTCTCACAAGATCAAAAGTTTCATGATGAATTCTAGAAGAACATGGAGATATCATAATCTCATAAAAATTTAAGTAAAGAAGCAAGAAGGTTTAATGAGTAGAGTTAAAAAAAGTAATACAGAAGTTGAGCAAAGTCTATGAAGGATTTACTCAAGTCGTTTTAGGACAAAATAGTACGAGATGCATAAGGAAACTTACTGTAATAGCTAGTTTTTGTACTTGATGCATCAAAACAATTTGAAATGCAATGGCTAGTCCTAGAAAGCATATAAAAAGTCTCAATCTTAAGAGATGAAGGGTTAGAGCAGTGGAATATTAATCTAATATTGAAAATATGTTTATATTGCTCTCATAATCTTAGAATAGACTAACTTGGATTGTGTGAGATTATTTCTTAGTTTATTCTTGTAGACCCTTGCTAGCTACTAAGAAAGATCATATGGAAGGATGGTTGATTACTATTTGTGAAGAAGAAAGTCACAAAGGACTTGAAAAGAGTCTATACTTATATGAGTAGAGTGATTGAAACCAAGAACAATACTTGAGTAGGGTCAGTTCGAGCCAGAATGAACAAATCTCTCACAAGATCAAAAGATTCATGATGAATTCTAGAAGAGCAAGAGTTCTTATGCAAATCAATATAAAGATATCATCATCTCATAAGAATTCATGTAAAGAAGCAAGAAGGTTTAATGAGCAAAGTTGAAGAAAAGCAAAACAAAAGTTAAGTAAAGTCTATGAAGGATTTGCTCAAGTCGCTATAGAACAAAGTAGTACAAGATGCATTAGGAAACTTAGTATAACAAGTAGTTTCTACACTTGTTATAACTGCCAAGGCTATCAAATTATATCAATTTATAATTGATTCAGCAAAGTTACTTGCAGTAGAAGGTAACACCAAGTTGAGCCCATAGATCACTCTAATTATGCAATCAAATTAAGATGTTAACAAACAGGGGGGAAGTGTTTGCAAGATTAATCAACAAAAAGTAATTAAAACAGTAAACAAATTAGGAAAACAACAAATTCAAGGGAATTAACTAATCTTGATTTTAATCCATCCTTGATCATTATGGATCCATTCAATTACTAACCAAGTTCTTGATCTTAGATCATATCAAGAATCCTCAAGATGATCCATGGATCCTCTACTAGATAAGCATTGATAATTGCCAACGCTACCAAATTTAAATTAATTTATAACCAGTTTACGAAAATTACTTGCAACATAAGGTAACATCAGGTTGCCCGTGTGACACACAGGAATACTCACCACTATATTATAGATGATAATTGGGCCATAACACATAGGTGACTCAGGTTCAGTCCCCGGCAAAGGTGCAAAAAAATTGATAATTACCGAGGCTACCAAATTGAAATCAATTTATAACCAGTTTACCAAAATTACTTGTAGCATAAGGTAACACTAGGTCGAGCCCATAAATCACTCTAATTATGATCATGAAATCAAATTAAGAGGTTAGTAAACAAGGGGGAAGAGGTTTGTAAGATCAATTAACAGAAACAGAAAGCAATTAAAGAAGAGAAAACAAAATTAAGAAATAACCAATCCAAGAGAACTAATCAATCTTGATCTTAATCAATCCTTGATCACTAAAGATCCATTCAATTATCAACCAAATCCTTGGTCTTAGATCACATCAAGATACCTCTCAATGATCCACGAATCTTCTACTAGAAACGCATTCATAATTCAATTAATTAAGGTTAGACAAATTAAGCATCCATCCAAAACGTAAATTAACTTAAAAACCAAGATCCAACCAAGCTAAACAATTCATCAAACATCTTTGATGTCTTTGTTTAATCTGTATAATCCTCTCTTAACGTATGATAATTATGCAATTAATAAATAAAAATTCCAATCAAATTAAGCATTCAATCAGAATCAAACAAAGAGAAGAAGAAGAAGAAGAGAAACTTGATTGATAATCGAATGTATAACAATTAAAACAGAATCTCAAGATTAATCATCAAGATTAACCCTCCATGAATGGAAGGGAAAAACTCAGAAAAAGAAGATAACAAGATTAAAATCTAAACAGAAGGGAGAAAATTCTAGGAAGAATAATCAAGTAAAATGGCTAGGGTTTTTCTCTATCTCGGATCCCTTCTTTATAACAAAATAACTTACTTAAAAATTAAGAATACTAATTTTAACCTAGGTTAAAGTTAATTTTTGGCCTCTTAGATTTCATTGGCCACCAAATTCATTTCAATTGGTTTTAAGATGAGAGAGTTATGCCCAATTCACTATTAATAGGTCTCTAATCCCATCATCCGACTTCACAAGGGTGAAACAATATCAAAACATATTTTTAATTCATTAACTTCATAGAGTTTTAGCTTTATGTGTAAGCTTTCCAATGCCACTGGTTTGAAGTCCATATCACACCTACAGCCCTAAGTTATAGCCTAATTAGTGCACACTACTTGGGTTACATGACAGAACTCGAGTTCTAACTTCCAAGCCTAATTCGGTCTACTAGACATCCGAATGAGACTTCGAACTCTTCATAAAAGTTCTAGAGCTTTCTCTCAAATTTCCTACAAGGTAAAATTCATAATTATTAGAAATTTAAAACTCAAGATATAGTCGAAATACAGAAACAATGTAAAATGCTAATAATGCTGGAAATTTCAATTAAGCCAAATTTGAGCCTAAACTTATAAATTGTGACCAAAACTAATCAATTAAGCATATAAGAGGTCCAAGAGACTAAATATGAGGATTAATAATGTATAAAAATTGTGTTTATAAAATTCTCCCACACTAAACTTTTACACGTCTCGGGCAAACTAAAGATTCAAATTAAGGGACAAGAAACACAAAAATTCAAAAACTAAAACTCAAGATATTCACTTTCCAATGGCCTTCAAGAATGTAAAAGTTTGCAAGTAAGAAGAGCAAAAAAAGATTCAAAGAATCAAAACATTCATGAGGTAACATTTCTTCACATCTCAAACTAACAACAAGTTAGCTTCAAATTGAAAAGCATGAATTAAGAATGATAGATCTTCACAAGATACACAATCAATCCCTTAAGTGTTTAAAAGGTAGGTATTTCACTCAATTCAACTCATGAAAATTACACTATCATAAGCTCGCTTATCTTCTACTTCTCCACTACTCAAGCACATGCACACACAAATCAAGAGGATTTATTCAAGGTTGTAATTGGGCTAAGGTAAGGGAAAGAAACAATATGGATATGACAAGTTAAATACCAAAGAGAACAAAAGAGCATTATTGAGTAACTCAAATGACAAGCATGAAATTTTACACCCCCCAATTCCATATAATGCATATTCTCTTTACATATTCCTTTTGTTTCCTCTTTTTTTTTTCTTTTCTTTCTCAACCTTCATGCATTTTTTTTTTCTTCTTTGTTTTCTTTTTTCTTCCACCAAACACTTTGCATATTGCACATCAAACTGCATAACCCCCATACTTGAATTTTACATTGCTCACAAGCAAAAGAGCTCCTCTAATGACAATGAACCAATGCTCCCTCATTCCCTAAAGTAAAGTAAAAACATGGTTTTTCAGATAAGGCATATAATGAGCTAAAACAAAAAATAGATAAATAGGTTCAAGGGGATTAATCAAAGGGAAATGATGCAATGTTGACTATTTAGCTAAAGTAGCTAATTCAAGAAAGAATGTCTCAATCGTATTTATGTATGCAAATAAAAATGTAGCCTTAAAAAGAATCAAAGCAAGTTCTAGAGTGATCAAATGACATGAGTGAAATCACATAAGAAAGAAGAGAATGACATAAATGTTAAATCCATCCATCAATAGGGTCAAAATCTCACAAGGTATAAGTCTATCAAATGCAATCCACTAATCAAACATCCACAACCAAGTATGTCAAATTCAAGAAGGAATATAATTTATTGAATCATGCTATGAATCTTGAATTTCAATTGCTTCAAACTCATAAACTTCACAAATCTCAAAACATCATTGGAAAATAATTAAAAACACACTTTTTTTCAAAAATAGTAAAAAAAGAATTTAAAAATAACAAAACAGAAAACATCATGTAAATTCCTCCCCCACACTTAAAATCTACATTGTCATCAATGTAAAGCTCAAAAGAAAACAACATTCCATAATTATCATCAATTAATCTAGGACAAGTAAAATAAAAGAGAAAGAGAGAAATAAATATCCTTATTAGTTGTAGATTGAGATACTTCCACTTGGATCCCATTGCTTGAAGTGTAATGACATAGTTGAGCTTAAAGCATGAGAACTTACATCGGGGTCCCAGGCTGTCTTATATTATCTCAAAATTTGTAACAATCTCGCCTCTTGTTCAGCAATGAGGTTTTTGTTGGTTTATGCCCTTGAGGCTGATACATTTGTCTGTATTTATATACATTCTATTATGCTAATTTTAATATATAAGATAATTCATTTATTGTGTTCTTTTTAATAAACATAATAAAGTCCTTAGAATAGTAAGTTTGATGTCATAAGACATCAAGTGGTTGACTTGATCGTGAGATCCTATTGGACAAAATTAGAACACTATTCTTAAATGTCCCTAATCAAGTATTATTGTTAACTAGGACAACAATAATGCATTGAGACTAGTATGTGCATAGACTGATGACCACATCTCACGGGTCATAGATATGAGATATTAAGTCTTCACATGGGTACATATTAGAGTAATGATGTACTGGACTGACCCACCATGAGAATACTACATGGATCGTTACGTGAGTGTCATAAGTGATTCTTATAGTGATAATGGTGTCTGTGGTCTTCTGACCTAAAATCACCATGATTCCTACATGAGGAGTTGTGTATTTTAATGCCATCAAACATCATCTATAATAAGGTGATTATAAAGTTAGTTATTCGATATACCGTGAATCATGCAAAGGGATGTGAGTGACCTACATGGGATTTGTCACTCCTACATAATAGGAGCGATATCTTCGGGCCCCCTGATTGAGTGAGACTGAACTGCATGGCTGTGCTCAAATGAGTCAATATGAGATATTGATTTCATTTGTTGTTACAAAGTCTACTCGAGTATCAGGAAATGAAAGATTGGACTATACAAGGATGACGCATTCCATGCCTTGTGTTCAATCTAGATATCTTGACAAATGGACTAAACGACACAGAAACATTAGTCATGGAAAGGTTATTTCAAATCACTGACATTCTCATTACTTGGATAGCAGTGATGTGTTACTAGATATCACTCACTGCTTGTAATATAAAATGGGATTTTAATATTACTGCCAACGTAATGAGAACCTACAGGGTCACACACATAGAGCAGACTAAAATTGGAGCAATAAATCCAAGTTGGACTCGGACTCATAACAGATGAGTCTAGGGTTACACAGCTTACCTTACTGCTGCTCACACTCACTTAAGGCAGTCATCGTTGTAAATAGTACTATTAAGGGGGCTACTAAGACATACATTACAAAACCCTACCCGCACCTACAGAAAAGTGAGTTAGTGAGTGACAGGTTTCTTCTCTTCTCTTCTCAGCTAGCACTGTGTGAGAGACGTGAGGCTCCCTGTTGTGAACGTTGGACATTTGTGAGTCTGTTCGCGTGGATACCGCAGAGACATCATCGTTGTTATGGTGTTGGTGATTCATGTCACTTCCTTTGATCATGCTTCAACAAGTAAATAATTTTAAAACTCATATTAAGGCTTTTTTGCATAGATTCTGTGTGGGAATCCTATTTTTTCGCTACGTGATGTATCCGCAATTCCTAACAGTGGTATCAGAGAGTTTTCCAAAACCATTATTTGATTTTCTATTTTCATTTTGCATGAGATAACATGTTTGTTGTTCTTATTTTTTGATAAAAGATATGATCTTTAATATGTTATTTCAGAAAAATGAATGAAACCCCTTTGCGAAAACATATTCTATTTTATGTGATGTATGCAAAACTATGATGTTATTTTCAAAAACCCATGAAGATGTTCATATATTCTGTGAAAACCATTTTGTTTTGAGATGTATATTTTTGCGAAGCTTTCTGGTATGTATGTGATACGTACAACGTTTTGGAATCCTTATTCTCAATGCACAGTGCAAGGGTTTAGGAAACCTTGTTATTGGTTTATGGCAGTAAGGGTTATGGAATCCTTGTTTCTGCATAAGCGGCGCAGCGCAAAGGGTTTTGGAAACCCTATTCCTGTTTTACGGCAGTAGCATCAAGTATTGATGTCAAGCCGTCAAGGAGGCACAAAGGTTCAAGTGTTGAACAGTGGCACAAGGGTTCCTCGCGACGCAAGAAGCGTTCATATGTTTTCGGGATTAGAGTTCAAGCCATCAAGGGAGGCACAAGAGATTCAACTCTTGTTTTCAGTTCGATTTTTTGGGTCAGTGGGACCCCTGTGCTACCTTTGTGTATTGTGTTATTCGAAAGAGTGATTTTTTCTATCCTTTTTTATGACTCACGAAAATAATAATGTATTATTATTTTGAGTTTATAAGTTCTTTGTAATGCATGGTGCATGGTTATGGCCTTAGTTCTCTTTTTAATGCTATTTTGGTTTCTATAAATACGACCTACGTGTCGTGCCTTTCTCTCTACATTCTGATTGTACATTCTTTTCTCACCTAACTCCCTTCGAATGTAAAAGAGGTTTCTTTATAATGTAATCTTGATGTGGAGGTAAGAAGACAACATCAAGTGAGGACGTTGGTGGGAGACGCTTGGTGAAGCTAGCTTAGTTAATGTTACTCTCTTAGGGGGCCATAACCATGTCACTTTTATTATATGCTTTATATGTATGAGATGCATGGATAATGTTTATGATATGATAAACAGTTTAATAAATGGTGAGATCTAATAATAATAAAAATTCTCTCAAAGCAAATATTAAGTTATTATGCGATGCCTTCCAATGTGTGGCACTCGTCAAGAGTAGTATCGATCAAGTGCATGTCTACCAAAGCAAGATGCCTTTATCTATATTAGTAAGACACGATGGGATAAGGGTAATATCCAACTACCAACCATTGGATCTGACTTAACTAGGCTATTTCAATAGGATTAAAGGCTTAGAGGCATGAAGTTGAGTTTTAGTCCATTAGACGGATTGGAATAAGTGTTATTCATCTAACTATCCAAGAGTTACATGTAATGTAATTAGAAAGTGTTTCCTACCTAAATAACTGAATTTTAGGTGATCAGCCAAAGCTGACTCAAAACTAGGTGAAACATGGATCTTGGCCCACTAGGAAATCTTACGATGGGATTTTCCAAGTCAATGTTGAGGGTCATTGACTTGAATAAAATAGTGGGAGGCATATTTAATTAAAAGACCTCATTAAATATGTTTATGGCATGATACTTATATTTTGCATATTTCTGTTGATAGATTACCATGGCAACAAACACATCAAGTAACTTATTACTGTGATCTGTCCTTGAGAAGGAAAAGTTGTCTAGAACAAATTTTCTAGACTAGTAGAGGTATTTGAGGATTGTCCTCAAGCAAGAAAAAAAGTTGTATGTACTAGAATAGCCTATTCCTGAGCCACCTGCTACTAATGCCCCTAGAATTGAAAATGATGCTTATAAGAAGCATTAAGATGATACCTTGGACATTGGATGTCTAATGTTGGCCATCATGAACTCTGAGCTCCAAAAGCAACACGAGAACATGGATGCCTATGATATGATCATAGACCTTAAGAAGCTCTATCAAGAGCAAGCCAAGCATGAGAGATACGAGGTCTCTAAAGCACTGTTTCAGTGCAAGCTGGTAGAAGGAAGCCTTGTTGGTGCTCATGTACTCAAGATGATTAGGTACATTGAAAACCTAGAAAAGCTTGGTTTTCCTTTGGGCCAAGAGTTGGCCACTGACTTAGTCCTACAATCGTTGCCGAAAAGTTTTAGTCAATTTATCATGAACTACAACATGAATAAAATTGACAAATCACTACTAGAGTTGCTAGGCTTGTTGAGAACTGCTGAGCAAAACATAAACAAAGGCAAGGGAAATGACATAATAATGGTCCAAAAGAATAAGGGCAAGAAACAATAGAAAAAGCCCAAGGACAAGTGGAAGGGCAAGGGCAAGGATAAGTCCAATCCCAGCATTTCTGGCTTGAAACCAGTGGGTGGAGTGGCTAAGGAAGGTACATGCTTCCACTGTGGTCAGACCGGACATTGGAAGAGGAACTGTGCCAAGTACTTGGAGGAGCTCAAGAAGAAAAAGGGAAGTGAGACTTCCACTTCAGGTATTTTGTTATAGAAGTCAATTTATCTACTTCTGCATCATGGGTATTAGATACTAGATGTGGATCTCACATTTGTGTAAATGTGCAGGATCTAAAGAGCAGTAGACCATTGACAAAGGGCAAAATCGACCTACGAATGGAAAATGAAGCAAAGGTTGCTGCATTAGCTGTAAGGACTTACTTGTTATCTTTGCCCACTGGGCTTGTAATAGATTTAGATAACTGCTATTTTGTGTCTGCTATTAGCAGGAATATTATTTCAATTTCTTGTTTAGATAAGAAAGACATTTCTTTTATTATAAAGGATAAATATTGTTTCATTTATATGAATGATATTTTTTATGGTAGTGCACAATTGAGTAATGGACTTTATGTCCTTGATCTCGAAATGCTCGTCTATAATATAAATACAAAGAGGTTTAAATTTAATGATCTAAACCTAACTTTTCTCTGGCATTGTCGTTTAGGCCACATAAATGAGAAACGCATCTCCAAACTCCATAAAGATGGATTCTTGGACTCGTTTGATTTTGAATCATATGAGATGTGTGAATCTTGTTTGTTGGGGAAGATGACAAAGGCCCCCATTCACTGGACAAGGTGAAAGGGCTAGTGATTTTTTAGGCTTTATACACAGATATGTATGTGGGCCACTAAACACACTCGCTAGAAGCAATTTTCAATACTTCATTACATTTACTGATGATCTCAGTAGATATGGATTTGTATATCTTATGAAGCACAAATCAGAATCCTTTGAAAAGTTCATAAAGTTCAAGAATTAAGTACAAAACTAACTTGGCAAGAGTATTAAAATCCTTCAATCAAATCGAGGAGGTGAATACTTAAGCCAACAGTTTGATGATCATCTGAAAGAGTGTGGGATAATATCTCAACTCACTCCACCAAGAACAGCACAATGGAATGGTGTCTCTGAAAAGAGGAACGGGACCTTGTTGGACATAGTCCAATCCATGATGAGTCATGCAGACCTTCTAGGCTCCTTCTGGGGATATGCTCTATTAACAACAGCTTTCACACTTAACCGTATTCCATCTAAGACTGTTCAAAAGACACCATATGAGATATGGACTGGGAGACGGCCCAGTATGTTTTTCATGAAGATTTGGGGCTGCGAAGCTTATGTGAAACGTTAAGTTTTCGATAAGCTTGGACCCAAATCAGATAAATGCTTCTTTGTGGATTATCCCAAGGAAACCAAGGGATACTATTTCTATAATCCTACTGAGGGCAAAATGTTTATCGCACAGACAACTATGTTTCTAGAAAGGGAGTTTATCTGCAAAGGAACTAGTGGGAGAAAAGTAGAACTTAAAAAAGTTCAAGGTTCACAAAGTAGCAACGAACTGATGATGGAAATAGAGCAGCCTCCACAAAATGTTGTGGAACAGCAACATGCTCTAGTAGCACAAGACCTACGTAGGTCTAACAGGATACGTCATCAATCAGAGAGATATAGATTTCTCATGACCCAACAAGGTGACGTATTGCTCATGGATCAAGATAAGCCTGTGACTTACCAGGAAGCGATTATTGGCCCAGAATATGAGAAATGGCTTGAGGCCATGAGATCTGAAATGGATTCCATGTATGCCAACCAGGTAAAGACCTTCGTTGACCTACCTGAAAGGGTAAAACCCATTAGGTGCAAGTGGGTTTTCAAGAAAAAAATCGACATGGATGGTAATGTGCATACCTTTAAGGCACGATTAGTGGCTAAAGGTTTCAAACAAATTCATAGTGTAGACTATGATAAGACTTTTTCCCCAGTTGTGATGCTTAAATTCATTCGGATCTTACTTGCTATTGCAGCATACCATGATTATGAAATCTTACAAATGGATGTCAAAACTACTTTCCTTAATGGAAATCTTCTCGAGGATGTGTACATGACACAACCTGAGGGTTTTGCCACTCCAGAGGATGCTGGAAAAGTATGCAAGTTGCAACGATCTATTTATGGATTGAAGCAAGCTTCCAGAAGCTGGAATCTTCATTTTGATGATATAATAAAATAATTTGATTTCATCAAGAATAAAGAAAAATCTTGTGTCTACAAGAAGGTTAATGGGAGCACTATTGTCTTTCTGGTATTATATGTAGATGACATACTACTTATTAGAAATAGCACCCCTACCCTATAGTTCATAAAGATTTGGTTAGGGAACTACTTCTATATGAAGGACTTGGGTGAAGCCACCTATGTGTTAGGTATCAGGATCTATTGAGATAGATCATTAAGACTGGTTAGCCTAAGTCAGAGTACATACATAAACAAAATGTTAAGATGATTTAACATGCATGAATCCAAGAAAATGACTCTTGCCTATGTCATATGGTGTAAGCCTATCTAAGGCTCAATCCCCTTCCACCCAGGACAAGAGGGATCGCATGAGTAAGATTCCATATACATCTGCAATTAGATCTATCATGTATGTCATGTTATGTACTCGACTAGACATCTCATATACTTTGAGCATGACGAGTAGGTACCAATTTGATCCCGGTGAGAGTCATTGAACTGCTGTCAAGAACATCCTTAAGTACTTGAGAAGGACTAAGGATTCGTTCTTGGTATATGGAGCTGAGGAAGAGCTAGTTATAAAGGGTTACATTGATGCTAACTTCCAAACTGATAAGGACGACTCCAGATCGTAATCGGGTTATGTTTTTTGCCTAAATGGTGGGGCTGTGAGCTAGAAGAGTTCAAAGCAAGAGACAGTCGCCGATTCTACCATAAAGGCTGAGTATATCGCTGCCTTCAATGCAGCAAAGGAGGCCGTTTGGATCAGGAAGTTCATTGCTAAACTTGGCGCTATTCCTAGCATTGTGGACCTAATGGACCTCTATTGTGATAATAATAGAGCCATTGCACAAGCTAAGGAGCCTAGATCTCACCAGCGATCGAAACATATATTTAGGCGCTTCCATCTCATTCGAGAGATCATCGATAGAGGGGATGTGAAGATATGCAGAGTACCAACAGATGATAACATTGCTAATCCACTGACAAAGCCTCTTGCACACCAGAAGCATGAGGGTCACACTAGGTCTTTAGGCATTAGACATATGCCTAATTGGCTCTAGTGCAAGTGGGAGATTGTTGGCGTATGCCCTAGAGGCTGATACATTTGTCTATATTTACATACATTCTATTATGCTAATTTTAATATATGAGGCAATTCATTTATTATTTTTTTAATAAACATAATAAAGTCCTTCGAATAGTAAGTTTAATGTCATAGGACATCAAGTGGCTGACTTGATCATGAGATCCTATTAGATAAAATTAGAACACTATTCTTAAATGTCCTTAGTCAAGTATTATTATTAACTAAGACAACAATAATGCATTGAGACTAGTATGTGCATAGACTGATGATCACATCTCACGGGTCATGGATATGAGATATCAAGTCTTCACATGGGTACATATTAGAGTAATGATGTACTAGACTGACTTACCATGAGAACGTTACATGGATCATTACGTGAGTGTCATAAGCGATTCTCATAGTGACAATGGTGTCTGTGGTCCTTTTACCTGAAATCACTATGATTCCTACATGAAGAGTTGTGTGTTTTAATGTCATCAAACGTCATCTGTAACAAGGTGATTATAAAGTTAGTTATTAGACATACCGTGAATCATGCAGAGGGATGTGAGTGACCTAGATGGGATTTGTCACTCCTACATAACAAGAGCGATATCTTCAGGCCCCCTGATTAAGTGAGACTGCGAAATGCATGGCCATGCTCAAATGAGTCAATATGAGATATTGATTTTATTTGTTGTTCGAAGTCTACTCAAGTATCAAGAAATGAAAGATTAGACTATACAACGGTGATGCATTTCATGCCTTGTGTTCAATCTAGATATATTGACAAATGGACTAAACGACACGGAAACATTGGTCACTAAAAGGTTATATCAAATCACTAACATTCTCATTACTTAGGTAGCAGTGAAGTTTTGCTAGATACCACTCACTGCTTGTAATATAAAATAGCATTTTAATATTATTGCTAACGTAATGAGAACCTACAAGGTCACACACATAGAGCAGACTAAAATTGGAGCAATAGATCCAAGTTAGACTCGGATTCAAATATGGGTTAGACTCATAACAGATGAGTCTAGGGTTACACAGCTTGCTGTTGCTCACACTTACTTAAGGCAGTCACTATTATAAATAGTACTGCTAAGGGGGCTACTAAGACATACATTACAGAACCCTAGCCACACCTACAGAAAAGTGAGTGAGAAAGTGACAAGTTTCTTCTCTTCTCTTCGTAGCTAGCACTGTGTGAGAGACGTAAGGCTCCCTTTTGCGAACGTTGGACATTCGTGAGTTTATTCGTGTGGATACTGTAGAGACATCATCACTGTTATGGTGTTAGTGATTCACGTCACTTTCTTTGATCACGCTTTAACAGGTAAATAATTTTAAAACTTATATTATGGCTTTTTTGCATGGATCCTATGTGGGAATCCTATTTTTTCGCTGCGTGATGTATCCATAATTCCCAATAGTTTTTGGCCATGATCATAGGGAGCTGCTTATCATCTGCCAAGTATGCATACTTCAAATGCTCAGGTAATGACTTTAGCTCCAAATTTGGTGGCTGCACTATAGAGGGAAGTAATCTAGTGGGTTGCTGCTGCTCTGCTTTTGCTGCTTGAACCTCTGCATATATATCACCTGTTGCACAATTTGCTAACATAGGAACAGATTCATCATATCCCGAAAATGTAAAAATTTCTGAACACACAGAACACAACTTATCACCATCACAACTAGCACACAAATCTCCACGCACAAAATTACCAAAGTCAGCAATCTCATGAAACTCCTCACATAAGTCAGCATATGAGTTATCAACCAAATCATCAATTAAATCAATATGAAAAATAGAATGTTCTTCCATAGGGTGTTTCATAGCATCAAGAATATTAAACCTCACAATGGAATCTCCAAACTCTATGGAAAGAACTCTTAAATTCACATCAATCTTTGTCTGTGCAATTTTAAGGAAAGGTATTCCTAGACTGAGTGGAGCCTTGCCAGATGATGACTCTCCCTCCATCTCCAAAATGTAGAAGTCAGCTGGGAATATCAGCTTGTTCACCTGGACTAACACATCATCCACCAAACCAAATGGGTAAGCATTACTCCTGTTAGCTAGTCGGATCACCACATTTGTAGCCTGCAAAAGACCGTGATCAAGGGAATTAAAAATAGACATAGGCATTACACTAATGGAAGCACCTAAGTCTAGCATAGCATGCTCAAATCTGTGATTTTCTTTTATACAAGGAATTGTAAAAGTCCCAGGATCCTTGCACTTCTGTGGCATAGGCTGGATAAGGGCTAAAATATTTTGCCTATGTTGATTCTCTCATTGCCCTTTAGCCGCCTCTTGTGTGTACACAGTTCCTTCAAGAACTTTGCATACTTTAGTATCTGCTTGATTGCCTCTAATAATGGAATATTGACTTCCACTTTCCTGAAAATCTCAAGGAGCTTTCTGTCTTTCTCCGCCTCATGTATCTTTCTGGTCTCAATGGATCTCAGTGGAAATGGAAGAGCCACTGCAAGCTATTGCTGCTCATCAGCAACAACTGATTTCTTCTACTGGTTGATGCTTACTGGTTGGTTGAGGGCTCAGATGATGCTTCTACAAATTTTTCAGACATCAGTATAATGGCACTCACATTCCTCTTTGGATTAGGAATTGTTTGGAAAGGGAGTTGTCTAGAACCTTAGGCTTGCAGCTGACTCAATGTAGAGGCCAATTGTCCAATTTGCGTTTCTAAATTTTGTATGGTGGCCTCTATCCTCTGCTAGAACTGGATGTTATTTGTTGCCATCTACTTCACCAAATCCTCAAATGAAAGCTCAGGTTTCGTGGCTGTTAGACTTGGTTGTTGCATAGACTGCTAGAATTGCCCACTTGGTAAAACTAGAGATTGAAACTGCTGTTGTCTCACTAGCTGTTGGAAGGGCTGCCTGTATTACAATGATGCTACTATTGTGAGGCTGCATTACCATATCTCATATTTGAATGGTTTTTCCAACCAAGGTTGTATGTGTTGGAGAAAGGATCATATTTAGGTTGCGGTTGTTGCTGATATTATGGTTTACCAGGAAAGACACTTGCTGTAGCAATAGATTGATCAAGAAAAACAAAACCACCATCCTGAAGTGTAGGGTATGCATCTGTGGGATGTGAAGCACAAGAACAAATGTCACACACTTTTGCAAGCCCTTGCACAGGTAATTGTTGTTCCAGTGCCAACTGCCTCACCAAGGAAGTCAGCTCATCAAGTCTATGCTCCATTCTCTATTGATCAGCATTAGAAACCTGGACTTCATTGACTCCTCTGGTTTGAGTTATCATTCTAGTACCAAATTGCTGTGAGTTGGTAGCTATGTTTGCAATCAGGTCTCTAGCAGTAGTTGGGGTTTTGTCAACTAGGGCACCTTCACTCGTAGCATCCACCATGCATCTGTTTATTGGCAATAAGCCTTCGTAAAAGTATTGGATAACTAGTTGATCACTAATCTGGTGATATGGGCAGCTTGCGCATAATTTCTTGATTCTCTCCCAATATTCATACAAGGTCTCACCACTATTCTGTCTGATCCCACATATATCATTTCTAATTGCAGCAACTCCTGAGGCAAGGAAAAATTTCTCCAGAAATAGTCTTTTCATGTCATTCCAACTTGTTATGGTAGCTGGTTGCAAGTAGTATAACCAGTCTTTGGCTACACCATCTAATGAAAAGGGAAAGGCTCTCAAGTTGATGTGTTCCTTTGCAATGTATGCAAGGTCCTATCAATCTTAGGATCAAAATCAAGTAAAGAACTAGTTTGAGACCCAGTCATGCATTATTCACAACTGAAAAAAAAACCCAAAAACACCAAATAAGCAAAATGCACTACACAACATTAAAAATGCACCAAAATAAATCTAATTGACCTATCAAATTATTTTTAAAAATTATAGGACCACCACAGCATGAAAACTACACAAAAATAAAATCAAAAAATGTAATAAAAAATCTTAAAAAATTGAAAAAGTGGTTTAAATGATGGAATTTGAGAAAACCTAGGTTGACCTCACAAATTGCTATGAGCTTTGTTTACTAGGTCATTTTCCTTTAACTGACCAAGTTTCCACTCATTCTGGGCAAATTTGTCAGTACGAAATTATGCAAAGTGACCGTAATCATCCATTTTCTCCTAAAAATAACAAAAAAAAAGCAACAAAGAGGTTAGTGAAGGATTAGTAGTCAAGTATACTCTTAATAATGTTAAACAAAATCGGAATGATCCCCAACAATAGCGCCAAAAATTTGATAACTTCTGAGGCTACTAAATTTAAATCAATTTATAACCAGTTTAACAAAATTACTTGTAGCATTAGGTAACACCGGGTCGAGCCCACAGATCACTCTAATTATGATCACAAAATCAAGTTAAGAGGTTAGTAAACAAGGGGGAAAGGGTTTGTAAGATCAATTAACAGAAATAGAAAACAATTAAAGAAGAGAAAATAAAATTAAGAAATAACCAATCTAAGAGAACTAACCAACCTTGATCTTAATCTATCCTTGATCACTAAAGATCCATTCAATTATCAACCAAATCCTTGGTCTTAAATCACATCAAGATGCCTCTTAATGATCCACAGATCTTCTACTAGAAACGCTTCCAGAATTCAACTAATTTAGGTTAGACAAATTAAGCATCCATCCAAAACTCAAATTAACTTAAAAATCAAGATCTAACTAAGCTAAACAATTCATCAAACTCCTTTGATGCCTTATTTAATCTGTGTAATCCTCTCTTAGCATATGATAATTTTGTAATTAACATATAAAAATCCTAATCAAATTAAGCATTCAATCAAAATCAAACAAAGAGAAGAAGAAAAGAAACTTGATTAATAATTGAATGTATAACAATCAAAACAGAATCTCAAGATTATTCATCAAGAATGTCAATCCCTTGGATTGATTAAAGGCTCTACCCCTCCATGAATAGGAGGGAAGAACTCAAAAAAAGAAGAGAACAAGATGAAAATATAAAGAGAATGGAGAAAACTCTAGGAAGAAGAATCAAGTAAAACGACTAGGGTTTTTTTCTATCTCAGATCCCTTCTTTATAATAAAATAACTGACCTAAAAATTATGAATACTAATTTTCCCCTAGGTTAAAGGTAATTTTTGCCCTCTTAGCTTTCATTGGCCACTGAAATCACTTCAATTGAGTTTAAGATGAGAGAGTTATGCCAATTCACTCTTAACAAGTCTCTAATCCCGTCATCCAACTTCACAGGGGTGAAACACCATCAAAACGTTGTATTTTCAATTCGTGGGCTTCATAAGAGTTTGAGCTTTGTGTTTAACCTTTAATGTTCCACTAGTTTCAGGTCTATATTACACCTATAGCCCAAGTTATGGCCTACTTAGTGCACACTACTCGAGTTATGCAACAAAACCCTAGTTCTGATTTCCATGCCCAATTCGGTCTAATAGACATCCGATTGAGACTTCGAGCTCTCCATCAAAGTTGTAGAGTTTCTTTAATATTTCTTATAAGCTAAAATTCATAACTATTAGATATCTATAACTCAAGATATGACTAAAATATAGAAACAGTGTAAAATACTAATAATGCTAGAAAATTCAATTAAGTCCAATTTGAGCCCAAACTTATAAATTATGACCAAAACCAATCAATTAAACATATAAGAGGTCCAAGAGACTAAATATGAGGGTTAACTAATGTATAAAAATTGGGTTTATTAAATTCTCCCACACTTAATTTTTACACGTCCTGGGCAAACTAATTATTCAAACAAATGGACAAGAAACACAAGCATTCAAAAACTAAAACTCAAGATATTCACTTTCTAATAACCTTCAAGAATGTAAAAGTTTACAAGTAAAAAGAGCAAGAAAAGATTCAAGGAATCAAAATATTCATGAAGCAATATTTCTTCACATCTCAAACCAACAAGTAAGGTAGCTTCAAATTGAAAAGCATGAATCAAGAATGATAGATCCTCACACGATACACTCTCAATCCCTCAAGTATTTAAAAGGTAGATATTTCACTTAATTCAACAAAAATTGCACTACCATAAGGTCGCTTTTCTTCTACTTCTCCACTAATCAAGCACATGTACACACAAATCAAGAGGACTTACTTGAGGTTGTAATGGGGCCAAGGTAAGAGAAGGAAACAACATGGATATGACAAGTTAAATACCCAAGAGAATAAAAGAGCATTAGGGAGGAACACAAATGATAACCATAAAATTTTACACCCCCCAATTCCATATAATGCCCATTCTCTTTACATATTCCTTTCTTTTCCTGTTTTTTTTTTTTCTTTTCTTTCTCAACCTTCTTGCATTTATTTTTTTTTATTTTTTTTAATTGGCTCTTTTTTTTTCCACCAAACTCTTTGCATATTGCACATCAAATTGCACAACCCCTATACTTGAATTTTACATTGCTCACAAGCAAAAGAACTCCTCCATTGAAAATGAACCAATGTGCTCTCATTCTCTAAGGTAAGGTAAAAACATGGTTTTTCACATAAGGCATATAATGAGCTAAAACAAAAAATAGGTAAATAGGCTCAAGGGGGTTAATCAAAGGGAAATAATGCAAGGTTGGCTATTTAGCCAAAGTAGCTAATTCAAGAAAGAATGCATCAATCATATTTATGTATGCAAATCAAAATGTAGTCTCAAAAAGAATCAAAGCAAGTTCTAGAGTGATCAAATGACATGAGTGAAAATCACACAAGAAAGAAGAAAATGGCATAAATGTTAAATCTATCCATCAATAGGCTCAAAATCTCACAAGGTATAAGTCTATCAAACTCAATCCACCAATGAAACATTCACAACCAAGCATGTCAAATTCAAGGAAGAAATTTTTTTTAATCATGCTATGAATCTTGAATTTCAATTGCTTCAAACTCATAAAATTCACAAATCTTAAAACATCATTGAAAAATAATTAAAAACACACATTTTTTTTCAAAAATAGTAAAAATAGAATTTAAAAGTAGCAAAACAGAAAATCAAAATAGAAAACATCATGTGAATTCCTCCCCCATACTTAAATTCTACATTGTCCTCAATGTAAAGCTCAACAGAAAACAACATTCCACAATTATCATCAAATAATCTAGGACAAGTAAAATAAAAGAGAGAGAGAGAGAGAGAGAAAAAAAGGAACATCCTTATCAATTATAGATAGAGAGACTTCCACCAGGATCCCATTGTTTGAAGTATGATGACCAAGTTAAGCTTGAAGCATGAGAGCTTACACCGGGGTCCCAGGCTATCTTATGCTCTCTCAAAATTTGTAACAATCTTGCCTCTTGTTCATCATAGAGTTTTTTGGCCATGATCACAGGGAGCTGCTCATCATATACCAAGTATGTATACTTCAAATGTTCATTTAATGGCTTTAGCTCCAACTTTGGTGGCTACACTATAGAGGGAAGTAATCTAGTGGGTTATTGCTGCTCTACTTCTGTTGCTTGAACCTCTACATATATATCACCTATTGCACAGTTTGCTAACATAGGAACAGATTCATCACATTCCAAAAATTCAGATATTTCAAAACACACAGAATATAATTTATCACCATCACAGCTAGCACACAAATCACCACACACAAAATTACCAAAGTCAGCAATCTTGAGAAACTCCTCACATAAGTTAGCATATGAGTTATTAACCAAATCATCAATTTAATTAATATAAAAAATAGAATGTTCTTCCATAAGGTGTTTTATAGCATCAAGAATATTAAACCTCACAATGGAATCTCCAAACTCCATCGAAAGAACTCCTACATGTATATCAATCTTTGTCCACGCAGTTTTAAGGAAAGGTCTTCCTATAATGAGTAGAGCCTTGCCAGATGATGACTCTCCCTTTATCTCCAAAATGTAGAAGTCAGCTGGGAATATCATCTCGTTCACTGGACTAACATACCCTCTGCCAAGTTCAGGGGAATTAAAAATAGACATAAGCATTACATTAATGGAAGCACCTAAGTCTAGCATGGCATGCTCAAATCTGTGATTTCCTATTATGCAAGGAATTGTAAAAGTCCCAGGATCCTCGCACTTCTGTGGCATAGGCTGGATGAGGGTTGAAACATTCTGCCCTATGTTGATTCTCTCATTGCCCTTTAGTCGCCTCTTGTGTGTACACAGTTCCTTCAAGAACTTGGCATACTTCGATATCTGCTTGATTTACTCTAAGAATGAATATTGACTTCCATTTTCCTGAAAGTCTCAAGGAGCTCTTTGTCTTTCTCTGCCTCATGTATCTTTCTAGTTTTAATGGCTCTCTGTGGAATAGGAAGACCTACTGCAGGCTACTGCTGCTCATCAGCAACAACTGATTTATTCTAACCCTCATATTTTTGGGCTGGTTCATCAGAAACTGTTTCTTCTACTGGTTGATGCTTGTTGGCTGGTTAAGGATCAAATGATACTTCTACAGATTTTGTTAGACCTCAGCATAATGGCACTCACATTCCCCTTTAGATTGGGAATTGTTTGGGAAGGGAGTTGTCCAGAACCTTGGGCTTGTAGTTGACTCAATGTAGAAGCCAATTGTCTAATTTGAGTTTCTAAATTTTGTATGATGGCATCTGTCCTCTGCTAGAACTGTATGTTATTTGTTGCCATCTGCTTCACCAAATCCTCAAATGAAGACTCAAGTTTCATGGCTACTAGAATTACCCCATTAGTCCAACTTGATATTGAAACTGTTGTTGTCTCATTAGCTATTGGAAAGGCTGCTTATACTGCAATGGCTGCTATTGTTGTGAGGCTGCATTGCTATATCTC
Source organism: Ormosia semicastrata (assembly GCA_029884595.1). Lineage (NCBI taxonomy): Eukaryota > Viridiplantae > Streptophyta > Magnoliopsida > Fabales > Fabaceae > Ormosia > Ormosia semicastrata. The sequence continues at coordinate 3,383,288 of JAQQTO010000040.1, forward strand.
AGATTTGGATGGTCTCTCCAACCTAGGTTGTATGTGTTGGAGAAGGGATCATATATAGGCTGCTGCTACTGCTAACATTGTGGTTTACCAGGAAAGACACTTGTTGCAGCAACAGATTGATCTAGAAAAATAGAACCACCATCCTGAAGTGTAGGGCATGCATCTGTGGGATGTGAAGGACAAGAACAAATGTCACACACATTTGCAGGCCCCTGCACAAGTAATTGTTATCCCAGTACCAACTGTGTCACCAAGGAAGTCAGCTCATCAAGTCTATGCTCCATGCTCTATTAATCAGCATTAGAAACTTGGACTTCATTGACTCCTCTGGTTTGAGTTATCATTCTAGTACCAAATTGCTGTGAGTTGGCAGCTATGTTTGTAATCAAGTCTTTAGCTGTAGTTAGGGTTTTGTCAACTAGGGCACCTCTACTCGCAGTATCTACCATGCATCTATCTATTGGCAGTAAGCCTTCGTAAAAGTATTGGATAACCAGTTGATCACTAATCTGGTGATATGGGCAACTTGCGCATAATTTCTTGAATTTCTCTCAGTATTCATACAAGGTCTCACCACTATTCTATCTGATCCCACATATATCATTTCTAATTGCAGCAGCTCTTGAGGCAAGGAAATTTTTTTCCAGAAATAGTATCTTCATGTCATTCTAACTTGTTATAGCAGCTGGTTACAAGTAGTATAACTAGTCCTTGGCTACACCATCTAATGAAAAGGGAAAGGCTCTCAGCTTGATGTATTCCTCTGTAATTCCTTGTGGTTTTACGGTAGAACAAACCATATGGAACTCTTTTAATTACTTGTAAGGGTCCTCTCTTGCAAGGCCATGAAACTTAGGCAGCAAGTGAATTAAACCAGATTTAAGTTCAAAATTAGCATCCAAATCAGGATATTGAATGCACAATGATTGATAGTTCACATCAGGTGCAGCAAGTTCCTTTAAGGTCCTATTTTGCATGTTATCAGTATTGTTATCAGCCATAGTTGCAAAATTACTTAAACTTTCAAGTTCACTTGCAGATTCAATGTCAAAATCAAATTCAGGTGCAATTTTTTCACTAAGTCTACGAGCTCTAATCAATGTATGCAAGATCCTATCAATCTTAGGATCAAAATCAAGTAAAGAACTAGTTTGAGACCTAGTCATGCATCATTCACAACTCAAAAATAAAAAACACAAAAATATCAAACAAGCAAAATGCACTACATAACACTAAAATGCACCAAAATAAATCTAATTGACCTATCAAATGATTTTTAAAAATTATAGGACCTCCACAACATGAAAGCTACACAAAAAAAACCAAAAAATGCAATAAAAAATCTTAAAAAAATAAAAAAGTGGTCTAAACGATGGAATTTGGGAAAACTAAAGGTGACCTCACAGTAAATTATGACCAAGTTTTTGCTCATTCTGGGCAAATTTGTCAGTACAAAATTCTACAAAATGACCCATAATCACCCGTTTTCACCTAAAAATAACAAAAAAATAGCAACAAAGAGGTTAGTGAAGGATTAGTAGTCAAAGTATACTCTTAATAATATACAAAAAAATAATAAAAATGATCCCTAACAATGGTACCAAAATTTTGATAATTGCCGAGGCTACCAAATTTAAATCAATTTATAACCAGTTTACCAAAATTACTTACAGCATATGGTAACACTGGGTCGAGCCCACATATCACTCTAATTATGATCACGAAATCAAATTAAGAGGTTAGTAAACAAGGGAGGAACAATTAACAGAAACAGAAAGCAATTAAAGAAGAGAAAAGAAAATTAAGAAATAACCAATTCAAGAATACTGGCCAATCTTGATCTTAATCTGTCCTTGATCACTGAAGATCCATTCAATTATCACCTAAATCCTTGGTCTTAGATCACATCAAGATGCCTCTCAATGATCCACAGATCTTCTACTAGAAATGCTTCCAGAATTCAATTAATTAAGGTTAGACAAATTAAGCATCCATCTAAAACTCAAATTAACTTAAAAACCAAGATCCAACCAAGTTAAACAATTCATCAAAAACCTTTGATGCCTTGTTTAATCTCTGTAATCCTCTCTTAGCATATGATAATTACGCAACTACCATATAAAAATCCCAATCAAATTAAGCATTCAATTAGAATCAAACAAAGAGAAGAAGAAGAAGAGAAACTTGATTAATAATCGACTGTATAACAATCAAAATAGAATCCTAAGATTAATAATCAAGAATGTCAATCCTTTGGATTGATTAAAGGCTCTACCCCTCCATGCATGGGAGGGAAGAACTCAAAAAAAGAAGAGAACAAGATGAAAATCTAAAGAGAAGGGAGAAAACTCTAGGAAGAAGAATCAACTAAAACGGCTAGGGTTTTTCTCTATCTCAGATCCCCTCTTTACAACAAAATAGCTTCCTTCAAAATTAATAACATTAATTTACCCCTAGGTTATTTTTGGCCTCTTAGATTTCATTGGCCACCAAAATTACTTCAATTGGGTTTAAGATGAGAGAGTTATGCCCAATTCATTCTTAATAGGTTTCTGATCTCGTCATCCGACTTCATATGGGTGAAACACCATCAAAACGTTATATTTTTAATTCATGGACTTTATAAGTGTTTGATCTCTGTGTGTAAGTTTTCTAATGCCACCAGTTTTAGGTTCATATCAACACTTACAGTCCAAGTTATGGCCTAATTAGTGCACACTACTTGGGTTACATAACAAAACCCGAGTTCTGACTCCCAAGCCCAACTCAGTCCACTAGACATCCAATTGAGACCTCGAGATCTTCATCAAAGTTGTAGTGCTTTCTCTCATATTTCCTAAAAGTTAAAATTCATAATTATTAAATATCTAGAACTCAAGATTTGGCCGAAATATAGAAATAGTATAAAATGCTAATAATGCTGGAAAATTCAATTAAGCCCAATTTGAGCCCAAACTTATAAATTGTGACCAAAACTAACCAATTAATTATATAAGAAGTCTAAGAGACTAAATATAAGGGTTAACTAATGAATAAAAATTGTGTTTATTAAGCATCTAGAATTCATTCAAAGTTAAACAAATTAAGCACTAATCTAATCCCAAATTAAACTAAAAACCAGAATCCAACCAAGCTAAACAATTCATCAAACACCTTTGATGCCTTATTTAGTCTTTGCAATCCATCCTTAACACATAGTAATTACACAATTACCATATGAACATCCCAATCAAATTAAGCGACTCAATCAGAATTAAACAAAGAGGAAAGAGAGAAACTAGATTAATAATTGAATGTAGAATAATTAAAATAGAATCTCAGAATTAAGCATCAAGATTCTCAATATCTAGGATTGATTAAAGGCTCTAGCTCTCCATGAATGATAGGGAAGAACTATAGAAAAAAAAAAAGAGAAAACCTAGAGAGAAGCGAGAAGAAGAGAGATATAAAGAGAGAATGAAAAGTGCTGAATGAGAAGATACTTTTTTGTTCTACTGCTCTAACCTTTTAAACTGACTCTTAATTTGACCTTACATAATTAGAATTCTAATAAGTACAAAGCTGGTTTAATTAGTAATCATTGGACCTAAGTTTCATGTCATTTAAAAGCCTAAAACTCAAGTTATGCTCAATTAAGTGGCCTAACTCGTTAGCAACTTGCCTCTGCTTTCCATCTTCAATTACATGCCCAAAACAATGTAGTTCAACTTATTAGTATTCATAAGAGTTGAAGCTTTGTGTCTTAGCTTCCATTTGGCTTCGTTTGACATCCACCAGACTCCTATAACTCAATATATGGGATAATGAGTGAGCAGAGGTCAAGTTGTCAGGATCAATATTCTAGTTGTTGTTTCAACTTCAGTTTAAATTATCCAAACGTATGATCTACCTCTTGAGGTATTCATGAAACTTGTAGAGATTTGTCTTAGATTTCTTATAAGACCATAATCACATCAATAAGATGTTTGAAACTCAGATTATAGTCAAGTTACTAAACACTACCAAAGAGACAAACTAAGGCTAATTCATGCAATAATTCCTTCAATGATAAATTAGGCCCAATATCATAAATTGTGACAAAACTAACTTAATTAAGCCAAATTGAACTTTAAGAAGCCTAGTAAGAGAATCATTAAATGAATAAAATATATTACTATCAAATTTCTCCGCACTTAGCTTTTGCATTTCCAGGTAAAACATATAAGACCAAAACTATGGAACGAGGAAAAACAACACAAACTCAAAAGATAAAAAAATTCTAAAAGACTTAATTTTCAATGATATTCAAGAATGCAAAGTTTATAAGCAAGAAGAGTAACCAAAGATTCAAGGGATCAAAATATTCATGACGTAACATTTCTTAACATCTCAAACCAACAAACAAGGTAGCTTCAATTTGAAAAGCATGAGTCAAGAATGATAAATCCTTACAAGATATACTCTCAATTCTTCAAGTGTTTAAAAGGTAGGTATTTCATTCAATTCATCCTATGAGAAATTGAACTACCATAAGCTTGCTTATCTTCTACTTCTTCACTACTCAAACACATGCACACAAAAATTAAGAGAACTTTATTCAAGGTTGTAATAAGGTCAAGGTTAGGGAAAGAAATAATATGGATATGACAAACTAAATACCCAAGAGAATAAAATAGCATTGGGAAAGAACTAGGGACAGATGTAGAAAATATTCAGTGAAGGGGTTAAAAATCATGAATCATATTATTAAATACATAAAAAATTAACTTAGCAAATAAAGATGTATTCGCTCTTAAATTATTTAGTGGGTCAAGATCAAAATGTACTATTTTAAATTAAGGATAAATATACACTTATTTGCTCACTTTAGAAAAGTATTTTTCTTTCATTATATAGGAAAATTTATGAATAAAGCAAAAAAAAAAAAAAAAATATTTATATTAGATATTAAATGCATCACAATAGTAGTTATCCTTTACATCATGATTCATAAGCAAAATAAAGTTTTTATATACATAGATTTTAGAAAAGGGAAATGTAACAGCCCAATATTTGCTACCCAAATATATCGTCATATAAATAAATAACCTAATATTGACCCTGCTACTACTAACATACATTAACGTTTAACCCATATCATTCATACATAGTGAGTAAATATGGAGATCCACGATAGCAAAAGTTATATATATACATCACAGCCTCAAGGGCATACTGTTATACATAACCTAAAATAACTAAGCCAATATAAAACATTTATATATGCTCAGCCCAAAATAGCATCTATACTATTCTAATCTTCATACATTTTCTTTTTCCCTTTCGAAGAACTCGCACCTGGATTTACATGGTAACACAATCGGGGTGAGAAAATATATCTCAGTAGAAGTATTCTAATACCAGTATATATACATATATGTACAGTCAGATAATATCACAATTATCAAGTTGACACTTCAATCATGGAAGCAACAACACCTTATCTCAACAACACGCAATCGCCCATACAATTGCAATGCATGAAAATGTCATGATAGCAACCGCCTATACAAACGCCATGTTATGCTTAATTATGACTAATGATTGTGTCTATGTAATTTCCTAAGTATAGAGGTGAATAATGCATGATACCACATCCAGGGCCTCCAATCCCATGGTAATGTCATGAATGCATGAAACTTGAACAAAGTAATAGAAGCCCATAGTTTCATCTATAACCTCGAACAAGCACTGGAAGTCTCATCCAGTATACCTCATTATCCCAGAGGACATCTCATCCCCCCTCGAGTGGTGAAGTCTCATCAACTACAAGGTTATTGATAATGAACAAGGAAATTCATCCTCAATTCTTCACTATATTAGGAAGGATACATTGCGCCTTACCTGACATAGAACACCCACTTTCACGGGGCTTACACCTTTCAAAAAGGCAAATTATACCATTAAGTATATCATCATATCTAATTAACTTCTCATAATTAGCATTAAAAACCTCAATAGGTTTCACGAACATCTCGTGCAATACAATTACTAATTACTTCCCATAACTAGTTTTCGCAATTGATTTATATGCATTCCAATTTCATTTCACAAACAAATCATCAAATACTTTTAAAAGTACCTTATCACTCTTAAAAGAGCATACACAAATAATTACCACACTTAGGGAAGCTCAATTCCTCGATCCATCACAATACAAATTATATGTATATATAGCCACGTCTAATTACCTCCCGTAATTAGCATTTCAAGTCAACTTGACTTAATACAATTGCACTTCATTAATTACTCCCATTAAAGTTTCAACATACTCTATTAGGCATAAATAAAGTATTTTAGCAATTAGGAACCTCAAAACATCAAAATAGAAATTCTGATGAAATCTGCTCTAGGCATCCTAAAAAAGATGTTTTTCATAAATTCACCAAAAATCCACCTTAACTAATAAAACTCTGAAATTTTACAAGTAGATAGCCTTATGTCTTATCTTTCAAATGCAAAAAGAACCAGGTCATTCCGATACCTATAAGTTATGCAACAAACACCACAGGTTGTTTAGTGTTGTCCTGTTTCTGCACGCTGCTGTACTATAAGCGATTAATCGGCCAAATCTGAGCACTTAATCGCTCAACACCAGAAACTTCTGCAACTCACTCTGCAGAATTCAAAAATACTATTCCAATGACCAAATTCTTGGATTTTTTACATTCCAATTCAGTTTTTTCAGTGATTCTAAGACCCAAAATGGTTCTCAAACACATAGGAAATCATTAATCACAATTTAAACATCTTAAACCACTTTGATTTCACTCAAACCAAAGATCATGGATAAACATCCATTTCAAAACCTAAAACCCCAATTCTCCACTCAAATAACATTCAAGGGTGTTCAAGTGATGAAAAACTATTCTCATGCCTCTAGCAAATCATAAACATGCTATTATCAAGCTTATACACAAGATTCATGCATTTACTAACATAAATCCAATTCTCATATTTCAAAACCCCATTTCCCCCATCAAGTTCCCATAAACCTAATGAAGAAGATGAAGTCAAGAAGCAACACAAACCCCTACCTCAAGGTTTGAAGATGAAGATGAAGCAAGACCTTCACTTGGATCCTCCTCTTCCTTCTTCTCCTTCTCTTCTTTCTTTTCTTTCTTTTTTCTTTTCTTTTTTTTTTCTCACGTTTTCAGCCTCTCTATTTTTCTATTCTATTCTTACCCCTCAAATATCCCCACCGTAGGATATTTCAACAAGAGAAATTCCTTTTGAATTCTCTTGATTGGGTACTAAAACCCCGATCTGCTAAGAACACTCAAACTTCTCCAAATCTAATTTTGTAACTTCCAACAGATTCAAAATAAATCCCGAGATTCATTAAAAATTCTATTTCATCAAAAACTGGTATTTCTATATCAGTTAGGGGTCAATCCGGCACTAAAACACACTACCAGTATGCTCAAAATGCCAAACTAATTCTGAAAATTCTCAAACTTTAACTGTAGTACAATTTCCACATTTGTGACTTGGAAACAAACTCTCCATAGTTATTTCCACTAACTAAGCAGTTTAAGCCACTTCCAGAGCAAATAACAGCTATATTTCTCACTTAGCGTTACAGCAAAGTGCCTAAACGTGCTCAGAAAGTCACAAAACTTCACAAACATGTTAAGTAAGTATTAGGCTACCTCTGTAACCATATACAAGCCTAACATGATTTTCTAGGGTATTACATTCTCCCCACCTTTTTAGAATTTTGTCCCCAAAATTGGTTTACCTTGTGTATCAAGTTCTAACAACCGATATACAACAACAGATATAATCCAATTTTAAGAAAACCAAGATAATAAGCAAAGTTACCAAATTTTCCAAAACCAGGAGATGGTGATGTCTCATCACCTCGTACAACATAGACTCTACCCCCAGCGATAGGTCCATCTTCAATCTTGTTCTCTTGCCCCTGAGAACAACTCCTAGCATAGTGTCCCTTCTCTCCACACTTATAACAAGTTATTTTGTTCCCCCAACATGCCCTGTTTCCGTGATACCTACCACACTTATTGCAAGTTTCTTGCCGATCTTCTTTCTGAACTTTATGGTCTTTTTCTTGTGGGTGACTGGATTTAAGATTACCTTTCCCATTTCCACCATCCACTTTCCTCTTCTTTTGAAGACTTTGCAAATTTCACTCTGCCTGAATTTGGAGATTTTCAGACTCCATAATTCTACACTTGTTCACCAAGGATGAAAAATCCCTGATTTCAAAAGGTCTCACAACCCTTCTTATATTTCCCCTCAGCCCGAACTCAAACCTGACACATCTCCAGCTCTCATCCGGATTCTGCCTAAACTGTGAAGAAAACTTGGACAACTCATGAAATTTTGCTTCATATTGTCCAACCGTCATGTCCTCTTGTTGAAGATTCAAAAACTCATTCTCTTTGTCATCTTGTAAACTCTTTGGAAAATGTTTCTCCAAAAAGATCCCTCTGAACACATCCCACGTGATCAAAGTCCTTGCTGTCTCCAACAGCCTTCTGGTGTTTTGCCACCATTGTTCTGCTTCCCCTTTCAGCATGAAAGAAGCAAAAGAAACTTTTTGCTCTTCAGAGTAAACCATCACCTCATAGATCTTCTCTAATTTGGTTAGCCACTCTTCCGCTTTAATCGGATCACAATCACCCCTGTATATCGGAGATTCATATTTCTGAATTCCGCAATGTCAAGAAAGTTCTGATTTCTCCCGACTGGTACCTCTTGTACTGGTGGTGGTACTTGTTGCTGAGATACCAACCACTCTAAAACTCTAGTTGCCGCTGCTTGTTCAGTCTGCTGCCTCATGGCATTGGCCATTGCCATTATAGCTGTAGCCATCTCTATACCCTCATTATCAGAGTCTCGATTCCGACTCCCACGTGGTCTCCCTCGCGTTGTAGGTCGCCCTCGTGCTGCCATAGTCTTCTGTAAATACAGAACAATCCATATTGAGTTAGCTAAGCTCAATATCATGTAACCGTGTCATAGCAGCTAAAGCAAACATCTCAAAGGCAAAACATGTAATTCCACTCAAACAATCACATGTAAGAGATAAGAAATGCATAAGCATAGTCAGTCCATACCTCGGCTCAACAGGATGAACTACTCTGATACCAAAAATGTAATAGCCCAATATTTACTACCCAAATATATCGTCATATAAGTGAATAACCTAATATTGACCCTGCTACTACTAACATGCATCAACGTTTAACCCATATCATTCATACATAGTGAATAAATATGGCGAGCCACGATAGCAAAAGTTATATATATACATCACAGCCTCAAGGGCATACTGTTATACATAATCGGAAATAACTAAGCCAATATAAAACATTTATATATACTCAGCCCAAAACAGCATCTATACTATGCTAATCTTCATACATCTTCTTCTTCCCTTTCGAAGAACTCGCACCTGGATTTACATGGCAACACAATCGGGGTGAGAAAATATATCTTAGTAGAAGTATTCCACTACCAGCATATATACATATATGTACAGTCAGATAATATCACAATTATCAAGTTGACACTTCAATCATGGAAGCAACAACACCTCATCTCAACAACACGCAATCGCCCATACAATTGCAATGCATAAAAATGTCATGATAGCAACCGCCCATACAATCGCCATGTTATGCTTAATTATGACTAATGATTATGTCTATGCAATTTCCTAAGTATGGAAGTGAATAATGCATGATACCACATCCAGGACCTCCAATCCCATGGTAATGTCATGAATGCATGAAACTTGAACAAAGCAATAGAAGTCCATAGTTTCATCTATAATCTCGAACAAGCACTGGAAGTCTCATCCAGCATACCTCATTATCCCAGAGGACATCTCACCCCCCCGAGTAGTGAAATCTTATCAACTATAAGGTTATTGATAATGAACAAGGAAATTCATCCTCAATACTTCACTATATTAGGAAGGATATAATGCGCCTTACCTGACATAAAACACCCACTTTCACGGTGCTTACACCTTTCAAAAAGGCAAATCATACCATTAAGTATATCATCATGTCTAATTAACTTCTCATAATTAGCATTAAAAACCTCAATAGGTTTCACGAACATCTCATGCAATATAATTACTAATTACTTCCCATAACTAGTTTTCGCAATTGATTTATATGCATTGTAATTTCATTTCACAAACAAATCATCAAATACTTTTAAAAGACCTTATCACTCTTAAAAGAGCATACACAAATAATTCCCACACTTAGGGAAACTCAATTCCTCGATCCATCACAATACAAATTATATGTATATATAGCCACGTCTAATTACCTCCCGTAATTAGCATTTCAAGTCAACTTGACTTAATACAATCGCACATTATTAATTACTCCTATTAGAGTTTTAACATACTCTACTAGGCATAAACAAAGTATTCTAGCAATTAGGAACCTCAAAACATCAAAATAGAAATTCTGATAAAATCTGCTCTAGGCACCCTAAAAAGGATGTTTTTTATAAATTCACCAAAAATCCACCTTAACTGATAAAACTCTAAAATTTTACAGGTAGATAGCCTTATGCCTTATCTTTCAAATGCAATAAGAACCAGGTCATTCTGATACATGTAGCTCAAGTTATACGACAAACACCACAGGTTGTTCAGTGTTGTCCTGTTTCTGCACGCAGCTGGACTCTGAGCGATTAATTAGCCAAATCTGAGTGCTTAATCGCTCAACACCAGAAACTTCTGCAACTCACTCTGCAGAATTCGAAAATACTATTCCAATGACCAAATTCTTGGATTTTGGACATTCCAATTCAGTTTTTTCAGTGATTCTAAGACCCCAAATGGTTCTCAAACACATAGGAAATCATTAATCAGAACTTAAACATCTTAAACCACTTTGATTTCACTCAAACCAAAGATCATGGATAAACATCCATTTCAAAACCTAAAACCCTAATTCTCTACTCAAATAACATTCAAGGGTGTTCAAGTGATGAAAAACTATTCTCATGCCTCTAGGAAATCATAAACATGCTATTATCAAGCTTATACACAAGATTCATGCATTTACTAACATAAATCGAATTCTCATACTTCAAAACCTCATTTCCCCCATCAAGTTCCCATAAACCTAATGAAGAAGATGAAGTCAAAAAGCAACACAAACCCCCTACCTCAAGGTTTGAAGATGAAGATGAAGCAAGACCTTCACTTGGATCCTCCTCTTCCTTCTTCTCCTTCTTTCTTCTTTCTTTTCTTTGTTTTCTCTTTTTTTTTCTCATGTTTTCAGCCTCTCTATTTTTCTGTTCTATTCTTACCCCTCAAATATCCCCATTGTGGGATATTTCAAGATGAGAAATTGTTTTTGAATTCTCTTGATTGGGTACTAAAACCCCGATCTGCTAAGAACACTCAAACTTCTCCAAATCTGATTTTGTAACTTCCAACAGATTCAAAATAAATCCTGAGATTCATTAAAAATTATGTTTCACCAAAAACTGATATTTCTATATCAGTTAGGGGTCAATCCAGCACTTAAATACACTACTAGTATGCTCAAAAATGCTAAACTAACTCCGAAAATTCTCAAACTTTAACTGTAGTACAGTTTCCACATTTGTGACTTGGAAACAAACTCTCCACAGTTATTTCCACTAACTAAGCAGTTTAAGCCACTTCCAGAGCAAATAACGGCTATATTTCTCACTTAGCGTTACAGAAAGTGCCTAAACATGCTCAGAAAGTCACAAAACTTCACAAAAATTTTAAGTAAGTATTAGGCTACCTCTGTAACCATATATAAGCCTAACATGATTTTCTAGGGTATTACAGGAAAAGAGTGAAGTTAAAAGTAAGAAGAACTAGTAGGTTTATTACATAAAGATTAAAAATTAATAAAAGATGAGTTGAAATTGTAATATGAATTTATATAAAATAATCACGAATCACATGCCAAATACATATCAATATAAACTATTTTAATTTTACTATTTTTATCTTTGGTATAATTATACTGATCTCTCCTAAGGTTAGTGCTTATAATATTAACACCCTTTTTGTTTGAGAAATTACTTATATCTTCCTTACTTTGTATTTTTAATAGGACTTTGTGTAATATTTGTACATAAAGTAGGAGAGGTATATGTAATTTTGTAAATAAAGAAGGGCGTTGAAATGTAATAACCATATATAAAATAAAAAATATGAGTATAATTTTTAAATTAATGTTACTATAATAAGTATTAACTTTATAAAAGATCAATGTAATTATCCATTTATCTTTTAGTAAATTAAATGAAATTATTAGTACCTAAAAAAATTGGTGAGAAAGGGGGGAAGGCCCATGCTCGCCCCCTTAGATCCATCCCTAGGAGGAACTCAAATAACAAGCATGAAATTTTACCTTCAATTCTATATAATGTGCATTCTCTTTACATATTCATTTCTTTTTTTTAATCTCTTTTCTTTCATAACCTTCTTGCATTTATTCTTTGTCTTTTTTTTTAATTGGCTCTTTTTCTTTCTTTTTATTCCACCAAATACTTTGTATATTACACATCAATTTGCACAACCCCCATACTTGTACTATTAATTGCCCTCAAGCGAAAGAGCTAATCCAATGAAAATGAACCAATGCTCTCTCATTCCCTAAGGTAAGGTAAAAACATAGTTTTTCATATTAGGCATATAGTGAGCTAAGACAAAGGATAGGTAAATAGGCTCAAAAAGGTTAACCAAAGGGAAATGACATAAGTTGGCTATTTGGGCAAAGTAACTAATTCAAGAAATAGTGTCTCAATCATGTTTACGTATGCAAATGAAAATATAGCCTAAAAAAGAATCAAAGTAAGTTCTAGAGTGATTAATTGTCATGAGTGAAAATCATACAAAAAAGAAGAGAATAACACAAATGCTAAATCCATTCATCAATAAGCTCAAAATCTCACAAGGTATGCATCTATTAAACTCAATCCATTAATCAAATATTCAAAACCAAGCATGTGAAATTTCATAAAGAAGATAATTTATTCAATCACGCTATGAACCTTGAATTCCAATTGCTTCAAACTCACAAACTTCACAAATCTCAAAACATCATTGGAAGGCACTTAAAATCACACTTTTTTTTTTCAAAAACAAAATTTAAAACTGCAAAATAGTTTAAAATAGAAAAAAAATGTAAAATAGAAATATAAAATAGAAATGGTAAACAAAAATAGAAATAAAAAACAAAACCAATTAAACAAAAAATAGCAACAAGAAACAAAAATAGCAAAAAAATAGAACAACATAATTATAAACAAAAAAATAGTAAACAACAAATAACAAAATAGTAACAAGTAAATTAACAAAACAAAACAACAAAAGCAGCAAAAATAATAAAAATAGTTGAATTAAAATAACAAACAATAGAAAAATAGAATGCCAAAATTCCTCCCCACACGTAAATTTTACATTATCCTCAATGTAAAGCTAAGAAAATCATTAGCAAACCATCAATAGCATCAACAAATATAAGACAAGCAAAATAAAAAAGAAGGGAAAGAAACATCCTTATCAATTTTAGATGGTCGTTTGCAAGTGGAGCTCCTCCACTATGTCCTCTTGAGCTCCCTCACAGAATGGCTTAAGGCAGTGTCCATTGAATTTGAAAGCTTTGTTAGTGGCCTCACTTGAAATCTCCACCGTGTTAGTCATGACAACCATCACCCAAGAGGAAGGTGAATTAAATGATTACAAGTTTTTAAAACACTTTTGAGAAATTATACATTTTGATATTTTCAATCAACACATGTAGCGGAATAAGTTTAACAAAAGTACAACTATTAGAGATTTCTCAAATACCACTTGGGCTATAGGATAAATCAAACAAATAAGCTAGATATCAAATTCAACTCAAGCAAATATAATTAAGGCACAAATGTAAAGAAGATAGAGTTGAGAGAAACAAACACAATATTTATCCTAGTTCAGCCACCAACCACTTGTGGCTTACATCCAGTCCCCAAGCTTAACTTGAGATTTTCTTCACTATCTCCTAGACTTCACGGGTGCTAGGAAAACTTTTGTACAAACAAGAGCCCTCCTCACACCTTGGGATACCTCACCCTTGTGCTAGAGCCTCCAACTCTTCAAGCTTCACAAGTGCTTGAAAAACCTTTACAACCAAGAGCACTTCACACACCTTGGGATGCCTCACCCTTGTGCTTGAGCCTCAAAACAGGGATACCTCACCTTTTACAACTTTAGAGGGATACCTCACCCTTTTTACAAATAAGGGATACTTCACTCTTTTATCTCTTGAGGGATACCTCACCCTCTTTTATAAGAAATCAAAGAAAGATTGAATGATAAACTCTTAAAAGAGTGGATATTATAAATTGAAGCTCAATGGGTACATGGATATTCACACTTTAGCTCATAAATAGAGATTTTATGGAAATGGTAGTTAAAACTCGTATTGATGCTTAACAATAATTTTCAGATTGATCTATAACATTTCTTTGATGCCCAAATACTTTCATTTATAGCCCAAACATTTTTAGAGCCATTGTGGTAGTTGGGAGCATTAAATGCTCAAAAAGAGCTGTTGCAAATCTGTTTCTGCTACCCAAATAATCGATTATCAATTTCTCCTAATCAGTTAGGAGTCTAAAAAATTTGCTCTTGACTTACCCAATAACCGATTAGAACTAGGAGCTTTTAAAATTGGCTCAATAACCAATTAGGGAAATGGCCTAATTGGTTAGGAGCTTTAGAAATCGGTTCAATAACCAATAAGGGAAATGACCGATTATTAGGGAAATTACCTAATCAGTTAGGAGCTTTTGAAATTAACTTAATAACCAATTAGGGAAATGGCCTAATCGGTTAGGAGTTTTAAAAACATGAAAAATACTTCTGACTTGGTGAATAATTAGTTATGGAAAATCCATAATCGGTTATTGCACTCTAGTTTTGAAAACTGACTTTAAATGGTTATAACTTCTTCGTTTCTTATCCGTTTAAAATAAATGATCACTCATTGGAAAGATCTTTGAGTCTATTTTCATATGAAAGAAGTTTCAAAATAAAACTCAAAGTATTTTGGAAGTTATGATCAAATATCGTAACTAAAGGTTAGTTTTACAAATCACAAACTTATATAAAGAATGTTACACATATCTCATTGCATGATATGAAGTGAAATATAACTAGATAAAGTACATCATCATGTATGATACAATATATCTCATTAAGCACATTTTTGTAACATGATTAATATTCTTTTGTAATGCATTTGTCATTTATTAAGCACATCTATGAAGTATAAGCATTGTTCTTTTTGTCTTGTATTTGTCATCATAAAAAATTAACATATTAAACTATTGGGGGGTAAACTTATTTCCTCACACCGCACCATAAGGAAAGACCTTAGTGAGTACAAACGGACGAGGCCACCTAGAATGGAGCTTTCTGGGCATGAGCTTGAGGCGAAAGTTATAGAGGAGAACTTTTTAGCTAATTAAGAACTTCTTCCTTTTCAACATCTTATCATAAAGAAGCTTGGTCTTTTCCTTATAGATCCGGGAGTTCTCATAAGCTTCCAACCGAAGCTCTTCAAGTTCTTAGAGTTAGAGCTTCCTTTGGGATCCAGCTTAGTTCAAGTCAAGATTACACTTCTTTACTGCCCAATACGCCTTGTGTTCAATCTCTACCGGAAGGTGGCATGCCTTACCAAAGACTATCCAGTAGGGAGACACCCTAATGAGTGTCTTAAAAGTAGCCCTATAAGCACAAAGAGCATCCTCAAGCCTCAGGCTCCAATTCTTCCTATTAGGTTGGACAATTTTCTTGAGGATTTGCTTGATCTCTCTGTTTGAGACTTCGGCTTGCCCATTTGCTTGAGGGTGGTAAGGTGTGGAAACCTTATGCAAGACTCCATATTTTCTCATCAAAGCCTCCATGCTCCAGTTGCAGAAGTGTGAACCCTGATCACAAATGATAGCCCTCGAAATGTCAAATTTGCAGAAAATATGTGATATAACAAAATCTACAACAACTTTAGAATCATTAGTCTAACTGGATTTTGCCTCCACCCATATAGAAACATATTCAACAACCAACAATATGCAAACAAAACCAAAAGAAACAACAAAAGGTCCCATAAAGTCAATACCCCACACATAAAAAATCTCACAAAACAACAAAGGCTGCTAGGTTATCTTATTCCTATGATAAATATGCACTGATACAAATTAAAAGTTACAAACTCAAGTGCAGGTTGTTTCAAGTAATAAATTCTCAGGAGTTCGAGGTCGATCCACAGGGAATTGATGAAAAAAATTTATTTGACGTAAGATAAATATTTTGTCACAACAATAAAAGAGATAAAACTTAGTCACAAATAAAAAGGATTTACTTAGGTTAGGATATCTACTCTTGGTAAGTAAAATAAGGACAAGATTAATTCTTTTTATAACTCAATTAGAATCCACACATAATAGAGGTTCCAATCAGAAAATATAACATTCAAAGTTCATTTAAGATTATATACGTAATTAAATTATGATTCATTTAATCATCTATTAACACCACCACTTATAAATGGGTTCAAGCATTCATTGTGTCAATATCTTGTCTACAACAAATCAAGATCTCCACTTTACAAAGAGGGTTTCTAAATTGATTGGAAACAAAATATAACATATATAATGGCTACTTGATAATATATCATTTAAGCACAAGAAAGAGATTAATCTAACTTTATTTCATTACCAAGAGCTTCACCCTTTCACCCAAGTAACATAAAAATTAGTTACTCATAGACAAAAAAAGGAAGAGAAGAAGAAAAGAAAAGGAAGAAGAAGAAGAAGAAGAAGAAGAAGAAGAAGAAGAAGAAGAAGAAGAACACAACCTCAATTTAGAACAAAAGAAAACTACAACAAGATAAATAAATAACATAATAGCATGATCTTGATCTCTAAGACCAAGATTCCTAAATAATCAGCCAATGGTGTCTTTTATAGAGGATTAGGGATACAAAATAATAAGAGGGCTAATTAATGAGTGAGTGGATGAGTGGGTGGATGAGTGGAAAATGCCAAATGACTTTTGATGAGTGAAAAATTATTAAGATTCTTTGTCTCCAAAATCATTCAGTGCTGAACTCATTACATTTGTCATTTTATCACCAAGTGGTCTTCAAGAAAGTTATAGGCCTGGATCTTAGCTTTCAAATGCCGTTGGTTAAGCCCAAAAGGATTCCTACAACTCAAAATATGGTCTGATTACTATACACTACTCAGGCCCAGCTATAATTCCTCTGTTCTGACTCACAAGCCCAATATGACCTCTAAGAAATCCTAAATGAGTCTTGTGTTCTTCATGAAAGTTATAGATATAGGTCTTAACTTGTAGATGCCAAAATTTTAGCCCAATTTAGTTCTTATAACCCGAGTTATGCTCTGATTATTATACACTGTTCAGGTTCTAATCACAAAATCCTTATTCTGACTTCCAAGCCTAATGAGTTCCAATAGATGTCCGACTTTGGCCTAGAGCTCTCGTGAAAGTTGTAGAGTTCTCTCTTATCTTTTCAACAAGGTAAAATTCATAATTAGTAGACATCTAGAACTCAATATATAGCCAAAATACAAAAATAGTGTAAGACGTAAATTATGCTGAAAAAATCAATTAAGTCTAATTTGAGTCCAAACTTACAAAACATAACCAAGCTCAATCAATTAAGTACATGGAGAGTGTAAATGACTAAAAATGAAGGCTTATTAATGTATCAAATATATGATTATCAAATTCCCCCACACTTAACTTTTTGCACTCTTAGGCAAAACACACAAGACCAAAACTAGGGAATAAGGAAAAATAACACAAACTCAAAAGCTAAACACTCTAAAAGACTCAATTTTCAATAATATTTAAGAATGAAGAGCAACCAATCATTCAAGGGATCAAAACATTTATGAGGTAATGTTTCTTCACATCTCAAACCAACAAATAAGGAAACTTCAATTGAAAAGCATGAGTCAAGAATGATAGATCTTCACAAGATTCACTCTCAATCCCTCAAGTATTTAAAAGGTAGGTATTTCACTCAATTCAACCCATGAAAATTACACTACCATAAGCTTACTTATCTTCTACTTCTCCACTACGTAGAACACATACACATACAAATCATGAGGACTTTATTCAAGGTTGTAATGGGGTCAAGGTAAAGGAGATGATAATATAGATATGACAAGTTAAATACCAAAAAGAATAAAAGAGCACGAAAGCTGAGTTCAATAAATAAGCATGAAAGTTCATCTCAACTCCACCTAATACAAATTCCCTTTACATATTATTTTCTTTTCCTTTATTGCCTTGTTGGCCCTTATTTACACATTTTTTTTATTTTTTATTTTTTATTTTTTATTTTTTATTTTTTGAAGGTGAACATAATATATACATTCTTTTAATTAAACATTTTTTTCACTAACGATTTTGCACACACACCCTCATACTTGTTCAAGAACTCATCCAATGACAAAGCTAATGTTCTCTTATTCCCTAAGGCCGGGTAAGAACATGGTTTTTCATCAAATAAGCTCAAAGGGGTTAAGCAAGGGAAAATAGTTCATTTCCAATGCCTTACGTTGGCAAGAATCAGAGAATTTTCAAGAAGTCATAAGACTGCTTGATATCATATTAGGAATCAGAGAATTTTCAAGAAGTCATAATAGTGCTTGATATCGTATTGAGACAATATGTTGTTGAGCAAGGCTGCCTATTTATGTGACAGTCATTCTTGGCTATTTGGTTAAAGTAGCTATTTTAAGAAAAATACCTCAATCATGTTTATGTATGCATGTGAAAATGTAGTCTCAAAAAGAATTAAAACAAGTTCTAGAGTAACAATTCCATAAGTGAAATTCACATAAGAAAGAAGAGAATGGTACAAATGTTCAATCCATTCATCAATAGGCTCAAAATCTCACAAAGCATAATTCTATCATCCTCAGTCCACCAATTCAACATCCATAACCAAGCATGTGGTTTTTAAGAAAGAAGACGATTTACTCAATCATGCAAATTTTTCTGAATTTGAATTGCTACTTCCACACAAATTAGTTATCTACCTAATTACTCCTTACTTTGCCACCAATTTTGATACGTCTCAAGAGTAAATAATTTACTCCTTACTCTGTCATCCTTAATTAGTTTTGCTGTTAGTAAGTTATTGACAAACATATAAACACAATAAACATATTAATACACATACTTTCTAATTTTTTTTAGGTTCTTTGTTTACACAACTATCCTTCCCCCCAACCAGATCACAACATTGTCCTCAATGTCAAAACATAGATAGGTAAATGATAGAAGATATTACCTGTTGCTACAACTACTGAAAATAAAAACTTTACACAAATTTAAACTGAAACAAAGTATGATAAATAAAACTAAAGCTTGTAATTATTTGAATAGTTGGAGTGTCAGATCTGACTTGCTTTTCATACTGCTTCCTTCACCGCTTCCTTCTGACTAATCTATCTGAGCTGTTATTGGATCAGGTTCATAAACAAAAGCTTTTAATTTATCAATCGACTGATCAACAGTGGAAGTAGAGATAAGGAGTTGTCTTGCCGAAGATGTGATAAATTTCTATTCCACAGCATGGTCAACAAAAGATAACAAATTATCAAAGAAATTATTAACATTCAACAAACCTATGGGTTTATGGTGGATGTTCAGTTGGGCCTAAGAGATAATTTAAAAAACTTCTTCTAAAGTACTAAAACCACCTGGTAAGGCTATGAATGCATCAGAGTTTTCAAGCATTGCCTTCATTCGTCCATGCATAGATGATACTTGAAGTTCCAGCCTATTTGTCTTTCCAATGATGTTCCTTCGAGTTAAAGGTTCAGGAATAGAACCTAAAACTTGACCACATCTTAGATGTGCAGAAAGTGATACAGCCCCCATTAACCCAAGGCTACCTCCCCCATATACTACACGAATGTTCCTCCCAGTAAGTATTCTACTAACAGTGCTTAATGTATTTACAAACTCTAAACTATTCCCATAACTTGTCCCACAAAATACACAGATATTGGTAAGTCTACGAACAGAAGAAGAAGCTCCCTCCATTTCTATACTCACACTCTCTTTGAATAATTATGAGTTGCAAGAAAGTGAAGAAAATGAAGTGTTTAAATAGGGAAAAGAATGGAAAAAAGGTAATGATAGCACCTATATGGATAGGTTGGCTGTTGGCAGAAAAGTTTGAAATTAAGAAACACAATTTTTTTTATATTTTTTCTTTTTTTATTTTTTTTTTACTTCAAGAAAACCATCAGGGTAAAGATGCCTAGAAACCCCTAAAGAACCCCACTCAAAGGATCGTCTGTCCAAAATCAAAATATAGTAAAATCATATAATGATGGTATACCTTTATGTATAGTTTTCATGACGTATCTTTATATTGCGCATCATGAGTGCAGTAGCCTTCATAATCTTACCGGACCTTGAAAGAGACATTGAATTCCCTTAAGGAATTTCAAACTTAAGGCACTCCTCCCGCTTGTGGGATATCCTAGCCTATGCATCGTCCCTCTAGTCAAAGAAAAAAAATTTGAATACGACGACCAATGACCACAGGCAGTGGAGCTACGCTTAGGAACCCAATAAATCAATACTAGGATTTGAGCTCAGAGGCATTGTCACGCGAGAATGCAAACATAGGACGCTTCTATCTGTCCATCAGCAAGCAGAGCCTATGGTTAAAACCTGGGAATACTTACGCGGCTCTTTATAGAGCATGGCACATGAACCTTATTTACGGACCGACGTGCGAAGGTCCACCTGAGTCAATGACGAGTCTGCCACTAGCAAGGGCTCCTAATCTAATTAAAGACCAAGCACAACTGAAGTTTCGCCCTCTTTTTTTTATTCTTTTCTTTTCTTCTTTTCTTCTTTTTTTTTTTTCTTTTTATTTTTTATTTTTTGAAGATGTACAAGATAATATATATATTATGATTGTGGCTTATATCTTTCTCTGGTTTTACGTCCGGTAATGGCTTAAAATGCCTTCTATAAGTCGAGGATAAGCTTCCCATCTAATTTTCTTATAAATTGGCAAACAATGTCTTATTGAGTCAAATTCCCAAGAGTGTAACATTCTTGCTCGTTCTTGAAGAGATTCTACAAATTAAGAAGTTTACGATGCACAACTCCACAAGAATGCGTCTCAAGAGTCAATAAGATATCATCTAATGACTCCTTACTCAGCCTATTCTTAATGAAGAATATTTTATCTTTTTTGTTTACGAAAACCATCCTCAAAGAATGATATCACTTGTTACAAAAAAATTGACAATATTAGCAAACCAAGGCATGGAATTGATAGAAATAAAAATTCATCGGGAAAATAATCATTGATAGGTATGATATCAAAAGGTGAGCTTGTTGTAAGTATGGACAAATGATCTGCAACATCATTTTCGGGCTTCTTTCTTATCTTTTATTGTGATATTGAATTCTTGAAGCAATAAAATCCACCGTATCAACCTAGGTTTGCAAAAACTTGTTGAAAAAATCGACAAGTGCACCAAATTGTCAAAGTAATAAAGTTGATGATTAAGAGGGGGAAAAAACTAAAATGCAAGAAATTAATAGGGAAAAGAGAGAACAAAACACATGAATGCAAAACACATTAAGGATGTAAACACATAAAATTAAAACACTAGGGATCTGACTTCACTTGATTCAATAATGTATCATAGACAATACGGTAGTTTTGGGACCTTCATTCTAATTAATTTCTAATCATTCAATTGATGAGGAGAATCCAGTAATTAATTAAATCTCAATTCCTTGGTCTAAATCCTAACTCTTAAAGGCATGACCTTTACTCTATAGATTCTTATGGAAAATACCACAATTCTCCCACACAACCTATAACCTCTATTCCTAGATGATTATAAATCGTGACACTTATTATTTATGGTCTAGGTCATATGCAAACCTTCCGATTCTACATACATCTCACTAGATCAATTTATGAGTGGCCAATTCATAAAAGCATTAAGAATCATAATAAGCACTCAAATTGAATAAAAAAAATTAATTGAAATTCCAATCTTAATACATTTCGATTGAATCAAGTTACATCTTTTTCCTAGAAACACATGAATTTAACAACACATGACAAAAGAGAAGAAGAAATAGGAAGAATAAAATGAAAAATATATATAGAGCTCAACCTTCCATAAAAAAATA
This sequence comes from Ormosia semicastrata, assembly GCA_029884595.1. Taxonomy (NCBI): domain Eukaryota; kingdom Viridiplantae; phylum Streptophyta; class Magnoliopsida; order Fabales; family Fabaceae; genus Ormosia; species Ormosia semicastrata. Next base: position 3,405,558 of record JAQQTO010000040.1, read on the forward strand.
TTAACAAGTAAGTGGTATAAATCGACTATTAAATATTAATAAGTAGGCGGTATAAACCGACCATTAAATATTTATTAACAAAGGTGTGGTATAAACCAACCACCAAATAAATATTAACAAAGGTGTGGTATAAACTAGCCACCAAATATATATTAACACGTAGTAAATAAATATTAACAAGGGTGTGATATAAACCAGCCACCAAATAAGCCAATAAGTTGATAAATTAAAAAGTTAGTAAGCTGATAAATTAAAAAGTTAATAACAAGTAAATTAAAATGTTAGAAGCAATTAAATTAAACTGTTAGAAGCAAGTAAATTAAAATGTTAGAAGCAGGTAAAGTAAAATGCTAGAAAGTTAGAAGGTTAGAAATCTAGTAAGAGAGTTAGATAGTTAGTAAGTTAGTAAGCAAGAAAATTAAAAGGTTAGTAGATTAGTAAGTTAGAAAGTTAGAAATAAAATATAGAAAGTAAAATACAGAAAATAGAGTACAAAAAATAAAGTGCAGAATAAAAAGTACAAAAAATAAAGTACAAAAAGTAAATTACAAAAATTAAAGTGCAAAAAGTAAATTTCAAACATGAAAATCGAAGAATTGGAAAGCTAATTTTTTGCTCGGAGAGAGAGAGAGAAGAAGAAAGATTATTTCATAATGATTAAAGATTACTGAGAGGGATAATGGAGAGTTCTCCCACTAAGTTAGTACATTAGTAAGTACAAAGAAAAAAAATTAAAAAAGTAGAAAAAAAATATATACATATACAAGATCCACGGAAAAAAATATATAAATATACATATACAAAATATTTACACCATAAATTTATTCTTCAAATCAAGTCCCCGGCAACGGCGCCAAAAACTTGATGCGGATTAAAAGTTACAAACCCAAGAGCAGGTTATTTCAAGTAATAAATTCTTGGGAGTCCGAGGTCGATCCACAAGGAATTGATGAAGAAAAATTTATTTGACGTAAAGTTAATATTTTGTCACAATAATAAAAGTGATAAAACTTAGTCATAAATAAAAAGGATTTACTTGAGTTAGGAGATCTACTCTTAGTAAGTAAAATAAGGACAAAATTAATTCTTTTTATAATTCAATTAGAATTCACACATAATGGAGGTTCCAATCGAAAAATACAACATTCAAAGTTCATTTAAGATTATATACGTAATTATATTATGATTCCTTTAATCATCTATTAACACTACCACTTATAAATGGGATCAAGCATTTATTGTGTCAATATCTTGTCTACAACAAATCAAGATCTTCACTTTACAAGGAGGGTTTCAAAATTGGTTGGAAACAAAATACAACACATATAATGGCTACTTGATAATATATCATTTAAGCAAAAGAAAAAGATTAATCTAACCTTATTTCATTACCAAGAGCTTCACCTTTTCACCCAAGTAAAATGAAAATTAGTTACTCATAGACAAGAAGAAAAGAAGAGAGAAGAAGAAGAAGAAGAATATAACTTCAATTTCGAACAAAAGAAAACTACAACCAGATAAACAAACAACACAATAGCATGATCTTGATCTCTAAGACCAAGATTCCTAAATGATTAGCCAATGGTGTCTTTTATAGAGGATTAGGGATACAAAATGATAAGGGGGTTGATTAATGAGTGAGTGGATGAGTGGGTGGATGAGTAGAAAATGCCAAATAACTTTTGATGAGTGAAAAATTGTTGAGATTCTTTGTCTTCAAAATCATTCGGTGCTGAATTCATTGCATTTGTCATCTTATCACAAAGTGGTCTTCATTAAAGTTGTAGGCCTGGATCTTAGCTTTCAAATGTCGTTGGTTTGAGCCCAAAAGGATTCCTACAACTCGAGATATAGTCTGATTACTGCACACTGCTCAGGTCCAACTACAATTCCTCTATTCTGACTTGTAAGCCCAATATGACCTCCAAGAAACCTTAAATGAGTCTCGTGTTCTTCAAGAAAGTTATAGATATGGGTCTTAACTTGTAGATGCCAAAATTTCAACCTAATTCAGTTCTTACAGCCCGAGTTATGCTCTGATTACTGTACACTATTTATGTTCCAATCACACAACCTGTATTCTGACTTCCAAGCCTAATTATTTCTACTATATGTCCAACTTTGGCCTAGATCTCTCATGAAAGTTGTAGAGCTCTCTCTTATCTTTCAAACAAGGTAAATTGCATAATTAATAGACATCTAGAACTCAAGATATGTCCAAAATACAGAAACAGTGTAAAACATAAATCATGCTGAAAAAATCAATTAAGTTCAATTTGAGTCTAAACTTACAAGACATAACCAAGCTCAATCAATTACGTACATGGAGAGTGTAAATGACTAAAAATGAGAGCTTATTAATGTATTAAATATTTGATTATTGTGCACTGTTCACAAGACTTACAAAACATGTATGTATCATGAAATAGGGTAAGCTAATACAATCCAGAGTCCAAGACTTTCCTAGTTGTACGTTGAGGTCCAAAATGCCCACCATATGCAACTGTATGCAAAAACTAAGAACAAACTGGAACTCATGATTAGGTACACATCTCCTAATAATTTGGTCACTACAAAACCTCTACAAATAGGTATCATCCCACACATAATACTTAGACTTACTTTTCAATCTATCATTCTGAGGCCCTAGTAAAACATGTAGGAAAAACACTAGCAACTAAGAAATTGACCATATCTGCAAACTAAGGAGAGCTGATCTTACCTTGCAGATATAAAAGCTGCCCATCAAGAAAAGAATCATGGATGGGAAGGGCATTCGAGGCTCTCTCAATCCTGTTCAAGCAATCAGCCACCAGGTTCTCTGCTCCACTCTTATCTTGTATCTCAATGTCAAATTCCTAGAGCAGTAGCATCCACCTAATCAATTGTAGTTTAGCCTTAGGTTTCTTCAAAAGAAACTCTAGAGGTTCATGATTAGAAAATACCACAACCTTAGAACCAAGCAAATATGATCTAAACTTATCTAATGCAAACACAATAACTAAAAATTCTTTTTTCTATGGTTGTGTAATTCACTTGAGTAGCATCCATAGTTCTTGAAGTATAGTAGATTACATGGGAGACCCTGCCCGCTCTCTATGACAAGACAACTCCCACAATATAGTTAGAAGCATCACACATCAGCTCAAACGGGAGTGTCCAGTCAGGTGGCTGGATGATGGGGATAATGGTCAAAGCCTGCTTCAAATTATCGAAGGCTTCCTTGCATGTATGGTCAAACAGAAATTTCGCATCTTTTTGCAGAAGGTTGGACAGCGGAATGGCTATCTAGCTGAAATACCTGATAAAGTGCCTGTAGAAACCTACATGTCCAAGAAAAGAATGAACTTCGCACATGCATGTGAGGTAAGATAAGTAGGTAATGACATTTATTTTCGTAGGATCTACCTCAATACCCTCGCTAGATACTACATTACCTAAAACTATACCTTGCTCTACCATGAAATGACATTTCTCAAAATTTAGAATAATGTTAGTTTCAATGCATCTATGCAGCACTCTAGATAAGCTATCCACATAGGAATCAAAAGAAGAATCATATACAGTGAAGCACTTCTCTAGAAAGTTAGAGAAGAAACTCACCATGCACCGCTGGAAGGTACCAGGGGCGTTGCAAAGGCGGAAGGGCTTTTGCCTATAAGTAAAAGTGCTAAAGGAACAGGTGAAGGTGGTCTTCTCTTAATCAGAACTCTTCCTTGGAAGTCGGAGGAATGTTCTAGAAGATTTAATCTGTCGTAAACCTTGGGAAAAGCAACCGATGAAATTATTGGCAGATTATTTGCTGGAAATAAAAAAATCATTAGCAGTTTATTTTTCTTGGCAATGAGTTTTCTAGCAAAAAATTTCGCCTGAAATCAGTAGGAATCCATCAGAAAAATGCCACCACTAAATACCAATTTTCTTGTAATGATTATTATGAGAGCTTGGCTAAGGAAAGGGAGGCCCAACCTAATCGTGTGAGAGTCGACAAGATTGCAGGAATGAACTTAGCCTGAAACTCATGGATTTAGAGGAACAAAATACCTTCCTCAGGAACTATAGAGGTCCAACAAACAAACACTTCTTTGGAGAGTGCAAGCGATACCTAGATCTCCATAAGCCAGATATTTTGGTGATTATGGAGCTAAGGGAACAAGAATGATAGAACTATTGGGGTTTATTGGTTATGAATGTGTATAAGAGAAGGGGTTCTCTAGAGGTATAGGGCTTGGAAGTCTGTAAAGACAAATGTGGGGGTTTTGGATAAGGAGTTCCAGTTTCTATGTGCTAAGGTGCGTTATGGGAATGAGAGGGAGTGGTTCTTCTCTCCAGTCTATGCAAATCCTGATGAAGAATTGAAGAGGGTGCTTTGAGGACAATTGTGGACCATTTTGAGGACTGTGGATGCTACTTGGCTAGTAGCAGGTGACCTGAATAACATCATGGATGGGTTTGAGGAAAAGTGTATGCCTATGGTGAATGAGAGGAGATGCTGACTGCTTGCAGAAAGACTATAACAATGTGGCCTTGTGACCTTGGGGCAGTGGGGTGGAAGTTTACATAGAGAGGGTCAATTTTCAATGATTAAAAAAGGGTTTTTGAAAGGTTGGATAAAGCTTTGGGAAATGCGAATTGGAGGTTGTAGTATGAAATGGGTCTAGTGAAAGTTCTCCCCAGGGTTCAGTTCTCCAATCACCACCCTTTGCTGATAATGTTGAATAGGGTCAATAGAGGCCCAAAGCCAAGATCATTTAGATTTGAAAGGGCTTAGATGAAGATGCATACAAGTAGACAATTGGTAGGGCATGGAGGATGAAAGGGGGAGTTTTTTTTAGAGAGAAATTACAGTATACTACGAGCATGTTGAAGGAGTGGAATTATTCTACTTTTGGTCATATCAAAAGAAAGAAGAATTGGCTCCTTACGTGGTTAGGAGGGATTCAGAGAAAATTTGAATCTGGACAAATGTTCAACAGATTTCTAGCAGGACTTGAGACAGAGCTGCAAAAGGAGTTGTAGGAGGTTCTGGCTCAAGAGGAATTCCTCTGGCACCAAAAGGCCAAGACAAGGTGGATAGATGATGAGGATCAGAATATGAGGTATTACTATATGAAGACGATCTTAAGGAGAAGAAAGAGCAAGATTTTGATGCTCCAAAATGTGAATGGGTAGTGGGAAGAGAATCGGGAGAATTTACAAGGAATGGTAGTGAATTTCTACAAAAGTTGTACAATGAGGAGGTTGTTGGTAGGAGAATTGGGAAAACTGAGATTACTTTCCCTGAGTTAGGGGTGCAGAAAATAAAGGATATGAAGGGCCCAATTTGGAAGCAAGAGGTGGAGGTAGCTGCTAGTTCAATGGGATAACTAAAGGTCCCAGGCCCAGATGGGTTCCTAACCATATTCTTCCAACACTCATGGAATTTGGTGGGAGGAAATGTGACTGAGTTCGTGCAGCAAGCTTTTGAGTTCATGACACAACATAAAGGAAGTAAACAAAATGTACATTGTGTTGATACCAAAAGTGGATAGGCCTGAATTGATGAACCAATTCAGGCCGATCTCTTTATGCAATATTCTATATAAGATAGTAACTAAGGTGTTGGTTAATCGGCTAAATCCAATTTTGCCAATAACTGGGTTTCCATTTTGATCTAGCTTTGTCCTCACTGGGAATATACATAAGAACATTGTTATAGCATAGGAGATATGGTTCATATAATAAATAGGATGAGAGGGGGAAATGGTTTCTTTTCTATGAAGGTTGATTTAGAAAAAGCCTATGATAGGCTAAGTTGGCAGTTCATAAAATGCATCTCGGAGGAGATTAGGATCCCTCATAATTTGGTTGGAATATAAGGCGGTTGGGTCTGAGTTTCTTCTTAATTATTTAGGTGATCACCACGAGATTGTCTTGTATAGAGAGTTGGTGATTTTGCTTATCATCCATCTATATATATTTACCTAAATTTGAAAGGATATACGTCTATTGTATTTAATGAATTAAACTGGTATTTCTAATCAGAAATGCCATTTGTATGTTCTCACTTAAGTCACTTCAGTTTATGGTATCAATTTTGATGTTTGGTTGTAATAGAACATCCTTGTGATTGGTGGAAAAGTAACACTGCAAAATTAACATATATGCATACTGTATATTGTAATGAGGCCAACTTATATACTGTAAAAGCAATAACCAAACAATAATAATCAAGTAATCTCTATTTGAAGTGGATTTCCCAGTCAAAAGTCAAAACCCCCACCAACTTTTTTGCACCCATTTAAGTTAAAGGATATATTTTTGAGAGCTTGTTGATCATGGGGGGAATTGAAGAGGAGATTCACACAGAAAGGAAGAGAGTTGAAGGACAAAGTGAAATGAAACCTGAACTTAATATGGGCAAATACCAAAGAGAGAGTTGTAAAGGTGAGGACTTTGAAAATGTCAGATTGTTAGTTGTGAACGGTGAAGGATGACGCAAGAGAGTCGGAGTTGAACTCATTGTGTGTGATGATTTGTTGTAGCTCGGAATGAATGGTACAACATTAAAACATATAAAAGCCTTTCTTTCACTTCTTATTCTTTTTTCTTTTTCTATTTCTATTTGTCTTTCTTGTTTCTTTGGTCCTCTTTGGATTTGGTGAAGTAAGAAAGAGGAACAAGGCTCGGAGGTACAGTTTGCTCATGATTCAATTTAGAATATTTGAGAATTCAGATTACTTTATGCAGATATTTAATTAGGATGTATTATACTAACATTAAAATCTTTGCGCTGCTGTCTTACTTTTGTTGTTTAGAAAGGGGACTTAAAAAGGAGATGAGTGAAAGGAAAAGTATTGTTCAACAAGGAAAAAAAACATATATATGCTAACATTTCATAATTTGCATTTTTCTCCACTTGTTCTCAGTTCCTGTTGCTATTTGGTGGTAGATTACTGTTCCATCAGAAAAATTGATATAGGAGTTATATGCACAAATATATGTATCTTATAGCAAAATTTGGCATCTAATACATATTGAGATTATAAATTATTTGTTAAGGTTTACAGGGGATGAAGAGTAATATACTAATATCTAGTGTAGATGAATTAATATATAATGCAGTCCCAAAGAATATATTGGTTTTGTGCATTTGATTATTTTCGCACTAGCTTGTTTCAGTACTGGCAGCAGTCACAATTTTGGTCACAACTTTAGCTAGGCAACTTGAAATCATGTGCCATTTTTTTCACACAAAGCTTTGAATCACAAAGATTTCAAGCTCAAATTCATTATGGATTAACGTCAGTTTTTTCCAAAGCTAGGGTCAGTTTTGCGTATTCTCAATTTTGAGCAGCTTGCATTCATTTGAGCATAACTTCGGACATGCATCTTCAATTTGTGCACTACTTATTACATTGGGAAGCTAAAGGATAGGGCTTGCATCTATAATTCTTTTAGACTTATTCCCCTTGCCACTTGAAATCAGTTTGTGCACGAACTCAGACTTGATGTGGCTGATTTAGGTTTTTCGTCAATGTGTAGTGCTTGATTCATAACTCAAGCTATACAACTCCAAATGTTGAACTATTTGATTTATTGGAAAGCTAATATTCAGGAATTTTATCCATGAAACTTTTAGATTTTTATTCCTTTCCATTTGATGTTAGTTTTGTTGGAATTCAAGGCCTGATTTAGTATGCAATCTTTGTTTGACAGCATGTAGTGTGTGTTTCTCCATTTGGACTTGGGATCTTAATATCAAGTAAATGTGTTTCTTATGTGTAGGCTGGCCTTTCTTTTAATTGGTTGTTCCAGGTTAACAAGTGGAGCTGCAATATCAAGAAATTGGTCTATCTTCCCATCCTTGCTCTGAAGTGAGTTTGATTTCATCTCTCATTCACTTTAATATATTTTTTTAAGTTAGATACAATTTTCTATAGTAAGCTCACTATATACTTGTTTGCTTTATTTAAAATTTAAAGTGAAATTTGTGTTGTTGTTCAGCTGACACTTTCATGTTTTTCTGAACTTATGCGTGAAGTTAATACTTATGAATGGATAAATCTTGGATTGCTAAGCCACGGAACACATTGAATACTCAATTGGTTTAAGTAAATTCCTAGATTTTGCATTTGAGAATGGAGCTGTTGGGTATAAAATATGATGTTTGTGTCCAAAGTGTGGGTTTGGGAAATACAAACTAGAGATGTAGTCCAGGATCGCTTGCTTTGGAAACCATAGTTGTGGATTTTTCGCAAGCACACAGATCGTATAAGTAGTAAATAAAGATCATTCCCACGAGGATCGATTGATCACTAAATCTTATGGCGATTTTGATTGTTTAAGCGAATAAAATCAATAGTGAAAGCTAAATTAAAATCAAAACAAAACTCAAAGCAATTAAATAAGCAATTAAATCAAAAAAAGTTAAGATTTAACCAAGGTTTAAAGACCTAGGACTAAGAATTCACTATACTATTCCGTATGCAAAATTGTAATCATATCTTTGCTAATGTTCAATTATGTTCTTGAAGGTGATTTGTCCTAAATTATTTAAAGCTCAATTTCTTGGCACTAAAAACATACTAAAACTTCATCAATCTCATTCTCATGGCAATTAATCCAAGTTCTAACCCATTAAGATTCATGACAATCGTTGGTTCCTCGAAGGATTTAAGCCTATGTCTAGGTTTCAATTCTTAAATTCAATTCTTAGATTATCAGGCAATTAGATTTCATCTTTCAATCCTTCACCTAAAGCCTAAGATAATGTAAATATGGCACACAACATACCACAAGCATTAAGCATACTAAGAATGAATCAAGAACAATAATTCTCATTAACAAAGAATCAAATTAACAATTCAACATAGAAAAATAGAGAGTTTCATCGCAATCCTAGAAAAAGGGGATTACCTGCTCATGGTTAATATAACACAATCAAGAACAAAGGTTAGAGAAACAAACATGATTTCAAAAAAAAAAAAAGATGGAGAAGATGAAGATGGAGGAAAATACTTCAATGGTTGATCTTCAATGACTCTTGCTCTTGCCTTCCAAGCCCTAGCATTCAATCATTGTGCCTCTCAAAGTCTCCTATAGCCTCTTTATTTAGGTTTAAGGGTTTGCTTCTATTTATAACAATTGGGGTGAAAACTGCCTCTTTTACGCTCCAGAAGACCTCACACGGCCGTGTGAGTGCACGACATGGCTGTGTGAGTTTTAAAAGCTACATAATTTCAACGTAGGAGGGTCACACAACCGTGTGACTAAGACACATGGCTGTGTGACTTAGTCAGAAGCATTACTCATGTTACACAGGGTCATGTGAGCTTGACAGAAGTATTTTCCATGTTAGACACGGCCGTGTGTAACTCCTTAATTGCTCAATGTTGAAGTGATCTTCATGAAAGTTGTAGCTATTTTTCTTAACTTTCCAATGCCACTAGAATCACCTCGTTTCAACTTTTGTAACTCAAGTTATGCTCATTTTATTGTGTAAAAGGTCAAAAACTCCGTGAATCTTGGCCATATAAATTCTGAGCTCAACTCCATTGCAATGATTCCATCCAAAGCTTCATAGAGTCGTTTCAAAGCACCTTTTTTGGCCCTAAAAACATAGAGAAAGACCAATCATGAGATACCAAGGATAATTAGTTTAAATATAGCATAAATTCTAACATAAATCAATCAAATCACACCTAAATTCACCTCAAATCAAGTACAAGATGTGTGTATTTTATTCACACATCAAATTTCTCCACACTTGAACTTTGCTTGTCCTCATGCACATAATAGAAGTCAAAATCAAGATTAAGCTGAACATCAAGAAACACTAATCAAGGAAAATTCCACAGTTAAAAGTTCAATTAAGCTCGGCAATCAAATTCAATCAAGCAAGAAAGTTCAGCACTTAATACAATTAGAAGCTTGAATCTACCTTGCACCTCTTCTCTTTACCAACTAATTGAAGTCACTCATCTTTTCATTTCTCAAGTGTTTAAGGATAAAGAGATCATTCAAATTTCTCTTAACAAATGCATGATCATAGGCTTAACTATCAATCTCATCTCCACTTCCAAGTTCACATACATAACAAGAGTTAAAAGGACTTTCTTAGGTTGTAATGGGGTCAATGGTATAATGAAGGGTAGGAAATAAAGGAATAAAAGTAAAGAATTCTTATAGACAAATCAATACACCACAAAATCAGGTTGAGAAGATGAATAATAAATCCTAAGCACAAGGGTTTAACACATTTCTTACTTTTAACCCAATAATCTCATCATTCTTCCCCAATCAACTTTTATTTCTTTTTTTTTTCCTTTTTCATTTCATTTTTTTCTTTTTTTTAAAGCCCTTAAAGATAAAAACAACCATTTATGACTTCTTAATTAAGACATCAATTACTCTAAAGAATCTAACTTGATTATTCAAATAGGTATCCAAAGAAATCAATGTTAGGCTCAAATAGGCAACTAAGGAATTATTTAACAATGCAACTCTGGAAGTCAAGAAAAAATTAAGCCTAATTATCTTAATCACATTCAAGTATGTATGTGAATCAATAAAGTCTCAATAAGATATCAAAACAAGTTCTAGCGCACATTAATCAAGAGAAATCTTACTCTAAAAGGGAAAATAGGATTTTGTTTATGAAAAATCCAATCATTAAAGCTCAAAACTCACTTTCTGAGTAATGTTAATAAAGAAATCAAATACAAGCAAACATGACTAATTTCTAAATAAGATGTTAAATGTTTCAATACTCAATTGAAAAAGATTGCTTTGCACACAAATAACTCACGAGTAGTGGATTCCCTTCTCAAACACACCTCTATCTGCTCAGAAATAATCAAGAAATTAACACATAATTCCAGCTTGATTATTAACAATACTCAAGTATTCATTGATGTCACAAAAATTTCACCAAATTTCAAAGTACTCCCTCCCCACACTTAAAATAAACATTGTTGTCAATGTTTAAATAAGAAAAATAACAGAACAAAGGACAACAAAACTTTCATAAAAAATGTAAACGCAAGATAATGAAGGTGGTGGGAGAGGTGAGCCGGAGGGAGGCGCATAGCCATGAACTCAAACATCAAGTCTAACTGAACGGTGACATATGGTCTAAGACTGCACAATAAAAACAAAAGGGTTAAGATAATTTTTTTTAATAAGGAAAAATAAAGCAAAAAGAAACAACTGAAAAACCAAAAGTAAAGGATAGAAACACAGGTTGCCTCTTGTGAAGCGCTAAGTTATAGTTATTAGCTTGACTATAGGCTGGTTCTATGCTTAGGTGATGTCAATGGAGTGGTGCTCAGACCTTACTCCTTCTTCATAGTGCTTCACTTTCTGGCCATTTTTCAAGAATATCTTATGACATTCTTTCTTCACCTCAAGCACACCATGCGATAAGACGTGAATAATTTCATATGATCCATACCCTTTTAACCAAAACTTATTAAGAAGAAGAAAATGTGAGTTACAGACAAGAATTTTATCCTCAATCTTAAACTCACGCTGCTTGATACACTTATCATGCCACTTCTTTGGTCTCCTCTTGTAGAGCTTGGCATTCTCAAAGTTGGTAGTAGCATTGGGCAAAAGATTTTCTAGCATATCATCAGTTATAGATTCCTTTAGGGCCTCATTTTCTTTAAATGAGGAATATTCGATTGAGAGGACCTTTGTTACCAAGTGGCCTCAATACTCAAGAAGGGGGTGAATTAAGTATAAAAAACAAGTTTGCAAATCTTTCACAAATCGTTTGATAAATAATTTTCGTTGAAGCTAATTGATGATTAGATATAAAAGATAAACACTTTTACTTATAAATGCAATAGCCAAAGGGACCAATATTTAAGCAATTCAATAAATTAGTACTCAATGTAAAGAGATGAGTTTAGAGAAAACAAACACAATGATTTATCCTGATTCGATCATCAATCCACTTGTGATCTATGTCCAGTCCTCAAGCAACCGCTAGAGATTTTCCACTATTTCTTCAAGCTTCAATAGGTGCTTGATAACCTTTACAACCTTGAGCACTCAACACTTTGGGATACCTCACCCTTGGAGCTTGAGTCTCTTTAACTAAGGGATACCTCACCTTTTACACTTTTGGAGGGATGCCTCATCCTCTTTACAAAGCAATATAGATTAATTGAATGAAGCTCTCACTAGAGTAGATGATTACAAATTGAAGCTCTAATATGCTCTCAAAGATTAACCCACGTTTTTCACAAAAAATAGAGCAAGAATGGATTTGAGGATTAAATCACGTTTTGAAATATTAGTAATTAGTTTTTAGTTCAAGGTCAACCTCTAATGAAGACCCAACATTGGTATTTATAAGTTTTGCAATAAATGGAGACGTTGGAGGGTTTTAGCCAAGCATTAAATGCATTTAATATAGCCGTTGGACATTGTCAGGATGCGTGTAATCGATTACATTGTTGTTCCAACGTGTTCTTGGCTTTCTGGACTCTGTGTAATCGATTACATTATTGGTGTAATCAATTACATGGCTTCTAACTTGCTTGTAATCTATTACAATATCCATGTAATCGATTACATGACTTCTGTCTTGCTGTGTAATCGATTATAATATCTATGTAATCGATTACATGACTCTTTGAACGTATTCTTGCCTTTTTGGGCTTATTGTAATCGATTACATTATTGGTGTAATCGATTACATGGCCTCTGACTTGCTTGTAATCGATTACATTGATCATGTAATCGATTACAAGGCCTCTGTTTGCTGTGTAATCGATTATAAAAATCATGTAATCGATTACATTGGTCTTTGAACACATTTTTCAAGTCCAATAAGGCTTGTAAGCCATTTCTAACACCTCAAGACATTTGATTAAACATAAATCCTTTTAAGAGTGTTAGATTTAAAATTGAAACTCAAGTTTCTTGAAAAACATGTTTAGCTTTGAATTTTTCCATTTATTTTGAAATGATATATTGAAAAACCATTTGAGAAATCTTGAGAGCATTTAACATTAATGTTCTAAGTCTTATAACTAAATAAACCTCTTGACTTCTTTCTTTGATCTTGATATTTTCTTTTGCACTTGATCTTCACTTTTGCACTTGATCTTCACTTTTGCCTTTGTTATCATCAAAAACCATTTGACATGCTTTAGGAACATAAGCATTCACATTCTCCCCCTTTTTGATGAAGACAAACTGATCATAGGAAAAAGAAAGAGTTTTTGCATTTATATATAACAGAGATTTAGGCGCAACGCTCCCCTAGAGTTTATGCATGATATTGAGTTAGATTTTTCATGTAAAAAGCTTAAGAGCTCAAAAGCTCAATAACTCCCCCGTACACATGCAACCTTAATTTGATTTCATTTTTCATTTCATTTTTCACTATTCTCTCCCTCGTTGGCATTATAAAAAAGACATAAGCATTTAAAAAAAATGGACAGCATTTCAGCTATATTTCATGATTTCCCGAGTTTTGCCAAAATAAGAAATCCAAAGAGAATATTCAATCCAATCAATTTTCAGAAAGCCAAACATTCAGAGAATAGAATCAAAGCTGAGTCAAGTTCATATTTCATTAAAAAACATGTACAATGTAACTTATCATAACTAGTATAGCCAATAACCAAAAACACCAAAAATGTATACCAATGTTATATAACTGAGCCAAAAAGAAGAAAATATAATGTGGTCATAAGCAAATAACAATGAGAAACATCAGGGCAATGGGCCATGATCACTATCAGTAGCCTCGCTGTCACTGTCTGGATCTGCAGCAATGTCTCCTAGATCAACGTTATCATTGTCGAGCTCAAGATCGTCCTCAGAGTCTAGGATCTCCTCATTATCAGCAGGGACGCCAGATGGACCAGCAAAGGACAGGGGAACAGGAGAGGTAGAGGATGTAGGAGGTGCAGTTGCAGCACTCGGAGGAATATGAGGTCCACCCAGAAAGGATCGAATGGAGGCAAGCTCCTGATCTGAGTAGTCCATCCTCAACTCAAGGTGATCTATCTTCTGCTCAATGCGATCCATGCGTGTATCTACAGTAGCGCTCAAGTTTCGCATCTCTTAGAGCAGGAGGTCTAGTGTAGCTAGAGCAGGAGCAGGGACAGGATGCTGAGCCTCTTCATCATCATCACTGTCTGGATCATGATGGATATGTCCAAAGGTGCCATGGGCAATGTAATGCCACCTATCATCGACTTTGTAGAGCTGGAGCTTCTTAAGGTATGCAAGCCAATGGATTGTGGTCCTTTCGAGCTGGTGTCCTTGGACTCCTCAGCCAGGGAAATGCGATAATGCTCTAGGATGGTTGTTACCAGCATAGCAAATGGGAAAGTAGAGTTCTTCTTTTTCTTTACATCCAACATGTGCTCTATAATGTAGTAACCCCAGTTTATTAGTTGCCTAGTGGTCATTACCCATAGGGACACCACATCATCCTTGAGAACCTGGGAGTAATTCCCTCCCTTGGGAATTAACCCCCTGACCAAAAGATAATGGAGAACCCTGTTCTCCATAGTCAGACCAGTGGCTATGATTCTCCTTTTAGGATCACTGAGGGGTAGTAACTAGTCATAATCAGTGAAAGAAGAGCAGCCTTATGCTCAAACTCATGACCCTAGATATTGGCATTCCCACAGAAGTTTGCTCCATCAGGAGTGAGCTTCGTCAGCCTATACCACTCAGCTATAGTTATCCTGATTTGCTACTTTTTCACCTCAGAAATTAAGCAATCATCTTCAAATTTCAGATTTGCATAAAAGACTCTCACTAGGTTTGGGTAGATGGCCTTCTCTATACTTAGGAAACCCAGCAATCCTAAGTTCTCAATGGTTCTAAAACTCTCCAGAGGTTCACTCTCACAGAAGGTGATGGGAAGATACCTGGGAGAAATAATCTTACGTAGCTGGAAGTTCTTCCAGAACAACTCAGCTCTCTTCAGTATGGAGAAGTGGCGAGTGAGGTCCAAGCCAGAGATGTTGCGTGAAGCTCCACCAGAGGACCCTCCAACGGCAGCCCCTGTTCTTGGGCACTTTGAACGATGAGAGGATTCAGCCATGTGATGAGAAAGAGGAGAGTGGGATGAGTGGAAAGTATTTAGAGATGAGTGAGGAAAGAGAGAGGGATGAGTTTAGGGCAGAGAAGTAGGGATGGTGTTTGTGAGAGGTGATGGGGAGATTTGGGTGAGGGATTGTGATGAGATTTGAGAGATAGGTGTGTGGAGAGGTGTTTTTCAAGTTAGAGGGAGGTGAAATGAAGGAATTTGAGGGAGGTTTGAGTGAGAAAGGAGAGATTGGGAGGTTTGGGTTGCGTGGGGGGCGAGAGGAGGAAGACGAAGGAGTTGAAGAGTTTCTGAGAAATGAGCTCTGCGCGTGTCAGAAACCTTTTAAAAAACCCTATGTAATCGATTACATTGGGTTTGTAATCGATTACAAGCATTCTGGTTCATATGTAATCGATTACATTTTGGTGTAATCGATTACCATACTTCTGGGGAACCTTGTAATTAATTACATGGTTGATGTAATTGATTACCTGAGTTCTGAGTTAATTGTAATCGATTACAAAAGTTGTGTAATCAATTACATGCTTGACAGAACCTGTGTAATCGATTACAAAGGCATTGTAATTGATTACCAGCACACTTTAACTCAGATTTTGCATTCCAATCAGCATAGAATCAATTTTAAACCATCCAAATCAGTTCCAGAGTATCTTAGATCAATTCAAATCATCATGCAAGCATATAATCTAATCATATTATGATTCAAATCACATAATTGTTCAAAATTACTATTTTTACCAAGAATTACACCTTTTTTGGTGAAATTATGAGGTTGTTGAGTTGCTTGGGAGTCTTAGACATGAGGGAGCACCTGCAAAACAACTTAGGGGAAATCTCCGATGCTCAAGTCAGTATTGGATTCAAATATGATGAAAAACTCAGAGATTATGCAGCAATGTGGCATGATTATGCAGAAAATAGTTAATTTATGCATGATTGATCCAATATACCAAGTTCATTTCTTATATAGAAAAATGCTTCTTTTGCTAGGGGTTTAGTAAAAATGTCAGCTAGTTGCTTAATGGTTTCTACAAATTCAAGCATACAATCACCCTTTTGAACATGGTCTCTAATGAATAGATGTCTTATTTCAATATGTTTAATCCTAGAATGCAAAATGAGATTTTTGGACAAATTGATTACACTAGTATTATCACATCCTATGGGGATGTGATCAAGCTCAAGACCATAATCCAAGAGTTGTTATTTCATCCAAAGGATTTGAGAACAATAACTCCCAGCTGCAACATATTCAGCTTCAGTTGTAGACAATGCCACACTATTTTGTTTCTTGCTATGCCAAGAAACTAGTGAGCTTCCAAGCAAGTGGCATGTCCTACTAGTGCTTTTCCTATCCATTTTGCATCCAGCAAAATCAGAATCGGAATACCCCATAAGGCTACATGAGGCATATTTAGGGTACCATAAACCCATTTGTGATGTGCCTATTAGATATTTCATTATTCTTTTAACAGCACTTAGGTGTGATTCTTTAGGATTAGCTTGATATCTAGCACACATGCATACACTAAACATTATATCAGGCCTACTTGTAGTGAGATAAAGGAATGAGCCAATCATACCTCTATATTTTGTAATTTCTACTTATTTACCTCCTTCATCCTTATCCAAATAGCAAGAGGTGCCCATAGGAGTAGCCATATGCTTGGCATTGTCCATTCCAAACTTCTTGAGCAACTTCTTGTAATACTTGGATTGGCTTATGAAAGTTCCTTCTCTTGTTTGCTTGATTTGGAGACCAAGAAAAAAGTTGAGTTCACCCATCATGGACATTTCAAACTCACTTTGCATAATATTTGAAAATTCTTTACAAAGAGAGTTGTTAGTAGCTCTAAATATAATGTCATCAATATAGATTTGAACTAGAAGTATGTCATGCATTTTATGTTTTATGAAAAGGGTAGTGTCAACTTTGCCTCTAGAAAAATCTTTTTCTAAAAGGAATTTGCTCAACCTTTCATACCAAGCTCTAGGAGCTTGTTTCAAGCCATACAAGGCCTTTTTCAGTTTAAAAACATGGTTGGGCATTTCAAAATCCTCAAAACCAGGAGGTTGTTCTACATACACCTTTTCTTGTATAAAACCATTTAAAAATGCACTTTTGACATCCATTTGATAGAGTTTGAAATCCATGATACAAGCATATGCAAGTAATATTTTAATGCCCTCTAATCTAGCTACGGAAGCATAAGTTTCTTCATAGTCTATGCCTTCTTCTTGATTATATCCCTTAGCTACAAGCCTAGCTTTATTTCTTATTATTAAGTCCGTTTCATCAAGTTTGTTCCTAAAGACCTATTTGGTGCCAATTATAGTATGATCATTGGGCCTTGGAACTAATTCCCAAACTTGATTTCTCTCAATTTGATTTAGTTCTTCTTGCATGGCCAAGATCCAATGCTCATTATTAATGGCCTCATTTATGTCTTTAGGTTCAACTTGAGAGATAAAGATTAAGTGATTACATGCATCTCTAAGTGAGTTTCGAGTGATTACCCCTTTTGATACATCACCTATCACTTTGTCGAGAGAGTGATATCCTGAAGTCCTCCATTCCTTGGGTAGATGATAACTCTAAGAAATAAGAGTTATTACTATCCTTTTAGCTTAATCATTTTTTCTTGTTTTGATCAATTTAGGAGAAGAACTTCAAGTTTTATTTGATTGAGTAAATATCTGTGTTTAATCTGATTAATTTTGAAAAGCTGTAAATTCTGATCTGTTATTGCTGAAGGTTTGATTTAATTTTGAGTAGGTTTTAAAGGTGTAATTATTGAAGGAAATGCTCTGGGATGTTTTGGAATGCTGCAGCTTTGGGGGAGAGAGTCACTATAAAATAAAATCATTTCCAGCTCAGCTCTTGGCCACTAAAAAATAACATACCTATTGTACTGTGCTTAAAAGGAAGAGAGAGAATACAATGCAACAACTGTGTGTACTCGAGAATTGGGTCAAGGAATATTTTAGTATTTGACTTTGTAAAGGCCCAAAAAGTGAGGCATGAGAGAGAATATAACCCTATTTTGGGGGCTAGTATAAATGAGAGTGTGACTTTGTACTGAAGGGGATCTTTTATGGGGGAGCTGTGCAGAGCCGTCAGCTGCTGGTCATATTCGTAG
Source organism: Ormosia semicastrata (assembly GCA_029884595.1). NCBI lineage: Eukaryota > Viridiplantae > Streptophyta > Magnoliopsida > Fabales > Fabaceae > Ormosia > Ormosia semicastrata. The sequence continues at coordinate 3,423,765 of JAQQTO010000040.1, forward strand.
TTTCATTGTTTATGCAGGATGCATTTATTTTTCATTTCTTTTGCTTACTTTGTCTTCAAGCTCATTATGAGCTAAATTCTATTAGTTAGGATTTTATGAATTTGTGATTGTACTAAAGGGTAATCCAATGTTATGGATGTTATTCATTTTCTTCTTTTCTGTTTTAATGTTTAATTTCTGTTTAGCCTGATCAACTAATCTGAAATATCAACTGATTTCGTTTGGAAAAACCAAGTTAGTGGACTTGATTAGAAGATAAAGATAGAACAATTAATTGGAAAATTAATTATGTTGAATGAGTTAGGAATAGTCTTCAAGTCTTTAAATAGTTGGACGTGCTTCTATGACCACTGAGGGAAATTAATTTGAACTTAGGAATAAGAAGCTTTTAATGAACTCAGTGTTTACTGCTGGAAATCAAAATTTATTCCTTGGGCTAAATGCTGTAGCATCCTGAAACATACATTACCCTGAAGTTAAGAATTACAAAGGATTAGAATCCTAACTGTTTCCATCTTTGTTTTAAAACACGTCATTTATCGCTTTTATTAATTCCTTGCATTTATTACTTACTGCTCTGATACCTCATTACTCCATTTACTTTACATGCTTAAAAATTTCTCTTTATTTTATTACGTTAAATAGGAAAGGTTAATTCTAGAATTTGTATTCAATACAATTAAATCCTCGTGGGAATGATCTTTACTCACACTTTATTAATTGTTTGACTGTGTACACTTGCACATTTTTAAAATAAAGCCAACAAGTTTTTGGGGCTGTTGCCAGGGATTGACAATGGTGTTGAATATTTAAATTCTTTTGTTAACTTTATCTATTTTGTTACTTCTAAAAATTTGGTGTACTATGCTCAGCAACAGGTATTGCAATCTGTATACGCAGCAAGGGTGCACCCGAGTTTCAAATTGACTTGGGGATAGAGAAAACAGCTAAGAGGTTAAGGAAGAGAACCAAAGAACAATGTGCTCAAACCTAATATTCTGAGTTAGGCTTCATGGCTGATCTTTTCGTAAATGATGAGGAGTAGCCTAGTATGATTGACATAGCAAATGACAGAGAGAGGTCCATCAGGGACTATGCAGTCTTTGATCCCCAAACGATGAATACTGGGATAGTGAGGCCAGCAATAACTACCCAGCAGTTTGAATTCAAGCTTATAATGTTTCAAATGCTTCAAACTGTTGGGCAGTTCAGTGATGCTCCTAATGAAGATCTTCACCTGCATTTAAGGCAATTTCTAGAAGTGGCTAGCAATTTCAAGATCCCTGGAGTAAGTGATGATGCATTCAAATTGAGACTCTTCCCTTATTCACTGAGAGATAGGGGAAAGACCTAGTTGAACTCTTTGGAACCCAATTCAATTACTACTTGGAATGGATTGGCTGAAAGGTTCTTTGCAAAATACTTCCCTCCTACTAAAAATGCCAGAATGAGGAATGATATTACTTCCTTTAGGCAGAATGATGATGAATCACTGTATGAAGCATGGGAGAGGTTTAAAGATCTGTTGAGAAAGTGCCCTCATCATGGCATTCTTGTATGTATTCAAATGGAAATGTTCTACAATGGATTATTACCTCCTTCGAGGTTGATGTTCGATGCCTCTTCTGGAGGTGCTCTTTTGACTAAGTCTTATAATGAAGCTTATGAGCTAATAGAAAGCATAGCTGCCAATAGTTACCAGTGGCCAACTAGCAGAGCAATTTCTTCTAAAGGTGAGGCTGGTGTTCATGAAGTGAAGAAGATAACTGCTATGTCTGCTCAGCTTACTGCCATTACCAACATGCTGAAAAATTTAATGAATCTACTATGGCTCCAGTAGATTTAGTAGCTTGTGTTTTCTGTGGAGGAAGGCATCTGTTTGAAGAATGTCCTGATAATCCAGTGTCAGTGAATTACGTGGGAAATAGAGGGAATAGTTCTTTTTCCAATACGTATAATCCTGGCTGGAAGCAACATCCTAATTTTAGCTACAGTAATCACAGCAACACTCTGAATCCTCCTGCTGGTTATGCTTCTCCATATTACCAACAACAGCAACAGAACAGTTAGCAGCAGAACCATGCTCCTACAAAGGAACCATCTTCGGAAGCTATGTTGAAAACTTTCATGGCTGAAACTAAAGCTCAAATCCAGAATCAAGGAGCTGTTGTAAGAAACTTAGAGAACCAAGTAGGTCAGTTGGCCAATGCATTAGCTAATAAATCTGCTAGCATTTTACCCACTTCCACAGAGTCTCCATCATCTTCAAATGATAAAAGGAAGGAGTAAGTTAAAATCGTAACCCTGAGGAATGGTAAAGAGCTACAGGATGCTATAACATCTAAGCAGCAGGGAATAAAGACAACTGAACCAGCTGAAACAGAGGAACCTAAGGATGAATCAGTTCCACGGCCTGAAGATACAGAGCAAGTCATTCCTAAATGGACTGAACCCAAGATGATTCCAGAGAGGCCATCTCCTCCATTTCCACAGAGGTTGAAGAAGGCAGCTCAAGAGAAGCAATTCAATAAGTTTCTAGATATTCTGAAGTAGTTGCACATTAACATACCTCTAGTTGAAGCTCTACAGCAGATGCCCAACTACACCAAATTTATGAAGGACATCTTTACTAAGAGAAAGAGATTGGGAGAATTCGAAACAGTGACAATGACAAAGGAGAAGCGGCCGGAATTGCAGAATAAAGTAATAAAGTTCTTTAGAAAATGAAAGATCCAGGCAGCTTTACTATCCCTTGTTCTATAGGAAATACTTATTGTGGAAAAGCCTTATATGATCTTGGAGCAAGTATTAATCTGATGCCTATGTCCATTTTCAAGCAACTAAAAATTGGTGAAGTCAGGCCTTGCTGTGACTTTGCAACTTCATCGATAGGTCTATTGCTTACCCAGAAGGAAAGATTAAGCATGTCCTAATCAAAGTGGACAGGTTTGTATTTCCAGTGGATTTCATTATTCTAGACTTTGAGGCTGACAAGGAAATTCCAATCATCCTTGGAAGACCCTTCCTGGCTACTGGAAGAAAATTGATAGATGTGCAGAAAGGAGAGCTTACTATGAGGGTGAATGATCAGCAAGTAACTTTCAATGTTTTTAATGCATTACATTATCCTGATGAAGATATGGAAAACTGTTCTGTTATTACTGATATTGATTCCCTGGTGCAAGAGCAATTGATAGCATCAAGGTGAGACTTAGAGCATGAGTCTGAACTGAATAAGGAAACTAATTTTGGAAATGAAAAGTTAAAGCCGCTAGTTAAAAGGAATTTAGCACACAGATCTTGGATCAGAAAATATGAATCCTTAGATAAATCCGCAGACACCTTCAAGGAGAATGTACCCTCTGTTGGACCTCTCATCCTTGAATTGAAGCAACTACCTTCTCATCTGAAGTATGCTTATCTTGGAGAAAAGGAAACTCTTCCTATCATCATCTCTTCCTTCTTAACTTCTGAGCAAGAAAGTAGTCTTATTTTACTTTTGAGGAAGCACAAGAAAGCTATTGGATGGTAAATGACAAACATTAAAAGAATCAGTCCTAGCCTTTGTATGCACAAAATTCTGTTAGAGGAAGATACCAAGAACAGTATTAAGGCTAGAGAAGATTGAACCTAATTATGAAAGAGGTGGTAAAAAGGGAGATCATTAAATGGCTTGATGCAGGAATCATCTACCCCATTTTAGATAGTGTGTGGGTAAGTCCCGTGCAGTGCGTTCCAAAGAAAGGAGGAGTTACTGTAGTAAAAAATGAGAAGAATGAGCTGATTCCTACAAGAATAGTCACAGGTTGGAGGATATGTATGGATTATAGAAATTTGAATAAGGCCACAAGGAAGGATTATTTTCGACTACCATTCATTGATCAGATGCATAATAGGTTATCTGGAAGAGAGTTTTATTGCTTTCTGGATGACTATTCTGGTTATAATCAGATAGCAGTAGCACCTAAAGATTAACAGAAGACTACTTTTACTTGTCCCTATAGTACATTTGCTTTCAGACGAATGCCTTTTGGGCTCTGCAATGCTCCAGCAACCTTTCAGAGGTGCATGATGGCCATCTTTTCTGACTTTATTGAGAAAACTATGGAAATCTTCATGAATGATTTCTCAGTTTTTGGAGATTCATTCATGGGATGTTTGGACAATCTAGGGCAGGTGCTGGATAGATGTGAGGAAACCAATTTAGTTCTGAACTGGGAGAAGTGCCATTTCATGGTCAAGGAAGGCATTGTGCTAGGCCACAAAGTGTCAAAGAAAGGCTTAGAGGTGGACAAGACTAAGATTGAGGTGATTGAAAAACTCCCCCCACCCAATTCTGTTAAGGGCATCAGAAGTTTTCTAGGACACGCTGGGTTTTATAGAAGATTCATCAAAGACTTCTCTAGAATATCTAAGCCACTCTGCAAACTGCTAGAGCATGATAATGCATTTAATTTCACAGAAGAATGTTTATTAGCTTTTGAAACTTTGAAGAAGGCTCTGATCACTGCCCCCGTAATAGTAGCTCCGGATTGGGAGAAGCCATTTAAATTAATGTGTGATGCAAGTGATTTTGTAGTGGGAGCTATGCTAGGTCAGAGACATAACAAGATCTTCCATACTATCTATTATGCTAGCATGACTCTTATTGATGCTCAGATCAACTACACCACTATAGAAAAAGAATTGTTGGCAGTTGTATTTGCATTTGATAAGTTCAGATCATATCTGGTGGGAACCAAAGTAGTGGTATACACAGATTATGCAGCCATCAAGTATCTCATTGACAAAAATGATGCCAAGCCAAGGCTTATCAGATGGGTGCTCTTGCTTCAAGAATTTGATTTGGAGATCAAAGATAAAAAGGGAATTGAAAATTAGGTAGCTGGTCATCTCTCCAGAATTGTTGAGAAAGGAGAAACCAAGCCTCAAGGAGAAATTAAAGAAAATTTTCCTGATGAACACCTTACTAATTGAAAATGCTGCAGTACCCTAGTACGCAGACATTGTGAATTTTCTGGTCAGTGGGGTAATTCCAGTGGAAATGAACTCTCAACAGAAAAGGAGGTTTCTGCATCAAGTTAAACACTTTTACTAGGATGAACCTTTTCTATACAAAAGATGCCAAGACCAGATCATGAGGAGATGTGCTGCTGAGGAAGAATTGCAAGCTATCCTTAATGATTGCCATGCTGCTCCTTATGGTGGTCACTTTGGAGGAAAAAGAACAGCTGCAAAGGTCCTGCAATCAGGGTACTTTTGGCCCACTTTGTTCAAAGATGCTCAAGAGTTTGCCAAGATTTGTGATAGATGTCAGAGGGTAGGGAATATTTCCAATAGACAAGAACTGCCACTCAACACCATTTTAGAGATTGAGTTGTTTGATGTATGGGGAATAGTTTTATGGGACCATTCCCTATAACTTATGGAAATGCCTACATCTTAGTTGCAGTAGACTATGTTTCTAAATGGGTAGAAGCAGTAGCATTGCCTTCCAATGATGCCAGGGTAGTCACAAAATTCCTGCACAAGAACATATTTACCAAATTTGGCACTCCTCGGGCTATAATTCGTGATGAAGGGACACATTTTTACAACAAGCTGTTTGCTAACTTGCTTACAAAATATGGAGTGAAACAGAAAGTGGCTACTGCCTATCATCCTCAAACTAGTGGACAAGCTGAAGTGTCTAATAGAGAGATCAAAAGAATCCTTGAAAAATGGTGAATCCTTCTAGTAAGGACTGGTCTGTGCACTTAGATGATGCTCTCTGGGCCTACAGAATGGCATTCAAGGCCCCCATTGGCATGTCCCCTTACAGCTTGGTTTATGGCATGGCTTGCCATTTACCAATAGAGCTAAAACACAAGGCATTTTAGGCCATAAAGAAGTTGAATTTTGATGCACAAGTAGCTGGAGAAGCAAGGTTACTGTAGCTGAATGAACTTGAAGAGTTCAGGCTCTTTTCTTATAAAAATGCTAAAGTATATAAGAGCAAGGTCAAAGCATGGCATGATCAGAAAATCTAACCTAGGGAATTAGTTGAAGGAATGCAAGTGCTCTTGTTTAATTCTAGATTAAAATTGTTCCCTAGGAAGTTGAAATCAATGTGGTCTGGACCATTTAAATTGGTCAAAGTGCACCCTCATGGAGCTGTGGATTTGTTAAAGCAAAGTTCTGGAAGAGAGTTCAAGATGAATGGACAAAGAGTGAAGCAATATTGGGGTGAGTCGTGTGCAAGAATGAAGGCCACCACTTATCTTTCAGATCCTTAGCCACCAGTGTGGAGTCAGGCTGAGGACAAGAAACCAAGCGCTACTGGGAGGCAGCCCAACTTTATATCCTTTACATTGTCTTTTGAATTTCAGTTAAAATGGGTTAGTTTAGTTTAATAAAAATATAAATGCTGTTAAAGTATGTTTACAGACTAGAGCATTCTAAGCTCAAGGTTGTCCTAGACAGGGTGGTGTGTGGTCATATCAGGCCCAGTTAACAGTGTATTAGTGGTGGCAGTTGAGCAAGCGTAAGAGCCCGTGTTCAACTGTATTATTATTATTTTTTAGTTTTCCAAGTTCAAGAGTTGAAGAGTTATTGAACAAGGAAGGGTTGCAGAAATCGTGGGAATGTAAATTGCCTCCACCCATTCATTTAATGCCACCTTTTTCTCCACCACTCACCTCTATCCTTCACTTTTCACCTCAATCTCCCTTTTTCTCTATTAAAGCTACTGTCTTCTCTGCCTTAGCCCCACACGTAACCCCACTCACACGTTCTGTCTCACCTATCTCTTTCTATCACCATCAACCCACTCCTCTTTTATACCATTCCAAATACCATGGGTATAGCACAAGCTCAGTCTTTGAAAAAATCCCTTGTTGCCAGTTCATCCTCTTCTGATGAGGAAACCAATTTGCATTTTGTGGATGAGGAAGGGAGACTAAAGTTCGAGAGGGAAATCAAGAAGTGGAACTTCTATTTGGAGAAGGGTTTCTTCATTCTGGACTCCCCTCATTATGGGCTCACTGAGGATGTTGCTGAGCTCATAGACAATCATAACTGGAAGAAGTTCATGACTCACCCGAGAGAACCCATAATCCCTTTTGTGCGCGAGTTTTATGCCAATCTGACTGCACCACAGCAAAAATATGTCATAGTGAGGGGTTTAAAGGTGTCGTTCTCTGGCGCCACGTTGAACAGAAGGTGGGGCTTGAAAGGTGTTAAAGATGAATACCTGACTTTGTTGAGAAATGCTGAAGAAATAGAGCTGAATGACATGATAAGGGAAGTCACGGTGGAAGGGGCCAACTGGATTCAGACAAATGAGAGTTGGAAAATAGCCAGGCCTGGTCTTACCCCCTTATCCAAAGTTTGGTATCATGTCATCAGAACCAAGATTCTCCCCACCGCGTACTTAGAAACAGTAAACAAGGAGAGGTTAGTCCTTTTGTATTGCATTCTGAAGAAGAAGAAGGTGGATGTAGGACAACTGATTGAGAGGGAAATTATTGCCTACGCATTCAAGAAGAAGGGATTGTTGTTTTTCCCCTCTTTAATCACCTCTTTAAATTTGAGATGTGGAATAAGGCCTTGTCTGAGGATGAAATTATGGACAACAAGGGGGCCATAGATCTGCTGGCTATCAAACGTTTTGGGGCATCAGCATCAACGGTGCAAGGTTCAATTCCTCCATCTGGACAGCAGGAACATCCGGATGATGTGAACACAAAAGTGGACCAATGCTATCAAATACTGCAGCGTAGTTTAAAGCAGCAGCAACTCTTCTGGGAATTTTCTAAAGAGCAACATCTGTGGATGCAAAGGACTCTTGGAATCAACAAGCTGAGACAAGGTAGCTACCCTCCCCTATGTCCTGAAGCGATCTTTGACCCATTCCAGTACTCTTCCCCTAAACCCAAGAAACAAAGTAACCCTACAAAGGAAACTGCACCTGCTAACCCTCCTGCACCAGAACAAGACCCTGAAATCCCTTCTATGAATCCCACTGCTAGTGAGCACTCAGTAAATAACAACGAAGTTAGTTCTGACTGGACTCTACCACCACCACCCAGAGATCCACCACCACCACCTAGAGATCCAACACCACCTCCAACTTAACCAAGAGGGTCCAAGAGAGGAAAAGAAAAGATGGTTGATGAAGCACCAGAAGACCCCCCTCCACCAAAGAAGGGCAAAATCAAGCACAGAGCTCCTCCCATGATTAGAAAAAAACTAAGAATTGATGTAAATGCTAAGGAGACTCCCACTACACCCAGTGAGGACTCTGAAGATAACATGCCTATTATAGGAAGAGTTGGGAAACTCAAGTCCTTCACAGCCTCTAAGGCTCGGCCAAGAGCTGGTGGAGGGGAGGAGGAGGATGAAGCTGAAAAAGAAAGAAGTGCTGAGTTGGCCATTACCAAGGAAATTCCAGCAACAAACAAGCCAACAATGACGCAGATAGCCAGATCTGGCAGCAGAAGGAGCAGTGCAAGATTGGCTCAGCCTTGAGCAAGAAGAAACACCCAAAGTGCTGCAGCATCAGATGACCAGGATTTCCCTTAATCTTTCTTTAGTTTGTTTTAATTTGTTTTAGTTTGTTTTAATTTCTGTTTTACAATTGTAGTATTGTCTGCCCCCACTATTTAAATATAGTCGGCTTAATGACCAGTGAGGGCCCCCCTTTTTGATATACCTTGACTGCATGTTAATGAAAGAATTGTGTTTGCTGTCCATGTGCATCTGATGAAGACAAGTTTTACCTTACTGTATGTGAAATACATTAATACCTTGAATTAATCCTTTCTCACCACACAATCCCTAGCTCCAATTGGACTTAAAAGAACGACTTCTTTCAAAAGTCACCAATCAATTGGGGGAATTGGGTTGCAAAGACCCTTGTCCAAGGAAGAGAGGGTGAGGTCTGAATTAGATTTCAACCTAAGTTTAGGGGTGAGTGAGACTGAATGTGGTGTTGTAGCACTCTACAGCATCAATCCTATGAGCTTTGGGACTTCAACAGATTCGGTTCATCATGCATTCCATTCATGTATTTTCTCTGCAGAACTTGACTTATTTCTGTGATTGATTGCATATTTCACTGTTGCATACAAATTGACTTGAGGCACTATTCTTGTTTTAAATACTGAGACTTCAAAGGCCAACCCTCAAGTATTACCCTTTGTGAACCCCTTTAAGCCTAAGACTTTCTTGATTAGTGATAAGCCACATTACAAGCTCAAATTCCCTGAAAAATAATGTACTACCCTGTTAGTTGGAGTTTAGGACTGTGTCAAAGTGTTACCTAATTATAGGTTCTGATCATAATGGTTGAGGACAACCAACAGTCTAAGTTTGGGGGTGGGTTGCCTATGCAATAAAAAGGGAGGAAAGAGCAAAATTATCAAAGGAACAAATTCTTCATTACTGAAAAAAAAAACCTTCCCCCTTGTTACTAGAAAGATGGGTAAAAATTCAGAAATGTCTAAATTTAGGAGTGGGTAGTTTTGACAAAGATCTTGAACTTCACTTAAGTAGCTACTTTCCCAAAATTTCATACCCGAACCTTAGCCTCATTACAACCTATTAAAGTCCTCTTGCTGTGTACAATTTGTGTATGTGCTCTTGATTGATAGAAATTTGTCAAGCATATGATAGAGTTGTATGTGAAGGATGATTGAGTGAAACATCAACACAAAGCCTAAAATAGAGTGAATTGTGCAATATGACAAGCCCAATAATGTGTTAAGCTCCTGTTCTTAGGAAGATAATCCGGTGAGTCTTCACCCTTACATCCAAAGGACATTTGGAAAATGCACCTAAGACTCTGTTGAGGGGTGGTTTGGTTGGAGTTCCTTGCTAAAACTGAGTTGAGAGCTTAGGGAAATCACACACACATTATGGAAAGTCATTAAGAAAATATTATGTTGTGTTGAGCATAATTTTGAACATTGCATCTGAGGATTGGCATGGACTTTGCTTATACTATTCTGATTTTGTTCTGTTATTGCTTGTTGAATGTCATTACTTGAGGGCAAGCAATGGTTCAAGTTTGGGGGTGTGATAACTCTTAGAAATAAGAGTTATTACTATCCTTTTAGCTTAATCATTTTTTCTTGTTTTGATCAATTTAGGAGAAGAACTTCAAGTTTTATTTGATTGAGTAAATATCTGTGTTTAATCTGATTAATTTCAAAAAGCTGTAAATTCTGATCTGTTATTGCTGAAGGTTTGATGTAATTTTGAGCAGGTTTTAAAGGTGTAATTGCTGAAGAAAATGCTCTGGGATGTTTTGGAATGCTACAGCTTTAGGGGAGAGAGTCACTATAAGATAAAATCATTTCCAGCTCAGCTCTTGGCCACTAGAAGACAAAATACCTACTGTACTGTGCTTAAAAGGAAGAGAGAGAATATAATGCAGCAGTTGTGTGTACTCGAGAATTGAGCCAAGGAATATTTTAGTATTTGACTTTGTAAAGGCCCAAAAAGTGAGGCATGAGAGAGTGTGTAACCCTATTTTAGGGGCTAGTACAAATGGGAGTGTGACTTTGTACTGAAGGGGATCTTTTGTGGGGGAGCTATGCAGAGCCGTCAGCTGCTGGTCATATTCGTAGTTTCATTGTTTACGCAGGATGCATTTATTTTTCATTTCTTTTGCTTACTTTGTCTTCAAGCTCATTATGAGCTAAATTCTATTAGTTAGGATTTTATGAATTTGTAATTGTACTGAAGGGTAATCCAATGTTATGGATGTTATTCATTTTCTTTTTTTCTGTTTTAATGTTTAATTTCTGTTTAGCCTGATCAACTAATCTGAAATATTAACTGATTTCATTTGGAAAAACCAAGTTAGTGGACTTGATTAGAAGATAAAGATAGAACAATTAATTGGAAAATTAATTGTGTTGAATGAGCTAGGAATAGCCTTCAAGTCTTTAAATAGCTGTATGTGCTTCTAGGACCACTGAGGGAAATTAATTTGAACTTAGGAATAAGAAGCTTTTAATGAACTCAATATTTACTGCTGGAAAGCAAAATTTATTCCTTGGGCTAAATGTTGTAGCATCCTGAAACATACATTACCCTGAAGTTAAGAATTACAAAGGATTAGAATCCTAACTATTTCCATCTCTGTTTTAAAACACTTCATTTATCACTTTTATTATTTCCTTGCATTTATTACTTACTGCTCTGATACCTCATTACTCCATTTACTTTACATGCTTAAAATTTTTTCTTTATTTTATTACGTTAAATAGGAAAGGTTAATTCTAGAATTTGTATTCAATACAATTAAATCCTTGTGGGAACGATCTTTACTCACACATTATTACTTGTTTGACTGTATACACTTGCACATCTTTTAAAATAAAGCCAACAGTAGATCCAAGATTTCTGAATCTTTTTGCCATAAGTGATCAAGGAGTATCTCTTCTTGCTTCTTGGACTCTTTCTCTTGATTTTTCAAGTGCGTTTTTGCCAAGATTTCTGCAACATCATCAAGAAGCTCCTCTCTCGGCTCATTTGGGTTAGTTTCATCAAATGCAACATGTATAAACTCTTCTATGGTCATAGTTCATTTATTATAGACTCTAAAGGCCTTACTATGTATAGAATAGCCAATGAATATTTCCTCATCAGATTTTGCATCAAACTTCCCTAAGTTATCCTTTTCATTATTCAAAACAAAGCATTTATATCCAAAGACATGAAAATGTGACACATTTGGCTTCCTTCCTTTGTACAATTCATATAGGGTTTTCTTTAAAATTGGCCTTATTAGGGCTCTATTCATAACATAACAAGCGGTGTTAACCGCATCCGCCCAAAAGTACTTAGGAAGGTTGGCCTCATTGAGCATAGTTCTTGCCATTTCCTCTAAAGATCGATTTTTCCTTTCTACAATACCATTTTGTTGTGGTGTTCAAGGGGTAGAAAAATTATGCTCAATGCCATGTTCATCACAAAAAGTTTCAAATTCATGATTTTTAAATTCACCACCATGGTCACTTCTTATGGATGCAATACAAAAACCTTTTTCGTTTTAGATAACTTTGGCAAGCTTTTTAAATGATTGAAAAGTATCATTTTTGTGGGCTAAGAATAATGTCCATGTAAACTTAGAAAAATCATCCACAATCACTAATGTATAGTAATTCTCACCAAAACTCATTGTTCTAGAGGGCCCAAAAAGATCCATGTGCAAAAGCTGTAAAGGTCTAGAAGTTAAAACTATGTTTTTAGCTTTAAAAGAGACCTTTACTTGTTTTCCCTTTTGACATGCATCACAAAGTTTGTCTTTTTCAAATTTGAGCTTTGGAAGACCAATTACTAGTTCTTTAGAAACCAATTTGTTTAAGTGATCTATATGAATGTGAGCAATTCTTCTATGCCATAACCATGAATCATTTTCTTTACTCATAAAGTATTTAGCATCATTTGAGGAAATATCATCAAGACTAATCATATATATATTATTGACTCTATGACCAACAAACTTAACTTGCTTATCACCCTTTCTCTCAATTATGCAACAAGAAGAATCAAATATAACTCTATTGTCTTTATCACACAATTGACTAATGCTAAGCAAATTATGTTTAAGTCCTTCAACAAGCAAAACATTATCAATAGATGATGAAGGGATCTTACTAACTTTGTCAATTCCAAGAATCTTCCCTTTGTTGTTATCACCATATATGACATGACCATGTTTCTTGTGAGTAAAGGAGGAGAACTTAGAGCCATCACCGGTCATGTGCTTGGAGCAACCACTATCAAGATACCAACTTGAGCTATTGGTCTTCAAGTACACCTACAACACACATTCAAGTTTTAACCTTTGATACCTAAATTGTCTTGGGTCCTTGTGTGTTAGAGTTAGACATGGTGCCTTTAGGAATCCAAACCCTTTTTATTCCAACTTTAGTGTTTATGTTCTTTCTAACATTGCAAGTGGATGCACTATGCCCTTTCTTACCACATTGAAAACATTTAACAAAGGGACTACTTAAAGTATTTAAGGAAACAAAGAAATTCTTATAAGACTTTTGATGGTTATTTGGATTAAATCCCAAACCGACTTTTTGAAAAACACATTTTTGTTTTCCTAATAACACATTCAAGTTGTCTCTTCCAAAAGTGAATTTTGTAAGAGTGTTATTCAAGTCTTCAATTTCTTTTTCAAATGCTTTGCATGATGAACAAGGTAATGATATGAATGTGTTATCATGTGAGGAACAAGTCATGCATAATGAATTAGCATCAATAAGTCCTAGGGTCTCATTTTCAATCTTAAGCTTATTTATCTCCTTACTTAAAATAAAAACTTTATTTACCAATAAGGAATTTATTTTGTTAGAGGACAAAACCATTTTTGTGAGCCTCAAAGATTCGTCATGCAATTCTTGAAAAGCATATTGCAATTCATCATATGAAGGTAGAGATTCTGAGTTAGAAGAAGTTATCTCGGTGTCGCTCTCTTCACTTTCTTCTCCTTGAGCCATGAGACAAATATGAGCTTCTTCATTCTCTGAACTATTGGAAGAACTTAAGTCATTGTCCTCCCAAGTTATGTATGCTCTCCTTCCTTTCTTTTCTTTGGAAGGCATTTTCTCAAACTTCTCCGTCTTCTTGAGATAAATATGACACTCCATTTTCATGTGTCCCAATTTTCCACATTCATAGCATTTTGGAGGAGTAGAGGATCCTTCTCCTTTGTGATACACTTTCTTTTGAGGAAAGGGTGGTCTTCTTTGAAATCCCTTTTTCTTTAGGAATCTTCCAAACTTTCTCACAAGGAGACTAAGATTCTCCTCACTTAACTCAACACTTTCAGCATCCTCTTCACCATCTTCATCATCATCTTCAATTGTAGAGGAGGTGGCTTTGAGTGCAATTCCCTTCTTCTTTTTGTCATGCTCTTTATTTTGATTGACCCTATTTAGTTCCAGCTCATGTTCTTGAAGCTTTCCGAATAAGGTGACTAGAGACATTGTTAATAAATCTCTTGATTCCGCAATAGCCATTACTTTGGGTTGCCAATTCTTGCTTAGACATCTTAAGACTTTGTTAATAAGATCCTCATTAGGAAATGTCTTTCCCAATAAGATAAGATGATTAAAAATATGAGTAAACCTCTTTTGTATATCTTGAATACTCTCACCTTGGTTCATTATAAACAATTCGTATTCATGAGTAAGAGTGTTTATTCGAGATCGTTTTGCCTCACTAGTACCTTCATGAGTTACTTGTAGGGTATCCCACATTTCTTTTGCAGTCTTACAATTTGACACCCTAAAGAATTCATCATACCCCAAGGATGTGGTGATGATGTTCTTGGCTCTCAAATTGTATTGAACATTCTTTTATCATTATCAGTCCATTCATTTCTAGGTGTATTAATTTTCACACCATCTTTAGTTTGTGTTGGAACAAAAGCACCATTTTCAACGGTATCCTACACATCTAAGTCAATAGTTTCAATGAAAATTTTCATCCTTTCTTTCCAATAGGCATAACCATCCCCATTGAAATAAGGAGGTCAGTTTATAGAAGAACCTTCATTTGAAAAATCATTTGAAGTCATCACTTCTGTTGAAACTGCTAAGCTTTTTATACAAGAGTCTAGCTCTGATACCACTTGTTACCAAGTGGCCTCAATACTCAAGAAGGGGGTGAATTGAGTATGAAAAACAAGTTCACAAATCTTTCACAAATCGTTTGATAAATAATTTTTGTTGAAGCTAATTGATGATTAGAGATGATTGGATATAAGAGATAAACACTTTTACTTATAAATGCAATAGCCAAAGGGACCAATATTTATGCAATTCAATAAATCAGTACTCAATATAAAGAAAAGGGTTTAGAGAAAACAAACACAATGATTTATCCTAATTTGATCACCAATCCACTTGTGATCTATGTCCAGTCCTCAAGTAACCGCTAGAGATTTTTCACTATTTCTTCAAGTTTCAATAGGTGCTTGATAACCTTTGCAACCTCGAGCACTCAACAATTTGGGATATCTCACCTTTGGAGCTTGAGTCTCTTCAACTAAAGGATACCTCATCCTTTACACTTTTGGAGGGATGCCTCACCCTCTTTACAAAGCAATATAGATTGATTGAATGAATCTCTCACTAGAGTAGATAATTACAAATTGAAACTCTAATATGCTCTCAAATATTAACCCACATTTTTCACAAAAAACAGAGCAAGAATGGATTTAAGGATTGAATCACATTTTGAAGTATTGGTAATCAGTTTTTGGTTCAAGGTCAACCTCTAATGAAGACCCAACATTAGTATTTATAAGTTTTACAATAAATGGAGCCATTAGAGGGTTTTAGCCAAGTATTAAATGCATTTAATATAGCCGTTGGACATTGTTAGGATGCATGTAATTGATTACACAACAAATATAATCGATTACTTTGTTGTTCTAACGTGTTCTTGGCTTTCTGGGCTCTGTGTAATCGATTAAATTATTGGTGTAATCGATTACATGGCTTCTAACTTGCTTGTAATCGATTACGATATCCATGTAATCGATTACATGACTTCTGTCTTGCTGTGTAATCGATTACATGACTCTTTGAACGTGTTTTTGCCTTTCTGGGCTTATTATAATCGATTACATTATTGGTGTAATCGATTACATGGCCTCTGACTTGCTTGTAATCGATTACATTGACTAAGTAATCGATTACAAGGCCTCTGTTTGCTGTATAATTGATTACAAATATCATGTAATTGATTACATTGGCCTTTGAACACATTTTTCAAGTCTAATAAAGCTTGTAAACCATTTCTAACACCTCAAGACATTTGATTAAACATAAATCCTTTTAAGAGTGTTAGATTTAAGATTGAAAATTAAGTTTCTTGAAAAACATATTTAGCTTTGAATTTTTTCGTTTATTTTAAAATGATATATTGAAAAACCATTTAAGAAATCTTGAGAGCATTTAACATTAATGTTCTAAGTCGTATAACTAAATAAACATATTGACTTCTTTCTTTGATCTTGATCTTTTCTTTTGCACTTGATCTTCACTTTTGCCTTTATCATCATCAAAAACCATTTGACATGCTTTAGGGACATAAGCATTCACAACCTTGAACTCTTTGAATTTACCATTTTGAGAAGAGGAAACAGTTGGGCAATAGTCTACAATTTGAGCATAGGTCGCTATCTCCTCATCTTCAACGTTTGAATTACCATTGTGCACCAAACACTTCTCTAAGGGGTCTTGTGGATGGCTATTAGTGTGCACCTCCCTAGCTAGCCTTTCATCCACATTAACCTTCAAGCAAGAATCAACAATGGTCGGTTGCTTGGAAACTTGAGATAAATTGAACTCAACAACTTCTTCACCTACTTTGAGGGTTATTTTCCCATGCTTCACATCAAACACGGCTCCAGTAGTGGCTAGGAATGACTTGCCTAAGATGATGGAGGTTTAAACATCAACTTCTATATCAAGCACAATGAAATCAACCAGTATGTAAAACTTTCCAACCTTCAAAGGAACATTTTCCAATATGCCAATAGGATGTTTGATTGACCTATTCGCCAATTGAAGAAAGATGGTGGTTAGTTTGAGCTCCCCAATATCAAGTTTCTCACAAATAGAAAGGGGCATCAAACTCACATTTGCTCTAAGATCATACAAAACCTTATTGATATGCATATCCCCAACTGAGCATGGAACTGAAAAGCTACCCGGATCCTTAAGCTTAGGTGGAAGCTTGTTTTGAATTATTGCACTACATTCTTTCTGTTGGTGTATGCCCTAAAGGCCAATACATTTTCTTTATTTACATACATTCTATTATGCTATTTTTTATATATGAGACATTTCATTTATTGTGTTCTTTTTGATAAACATAATAAAGTCCTTAAAATAGTAAGTTTGATGCCATAGGACATCAAGTGGATAACTTGATTGTGAGATCCTTTTTAGTTACAACACTATTCTTAAATGTCCCTAGTCAAGTGTTATTGTTAATTAGGATAACAATAATACATTGAGACTAGTATGTGCATAGACTGATGACCACATCTCACGGGTCATGGATATGGGATATTAAGTCTTCACATGGGTACATATTAGAGTAATGATGTACTAGACTGACCCACCATGAGAACGCTACATGGATCTTTACGTGAGTGTCATAAGCGATTCTCATAGTGACAATGGTGTTTGTGGTCCTTTGACCTGAAATCACTACGATCCCTACGTGAGGAGTTGTGTGTTTTAATGCCATCAAACATCATCTGTAACAAGGTGATTATAAAGTTAGTTATTTGACATACCGCGAATCATGCAGAGGGATATGAGTGACCTAGATGGGATTTGTCACTCCTACATAACAGGAGCGATATCTTTGGGCCCCTTGATTGAGTGAGACTACGAAATGCATGGCCATGGTCAAATGAGTCAATATGAGATTTGATCTCATTTGTTGTTACAAAGTCTACTCAAGTATTAGGAAATGAAATATTGGACTATGCAAAGGTGACGCATTCCATGCCTTGTGTTCAATCTAGATATCTTGACAAATGGACTAAACGACACGGAAACATTGGTCACGGAAAGGTTATGTCAAATTATTGACATTCTTATTACTTGGGTAGCAACGATGTGTTGCTAGATACCGCTCACTGCTTGCAATATTAAAATGGGATTTTAATATTACTGCCAACGTAATAAGAACCTGCAGGGTCACACACATAGAGCAGACTAAAATTGGAGCAATGGATCTAAGTTGGACTCGGATTCAAATATGGGCCAGACTCATAACAGATAGGTTTAGGGTTGCACAAGTTACCTTATTGCTGCTCACACTTACTTAAGGCAGTCACTATTTTAAATAGTACTACTAAGATATATAATTCAGAACCTTAGCCGCACCTACAGAAAAGTGAGTGAGGGAGCGATAGGTTTTTTTTCTTCTCTTCGCAGCTAGCACTATGTGAAAAACGTGAGGCTCCTCTTTGCGGACGTTGGACATTCGTGAGTCTGTTCGTGTGGATACCGCAGAGACATTATTTTTATTACAGTGTTAGTGATTCACGCTTCAAGAGGTAAATCATTTAAAAAAAAATAGATTATGGCTTTTTGCATGGATCCTCGGTGGGAATTCCTATTTTTCGCTGCGTGTTGTATCCGCAATTCCCAACACTTTCATCAAAGCAACGATTTCATAGTCCTCAAACTTCCTCTTATTAAATAGAATCTCTTTCAAGAACTTAGCATAAGAAAGCATTTGGGAGAGAGCTTTCGTAAAAGGAACATTAATGTAAAGCTTTTAAGTACCTCCAAAAATCTTCCAAATTGAAGATCAAACTTTGCCTTTTGATATCTTTGAGGGAAAGGCAAAGGTGGAACATATGCTTTTGGTGGAACATACTTTTTAGTGCTTTCTTCATCCCTCTCTTTGTCATCGATCTTCTCTTGATTCTCCTCCTTTTCATGGGTTTCCTTATCTTCAAGCTTTTCTTCCTTTGTGGGGCATTCAAGTTGCTTACCACTTCTCAATAAAATTGCTAGTACTTGCTCCCTTGGGTTAGTCTCCGATTGACTTGGTATTCGCCCTTGAATCATGTTGAACAAGCTTGCTTGTTGGGCTATTTGTGTTTCAAGCATCTTGTAGTGAATGGCCATTTGATCTAGGTGAGTACTGAGTTGCTTGATGGACTCCCCATGTTGTTGCACTTGTGCTTTAATGGCTTGATTTTGCTCTTTTTGAGTAACTATGAAATTCTTCATGAGAGCTTCTAAATTGGACTTTGCACCCTGAGAAGATTATTGTGGTTGTTAGAATCTGGGTGAGGGTCTATTGTTAGATGGAGCCCCTTGGTTTCGTTGGTTACCATATGAGAAATTAAGGTAGTTTCTCCATCTGGGGTTATATGTGTTGGAGAAAGGATTATCTTGAGGCTTAAAGTTACCATTTTGCACATAACTCACTTGTTGCAATGATGGGTCTTGAGAATATATTTCTACTGCATTGCATTTCGAAGCCAAATGCCTTCCTCCATATGTTTCATAAGTTATGTTAGGAGTAGCGATAACGTTGACATTCAGCTTCTCAAGTGACTTAGTCAAGGCATCAAACTTGGCATTCAACATGGTAATGGTGTCAAGCTCTATCATTCCAGCTTGCTTCTTTGAAGTTGATCTCTCACTTGGCCACATAAAAATATTCGAACCAACCTCATTAATTAAGGCCCTTGCCTCTGTTGGAGTCTTGGCCATCAAAGCACCGCCAGCTGCAGTATCAAGAGCTGCCTTTGTAGAGAAAGTTAACCCAGCATAGAATGTTTGTATAATAACAATATCTTGTAGGCCATGATGTGGACGCTGATGAATGAGATCATTGTACTTTTCTCATAGTTCATAAAGTGATTCATCTTCCTTTTGGGAGAAGGTAGTGATGTCTTAACAGAGCTTGATCATTTTTCTAATTGGGTAGTACTTGTCCAAGAAAGCCTGCTCCATCAATTCCCAAGTGGTAAGTGAATTTGGGGCTTCTGAGTGAATCCACTTCTTTGCTTTTCCCCTAAAAGAAAAGGAAAAAAGCTTGATCTATATAGCATTTGTTGAAACCCTATTAATCTTTATGGTGTCTCATAACTCCAAGAACTCATCCAAATGCTGATTTGGGTCTTCAGTCGTTGACCCTTTGAATTGCAATTATTGGACCATCTGGATTAGTGACGTCTTTATCTCAAAATTATTGGCCTCCACCTATGGCCGTACAATGGAAGACTAATGAACGTTAGCATTGGGAGTTCCATAAACCCTCAGCCTTCGCTCTTGATTAGCGACTTGGTTCATGTTGTTCGCCATGTGGTCTTTCTCAATTCTCTATGTTCTTCTTTCCCTTCTAATATCACGAAGTGTCTTCTTGATCTCAAGATTAATAGGGATAATAAGATCTTCTTGACTTCTCGCTCTACGCATAAGAAAGAATCAACACCTGAAAATTTAAATAAAAATAAAGTGAAAATAAATTAAAAAAATGCTTAAATTAACCAAATTATCGCTTGTGTTAATATAAACACAGTCCCCAGCAACGGCGCCAAAAACTTGTTGTGGATTTTTCGCAAGGGCACGGGTCGTACAAGTAGTAAATAAAGATTATTCCCATGAAGATCAATTGATCACTAACTCTTACAGTAATTTTAATTATTTAAACGAACAAAATCAATAGTGAAATCTAAATTAAAATCAAAACAAAAGTCAAAACAATTAAATAAGCAATTAAATCAAGAAAAGTTAAGATTCAACCAAGGTTTAAAGACCTAGGATTGGGAATTCACTACATTACCCCCTAAGCTAAATTGTAATCATATCTTTGCTAATGTTCAATTATGTTCTTAAAGGCGATTTGTCCTAAATTATTTAAAGCCCAATTTCTTGGCACTAAAAACATACTAAAATTTCATTAATCTTATTCTCATGGCAATTAATCCAAGTTCCAACCCATTAAGATTCATGACAGTCATTCGTTCCTCGAAGGATTTAAGCCTATGTCTAGGTCTTAATTCCTAAGTTCAATTCTTAGATTATCAAGCAATTAGATTTCATCTTTCAACCCTTCACCTAAAGCCTAAGATTATGTAAATATGGTACACAACATACCACAAGCATTAAGCATACTAAGAATAAATCAAGAATAATAATTCTCATTAATAATTCAATATAGAGAAATAGAGAATTTCATCTCAATCATAGAAAAAAAGGATTAGCCGCTCATGGATAATATAGCACAATCAAGAACAAAGGTTAAAGAAACAACCATGATTCCAAAACAAAAAAAGGAGAAGATGGAGAAGATGAATATGGAGGAAAAGACTTCAATGGTTGATCTGTAATGACTCTTGCTCTTGCCTTCCAAGCCCTAGTCTTCAATCCTTGTGCCTCTCAAAGTCTCCTGCAGCCTCTGTATTTAGGTTTGAGGGTTTGCTTCTATTTATAACAATTGGGTGAAAACTGCCTTTTTTACGCCTTAGAAGACCTCACACGACCGTGTGAGTGCACAACACGGCTATATGAGTGCATGACATAGTCGTGTGAGTTTTAAAAACTGCGTAATTTCAACGTAGGAGGGTCACACAGCCATGTTACCTAGACACACGACTATGTGACTTAGTCAAAACGTTCCTCAAGTTACACAAGGTCGTGCGAGCTTGACAGAAGCGTTTTACAAGATACACACGGCTGTGTGTAACTCCTTAATTGCTCAATGTTGAAGTGATCTTCATGAAAGTTGTAGCTCTTTTTCTTAGCTTTCTAATGCCACTAGAATCACCTAGTTTTGACTTTCGTAGCTCAAGTTGTGCTTATTTTATCGCGCAAAGGTAAAAATACTTCACGAATCTTGGCCATGTAAATTCTGAGCTCAACTCCATTGCAATGAATCCATCCAAAGCTTCATAGAGTCATGTCAAAACACCTCTTTTGACCTTAAAAACATAGAGAAAAACCAATCATGAGATACCAAGGATAATTAGATTAAATGTGACATAAATTCCAACATAAATCAATCAAAGAACACCTAAATTCACCTCAAATCAAGCACAATATGTGTGTATTTTATCCACACATTAACCATTTCCTAAAAATTATGATATATGGAATCTTCATGGTGAGAAACAAGTACTAGAGTCTTCTAGAAACGTAAATGCTATACAAGAGAGATTACATTTTGAAAATCCAATGGAAATGATGATCAATAATGCATTTAGGCACTATAGACACCAAGCCATTGATGCAGGTGTGTCACAACCACTGGATGCAAATGAGATATTAAATGAGGGGCCTAGGGAGGATCGTAGTGATTTTTATGAATTTCTCAAAGATAGAAATCAAACATTGTATGAAGGGAGAAAATATACAAAACTAGATTTTGTAATAAAGTTGTATCTATAAAGATCTTATGTGGATTAAGTGAAAGACAATGACTATGATAGTAGATTTATTGAGAGACGCATTTGAAGTAGCAAAGTTGCCTCCTTCTTTTTATGAGGCCAAGAAAACAATTAGCAAACTTGGTCTTGACTGCACTAAGATAGATGCATGTCCAAATAATTATATGTTATATTTGGATGATGATCCAAAAATCTTGAAACAAACATGCACGCATTGTGGTGCATCTAGATGGAACCCTAAGAAGAAAAAGAAGAAAAAGAAAAAGAAAAAGTAAGCTGCAAAGGTTTTGCATTACTTTCCATTGAAACCAAGTTTGCAAATGGCTTTTGTTATTTATTATGTTAAATTACACACAAGTCTAATGCTAAAATGCTTGAATGACCAATGAGAGATTGTTGGTTTTTAGGATTTATAAATGGATTCCTTACCTTCTTTAAGTGAGCGTAAAAGCTTTAAACTTCATTTTGATAATGGAGAAAATAAGGATCAAAGCTTGGATTATGTTTTGGCTTGGTGTTTTGTATTTTGGTTGCATTCTACTTTAGTGCTAATGCAAAATTTTGGTATTCCTTAGCTACATGCTAAGTATTATTTAGTTGCTCTCTTCTCTCTTTGATGTTGTACTTGCTTTGATGTTTAAATGAGAAGGTTATCAATTTAGTGTTGAATTGATAAGTTGAGTGCTTGGTTCTCTATTCAACCTTGACTTGATCGGATAAGTGCTTGAAATGTTAAATGTTGTCTTAAGTGCCTTTACAAGGAAGAAAAGGTTATTAGTCTAGTATTGAATTTAGATTGTTGTGGGACTACATTTGAAAATAATACCCTCTAGTTTTGATAATGTTTTGGACTGTGTATGCTTTTGAGGAAAGACTAATTTCACTCTATTAGAAATCTTGGGTGGGTGTTATTTGTTTGATACATGATCCTGATGTTTGGTCTTTAGGGAAGCTTAGATTGGCTTAATAAAAAGTAGCAAGTCATAGGTTTCTCTTCCTTTCAATGGAGCTTACTAGATTTTTTTTTTGTAATATGCTGCTAATGCTCAATATCTTGTTCATCTCTTTGTAGTTTCTTACCAAATGTCTTCTCTTCACTATTTCAAACAAGTGATGCTTCAAGTGAACCTACTACGCCATTGAATGCAAGAAGATTATTTGGTGGTAGCAACATAAACCACCAAGAGTATATTTAGTGTTGTTTTTTAATGTTCATTTATTATGGCAGTACTTTAGGTTATTAAGGATTTTAAGCTTTAAGTTTAAGTTATAATAGATTAATTTATTTAGCTTACTATGTTATTTTTAATATTTTAAATACAATTTGATTTACATTTATATGGGCACTTTGTAAATTTATTTACACTTTTATTGTGCACCCTAAATGTAATTAGAATTAAAAATTAAATTTGCCATAAATTAAAAAAAAAACTTCATTAATCAAATTACAGCAATTTTAAAGTCTAACAAAATCAAAATCCTGCAAAAGAACGCATGTATAAATTTTTTAAAAGAGAATTAGATGACACAATAGCACGGGTTAAAAACCACCTCAAATTGAAAAAAAAAATCATCGCAAATTAGTTATTGTTCTAGGAGTCGTTGAAAACCACCGTAAACAAACTACGATGACCCGAAATAAGGCATTTTATAAAACCACCGTAATTCAATTAGTGGGGGTCAAAAATCATTACAAATTGAAAAAAAAACTCTGTAATTTTATGTGTTTTTTGTAATGACTTTATGATTTCAACGAGGTGGATATTCAATATATCCTTAAGGCATCAAACCATGTGTCAAATGCTTTGGCTCAATTGGCCTTTGGTTATTCACTTCCACCTGCCAAATTAGGAAGTTTGATGGAAATTAAAGATAAAATTTTTCCTAGGAAGGAAAGAGAAATATTTCAGGTCAAAATCTTTAATGTAGGGGTAGATAGTTGGATAGAAGAATTGAAATCCTATTTATTTAACCAACCAGTGATTTTGAACGCAAAATAAAGCTCAGAGTGGTTAATTATGTACTGGTTAATAAAGGGCTATCTTTCAAAAGTGTTGATGGCCAATTGTTGATATGCTTGAATAACAGAGAAGCTATTGAAGCAATGACTAAGGTCCATGAAGGCATTTGCAGGCCCTATCAAGCTGGAAATAGAATAAGTTGGACTTTGCGCCACCAAGGTTGTTACTAGCCTTCAATGCGTCAAGATTGTATATATTTCAGCAAGAGTTGTCAAGAACAACACGAGTGATATGCAAGCAATTATTAAGCCATGACCATTTAGGGGATAGGCTATAAACATTATTTGCCAAATCTATCCTGCATCTTCTAAGGGTCACCAATACATATTAGTTGCAATAGATTATTTTAGTAAATGGATAGAAGCGGTCTTGTTAAAGAATGTAACTCAACATGATGTTATTGAAGTTGTTAAAAATAATACCATTTGCAGGCTTGGGATCCCTAAATCAATTACAATAGACCAAGGAATTGTTTTTACTAGAGTCAAGTTAAAGGATCATGCTTCCTCAGTGGGTATTAAATTGTTAACATTGAGTCCTTATTATGCATAATCTAATGGCCAAGACGAAGTTCTGAATAAAATTGTAATAAATTTGATTAAGAAAAGCATTGGCCAGTGCTCAAAATATTGGCACAATGTGTTAAACCAAGTTTTATGGGCTAGTAAAACATCTCTAAATGAGGCAACTGGTTCCACTCTATACAAACTAGCTTATGGCTGCAACCCAATGCTCCTAATCGAAGTTAGACTCCAATCAACTCACATTCTACATCAAACTAAGTTGCCTTTAGAGTGATATTGGCAAAAGATGTATGAAGAGAAAGATAAACATTTCAATCCTTAGAGCATCTCGAGGAGCTCAACAAAAGCCAATAATGCATCATCACATTTAGTTATGGCTTTTGCCTTTAGTGTCGAATTCGCTCGCGTGGAGCTTACTAAATCAGCTTGCTCTTATAATTTATCAGCCAACTATTTCAAGTTGTTGAATTCAACCCCACAATCATTCAATTTGCAATGGAAATTTGTGCGCCCTTGCTCTACCCTAGCTAGATTAGCTTCTTCTACTTGAAGCTAAGTCTCTAAGGACAAAATCCTCTAAGAAATAGCTGTGATCTAATTGTCAATCTTCGTAGCTTGTGCTTTTGTAGATGCAGTCGTCACCTACATTATATTTCACCTATCTTAACCAAAGTTGATATCCTTGAGTATTGCCAAGCAATTCTTAATCAGACACTGCTCCAAGGTAATCTTAGCTGTGTTGAAGGCTCCTAGGATTGGACTGAAAGCTAAAATAGCCTTGGTGAACCTATGATATACTTTGATAAACAGATGAGCAATATAGTTCTCAGTAGGAATTATTACTTAGTCAAACAAATCGGTCACCGCGTAAAGTTGTTGCTCACACGCAATTGGATCCTTTGTAAGTGCTTCTAGACCTTTGGATAAGAAGGTTTTAAATGCCACAATGGCCCTTTGAGCTTGTGCAACATTTGCAGAATCAAGGCCATTAGAAGCTACAGGGATGTCTTCCAATATAGAAAGAGTCTGGCTAAAGAGATCTACTTCATCATTTAAAGAGGGGTTAGCAGCAATTAATGGACCGACATCATCTTGACTTTGAGTTCCCTATTGTGTAGCAGAATGGAAATAGATTTGTAAAAAGAACTCTAATGAAGTTATACATACTAACAACTACATATATATATATATATATAACTTGAATCTTGGGAGCTATAACCTGAAAAGAAAGTAGGGTTGAATCAAACCCGTGATGTTTTGTTCCAAAAAGAATAGGAGAGGTTATAGTAGCATCATTGATGTTAAGGCTATGGGAAATCAGCCCTATTGTGGGGCTTACCTTATGAAGGCCTACACAAAGAAGTTACATTAAAATATTTCTTTGGATAAATAAAGAAGACATTAAATTCTAATAAATTATACCCGAGGTCTTTCTTCCTGGTGATGGGTCATGTGGAGAAAAATAAAATTTCGACATGAGATCCTAATAAGTAGAATGGTAAAGCAAAGAACAAATGGTGGCCCACCACTTCGCAAAGCCAATAATTTAGGAATAACAAGTTCAAAACACATAGAGGCCCTAGAAACAATCGATAGTCCTCTGGTATTGGGCCAATATCCTATTGAAGTCCTCGGGAGACGTAAATCTTTCTTTATGACTAAAAACAAAAAAAGGATTTTCAAAAGAGGCAAGAATGGTCTGGATTAATCTAAGTTGTAGCGACAATAGATTTGGAAAGTGAAGCACGGAATAACATGTGTTGTTGCCAGGCCACCCATATATAAGCTCTTGACCATATAAGAAACACCCCCAAATAGATTTTGCAATAGTCTAGTCTTAATAGTTGATAAGTCAATGCCTCATTGAAACTAATCAGGCCCATAGTGATGATGAGCAAATGGTTGAAGGAACTAGGTGGGATAGTTATAGTCAAGATGATAGAAGAAGTGCATATAACCCTCAATAACATCTTGATGGGTCAAGGAAGAAGACGGTGGTCAAAAGTATGCCAACTTAGCCCCATAGGTTATTATGTCAAAAGGTTTAGATGGGGAACATAGGGTTATCTTATCTTCTAGAAGTGCATTGAGCCATAGTTTAAGTAACCAAAGAGGACCACCCAAATTAACAATCTCTCTAAGCTCTCATCAGGCGAACAACTAGGTAAATGAACCCAGAGAGGGAAGTCAATAAAAGTTGTCCCAGCATATATGGACCATCATCTATTAGAACAACTGCTAAGGGGATGCAAGTAACACTACAAGAAATTCATAAATTAGCGACGGAATTTTGTGAGGGAAAATTTTTCTCGCAACTTCCTCGCTAATCGGAGAGGGGACTGCGAGGGATTAGCGAGGGAAAAATATTCCCTCGCTAAATTTAAAAAAATTTTAACAGCCACTGAATAGCGAGGTAATTGCGAATGAATTATTTTCCTCTCTAAAATCAGCGAGGGAATAGCGAGGATAGGTGTTCCCTCGCCAAAATCAACGAGGGAATAGCGAGGAAGTATGGTTCCTCGCCAAAGTAAGCGAGGGAATAGCGAGGATAGATTTTCCCTCGCTAAAATGAACGAGCTAATAGCGAGGTAATTGCGAGGTAAATTTTTCCCTCGCTAAATTGACGAGCTAATTGAGAGGGAATTGTGAGGGAATAATTTCCCTCGCAAATAAAAGGACCATCCCGCTCGGTTAAGAGCCAAAACATTTCATTTAGGTTAGAATTGATTTTCCCCTTTCCCCTCCACATCTCCTTCCCACCCGAGACGGCCTTCCCCTCCACATCTCCTTCCCACCCACAGCACCCGAGACGACCTTCCCCTCCACCACCTTCCCCGGAGCTAAGCACAACAGCCAAGCGAGTCAAATCCCCTTCTTTTACAGCGGCGCCAGTGACAAGCAACCACGCAGCCACAGCAACACGACTTCTTACTGGTAAGCCTTCTTCCATTTGTCTTCTTTAATTTTCTTCTTTCTTCCACCTGTTCCCTCATGTGTTTTCTGCAGAATCTCACACTCACGTAGCACCCATTCCTTTTTTAAAACATTCCTCTGCTCATACTCACTCTGCACAGATTAGAAATAGCCATTTTCCCTAATATTATGTTAGAAATAGCAAATATACAGATTAGATGGTTTTGGTGAGGAAGAGTGCTTTTAAAAGGTGTTTACTTTGACATTGAACTAGAAAAAATGCAGAGAACTAGGGATTTATGTGGGTTCTGAGATTGTATATCGTTACTGCTTTACTGTTCATACTTGAGCTTGAGCGACAACAGATTTTAGAGGATTAAGCAGAGACAGCAAGTATGTTAATGACATTTATCTTTATGCTCAAGTTGTATAGATGCGTGTTAGTTCTTTGAAAGGAAATGTAAAAGATTTGCTTCCCCGTCTGAATTACTATTCTGATTTTCACCCAATGTCTCTAACCAATCCACTCCCAAAATTAAATCAATACCACCCAATTCCAGAACATAAGCATCCAATTGCAGCTTAGTCTTTCCCACCATAATAATCAGCCCCTTGCACATCCCCTGAGAGTAGCGCTTGGTACCATCACTTAACTTAACTCCAAATTGCCTAGTGGTAGTCACCGGAAGTACCAAGAAATTAACCAACTCCTTTGTAATAAAATTGTGGCTTGCCCCACTATCAATAAGAAGTAAAATGGGAAATCCTGCTAGCTGACCTTCAATTTTAATAGTTTTGGATTGGGCATGGTCCTGAGAGCACATTCCATCATAATCAGCAACTTGGCAAACCATTTCCCAATCTTCTTTCTCATCCTTCTCTTCCACAGCTAATAAAGAATCAACATTGGGTTCTTCCCCTTCCCAAATTAGCAAACGCAACTGCTAAGCCAATAACAGAAAAAAAAAACAATCACATAATTCCCCGTGAATAATTCCCCACCTATTTACCCCTTCTGTTACTCTCTCCTCTAACAGATGCTCTAACAGACACACCACACCACTAACAGACCATTAGTTGGCACCTCCCTTCATCTTAGGCCCGCGGGAGTAGACTTGTTGGATTTTGGGCCTGGGTATGGGTCTAAGTGACCCATCAGCCTACACCCACTTTCAAGTTTATATTTGTTTATTGTCCCAAGTTGTGACAAAGAATCCCTGATCAAATCGTAGTCTAATTCACACATTATGGGTCTGACATTTATTTATTTATTTATTACTCTATCAATTATTTAGTTGCATATCACAGGATTGTGTTTAAAATAACACTTGAGTTCTTAGGAATTTACCTACATACTGAATATCGATGTTTATGAACACTGGAAAGAAAAATTACAGCAATTATTAATTTCTGCATAAAACTACAGAAGAAACATGTATAGGCACACCTATTTGAACCAACAAAAGCTTTCAACACATGCAGGCTGTCAAACACTCAAATATAACCTATAAGATGAAGCCTAAAGGTCCCAGGTAGATACATCTCTTTAGACAAAGAACGTTTAGAGAAAGAAAAGTCATTATTAAGACTTCAATTTACCTAGCAATTTAAACTTTTAAATCCAGTGAGTTCTTAACAATGATAGTTACATCTACTGATCCACACAAGTGAGGGCTATAAGTATTTTTTTGTTGTTGTTTGCTTCTCAATATTATAAATATTCACCCCTGCATATATAAGCGCAACTTTTCTATTGTTAATTTAAAGATATATGAAGGACCAGTAACACAGGACCACATACCATGTTCCCTTAACAGTGATTTCACGTCGAGAGGTACAATTAGATGGAGAATCTTTCTCTTTGGTCCAAAGTAAAATAGTCTAGCCCTATGCCCTTGACTAATATATAGATATGAATTGGAACGAGGATGGGATATATTCCACAGCAATAAAACTTCTTTCCGAAGGAATTTTAATCAGAATAAGTACAAAGTCATGAATATGACGATATGCATCTACAAAGTCACCCCCTCTCCCTCTCCCTCTCGCCCTCACCCTCACCCCCTCTCTTTCATGCTCTCACTCTCATTCTCATTCTCTCTCACTCAAAGCCGCAGCCTCTATTCTCAGCCTCTGCCAACACGAGCTCCAAGTCCCTTGGCGTTGGGGGTCATTCTAGTTATTGCTCTTTCTCTTGCAGTCTTTATCACTCTCACTGGTTAGTTACCCTGTCTCTCTCTCTATCTCTCTCTGTAAATGGGGTTTTCATGTTTTTGTTTGTTTGATTATTATTCAAGTGTTTGTTTCATATGGTTTTCATCTGTAACTATTGCAATTCGATGTGAGATTTTGTGATTCCCGTGTGGGGTTACCATTTATAATTGACGTTGTTCTTTTATATTTAAGAAACCTATAACCCCCATTTTGCATTACTATGGGTGAGTTTTGGCATGGCTGGTGCATTGTCTTATGGGTTTGGGTGTTCTGCTCAGGTTCGAGGAAACTATAGGTGTTTATACGAGTTCATTATTGTGCTTCTTGGTCTCTGTTTTGGGATACTTATACATGAGCTAACAACTTGGTTTATATGGGTGGGAAGTGTGGTTTAGAGAATGTTGTTTTAGGTATTGAGGTGATATTTTGTTTTGATGTTGTGGCTTGGTAAATAGGGATCGTGGTTGGTATTTTGAGCGATGAAGCAGGGGATTTAATTCTCTGACTTGATTGTTTTGTGTAGTAGGAGCTGAGTTTTCTATTTGAGGTTGATGAGGTCTTTGCTTTAGAATTTGAGTGATGCTTAGTGAAACTCATAATTCTCAAAACAAATACAAAAGTTTCCCAAAGAAACTCATAGGCCATAAACAAGAAAATTAGAAACCATTAATCAAAACAAACCCTAACTGAATCACCCTATGATTCCACAGCCGCTGCCTAATCATTTATGAATTTCTAACGATTTATGTGTTAAGAATATTGGTTTCATTTAACTTTTGATTGTGCTTTAACATATGCTTAAAGTTTTATTTTCTTATTCGAGTGAAGATTTGAGCAAAACCTTAGTTTCCCGTTTGAGATTCAATATGAATGAGCATACATACTGATTATTCGTACTGCTCACTGTATTGAATCTTGAATTATCCAAGTGGGACAATTTGGTAAGAAATTTTTCCTTCACTTGGTTAATAGTTATTATTTAAATCTCATATCTTATACTTGTTGAAATTTCGGTCTGCTACATTTCCTTTTGTTCTCGGGGTGTATACTTAAACGTGGTAGATCTCACTGCATTATAGTCATGCATTTGGAGACCAATGGGAAATGCTGCCGAAATTTCGTTAAGTATAAAATATGATATTTAAGGAATAACTATTAACCAAGTGTTGAAAAAGTTTCTTATCGAATGGGATAGGACCATACCATGTTAAGAAGGATCGGTTGATATAAGGATTTGTATTACTGTGCTAAACCAATTTCAGCAATCATGAGACCCGATCGAAGTTGGATGTTACGAAGAAATGATCCTACCGGCTATGTAAGTGAAGAATTCAAGGATGGAGTTGATGATTTCATTAGGGTTGCTCAAGGAGACCCGACAGCTAGTGATGCATTAAATCGCATCCTTTGTCCATGTGCTAGATGTAAGAATCGTGCTTGGAGGGAGGTATTTGGGGTAGAACAATATCTGTATAAGTACGGATTTGTGGATGGTTATGTAAATTGGACCATCCATGGTGAGGACATATGGGGGGATAGCGGTTCAACATCCATTGTCCATGATGATGAAGTGGAGCCTAGGAATCCATACGTGGATATGGTTATGGATGCCGCAGGTGATAGATTAAATCCTGAGGCTCAAGATTTAGAAGAGGATCCAAATGCATCAGCTGCGAAGTTTTATGACTTGCTAAGAGACGCTGACGAACCTTTATGGGATGGTTGCCATAAGCACACGTAATTGTCAGCTATAACTCAACTTTTGAACTTGAAGTCAGAGTTTAACATGAGTGAGAGTTATTATGATAGAATGATTGTCATAATTAAGAGCATGCTTCCAGAGCCTGAAAGGTTACCCGAAAACTTCTACAAATTGAAGAGAATAGTTCGTGAGTTAGGATTAGGATATGAGAAGATAGATGCGTGTCTTAATCAGTGCATGTTGTATTACAAAGAATATAGTGACAAGAGACTCTACTCAGTTTGCTTAGTATGTGGACACCCACGATTCAAACCGAAGACGGGAAGTTCATAGAATGAGAAAGATGTGCCGCACTCAGTGTTGCGATATTTTTCTCTTATGCCAAGACTCCAACGTCTGTTTATGTCAAAAAACACTACACAGTATATGACTTGGCATGCGGATGGAGTATGTCAAGATGAATCAGTGATGAGGCATCCAGCTGATGCTGAGGCTTGGAAATAATTTGATGCTACCTATCCTACATTTGCCCTAGACGCTCGAAATGTTAGGCTTGGCCTGTGTACAGATGGTTTTAATCCATTCAGCGGTTCAACCACACCATATTCATGTTGGCCTGTTTTTGTCACACCGTACAATCTACCTCCAAGTATGTGTATGAGAAGGGAATACATATTTCTCACTCTTGTGATTCCTGGACCAAAGTCACTTGGTAAAAATTTAGATGTCTATCTTAGACCCCTAATTGACGATCTGAAGATATTGTGGGATGTTGGGGTGCAAACTTATGATGCCTGGAAGAAGCAAAATTTCAACATGAAAGCGGCTTTGTTGTGGACAATAAGTGACTTTCCAGCCTATGGAATGCTGTCTGGGTGGAGCACTCATGGAAAACTTTCTTGTCCGCTTTGTATGGATCACAGTAAGTCATTTGTGTTGAAGCACGGTAGGAAATGTTGTTGGTTTGATTGTCATCGCCAATTGTTGCCCTTTGATCATCCATTTCGACGTGATCGAAACTCTTTTAAGAGATCAACAGTGGAAAAATCGATTCTGCCGCAACGCCTGAGTGGGACAGATGTCTTCAATAGAGTGACTTAACTTAAGGAAATCATTTTCGGCTTGAATTCAGGTAAACAAAAACAAGATGGCTTTGGTATACACCACAATTGGGTGAAGAAAAGCATATTCTGGGAATTGCCTTATTGGTCGACTAATCTAATACGACATAATTTAGATGTTATGCATGTTGAGAAGAACGTGTTTGATAATATCTTCAACACTGTCATGGACATAAAGGGCAAGACAAAAGATAATGCAAATGTAAGAGAAGATTTGAAGATAATATGCAAACGTCCTACCTTGGAGCTAATAGTTGACAATGGCAAGTGTAAAAAACCAAAGGCGATGTATGTCTTGGATGCCAATAAAAGAAGGATGGTGTGTAAGTGGATAAAATAGTTGAAATTTCCTGATGGGTATGCGTCAAATATCGCACGTTGCATCAATGTAGACGGCGGGAAGATATATGGAATGAAAAGTCATGATTGTTATGTTTTTATGCAAAGGTTAATTCCTCTGGCATTTCGTGATATCTTGCCAAAACCTATATGGGGACCGTTAACAGAACTAAGCTTGTTCTTTAAAGAAGTTTGCGCAACTGAAATTCATGCTTCCACCATTGAGAATGTAGAGCTTTCTATCATTGAAACAATTTACAAGTTAGAGAAGATTTTCCCTCCAGCATTCTTTGACGTGATGGAACATCTAGTCGTGCATCTCCCTTATGAAGCTAAGGTTGGAGGACCAGTGTATTACAGGTGGATGTACCCCTTTGAGAGGTGTATACTGTACTTGAAAAGAAAAGTCCGAAATAAGGTGAAAGTTGAAGGATCTATTTGTGAAGCGTATATTTTAGAAGAAATTTCTAATTTTGCTTCTATGTATTTTGATCCCCACCTACAGACTAGGCGCACTCAAGTTCCTCGGAATGACGACAGTGGGGAAGATGCAATTAACGAATGGTTGTCTATTTTTAAACATCCATGTCGTCCTGTCAGGAAAGGTCGAAATAGATTCTTGACGGATATGGAACTTCAGATTGCTGAGACATATGTGCTTGTAAATTGTGGAGAAGTAGAACCTTATCTCCAGTAAGTTTATTCTCTATCTAATGAATTTATTATTAATGTGCTAAATTTATGCTAAATATTAATTATTATATTGATTAGACAATTCGAGGATTCGTTAAGGGATACAGATCCCAATATAACTGATGATCAAATATTGGAAGCTCGAGATAAGGATTTCAGTAGGTGGCTAAAATATCTAGTGAGTCCTTTTATCCATAATAGTGATCTATCATATTAAATTCAATGTGCATTATGCTAGATGTTATAATTATTCACCATCTATGTAATGATACAGGTTAATATAGGCCAAGTCGAGGATCAAATGATACGAGAGATAAGTTACGGTCCTTCCAAGTCCATGACTTCTTACTGTGGCCTAATAGTTAATGGGTACGGATTTCATACCAAGGTGTACGGACAAAATAAAGCTACCATGAATAGTGGCATACATGTTAGAGGTAGTATATATGGTGAGAATGACTTCGACTATTATGGCATAATTGAATATATATTGGAATTGTCATATGTAGGAAATCAGAACAAAGTATTTCTTTTACAATGTCATTGGTTTGACCCGATAAATGGAGTCAATGTTGATGAGAGATATGGGTTGGTTGACATCAAGCATAAATCAAGACTTCACTCAAACGAGCCATTCGTCTTAGCCGAACAAGCACAATAAGTGTACTATACAAGATACCCACAAAGCGGGAATAGAGCTAATGGTGAATGGTGGGCAGCTTGCAAGGTCAGAGCAAAACTCTTCGTGGCTGAGACATTAAATGAGGAAGGTGATGAATTGAATGACTTAACTGCCACTGATTATTACCAAGATGATGGATCCCTTGGAACACACAATCTTGTGATAGATGATGAAGCAGTCTCCTTGTTTGATGCACATGCCCAAATGGAAGAAGTTAACATACATGATATACATTATCCAATGGACGATCTGGTTGATGATGAGTTCATTGATGACAACGAAAATAATGAAATTAATGAATTCTCAGATAAAGATGAGGAATCTTTTGCTTCAGACTCAAGTAGTTAAAATTGAAGCTTGTTCAATAAATTTCATTAATGGTATTTACAATGGATTATCATTATTATATTTTGAGCTTTTTATTGACATATAGTTGCTTAAATGGAGTCATGTTTCATTATGTTTCCTTGTGCAGATATCCATCATGACCATTCGAGGTAGAGATGCTGGACGCAGTCGTGGGAGAGGCTGTAATGGTGCATCTACCTATCATTCTCCACTAGTACAGCATTCTCAGCCCTCTCTAGGTATACCTATAGGATAATCTTTTTAATTATTATTAAGTCGTAGTTTATATAAATGTAATATATATGTGTTTTTTTATGTATAATTATATTAGGTGCAACTTCAGCTACTGGCCCATCGACCAGTGCAGCCCTACCAGCGTCTAGTCCATTGACCATTGGAGGCGCATCAGCTTCTGTCCCACCCTATACTGACCCAGCGATTTCTATGCCACCCCCTGCTGACCCACCCACTAGCAGCCCGAATGTGGTGCCTTCATGTGGAGAATCAAATGTAGAAACAGATAGCAGGGAACTTATATATGTGACGCCTGTCCCTGAACCTTAAGTACTAGTGACATATCATCTTTTATTATATGTATTTACTTTCAGATAACTAACATTATCTTATTGTACTTACAGGAGGAGGTTTCTACCGTCGAGGGTGACACGTGACATTATGTACAATGTCATGACACGGATGCCTATTCCGGCTAGTACGTGAGGAGGTTATCCAGCTGAGATAAAGGAAATACTATTTACTGACTTCATGGTAAGTAATTGTGTTTATAGAATTATATATTATACGTTTATTGAAAAATAAATATACATACATATCCTTTGTGTA
Organism: Ormosia semicastrata; assembly: GCA_029884595.1. NCBI lineage: Eukaryota > Viridiplantae > Streptophyta > Magnoliopsida > Fabales > Fabaceae > Ormosia > Ormosia semicastrata. The sequence goes on from JAQQTO010000040.1 coordinate 3,459,108, forward strand.
GGCTAAGCATCGGTTCACATCTGATGCTGATCGCGGCATGGCGAGAACTGTCTGGGAATGGACTATCTTGGACCGTTATCCAGACCATTTGAACAAAGCACGAGATAAGGCCTTTGAGAGGGCAAATTCAAACAACTTGGCTGATATTAAGGGCCATGGGCCCAGAGGAATGAGGACGGAAGTGTGGGATGGCCTGGTCGATATTTGGCTGACAGATAAATGGATGACGAGGTCTGCAGCTGCCCGAAGGAATAGGGCAGCCATGCCTGATGCCTTGAAGCATACAGGCGGGTCGATAAGCTTTGGTCAACACAAGAGCAAGATGGTAATATAACTTTCGCATTTAAAGTTTTAATGATAAGCATCTGTATATGAACATGTTATAATTACTTGAGTTATTTGCCTATCTTGAGTATGACATAGAATTGCGAGGGATTGCCTTACTTTTGATATGTGTTTCTTATATAATATTCTTCCATATGGGATTACAGGAGGTAGAGTTAAAGCATCCGGTTTCTTATAGAGACTTGTATGCAAAAGTTCATAAGAAGAAAGACGGAAGCTATGTTTCTGAGCGCTCGAGGAATTTTATTGTAAGTGTCTTATTCCTATTCAACAGTCATATATATTTTAGATTGTTCATTTTTTTTGTTAATGTTTTTCTTGTTTTGTTATTTTTAAGAGTCATATGACACCGCAATGACAGAAAAGTATGGAGAAAACTCTTCCTCTCACCTTATGGTTGACCCAGAGGTTTGGTTGGATGCGGCGGGTCCCAACAAGAAGGGACGTGTGCATGGTATAGGTAGCAGCTTGCACATTGGTAATAACACCAGGCCAGCTTCATCCTCCTCAGTTGCGGGTCCTTCCCACTCTACACCATTGACACAAGACATATCTAAAGCTGTAAACACAGCAGTGGCTGCAGCGATGACTTCTTTTGTCCAGAGTCAACTTGTCCCTATGTTGGCGCCCTTCCAATCGTTTCTATCTACGATCGGATCAACAAATGTTGCTCCACAACCACCATCGCAAGATTTAGGCAGGGAGGGTCAAGAGGAAGACGAAGACGAAGACGAAGATAATTTAGACTGATTGTCATTTTTTATTCGTATTGTTACATTTGTATAACTTTCAACTATATTGATTGATTATTTGTATAATAACTTTTAACTATATTATTGGATTATTTTGTATAAGTTTTTTGTTGTAGCATTTTATAATTATTGGATTGTTGTTTGCTGGATTGTGGTTTGATATGCAGGTTTTAGGGAAAGTTATATATATAAACAGGTTATTAAAAAAAATTAGCTCATTAGCGAGGGATTAGCGACAGAGAGGTAAATAGCGAGGGATTAGAGAGGAAATGGCGACGAAAAATTTAACGAGAGATTAGCGAGGAAATACCGACTAATTAATTAGCGACGGATTAGCGAGGGATTAGAGAGGGAATTTAGAGAGGGATTAGCGAGGGAATAAAGATGGATTTAATAGAGAGGGAATAGCGAGGGAATAGCAAGGGAAATTGACAAAATTAGTAAATAATTTAGCGAAGGAATAGCGACGAAAATTCCATCGCCATTTTGCGAGGGAATATTGGCGAGGAATTAAAGAGGAATTAGCGAGGGAAATTAATTTTCTAGAGACGGATTAGAGAGGGAATAATTTCCCTCGCTAATTAGCGATGAAATAAAAGCGAGGAAAAATTCCCTCGCTAATCCTCTCTAATCCCTCGCTGATAATATCAGCGAGGGATTAGAGAGGGATTAGCGAGGGAATTTTCCCTCGCTGTTTTCTTAATTTCTTGTAGTGTAACTGATACCTTGACCCCTGCTAGATGAAATACATATTTACACCATAATATCAAGAAGGCCAGGTGTTCAACTTCAGACACTAGGCCAGTCCTACGATGCCTACTAATCCAATGGGAGTAACTAATATTGTTAAAGGGGTATTCCTTAGTATTTGTTGAGATAAGGCAAACTGTGTCAAAGTATGGGGAGTAATAGGTATGCCATCCAGTCGCAAAGTATTCAATACGACGAAGTCGAAGAGAATGATGTTTATCATCCCACACCGAAAGGTGAAGGCATCGGTCATCGACGAGTCCCAAAAGGAAAGTGCAGCCCCTATCATTAAGGGAACCGCAAAAACCTCGTGGCGGGTTAACTCAATTGGATGGTATAAGCTGTAACACCCCAAAAATTGTTTGTTTCATTATGAATAATCATTTTATAATATTTATAATTTTTGAAAATTTTTGAGGATTTTTTTCTAGAAATGTTGAATATTTTAATATATTCTTTGCTTTACGTGTGCACTAAGCAGAGCTGGTGTAACACCTCAAAAATTGTTTGCTTTATCATAAATAGTCATTTTATAATATTTGTGATTTTTTTGAATTTTTCTAGATTTTTTTAGAATTATTGATTATTTTAATATATTTCTCAATTTACGTGCACACTGAGCGGAGCCGAGAAAATAAAATATTTTCCCGAGGCTGATAAACCTTGAACTATGGAAATATTGATGGGGGATCTTACTAAACCCGAGACTATGCACAATTTACGAGGTTCACATTTTTTAAGATTTTATCTGATAAATAAAATTGCAGTATGTTCTATTAAATGAAAATTTTGTGATACGCTCTATTATCCATTGGATAATAAATATTGGCTTTATAAACTATAACAATTGTCCATTGGGTAATAGCTTGTAGTAAAAATCCTTATCACCTTATCTAGAAATCTACTTTATGTCTAATCATGTTCACTTTTTTAAATTTCTAATAAAGCTTCTCAAAGAAGCTTTGTATCAAGCTTCTCATGTAAGTTTTCCTTAAGCTACTAGGACACACTTCTCTCTCTCTCTCTCTCTCTCTCTCTCAATTCTCCATGGCTATGAGGCCATTTGGGAGCCAAAAATTAGTTTTCATTTTACTATTTTCCATTTCTAATTTCAAATCTCAAAAGTTACTATCACTTCACTATCACTTTCTTTCTCTACCATTTCTCTTCTCTCTTCTTCTCTCAAGCTCTTCTCTTCCTTCTCTCTTCTCCTCTCCACAGAACCAACACCATTGGAGACCATCTCCATTAGCTTGCTAAAACTACTTCCATTTCTTGCTTCTTCTCATCATCCTAAGGCTTTTCTCTTTGGTGATCAAGGATGTATCTTTCAAACTTTGATTGTGATTCTTGTGAGTTTGATGTCCTTAGGGTTTTCTTGAAGGTGGAGGCCAAATTTACAAGGAGCTTCAAGGAAGTTTCTTGCTTATTTTTATCTTTTGGTAAGAGGAAAACTATCCACTTCAACCTTTATTAGTAGTGGGAAATTTGTATTATGTGTTGGTTTTGAGAGAATCCATGTTAGGGTTACTCTCTTAGTTGTGTGTTTTTCTAATGGTTCTTGTATTTATTTTACTCTATGTGGTTCATTGATTATAGTTGTATATATTGATGATCTTGGATTGATTTTGATGGATTGGAAACATGATTTGGATGCAAGGGTTCCTTGCTTTCCTTAGTGAGGCTCACGGCCATACCCCTTCCATAGGGTGTTCATGATTTAAAATTTTGCAACAAGTGGAGAGATAACTAATCAAGTGAATAACAATTAATGGATCAAAGAAAAATTTGGGTTCTTACCCCTTAGGGAGGCTCACGGCCTCTAGGGCCATTTTGGGTCCAAGCATGAAATTTTTGGACAACCTTGGAAATTTAGTAATTAAGTATTAAGTAATTAACAACATGATGGGAAGAAATTTATTTGGTGACCAAGAGTGATTTTCGAACTTAAGGGAAGAACAAGAGTGAGTGTGAGACTTGAGAATCTTAGAATAATACTCTAAGTGAATATGATTTGATTTGAGTAGAGAACTTAACTAATTAAGAGAATTTGCAAGAGAATTCCTCTAGAGAAAGATTTCATAAGAAATGTTTAATTAAAGTAAAACTTCATAATGAACCTTAAAAAGTGCATTGTCTCATTTGAGAATTTGATAATATGATATTATGGGTCCATGAGTGGGACCATAATTCTGTTGATGTTCAACTTGGCCAAATTATGGCATGCTATGGAAAAGTATTTCATTGTCGAATATACATGGATATACATTGCGTCAACATGTATTGTGAAAGTCCGATGGACTATTGTTGAGGCTATGTTGCCTAGGAGATTGAATCACACCTATGTACAGTTGCGAGTAGACTAGTGTAGGTCATACTGTTAACCTTGGGGGCGTCGTGGTGTAGGTGTCTCACAATAGTCAGTTGGTAGCTCTTCTAAGCCATAGGATAGACCGATGCAAATGCACCAATGATCCGGACTGAGACACTATCCTTTATCGTGATCTAGTGTAGAATGTCTTGTATAATGCCATGATGTACACTTTGATAAATTGAAAAATTATAGCACTTGTTGGCCTCGGCAGCCGAGTTACAGACATGTCTCCTGATCATTCTCTCTTATGTTTGCGTCTAGCTCCATGGAATAGGATTTTGATATCATGTGCATATGCATAGTGAGTCAACATATTATTTGGCATTTATTCGTATGATATTTTGAACTGTTGTCTTACTGATGTTACTACTGCCTGAAATTGCTTAGATGTTACCATTTGCTTATTAATGCTGATTACTATTATTGATATGCTATGTGGGCGTTTTGCGCCGTTCTGTTTCTTTACTGCCATAATTGGTAATGAATGTAGGATGTCTTACCTCTTTTCTGTATTTCTACTATTTTGTTTATTTATATGTTTCTTCGAAGATGTCAGTGAAGAAGGGGAAGTACACGAATTCCTTGGCTTCTAGCCCGATTTTGATTAGCTCTTATTCAAATATGACGTCCCATCCGCAAGGTTTCTTGGGATATACGAGATTGACTTTTCACGGAGGATCGGACTGCTAGCATATCAACTTGAGTACGGATCGCTGTGTCTACCTTGAAGATGTGACTTTGACTCTTGCTTAGGGGCGTTATGATCCACCTATTTTTACTTTTCATGCTCGTTTGTATTTAAAGTTTTACTTGCCCATACGCGATATGTGGGGAGAGCGTCATTACTCCCCATAAGAGGATTCTTTCTTATCCTCTGCACGAGCCCCTGCTCGTAATTCGGTTGCTCCGATGAGGGTTTCCTCTGACGAGGAAGACCCTGAGGAGGATCTAGATATGGTTTCTTCTCATTCGCCTCTGGGGCTGATGTTGTTGGTAGCCGCTGATGGCTATTGGTGATGGCTATTGGTAAATCTTTCATGGGCTGTATATATGTAATATTTTGGGGCATGTAAAGCTTTTGCATTTCGTGTATTTGGTGATGTAACTAAACAAGTTTGATATAAATATATATTCATAAGTATGACGTATGGATGAATGGTTTACTTTCATGTTACTATTTGTTGCAACCATATATCAACATATTATCTCATTTTATTTCTAACACAAAAAAAAAAAAGAATTCTCCAAATTATTTATACGATCATAACTAATTAGACTTATCCATATTATAATGAACCGGGTCTTGGTTTATACATTTCATTTCCGTTTCGTGGTTATGGTGTGACGTTCCCTCCTCAAAAAGAGGCGTTACATAAGCCAACATTTTTCCAAAAACCCCTTATGAACCTCCCTAACTCAATCTAACCAAGACAGGTATTTAGGACACGCCTTTTAGCAAGTTCTAATGACTCTAACACCTCTCATCCATAGGTAGAAAGGGATTATGGGACTGAAGACAGTGACTGAAATTCGGAGCTTTGTGGGATTAGCTGGACACTATCAGAGATTCATTGAGAGATTCTCTAAGATAGCGGGGCCTCTTACTCAACTCACAAGAAAGAATCAAGCCTTTGAGTGGACTAATGCTTGTGAAGAAAGTTTCCAAGAATTGAAGAGACAACTAACTACTTCACTCGTTTTAGTGCTACCTAATCCAAGTGAACCCTTCGAAGTGTATTGCAATGCTTCATACCAAGGATTAGGATATGTGCTTATGCAAAATAGAAAAGTGATGGCTTACGCTTCGAAACAGTTGCAAGTTCATGAGAAGAACTACCCAACACATGACTTGGAGTTAGCAGTTGTGGTATTCGCTTTGAAGATATGGAGGCATTTTCTTTATGGAGCGACGTTCAACGTCTTTAGCAACCACAAGAGCCTGAAGTACCTGTATGACCAAAAGGAGTTGAATATGAGATAGCGAAGGTGGTTGAAATTTCTGAAGGATTATGATTTTTAACTTCTGTATCACCCCAGGAAAGCAAACATTGTGGCAAACGCTTTGAGTAGGAAGATGCTCAGTATCTCTGCTATAATGATTAAGGAAAAGGATTTGATAGAGTAATTCAGGGATGCATGGTCTTTTGTTGAATTGGCACTGGGAAAGATTTGTATGAACATGGTCACTATTTCAAGTGAGTTAATGGAAGACATCCGAGAGAATCCGAAAATCGATAAGTTTTTACAAGAACAAAGGGAGCTAATGAGACAAGGCAGTGTGACAACCTTCGAGGAAGGAATTGATGAAATCCTATGATTCAGAGGTAGAGTTTGTATACCCAGGGATCAAGAACTTAGAAAGTATATTCTGGAACACGCTCACACGATCAAGTTGAGTATGCATCCGAGAATAACCAAGATGTATCAAGACTTGAAACAGTTATTTTGGCTGCACGGAATAAAGAGTGATATTTCCATATGTGTATCGTCTTGTCTGGTTTATCAAAAAGCAAAGGTTGAACACCAGAGACCGTTAGGAATGTTGCAACCCCTAGTTATTCCTAAATGGAAGTAGGATAGTATTGCGATGGACTTTGCGATTGGATTACCAAAGACCAGAAAAGGTTACAATTCAATATGGGTAATTATCAATCGACTTATGAAGTCAGCATATTTCTTATCAATCAACATAAGGTACAACATGGAGAAGTTAACTCAGTTGTATATTAGTGAGATCATTAGGCTACATGGTATGCCTACCAGTATTATTTCTGATAGAGATCCAAGGTTCACATCAAAGTTTTGGCAAAGTTTGCAAGAAGCATTGGGAACGAAGTTAAGTTTGAGTTCTGCTTATCACCCTCAAACCGATGGTCAATCGAAAAGGACGATTCAATCGTTGAAAGATTTTCTTAGAGCTTGCGCTTTAGAATAGACTGGAAGTTGGGATGAAGTTTTATCATTGGTAGAGTTCACCTACAACAACAGTTTTTATTCAAGCATAGGGATGGCACCCTATGAAGCTCTATATAAATGACGGTGTAGAACACATTTGTGTTGGTACCAAGATGGAGAGTGCCTTACTGTTGGACCTGATCTTATACAACAAATGACTGAGAAAGTCAAGATGATTCAGGAAAAGATGAGGACGGCTCAAAGTCGACAAAAGAGCTATGCGAACAAAAGGAGAAAGCCTCTTGAGTTTGAAGAAGGTGAGCATGTGTCTTTGAAAGTCACGCCTACGACTGGGGTCGGCCGAGTTCTGAAATCTAGAAAGCTTACTCCCAAATTCCTTGGACCTTACCAAATTCTTTGTCGGATAGGTCCAGTAGCTTACCAAATAGCCTTACCACCTTTTCTTTCTAACCTTCACAATGTCTTTTATGTATTACAATTGCAAAAATATATTCCTGACCCGAACCATGTCATAGCACCGGACACAGTACAATTGAAAGAGAACTTAATTTATGAGATACCTCCTATAAGGATTAAAGATAGGAGAGTAAAGCAACTCAGAAGGAAGGAAATCCCGTTAGTAAAAGTGATCTGGAATAATGCGACCGAAGATGTAACATGGGAGTTAGAAGACAAGATGTAGGAACAACATCCACATCTATTCTAAGGTATGAAAATTTTGAGAATGAAATTTCTTTTAGAAGGGAAGAGTTGTAACACCCCAAAAATTTTTTGTTTCATTATGAATAGTCATTTTATAATATTTGTAATTTTTGAAAATTTTTAAGGATTTTTCTGAAAATGTTGAATATTTTAATATATTCTTCATTTTACGTGCGCACTGACTAGAGCCGATGTAACACCTCAAAAATTGTTTACTTTATCAAAAATCGTCATTTTATAATATTTGTGATTTTTGTAAATTTTTTTGGATTTTTTTAGAATTGTTGAATATTTTAATATATTTTTTGATTTATATGCACACTGAGCAGAGCCGAAAAATGAAATATGTTATCGAGGCTGATAAACCTTAAACTGTGGAAACATTGATGGGAGATCTTACTAAACTCGAGACTGGGCACAATTTACGAAGTTCACATTTTTTGAGATTTTATTTGATAAATAAAATTACAGTACGTTCTGTTAAATGAAAATTTTACGATACACTCTATTATCCATTGGATAGTTAATACTAACTTTGTAAACTGTAACAATTATCCATTGGATAATTGCTTGTAGTAAAAATCCTTATCACCTTATCTAGAAATCTACTTTATGTCTAATCATTTTGATTTTTTCAAACTTCTATCAAAGCTTCTCAAAAAAGCTTTGTATCAAGCTTTTCATGTAAACTTTCCTTAAGCTTCTAGGACACACTCTCTCTCTCTCTCTCTCTCTCTCTTCTCCATGGCCATGAGGCCATTTTGGGAGCCAAAAATTAGTTTTCATTTTACTATTTTCCATTTCTAATTTCAAATCTCAAAAGTTACCATCACTTCACTATCACTTTCTCTCTCTACCATTTCTCTTCTCTCTTCTTCTCTTAAGCTCTTCTCTTCCTTCTCTTTTCTCCTCTCCACGGCACCAACACCATTGGAGACCATCTCCATTAGCTTGCTAAAACTACTTCCATTCCTTGCTTCTTCTCATCATACTAAGGCTTTTCTCTTTGATGATTATGGATGCCTCTTTCAAACTTTGATTGTGATTCTTGTGAGTTTGATATCTTTAGGGTTTTCTTGAAGGTGGAGGCTGAATTTACAAGGAGCTTCAACAAAGTTTCTTGCTTATTGTTCTCTCTTGGTAAGAGGAAGACTATCCACTTCAACCTCTATTGGTAGTGGGAAATTTGTATTTTGTGTCAGTTGTGAGAGAATCCATGTTAGGGTTACTCTCTTAGTTGTGTGTTTTTCTAATAGTTCTTGTATTTATTTTACTCTATGTGGTTTATTGATTATAGTTGTGTATACTGATGATCTTGGATTGATTTTGATGGATTGGAAACATGATTTGGAAGCAAAGGTTCCTTGCTTTCCTTAGTGAGTCTCACGGCTATACCCCTTCCATAGGGTGTTCATGATTTAAAATTTTGCAACAAGTGGAGAGATAACTAATCAAGTGAATAACAATTAATGGATCAAAGAAAAATTTGGGTTCTTACCCCTTAGGGAGGCTCACGGCCTCTAGGGCCATTTTGGGTCTAAGCATGAAATTTTTGGACAACCTTGGAAATTTAGTAATTAAGTGTTAAGTAATTAACAACGTGATGGGAAGAAATTTATTTGGTGACCAAGAGTGATTTTCGAACTTAAGGGAAGAACAATAGTAAGTATGAGACTTGAGAATCTTAGAATAATACTCTAAGTGAATATGATTTGATTTGAGTAGAGAGCTTAACTAACTAAGAGAATTTGCGAGAGAATTCCTCTAGAGAAAGATTTCATAAGAAATGTTTAATTAAAGTAATACTTTATAATGAACCTTAAAAAGTGCATTGTCTCATTTGAGAATTTGATAATATGATATTATGGGTCCATGAGTGGGACCAAAATTCTATTGATGTTCAACTTGGCCAAATTGTGGCATGCTATGGAAAAGTATTTCATTGTCAAATATACATGGATATGCATTGTGTCAACATGCATTGTGAAAGTCCGATGGATTATTGTTGAAGCCATGTTGCTTAGGAGATTGAATCACACCTATGTGCAGGTGCGAGTAGACTAGTGTAGGTCATACTGTTAACCTTGGGGGTGTCAGGGTGCGGGTGTCTCACAATGGTCAGTTGGTAGCTCTTCTAAGCTGTGGGATAGACCGATGCAAATGCACCGATGATCCGGACCGAGACATTGTCCTATATCGCGATGTAGTGTAGAATGTCTTGTATAATGTCATGATGTGCACGTTGATAAATTGAGAAATTATAGCACTTGTTGGCCTCGACAACCGAGTTACAGACATGTCTCCTGATTATTCTCTCTGATGTTTGCGTCTAGCTCCATGGAATAGGATTTTGATATCATGTGCACATGCATAGTAAGTCAACATATTATTTGGCATTTATTCATATGATATTTTGAACTGTTGTCTTACTGATGTTACTACTGCCTGAAATTGTTTAGATGTTATTATTTGCTTATTAATGCTGATTACTATTTTTTGATATGTTATGTGGGCGTTTTGTGTGTTTTTGTTTCTTTATTGCCATAATTGGTAATGAATGTAAGATGTCTTACCTCTTTTCTATATTTCTACTATTCTGTTTATTTATATGTTTCTTCGAAGACGTCGGTGAAGAAGGGGAAATACACGAATTCCTTGGCTTCTGGCCCGATTTTGATTAGCTCCTATTCGGATATGATATCTCGTCTGCAAGGTTTCTTGGGATATACGAGATTGACTTTTCAAAGAGGACCGGACTGCTAACACATCAACTTGAGTACGGATTACTGTGTCTACCTCAGATATGTGATTTTGACTCTTACTTGGGGGCGTTATGATCCGCCTATGTTTACTTTTTATGCTCGTTTGTATTTGGAGTTTTACTTGCCCATACACGATATGTGGGGAGAGCGTCATTACTCCCCACAAGAGGATTCTTTCTTATCCTCTGCACGAGCCCCCATTCATAATTCGATTGCTTCGATGAGGGTTTTCTCTGATGAGGAAGACCCTGAGAAGGATCCAAGTATGGTTTCTTCTCATTCACCTTAGGGGCTGATGTTGTTGGTAGCCGCTGATGGCTATCGGTAAATCTTTCGTGGGCCTGATATTTTGTCTTTTTGGTGCGCTGTATATATGTAATATTTTGGGGCATGTAAAGCTTTTGCTTTTCGTGTATTTGGTGATGTAACTAAACAAGTTTGATATAAATATATATTCATAAGTATGACGTATGAATGAATGGTTTACTTTCATGTTACTATCTGTTGCAACCATATATCAACATCTTATCTCATTTTATTTCTAACACAACAAAAAAAAAAGAATTCGCCAAATTATTTATATGATCACAACTAATTAGACTTATCCATATTATAATGAACCGGGTCTTAATTTATACATTTCATTTCTGTTTCGTGGTTATGGTATGACGTTCCCTCCTCAGAAAGGGGCGTTGCATAAGGCAACATTTTCCCAAAAACCCCTTATGAACCTCCTTAACTTGATCTAACCAAGACATGTATTTAGGGCACGCCTTTTATCAAGTTCTAATGACTCTAACACCTCTCATCCATAGGTAGAAAGGGATTATGGGACTCACGGAAATGGGACCCTTAGTAGAAAGACAAGAAAGAGTCTTTGAATTTCTGGGACATGTCTAAATGAAGGAAAATAAGGACCATGGAAAACAAAAGAGAAGCAATAAGGAACAAGTACCTGTGTCCCTAATCTAAAACTCTCATCCTCGTTTAGAGTAACCTCTTGGGCAATTGTTTTGGAGGAAACATCTTCTGCTTTTCTTAAATCAGACCAGGAGATGAGGTCAACATCCATCAAATTCAAATGATATGAAGAACCCTCAACAGTAGATGACTTGGAATCAACAAATCAGAGACGTGAAGATCTTCTGCGTGAAGCCATGGCAAAATGTAGAAAGACAAGAATGGTACTTCTTTGGAATTTTGCAAAGAAATAGATGGTTTGAAAACCTTACATTAGGAAATAGCATTTAAGCCTTGTCATTTATCTTATTTATAGCTATGTTTGTTACAGATAGGGTTTGAATGTGAATTACAAATAACCTTAGTTTATTATTAAGAGATAAGGTTAATTTTGAAAGTAGAGTTATCTAGACAGTTGTAAAGTGATTAATAAAAAATTACTTAAGTTAAAGATACTTGAAGTCGATGCGATGAAATTAGACAAATAAAGATTGTATACTAGACGACAAATTACATGGCCAAAAACTATTTAAATAAGTTGGCAATTTCATCCTTAAGCTTAGTAAAAGACTTTATGAAAGTAAGCCATAGGACTTCAGCTTCATGTTATGTATGCCTTAGAGGCCAATTTATTTTGACCTTATTACATACATTATATTATGTTATTTATTTAATAAATGAGGCATTTCATTTATTGTGTTGTTTATTATAAATATAATAAAGTCCTTAGAATAGTAGGTTTAATGCCATAGGATATCAAGTGGATGACTTGATCATGAGATCCTATTGGGTAGATTTAGAATACTATTCTTAAATGTCCCTAGTCAAGTATTATTGTTAATTAGGATAACAATAATACATTGAGACTAGTATGTACATAGATTGACGACCACATCTCACGAGTCATGGATATGATATATCAAGTCTTCACATAGATAGATATTAGAGTAATGATGTATTGAACTGACCCACCATGAGAACGCTACATAGATCGTTACGGGAGTTTCATAAGTGATTCTCAAAGTGACAATGGTGTATATAGTCCTTTGACCTTAAATCACTACGATTCCTACATGAGGAGTTGTATGTTTTAATGCCATCAAACGTCATTTGTAATAAGGTGGTTATAAAGGTAGTTATCGGACATACCGAGAATCATGCAGATGGATATGAGTAACCTAGATGAGATTTGTCCCTTCTACATAACAGGAGCGATATCTTCGGGCCCCCTGATTGAGTGAGACTATGAAATGCATGGCTATACTCAAATGAGTCAATATGAGATATTGATCTCATTTGTTATTACTAAGTCTACTCGAGTATAAGGAAACAAAAAATTGAACTATACGAGGGTGACACATTTCATGCCTTGTGTTTAAACTAGATATTTGGACAAAGGAGTTAAACTATACAGAAACATTAGTCACGGAAAGGTTATATTAAATCACTGACATTCTCATTACTTAGGTAGCAGTAATGTGTTGCTAGATACCGCTCACTGCTTATAATATTAAAATAAGATTTTAATATTACTGTCAATGTCATGAGAACCTGTAGGGTCACACATATAGAACAGACTGTATTGGAGCAATTAGAATCCAAGTTGGACTAAGGTTCTATCGTGGGCCAGACTCATAATAGATGAGTCCAAGGTCGCACTGCTAAACCTATTGCTACTTTCACTTGCAAAAGTCAGTCACTATTACAAAAGGCATTATTAAGGGCTATCAAGGTGCATTAGTTACAAAACCTAGCTACACCCTAACAGAAACAATGAGTGGGAGAGTGACAGGTTTCTCTTTTTTTCGTAGCTAGCACTGTGTTGGAGACGTGAGACTCCAAGATTATGGACGTTGGATGTTTGTGAGTCTATTCGTGTTGGAAACGTAGAGGCACTGTCATTGCTACGGTGCTAGTGATTTGCTTGAACATTTTTCATCTGGCTTCAAGAAGTAAACTCATAAAATCATGTTTCATGGCTCTCCTTTTCGCATGGATCCTTGGTGAGAATCCTTTTTCTGCTACGTTTTTGTTCACGAATTTCCTAACACTTTGGCTATCTCCCTCTAGGCATCAAGATGTCAAGGCCACATAGATTCCCTAGTTTTTGATAGTTCCTCGGCTTGAGTAATTATTTCCTTCCCTTAATTTCAAAGATCAGATATTTTCTTTTGACAATCTGAAAGGGAGGAACTGCCTTAGTCATAATCCTTCTTCAAGGCCTCACATTTTTATTCCTCCTCTTCTAGTTGGCATTTCACCTCTATGATGGTAGATTCGAAGTCAAAATCTTATCGTGACAAAAGGATATTGTTGAGAATAGAGCTTTCTCTTGAGCATGAAGTGAACCAAGAGCATCTTGAGCCTTGGCTGCCTTCTCTTTCAGGTCCACTCGATGTGAGTCCAATATTGACTTCTCACCAAGAATATGGGAGGCCTTGCTAGATCTCATCAAATATTCTATTACTAAAGTCTTGAGATAGGGCAAGATGCCCTTTCGCTTATCACTCAAGAAATTAGAATGTTGAGACAAGGTAGCAAAGGCTTAGGAGCATAGGTTAACTATTTGAAACTTCATTTTCAAGAACAACAACTCCTGTTGTAGTAGAGAATCAAGAGAGTCTAATGCGAAGTAAATTTCATCATACACTGATGGTTGAAGGCCAACAGACTTAGGATGAGGATGTTCGTCATTATTATCATACAATTTACTCTGAATCTTGGTGAACATGTCATCATCCTCAAGAATAGGGAGCAATTGAGTATACTTATTCTTTTTGTTGGCAACTTTGACCGTTCCAACAGTTATCTATGAAAAAATGAGAAGTTAAGGCAAAAGAATAATTGAGTTAATCAAATCTAATAATAGAATATCAAGTAGTATAGATTACCTCAGAGGGAAAAGTTGGGGCAGAATCTTTGGAAGTTAAGGCAAGGGTCTTCAAAGGGCTTCGAGGAATAGAAATTGCCAAGGTAGTGGACTTCTCTGTGTGAACCTCAACACTCTTGTTTGGCTCAGTAGCATGGTCATCAAGGTTAATGGTATCCTTAGAAAAAGAGGCAAGAGCCACCTTCTCGAAAGCCACTTCAGTAGAGGTCGACTTCTCGGTCATTATTTCAGCAGAAGCAGTTCCCTCCTTAGTAGTTTTAGTTTGTTAGTCTTTTTGTGGAGAAGAAGAAACTAGTTTTTAATCTCTTTTACTTGGGAATCAAAAATAAAATTTTCCTAGAATCATAGACAAAGTTAGAAAGAGAAGAGTCTAAGATTAAAATTAAGAAATAAGAGGTGAAGTTTATACCTTAGTCGTAGGATTTTTCTTGGGTATTTTTAGCTTCAACCTTGGAGACTTCTATTAGCTATTAGAAGTTATTTTAGAAAGGACATTCTTCACCTTCTTGGTAGTTGGAGGAAAGGTCTCAGTTGAATGAACCTCTATTCGCCTTATCAAAATCTAAAAATAAAACAAATTAGATGGAAATAAGTCTAACAGAGATATAAAAAAGCCAAGTGTACTAGTATCAATAAGAAAGATCTTTACCTTCAACTCTCTATTCTTGGTTTTATGCAAGTCACATAATTTACTAGTTAGCACCCCAAGAGGAGAATCAAATATATGCAATGAATATCAATGCCACAAATCGAAGAAATTATTGTTACTTAGATAAGAAGCATAAAAAGCTATGAAGTGTGAAAAGGTATTGAAAGAAGTCCCATTCCACTCATTTAGAAATTAGGTGTGTTTGAGTTTTATAATCTGGAAGCCATTGGGAACATAATCTCTTTTTAAGGGGCACAACCTATGGAGAACTTGTATGAGTCCCATTTGTCGAGAAGAGCAATCTGTGATGTGAGCTTGCAGAGTGCAGGTACATTGTCCAGGGAGTTCAATTGCAAACTCTTGATGGCATAAGAAGCCATGCCAAATAGAATGTTGGTCTCGAGTTAATCTCCTAAACTAATATAGACCAAGTTGTCTTTTGGTGAAGGGTTGAAGAGACTTTGTAAGAAGCCTTTCAGACAAGTTGAAGAATAACTCAAAATATGACTTAAATTCTAAAACATCATCTTCATTGTATTAGGAACTAGGTAGGCCAACATCGACCCATAAGTTAACATATCATCCTCCTTTGGCGTCCTCTCACCTTTCACCAAGTGGTCAGATAAAATCCTATTCAACCAAAGTTAAAGTATCCATAGTGGACCTCCAAGATTGCTGACTCGGTTAGACTTGCGAAGATCTAACAAAGCTAGTCGAATAGATTAGTAAACATTGGCCAAGACGAGACCACTGAGGTTCATATGCCTACCCTCAAGTATCAATGTTGTAAGGGGCAGTAGGAAAACTAAATCTTCATACCTGCTGGACAAACAACAAACTTGCACAACCAGTAAAGAATGAAGCTAAGATGTTCTTCACTAACTACTTCGGCAGATTTCTTCAGGAAACTCTTTGCAAACGCAGTATAACTCAAGTTGGCTTTCTTCTTCTAATTATGTTGGAGCTCAATACTTTTGGGGGTTGAAATGGGAAGGATCAACTCACCATAGTGGTGCTCCAAAAATATAAAGTAGCACCTATCATAGTTGGGTTCACCATGACTTAGTGCAAGTTGAGGTTAATGACTTCATAGAAACCAATTGATTTCCAAAAATTTTCCTTAGCCTCATGTACATGGCTAAACCAAGCCTTATAATCTCCTAAGTGGTTTGGGAAATTCCTAAGTATTCTATTCCTAGTTAACTAATGGTTAATCAAAATTTCTAGAAAATTGACCAACAAATCCTCCCTTTTGACTATTAAAGCAAATTTTTCATTTTCTAAATCCCTAATGGGGTTATCTAAAATGGGGCCATGGTAAACAAGAAATGATGAAGAAGAGCTAACCATTACCTCTTTGTCTAGGGCAACGCGTTGTGACCGTGTAGGTGCGGGAGCCTTCATGAGCTCTTTGATGTTTAGTCCAATTACTAATTTCCCTTTATCTTGTCCTTTGGAAGCCACGTTATGCAGATGAAAGTTTTGAATAAATTATTAGAGAAAGAGGGATTGGAACACTAAGAAATTTGGAGGCAAAAAGTTTTAGGGGTTTTTTAAAGAAGAAAGCAAATGAAACTTGTTGTATATGAAGGAAGGGGAATTCAAAAAGATGATAAAGAGGAGAATCAAGTAACTACTGCGTAAACATAGGAAACTGTGCAATTTGTCAATCAAACATCAATGATATGATGGCTCTAGTGAAGTAGGTCGGACCCCAAAAAAAGGTTGTACATTTAGATAGTTGAAATTAAAAAAAGATTATAATTTTTAGAAGGTATCTTTTATTTAAATTAAAAAACTACAAAGTCAAAAGTACATTGACAAAAATACAAAATATTGCTAAGTGTTAAATGGCTAGTAGATAGAGGTAGTTGACAAAGTTTAATAAACTTGTGCTAACTCAGGTTGAGAGCATTTTTCCTTTTCTTTATCTTGTTTGACCTTCATGCTCAAGGTCAACTTGACAATAGTCCCATGGGCCAAAAGAGTGGTTTAAACACGATTATCCTCCAATATCTTAGAGTAACTCTCTATATCAATTTGGTCTAGAGTCAAGTTTTGGCGAGATAATTGTAAGCTAAACGTTCCAGTCGAAAGTTTTGCCTCCAAGTGTTCAATTTCCTTATTAAGTACCTTCTTTTTCAATTCTTTGGCATGGGACAGTGTAACTATCCTAAGCTTAATTGTCAAAGTAAGCTTTTCCCTTTAAGTCTTAAAGGAATCGACAACTAACTCTTTGCCTCTCCGCTCAAAGGATTGTTGCCAATCAATGGCCTCTTGAGCACTTTGAAATTCAACAAAAATTGTCTCAACTTATTGAGCAAGCACCAATAGTTCTTCTCGTAATGCATCATTCATGCTATATGCAAGAAGTAGGAGAACTGAAGAAATCCTTTTTTAGTTTAAAACATCATCTTTTTGCGAAAAGAATGACTTGAATTCTTCAAAAATAGTTAGGGTCCGATTAGCATCGGAGGTGAACTCTTGATATGTTTAAAAAAATTATTAAATAAAGTTTCATCATCTGGAGTTGATACTTCTTCAGTCGAAGGATCTAACTTATATTCACTAAAGGAACTTACTTCATATATAATCTCATCCTCCGATCTTATGCCTTGCTCTTCCACATCTTCTGTTAATAAAAACCTACTTGATTGGCCTTTATATAAAGGAACTATGTTTTCGTTGAGAGCTAGTTTTGGTGCAGTTGTTGGTCCAGTACAAGAACTAGGCACTTCTAAGACACTAGGTACTTGACGCTCTAGTTGAGTAGCCTCGATAGCCAAAGAAGCCGATGCAGGGTCATTGGGCACAACTTCATCCTTTAGAAGGGAATCTTCATTACCATCAAGAGAAGATAGTCGATGCTGCTTTGATGGTCACTTTTGCACAACTATCTAAAATCATATGATAAAATTCCTTGAATATTAAGTCAAAAGATTAAAATACTAACGGTAAGCTAAAAAGTCATACCTTGATCTGATGCATGGGCAAAAGAAAAGTACCAGACAACACTATAGTCATTATGAGAAGTGTTTTTCTAGGATTTAAACTAGAAGAACAGGTGACAATCGAAGTAGTGCCTCGCTAGATTAGTATTGCAACCATCATGTTAATACCTTCTAAAATAAAGGGTAACAATACATTAGTGAATGGAGATTGAAATAGCAAAACAAAAACAAATGAATGTATTATAGCTTGGACACAAAGAACAACGGTTTCGGCTAAACGAGCCCCTAGGGCTAGTTTGGCTAATACAAATGATGCACTTGGGAATTTGATGAGATTAAAAGGTTTCAGGTAGTTGAAGATGTTAGCTGAAGGATTTGCTTGATAAGCCTTGCTGAGATGACAAAGACAATGTTGAATTGTTGATGTCATTTTTTGACAAAAGCAGGATATGCTACCCTTATATTTTCTCTCACAAAGTTGGGATTCCAGGTACTTTTATAAAAAAATTTGAACACAACATCTCCTTGGTGTGAAAGTTGCGACCTTTAACTATATTGGGAAGATCCTATGAAAAAAAAAAGGGGGTAAAGCTAGAGCAGACAATATCAATAGATCATAAGTGAGAAGATAAATATTTGGGTATTCAATAGCAGGGTGCGAAACTCCTCATACTCGATATCGCACATGTGCTCATTTACCTTAGCCAAATATGTGGGACCTTTCGAAGTTTTGGGGTTTTGAACAGAGATAGGTTTATGCAAATCTGGGTTTAACAACTATGAAGTCCTCTACAAAATTTTGCGAAGCTCATCAGAATCACCAAAAGTAAAAGAAGTTGAAGAAGACATGATAAATGCGGAATTGTTATACCAACAAAATTCTTCAAAGGATTGGATCTTAAAGTTAGAAAAAGGATTCAAAAATAGAGTGCAATTTGATGAATGATAACCTTATTTCACGCATAGAGTTAATGGATTTTGATACATTTATATGCCTATTTTACCTCAATCCAACCCAAACAGAAAGGATTATAGTAATGTTTTCTTCAATTAGAATTTCACTTTTACTAAATCTTATCCATTTACTGACAAATCAACCTACTTATTGTTTAAGATTCTGATTGGTGTAGGTTGTTTATGTTGCAATATTGGTTAAAGAGGTACAGTAGGTCGAGACTTATGGATTGACCAGGATAGGGCCTAATTTATTTAGGTCAAAATATACGTATACATATATGTGTAAACTCTTGAAAAGGGATGATTTGGTTATCATGCAACTCAATAGTTGTAGGGTATAAGATTATTGAGTCAAAATCATCAATTAGAATATATTGTTGGAAAGTTCGACCACTAATTCAAACTTGCTTAGGAATTTGGTCGAGTTAGCTTAAACATTAAATTCTGCCATATGCTATTCGTGGAGAATATAGAATCTCAACTGAGCTAACTTGATCAATATTTGATTAAGGGATGATATTGTAATTTTCACCTTTGGGAAAATGACTTGTTTATTTGAATCTTAGGATTGTAAGCTCAATTAAATTAGCCAAACACTATAAAGGTTGTTTTTAATGAGTAAATTAGTGGTCATGTGTATTGTCAAAAATTTGATTTAGAGTCTAGAATAAATATAACAAGGAAAGGAATTGAATTAAATATCGACAAATGAGGAATGATATTACAATGATCTTACAAGATTACAATGTCAAATAGAACTTTGCTGACCAAAGACCTATAAAACCATATATAAGAATAAACCAAGCATCTAGCAGGGATGGTTTTTATTGGGAAAGAACTATCTTTGAGTTGCTTAAAGACAAAAAAGATGACGATGAATTAGACACTAGCAGGAATGGGGGAACTAGACACTAGAGCATTCTCTGAATGCAGTGAGGATTATGATTCGCATCTGAAACCACCCAAAAAAGGAGCTGAAATAGACCATGAATTCAACTATCCTAGCAGAGCCAAAGCATGGTCTAATGTCTAGTCCCACTAATCTTAGAACACAACACTCTTGAAGTCCAATTTGGATAAAACAAGAAGGTGGTAAAACACGGTACTTGGCCAATGTCAGCAAGCAACTTTGAATGACAAAGGATCTTTGCAAGAAGTGGTCATGACTTAGTCATAACATGAATAAGATCAAATGATTTCTCTAAGAGGATGGAAATCAAGTGAGGACTAAGGATTGTTCACGAAGCTTACGAGATGCGAATAGTCCTTTATTGAAGGCCATGCTTGAAAAAGAACGGCTATTTATAGATGAAGATATTACATGACCATTGGTGGAGGCTAAAGGCAGTAGTTAATAGCATTATGGGATTTAGTTCCTAGAAGTTGAGCCTCTCATGAAGCTAACCAAAAGATAACAAGTGTAACCTTTTGCATTCAAACTAGGTCAAAGACAACACTTGTAGAGGGCATATGTTTCTTGGTAAAACTTAGTGACGTGAGAGAATAGATACAAACTAAAAGGAAGTTACAAATAAAAGACCATATGATAGAAGAGTCGAGAAAACAAAGAAGTCGACAAGTAGCAGAAACATGTTGACCAAATGCAAAAAAGCACGATCTAGTCAGAACTTCCAGAAACTGCCCAGAAATTGTTCGTAACTGCCAAATGTGTAGGAGTGAACACCAAGTATGAAAGTTAATTCTAAATGGGAGGCAACAATTAATAAGAAAGTGCCTAAATTGAAGGATTTTCAAGTTCAAAAGAGAAGTGGGAGTGATTACAGTATAAATAACAAAATTGAAGATGAAATCTGGGCTTAAAACTCGCCACCCTCACACACATAGTAGGAAAAGAGTCGCTCAAGCGCCTTTACTTTTCAAAAATTTTCCTTTTGTTTATTTAGTTCTTCAGTTCATTTTCTCTTTTGTTGTTTTGTTAATCATTGCTACACTTACTACTCTATAAGTTACATGTCTTATTTTCAATTCAAATAAGTTTCTATTTCTTATAAATGTTACCAGCATTTTGCATTTCATGAACTTGACACTTGCATTCACAAACCTAAACACTGAGTGAAACAGAGAGCCTATAAAAGGAAGCGATTCCCTTACCCAATTTAAGATTCTAGAATCACACCGTCAATTAAGGTTGTTGAAATCAAACAGAAACACCTATTGTATTTAATTTTCAAGCTCAAGGCTTCTTGCATTTAGATTGTCTCATGACCAGATACATTTAGTCTTTAGGCTCATGGCCCAACGCTTGTGGATGTAACCCAGTTATAAATCGATATCCAATTGGTTCGCAATGCTATCTTTTCATTTCCAAAACTATGAGTCCATATCTAGTTGGCTTACAAATTTGTCTTTTCTTTTCAATTGCGGGTCACGTACAGTTGCCATGCAATTCGTCTTTTCTTTTCACAATTGCATGTCATATCCAGTTGTCATGCAATTTCTTTTTTTCATTTCGCAATTGCGGGTCATATCCAGTTGTCGCATAATTCGTCTTTTCTTTTCTAAGATTGCGGGTCATATCTAATTAATGCACAATTCACCATTTCTTTTTCAAAAAATTATGGGTCCATATCTAGTTTACTTGCAAATTTTTCTATATTTTGTTTTATTATCATTTAATTTTAAATGTTTCAGTCCGCTGTAATTTCGCTTCTCACCTTAACCCCCCAAAAACATAAAAAAAAATTTATATCTATGTTGTCTACATCTAGTCTTATTTTAGTCTTCTCATGCATTCCTGACAAAATTGGAGATCATATCTTTACTTATTCCTTACAATGATAACACGAAAAACTACACTTATTCTTATTATCTAGTAAGAAATAAGTAAAGAATGGCAAATGTGAACATCTAATTTTGTTCAGGTCAAACAAAAATAAAATAAAATTAAAGTAATTAACTTTTTTTTAAAAGGAGAAAAACCAAAAGAAGAAGAAAAAAAAATTGGTCTAATCTCATGGACACCAAAGACCTATTTGGCTCAAGGTCTACTCGCTTTTAGGCCCAAAACACATCGCCAAAGTCAACCTAATTTCAAAACTCAGCGTAATATGTACACCCAAAATCTAACCCACTATCCAAGCCCAATAAAAGAAAAAATCATAAAAAAAATAGTTTGAAGTAATTCACATTGAAGGAGCTTCAACGTGAAGGAAGAGTTGTTGCGATAATTTGATAAAAATGCAGGCAGTGCTAGTCTGCAAAAACACAAAAAAGTGTAGCTAGCAACAATCATCATTTTTTCTTCTTATAGAAAAGCCAAAAGAAAAAAATAATATCTTCACATCGGAACATCTCTCTGTACTTCCATTCTCACCATTATCTCTACCTATTCTCTATAACTAACACTTACACCATCAAACTCTAGCCACTTTTTTAGCAATCTCCATCTAACCAGCAAAGCCACCCATTCTCTGAAACCACTACTTTCACCATTAAGACAACACTCCTCAAACCACTTCATCAACATCCTTTGTATTAAACCATGATATCACTAAAAAACCTTCACCACTAAACACCAAACACATTAAACTCTACCACCATCGTTCCTTGCCTTAAAAAATGTGCCAACCACCACTCACCCTAGCTTGAAACATGTGCCATCACCAAACCCCAATCCCTATAACCACCATAACCACTAAACACTAGCCGCCACCCATCAACATGACCACCTTTAATCCCAACCCCCGTAACATACCCAAACCGAACCACCACAATCCAACCCCGTAAACTATCTTCCCTATAAACACTTTCATTGGAGCTTGAACCATTAGCAATCCATCACCACTATAATCACCACCATGAGCTAAGCTCGCGAAACCACAGCCACCAACACCAGCGACCCATCTCCACTACCATTGAAAACAAACTACCAAACACCAATGACTACCCTATCAAACTAGAACCTGCGTCCCTTAGCCAACCATTATGCCATCATCCCACTATGCTAATAGTCACCACTCCACTATCCAAACATTCCCACCTCTGCCATAAACCTCAAACCATCATCACCATAGCTTCCTCCGCAACCATAAACAAAACCTCACCATTTCACTGCCACGTTCCAACTTCCACCTTGAACCCCTCTTCTAAAAGACTTATAGAAGAAGAATATTTTTCATTCAAGAACCAATGTTACAATTGGATGATGGTATACATATACAATGAAAAGAGTTAAAATCTAAATTTATAAATAGATTGTTAAATCTAAAAACAGATAAATGAAATAATTAAAATTGAATTTAAAAACTTAGCAAATATACTCTAATAGCATTGACTACATTAAATACTCCAATACGACCCTACAAGATGGTGGAGGGTGAGACGACACCAATCTTGGACAAGAGAAAGAAGTGTCGAGGTCCTAAGAGGTGCTTCATCGAAAGATCTGCTAGTTGGTGACTTGAAGGAATGTGAGACACACAAAGGTCCTTAGCAGCAATTAAGTCACGAACAAAGTGGTAGTCAATGACAAGGTGCTTCATTTGTGAGTGAAAGAGAGGAATGGCACACAAATAAGTGGCACCAATGTTGTCAAAATAGATAGTAGGAGACCCCAATGACTGAATACTAAGTTCTTGAAGAAGTTGATGCAACCAAAGAAGTCCAATTGTAGTGGAAGCAATAGTTTGGTATTCTACTTTAATGGAAGAGCGAGCCATTTTTTTCTATTTCTGACAAGCGTAAGAAATTGTATTTTGACCAAGATACACAATATTTATGGAGGTGGATTTTCGATCTTCTTTATCACCTACCCAATCCATGTCACAAAATGCTTGTAAGTTCAGATTTGAGTCTTTGACTAAATGAAGGTTGTGATCAATAGTGGCTTTGAGATACTGCAACACATACTTGAGAGCTTGCATATGAGTGTCTATTGGAGATTAAGAGAGTTTGCTGACTGAGAAATCAATATCAAGCTGTGTGATGGAAAGATACTGAAGAGAACCAACAAGCTAACAATACTGAGTAGTATCACATATTGAAGCATCAAAGAGGCAAGTAAAAAAGCATGATGTGGACACTGGCGTGTTTATAGGCTTAGCATCCTTCATGTGTGCTTTCTTAAGGAGATCACAAACAAAATGATGTTGAGTAAGGAAAAGACCATGAAGTGGGAAGAATTTCCACACCAAGAAAATGACTAGAAGTGCTAAGATCCTTAAGAGAAAATTTTTGTGCAAAAGATGCATAAAACTCTTTGAGAAAGTGATTGTGGTTCCTTGTTAAGAGCTAGTCTTCCACATACACCAAAAAATATGCAGTAATGTTGTCCTGGGTGTAAATAAATAAAGACATATCATACCTGGAGCTTTTGAGTCTATATGAGATGAAAAAATCCCTAAAAACATGATATCAGGCACAAGGAACCTATTTGAGACCATACAATGCTTTGTTGAGCTTGCAGACATAGTGAGGAAGAGTTTGATGGATAAACCCAACATGTTGCATATAGACATCCTCATATATGGTTCCATAAAGGAAGGCATTGTTGACGTCCATTTGGCTCAATTGCCAACCCTTAGAAAGAGCAACACAAAGAACCATTTTGATTGTTTGGAGTTTGATAACTGGACTAAAGGTGTCCTTAAAGTCGATGCCTGGGCGTTAATGAAAGCCTTTGGCTACTAATCAGGCTTTGTATCTAGAAATAAAGCCATCTAGTTTTCTTTTTAGTCAAAAACCTATTTATTATCAAAGACATTATAATGAGGCTTCGGAGGAACAAGAGACCATATTCTATTGTGCATAAGGGTTGTGCATTCTTTTGACATGGCATGTTTCCATTCTGGGTGTTTAAGAGCCTATGAAACACAAATGGGTTCCCCTGAATTGGGTAGAGAGTATGTGGTCACTGTATTGAGCTGTTTGGGGTTAAAAGATGCCATCTTTTCCACAGGTGATCATTGGGTGAGATGAAGCAACTAGCTTATCATTGCAATAGGAAGTAAGCGGGGCTGCATCAGCCTAAATGTCAAACAATGTGTCATTGGAGAGGTGCTCATGAGTGTGGATAGGTGAAGGGGAGGATGTGCTTGAACTGGTTGGGGTGGGCAGCATAAATTGAGGTGAGGTGGGTAAAGATGAGAACGGAGAAGTTGGTTCATGTTGGGTATTGGCTAAGGAAACTAGAATTTGATTTGTGTAGGGCAAGGAAATATTTTCGATATACTTTGGATTATTTTCATTTGAGGTTGGGATTTGGAGAGAGAGTGTGTGTTGTGAGCATCAAATACATTTGGTTGAGATAAGGAGTTTGAAGTTTGGTTTGTTGGAAGGGTTATTGGAGTCAAATTGATAAAAGTGATGCATAGGGTGTAGGACATTGTTGCACGTTGGATGTAACACATTGAAAAACATATTAGGCTTGTATATAAATACGGAGATAGCCTAACACATGCTTAACATATCTGTTTAATTTTGTGACTTTCTAAGTATATTTAGTCACTTTGCTGTAATACTATTTGTGAGAAATAACTGTTATTAGTCTCGAAAATAGCTAAAACTGCTCATTTAGTAGAAATAAATGTGGAGACTTTATTTCTAGGTCACAAATGTGTTAACTATGCTACAGTTAAAATCTGAGGATTATCAGAGTTAGTTTAGTATTGTGTGCCTTATATATAGGAGGTATATTAGGTCCTCGGTACTGGGATGCTACATTATGGTATCAGAGCAGTTCATCCTATTGAGCCGAGGTATGGACTGATCATGCTGAGGTATGTTGAGGAGTTCCTATGTGGGTTGTTGTGCATTTCTTTATCTCTTGTGAGAGATGTGTGATAGAATTGCATGACTTGCCTTTGGTATGACTGCTTTAGCTACTGTTACACGGTTATATGATATTGGGATTAGCTACCCCAATATGTATTGTTCTATATGTACAGGAAACTATGTCTTCTCCAAGGTGAACCCGTGGAAATAGGAATTCAGCTTATGAAAGCCCAGACTTGGTTGGAGCCTTTATAGTTACGACGGATGCTTTGAGGGAGCTGACAACTACTACTGCTGATGC
The DNA here is from genome assembly GCA_029884595.1 of Ormosia semicastrata. NCBI lineage: Eukaryota > Viridiplantae > Streptophyta > Magnoliopsida > Fabales > Fabaceae > Ormosia > Ormosia semicastrata. Next base: position 3,485,149 of record JAQQTO010000040.1, read on the forward strand.
GATGTGGGAGCAGACATCCACTACTATTGAGGCTACCTGAGAGTAAACAGCTGCGACTACAAAGAAGTTTAAGATGATGGGTGCGACCCAGCTTCAATAGCTTACACCACCACCACATCAATTGGGGCAACCAAATCAAGAGGTGCTAATGGGGAGATATCAGAACTACCAAGACCTCTCGGAGTTCATGGAGACTAATCCATCATCCTTCAAGGGGGAGCATGACCCGATGAGAGTTGAGTGTCGGCTAAAGGAGATAAAGGAGGTCTTCATTGTTGTGGTTTGCTTGGATGGGCAGCTAATGCTCTTTGCTTCTTACTTGTTGGAGGGAGAAGCAGAGGATTGATGGACATACATTAAGAGATGTTTTGAGGTTTCGGGGACTCTTGTTACGTGGAGGAGATCTTTAAGAATTCATTTTTGGAGAAGTATTTTCCATAAAATCTACAGAATGCAAGGAAATGGAATTTCTGAGGTTCGAGAAAGGCGAGATGTTTGCTAGCCAGTTGTGGCCAAGCTCAATGAATTATCAAAGTTCTCATCCAGTATTAGAGTGGCACAGCAGAAGTGTATTAATTTTGAGAAAGGATTGAGAGAAGACATTCAGAGAATGATCCAACTTTTTGAAATCCAGGATTTTGTAGCCTTGGGGAAGGAATGCAGAATCATTGAGGGTCGTGACAGTAAGTCTCAAGAGGAGCGAAAATCATAGGACCTTCAAAAGAGGAAGTGGAATTGCCACTAAGCGAGAAATAGAGTTTCTATAGACTTGGTGCCTAGAATTGGACCTGTCTCTATTGATCCATATTGGATGGCACCACTAGAGTTAGCGTAACTCAAAAAGCAAATTGAGGATTTGTTGGATAAATGATTCATTAGGCCGAGTGTTTTCCATGGGGAACACCTGTGTTCTAGGGAAGAAAAGGATGGTATCATGAGGCTCTGTGTAGATTACAAACAGTTGTTTATGGTGACTATCAGAAACAAGTATTCATTACCTAGGATAGATGATCTAATGGATCAGCTGAGAAGAGTTGAGGTTTTCTCAAAGATTAATCTTAGGTCTAGGTATCATCAGATAAGGGTTAGGTAAGAGGATATCCCCAAAAATGCTTTCAAAACTGGGGATAGACATTATGAGTGTCTTATGATGTCCTTTAGGTTGACAGATGCACCAACAGTGTTCATGTAATACGTGAATAATGTAACACCCACCTTAGGATGTCACATTTATGTTACATAATTACCAAATCAACCTTATTTAGATAACGTACTTTGAAGGGAAAAATACGAATCTCAAAAATTCTTAATAACAAGAAAATAAACTTAGCAGAAAATAAAACATCACAGCATCATCACAAATAATTTACATCATTTATACATATCCAAGTCTCTTGTTATACATATACAAGTCTTTAACACTATCATACTGTAAATATTACAAACTAGTCACTCCAAAAATTTTAAACACTATTTACATTGACATCTTTACCCAAGTACTACTAGGCAGCTGAGCCCTCAGAAGTAGCCGGACCCTCAGATGGGTCCTCTTCTGATTCTCCGGATGGGGGAATTCCAACCCGACGTAAAGTCCGGGGAGCAAATGTCCGAGCGGACGATACGACACTACTCTCTCTAGGGGTGCGATAGTATGCTCCCCAGTGCTGCCTGATAGATATAGGAAACTCTAACTGTACATAAATAGTAACAGAAAAGTAAGGGTTCCCTGACTGTAGCATACTCAGTCTAATATTTACATCTCCCAAATAATAAATACTCTCTCTTTCTAAATCTTCGGTTCATGCCTCGTCCCCTCCGATAAATGTCAGTCTCATGTAACCCAGGAAACTAGGAATCTCCACCGCCATCAGAACTCGAAATTCTCAACGGAATCTGGACCTTTCTCTGCTTCTCGCTCTACGTCCGGCTCAGTGTCTTAACAACACATACACATGATACAATATATACATACAAGAGGTGAGATCACCTATGCCAATACCAGTATGGTAGCAATGAAGATAAACACATTCAAAATATCATACAGATGTCATACTATAATTACAGTTATGCCTTTAGCCTTATATATCATTAATTACACAGGAAATAAAACAAGAATTATGATTACGATATTTTCAATACTCTAGTATGCAATATTTTAATTATTACAAGTAATAATTACACATGAGTAAGAATTACAATGATATATCCTCTATGAATGCAAATGTGAATGCAATGTATACTGACTCAATATCCTACTCCATGGAGTTACAACTCAAGTCGGAGAGAATGACTAAAAAGATCTGTCGGCACCAACATGCTTCAGACCACGTGCTCAATTTCTGCACATCTAGCATATGCACGACAGTTTTTATCAAATCATGATTAGGGATAGTGTCTCGGTCCGGATCATTGGTGTGTTGCATCGGTCTAACCCACGATACAGAAGAGCTACCAACTGTCCATTGTAGGTAACCCGCACCCCAATGCCCCCAAGGTCAATCAGTGACCTACACCACGCTTATCGCACCCACTCAGGAGGTGTAATCTCCTAGGCAAAAGTCCTTTGGACCTTTTCAATGCATGTACTATGCACTATTCACAATTTCCATTGATATCCCATGTGCGGGGTTCATATAATAATTTAACAAACAATGTTCTTGTAATTTAATCGCGTAATCATATTTTCGTATTTTCTCACTCGTGACTCTCAATTGTCGCTTTTCAAATCACGTAGTGATTTTTCAGTGTTTTCCAATCGCGTAACTATTTTTCATACGTTTTAAATCAAAATTAATGTTTTACTCATTTTAATATTAAAATTTACTGTATTTTTCTCATATTTGCAAAATAGTCCTTTAAAATACATAATTACATATTCGTCCCTCAAAAGCAGTTAATTATACTTTCGTCCCTCAAAACATATAATTTACATTTTCGTCCCTCAAAATATAGTATTTTCACTATAACCCCTCAAAATTTTATATTTACATAATGACCCCATATTTCCATGGCATTTCCAATTGAGCCCCTTCCTCATAAAATTTACCGTGTAAATTTCACATACATACAGTATAAGTTTCGCTACAGTATATATTTCACATACACACATATTATCAGTTCCTTAAGCATTATAGCATACAGGCAAGAATCGAAATAAAATCAGATCTCACAGATACTACACGTACAGACATAGAAACACAAGCAAGCACATCTCAATACAGTCCAATCAATACAGTCTAATCAATACAGTCCAAGAACCTCAAACAATAGGTGAATAAATCCTTAAGGATTTTTCACTGAATAAACCATCCTCATACTACCAGAACATGGGTGGTAAGGTTGAGTCTCCCTCTTACCTCTTGAAGACAAGCTTTCTAAGCTTTCCTCCTTTCCTTGAGACTTTGTTCACCTCCTAAACAATCCCCAAATTTCCAAGAAAATTAGTGAATGTTTCATACAAGAATCAAGATTGAGAACCATGGAAAATCATGGTTAATAAAATAAAAAATCAACTTTGAATCATTAACTCAAAGCTTACCTCTTTAGGAGAAAGTTGAAGAAGCTTTGAATAAGATAGAATGGGTTTTGTGACAAAACCTTATGAAGAAGAAATGATTAGAGTAGAGTTTAAGTTAAAACAAACCAAGAGATGAGTGTTTAAAAGGATGGATGGTGTGATTTGGAAATGGTGACCGATTGGAAGGAGAAGATGGAAGGGAAAAGTGTGTGGTTTTTCCTTGGCATTTTGAGAGAAATGACTTATATTTTGATAAGTAGAAAAGTGAAGATGAGGACGTGAGAAGATTGTTGCTGGCCGTGTGGTAACACGTGAAATGTGGAATGATTTTACTTGGATAATTATCCAATCTTTGAGTGCATAAAACAGCTGCCATCCGTGTGACATTGTGGGGAGAAATAAAGAATTTATTTACATAATTATCCTCTCCATCCAGCTGCTGCCGTGAGCTGTCTTTTGTGAATGACCGTGAGTGAACATTTTGCTTGAGTAAATAGCCATTCATTAATTGCACAAGGACACTCACTTCTCATTGGTTACCATCTTGACTTTGCATGACTTTGTGATATTCAAATATCACTTGGAATGTTCAAGTGTTACGTAGAAGCTCCCCATTTTTGCTGCTGCTGCTGGACGTCCAAATTCTGCTGCTGCTGGGCCGTTTGCTGCTGCTGTTGGGCCGTCCATTCTGCTGCTCCAAGTTTTCTGCTAGACCGTGGAGCTTAGGTGAATTACACTCCTCAATTTGTTGCTAATCTAAGTCTAATTACTAGTTAGTTGATTAGCTATTTGATTGGGTTTAATTTTCTAACCATTCTTACTTAATTCTTCAAGTATATAACTAATTTAATTTAACATATTTAGCATGCATCTAATACATATTTAGCATGCATCATCACCTCTAATTAGAATTAGGATATTAAATTAAGGATTAAGTTTTAACTAATCTCTAATTAAGTTAGTTTACTTAATTTCTTAATTAGGTAATTAGGACAACTAAATTAACGTTAATTAGTTTCCTAAATAAAAGTCAAGCAATTATTGTTAACTCAATCTTATCCATTAATCTTATCTATGGTGAATATTACTTGATAGTTTTGGTAGACTTTGTTTTACACCATTAATTGAATCAATGGTGAAGATCAAAGCTCCTAAGTCAAGCTTCAAATCTAATGGTCCACAAGGAAGTCTAAGCTTCTTTCCTTGACCAATTCTCATTGGTTAGAAAAGTCCAACCATTTGTTTTGACTATATCCTATTGGTTCACTTCAATTTTAATTACAAGAAATGTTCTAAACACATTTTCTATTAATTAAAACTTATCGGGTCCAACGTTCATAGCAACGACTGCTATAAATATATCCACAGATATTTATCAGTACAATATTTTTATTTTTCATAGATAGATTCTAAAAATTAAAAGATTCTTTTCTGAGTCACTCAGATTCGGGTTTAGTAAGATCCCCCGTCTCCAAATGAGGCAGATCAGAATTTCCCCGGCCTGAAAAATATTATTTTTCCTAGCCAGGAGCAATCATACCAAATGATCAAATATGATCTCAGAACAGTCAAATTAATTTTATACCACACAGAAAATGCAAAACAGTGTAATTCTGCTATTACTATTCATATAGCCAGAATTTGGGGTGTTACAAATAAGATATTTAGACCCTACTTGGATCAATTTGTTGTGGTGCTTATCAATGATATTCTAAATCTATTCTTAGTTAATAAAGAAGCATGAACCACATGTGAAGATAGTCTTGGAAACCCTTAAGGAGAATGGGTTATTTATCAAGTTATCCAAATGTGAGTTCTGGCTTTCATAAGTGTGATGTTTGGGACATGTGATATCTGAGTGTAGAATTTCTGTGGACCCAAGCAAGGTTGATACAGTGTTGCAGTAGGAGAGACCCACTATTGTGACCAAGATCAGAAGCTTCATAGCCTAGCGGGGTACTATAGAAGGTTCATAAATAGTTTTTCTCAGTTAGCACTACCCTTGCTTAGATTGAGTAGGAAAGATAGTACTTTTGAGTGGACTCTAGTTTGTAAGTATAGTTTCCAAGTGCTAATTTGGGATTAACTACTATGCTGGTGTTAGTAATTTTGGATCTTTTGGAGAACTTTGAGGTATGTTGTGATACTTCAAGGATGGGTTTAGGGTGTGTTTTGATGCAACATAGGAGAGTTGTTGTCTATACATCAAGGCAGTTGAGGCCTCTTAAGGAAAACGACCATACTCATGATCTGGAGTTAGCTACAGTAGTGTTTGTCCTAAAAGTTTGGAGACATTTCTTATATAAAGTTAACGTATCATCCGAGTAAAGCCAATGTGGTGGTTGATACACTAAGTAGGAAATCCCTACACGTGTCCCAGATGATGATAATCTAGGAAAGTAAACTTCTTGAGAGTTTTAGGAATATAAGCCTTTTAGTAACTGTGTTACCACATAGTCTCAATGTGAGTCAAGTGGACATGGTGAGTAACTTGAGGACTTAAATCCTAGAAGCTCAAAAGGAAGATGAGACTCTTAAGGATATAAGTGATCGAATATTTTAGGGAATCCTAAAGAGTTTGATATGGATGGATGATAGGAATGAGGAATGTGTTTCTACACCCCACTATCCATAAGATAAAGATGAAGATGGGGAAATTGTTTCTGCATCTAGTTCTTCAGAAGGCAATGAAGATGAGCAAGTTCATGTGGGAACCTTAGAGCCTGAGTGTCGGTGTTTAGAAGACCACAGGGTGTTAGACCTTATATGGTTTACTTTGTGTGTGGTCGACCGGGGCATTATGCTAGGGGTGTCCACAGAGGTAGGGAGTTAAGTCTGATCCAAGGCCGCAAGCTTCAGGAAGGGTGTATACTCTAGTTAAAATAGTGGAGGCTTTATCTTCCTATTCTAGGCAAGGTATCCTTTTTGTGTGAGTCATGTGTTGGAAACCTATCTGGATAATCTTGTAGGTGTTATACAAACTAAATTATTAGTTTGTGTTTAAGTTTAGTGAGGTATCACTAAGGAAATATGTGATCCTTTCAAGTGTGATATCATTTCTAATATGTGGTAATTTGAATTTTGAGGACAAAATTCTTAAAATGAAGGAGAGTATTGTAACACCCTAGAAAACATGTTAGGCTTGTACATGGATACAGAGGTAGCCTAATATTTGTTTAACATGTTTGTTTAATTTTATGACTTTTTGAGCATGTTTAGTTACTTTGTTGTAACACTATTTGTGAGAAATAAATATTATTAGTCCCGAAAATGGCTTAAACTGCTCAATTAGTGAAAATAAATATGGAGAGTTTATTTCTATGTTACAAATGTATGAATTATGCTACAGTTAAAATCTGAGGATGATTAGAGTTAGTTTGATATTTTTAAGCATATTGGGTGTGTGTTTTCATACCGAATTGACTAGTCACAGATATGAAAAAATGTGATAATAGTGCAACAATGTTTTTAATGAATCTCAAGATTTATTTTAAGTCAGTTGGAAGTTAGGAACCTAGATTCGGTAGAATCTGAGTGTTCTTAGCATATTAGGATTTTTGGTACCCTTTAGTGATTGACTATAAAAAGCGAATTATGACTTCTTCTCTTCATTTTCTCCCATGGAAGAGAAGGGAAAAACAAAAATAGAAAAGAAAGAAGGGAAACCATGGGGGGGAAGGAGAAAGGAGGAGGAAAAGCTAGAAGACCAAAGATCAAGCTTGAAGGAGGATCCAAGAGCAAGATGAAGGCTTCAAGATCTTCATCTCAGCTACTCAACGTAGGGGTTCTTGATACTTTAAACTTCATTTCTACTCATTTTTCATGTTAGGCTTATTTGAGGTTTAATATACCAAATTGAGTTTTAGTGGTGTTTTAAGTTATTTTCTTGCTTGGATGAGTTTTAAATGTGGTTCATGACTTGTTCATGCTAAGAGTTTGGATTAAAAACTGAAAATTCTCCATTTGGACTTAAAATGCTTTAAGTATTGATTTTAGGGGTTTACATGAGTGATCTAGTGTTTTGACCCATTTTTGATAAAAATCAATTAGTGTTTTATGTTTCCCTCATGTTTGTAAACTTTTCGGGACTTAAAATCATCAAGAAACGAATTTGGTGTGATCAATTTTTGTATTTTTTGCCAATGGAACAGTGTCCATTACTGCAAAATTATGCAGCACACGCTGTAGGGCACTCAATGTTTAAGCTCTGAAGCTTTACGTACTCAAGTGTGTGCTGCCCAGGAGAACACGCTATGGTGTTCATGCGCCTAGGCGCTGGTGCTCAACGCGCTCAAGCACTGATACAGGGCAGATTTGTGATCTTAGCATTGTGATGCTAATTTAATTCTCTACTTGTTGGGATCATTTGTGCAAGTCTTTTAGGGTGTATTGAGACACTTTTTGGGATATTTCTTAGAGACAATTATCAACTTGCATATATGAAAAGTTTAGAAAATTCTTAGACATTCAAAGTGTGATGGATTACCATAGAGTAATCTTGGGAACCTTGAGCATCCAAGTGTATTGGAATGCAACAAGGAAGTGTTTAAAACCTTATTCGACATGAGGTTGACTTTAGATTCACTTGTGAAGTGATGGTGTGGGGTTCTAGATACAAAATCATTAGTGTTGAGACACAACTAGTGGTAGTTCTTGGAAATAATAATCACTTCTCTTATGTGATGGACTTTGAGAAGTTAAGATAAGGTGTACTAGAAACAACTAGTTTGGGTTTATTTGAATATTATGCATATCTTTATGCACAGATTACTCTTTTTGAGTTAAAGTTGAGTTTAAAATGCATAGTGGATGTATGCCCTCTTGTTCTTAAAGGTTGAACTTGAGGATATGCTAGAAAGATGGGTTGGTTCCTTTATATGATAGAGTTGAGCCAAAAGTGCATGTTTGCTAGTGATTGTTCTTTCACTTGGTTAGGGTAAATCTTGTGATAGGATTTGGGAAACCCTAGGCATTCTTTGAGAAGTAGAATGTCATAGGTCAATACGTAGAACCTTGAGCAATAGGAGGTTGTCTTGCATGTGATTCACTTATGAAGTGATGAGGTGAGGTACTAGGTGTTGTATGCTGAGCGTTCTTGGCTAGTAGTATTTGTTGTTATGTATGAGTTGCTTCTTGTGAAGAAGGTAGAACTGGAGATATATAGATTACATTTATTCACTTGTAAAACAAGGTTTGAGATATAGGAAGCACTAGAAACGTGACCTTGCACCTTATGGGATAAGGAAACTTGGTTAGGAAGTTTGCTAGCTTTCCTTAGTCACTTGGTTAGGAAAGACCTAATGATGATTTTATGTATTTGTGAAATATAATGCATATCTTCTTTTCAAACTTGCTATGTCTTGTTTCCTATGTATTGTGACCTTAGATGATATGTACAACCATATGACCAGACAATGAGATATTGGGTCCGAATTCTCCTTGCATGTTTGCTAGTATGGTCAGGGTTACCAGTGTATGGGGTTGGATGAGGGAAGCTTGTAACATCAAATGGGGAAAATAGAAAAATGATTTCAACAAATTCCAAATGGCGGGAAACATGTAATTTTTAGGTATAAGGATTTAGACAAAGATAAGCATTTTGAGTGAGACTATAACCAACAAAAATACAAGGTTGTGAACTTGGTTCAAGTTTGTTGGTGACATAGGGTCTTAACCAAGGAAAACAAAGGCAGCCAAAGGTTTTTAGTTTGGCGCAGTTGGGTTTGACTTTAAATAAAATCTCAAATGGAGTTTTCATGTTTAAAATAGGGGTGGGTAATCTGTTAATTAGGTAGGTAGTAGTTTATAGAGCATTGCTCCAAAAGGTGTGAGGTAAAAATGCATGGTTTAGTAGGCAACGGGTAGTTTCAACTAAGTGTTTATGTTTTCTTTTTTATAAGCCATTATGTTCTAGGGTGTGAGGTAGTATGGTTAAGTATGAGATACCATGAGTTTGACAGAAAGAACATAGTTTAATGAACTCACCAGTATTATCAATGTAAAGTCGTTTGATTTTATGATTAAACTTATTTTCCACAAATGACTCAAAAATTGGAAAAATAGCAAAAACATCATATTTTAATTTAAGAGGATATATAACCAAATGTATTTAGAAAACTGATCAATAAAAATGACATAATAACAAAAGCCATCATTTGAAGGTGACGGAGCAGAACCCTAAACATCAGAGTACATAATGTCGAGTGGATAAGCACTAGTTAAGCTAGACCTAGAGAAAAGTAACAAATGTCTCTTATTGGAAGGATAATCATAGCATTTATTGACTGAAGGAGAGAACGACAATTGACATGACTTGAGGATGTGATCAAGAGTGCGACAAGCAGGATGACTAAGATGATGAAGCTAGAGATGAACAGATGGTGGAGACTAGGCATAAGCTGTTTGAGGTGGTGGTTGTTTGGATGAGAGCATGTACACATTGTCTTCATTCAGATCGTGCAATAGCGTCATCCCTGTGCTCAAAGCCTTCACCTCAAAATGCCATGAAAAGAATTCAATAGAGACATCATTAATTTGACATAATTAAGAGACAGAAAGCAAGTTTTGAGTAACAAAAGGAACGCATAAAATATTAGAAACATGAAGAGGATGAGAGGATTTGGGAATGGTGGTGGAACCCAAATGTGTAATAAGAATGCCCTTACCATTAGTTACCAAGAGTTGATCAGACTCAGTATAATCTCCTTTGATAAACAAAGTACTAAGATCATTGGTGATGTGATGGGAGGCTCCAGAGTCCAAGAGCCAAGTCGGAGCAGAGCTTGTGGCCATGGTAGTAACCATGTTGGCATCTAGCAAAGTGGCTTTTGGAGGATACCCAACAATTTGGTAGCAAGCATTAGCAATATGGCCTGCCTTTTTACAAAATTGGCACACAATAGAACCATTCTTCTCTACTCCTTGAGGTTGAGAAGGAGGAGGAGGAGGGCCGATGATTGACTTTCGCCGACTATTAGAATTGCCTTGGTGATGAGCATAGTTGGCAGTAATAGACACACTAGCATTGAGACGTTCTTCACGTTGGAGAAAGAGCTCGAAATCAGCCAGTTTATCAAAGAGCTAATAAACATGATTGGAGTGTCAAGGGTTCTCATGGAGGCAGAGAACTCAACAAACGAGGGACCCAAGTCATTGAGGGTATGGATAATAAGATGAAGGTCATCAAGGGGATGACCAATAAGAGCCAACTCATCTACAACACTTTGGATGGAATGAAGATAGTCGGTGACAGAGGACGAGTCTTTGGTGATAGAGCTTAGATGTTCTTTGAGAGACATGATGCGTGAGCAAGAGCAACTAGCATAGGTACACTGTAGCTTGAGTCATGCCTCAGCAAAAGTGTCAGCATAGGATATAATGATACATGCTTCAGCTTCACAAGAATCAAGAATTGCAAGATACAAGAATTGATCCTAACACACTACCCAATAAGAGTGTTCAGGATTGGGAGTGGTTTGTTGTACCATTGACAATGGTGGCATGAGGACAAGGAGTGGCTCCGGTGACATAGCCAACAAGATCATGACCAACAAGAAGAGAGGGTTAATTTGTTTGCACTAAGTATGATAGTTTTTGCCAGTGAGTTGAATGGTGTTAAAGTGAAAGAGATCCTCAGGATCAGGAATGGGAGTAGCAGGTGGAGGGGTAGGTTGAGAGGTGAGCTAAGTGGTAGCATTAGAATTGTGAGAGGCCATTGGTGAGGATCGGAGGTGCTAGTTAAGCAAGGAGACCGTTACTACCATAAAAGACTTATAGAAGAAAAGTATTTTTCGTTCAAGAACCAATGTTACAATTGGATGATGATATATGTATACAACGAAAAGAGTAAAAATTTGAATTTACAAACAGATTGTTAAATCTAAAAGTAGATAAATGAAATAACTAAATTTGAATTTAAAAACTTAACAAATCTTCCAATATCTTCCAGCCGCCGTTCACCTCCACCTCACCCCACTGAACCACCTCGAAGCCACTCGGATCCAACACTGAGGGCCCTTGCGGCGAGCCCAGCCTCTACAACTTCTAGCTTCAGTTGCGACCCACCACCATACAACAGTAGCAGCACCACTGCCAATGATCACCTCATAGAACCCGCCGCCAACCACCTCGCCACCGAGCCTAGGACCTCCGCTGTCGCACCACCACCAGTCGCTGTCCAGCACCTCCAGGTGCTTGCACCACCACGAGCCACGTGAGCCTCTGCTCCGCCCAGCCACTCCAATCACCATCACCGGCCATCTTTCCTCTGCCACGTGCAAACCCCTACAATCCGAGCTCCAACCTGTGACCACCACGAAGCCACCGCTCACCATCACGAAATCGCCAACCGTCGTGCCCCTGTTGCGAGCTTCGACTCTAGCCCTTCATCCTTGGATCTCCGAGTAGCCGCGCCACCCACACCGGCTAGCCACCGCCATCTTACGACCGTGCCGCCACACTCTGCACCGCCATCTGTCTCAGTTTTTCCGTCACCACGTTCACCTGGTCCTCCTCCTTCGTTTTCCTTTTTCTGTGATTTTGTCCTTTTTTTATTATTCAATTTCATATTTGTTTAAGCTTTTTTAATTGTTTTTAATAGGTTGAAGTTGGGCTTTAGGTAAGTTTGGGTCTAAAGGGTTATGTTAGAATGGCCTGTTAACGAAAAACATTTGGATTTTGTACTTTGGGTTTAAGTTGTCTATTTGGGCTACTGACAATTACTTGGGCCAGCTTTAATAGGATTGAGGTGGAGAACAATAGGCAAAGATAACTTAGTTTTTTTGAGTTTTGCTAGCATGGGAGGCTTAAGCAAATTTAATTTTGAAGATTGGTTTTTTCTTAAGATTAATTTGTTTTATTTAATAATTTTTTTAATGCAGAAAAATAAAAAAATTAGTAAAGTAAAATAGTTGAGTAAGTTTTTTAAAAAAAAAAAATTTTTTAAAAATAGAGGATTTAGAAATTAATAGACAAGCAACTAAAATAATAATAATAATAAAGAAAAAAAGAGGATTTAGGAATTAATAGACAAGCAAATAAAAATAAAAAATGAAAAAGAAATATCCTAATTTTCTTTTGTTTTATTTGCTTAAATTTAGTTTAGTTGTCTATGTTTATATTTAATAGGTTCAGCGGCATAATTTGGTATTAATTTTATAATATTGTTGTTATTTTATCTCAATATGAGTTTTTAGGTTTTAGTGGTAAGTGTTTAAATAAAAATAAATAAAACAAGAAGAAAAAGAAAAAGAGTAAAATAAATACTTCTAATAGTTATTAATAAATTACATAATTAACTTAAAATAAATTGTCTTAAGATGAATGTATAAAGAATGTTGTGAGATTTAATTTTTACTTTTTCTTGTGCATAATCAACTCTCAAATTTAATATGATTTTTATTGACTACATTTTCTATTTTTAATTTTTTTTAAAATTTTATTTTTCGTTGTACTTATTTTTCTTAAAACTGACTCCTTTGGTATCCAAGTTTACTTTTCCAAAACTTCTTTCCACTTTCCTGTAATTTATGTTTGCATGTAAATAATTTTTTTCACCACGTAACTTCATGTCAGGAAAAGAATAAAAGTATAGGGATTCAATCAAAAACTTTTAAACTATAAAATTTATTTATTAATTTAATAAAACCTAAAGAACCAAAAGAGTAATTTACAATGGCAAATAACTTATAGGCAATTTCCATGATAATGTTGAAAGGAAAAACAATCAAGGTTATGTTTGTGTTCTGAACTAGATTTAGAGCATTACTTGAATAGGTAGTTGAAGGTAGATTCCTCCGTGTCATGGTAGCAGTAGTAGTGGTGCGAAGGGGTGAGTACCTACAAAAGGCACCTCGACGCTCAAGTTAGATCGTGCGCAAGAAAGGCAGTGTGTATATGGGATTATATACATACCTTTGAGACCTTGCAAGGCATTTATAAGAGTGTGCCAAGAATCATAATCAAATCTTTATTGAATGCAGTTATTTAAGATTATAATCCGTTAGAGATTGTTATCTCTTTTAACTAATTCTCCTATTTATGTGAGATGTAATTAATGTTTATATCTATCAAGGATTCTCTGAGAGATTTATACCATATAAATAAGCAGATGTACTTATCAAGATAGTGCGTAATAATATCTGGGTAATATTCTAGTGGGCTGAGTTACTCCTGAACCGCTAACCCAAAACCAAGTCCAGAACAAATGCCTCCAGCTTGGCGTTTAGATGTGACAGTTTAGTGTCAAGTTATCCGAGTTCAACAGCAGCGCACGACACGCATAGGACAAAGGGTTCCAAGTCATTTTAAATGTCGAATCTCGCGATGTTATTCCCAAATGGTCGAGGTTCATAATGTGTCATATTATCCCCTGGTGTTGATGAGTAAGGTCAGGATCCGAGCTGGATCACTTTGCTTAAGTCATCGTACCGTTATCTGGGATGCATAGCAGGTTGCCCCCATAGAGATTTGTTTGTGGGGTCCATCCAATTTGAGTGTAATCTGGTTTAGAACCGAGAACTGTGTTATGGTTTTACCAAGATGCCTTGTTGAAAGTTCGTGATCTAGCTTGGGTGTCTTTCTGAAACTCCTTTCTTCAACACTTTGAAATTATGTCTGTGATATCAGACTCAAATTTTAGGTGTGTGACATGGAAGCCTCTTGGAGTGATGTTCATTATCCCGGGCAACGGTATAAAGCGCGTAACCACATTAAACCTCTGCTAGGCTTATGGGTTAGGATTAGTGTTGTAACAGCGTTAAACCTTTTAGGCTTATGGGTTGATTTGAAATCATGAAATAGATGACATGGAAGCCTCTCGGTGTGGAGTCCACTGTCTTGGGCTACGGTCGGCTATGCTTAACCTCTGTAAATTTGGTCAGTTTATGGGTTAAGGTCAGGCTATAAAGGTATGGGTGAAAACCCTTTAATGCGCTCCTTGACCTCGAATGATAGTTAAGTGGATTCCCCTATCAGGTCATCATGTAAGAATACGCTTAACTTCTATAAACCTAGTCATGGGTTAAGGTCAGGCTCATAAAGGTATGGGTGAAAACTCTTGAATGCTCTCCTTGACCTCTGATGATAGTCAAATGGATTCCATTGTCTAACCATAATGTATAGATATCAAAATAACTGATCTTCTTCGAACCTTGTATTCCTCAAACCTCATCAAGGTGTGGAAATCTTGTGGATTATGTCAAGCTGAAGTACCCGTGGACTCAAAGTCATGACCGAGATACTGGCTTAAATAATGTCGGGCCAAAGTACTCGTGAACTCAAAAGTCACGCCGAGGTATCAGTTTAGATGATGTTGGCCCAAAGTACTCGTGGACACGAGGTCATGATCAAGGTACTAGGTCCTTCAAGCTAAGGTACTTGTGGATGCAAGCAAGATTGGAAGGCACGTTCTAGCCCTTGTGCTCAGTGTTATTGGGTAAACTAATACGACAACAAATGATATAAGGAGAATGTGGAAATAAGTTTGCCCCAATGGTTTAATATGTTAAGTTTTGATGATGACAAATATAAGACAAAAAGAATTATGTTTATACTACATAGATGTGCTTAATAGATTATATTGGATCATGCATGATCACGTACTCCATCTTATTATATTTCACTTAATAATCTTACAATGAGATAAGTGTAGCATTCTTTATATAATATATCCAATAATATTTTATATGAGTTATAATGAATTAATATTGGATTTGACTCTATATAAATGAAAATGTGCAAAGGGTTCTTTGTTGCATCCTATATAGAGCATATCTATTAGTAATTGATAAATGTCTTATTTGGATGTGTCTATAAAAGTCTTAAATGCATGTTAGACTAACTAGAATTATACATTTATGAATCATGCATATAAAGATATTGAATTATGAATTTGGACTAACTATTTTTGTTTTAAGTGAGCAATACTTTGTAGGGTAGTCAAAGTACCAATAGTGAACATTGCAACAAGAAATAAAAAAGACCACAATTTTGCTCAACTCAAGAAGAATGAGAATGATAATATGTTTCAAACATTTTCAAGATTTGAAGAGAAGAAATTTTTAGAAGCTTGAATTACATCAAGAAGCCTAAGAATTAGAATTGTTATATTTTCCTTTTAGGTTTTCTTCTATGTAAAGATAGAGGCTTTATATGAAAATAGCTCGAATATGTTTTTAAATATTTTCAAATAGTTCTTACATGCTAAAATGCCCAACAAACATGTTTTGAAAAGTTAGTCATGGTAGTAGTTCAAAACTATGAAAAATAGTCAAATTTGAGTTTTGAAAAACTGGCCTTTGATTACTCTTTTGATCATAACTTTCAAAATACTTTGAGTTTTGTTATGAAACTCTTTAATATGAAAATAGACTCAAAAATCTTTCTAATGAATGGTTATTCGCTTAAAATGGATGAGAAATGAAGAAGTTATGGGTGTTTAAAGTCATTTTCTAAGCATCAAAATGTTGTAATCAATTACACATGCCTTGTAATCAATCATAACTCTGGAAAAGGCCATGTAATCGATTACATGAATCTTGTAATCGATTACATCCTACCCAGAAAACCCAGAACATCTTCTAAGAGCCTCGTAATTGATTACAACATCCATGTAATCGATTACCACGAGTCTGAAACGTTTTCAATGGTTATAGACGACTAGTTTGCATAAGAAATCATTTTTAAACACTACCAACGAATATTTTATCACTTGGATCTATATATAAGTGATATTTGAAACATTTACAACTCTAGAACACTTGATTTGATCCTTGAATCATCAAAATCATATTTTGAGCTCTTTATTACAAAATCATTCTATTCGTGTGTTTTTCAAGTTGTATATCTACTCTTGTGAGAGTTTCTAATCTTTCTCTTCATCTTAAAATCATTGTAAGGGGGTGAGATATCCCTCAAGAAAGAAAAAGGGTGAGGTATCCCTTGTAGTGAGGCTCAAACAAAAATGGTGAGGTATCCCAAAGGTGTTGTGAATGTTCTTGAATGTAAAGATTTTTCAAGCACCTGTGAAGCTTAAAGAGTTGGAGGCTCTAGCACAAGGTTGAGGTATCCCAAGGTGTGAAGAGTGTTCTTACTTTTACAAAGGTCTTCCTGGCACCCATGAAGTCTAGGATATAGTGAAGAAAATCTCAAGTTAAAAGCTTAGGGACTGGATGTAGGCCATAAGTGGTTGGTGGCTGAATTAGGATAAACTCTTGTGTTTGTTATTCTCTACTTTATCTCCTTTTTGTACTTTAATTATATATGCTCGAGTTGAATTTGATATCTAGTTTATTTGTTTGATTTATCCTATAATCCAAGTTGTATTTGAGTAATTTCTAATAGTTGTACCTTCGTTATGCATGTTCTGCTGCATTTATTAATTGAGTGGTTCAAAATAATTAATTTTCTAATGTTGTTTTAAAAACTTATAATTACCCAATTCACCCCCTCTCTTGGGTAATGGTTGCCATGACTAATAGAGAACCCCAGTCCATGCCCACAAATGGATTAGGCTTTTCTGTAGGCTCTGCATCTACCAGTTCTATCTTCACAAGTTTTCTTACAACTAAAGCTATGTAACCAGCAACACAAAGTGTAGTCGGCCATTTTCCAACTATAATACATAAGCCTAGGTTGAAAGAAATTCAATAAGGTCACAGTTGCATATGGTAGAGCACAATCAAGAATCACGAAAATGGTGAAGATATAGAAAATCCCAAACAAAGCACTCAGGAACTCAATCGAAGTGGCTATGAATGCTTTCTTCAAAAGAACGTCGATCGAGAGAATAAGCCTAGGGAGATAATCCAATGCAGTGATTCAAACAAATGGTAAAATAGAAAGAATCATGCTTTGGGTCATGGTGGGAGTGTCCCCAATTTCAGATTTAGTTGGTTTTGTGGAAAGTTCTGGATTTTTGTAGTTTTCTGGGGTTGCAATATTTTAGGACCAAAGTATTGATTTTTTGGAAACCTTCAAAATACCGCATTCACATATTTGTTGACCATATTAGTTTCTGTGGCAAATGGTACAACATTGGCATAGATCCCATAAGAAAATCGATTGACTTGATGCACTCACTGATGCTAATGTCGTATGATGTGTGGATCATGGTGGAGGTTGGAGAAGTCACTAATGAGACTACTTCTATATTTGCCAAGTCAGGGCTCAGAAGCCCCACTTTAGATTTGATCACTAGATGCCGAATTCATGGGATGCTGGGCATAAATTGGAGGCTTAGATGTAGTTTCATACTTTGATCTTGAAGCATTGGATGGGGTTGATGAGGACATAGACAGTCCACTATCTCTACTCAAGGACACCTTTGTGTTAGAATCACTTGAGAGTTGTGGACGCCAAATTTTGCTTTGGCGGTTACCAGTTGAAGCTCACACAGAAAGTAAATTTCCTACTCAATGGATAATTGACCCTCTTCTGGACATCGCCACATTCCTTGACCAGGGTCTCCTTCTGAAGCTCTGTCCTGCCTTCCATGTGTACTATGCGGAAGTCTTGCCAAAGGACTTGTAGAGTAAAAGATATCTTATAATTTTGTGCATATTTACTATTGAACCTTCAACTGCCTCAAATCTAGATAATGCTCTGAGTTAGTGATTGAGCCACTCGTGGTGGAGCCTGAGTTCCTCCTTGGGGAACACAATCTTTTCCCTCGAATCCTGAATATACAATGTATCTGTCGTTCTTGAAATCTTTAGTGATGTGGCCCTCCCACCAGCCGTCATTGTGGGACGGCAATCTCCAGTGAGGGGTGTAGAGGAAAGATGGCGGATGACTATGTCAGAAAACCAAAAGCCCTAAACCTCCACTGCAAAGCCAGCCTTGAAGTAAATTGTGGGGGAGACGACATGTTCTGATTTGTGAGAAAGGAGATCTGTGTTCATAGAGATCTACGAAAAAGGAGATAGGCAAAGTGTCTCCTCTATAGGTGCTGCTGTGATTTGCTCCATGGTTTCCTTATCCAGCCGTGTAGATTCTTACAAGAAGGACAGACATAGCTTACTCTGTCATGGCTACACTCACGCAACTTTTTACGGAGAAGAAGACGAATTCTAGTCAACCGGTCCCATCTGGATTGATGTGAAGGAGACCAGTCATGGCTCAGAGGTCAGAGGCGAGTGAGTGGCTAACACAACACAACCAAATTGGGGGTTTTTGGTCAGGGCTTCTCCTTGTGTTAAACATGATGATGATGAGGGTGGGAATAAAAGTTTATCTATTCCCTACAGATGGCGCCAATGTGAACTAGATTCATAGCGTTACCCGAATAGGTGATTGAAGGTGGACTCCTTCGTGGCACGATAGCACTAGCAGTGGTGCGAGGGGGTGGGTACCTACAAAAGGTACTCTGACGCTCAAGTTAGACTGTGGGCAAGGAAGACAATGTGTATATGGGATTAGATGTGTACCTTTGAGACCTTGCAGGACATTTATAAGAGTGTGTTAAGAATCATAATGCAATATGTATTAAATGTAGTTTTTTAGGATTAGAATTTGTTAGAGATTGTGATCTCTTTTAACTAATTCCCCTATTTATGTGGGATGTAATTAGTGTTTATATCCATCAAGAATTCTCTGAGAGATTTATGTCTAATAAATAGGTAGATGTGCTTATCAAGATAGTGCGCAATAATATATGGGTACTATTCTGGTGGATCAGGTTACTCCTGAACCGTTAACCCAAATCCCGGTCCAGAACAATTTGGGAAGATGGCATGAAAGGGAATGACATGAAATGGAATAACTTAAAGAAAATGTGTTTGGAAGTTATTTTAAAGGAGTGAGTGGATTAACAAGGGAAGGCTAAGGAGTCTTTCCTATGCCACTCAAAGCCTTCACTTTTTGTCTCCCAATTTGGGGGTTAAGGAAGGAATGGCTTGAACGCTCCACTTCCTTCATTCACTAAACTCATTAAACATCTAAATAATTGAGAGACATGTTTTCTTCCATTTCATTCCTTATCTTTCAATTCCATAATGATGCACAATTTTTAGTTTCAAATAAGTCTACAAACTTGATGCGGGATTAATTGTTGCATTGCAAACCCAAGTGCAGGTTGTCTCAAGTAATAAATTTCTCGGGAGTCCGAGGTCGATCCACAAGGAATTGTTGAAGATTAATTAAGGTGAAGTAAATATTTTGTTGCTACGGTAAAAATTATTTACTTGGGTTAAAAGATCCACTCTTGGTAAATAAAGCAAAGATAAGATTAATTTCTTTTATAACCTATTGCCACTAGAATCACCTCCAAAGACCACCTATAGCCCAAGATATGGCCCAAATACAGAAACAGTGTAAGATATGAATCAGGCTAAAAAATTCAATTTGAGTCCAAACTTATAAAATATAATAAAACTCAATCAATTAAGTACATAGAGAGTGTAAATGGCTAAGAATGAAAGCTTATTAATGTATCAAATATGTAATCATCAAATTCTCCCACACTTAGCTTTTTGCACTCTTGAACAAAACACATAAGATCACTCACAAAAAAAATGAATCTAATAATATTTAAAAATATAGAGCAATCAATCATTCAAGTAATCAAAACATTTATGAGGTAATATATCTTCACATCTCAAATCAACAAGTAAAGATATTTTAATTAAAAAACATGAGTCAAGAATGATAGATTTTCACAAGATTCACTCTCAATCCCTCAAGTGTTTAAAAAGTAGGTATTTCACTCAATTCAACCCATGAAAATTGCACTACCATAAGCTTGCTTATCTTCTACTTCTCCACTACTCAGAACACATGCACACACAAATCATGAGGACTTTATTCAAGGTTGTAATGGGGTCAAGGTAAAGGAGGAGGTAATATGGATATGACAAGTTAAATACCAGAGAATAAAAGAGCATGAGAGTTGAGTTCAATTAATAAGCATAAAAGTTCATCCCAACTCCACCTAATACAAATTCCCTTTACATATTCTTTTCATTTCCTTTATTACCTTGTTGACCCTCTTCTTTTTACATTTTTTTTGATTGATTTTTTTAATTTTTTTTATTTTTTTGATTTTTTTGATTTTTCTTTTACAAAAAGAACATCATATATACATTTTTTTAATCATTCTGCACACACACCCCCACACTTGTTCAAGAACTCATCGAATGACAAAACTAATGTTCTCTTATTCCCTAAGGTCAAGTAAGAACATGGTTTTTCATTTAAGGCACATAAGGAGTTTGAAATAAAGAATAGTCAAATAAGCTCAAAGGGGTTAAGAAAAGGGAAATAGGTTATTTCTAATGCTTTATGTTGGCAGGAATAAGAGAATTTCCAAGAAGTCATAAGAGTGCTTGATATCATATTGAGACAACATGCTGCTAAACAAGGCTGGCTATTTGATTAAAGTAGCTATTTCAAGAAAAATGCCTCAATCATATTTAAGTATGCATATGAAAATGTAGTCTCAAAAAGAATCAAAGCAAGTTCTAGAGTAATATTTCCATGAATGAAATTCACACAAGAAAGAAGAAAATGGTATAAAAGTTCAATTCATTCATCAATAGGCTCAAAATTTCACAAGGCATAATTCTATCATTCTCAGTCCACCAATTCAACATCCATAACCAAACATGTGAATTTTAAGAAAGAAGACAATTTACTTAATCATGCAAATTTCCCTGAATTTGAATTGCTACTTCCACACAACTAGTTATCTATCCCAACTAAAATGCGTCTCAAGCGTAAAATTAACTCCAGAGCAAAATTTACTCATTACTCTGCCATCCTTAATTGGTTTAGCTGTTAGTAAATTGCTGACAAACATATAAATACGACAAACATATTAATAAACACACTTCCTATTTTTTATTTTTTATTTTTTATTTTTTTATTTTTTTACACAACTATCCTTCCCCCCAATCAGAGCACAATATTGTCCTCAATGTCAAAGATAGATAGGTAAAGGATAGAAGATAGTACATGTTGTTGCAATTACTGAAAAGAAAAATCTCACACAAATTTAAACAGAAACAAAGTACGATAAAAAAAACTAAAGTTAAAGGATAGTTATAGATGAAGTGCCAGATCACACTCTTGTTCCTTGCTGCCTCCCTTGTTGTTGCCTTTCTTGCTGCTGCCTCCTGACCAATCTATCTGAGCTATTACTGATTCAGGTTTATAAACAAAGCCTTGTAATTTATCAATTAATTCATCAATAGTAAAAGCAGATATAAGGAGTCGTCTTGCCGAAGGTGTGAGAATTTTTTGTTCCACAGCATGGTCAAGAAAAGATAACAAATTATCAAAGAAATTATTAACATTCAACAAACCTATGGGTTTATGGTGGATGTTTAGTTGGGCCCAAGAAACAATTTGAAAAACTTCTTCCATAGTACCAAAATCACCTGGTAAGGCTATGAATGCGTCAGAATTTACAAGCATTGTCCTTATTCGTTCATCCATAGATGATACTTGAAGCTTTTCCCCAATTGTTTTTCCAGTGATATTATGTTGAGCTAAAGGTCTAGGAATGATACCTAAAACTTGACTGCTTTTTGA
This sequence comes from Ormosia semicastrata, assembly GCA_029884595.1. Taxonomy (NCBI): domain Eukaryota; kingdom Viridiplantae; phylum Streptophyta; class Magnoliopsida; order Fabales; family Fabaceae; genus Ormosia; species Ormosia semicastrata. The sequence goes on from JAQQTO010000040.1 coordinate 3,507,194, forward strand.
ATGTGCAGCAAGTGATACAGCCTTCGTTAACCCAATGCTGCCTCCCCATATACTAAATGAATTTTCCTCACAGCAAATGTTCGACCAAGAGTGATTGCTACATCTACATACTCTAAACCCTTCCCATAAGTTGACCCACAAAATACACAGATATTAGTAAGTCTATGAACAGAAGAAGAAGAAGCTCCCTCCATTTTACACTTATACTTCCTTTGAATGATTTTGAGTTGAAGGAAAGTGAAGGAAATGTAGTGTTTAAATAGGGAAGAGAATAGAAAAAGTAATGATAGCACCTATATGGGTAGGTTGGCTGTTGTCAAAATTTTTTTTGAAATTAAGAAATAATTTTTTTTATTATTTTTTTGTTGTTGTTGTTGTTTTTTTTTTTTTTGACTTCAAGAAAACCATCAGGGTAAAGAAGTCTAAAACCCCTAAAGGATCCCGTCCAAAGGATTGTCTGTCCAAAAACAAAATACAATAAAATTATACAAAAATAAAATAATAATAACAAATGATGACATACCTTTATGTACAGGATTCATGGCGTATCTTTATACTGCTCGTCATGAGTGCAGTAATACCAAGACGGCTCAGCTAATCTTTGAATTCTTCTCCCTCCCGCATGTTTGAAGAAAAGAGAATAAAGAAACCATCGTGGGTTTTCATCCTGGGTTTAGAACCTGGAGAGCTCACATTTGGGTTCGTAATATCAACAAAGATGCTAAAATCTAAAACCCGCAATGTCCAAGATCCAGAACGCTCCATCCTAGGGCGCTGAGAGCCCTTTCTAATAAAAGAGAGGATCAAGCTCAGATGCCTCATACGCTTTGGCAGCCGCGGGTTACTTCTCACTAATAACCAAAGTGGGATGCTTTTATCTGTCCATCAACTCCACAATGCCTAGATGGTGAACATTGGGTTGTGGAGTGCGGCTCTCTACAGAACATGACACACAAACCTTATTTATGGATCGGCATGCGATGGTCCACCCGAGTCAATAAAGGGGTTGTCGCTGGCAGGGGCTCCTAATCTAATTAAAGACTAGGTACAACTGAAGTTTCGCCCTCTTTTTTTATTTCATTTTTTCTCTTCTTTTTTCTTTTTTGAAAATGTACAAGATAATATATACATTGTGATTGTGGCTCACATCTTCCTCTGGTTTTACGTCTAGTAACGGCTTAAATGCCTTCTATGAGTTGAGGATAAGCTTCCCATCCAACTTTCTTATAAATTGGCAAACAGGGTCTTTTTGAGTCAGATTCCCAAGACTGTAACACTCTTGCTCGTTCCTGAAGAGATTCCATAAACTAAGAAGTTCATGCTGCACAATTCCACAAGAATGCGTCTCAAGAGTCAATAAGATATTATCTAACGACTCCTTACTCAATCCATTCTTAATGAAGAAAATTTTATCTTCTCCTTTTACGGAAACCATTCCCAAAGAGTGACATTGCGTGTTGCAATTCCATCGTGCGCACTTGTAACAAACTTTCATTCTTTTTGCTCTTCTAATTTTTGAAAATGAACTTTTACCGAGACCAGGCATGTATGGGACAAATGAATTTGGAGATTCACCAGCTAAATGAACCTTTGCTTCGATTATCCAGCGTATATCTTCTGGGATGCCCTTATACATTAACAGTCTCAGTCTTTCACACCTAACTTCATAGACTTTTGTTAGAGCATTTAGAGAGAGAGAAGGAAAATGTTTTCTTAGATTTGAGAGAATGACATCCATTTTGAAGGAGAAGGAATCAGTTATTATGGGAAACTGAAAGACAAACTGACTTGAGAGTCACGGAGTACCGTTATCCGTCATTTAACCGAGAACACAAAGAACTGCAAAAAGAAAGAAACAAAATTAAAATAAATTCTACTCATAACAAGGATTAGAAAGAGAAATGGATTCTACCTAAACAACTTGATGTTCCAAAAATGGTTTGAGTCTTTGTCCATTGATCTTAAATACAATACCATTCCTAGGATTCTCAATGTCTATGGCCCCATAAGAATACACATGTTCGACAATATAAGGACCAATCCACCTTAATCTCAATTTTCCAGGGAATAGGTGAAAACGAGAATTATAAAGCATAACTTTTTGACCAATTTCAAAAGTTTTTCTCAAAATTGATTTGTTATGAAAAGCTTTTGTTTTAGCTTTATAAATCTTTGAGTTTTCATATGCATCATTTCTTAATTCCTCAAGTTCATTCAATTGCAATTTGCGTAACTTGGAAGCATCATCAAGACTTAAGTTGAAAGCTTTAATGGCCCAAAATGCTTTATGCTCTAATTCTACAGGCAAATGACAATATTTTCCATAAACTAACCGATAGGGAGACATGCCTAAAGATGTTTTAAAAGCAGTACAATAAGCCCAAAGTGCATCGTTTAGTCTTAAAGACCAATCTTTATGATTTGGGTTAACCATTTTTTCCAAAATTTGTTTGATCTCCCTATTTGCTAATTCAACTTGTCCACTTGTCTGAGGGTGATAAGGGGTAGTAATTTTGTGTGTGATGTAATATTTCTTCATTAAGGATTCAAATAGTTTATTGCAAAAATGTTTTCCCCCATCACTGATGATAGCTCGAGGGATTCCAAATCGACTCAAAATATTTTCTTTTAAAAATTTCAAAACAGTTTTGTGATCATTGTGTCGACATGGAATCACCTCAATCCATTTTGAGACATAATCAACTGCAACCAAAATGTACACAAATCCAAAAGATGATGGAAATGGACCCATGAAATCAATTCCCCAACAATCAAAAAATTTAATGACAAGGATAGGGTTCAAAGGCATCATATTTCTTTTAGAAATGGACCCCAATTTTTGACAACTTTCACAACTTTTACAAAAAGTATAATTGTCCTTGAATAAAGCGGGCCAATAAAATCCACACTGCAAGATTTTCACAGCTGTTTTCTTTGAAGAAAAATGACCTCCACATGCTTCTGAATGACAAAATTTAATGACACTACTTAACTCATTGTCGGGTACATATCTCCGAAAGATTTGATCAAGACAATATTTGAACAAATATGGGTCATCCCAAAAGAAATTTTTCACCTCAATCAAAAACTTTTCTGTCTTGGTGTGTCCACTGAGGCGACATCTTACCTGTTACAAGAAAATTGACAATGTTAGCAAACCAAGATATGGAATTAACAGAAAATAAAAATTCATCAGGAAAAGAATCATTGATAGGTGTGCTATCAAAAGATGAGCCTGTTGTCAGCCTTGACAAATAATCTGCAACAACATTTTCGGCTCCTTTCTTATCTTTTATTGTGATGTTAAATTCTTGAAACAACAAGATCCATTATATTAACCTAGGTTTGGCATCCTATTTAGACATTAAATATCTAACAGCAGCATGATCAGTGAAAACAACAGTGAATGAACTAATTAAATAAGCTCAAATTTTGTCCAATGCAAAAATTATAACAAGTAGTTCTTTTTTAGTAGTGGTGTAATTCATTTATGTACTATTCAAAGTTCGACTTGTGTAATAAATTACATGAGACTTACCTTCCTTTCTTTGGCCTAAAACAGCGCCAACAGCAAAATCACTAGCATCACACATCAACTCAAAAGGCAAAGACCAGTCAGGAGATTGCATGATAGGAGCAGAAGTCAAAAGATCGATTAATTTTTCAAAATTTTTTTGACAATCTTGAGTCCAATCAAATGGTGTATCTTTTGTTAGAAGATTACATAAAGGTCTAGATATGGCACTAAAGTCCTTTACAAATCTTCGTAAAATCCTGCACGTCCTAAAAAGGAATGAACTTCTCTGATTGTTTTTGGGAAAGGCAAATGAGCAATTAATTCAACTTTGGCCTTATCAACTTCAATTCCTTTAGAAGATATCACATGACCTAACACTATTCCTGAGGTAACCATGTAGTGACATTTTTTCCAATTTAACACAAATCCTTTTTCTTCACATCTTTTAAGAACTTTTTCCAAATTATCAAGATAATTTTTAAAAGAATTTCCAAAAACTGTCAGATCATCCATGAAAACCTCTAAATAATGCTCAATCATGTCACTGAAAATACTTAGCATGCATCTTTGAAAAGTTACCGGAGCATTACAAAGACCAAAAGACATTCTACTATATGCAAAAGTGCCAAAAGAACAAGTAAAAGTGGTTTTTTCTTGATCCTCTAATGCAATTGGTATTTGATTATATCCTGAATAACCATCAAGAAAACAATAGTAGGGATGTCCTACTACTCTTTCAAGAATCTGATCAAGAAATGGCAATGAAAAATGGTCTTTTCTAGTGGCTGCATTCAATTTTCTGAAATCAATACACATACGCCAACTAGATGAGACTCGGGTAGGTATTAATTCTCCTTTTTCATTTTCAACCATTGTTATTCTAGATTTCTTAGGCACAACTTGTGTAGGGCTTACCCACTGGCTATCAGAGATAGGATAGATAATTCCAACATCAAGTAATTTAAGAACTTCAGCTCTAACTACCTCTTTCATGTGTGGATTTAATCTTCTTTGAGGTTGTTGAGATGTTTTAGCATTATCCTCTAAATGTATTCTATGTGTACAGATTAATGGATTAATACCTTTTATATTCTTTAATGTCCATCCAATTGCACTTTTATGCCTTTTAAGTACTTCTATCAACTTACCTTCTTATTCTTTGGTCAGGGATGAGGAAATTACCATTGGAGAGCTTTGTTCTTCTCCCAAAAATGTGTATTTCAACCCATCAGGTAATGACTTCAGTTCCAGTGTGGGTACTTCTTCATGGGTATCATCATTCATGGATTTTAGCTATTCGAATCTTGGCTTCCTTCCTTTGTATTCTATTTTCTGTGTACAGTCAAGCAAAGAGCATATTTCAGAAACATTATCTTCTAATTGTGTAGCTGAATCAAATGAATTAATTAAACAGATTTCTAATGGGTCAGAAGAACTCCTGATTTGAAGATGATCATCTATAATGGCCTCAATCCCTTCAATCTCTTCCTTTTCATCATAAACTTCATGTGGTTGCTTGCACATGTTGAAAACATTAAGCTCTAGTGTCATATTTCCAAAAGTTAGCTTCACCACTCCATTTCTGCAATATATCAAAGCATTAGATGTTTCTAAAAATAGGCGATCCAAAATAACAGGAATTGACTTAGAACTATCAACCATAGGTTCAGTTTCCAAGACAATAAAATCCACAGGATATATGAATATATCAACTTGTACCAACACATTTTCTACTATTCCTTTCGAAATTTTAATTGATCTATCAGCAAGTAGAAGAGTTACAGAAGTTGGTTTTAACTCACCAAAGTTGAGTTGCTGATAAACTGAATATGGAAGCAAATTAACACTAGCACCAAGATCAAGTAAAGCTCATTTAATTTTATGTTCACCAATAATGCATGAAACTGTAGGACAATCAGGGTCTTTATATTTCAACTCATTATTATTTTGAATAATGGAGCTTACCTGTTCAGTCAAAAATGCATTCTTTTTCACATTATGTTTCCTTTTAACAGTGCACAAGTTTTTCAAAAATTTGGCAAAACAAGGAATCTGGTTGATAGCATCTAACAGAGGAATATTGACCTTCACTTGTTTAAAGATTTCAAAAATGTCACTGTTATGATTCACTTTACTTGAATTATTTAATGCTTGAGGAAATGGGGGTAAAGGCGAGTGTTTGATCTCCTTTTGGCCTGGTGGCTTATCAACTCCTTCCTCATCTTTGGGAATTGACTCATCGTCTTTCTCAAAAAGTTCAGGAATTTATTTTTCAACAACCTTTCCACTCCTAAGAGTTATCACTGAGTTGACTTGATCTATTTTTTGACTTTTTGAACTACCCTCATTTAGGCTAAACTGACCCTTGGGATTTGGTTGAGGTTGAGAGGGAAATTTTCCTTTCTCATGAATGGCAAGTGCAGAAGAAAGTTTAGCAAGAGTGTCTTTTATGTCAATCAATACTTGAGTGTTTTGGCTATTGATGGCCTCTTATTTTTCCATGAATGCATGCAATGTTCCTTCAAAGTTTTTCCTATATGGTGGGACATAGGATGCATATCCTTGAGAATTTTGAGAATCTTGTTGTGCCTGAGGAGGTGGTGGTTGCATGAATTGTGGCTGGTTGTTATTCCTCTAACTGAAGTTCGGGTGATTTCTCCATCCCAAATTGTATATATCTGAAAAAAAAGAAATGAATGGCTTTTTAAAATTGTTCATTGCATTTACTTGCTCATGCACAATTTCTTTAAAAATAGGAAGTTTTGGACATTCATTTGTTGAGTGTCCTAATTCATCACAAATGCCACAAATTTCTTTATTTTGCACAGATTTGATTTCTTTTACTTTCCCTGATTGCATAGCTTCAATCTTTCTAGCCAAACTAGCAAACCTAGCATTTAGATCTTCTTCTTGACTAACATGATATTTTCCTTTACTAGCATTTACAAGGTTAGATCAAATTGAATTTTCAGAAGGATTAGTACCATGTCAAGATTAAGAATTTTTAGCCAAATGGTCTAAATAGTCTAAAGCTTCTTCAGGTTCTTTATCAAGAAATTCACCATTGCACATTGTTTCCATAAATTGTTTAGTTTCGGGTGTTAACCCTTCATAAAAGAAGCTTATAGTATGCCATTTTTCAAAACCGTGATGTGGGCAAGAATTCAACAAATTTTTAAAATGTTCCCAACTTTGAAAATATGCTTCATTTGAATTTTGGGAAAAATTTTGGATTTGTCTTTTCAAAGCATTGGTTTTATGTGTTGGAAAAAATTTCTTTAAAAATTCAACTTGCATTTCTTGCCATGTGCCAATTGATCTTGGTTTCAAAGTGTTAAGTCAAGCTTTTGCTTTATCTTTTAAAGAAAAAGGAAACAATTTAAGCTTAACAACCTCTTCAGTGCAAGTTTGATCATGAAAAGCGGTACATACTTCCTCAAATTCTTTTAGATGTAAATATGGGCTTTCAGATTCTAAACTATGAAAATTAGGAAGTAAAGAAATAATACCTAACTTGAATATAAAATTGTTGGCATTGAGTGGAAAGATAAAACATAATGGACTAGAATTTCGAAATGGTTGCAAATACTCATGCATGGTTCGCAATGGTTGATTTTCATGTTCATCATGCACACTTTCATTTTCAGCCATTGTGCTTAATGTGTGTGATTGTGATTCAAACAAATCAATATGTAACATACCTGGATTAACTTTAACCAAACGACCAGAATTTAAATCTCGATACCAATTAAGCATAAACAAGTAACTTACAATAGAAAAGAAAATGTACAAGCTAGCAGTATAAACCGTCCATTAAATATTAACAAAGGTGTGGTATAAACCAACCACCAAATATATATTAACACTTAGTAAATAAATATTAACAAAGGTGTGGTATAAACTAACCACCAAATAAGTTAATAAGCATAAAAGTTAAAAAGTTAGTATACAGATAAATTAAAATGTTAGAAGCAGAAAAAGTAAAAAGTTAGATAGCTGATAAAGTAAAAAGTTAGATAGTTAGTAAGAGAGTTAGTAAGCTAGTAAACAAAAAAAAAATGACAAAAAATAAATAACAAAAAAATGACAGAAAATAAATACAAAAATAAAGTACAGAAAGTAAATTTAAAATATGAAAACTGGAGAATCGGTAAGCTGATTTTTTGCTCTAGCGAGAGAGAAGAGAAGAAGAAAGATTATTTCATTAATGATTAAAGATTACAGAAAATAAAAGAGAGAGTTTTCCCCCACTGTTAGTATGCACAAAAATTAAAAAGGAAGAGGTTCCCCCACTAGTTAGTATGTTAGTATATATACAAAATTTACACCAGAAATTCAGTCTTCAAATTAAGTCCCCGGCAACGGCGCCAAAAACTTGATGCACAATTTTTAGTTTCAAACAAGTCTACACACTTGATGCGGAATTAATTGTTGCATTGTGAACCCAAGTGCAGGTTGTCTCAAGTAATAAATTTCTCGGGAGTCCGAGGTCAATCCACAGAGAATTGTTGAAGATTAATTAAGGTGAAGTAAATATTTTGTTACTACGATAAAAATTATTTATTTGAGTTAAAAGATCCACTCTTGGTAAATAAAGTAAAGATAAGATTAATTTCTTTTATAACTCAATTAGAATCCTCGCAACATGGAGGTTCCAATCGGAAAATACAACGTTAAAAGTCTAATTAAAATAATATACGTAATTATATTATGTTTCCGAAAAATATTACCACCACTTATAAATGGGTTAAAGCATTCATTGTGCTAATATTTTGTCTACAACAAATCAAGAACTCCACTTTATAAGGAGAGTTTCTAACACCACCACTTGTAAATGGGTTAAAGCATTCATTGTGCCAATCTCTTGTCTACAACAAATCAAGAATTCCACTTTACAAGGAGGGTTTCTAAATTAATTGAAAACAAAATACAATACGTATAATGACCACTTGAAAATATATCATCTAAGCACAAGAGAGAAATTAATCTAACCTTATTTCATTACTAAGAGCTTCACCCCTTCACCCAAGTAAAATGAAACTTAGTTACTCATAGATAAGAAGAAAGAAAGAGAGAAGAAGAAGAAGAAGAACATGACTTTAATTTAGAACAAAGAAAAATTACTACAAGAAAATCTAGTAACAAACTAACATCATTTTAGTACCTAACACCTAACACCCTCAATGATCTATCAAGGCCCCCTTTTTTAGAGGATTAGAGATACAAAATGACAAGGGGTCTGAGTCATTAGTGGGTGGATGAGTGGAAAATGAGTGAAAAACGCCAAATGACTTTAGGTGAGTGGGAAATTATGGAGATTCCTTGTCTCTGAAATCATGCAGCTCTAAAGTTATTGCATTCTTTATTTTTGAACCAAGTAGTCTTCATAAAGTTTGTAGGCCTGGATCTTAGCTTTCAAATGACTTTAGTTTGAGTCCAATATCATTTCTATAACTCCAGATATGTTCAAATTACTAAGCATTGCCCAGGCCCAGTCACAGCTACTCTGTTATGACTTCCAAGCCCAATATCACCTTCAAGGAGACCGATTCTGGAAAAGTATTCAACATGAAAGTTGTAGATATGGGTCTTAACTATTCAGCATCCAAATTCCATCCAATTTGAAAACATCTATCACAAAATATGTGATGAACAGTATATATAGGTTAAGCTGTTAGGAAAAGCACTCTTGTTCTTACTTCAACTCCAATTTGAGTTATTACTCGTGTGATTAGGCCTTTGAGGTATCTTGAAAGTTGTAGAAATCTCTCTTATCTTTCAAATGCCACTAGAATCACCTCCAAAGACCACCTACAGCCCAAGATATGGCCCAAATACAGAAATAGTGTAAGATATAAATCATACTGAAAAATTCAATTAAGTCCAATTTGAGTCCAAACTTATAAAACATAATAAAACTCAATCAATTAAGTACATAGAGAGTGTAAATGACTAAGAATGAAAGCTTATTAATGTATCAAATATGTGATCATCACATAACTTTATGAGTCACTCCCTACTATTTTCTTTAAAACTTTCAAATATAGCGTAAGGCTGTTTCGTGTTATCTGAGTTTGACAAATGGAAATGAAGGAAGTTAAAATATTTCAGGGGGTCACCATAATTGTTTGTTCCGGGTATTATGCTACATAAGTCACTATTAATGGCTAGGATTTTTAAGCCTTTTTTTTCAAATCACTGGCCACAACTTCTATATATATAAAATATTATTTAAATTTAAGTCATGATTCATTGTCACAAATTAATGTAAGTTATTGTCAATTATGTATGTGTTCTGGACCAAGTTTCAGGCCCATAGAACCGAAGCAATCCAAAGCACCAGGCTAGCACCCGACATGTTATACACATGATATAGCTCGTCCACTAAGTCTGTCCCCCCGATAGAAAAGTGGAGATACTACTCCACTCAGAAAGAGGGGACAGATCATATGGGATAATAGTTTCCCGTACTCTAAGGGGATGACGTACAATATGCACTGAATTGCTCAAATTTCTTACACTTTTTACATGCTCATATAGCTATATATAAAGGCTAAACAAGAGGACAAAAATATGTCATAATTCCATTACACTCTATCCTCTTTGTACAGCTACTAACTTGAGCGTTGGAGTGCCTTTTACAGATACCTACCTACTCGCTCCACAAACTACTATTGTTGCGCCATGGAGGAAACCACCACTATTTACCTTCTAAGGTAATCCTCATATCCCAATTTTAAACAATATGATTAGAGTAAATAATTCTTGATTTGGACTAAAGTGCAAATATTAATTTACCTTACTCACGTTGCCTAAAATGCCATGATTTGCAACTAAAGTGGAAGTATTATGATTTTTTTAAAGAGAATTTCCTTAACAGATATGTTATGTAAGAGATTGGAGAATTTTGCTTTATAAATACATTTTTGAGAAGATAGTTACATAACATACATTCCGATCATTAAAAAGAAATTTGTTAACAAGTACTATTGGCTAAAAAATTAAAATTAAAATTATTAAATAAAAAATAGAAACACTCAATATCTTGAAAACTCAAAATGTATTTAATAACTATTTTTTTTATATCAAAGCATTTAATAATTTATTCTTTAAATAATTAAAATGATTTAATGAAGGATATTAAATACTTCCTAAATAATGGCATTACGACATTGACTAACAAGACCATAAAAAAAAGTTATAGCGAAATGGCCTGCATAAGAGTATGTTAAGAGTTTGTAAGTGTAAATTGGTCCAGGTATCATTACTCTTATATTTTTTCCTCCTAATAAAATTCTTTTTCTAAAACAGTACTTAATGATGCTTATATTTATTTAAAAGTAATTTTATACAATCATATTTTATATATAAAATGTAATTTAATTTTACATTATATATTTATTAATGCAGCGTTAAAAATTTTTATACAAATTTATATTTCAATTTTTCTTATATAATTGTTGTCCTTTTTTGTCTCTGTAATTTGTTCATATAATAATATTTAGAGTAAATTACATTGATTTTCCTCTAAGTTTTTCTAAATAACTATTGATTTTTTTACATCATTTTTTTTACATCACATTTTATACTACTCTTTATATCATTAATCATATCACTTTTTTATCACTTTCTTTCACTTAATCATAATCATTAAAAATTAATATAAAAGGTGATATATATTAAAAAATGATGAATTAACATCATTTTTCTTTTGTAAATGATAATGTACCCAAGAGTATTTCTTAAGTGAGCACGGTCTACTATAGGCACTCTCTTAAGGTTTACAAAGAAACAAATATATGCATAAAAGTGAGGAAAAAAGCACAAAAAGGAAATAATATGGAGAATTGTATTAATGCCTAATTCATATATTTACATCAGCTAGATGCTTTGTATTTATATGCAAAAGAAAGGTGTAAAATAGCTACTCTAGGAATTGCTCTACTGTATCCCATTCAGCCTACAAATCGTTGAGGTAGTTAAAATTGGAGGGAGAAGAAGGAATAGATGATTCTGGATGGAAAGTTGGTTGCTGCCCCTGCTGAGTTGGCATTCTCAATGACTCATTCCTTTTGCCCATTTTACCCGTGTGACCATGTGCCTGCTGCTCATGTGCATTTGCATTATTTGCATCATTATTCATTTTATAATTTGATATCCCCCCGTAAGCTGGAGCATGGTAGATATCAATCATGCCCATCTTGGAAATGAATGGAGTGAAGGATGGAGGAGGTAATGCTTTGGTAAAGAAGTCAGCTAGTTGCCCTTTTGATGGGATTGGCAGCAAGCGAAGTACACCATCTTGGATCTTGTTTCGAATAAAATGACAATCTATCTCCAAGTGCTTAGTCTTTTCATAAAAAACTGGGTTGGCAGCTATATGTAAAGCACTTTGGTTGTCACAATATAGCACCGGTGCTCTTGAGCAAGTAATGTTTAAATAATGTAAAAGATAAAGTAACCATTGTAGCTCACAAGCAGCAGTAGAAAATGCCTTGTACTCAGCTTCAGAGGAAGATCTTGAGACTGTTTGTTGTTTCTTGGCTCTCCAAGAAATCAAAGAGGAACCTAAGAAGAAGCAGTATCCTGAAATGGACCTTCTAGAGTCAAGACAGCCAGCCCAATCAGCATCAGAGAATCCTAGGAGCTGGACTTCTGATTTCCTTAGAAAGAACAAGCCTCAGCCAGGGCTGTTTTTAAGGTATCTAACTACCCTGCAAGCAGCATTGTAGTGTGTCATAGTAGGCTTGCTGAGGAATTGACTAAGCTATTGAATAGCAAATGTGATATCGGGCCTGGTGGTGTTCAAGTAAAGGAGCTTCCCAATCAATCTTCTATAAGATGCATCATCGTCATATGGTTTCCCTTCATCTTAATGCAATTTAATGGAATGGTCAAGTGGTGTCTTGGCAGGCTTGGACCCGAGCAAACTAGATTCATACAGCAAATCCAAGTAATACTTTCTTTGGCATACTGAGATTCCTAACTTGGAGTGTGCTACTTCCAATCCAAGGAAGTATTTCAATGCTCCTAGGTCCTTGATTTTAAAATTGGAGTCTAGAATGCCTTTTATTCTAGTGAATTCAGCAATGGAATTTCCTACTAAAATCACATCATCCACATAAATGAGGAGAGCTGTGAAAGAGCTGCCATTCTGGAAAGTGAATAGGGAGTGAACAACATTGGATTGCTGGTAACCTTGGCTTAACAATAATGAAGTGAGCTTTTCATACCATTTCTTGCTTCCCTGCCTGAGATCATACAAAGACTTGAGTAATTTGCAAACTTGGTTGGGTTTGGAGCACCTGACACCTTATAGAACAACCACGTAGACATCCTCATGTAAGTTTCCGTGCAAAAAGGCATTGTTGACATCTAGTTGATGTAGATGCCAACTGTAAGCAGAAGCTAGAGCCAACAGAGTCCTTACTGTGGTGAGTTTGGCCACTGGTGAAAAAGTGTCAAAGAAGTCTAGGCCCTCTACTTGATTGTAGCCCTTGGCCACCAATCTAGCCTTATATCTCTCTATAAAGCCATTTGCTTTATATTTCACTTTGTAGACCCACTTGTTACCAATTGGTTTCACATTTTCTGGTAGATCAACTAGTATCCATGTACCATTCCTTTCAAGGGCATCCAATTCAAACTTCATGGCATTATTTCAACATTCATGCTTACTAGCTTCCAGGTATGTGTGTGGTTCAGAAGTGTGTGTAATTGACAGTGAATAAGCATGATGTGAAGGTGATAAGTTTGAAAAGGAATGAAAAGATGAGATGGGATAGGAAATACCTGAGTCAATTCATCTGCTGAACTGCTTGAAAGGCTACACACATAGTCACTGAGATGTTGTGATGGATGCTGCCGCCTTTGTGATTTCCTTATATGTTCAATAGCTGCTTCTGTCATATTTGGAGCAGTAGGGGTCAGGCTAGGTACTGAGTCAGAGATTCCAGGTTCTGTAGGTTTTGTATGGATGGTGGAAGGTGCTGCAGGTTCTGTTTTGGGAATAGCAGGTGGTGTAGGCAGAGGTATGAGTGGTGGAACATCATTTTGGCGCTAAAGGGATGGTGTGGAATGATAGGTCTGATGCAAAATTTTCAATTGTCGCATTTGCAAACCCAAGTGCAGGTTGTCTCAAGTAATAAATTTATCGGGAGTCTGAGGTCGATCTACAGGGAATTGTTGAAGATTAATTAAGGTGAAGTAAATATTTTGTTACTACAATTAAAATTATTTACTTGGGTAAAAAGATTCACTCTTGGTAAATAAAATAAAGGTAAGATTAATTCCTTTTATAACTCAATTAGAATCCTCCCAACATGGAGGTTCCAATCGGAAAATACAACATTAAAAGGCCAATTAAAAATATATACGTAATTATATTATGTTTCCTAAAAATATTACCACAACTTATAAATGGGTTAAAGCATTCATTGTGCTAATATTTTGTCTACAACAAATCAAGAACTCCTCTTTATAAAGATGATTTCTAAATTATAAGAAACAAATTATAATACGTATAATGGTTACTAGAAAATATAAATCATTTAAGCACAAGAGAAGAATAAATCTAACCTTACTTTATTACCAAGAGCTTCACCCTTTCACCCAAGTAAAATGAAACTTAGTTACTTATAGATAAGAAGAAAAAAGAAGAAGAAGAAGAAGAAGAAGAAGAAGAAGAAGAAGAACATGACTTTAATTTAGAACAAAAGAAAATTACTACAAGAAAACCTAGTAACAAAATGACATCATTTTGGTAAGTAACACCTAACACCCTCAATGATCTGCCAAGACCCCCTTTTATAGAGGATTAGAGATACAAAATGACAAGGGAGCTGAGTCATTAGTGGGTGGATGAGTGAAAAATGCCAAATGACTTTGGGTGAGTGGGAAATTATGGAGATTCCTTGTCTCTGAAATCATGTAGCTCTGAAGTCATTGCATTCGTCATTTTTGAACCAAGTGGTCTTCATGAAAGTTGTAGGCCTAGATTTAGCTTTCAAATGGCTTTCATTTGAGTCCAATATCATATCTATAACTCCAGATACGTTCAAATTACTGAACACTACCTAGGCCCAGTCACAGCTCCTCTATTCTGACTTCCAAACCCAATATCACCTTCAAGGATTCCGATTCTGGAAAAGTGTTCAACATGAAAGTTGTAGATATGGGTCTTAACTATTCAGCATCCAAATTTTAGCCCATTTGACAACCTCTAGCCCAAAAACTGTGATGAATAGTACATATAGGTTAAGCTATCAGGAAAAGCACTCTGGTTCTTATTTCAACCCCAATTTGAGTTAACTACTCGTGTGATTGGGCCTTTGAGGTCTTCATGAAAGTTGTAGAATTCTCTTTTATCTTTTAAATGCCACTAGAATCACCTCCAAAGACCACCTACAGCCCAAGATATGACCCAAATACAGAAATAGTATAAGATATGAATCATGCTGAAAAATTCAATTAAGTTCAATTTGAGTCCAAACTTACAAAACATAATAAAACTCAATCAATTAAGTACATAGAGAGTGTAATTGATTAAGAATGAAAGCTTATTAATGTATCAAATATGTGATCATCAAACTCCCCCACACTTAGCCTTTTGCACTCCTGAGCAAAACACATAAGATCACTCACAAAAAAAAAAAAACGAAACAGACTCAAAAGCTAAACACTCTAAAAGACTCAATTTCTAATAATATTTAAATATGAAGAGCAATCATTCAAGTAATCAAAACATTCATGAGGTAACATATCTTTACTTCTCAAATCAACAAGCAATGATATTTCAATTGAAAAGCATGAGTCAAGAATGATAGATTTTCACAAGATTCACTCTCAATCCCTCAAGTGTTTAAAGGGTAGGTATTTCACTCAATTCAACCCATGAAAATTGCACTACTATAAGCTTGCTTATCTTCTACTTCTCCACTACTCAAACACATGTACACACAAATCATGAGAACTTTATTTAAGGTTGTAATGGGGTCAAGGTAAAGGAGGAGGTAATATGGATATGACAAGTTAAATACCAGAGAATAAAAGAGCATGAGAACTGAGTTCAATTAACAAGCATGAAAGTTCATCCCAACTCCACCTAATACAAATTCTCTTTACATATTTTTTTTCTTTCCTTTATTGCCTTGTTGACCTTCTTTTTCTTTTTACTTACTTTTTTTTTTATTTTTGATTTATTTTTTATTTTTTTTTATTTTTTATTTACAAAAAGAACATCATATATATATTTTTTAACTATTCTACATACACACCCCCACACTTGTTCAAGAACTCATCGAATGACAAAACTAATGTTCTCTTATTCCCTAAGGTCAAGTAAGAACATGATTTTTCATTTAAGGCACATAATGAGTTCGAAACAAAGAATAGTCAAATAAGCTCAAAGGGGTTAAGTAAGGGGAAATAAGTCATTTCTAATGATTTATGTTGGCAGGAATCAGAGAATTTCCAAGAAGTCATAAGAGTGTTTGATATCATACTGAGACAACATGCTGCTAAACAAGGCTGGCTATTTGATTAAAGTAGCTATTTGAAGAAAAATACCTCAATTATATTTATGTATGCATATGAAAATGTAGTCTAAAAAAGAATCAAACCAAGTTCTAGAGTAACAATTTCATGAGTGAGATTCACACAAGAAAGAAAAGAATGCTACAAATATTCAATCCATTCATCAATAGACTCAAAATCTCACAAGACATAATTCTATCATTCTCAGTCCACCAATTCAACATCCATAACCAAGCATGTGAATTTTAAGAAAGAAGACAATTTACTCAATCATGCAAATTTTCCTGAATTTGAATTGCTACTTTCACATAAACTAGTTTCTACCCCAATTACTCCTTACTTTGCCATCCCTAATTACTTTTGTTGTTAATAAATTGATGACAAACACAACAAACATATTAACAAACACACTTTTGAACTTTTTTTTTTGGATTTTTTTAATATAAACATAATAAACATATTAACAAACATACTTTTGAATTTTTTTTTTGGGTTTTTTTTTACAACCATTCTCCCCCCCAACCAGATCACAACATTGTCCTCAATGTCAAAACATATATAGGAAAAAGGATAGAATATATTACCTGTTGCTGCAATTACTGAAAAGAAAAACCTCACACAAATCAGAAACAAAGTATGATAAATAAAACTAAAGCTTGTAATTATTTAAATAGTTGGAGTGTCTTGGCTGGCTTTCTTTTCATTATGCTTCCTTCACCGCTTCCTTCGGACCAATCTATCTGAGCTGTTACTGGATCAGGTTCATAAACAAAAGCTTCTAATTTATCAATCAACTCATCAACAGTAGAAGCAGAGATAAGGAGTCGTCTTGCAGAAGGTGTGACAAATTTCTGTTCCACAGCATAGTCAACAAAAGATAATAAATTATCAAAGAAATTATTAACATTCAACAAACCTATGGGTGTATGGTGGATGTTCAATTGGGCCCAAGAGACAACTTGAAAGACGTCTTCCAAAGTACCAAAACCACCAGGTAAGACAATGAATGCATCAGAGTTTTCAAGCATCGCCTTCATTCGTCCATGCATAGATGATACCTGAATTTCCAGTCCAATTGTTTTTCCAACGATGTTCCTTCGAGTTAAAGGTTCAGGAATGACACCTAAAACTTGACCACCTCTTATATATGCAGGAAGTGATACATCCCCCATTAACCCAATGCTACCTCCCCCATATACAACACGAATGTTCCTCGCAGCAAGTGTTCTACCAACAGTGCTTGCTGCGTTTACAAACTCTAAGCCATTCCCATAACTTGTCCCACAAAATACACAGATACTGACAAATCTATGAACAAAAGAAGAAGCTCCCTCCATTTCTACACTCACACTCTCTTTGAATGATTATGAGTTACATGAAAGTGAAGAAAATGGAGTGTTTAAATAGGGAAGAGAATAGAAAAAGTAATAATAGCTCCTATACAGGTAGGTTGGCTGGTGTCAGAAAAGTTTGAAAATTTTAAAAATAATAGTAATAGTAAATTTTTTTTTGTTTTTATTTTTTTGACTTCAAGAAAATCATCAGGGTAAAGAAGTCCAAAAACCCCCGAAGGATCCCATCTAAAGGATAGTCTGTCCAAAACCAAAATTTCAACAAAATCATACAAAGATAAAATAATAATAACAAATGATTACATACCTTTATGTACAGGTTTCATGGCAGATCTTTATACTGCGCGTCATGAGTGCAGTAATACCAAGACGGCTCAGCCAATCTGGGCATTCTTCTCTCTCCTGCTTGTGGGATATTTTGGATTGAGCTACGATGTCACTAATTAAAGTGCGTAAATCTGATAGCTACCACCAACGACCACAGCCAGTGAGAGGTCGCTGAAGAGCCCATGGCATTAAATCACAGGATCCAGCTCAGAGGCATTGTCACGCAAGAATGCAAACACGGGACACTTCTTTCTGTCCATCAACAAGCAGAGCCTTTGGTTAAAACCTGGGAATGCTTGCGCGGCTCTCTACAGAGCATGGCACACGAACCTTATTTACCAACCGGTGTGCGAAGGTCCACCCGAGTCAATGACATGGTCTGCCACTCCACTGGCAGGGGCTCCTAATCTAATTAAAGACCAAGTACAACCGAAGTTTCGCTTTTTTTATTTAATTTAAATTATTTCATTTTTTTCCATTTTTTTCTTTTTTTTTTTTTTTCTTCTTTTTTTTTTTTTTTTTTCTTTTTTTTCTTTTTTTTTTCTTTTTTTTCTTTTTTTTTTTGAAGATGTACAAGATAATATATACAGGTTGTTGTGATTGTGACTCACATCTTCTTCTGGTTTCACGTCCAGAAACAGCTAAAACGCCTTCTATAAGTCGAGGATAAGCTTCCTGTCCAATTTTCTTATAAATTGGCAAACAGGGTCTTTTTGAGTCAGATTCCCAAGACTATAACGCTCACGCTCTTGCTCGTCCTTGAAGAGATTCCACAAACTAAGAAGTTCACGCTGCACAACTCCACAAGAATGCATCTCAAGAGTCAATAAGATATTATCTAATGACTCCTTATTCAGTCCATTCTTAATGAAGAATATTTTATCTTCTCTGTTTACGAAAACTATCCCCAAAGAGCGACATCGCGTGTTGTAATTCCATCGTACACACTTGTAACAAACTTTCATTCTTTTTGCTCTTCTCCTTTTTGAAAATGAACTTTTACCGAGACCAGGCATGTATGGGACAAATGAATCTGAAGATTCACTAGCTAAACGAACCTTTGCTTCGATTATCCTGCGTATATCTTCTGGGATGCCTTTATACATTAACAGTCTCAATTTTTCATACCTAGCTTCATAGACTTTTGTTAGAGCATTTAGAGGGAGAGAAGGAAAATGTTTTCTTAGATTTGAGAGAATGACATCTATTTTAAAAGGAGAAGAAATCAGTTATTATAGGAAACTGAAAAATAAACTGACTTGAGAGTCACGGAGTACCGTTATCCGCCATTTAACCGGGAACACAAAGTGTTACCAAGTGGCTTCCAGTACTCAAGAGGGGGGGTGAATTGAGTATAAAAACTTTTTTGCAAAACCTCTTTTTAATTAAAACAAATATCAAAAACTTAATAAATAAAAGCACAGAAAGAATGAGAAGAAGAGAATAAACAATAAAGAATAGCGTAAAAAGAATGTGCAATAAAATAAATTACTTAAAATAAAGAGATTAGGGAAAAGAGAAGCAGGCACAGTATTTATCCTGGTTCGACCACTAACCCACTTGTGGTCTACGTCCAGTCATCGAAAGCCGAGATTTTTTACTAAGTATACAAGCTTCAATAGGTGCTTGCTACCGTTACAAAATAGAGCACTTTTCACACACAGGGACACTATACCCTTGTGCTAAAGTCTCAACCTGTAGGGATACCTCACCCTCGATACAGATTATCAGAAAATAGAGATGAAGAGAAACTCTCAAACAGAGTATGTAATACAAGTTGAAGTGCTAATAGAGCTCTCACAGAAATATCTCAAAGTTTTTAAGCAAGAAGAGCGTAGAAAATAGTTTTCACAAAGACAGAGTAATCAGAAAATAGTTCAGAATAAGGGTAATGGAAAACGTGACCCAGGCTTGCTATTTATAGGGAAAATTAGGTTAAACAGCCGTTGGGTACAATTAATGGCAATTAAAATTCTTGTCTGTTTCCATTTACGTAAACACAGGTTCGTGTTTATTCGAATAAAGCAACAGCTTATTCGAATAAAACGCATCGTGTAAAACTTATTTGAAAAGGGTTATTCGAATAACCATCCTGTTATTCGAATAACTCTGTTAAAACCAGAATTCAAAAACCAAAGGTTATTCGAATAGCAACTTGGTTATTCGAATAACGTATTTAAAAGGAAGTTCAGATAGAAACCTTTATTCGAATAACAGATGAGTTATTCGAATAACTCATTCAAAAACTTGTTTCTGAAAAACTTAGTTATTCGAATAAACGAATGTTTATTCGAATAGCCACTTTAAAAACCAAATTCTCGTGAAGACATTTATTCGAATAGGCAATGTTTTATTCGAATAAATCAAGCCAAAAACTATTTTGAAAAAGAGATGATTCAAAGATACTGAGTTTGTTTCAAAACAGATTTTTTTATCTTTTCTTTCAAAAACAAAGAGATATTAATGTGAGCTCCGTACAATAGATCCTAAGTCCTAATACTAATCACATATAAACTTGGACTTGGTCTATTACTCATCTTCATTTAATCTTCTCGTTTGTTATCATCAAAACAAATCTTCAATGGTAAGCATCCAAACACATTCTCCCCCTTTTTGATGATGACAAACTAACAAAGAGACTATCAAAGAGAAAAGCATTAGTGTATATAATTGGAATTCACAAAAGGTATAAAAGCTTACTCCCCTTCTTTAAATAAGAGGTAATATATATATATATATATATCAGATAAGTCTTGTACTCACCCTTTCAATTGGAATCCAATCCTATTTAAAGTTACCTGTCTTTTCTCAAATAAAGTCAAGTGATTAAATGTATTAAATATTTCTCCCCCTTTTGTCATGAGCAAAAAGGAGGGGTAAGTCCCAGAAACATATAGCAAAGTGTAGAAAAGGAAACAGGCTCAAATAAATAGATCAACAGTAATTTATTTATTCATGCATTAATAAAATGAGATTCAAGTACATAAGCCATAAATAAAATTACATAGAACCAAACACAAATAGCCTAAGAACAAAAGAAAACTAAAAGTAAGCATCCGGAGGTGGTGGTGAAGAGACTGGTGCAGGAGCAGGTGAAGCAGATCGAAGAGCCGCAACCTCACGTTCAACACCTTCTATTCTGTCAAACAGAATAGAGAAGGTATGTTCCATGTAAGCGCGATTGTCTTGCAAGGTGGCCATGATCTGTTCCAGAGTGACAGGAGCAGGTGCAGCAGCAGGGACATCAGCAGGGGCAGCAGGGGCATCAGCAGGGTCAAGCTCGTCCTCAGCAACCTCATCTGGGTACACCCAACCTTCATCAGTTTGAATCATCTTCATCTTCCGTAAGGTGTGAGCGCCAAAGACATTGTGATGAGTCAGAGCAATGGCCCGCTCAGTCTCCAAGACCTGAGGATACTTGCTCAGCAAGGTAGTGACGATGATGCCATAAGGTAGGTCTGATTTGTCCTTGCCCTTGGCCCACATCATGTGCCTCATGATGAACACAAGCCAGTTGACCTGATGGCCATTTTTCAGAAACCATAGCATGAAGACGTCCTCTTCGCTGAGATAGGCGTAGTTTCCACCGCGAGGGGCCAGAATGTGAGCATAGGCGTAATGCAGAAGCCTATCTTGGCTTTTCAGCATTCCACCCTTGAGACCTTTATCAGGAAGGGCCAGGCCAGGCTTCAGCAGATCCTCAACTGCTTGAAGTTTGTTGAAGTCTTCAAGGAATGGCGTGTCATCCTCTTCAACAAGGGCACCGAAGAACTGCAGCCCGAACAGAGTTGACCAGTCCAGTGGTGTGATCACTATGTTCTGATCACATACCTCAGAAAGGAGATTCTGGCCGTCGAAAGCCAGATTGCAGAAGAACATCCTCACCAAGGCTGGATAGATGGTGGCCCGGTGAGAGCAAAGCTGAAGAACACCCTGGTTTTGCAGCAGGGTCAGGAAGTCGAAGCCGCGGTGCTGCTGGAAAAAGGAAAGATCCAGATACTTGGGTTGAACCAAGTTTCGCTCCCAGAAGTGAGAGATGAAGCGTGCACAGTGCTCTTCATTGGAGGAGAGCCTTCGAAGGTCAAGCGGGTTGGTGCCTGGAGCATTCTTCGTGCGAGGACGTTTGCTGGAGGAGGAAGCCATGAGAGAGAGAGAGAGAGAGAGAGAAGAAGAAGCAGATAGTGAAAGGTTGGATAGGGAGGAGTGAAGAGTCAGAGAAGAGTAGAGAAGATGGAGGGTGAGAGTCTTTGGGCGCGCAGGGGTTTATTTAAAGAACCCCGTGTTTATTCGAATAAACCTTGCAGGAAAGGTGAACAGACAGGCGCGTAGGAAGCGAAGAGGTGTGGCAGCTAGGGTTTATTCGAATAATAGGTGTTCTTATTCGAATAAAACGACGAGGAAGGCCAAGCGATTTGGCTAGCTGGAAAGATTTATTCGAATAACTATGGAGTTATTCGAATAGGCAGAGACCCAACAGTCAAGACTGATAAAAACAAGGTTCAGGTTATTCGAATAACCTGGGGTCTATTCGAATAGACCGAGACCAAGACCAGAAACTGATAAAAACAGGACGCTGGTTATTTGAATAAAAAGGGGTTTATTCGAATAAGCAGAGAACAGAAAGAAACATTGAGAAACACAGGTTTCTGGTTATTCGAATAGAGAAGATTTTATTCGAATAAGCAGAGATGAAAAACATCTCAGGTTAAGGTAGGGGTATCAGTTTATTCGAATAAGTTGAAGTTTATTCGAATAAGGCTGATGTTCAAACACATAAAATAGCTATCAGTGAAGGATTTTATTCGAATAAGGCCTTGCCTATTCGAATAAAGCTAACACAGAGGCATGTACGTATATGAAATTTAAAGGCATACAAACATGATAATGATCAGCAATGAATAATCAAATAAGCAATTCAAATATTTGATTGATTAATTATGCCCAATTCTCCTCGAATATAAAAGAATGCTTCTTTTGCTAAGTGTTTAGTAAAGATATCTGCAAGTTGCTTAGAAATTTTAACAAACTCAAGAATGCAGTCCCCTTTTTGTATATGATCTCTGATAAAGTGATGCCTTATCTCTATATGCTTTGTTCTTGAATGCAGTATGGGATTTTTAGAGATATTTATTGCACTAGTGTTATCACACCTTATCGGGATGTGATCAAGCTCAAGACCGTAGTAGTCTAAGAGTCGTTGCTTCATCCAAAGGATTTGAGCACAACAACTCCTACTGCAACATATTCAAAGCCTCGGTGGTAGACAAAGCCACACTATTTTGTTTCTTACTATGCCAAGAAACTAAAGAACTACCAAGCAAGTGGTAAGTCCCACTAGTACTTTTTCTGTCTAATTTGCATCCAGCAAAATCAGAGTCAGAATAGCCTATTAGGCTACAAGAGGCACCTTTAGAGTACCATAAGCCCATTTGTGAAGTGCCTACTAGGTATTTCATTATACGTTTGACAGCACTTAAGTGAGATTCCTTAGGGTTTGCCTGATATCTAGCACACATGCATACACTAAATATTATATCTGGCCTACTAGCAGTAAGATAAAGGAGAGATCCAATCATACCTCTATATTTCGTTATTTCTACTGATTTACCTCTTTCATCTTTGTCCAAGTAGCAATATGTGCCCATTGGAGTGGCCATATGTTTAGCATTTTCCATTTCAAATCTCTTCAGCAATTCCTTGCAGTATTTTGTTTGACTTATGAAAGTCCCTTCATTTGTTTGTTTGATTTGAAGTCCAAGGAAGAAATTTAATTCTCCCATCATTGACATTTCAAATTCATTCTGCATTGACTTAGCAAATTCTTTGCAAAGGGATTCATTAGTAGCACCGAAAATAATATCATCCACATATACTTGCACAAGAAGAATGTCATGCTTTTTATTTTTAATAAAAAAAGTAGTATCGACTTTTCCTCTCGAAAAACCATTTTCTAAAAGAAACTTGCTCAACTTTTCATACCAAGCTCTAGGAGCTTGCTTTAAACCA
Organism: Ormosia semicastrata; assembly: GCA_029884595.1. Classification (NCBI taxonomy): domain Eukaryota; kingdom Viridiplantae; phylum Streptophyta; class Magnoliopsida; order Fabales; family Fabaceae; genus Ormosia; species Ormosia semicastrata. The sequence continues at coordinate 3,530,930 of JAQQTO010000040.1, forward strand.
TATAAAGCCTTTTTAAGTTTAAAAACATGGTTGGGTAGTTCATGATTTTCAAAACCTGGAGGTTGTTCAACGTATACCTCCTCTTGAATAAAACCATTCAGAAAAGCGCTCTTGACATCCATTTGATATAATTTGAAATCCATGATCCAAGCATAAGCAAGTAACATTCTAATAGCTTCTAGTCTAGCTACAGGTGCATAGGTTTCTTCATAATCTATCCCTTCTTCTTGATTATACCCTTTAGCAACCAATCTAGCTTTGTTTCTAGTTATTAATCCATTTTCATCAAGTTTGTTTCTAAAAACCCATTTAGTTCCAATTATAGGGTGATTATTAGGTCTAGTAACTAATTCCCAAACTTTATTTCTTTCAAAGTGATTTAATTTCTCATGCATAGCTAGGATCCAATGTTCATCATCAAAAGCTTCAATTAAATCCTTAGGTTCAATTTGAGAAACAAAAGCTAAGTAATTACAAGTATTTCTAAGGGAGTTACGAGTACTTACACCTTTAGAAACATCACCGATAATTTGATCAAGGGAGTGATATTTTGAAGTTCGCCATTCTTTGGGAAGTTCCAAAGCTTGAGAATCCTCTTGTCTCTGTTCATCCTCTTTTTCCTTGATTTCCTTTTCTTTACTGTCCAGGTGTGTTTCCACCAAGATTTCTGCAACATCATCAACAACAAGATCCTTTCTCGATCCACTTTGGTCAGTTTCATCAAATGCAACATGTATAGATTCTTCAATAGTCATAGTTCTTTTATTGTAAATGTGAAAGGCTTTACTATGATTTGAATAGCCAAGAAATATGCCTTCATCAGACTTAGCATCAAACTTACCTAAATTATCTTTTTCATTATTTAAAATAAAACATTTGCAACCAAAAACATGAAAGTGTGAGACATTTGGCTTTCTTCCCTTATACAACTCATATGGGGTTTTCTTTAAAATAGGCCTTATAAAGGCCCGGTTCATTACATAACAACCTGTACTTACAAAGATCGCCCAGAAGTATTTAGGAAGAGCACCTCATTAAGCATAGTTCTCGCCATTTCTTCTAAAGAACGATTTTTCCTTTCTACAACTCCGTTTTGTTGCGGAGTTCTAGGGGCAGAGAAATTATGATTAATGCCATGTTCATCACAGTAATTTTCAAAAACATTATTTTCAAATTCGCCACCGTGGTCACTTCTTATAGAGGATATTTGAAAACCTTTTTCATTTTGAATAACTTTGGCAAGTCTTTTAAAAGCTAGAAATGCATCATTTTTATTTGCAAGAAATAAAGTCCATGTAAACCTAGAAAAATCATCCACAATCACTAAAGCATAGTAATTCCCACCAAAGCTCATAGTTCTAGAAGGTCCAAATAGATCCATGTGCAAAAGTTGTAAAGGTCTAGTGGTAGAAACTATATTTTTCACTTTAAAAGAGACCTTTATTTGTTTACCCTTTTAACATGCATCACATAATTTATCTTTTATAAAATTAAGCTTAGGCAGTCCAATTACTAGCTCTTTAGAGACTAACTTCTTTAAGTGATCCATGTGAATGTGTGCAATTCTCCTATGCCATAACCATGAATCATCATTCTTACTCAAAAGACATTTCGCATCATTTGAAGATATATCATCAAGACTAATCATATAGATGTTGTTTACTCTATGACCAATGAATTTAACATGCTTGTCATTTTTATCTTCAATTATGCAATAGTTTGAATCAAATATGACTTTATTTCCTTTATCACATAATTGGCTAATACTAAGTAAGTTGTGTTTCAAGCCTTCAACAAGCAGCACATTTTCAATGGAAGAGTTAGGGTTCTTACCGACTTTGTCGATTCCAAGAATTTTACCCTTATTATTATCGCCATAAGTGACGTGTCCATGATTCTTGGGAATAAGTGCGGTGAACTTTGAGTCATCCCCGGTCATGTGCTTGGAGCAGCCGCTATCAAGATACCAATTTGAACTCTTGGCTTTCAAGCACACCTACAACACAAGTTTAGTTTTTTACTTTTGGTACCCAAATTTTCTTGGGTCCTTGTGTGTCAGTTTTGGGTATAGTACCCTTGGGAACCCAAACCATTTTTGTTCCAACTTTTGTATTTATGTTTTTCCTTGCATTGCATGTTGAAGCACTATGTCCTTTTCTTCCACAATAAAAACATTTAATAAAAGGGCTACTTGAAATACTAGAATGCACAAAGAAATTTTTATAGAGTTTTTGTTGATTTTTCGGGTTATAACCTATCCCGGCTTTTTGAAAAACCACTCTTTGTCTTCCTAATAAAATATTTAAGTTATCCCTTCCAAAAGTGAATTTAGAGAGAGTATTCTTTAGATCTTCATTTTCTTTTTCAAGTGTATGACATGAAGAACAAGAAGAGGAAGTAGAAGCATGTGAAGAATGATTTGTGCATGCATCAATGATTCCTAAAGTTTCATTTTCAATTTTCAGTTCTTCTATTTCTTTATTTAAAACAAGAATTTGTTTTTCTAGTGAAGAAATTATTTTCTTAGATGAAGAAATAACTTTTATGAGTTTTAAAGATTCTTCATGTAATTCCTCAAAAGCATCTTGTAACTCATCGTAAGAAAGTAATAAAGTATTAGAACTTACCTCGTTTTCGCTTTCTTCTTCATCTCCTTTTGCTATGAGACACAGTTGAGCTTTTTCGCTATCTGAACTGTCAGTTGAGTCCATGTCGTTTTCATCCCACGCTATGTAGGCTTTTCTTCCTTTTCTTTCCTTGAAGGGCTTCTTTTCAAATTTTTCTTTCTTATTTTGATAAACTGGACACTCCATTTTCATGTGACCAGGTTTGCCACATTCATAGCAAGTTGGAGTCGATGAAGCTCATTCGCCTTTGAAGTGTGTCTTTTTAGGAGGAAAGGGAGGTCTTCTTTGCATTCCCTTTTTCCTGAGAAATTTACCAAACTTTTTAACCAACAAACTTAAATTTTCTTCACTTACCTCAATGTTTTCTGAGCCTTCTTCATTTTCTTCATCATCATTGTTGATTAATGAAGAGGTGGCTTTGAGTGCTATTCCTTTTTTCTTTTTATCATTCTCTTCGCTTTGGCTTAATCTGCTCAACTCCAACTCGTGCTCGTGAAGTTTTCCAAAGAGGGTAGCTAGAGTCATTGTGGACAGATCCCTCGATTCAGATATAGCTGTCACTTTGGGTTGCCAAATCCTGCTAAGACATCTCAACACTTTGTTAATCAAATCTTCATTTGAAAAGCTTTTGCCTAAGGATGCAAGATGATTAACTATGTGGGTGAACCTCTTTTGCATTTCCTGAATGCTTTATCCTTAGTTCATTCTGAATAGTTCATATTCACGAGTTAGAGAATTGATTCTCGACCTCTTAACTTCACTAGTACCCTCATGGGTAACTTGCAAAGTATCCCACATTTCTTTAACAGTTTTACAATTTGAAATTCTAAAAAACTCATCATATCCCAAAGCAGTAGTAATAATATTTTTGGCTTTTAAATTAAATTGCACTTTTCTTTTGTCTTCATCAGACCATTTATTTCGTGGTGTTTCGGTCCTTACACCATCGACCTCATGTGTGGGTATAAAAGCACCGTTTTCGACAGCATCCTAAACATCTAGATCAATAGCTTCGATGAAGATTTTCATTCTTTCCTTCCAATATGCGTAACCATCCCCATTAAAAAAAGGTGGTCGGTTTATGGAGGATCCTTCTGAAAAACCATTTGAAGAAGCCATATACTCTTGAAGCTGCTAAGCTCTTTATATAAGAGTCTAGCTCTGATACCACTTGTTACCAAGTGGCTTCCAGTACTCAAGAGGGGGGGTGAATTGAGTATAAAAACTTTTCTGCAAAACCTCTTTTTAATTAAAACAAATATCAAAAGCTTAATAAATAAAAGCACAGAAAGAATGAGAAGAAGAGAATAAACAATAAAGAACAACGTAAAAAGAATGTGCAATAAAATAAATTACTTAAAATAAAGAGATTAGGGAAAAGAGAAGCGAGCAGTATTTATCCTGGTTCGACCATTAACCCACTTGTGGTCTACGTCCAGTCCTCGAAAGCCGAGATTTTTCACTAAGTATACAAGCTTCAATAGGTGCTTGCTACCGTTACAAAATAGAGCACTTTTCACACACAGGGACACTATACCCTTGTGCTAAAGTCTCAACCTCGCAGGATACCTCACCCTTATACAAACCTTGAGGGATACTCTCACCTCGATACAGATTATCGAAAATAGAGATGAAGAGAAACTCTCAAACAGAGTATGTAATACAAGTTGAAGTGCTAATAGAGCTCTCACAGAAATATCTCAAAGTTTTTAAGCAAGAAGAGCGTAGAAAATAGTTTTCACAAAGACAGAGTAATCAGAAAATAGTTCAGAATAAGGGTAATGGAAAACGTGACCCAGGCTTGCTATTTATAGGGAAAATTAGGTTAAAAACATGCCGTTGGGTACAATTAATGGCAATTAAAATTCTTGTCTATTTCCATTTACGTAAACACAGTTCGTGTTTATTCGAATAAAGCAACAGCTTATTCGAATAAAACGCATCGTGTAAAACTTATTTGAAAAGGGTTATTCGAATAACCATCCTGTTATTCGAATAACTCTGTTAAAACCAGAATTCAAAAACCAAAGGTTATTCGAATAGCAACTTGGTTATTCGAATAACGTATTTAAAAGGAAGTTCAGATAGAAACCTTTATTCGAATAGATGAGTTATTCGAATAACTCATTCAAAAACTTGTTTCTGAAAAACTTAGTTATTCGAATAAACGAATGTTTATTCGAATAGCCACTTTAAAAACCAGATTCTCGTGAAGACATTTATTCGAATAGGCAATGTTTTATTCGAATAAATCAAGCCAAAAACTATTTTGAAAAAGAGATAATTCAAAGATACTGAGTTTGTTTCAAAACAGATTTTTTTATCTTTTCTTTCAAAAACAAAGAGATATTAATGTGAGCTCCGTACAATAGATCCTAAGTCCTAATACTAATCACATATAAACTTGGACTTGGTCTATTACTCATCTTCATTTAATCTTCTCATTTTTTATCATCAAAACAAATCTTCAATGGTAAGCATCCAAACACACAAAGAACTGCAAAAAGAAAGAAACAACATTAAAATAAATTCTACTCATAACAAGGATTGGAAAGAGAAATGGATTCTACCTCAACAACTTGATGTTCCAGAAATGGTTTGACTCTTTGTCCATTGACCTTAAATACAATACCATTCTTAGGATTCTCAATGTCTATGGCCCCATAAGAATACACATGTTTGACAATATAAGGACCAATCCACCTAGATCTCAATTTTCCAGGGAATAGATAAAGACGAGAATTATAAAGTAGAACTTTTTGACCAATTTCAAAAGTTTTTCTCAAAATTGATTTGTCATGAAAAGCTTTTGTTCTAGCTTTATAAATCTTTGAGTTTTCATATGCACCATTTCTTAATTCCTCAAGTTCATTCAATTGCAATTTGCGTAACTTGGAAGCATCATCAAGACTTAAGTTGAAAGCTTTAATGGCCCAAAATGCTTTATGCTCCAATTTTACAGGAAAATGACAAGGTTTTCCATAAACTAACTGATAGGGAGACATGTCCAAAGATGTTTTAAAAGTAGTACGATAAGCCCAAAGTGCATCGTTTAGTCTGAAAGACCAATCTTTACGATTTGGGTTAACTGTTTTTTCCAAAATTTGTTTAATCTCCCTATTTGCCAATTCAACTTGTCGACTTGTCTGAGGATGATAAGGGGTTGTAATTTTGTGGGCAACGCAATATTTCTTCATTAAGGATTCAAATGGTTTATTGCAAAAATGTGTTCCCCCATCACTGATGATAGCTCGAGGAATTCCAAATCGACTCAAAACATTTTCTTTTAAAAATTTTAGAACAATTTTATGATCATTGTGCCGACATAGAATCGCCTCAATCCATTTTGAGACATAATCAACTGCAACCAAAATGTACACAAATCCAAAATATGATGGGAAATGGACCCATGAAATCAATTCTCCACCAATCAAAAATTTCAATGACAAGGATAGGGTTCAAAGGCATCATATTTCTTTTAGAAATGGACCCCAATTTTTGACAACTTTCACAATTTTTGTAAAAAGTATAACTGTCCTTGAATAAAGTGGGCCAATAAAATCCACACTGCAAGATTTTCGCAGCTGTTTTCTTTGAAGAAAAATGACCTCCACATGCTTCTGAATGACAAAATTTAATGACACTACTTACCTCATTGTCAGGTACACATCTCCGAAAGATTTGATTAGGATAATATTTGAACAAATATGGGTCATCCCAAAAGAAAATTTTCACCTCAATCAAAAACTTTTTTTCGTCTTGGTGTGTCCACTGAGTATGATCTTACCTGTTACAAGAAAATTGACAATGTTAGCAAACCAAGGCATGGAATTGACAGAAAATAAAAATTCATCAGGAAAAGAATCATTAATAGGTGTGCTATCAAAAGATGAGCCTGTTGTCAGCCTTGACAAATGATCTGCAACAATATTTTCGGCTTCTTTCTTGTCTTTTATTGTGATGTTAAATTCTTGAAGCAACAAGATCCACCGTATTAACCTAGGTTTGACATCCTGTTTAGAAATTAAATATCTAACAGCAGCATGATCAGTGAAAACAACAGTGGATGAACTAATTAAATAAGCCCGAAATTTGTCCAATGCAAAAATTACAGCAAGTAGTTCTTTTTCAGTAGTAGTGTAATTCATTTGTGCACTATTCAAAGTTCGACTTGCGTAATAAATTACATGAGGCTTACCTTCCTTTCTTTGGCCTAAAACAGCGCCAACAACAAAATCACTAGCATCACACATCAACTCAAAAGGCAAAGACCAGTTAGGAAATTGCATGATTGGAGCAGAAATCAAAAGACCGATTAATTTTTCAAAAGATTTTTGACAATCTTGAGTCCAATCAAATGGTGTATCTTTTGTTAGAAGATTACATAAAGGTCTAGATATGGCACTAAAGTCCTTTACAAATCTTCTGTAAAATCCTGCATGTCCTAAAAAGGAACGAACTTCTCTGACTGTTTTTGGGAAAGACAAATGAGCAATTAATTCAACTTTAGCCTTATCAACTTCAATTCCTTTAGAAGATATCACATGACCTAATACTATTCCTGAGGTAACCATGTAATGACATTTTTCCCAATTTAACACAAATCCTTTTCCTTCGCATCTTTTAAGAACTTTTTCCAAATTATCAAGACAATTTTCAAAAGAATTTCCAAACACTGTCAGATCATCCATGAAAACCTCTAAATAATGCTCAATCATGTCACTAAAAATACTTAGCATGCATCTTTGAAAAGTTGTCGGAGCATTACAAAGACCAAAAGGCATTCTTCTATATGCAAAAGTGCCAAAGGGACAAGTAAAAGTGGTCTTTTCTTGATCCTCTAATGCAATTGGTATTTGATTATACCCTGGATAACCATCAAGAAAACAATAGTAGGGATGTCCTGCTACTCTTTCTAGAATCTGATCAAGAAATGGCAAAGGGAAATGGTCTTTCCTAGTGGCTGCATTCAATTTTCTGAAATCAATACACATACGCCAACTAGATGAGACTCGGGTAGGTATTAATTCTCTTTTTTCATTTTCAACCACTGTTATTCCAGATTTCTTAGGCACAACTTGTGTAGGGCTTACCCACTGGCTATCAGAGATAGGATAGATAATTCCAAAATCAAGTAATTTAAGAACTTCATCTCTAACTACCTCTTTCATGTGTGGATTTAATCTTCTTTGAGGTTGTTGAGATGTTTTAGCATTATCCTCTAAATGTATTCTATGTGTACAGATTAATGAATTATTACCTTTTATATCCTTTAATGTCTATCCAATTGTACTTTTATGCCTTTTAAGTACTTCGATCAACTTACCTTCTTGTTCTTTGGTCAGGGATGAGGAAATTACCACTGGAGAGCTTTGTTCTTCTCCCAAAAATGTGTACTTCAACCCATCAGGTAATGGCTTCAGCTCCAGTGTGGGTACTTCTTGATGGGTATCATCATTCATGGATTTTAGCTCTTTGAATCTTGGCTTCCATACTTTGTATTCCATTTCTTGTGTACAGTCAAGCAAAGAGCATATTTCAGAAACATCATCATCTAATTGTGTAGCTGAATCAAATGAATAAATTAAACAGATTTTTAATGGGTCAGAAGAACTCCTGATTTGAAGATGATCATCTATAATGGCCTCAATCCCTTCAATCTCTTCCTTTTCATCATAAACTTCATGTGGTTGCTTGCACATGTTCAAAACATTAAGCTCTAGTGTCATATTTTCAAAAGTTAGCTTCACCACTCCATTTTTGTAATTTATCAAAGCATTAGATGTTGCTAAAAATGGGCGACCCAAAATAACAGGAACTGACTTAAAACTATTAACCATAGGTTCAGTTTCCAAGACAATAAAATCCACAGGATATATGAATTTATCAACTTGTACCAACACATCTTCTACTATTCCTTTTGGAATTTTAATTGATCTATCAGCAAGTAGAAGAGTTACAGAAGTTGATTTTAACTCACCAAGGTTGAGTTGCTGATAAACTGAATATGGAAGCAAATTAATACTAACACCAAGATCAAGTAAAACTCGTTCAATTTTATGTTCACCAATAATGCATGAAACTATAGGACAACCAGGGTCTTTATATTTTCACTCATTATTGTTTTGAATAATGGAGCTTACCTGTTCTATCAAAAATGCATTCTTTTTCACATTATGTTTCCTTTTATTAGTGCACAAGTCTTTCAAAAATTTGGCATAACAAGGAATCTGCTTGATAGCATCTAACAGAGGAATATTGACCTTCACTTGTTTAAAGATTTCAAAAATGTCACTGTTATGATTCACTTTACTTGAATTGTTTAATGCTTGAGGAAATGGAGGTGAAGACGAAGGTATGATCTCTTTTTGACTATGTGGCTTATCAACTCCTTCCTCATCTTTGGGAATTGACTCATCATCTTTCTCAAAAAGTTCAGGAATTTGTTTTTCAACAACCTTTTCACTCCTAAGAGTTATCACTGAGTTGACTTGATCTATTTTTTGACTTTCTGAACTACCCTCATTTAGGCTAAACTGACCCTTGGGATTTGGTTGAGGTTGAGAGGGAAACTTTCCTTTCTCATGAATAGCAAGTGCAGAAGAAAGTTTAGCAAGAGTATCTTTTATGTCAATCATAGCTTGAGTGTTGTGGTTATTGATGGCTTCTTATTTTTCCATGAATGCATGCAATGTTCCTTCAAGGTTTTTCCTATATAGTGGGACATAGGGTGCATATCCTTGAGAATTTTGAGAATCTTGTTGTGCCTGAGGAGGTGGTGGTTGCATGAATTGTGGCTGGTTGCTATTCCTCCAACTGAAGTTCGGGTGATTTCTCCATCCCGGATTGTATGTATCTGAAAAAGAAGAAGTGAATGGCTTTTTAAAATTATTCATTACATTTACTTGCTCATGCATAACTTCTTTAAAAATAGGAATTTTTGGACATTCGTTTGTTGAGTGTCCTAATTCATCATAAATGCCACAAATTTCTTCATTTTGCACAGATTTGATTTCTTTTACTTTTCCTGATTCCATAGCTTCAACCTTTCTAGCCAAACTAGCAAACCTTGCATTTAGATCTTCTTCTTAACTAAGATGATATTTTCCTTTACTAGCATTTGCAAGGTTAAATCTAATTGCATTTTCAGAAGGATTAGTACTATGCCAAGATTGAGAATTTTCAGCCAAATGGTCTAAATAGTCTAAAGTTTCTTCAGGTTCTTTATCAAGAAATTCACCATTGCACATTGTTTCCACAAATTGTTTGGTTTCAGGTGTTAACCCTTCATAAAAGAAGCTTATAGTGCGCCATTTTTCAAAACTATGATGTGGGCAAGAATTCAACAAATCTTTAAAACGTTCCCAACTTTGAAAATATGCTTCATTGGAATTTTGCGAAAAATTTTGGATTTGTCTTTTCAAAGCATTAGTTTTATGTGTTGGAAAAAATTTCTTCAAAAACTCACATTGCATTTCTTGCCATGTGCCAATTGATCTTGGTTTCAAAGTGTTAAGCCAAGTTTTTGCTTTATCTTTCAAAGAAAAAGGAAATAATTTAAGCTTAACAACCTCTTCAGTGCAAGTTTGATCATGAAAAGCAATACATACTTCCTCAAATTCTTTTAGATGTAAATATGGGCTTTCAGATTCTAAACCATGGAAATTAGGAAGTAAAGAAATCATACATGGCTTGAATCTAAAATTGTTGGCATTGAATGAAAAGATAAAACATGATGGACTAGAATTTCGAGATGGTTGCAGATACTCACGCATAGTTCGCAACGATTGATTTTTATGTTCATCATGCACACTTTCGTTTTCAGTCATTGTGCTTAATGTGTGTGATTGTGATTCAAACAAATCAATATGTAAAGTACTTGGATTAACTCTAACCAAACGACCAGAATTTAAATCACAATACCAATTAAGCATAAACAAGTAACTTACAGTAGAAAAAATAAAATGTACAAGCTACCAGTATAAATTGTCCATTAAATATTAACAAAGGTGTAGTATAAACCAACCACCAAATAAGTTAATAAGCATAAAAATTAAAAAATTAGTATACAGATAAATTAAAATGTTAGAAGCAGAAAAAGTAAAAAGTTATATAGCTGATAAAGTAAAAAGTTAGATAGTTAGTAAGAGAGTTAGTAAGTTAGTAAACAAAAAAAAATAAATGACAGAAAATAAATAACAAAAAAATGACAGAAAATAAATATAAAAAATAAAGTACAAAAAAAATAAAATAAAAGGGAGAGTTACCCCTACTAAGTTAAAATGTACAAGAAAATAAAATAGAAAATTACCCCATCGTACATTTAAATTAAAATGCGTAGAAAATAAAGTGCAGAAAGTAAATTACAAAAAATAAAATAAGTAAAAGGGAGAGATTCCCCACTAAGTTAGTGCGTAAAAAAAAAGAGAGGTTCCCCCACTAAGTTAGTATGCACAGAAATTAAAAAGGGAGAGGTTCCCCCACTAGTTAGTATGTTAGTATATATACAAATTTTTACACCAGAAATTAAGTCTTCAAATCAAGTCCCCGGCAACGGCGCCAAAAACTTGATGCAAAATTTTCAATTGTCGCATTTGCAAACCCAAGTGTAGGTTGTCTCAAGTAATAAATTTCTCGGGAGTCCGAGGTCGATCCACAGGGAATTGTTGAAGATTAATTAAGGTGAAGTGAATATTTTGTTACTACAATTAAAATTATTTATTTGGGTAAAAAGATTCACTCTTGGTAAATAAAATAAAGGTAAGATTAATTCCTTTTATAACTCAATTAGAATCCTCCCAACATGGAGGTTCCAATCGAAAAATACAACATTAAAAGTCCAATTAAAATAATATACGTAATTATATTATGTTTCCTAAAAATATTACCACCACTTATAAATGGGTTAAAGCATTCATTGTGCCAATATTTTGTTTACAATAAATCAAGAACTCCTCTTTACAAAGATGGTTTCTAAATTATAAGAAACAAATTATAATACGTATAATGGTTACTAGAAAATATAAATCATTTAAGCACAAGAGAAGAATAAATCTAACCTTACTTTATTACCAAGAGCTTCACCCTTTCACCCAAGTAAAATGAAACTTAGTTACTCATAGATAACAAGAAAGAAAGAGAGAAGAAGAAGAACATGACTTTAATTTAGAACAAAGGAAAATTACTACAAGAAAACCTAGTAACAAAATGACATCATTTTAGTAACTAACACCTAACACCCTCAATGATCTGCCAAGACCCCCTTTTATAGAGGATTAGAGATACAAAATGACAAGGGGGCTGAGTCATTAGTGGGTGGATGAGTGGAAAATGAGTGGAAAATGCCAAATGACTTTAGGTGAGTGAGAAATTATGAAAATTCTTTGTCTCCGAAATCATGTAGCTCTGAGGTCATTGCATTCGTCATTTTTGAACCAAGTGGTCTTCATAAAAGTTGTAGGCCTAGATCTTAGCTTTCAAATGGCTTTGGTTTGAGTCCAATATGATATCTATAACTCCAAATACATTCAAATTACTGAACACTACCCAGGCCCAGTCATAGCTCCTCTGTTCTAACTTCCAAACCCAATATCACCTTCAAAGAGTTCGATTCTGGAAAAGTGTTCAACATAAAAGTTGTAGATACGGGTCTTCACTATTCAGAATCCAAATTTCAACCTATTTGACAACCTCTAGCCCGAAAAATGTGATGAACAGTACATGTAGGTTAAGCTATCAGGAAAAGCACTCTGGTTCTTGCTTCAACCCCAATTTGAGTTATCTACTCGTGTGATTGGGCAACTTAGGTCTTCATAAAAGTTGTAGACTTCTCTCTTATCTTTCAAATGCCACTAGAATCACCTCCAAAGACCACTTACAGCCCAAGATATGATCCAAATACAAAAATAGTGTAAGATTTAAATCATGCTGAAAAATTTAATTAAGTTCAATTTGAGTCCAAACTTACAAAACATAATAAAACTCAATCAATTAAGTACATAGAGAGTGTAAATGACTAAGAATGAAAGCTTATTAATGTATCAAATATGTGATCATCAAGGTCCAAGTGGACAAAGGTTAGGAAGGCTTATATGGCAGTATATGTTCATGATAAGTGACATTTCTAGAAATAAAAATTTCCCTATTGCTGAGATCCAACAAGACAGACCCTTTCACACCATGTTTATAACCAAGAAAAATACATTTCTTAGCTCTAGGTGCAAGTTTGGTTCTGTGTGACTGAAGTGTAGATGCATAGCATAAGGAACCAAAAACCTTTAAATTATGTAAGTTAGGTGTGTGCTTGTGTAATAGAAAATAGGGTGATTTGTTTCCAAGAAGGGTACTAGGTACTCTATTTATTATGTAAGTAGCATGAAGAATGACATAGGACCAAAATTGTTTTGGCAGTTTTGATTGAAAAAGGAGTGCCCTCCCCACATTGAGAACATGTTGATGCTTCCTTTCAACTCTTCTATTTTGTTGTAGGGATTCCACACAACTTGTTTGATGGACTATGCCTTTTGAGGCATAAAACTATGGCATTGTAAATTCAGGACCATTATCGGTCCTTATAGTCTTGACTCTTGCATTATGTTGATTTTCAATTAGTTTGATAAAGTTCTGTACATGCTGCCTTACTTCTACTTTAGATTTTAACAAAATAATCTATGTAAAATGACTGAAATCATCAACTGCAGTTAAGAAATAAGAGTGACCATGGATAGAATGTATAGCAGGAGGTCCCCATATATCACAATGAAGCAATTCATAAGGTGAAGCAGCTTTGTTTAAACTAGTATTGTATGGAAATTTCTTGTGTCTAGCATAATGGCATACATCACAAATAGCCTTTGGATCAACAACAATAAAAAGAAATTCTGAATTAATAGAAATCATCCTAGAAATAGACAAGTGTCCTAGTCTAAAGTGCCATAAGGCATTTTCGGGTAGAAATTGAGTCTCAACTGCTTGAACAATAGAACAAAAGGCATGCTTGGCATCAAACATTAAATGATATAGCCCTTCAAACCTTTCAACAGAACTAATCGTCCTCTGAGATTTCTAGTCCTGGATAAGACAGATTGAATCATTAAATGAGACAACACAATTTAAGGTAGAACACAGTTTTGACACTGAAATCAAGTTTAGGGAAAAGTTAGTTACATATAGTACATTTGTAATAAAGAAACCAGGGGAGAATGTGATAGTACCAGCATGTTTTGCAATTGAGAACTTACCATTAGGTAACCTTATGCTAATTGGTTTTATTTCATTAAAGGTCTTAAAAATTTTTAATGAAGCACATATATGATCACTAGCACTCGAATCTATAATCCAAGAGCCAAGGGAAAAACTATTAAAGGAAGAAGAAATGTTGAAGTTACCTGATTTGTGTTTTTCAGCTGGTGGATGACCAAACTGAGTGGCTGTGCTAAGCTGGTTAGCTGTGCTAGCCGAATGCTGGTTAATACCAGAAGCTTGAATCGGATTGAGTAACTTCTCATATTGCTCATGAGTGAAGCTAGGAGGGTCAGTATGCATGTCTCCATAAGCTGAGAGATCTTCCTTCAATTCTGCTACATCATTGTAAGTATTGTTTGCCATTGAGGCATTCCCTTTCTGATAGTGTGGAGGAAATCCATGCTTCCTATAGCAAGTCTCCACTATATGTCCTGTCCTACCAAAGTAAGTACACACTTTCTTTGATCCAGAGTTTTGCACAAAACATTTTCCTCTTCCTTGTGGCCTCTTATAGTCAACAGCATTTATAAGAGCCTTTGAATCATCACTAATAGTAAAGTTTCCTTGTATTTCATATTGAATTACCATAGAAAAAATGTGATTCATGCTAGGCAGTGGATCCATTAACAGAATCTGAGATTTTATTACTGAAAAATTCTCATTCAAGCTGGTTAAAAATCTTATAGCATAATTAAGGGTATGGAATTGTCTAGCATTTCTCATTGCAGCACAAGTGCATTTAACAGGACAGGCACAACATGGAATAGGCATATATGTTTCAAGTTCTTCCCAAAGTATCTTTAATTCAGAGTAAAATTCAGTGACAGAGAGGGAACCTTGCCTGAGGCCATAGATCTCTTGTTGAAGCTCAGAAATTCTGATAAAGTCTCCTTGGGAGAATCTTTCCCTTAAATCGTTCCACATATCAATAGCATTCTCTAAGAAAACTATGCTCTGGCTAATAGATTCAACTACTGAGTTTACAATCCATGAATGAATGATCATGTTGCAACGACACCAAGCCTTGTAACTCGGATCAAAACTATCAGGAACGGGTATACTGCCATCAACAAACTCAAACTTGTTCTTAGCACCCAAGGCACGTCTCATGGATCAAGCCCACGCATGATAGTTCGAGCCA
The DNA here is from genome assembly GCA_029884595.1 of Ormosia semicastrata. Taxonomy (NCBI): domain Eukaryota; kingdom Viridiplantae; phylum Streptophyta; class Magnoliopsida; order Fabales; family Fabaceae; genus Ormosia; species Ormosia semicastrata. Next base: position 3,545,942 of record JAQQTO010000040.1, read on the forward strand.
TTCAGCACAGGAGTGACCACTACAGACGAAGGTCCATCTCCTGCGTGAACATAATATGGACTAGAGGTATCTTGCAATGGGTCTGAGGGACCACCGCCATTGTTGTTGTTGCCGGAACCACTGCCACGTACCATCAGAGTTGCACAAGGCAGAGAGCTAGACGCTCTCTGATACCATGTTAAGGTTTACAAAGAAACAAAGATATGCATAAAAGTGAGGAAAAAAGCACAGAAAGGAAATAATATGGAGAATTGTATTAATGCCCAATTCATATATTTACATTAGCTAGATGCTTTGTATTTATATGCAAAAGAAAGGTGTAAAATAGCTACTCTGGGAATTGCTAGACTATATCCCATTCAGCCTACAAATCATTGAGGTAGTTAAAATTGGAGGGAAGAGAAGGAATAGATGATTCTGGATGGAAAGTTGGTTGCTGCCCCTGCTGAGTTAGCATTCTCAATGACTTCTTCCGTTTGCCCATTTTACCCGTATGATCATGTGCCTGCTGCTCATGTGCATTTGCATTATCTGCATCATTATTCATTTTATAATTTGACACACTCAAATCATTATTTGACATATGTAAAGTAGTGGAGACCATCATAAAATTATACCAATTATTAACAATACTTTTATATATGTCAAATAATAATTTGAGTGCTTAAGTGATGATGTATTAAACCGTGATTACCTAAGAATTTCTCTGTACCCAAACTCATTTCAAAAGTACATTGTAGTCCATTGACCATTTGACAGTTAACTCAGTTAACAGAATCCTAACGAAATTAATTACTTAAGCGATGTCACAGACCCACCACCCCAACACCACCTTCATCTCTGACGTTCTATTACTCTTTCCTTTTCTTACACTCTCTTTTCACTTAGCTCGAAGTCTAAATCCTACTCCACACGCACAGCTCCTCATAACTGCACGCAAGATGCTAAAGCCCATATACTCAGACACTACAAACTTCAACAATGGTCGAACCACCATATCCAAAAATAGACCTCTGGTTCCGTAACATGAACCACACTCACCCGTTCTGGTAACTTGAACCCCGACATTCAAGAGGCCCCAAACTTATGCATAGAACTTAAATAAGGAGCCAAAGCCAAGTCAATCTGATTGGTAGCAAATAATACCTTGAAGAAATAAATTTAGTGTGGACTATGGGTAAGATTCGTGCCTTCACCATCTCTTTCTAAATAAACAAGGCATTTTGAAAATCTCTACTTTCTTCTTTCATAATAGTACCCAATAAAGCATTAAAAACTTTAACCAAGGGCGTATAACCACCTAAGTTCATGTTCACTAGAACTGTAATCGCTTTGTTTCTTTGATCTTAGAATGCCTGACAAATGTGTGAACTAATGCTACAAGAGCCTCTTCACCAGGGCATCTGTCCTTTGCCATGTTTTGACAAAATCCCCCTATCTCCGAACATTCCCAGCCATACCTAGTTTCAAAATGATCTTAAAATATGTATTAGAGGTGTGGGCTCCTTCTATCATACACTCTTTGTTCTGAATGGGGTTCAGATGATCACCTAAAACTTATTGACAATGGTGGTTTCTTCCAATGCACGACGATTATGATGATAGTGCGAGAGAATGGGTACTTGTAAAAGGCACTTCATCGCTTAAGTTAGATCGTGCATAAGGTGAATAGTACTTTGAATTAGATGCATATCTTTGTGACTTTACATGATATTTATAGGAGCGTCTTAAGTGATAAGAATCGTAATTCAATCTGAATTGAATACTATTATTTAGGATCATAATCCATAAGATTGTTATCTCTTATAATTGATTCCCTATTTATGTGAGATGTAATTAGTGTCTATATTTTTGAGAGATCCTATGAGAGATTTGTGCCTCATAAATAGGTAGATTAACTTATCTAATAACACGTATAAATATCTGAGATACTATTCTGGTGGGCCAGGTTGCTCCTGAATCGCTAGCTCGAAACCTATTGCAGAACAGTTTCCCCCAGCTTGGCACTTAGATATGACAGGTAAGTGTCAAGATATCCAAGTTCAATAGGAACACACAACACACGTAGGACAAAGGGATCCAAGTCATGACATAAATGTCAAATCTTGATATTTTTTTTCCAAAGAGCCGAGGTCCGTGATAAGTCATAGAATGCCCCCAATGTTAATGAGTAAAGTAGGGATCCAAAATGGACTACTCTACTTAAGTCATCACATTATCATCCAGGATACATAGTAGGTTGCTCCCATATAGATTTATTTTTTAGGCCTATCCAATTTTGAGTAATTTGGTCTCAAACCGAGATCCGTATTATGATTTATCATGATGCAAGTCTGTGATTCGGCTTGAATGTCCTCTTGCAACGTTACACGTCACTTCAATTGTAAGCATTTTGAGCGTTGTCCTTTCAACTGCTCTATTTAGAAATAGTATGCCACGTGGTTGAAAAATAGTGGAAGCCACCATTTGGGATTCGTAACATTATGATTATCGTTTTCAAATTTTGAAATGAAAGGGAAAAGACGTTTCTCCCGTATTCATGGTAACGGTTGGGGAGGTTTCCTTAACCTATAAATAGGAGTGGGGGTTTCTCCCCCCCCCTCCACTTTCTCCTTCTTTTTGGCATTTATGGTTTTCTTCTTTGGCAAACATAGGTGATTTCTAGTGACTTTAAGTGGTGATTGTTGGTGGTTTTCAACTCTTTTCAAGTCTTCTTCACAAATTAAGTTCAAGGTATTATCCTTTTCTACTCTTTTTCTCTTATGAAAACACCATTGTGAGAGAGGAAAATGTTGCAAAATAATAGTAAGGAGAGTTTTTCTTTAGAAATCCTTAGTGCTCTGTCGTCTCCACTGCCTCAGGCGCAACAAAGACATTCTTTTCACAGTGAGGGTTCTGATAGAGGTCTGAGGCCGTTAATCGGGATGGATATCCTAGAGGTATTATGGACAGGTGAATCATTCCAGAGAGCCTTAGTAAGTCCTCTTTTGATTCTAACATGAGTGTGGCTTCTATAAGTAATGAGATCAATTCAAAGATGGCACGCCGAAGAGTGGCTCCAATAGAACCCAAAGAGATCATCTTCCCATGAGATGTTGGCCTATACCAATGGGTGGACTATGAAGTCCTGGGCACTCCTTCAAGTGTAGTTAGCACAAAAGACATGCATGAGAAGAAAGAGTACTTGCATTTAACTATTAATGGGTTATGAGATAGAGAATATGCTATTTGTGCTTTGAATGAGCAAAAAATAGTATGTTCTACTTGGACAGAAGATGACCATTTAATATATATATATAAGGTGCTTTCTACAAGAATCACAGTCCAACTTTCATTCACCTAGTTCGAGATTAGGGTCCTCAATAATTTACGTGTGGCTCCAATCTAGCTGCATACAAATGCATAGGAATTCATTCGGGCCTTCGTCTATAGGGTTTTTGACTAGCCGTACTCCATTAAATCATTTTTCTTTCTTTCACCTAGTTTTCACCCTCTTGGAACAGTCATAAAAAAGGGTGGGTCACTTTGTGTGCTCAAGCTAAGCGTAAAGTGTTCAAGCCCTACCAAGAATCCATCAAAAGTTTCAAGAAGGATTTCTTCAAAGTTGAAGGGGCTCCGAGGTCAACATCTTTTTATGCTACCTCAAATGGCGAACCATGTATTTACTTATACTAGACTCAGGCTGTATGGGACCGGAGAATAGAAGAAATAGAAATTCCGATGTCCAAGTTGCCTAAAGATGAGGCCAGGGTCCTCTACTTCCTCGTTGAAAGGGTTGATAAAGGCAGGGCCATATCTTGTAAAGACGTCCTTGATGAGCTTGTCGATTCAATAAATCCATTATTAGGTATCTCATCCTACATATATCTAACTAATTTATATTTCCAATTTTTCTAAGTGTTATAATACTCTTATTTTCTGTTTGTAGAGAGTATGGCACCTCTAAGTGGTCTCAAGCTCCTTGCCTAACCTCTAGCTACCAGGAAAGCAGGGGCTTCAAGTTTTGGATCCCAGCCCCTAGTCATCGCTCCACAAGTAACTATTGCAGTTCTTCCACCTCCTCCTACTGTATAAGAGGCAGAGCTTGGCTCTCTGGTGCAGCCTTTCTGGCCTCAGAAGAGGAAGGCTAACAACAAAAGGGAGCAGAGGGAAAAGAGGCTGGCATCTGAGGCTGCTCCTCTAGAGGTTACTTCTGGTTTGGGGTCTACAATCCCAGAGGGTACTCCCTTACACTTCTCTCTTGGGTAAGTTTGGGGCAGAGGGTTCGATTTGGAAGGATCATTGACAAGGCTTTTCTGTCTCGTGCCAACCAAGATATATTAATAGAGCATGATATGATAGAGCTTCTCCAAGATATGTAAGTGTAGTACATGTGCAACGCCTCTATCCTCTGATTTCTAAAGGGAACTTCCAATTCTATTCATGAGGCTTGGGAGTTAGAAAAGTTGGATGCCCTCTAAGGTGAAAAGCAAAGGCTTGAGCAGGCTGTTGCCCAAAAAGATAAGCAGCTGGCTAGATTCACTGAAGAGCTTAAGGTGTGCAAGGCCAACATCTCTGGGCTCTAGGCTAGAGTTGTCCACATTTCCGAGGAGGTTGCTGAAGTGGCCACAATTCGGGCCCAAATTGCTGAGGGAATTGTTCTCGAGAATACTTGGAGAGATCAAATTTCTTCTACTGAGTCAACCCTTACGCCCTCTGAACTAAAAATAAACGTCTCCGCCAGACTGAAGCTAAATAAGATGATAAAATTATGGTTAGTGAAGATGAGTTGGCCAAGTCAGTGGATGAATCATTCGCGAATGCACTCACTCAGCTCTATCTTCTGAACCCAAACCTTAACAAGAAGGGGACTGGTTCAAGGAAAGTGGTTCGAGATAGTTGGACTATAGATGCCATTCCCACAGCCACTCCTGTTAACCAATTCCCTCCGATAGCAGAGGTCGGTGAGGAAGAGGAGGAGGAGACATCAGAGGGTGGCTAGGAAAAGGAAGCTCGGAGGACCTCGGAAATGGTAGTGCAGCCTACCCCGGAGAACGCCTAATATTTTTTCTTTTTTTTTTCACTTGCCACCTGTGTGGGGGGTTTTTATGATACATGTAAATGAACAAATCTCGATCTTAGTATTACTTCTTCATATTCCTGTTGCTTCTTCTTTTTCCTCATCGAGATGGTTCAGCGCTCGATCTCGGTGATTTTATTTAAACTTAGTGTATTTTCTTCTTTTTCCAAACTGTGATGGGTCCAACGCTCGATCTCGGTGTTACTTGACAAATGCATGTGTTTTTACCAACCGAGATGGGTCCAATGCTCAATCTCGGTGGTTCTTTTACTCTTAATGAACACTAGTATTTTTCTCTACTAAGATAGGTTCAACGCTCGATCTTAGCGGTTCTTTAACACTAAGTGAACACTTGATTAGAAATATTTCTCCACTTTTATTGACACTTAGTTAAATTTTAAAGTGTGAGACTATGAAGTATGGTTTTGACACAGAAGCCTCTTGGAGTGGTGTCCACTATCCCGAGTAACAGTCTAATGCTCTTAACCACTTTAAACATTTTTTAGGCTTATGGGTTCGACTCAATGCTGAAATACAGTTTTGACACAGAAACCTCTTAGTGTGGAGTCCACTGTCTTGGGCTACCATTGAATATATTTAACCACTATAAACTTTTAAATTTGTGGGTTAAGGTCAACCTCATTAGGGTACGGGTTAAAACCCTTGAATGTAATCCTTGAGCTCGGATACCGGTCAAGTGGATTCCTCTGTTTGACCTTCATGCATGGATATTGACATATCTGATGCTCTTCGAAACTTGTAGTCCTCAGACCTCTCAAAGGTGTGATAACCTTGTGGGATGAAATAACTAAGTGTTGAAGAAATAATAATTAATATATTCATGTTGGAATGTGTCACTTACATGATAAAAATTATAATTAAGGGTGTCAATTGATTGTCCAAGTTACTTCGGCATGACGACAGTTGTTATCTAGTTCGTTTTCTCGAGACTGTGCTTTTTCTTGGTTTTGTGTATTACCCTGGGATGAGCCTGCGCTGGGATTATCATTCCTTGCAGGAAAGCATCTTATCTAATAGGGCGAAGATAGGCTTCTCCATGGGCTATAGCTCTGCTTCCTGTAGTTTTGCCTTCCTCTCTAATTCTTATTCTGAGATTGACGCACATAACGGCCCAGGTGGCCATCTCAGATCAATGGGTCAATGGCGTCTTGAAAGTTAATGCAATCTTCTATATTATGCCCATGACCTTCATGCCATGCATAGTGCTTAGAGTTGCCCATCTGTGTATATTTTCTTAAGGAGGAAGTCTTTGCACATCCTTGAAGAGAGTGTAGCTCTTGTATTTTCCCTTGAAAGGTGGTTTTGAGTTCCAGTTTTATTGTTTGGGTTGTCTGAACTTAGGTTTAGCATCTTCTCCTTTCCTAAGGTGCTTCCTAGGCTAAAAAATGTCTTCAACATTGATGTACTTGTCAGCTCGAGTGTGAAACTCATCCATGATCTTGGGTTCCTTCCCTCATATAGTGTAGTCTGAGCTTTTCATCCTAATCATGTATATTCACTATTTCTTTGTTGAATTGGGATATAAAGTCTCGGAGAGACTCCTTCTCTCCTTGTTTAACCTAAGAGAGGAATGAGATGGATTTCAACTACACCTTATTAGAGGTGAAGTGCAGTAAAAATCTCAAGGACAAGCCTTCCCAGTTGACAATGAATTTAGGAGTTAAGGTGGTGAATCAACTCAAGGCAGCTTTCTTTAGAGATTGAGGGAAAGCACAGCACATGAGTGGGTCATCTCCTCTAGCAAATAGGAGAGCAGAAACATAAGCATTTAAGTGCTCTTAAGGGTCTATGGTCCTATTATAGGCTTCAATATTTGTATGATATTTGAAATGCCTTAGGATCTCATAGGTAATCAACTTATAGGAGAAATGTTGCTTTTGTGAAACTAAGTTCCTTACTTCGTGATCCTACTCCTTTTCTCCCTAAATAGGGATTTCAACACTCTAACCTGGTTCTGTGATCTTGGAATACTCCAGATGATGAACCCTATCATGGGCTTTGTCTCTTCAATTTTCTTGATTCCTTTCTGAAGATCAATTTTCACCTTCTTTCTCCTAGTTGACTGCTTTCTCCAGGTTATGAATATGTTCATCATGGAGTCTAACAAGAGAGATGAGTTTTGCTTTGGATAACTCTGGGAGATTGGATTCAGCATGGAGGGACTAAACTTCATTATTCTCCACTCACTCTCCTAGGCGTTGTAGCGTCGATACTCCCTACTTAGCATCTCTAGAAGGTGCTCCTTGCTGATCGAGACGTTGCCTCACCAAAATTCACACGAGCGGAGGAGAGAGATTATCACCAGTATAAAAAGTCTCTACACCATCCTTCCTGAGTTCTGATTCGGCATCGACTAGTTCTTGGATCGGCTCATGGACAGGGGCGGATGCCAGACGGAGGCTAGAAGATGGTTGCTTTTGCATAGTAGAGGCATGATAAACACCATTTTTACATATTAGTAAACCCTTATATTTAGCATTTTAGACCTCTTTTGTGCTTAATTGATTGATTTTGGCCACCAATTATAAGTTTGGGTTTAAATTGAGCTTAGTTGTATTTTTCAACATTGTGACAATTTTACACTATGTTTTGTATTTTGGGTATAACTTGAGTTATAAACATCTTAAAATTATTAACTTTACTGTGTAAGAAATCCAAGAGGAAGCTCTACAACTTTGATGAGAATTCTAGAGCTGAATCGAATGTCTAGTGGATCATAATGGGCCTAGAAGTCAGAACAGAGGTGTTATCGCTAGAGCCTAAGCAATGTACAAAGACTGGGTCATATCTTGGGCTGTATGAGTCACAATGCATTGAAGCTGGTGGCATTGGAAAAATAAGACAAAACCCTTCAATTTTTATGAAGACCGTTTATCCAAACATGATGTTTTTATAGGGTTTTTAACGTTTGAAGGAAGATGACGAGATCTAGGAGCTGTTGAACATGTTTTAGCCATAACTTCTTCATTAGGTGTCTAATAGATAGCCCAAAACTAAGACCACTCTCTTCAGACTTCACTTCTCACTTTCTCTCTTGCTCTTTCTCCCTATCCTCTTCTCTTGCTCTTTTCTACATTTTCTGCTCTTTATTTTTTCTGTACTTTACTTTTCTATTTTCTGCTCTCCATTCATGGAAAGCTAAAGTTTTGTAATCAATCCTAGGGATTGAAACACTCTTGATGTGTAATCTTGAGACTTTGTGATGAATGTTTATATTCTTGTTATTAATCAAATTTCTCTCCTCCTTCCCTTGATTTTGTTGCATCTTGACTGAGTGCTTTACTCAGTTTTGGTGTGCATGTGATAGTTTCTTAACTATCACGTGTTTACAAAAACAAGGTAATGCATCAAAGGTGTTTGATGTATTGTCTAGCTAGCATGAATTCTTGTATGAGGTTAATTTAGGGTCAAGTGGATGATTAATCCATTTTTCATTGATTGACCAAATCCTAGGTGCTTACCAAGTAGAGAATTCATGCTTGGATGAGGATTTCACATGAGATTAGGCAATGTACCAAAGGTGTTTGATGAATTGTCTAACTTGGTTAAATGATGAGTATTAGGTTGATTTAGGGTTAGATGGATGCTAAATTCATCTAACATTGATTAACCAAATGCTAGATACTTATCTAGTAGAGCATACCAAGAATCTGGTTAGCTTGTGAATGAGTCCATAGTGGTGAAGGATGAATTACACTCAAGAGCTGTTGATTCCCTTGGATTAGTTATTTTTCCTCATTCTGTTTACAACATTTTACAACATTTTGATTATTGTCCTTTGATTACTTTCTTTTATTTATTGCCTTTTAATTATTGCTTTTTATTTACTGCCTTTTAATTATTGTCTTTCAATTTATGTCTTTTAATTAATGTCCTTTAATTGTTGTCTTTTAATTTTTGTCTTTTAATTACTGTCTTTTAATTACTCCTACAACCAAAACCCCTAGTTGCTAATTTCCTAATATAATTGATTAATTGGAATGATTTAAGGGCTCGACCTGGTTACACCGCATACTACAAGTTTTTGATGAATCGGTAAACAAATATCTTCTAATTTGATAGCCTCGACAGCTATCAAATTTTGGTACCGTTGCCGAGGATCATTCTGATTTTGATCAATCTTATTAGGAATATATTTGACTACTAATCCTTTACTAACCCCTTTGTTACTGTGTTTTGTGGTTTTTAAGCAAAAATGGGTGATTTTGGGTCAAATTTTAGATTTTTGTATGAACAAATATGCTCAAAATGACTTGAAACTTAGTCAGTTGAAGGAAAATGGCCTAACAAACGAGGCTCAAGGCATTAAGATCACCCCTAGTTTTGCCAAATTCTATCATTTAGACCACTTTTTCAATTTTTAAGATTTTTTATTGCATTTTTTAGTTTCATTTTTGTGTAGTTTTCATCCTGTGGTGGTCCCATAATTTTTAAAAATGTCTAGATAGGTTAACTAGATTTATTTTGGTAGAATTTTAGTGTTGTGTAATCTATTTTACATGTTTTGTGTTTTTGTGCTTTGTATGTTACATGATTAGGTCTTCCACTAATCATTTACTTAATATTGATCCTGACATTGAGAAGACATTGCATATACTTAATAGAGCTCGTAGGCTTGGTGAAAAAATTGCATCTGAACTTGAATTTGATATTGAAACTGAAAGTGAACCTGGGAGATTAAGTGGTATTACAACTATGGGTGATAACATGCATAATAGGACCCTTAAGGAAATAGTTGCTCCTGATGTTACTTACTAGCCTTTAGGGATTTAATATCCTAATCTTGATGTTAATTTTGAACTTAAATCTGGATTGATACATTTGTTGCCAAAGTTTCATGGTCTTGTAGGTGAGGACCCTCATAAGTATTTAAAGAAGTTCCATGTGGTCTGTTTAACTATGAAGCCACAAGGGATACTTAAGGAACACATCAAGCTAAGAGCATTCCCTTTCTCCCTTGCTGATGCAGCCAAGGATTGACTATATTACCTTTCACCAAGTTCAGTAATATGTTGGAATGACATAAAGAGGTTGTTCTTGGAGAAGTTTTTCCCTGCATCTAGAGCTGCTGCCATTAGAAAAGATATATGTGGTATAAGACAGATGACATAAGCTACTTTGCATTAGTACTGGGAGAGGTTCAAGAATTTGTGCTCAAGCTGTCCTCACCACCAAATTAGTGATCAATTATTAATCCAGTACTTCTATGAGGGCTTGTTGCCTATAGATAGGAGTATGATTGATGCTATCAGTGGAGGTGCATTAGTTGATAAAACTCCATTTATTGCCATAGAATTAATTACTAACACGGCTGCCAATTTCCAACAGTTTGGTACTTGGATGATTACTTCAACCAGAGGAGTAAATGAGGTTCATGTGTCTCATGATGACCAATAGAGAATGGAGCATAGACTTGATAAGTTAACTTCCTTGGTGAGACAATATTTACCTATGCAGGAGCCTGTGAGCATATGTGGCATTTGTTCTTGTTCATCTCATTCCACAAATGCACACTCTACACTTCAGGATGATGGTTTTGTATTTCAAGATCACTTTGTGGCTGCAACAAGTGTTTTTCCTAGTAAACCATAATACCAGCAGCAACAGTAGCCTAGATACGATCCATACTCCAGCATATATAACTCTGGCTAGAGAGATCATCCAAATCTGAGGTATGGTAATGCAGCCTCACAACAGAAGCAAGCGCAACAATACAAGCAACCATTCCAGCAACCACCTAGGCAACCATAGTTTCAACCTCATGTTGGACCAAGTAGGCAGCAATTCCAGTAACCTATGCAACAACCAAATCCAGCAGCCACAAAACCTGAGCCTTCATTTGAGTATTTTCGTTCCAGCAAAAGACAGAGGCTACCATACAAAATTTAGAAACCCAGATTGGACAATTGGCTTCTTCATTGAGTCAACTGCAGGCCCAAGGTTCTGGCCAACTTCCTTCATAGACAATTCCCAAACCAAAAGGGAATGTGGGTGCCATTATGCTGAGATCTAGAAAATCTATACAAGTACCAACTGAACCTAAACCTGCAAGCAAATAACAATTAGCAGAGAAATCAGATTCTGATGAACTAGCCCAAAAATATGAGGGTAAGAAGAAACCAGTGGTTGTTGATGAGCAGCAGAAGCCTACAGTAGCCCTTCCTTTTCCACAGAGAGCCACTCAGTCCATAAAAATAGATGAGGCTGAGAAGGATAGAGAAGGTTGAAGGGTAAGAAGAGAATTAGTATGAGCCAAAATGTTTCATCCCTCATTCAGCCTATGCCTCAGAAATGCAAGGATCCATAGATTTTTACAATTCTATGTATTATAGGCAATTACAGATTTGAGCATGCCATGATAGATTTAGGTGCCTCTATTAATGTAATGTTTATGTCTGTTTTTAATTCTCTTAGACTTGGCCCTTTGCATGCTATAGGTGGTGTGATTCAGTTGGCTAATAGGAGCTATACGTACCCAACTGGGTTGATTGAAGATATGTTGGTAAGGGTTGATGAGCTTATCTTTCCTGCAGATTTTTATATTCTAGAGATAGAGGGGGAGTCACCATCTACCAAGGCTCCACTCATTTTAGGGAGACTATTCCTTAAAACAGCTAGGACCAAGATAGATGTGCATGCAGGAACTCTATCCATGGAGTTTGGAGACTCCATTATTCGATTTAACATTTTTTATGCTATGAAGCATCCCATGGAGGAGCATTCTATTTTTCATATTGATTTAATTACTAATTTAGTTAAGAAAACTTATGATGAGTTGTGTGATAAATTTCCTAATTTTATTGATTTTAATGATTCTATCCATTGCCACTCATATACTGATTGTGATAGTGATATGATATGTGTTATTTATGCTGAGATTTCTACATTCTTGAGAGATGATGATTCTATTTCTATAGATTACACACTAGCTATGATTATGAGGAGATTCAGTCTACAGAAAACAGTGCATCGCCCTAGATTAGCCCCCTCTATAGTGCAGAGCACCTGATGTATACATACTTGGCAGTTGATGAGTAGCTTCCTGTGATCGTGGCCAAGAACCTCCTTGCAAAACAGGAAGAGAGATTGCTACAAATTCTGAGAGAGCATAAGAAAGACATCAGATGGACTCTTATGAATATTCTTGGTATTAGCCCTTCCACATACATGCATTGGATATTACTTGAGGATGGAGCTAAACCAGTGAGGTAGCCCCAGAGGAGACTGAATCCTCTAATTCTAGATGTGGTAAAGAAAGACGTGACCAAGCTACTACAGGCTGACATTATTTATCCCATATCTGATAGCATTTGGGTGAGTCTTGTGCAGGTTGTCCCAAAGATATTTAAGGTTATAGTGGTAGCAAACCAGAAGAATGAGTTAATCCCCACCAGAGTGTAGAATAGTTAAAGAGTCTGCATTGATTATAGGAGGCTCAACCAGGCCACTCGGAAAGATCATTACCCCCTGCCTTTCATTGATCAGATGTTAGAGTGATTGGCTGGGAAATCACATTCTTGCTTTTTGGATGGCTACACTACTTTCAGATCCACATTGCACTTGAGGATCAGGAGTAGACTATTTTCACCTGTTCCTTCGGCACTTTTGCTTACAGGCAGATGCCCTTCGACCTTTGTAATGCCCTTGGTACCTTCCAGCGGTGCGTAATAAGTATATTCTCTAACTTTCTAGAGGAGTGCATAGAGGTGTTTATGGATGATTTCATTGTATATGGTTCTTGTTTTGATTCCTATTTGGATAGCTTTTCTAGAATGCTGCATAAATGAGTTAAAACTAACCTTGCTCTAAATTTTGAGAAATGTCATTTCATGGTACAGTAGGGTATAGTTTTAGGTCATGTAGTATCTAGCAAGGATATTGAGGTAGATTTTGGGAAAATAGATGTTATTACATGTTTATCTTACCCCACATGCGTGTAAGAAATTCATTCTTTTCTTGGACATGCATGTTTCTACAGGCGTTTTATCAGAGATTTTAGCCAAGTAGTCCTTCTGTTGTCCAACCTTCTACAAAAGGATGCAAAGTTTCTATTTGACCATAAATGCAAAGAAGCCTTCGATCATTTAAAGTAGGCTTTGACCAGTACTCCCATCATCTAACCACCTGACTGGACACTCCCATTTAAGTTTATGTGTGATGCTTCTAACTATGTTGTGTGAGCTGTCTTGGTACAAAGAGTGGGTAGAGTCTCCCATATGATCTACTATGCTTGAAGAACATTGGGTGCTACTCAAGCAAATTACACAACCACAAAAAAAGAATTTTTAGCTATTGTGTTTGCATTAGATAAGTTTAGATCTTATTTGCTTGGTTCTAAGATTATGATGTTTTCTGATCATGCAGCTCTAAAGTTTCTTTAGAAGAAACCTGTGGCTAAGCCACGATTGATTAGATGAATGTTGCTACTCCAGGAGTTTGACATTGAGATCTGAGATAAGAGTGGAGTAGAGAACCTAGTGGTTGATCACCTAAGCAGGATTGAGAGAGCCTCAGATCCCCTTTCCATCCATGATTCTTTTCCTAATGAGCATCTTTTACAATTGTAAGGTAAAATCTTCTCTCATTGGTTTGCAGATACGGTCAATTTCTTGGTTGCTAGTATTTTTTCTACATGTTTTACTAAGGCTCATATGAATAAATTGAAAAGTGAATCTAAGTATTATGTGTGGGTTGATCCTTACCTATGGAGGTTTTATAGTGACCAAGTTATTAGGAGATGTGTACCTCATCATGAATTCCAGTCTATTCTTAAGTTTTGCTATGCATTTGCATGTGGGGGGCATTTTGGGCCTCGACGTACAACTAGGAAAGTCTTGGACTTTGGATTGTATTGGCCTACCCTATTTCATAATACATACATGTTTTGTAAGTCTTGTGAACAGTGCTAGAGAACAGAGAATATTTCTCACAGGAATGAGATGCTCTAGTAACCTTTGTTATTTTGTGAGATTTTTTATGTATGAGGTATTGACTTTATGGGACCTTTTCCTGTTTCTTTTGGTTTTGTTTACATATTGTTGGTTGTTGATTATGTATCTAAATAGGTGGAGGCAAAAGCAACTTGGACAGATGATTCTAAAGTTGTAGTAGATTTTGTTAGATCACATATTTTCTACAGATTTGGCATTCCGAGGGCTATCATTAGTGATTAGGGTTCACATTTCTACAATCGAAGCATGGAGGCTTTGATGAGAAAATATGGAGTCTTGCATAAGGTTTCCACACTTTACCACCCTTAAACAAATAGGCAAGCCAAAGTCTCAAACAGAGAGATCAAGCAAATCTTGGAGAAAATTATCCAATCTAACAAGAAGGATTAGAGCCTAAGGCTTGAGGATGCTCTTTGGGCTTACAGGACCGCCTTTAAGACATTCATTGGGATGTCTCCCTATAGGATAGTCTTTGGTAAGGCATGCCACCTTTCGATGAAGATTGAACATAAGGTGTATTGGGCAGTAAAGAAGTACAATCTTGACTTGAACCAAGCTGAATCCCAAAGAAAGCTCCAACTCTAAGAACTTGAAGAGCTTCATTTGGAAGCTTATAAGAGCTCCCGGATTAACAAGGAAAAGACTAAGCTTCTTCATGATAAGATGTTGACAAGGAAGGAGTTCTTAATTGGCCAAAAAGTTCTCCTCTATAACTCCCGCCTCAAGCTCATGCTCGGAAAGCTCCATTCTAGGTGGCTTGGTCCGTTTGTAGTCACTAAGGTCTTTCCTTATGGTGTGGTGGAGATTAAAAGTGAGGCCACTAACTAAGCTTTCAAAGTCAATAGACACCGTCTCAAGCCATTCTATGAGGGAGCTCAGGAGAACATAATGGAGGAGCTCCACTTGCAAACAACCATCTACAATTGATAAGGATATTTCTTTCCCCTCTCTTTTATTTTGCTTGTTTATATTTGTTGATGTTATTGATGGTTTGCTAATGATTTTTGAGCTATATATTGAAGACATATAAAATTTACGTATGGGGGAGAAATTTTAGCATTCTGTTTTTCTGTTATTTGTTATTTTAATTCAACTATTTTTATTATTTTTGTTATTTTTACTTTTTTGTTCTGTTAATTTACTATTACTATTTTGTTATATGTTGTTTACTATTTTTCTATTTATAATTATATTGTTCTATTTTTTGTCAAGTTTCGTTTACTTTTGCTATTTTTTTTTTTTTGTTTCTATTTGTTGTTGCTATTTTCTGTTTCTATTTTACATTCTATTTTGTTTCTATTTTTTCTGTTTTAAACTATTTTACTATTTTAAATTCTGTTCTAGATTTTGTTTTTCTATTTTTCTATTTTAAAAAGAAAAAAAATTCATAACAAATCGTGTTTTTAATTACTTTCCAATGAAATTGAGTTTGTGAAAGTTGTGAGCATACATTAATTGAGGTAACATAAGTGAATATATTGTCTCTCATCTTGAAAATAACTAGTTTGGTAATGAAATTAAATTGATAGATTAAGTTTGATAAAAACATACCTTGTGAGACTTTGAGTTTTTTAATGAATGATTGAGCATTTGTGTCATTCTTTTCTTTCTTGTGTAATTTTCACTCATGGAATTGTTACTCTAGAACTTGCATTAATTCTTTTTGAGACTACATCTTCACATACATACATGAACATGACTGAAACATTTTTCTTGAATTAGCTACTTTAGCCAAATAGTCAACCTTGCATATTTTTCCTTGACTAATGATGCAGATTAAAAGTTATAAACCCAAGTGCATGTTGTTTCAAGTAATAAATTCTCGAGAGTCCGAGGTCGATCCATAGGGAATTGATGAAGAAAAATTTATTTAGCGTAAGGAAAATATTTTGTTACAACAATAAAGGTGATAAAACTTGGTCACAAATAAAAAAGAATTAATTGGGCTAGAAGATCCACTCTTAGTAAATAAATTAAGGTCAAGATTAATTCTTTTATAACTCAATTAGAATTCACACATAACAGAGGTTCCAATAGAAAAATACAATGTTCAAAGTTCATTAAAAATTATATACGTAATTATATTATGATTCCTTTAATCATCTATTAACACCACCACTCATAAATGGGATCAAGCATTCATTGTGCCAAAATCTTATCTACAACAAATCAAGATCTCCACTTTACAAGGAGAGTTTCTAACACTAACACTTGTAAATGAGTTCAAGTATTCATTGTGCCAATCTCTTGTCTACAACAAATCAAGAACTCCACTTTACAAGGAAGGTTTTTAAATTGATTGGAAACAAA
The DNA here is from genome assembly GCA_029884595.1 of Ormosia semicastrata. NCBI lineage: Eukaryota > Viridiplantae > Streptophyta > Magnoliopsida > Fabales > Fabaceae > Ormosia > Ormosia semicastrata. The sequence goes on from JAQQTO010000040.1 coordinate 3,562,283, forward strand.
ATACAATACGTATAATGACCACTTGAAAATATATCATTTAAATACAAGAGAGAAATTAATCTAACATTATTTCATTACCAAGAGCTTCACACTTTCACCCAAGCAAAATGAAACTTAGTTACTCATAGACAAGAAGAAAGGAAGAGAGAAGAAGAAGAAGAAGAACATAACTTCAATTTAGAACAAGAGAAAACTACAACAAGATAATCAACCAACAAAATAGCATGAATTTGGTATCTAACCCCAAGCCTTCTAAATGATCAACTAAGGCTCCCTTTTATAGAGGATTAGGGATACAAAATGACAAGGGGGCTGAGTCATGAGTGAGTGGATGAGTGAAAAATGCCAAATGACTTTTGATGAGTGAAAAATTATGGAGATTCTTTGTTTCCAAAATCATTTAGCTCTACAATCATTGATTCGTCATTTTTTCACCAAGTGGTTTTTAAGAAAGTTGTAGGCCTAGATCTTATCTTTCAAATGCCATTAGTTTGAGCCCAAAAGAATTCATACAACTTAAGATATGGTCTGAATACTGCATACTATTCATGCCTAACAACAGCTCCTCTGTTATGACTTCTAAGCCCAATATGACCCAAAAAACCTAAGATTATAGAAAATTGTTCAACATGAAAGTTGTAGATTTGGGTCTTAACTATCAACCATCAAAATTTCAACCTATTTTACATCCTATAACCTGAGTTATGTCATGAACAGTACATATAGGTCAAGCTATCAGGATCAGCACCCTAGTTCTTGCTTCAACTCCAATTTGAGTTATCCAAACGTTTGATTAGGCCTTTGAGGTATTCATGAAAGTTGTAGAGCTCTCTCTTATCTTTCAAATGCCACCAGAATCACTTTGAAAGAACTACCTACAACCTAAGATATGGCCCAAATACAGAAATAGTGTAAGACATAAATTATGTTAAAAAATTCAATTAAGTCCAATTTGAGTCCAAACTTACAAAACATAGTCAAACTCAATCAATTAAGTACATGGAGAGTATAAATGACTAAAAATGAGAGTTTATTAATGTATAAAATATGTGATTATTAAATTCTTCCACACTTAACTTTTTGCACTCTTGGACAAAACACATAAGACCAAAACTAAGAAAAAAAATGACACAAACTCAAAAGCTAAACACTCTAAAAGACTCAATTTCTAATAATATTTAAGAATGAAGAGTAACCAATCATTCAAGTAATCAAAATATTTATGAGGTAACGTTTCTTCACATCTCAAATCTGTAATTGACATTGACTAAAGCAATGGTTTTGATGATAACAAACAAGAAAGGAATGGAAGTGCAAAGATCAAGTCTCAAGACTCTTCAAGCTTAGCTTATAGGACTTAGATCTTGTGTAAAAGTAAAAAGGAATCACACTAAGCTCAAATAAGTTTTAAACATATTTATAAGTGTTTCTAAAATATTTAAATGCCCAACAAACTGTTTTGGAAAGCTAGTTATAGTAATAGTTCAAAACTATGAAAAATAGTCAAGTTTATGTTTTACAAAACTGACCTTTGGTTACTCTTTTGATCATAACTTTTAAACTACTTTGAGTTTTGTTTTGAAACTATATGAAAATAGACTCAAATATCTTTCCAATGAGTGGTCATTTGCTTTAAACAGATAGGAAACGAAAAAGTTATGACTAATTAAAGTTTGAGTTTTGAAAATCTAACATTTGGTTACTATTTTGATCATATCTTTTAAAATACTTTGAGTTTTATTTTGAAACTTCTTTCATATGAAAATAAACTCAAAGATCTTTCCAATGAGTGGTCATTTGCTTTGATCAGATAAAAAATGAAGAAGTTATGACCTTTTAAAGTCAGTTTTCAAAACTAGAAATGGTGTAATCGATTACATAAGTCATGTAATCGATTAGAACGTTGACAGAAGCCGTGTAATCAATTACACAAAGTATGTAATCGATTACAAAGTATCCAGAAAGCTTGTAATCAATTACATAAAACTTGTAATTGATTACCAAGTGCCCAGGAACATTTCTAACGGCTATAAACGGCTAGTTTTCATAGAAAATCATTTCTAAAACCCTCCAACGGCTCTAAAACTCATTGGGCTATAAATACAAGTGTTTGGGCATCAAAAATAAGTTGGAGAACATTCTGAAAATTATCCTTGAGCATTGAAAATGAAATTCATCATCTTTTTCTCTAAATCTTTGTTTTGAGCTAAGTGTGTAAATCCTTTATACCCATAAGCTTCAAGTTGTATTATCTACTCTTCAAGAGAGTTTTTATCTTCTACACTTTGTGTAATCTATAAAGAGAGGGTGAGGTATCCCTTTAGAGTAAAGGGTGAGGTATCCCTAGAGAATGAGGCATCTCTCAAAGTTAGTAAAGGGTGAGGTATCCCTTGAGGGTGAGGCATCCCTTAAAAGTTATAAAGGGTGAGGTATCCCTATTTGAGGCTCAAGCACAAGGGTGAGGTATCCCAAGGTGAGGTGAGTGCTCTAGCTTGTAAAGGTTATCAAGCACCTATTTAAGCTTAAAGATAGTAAAAAATCTCTAGCGGTTGCTTGAGGACTGGACGTAGATCACAAGTGGATTGGTGATCGAACCAGGATAAACTATTGTGTTTGATCTTCTAAACTCTATTTCTTTACATTTGCACCTTAATTATATATACTTAAGTTGAACTTGATATTTAGCTTATTTGTTTGATTTATCCTATATCTCAACTTGTAGTTGAGTAATCTATAATAGTTGTACATTTATTGTGCATATTCCACTGCATTTATTTATTGAGTGATTTAAAATGCATAATTTGTCAAAGTTGTATTAAAACTAGTCATCACCCAATTCACCCCCGCTCTTGGGTAATGGTTGCCATGGCTAACAAAATCAACAAGTAAGGAAATTTCAATTGAAAAATATGAGTCAAGAATGATAGATCTTCACAAGATTTGCTCTCAATCCCTCAAGTGTTTAAAAGGTAGTTATTTCACTCAATTCAACCCATGAAAATTGCATTACCATAAACTTGCTTATCTTCTACTTCTCCACTACTCAGAACACATGCACATACAAATCATGAAGACTTTATTCAAGGTTGTAATGAGGTTAAGGTAAAGGAGAAGGTAATATAGATATGATAAGTTAAATACCAAAGAGAATAAAAGAACATGAGAGCTGAGTTCAATTAACAAGCATGAAAGTTCATCCTAACTCCACCTAATACAAATTCCCTTTACATATTTTTTGCTTTCCTTTATTGCCTTGTTGACCCTTCTTTACACAATTTTTTTTTGTTTTTGTTTTTTTTAAGATAAACATAATATTTACATTTAAACAATTTTTTTTCAACCATTCTACACACACACCCCCACACTTGTTCAAGAACTAATCCAATGATAAAGCTAATGTTCTCTTATTCCCTAAGGCCAGGTAAGAACATAATTTTTTATTTAAGGCACATAATGAGTTCGAAACAAAGAATGGTCAAATAAGCTCAAAAGGGTTAAGCAAGGGGAAATAAGCCATTTCCAATGCTTTACGTTGGCAGGAATCAGAGAATTTACAAGAAGTCATAAGAGTGCTTGATATCATATTAGGAATCAGAGAATTTTCAAGAAGTCATAAGAGTGCTTGATATCATATTGAGATAATATGATGCTAAGCAAGGTTGGCTATTTGATTAAAGTAGCTATTTCAAGAAAAATGCCTCAATCATATTTATGTATATATATGAAAATGTAGTCTTAAAAAGAATCAAAGCAAGTTCTAGAGTAACAATTCCATGAGTGAAATTCACACAAGAAAGAAAAGAATAGTACAAATGTTCAATCCATTCATCAATAGGCTCAAAATCTCACAATGCATAATTCTATCATTCTCAGTCTACCAATTCAACATTCATAACCAAGCATGTGAATTTTAAAAAAGAAGACAATTTACTCAATCATGCAAATTTTCCTAAATTTGAATTGTTACTTCCACACAAACTAGTTATCTACCCCAACTAAGATGCATCTTAAGAGTAAATTTTACTCCTTACTCTGTCATCCTTAACTAGTTTAGTAAGTTACTGACAAACATATTAATATACACACTTCCTAAAAAAAATTTTTGTTTTTTTTTGTTTTTCTTCTTTTTGGGTTTTTTTTTACAGAACTATCCTTCCCCCTAACCAGATCTCAATATTGTCCTCAATGTCAAATATAGATAGGTAAATGATAGAAGATAGTACCTGTTGTTGCAATTATTAAAAAGAGAAACCTCACATAAATTTGAAATAAAATAAAGTACAATGAATAAAACTAAAGTTTGTAATTATTTAAATAGTTTGAGTGTTTGGCATGACTTGCTTTTCATACTACTTCCCTCACCGCTTCCTTCTGACCAATTTATCTGAGCTGTTACTGGATCAGGTTCATAAACAAAAGCTTCTAATTTATCAATCAACTCATCAACAGTGGAAGCAGAGATAAGGAGTCATCTTGCAGTAGGTGTGATAAATTTCTATTCCACAGCATGGTCAACAAAAGATAACAAATTATCAAAGAAATTATCAACATTCAACAAACCTATGGGTTTATGGTGGATGTTCAGTTGGACCCAAGAGACAATTTGAAAGACTTCTTCCAAAGTACCAAAACCACCAAGTAAGGCTATGAATGCATCAGTGTTTTCAAGCATTGCCTTCATTCGTCCATACATAGATGATACTTGAATTTTCTGTCCAATTATCTTTCCAATGACGTTCCTTCGAGTTAAAGGTTCAGGAATGATACCTAAAACTTGACCACATCTTACCAATGCAGAAAGTGATATAGCCCCCATTAACCCAATGTTACCTCCCCCATATACTACACGAATGTTCCTTGTAGCAAGTGTTCTACTAACAATGCTTGCTACGTTTACAAACTCTAAATCATTCCCATAACTTGTCCCACAAAATACGTAGATATTAGTAAATCTACGAACAGAAGAAGATGCTCCCTCCATTTCTACACTCACACTCTCTTTGAATGATTATGAGTTGCAAGAAAGTGAAGAAAATGGAGTTTCAATAGGGAAGAGAATAGAAAAAGTAATAATAGCTCCTATATGGGTAGGTTGACTGTTGTCAGAAAAGTTTGAAATTAAGAAACAAATTTTTGTTTGTTTTTTTTTTGTTTATTTTGGTTTTTTGTTTTTTTTATTTTATTTTTACTTCAAGAAAACCATCAGGGTAAAGAAGTCTAGAAACCCCTGAAGGATCCCATATAAAGGATCGTCTGTCCAAAATCAAAATGCAATAAAATCATACAAAGATAATAATAATAAATGATGACATACCTTTATGTACAAGTTTCATGGCAGATCTTTATACTGCGTCATGAGTGCAGTAATACCAAGATGGCTCAGCTAATCTTGGAATTCTTCTCCCTCCTGCTTGTTTGAAGAAAAGAGAATAAAGAAACCATCGTGGGTTTCCATCCTAGGTCTAGAACCTAAAGAGCTCACACTTGGGTTCGTAACATCAACAAAGATGCTAAAATCTGAAACCCACAATGTCCAAGATCCAGAACGCTCCATCCTAGGGCGCTAAGAGCCCCTTCTAATAAAAGAGATGATCAAGCTCAGATGCCTCATACGCTTTGGTAACCGCGGGTTACTTCTCACTAATAACCAAAGTGGGACGCTTCTACCTGTCTATCAACTCCACAGTGCCTAAATAGTGAACATTAGGTTGTGGAGTGCGGCTCTCTATAGAGCATGGCACACGAACCTTATTTATGGATCGGTGTGTGATGGTCCACCCGAGTCAATGACAGAACTACCGCTGGTAGGGGCTCCTAATCTAATTAAAGACCAAGTACAACCGAAGTTTCGCCCTCCTTCTTTTTTTTTCTTTTTTTTCATTTTTTTCTTTAAGAAATGTACAAGATAATATATACAAATTATTATGATTGTGGCTCACATCTTCCTCTGGTTTCACGTCCAGAAAAGGCTTAAACGCCTTCTATGAGTCGAGAATAAACTTCCCATCTAATTTTCTTATAAATTGGCAAACAGGGTCTTTTTGAGTCAGATTCCCAAGACTGTAACGATTTTGCTCATCCTTAAAGAGATTCCACAAACTAAGAAGTTCACGATGCACAACTCCATAAGAATGCAACTCAAGAGTCAATAAGATATCATCTAATGACTCCTTACTCAGTCCATTCTTAATGAAGAAAATTTTATCTTCTCTGTTTACGGAAACCATTCCCAAAGAACGACATCGCATATTGCAATTCAATCGTGCACATTTGTAACAAACTTGCATTCTTTTTGCTCTTTTCCTTTTTGAAAATGAACTTTTACCGAGACCAGGCATGTATGGGACAAATGAATCTGAAGATTCACTAGCTAAACGAACCTTTGCTTCGATTATCCAGCATATATCTTCTGGGATGCCCTTGTACATTAACAGTCTTAGTCTTTCACACCTAGCTTTGTAGATTTTGGTTAGAGCATTTTTAGGAACAGAAAGGAAATGTTTTCTTAGATTTGAGAGAATGACATTCATTTTGAAGGAGAAGAAATCAGTTATTATGGGAAACTGAAAAACAAACTGACTTGAGAGTCACGGAGTACCGTTATCCGTCACTTAACCGGTAACACAAAGAACTGCAAAAAGAAAGAAAAAAAATTAAAATAAATTCTACTCATAACAAGGATTAGAAAGGGAGATAGATTCTACCTCAACAACTTGATGTTCCAGAAATGGTTTGAGTCTTTGTCCATTGACCTTAAATACATTACCATTCCTAGGGTTCTCAATGTCTATGGCCTTATGAGGATACACATGTTTGACAATAAAAGGACCAATCCACCTAGATCTCAATTTTCCAAGGAATAAGTGAAGACGAGAATTATAAAGTAGAATTTTTTGACCAATTTCAAAAGATTTTCTCAAAATTGATTTGTCATGAAAAGCTTTTGTTCTATCTTTATAAATCTTTAAGTTTTCATATGCATCATTTCTCAATTCCTCAAGTTCATTCAATTACAATTTGCGTAACTTGGAAGCATCATCAAGACTTAAGTTGAAAGCTTTAATGGCCCAAAATGCTTTATGCTCCAATTCAATAGGCAAGTGACAAGGTTTTCCATAGACTAACCGATAGAGTGACATGCCTAAAGATGTTTTGAAAGCAGTACGGTAAGCCCAAAGTGCATCATTCAATCTTAAAGACCAATCTTTACGATTTGGGTTAACCATTTTTTTCAAAATTTGTTTAATCTCCCTATTTGCTAATTCTACTTGTCCACTTGTCTGAGGGTGATAAGGGGTAGCAATTTAGTGTGTGATGCCATATTTCTTCATTAAAGATTCAAATGGTTTATTACAAAAATATTTTCCCCCATCACTAATGATAGCTCGAGGGATTCCAAATCGACTCAAAACATTTTCTTTTAAAAATTTTAGAATAGTTTTGTAATCATTGTGTCGACGTAGAATCACCTCAATCCATTTTGAGACATAATTAACTGGAACCAAAATATGCACAAACCCAAATAATGATGAAAATAGACCCATGAAATCAATTCTCCAATAATCAAAAATCTCAATGACAATGATAGGGTTCAAAGGCATCATGTCTCTTTTAGAAATGGAACCCAATTTCTGACAACTTTCACAACTTTTGCAAAAAATATAGCTGTCCTTAAATAATGTGGGTCAATAAAATTCACACTGCAAGATTTTCATAGCTATTTTCTTTGAAGAAAAATGACCTCCACATGCTTCTGAATGACAAAATTTAATGACACTACTTACCTCACTGTCAGGTACACATCTCCGAAAAATTTGATCTAAACAATATTTGAACAAATATGGGTCATCCCAATAGAAAATTTTCACCTCAATCAAAATCTTTTTTCTGTCTTGGTGTGTCCATTGAGGCAGCATCTTACCTATTACAAGAAAATTGATAATGTTAGCAAACCAAGGCATGGAATTGATAGAAAATAAAAATTCATCAGGAAAAGAATCATTGATAGGTGTGCTATCAAAAGATGAGCATGTTGTAAGTCTAGACAAATAATCTGCAACAACATTTTCGGCTCCTTTCTTGTCTTTTATTGTGATGTTGAATTCTTGAAGCAACAAGATCCACCGTATCAACCTAGGTTTGGCATCCTGCTTAGACATTAAATATCTAACAGCAGTATGATCAGTGAAAACAATACTGGAAGAACCAATTAAATAAGTTCAAAATTTGTCCAATGTAAAAATTGCAGCAAGTAGTTCTTTTTCAGTTGTGGTATAATTCATTTATGCACTATTCAAAGTTCAACTTGCGTAATAAATTACATGAGGCTTACCTTCCTTTCTTTGGCCTAAAACAGCTCCAACAGCAAAATCACTAGCATCACACATCAACTCAAAAGGCAAAGACCAGTCAGGGGATGTCATGATAGGAACAGATATCAAAAGACCAATTAATTTTTCAAAAGATTTCTGACAATATTGGGTCCAATCAAACAGTGCATCTTTTGTTAGAAGATTACATAATGGTCTAGATATGGCACTAAAGTCCTTTACGAATCTTCTGTAAAATCCTGCATGTCCTAAAAAGGAATGAACTTCTCTGACTATTTTTGGGGAAGGCAAATGAGCAATTAATTCAACTTTAGCCTTATCAACTTCAATTCCTTTAGAAGATATCACATGATCTAACACTATTCCTGAGGTAATCATGTAATGACATTTTTTCTAATTTAACACAAACCACTTTTCTTCTCATCTTTTAAGAACCGTTTCCAAATTATCAAGATAATTTTCAAAAGAATTTCCAAAAACTGTCAAGTCATCCATGAAAACCTCTAAATAATGCTCAATCATGTCACTGAAAATACTTAACATGCATCTTTGAAAAGTTACCGGAGCATTACAAAAACCAAAAGGCATTCTTCTATATGCAAAAGTGCCAAAGGGTGGTCTTTTCTTGATCCTCTAATGCAATTGGTATTTGATTATTCCTTGAATAACCATCAAGAAAATAATACTAGGGATGTCTTACTACTCTTTCTAGAATCTGATCAAGAAATGGCAAGGGAAAATGATCTTTCCTAGTGGCTGCATTCAATTTTCTAAAATCAATACACATACGCCAACTAGATGAGGCTCGGGTAGGTATTAATTCACCTTTTTCATTTTCAACCACTGTTATTCCAGATTTCTTAGGCATAACTTGTGTAGGGCTTGTTGGGAATTGCGGATCAAAATATCTCGCAGCGGAATAATAGGATTCCCACACAGGATCCATGCGAAAAGTCCATAATCCGAGTTTTTTTAAAATTTACCTCTTGAAGCGTGATAAACACAAGCGAGGTGAATCACCAACACCGTAATAGCGACGATGTTTCTGCGGTATCCACATGAACAGACTTGCAAAAGGAGTCACCTGTTTTCGCGGTGCTAGCGCGAATAGAAGAGAAGAACCTTTCACCGTCTCTCACTCACTTTCTTAGGTGCGGCTAGGGTTGTGATGTAACATCTATAGCAGCCCCCTTAACAAGATTACTATTTATAATAGTGGCTGCCTTAAGTGAGTGTGAGCAAAGTAGTAAGGTAAGTCAGTGCAACCCTAAAACCCATCTGTCATGAGTTAGGCCCACAATTGAATCGAGTCCAACTTGGATCCTTATTGCTCCAATTTAGTCTGTTTCTAAGTGTGCGACCCTGCAGTTCTCATGACGTTGGTAGTAATATTAAAATCTCATTTTAATATTACAAACAATGAGCGGTATCTAGCAACACATCACGCTACCCAAGTAATGAGAATGTCAGTGATTTGACATAACCTATCCGTGATCAATGTTTCCGTGTAGTTTAGTCCCTTTGTCAAGATATCTAGATTGAACACAAGGCATGGAATGCGTCACCCTTGTATAGTCCAATCATTCGTTTCCTGATACTCGAGTAGACTTTGTAACAATAAATGAGATCAATATCTCATATTGACTTATTTGAGCATGGCCATGCATTTCGCAGTGTCACTCAATCAGGGGGCCCGAAGATATCGCTCCTGTTATGTAGGAGTGACAAATTCCATCTAGGTCACTCACATCCCTCTACATGATTTGCGGTATGTCCAATAACCAACTTTATAATCACCTTGTTACAGATGACGTTTGATGGCATTTAAAACACACAACTCCTCATGTAGGAATCGTAGTGATTTCAGGTCAAAGAACCACATACACCATTATCACTATGAGAATCGCTTATGACACTCACGTAACGATCCACGTAGCGTTCTCATGGCGGGTCTGTCCAATACATCATTACTCTAATATGTATCCATGTGTAGACTTGATATCTCATATCCATGACCCGTGAGATGTGGTCATCAGTCTACGCACATACTAGTCTCAATGCATTATTGTTGTCCTAATTAACAATAATACTTGACTAGGGACATTTAAGAATAGTGTTGTAACCAAAAAGGATCTCACGATCAAGTCATCCACTTGATGTCCTATGGCATCAATCTTACTATTCTAAGGACTTTATTATGTTTATCAAAAAAGAACACAATAAATGAAATGCCTCATATATATAAAATAGCATAATAGAATATATGCAAATACAGAAAATGTATTAGCCTCTAGGGCATACACCAACAGGGCTTACCCACTAGCTTTTAGAGATAGGATAGATAATTCCAACATCAAGTAATTTAAGAACTTCAGCTCGAACTACCTCTTTCATATGTGGATTTAATCTTCTTTGAGGTTGTTAAGATGCTTTAGCATTATCCTCTAAATGTATTCTATGTGTACAAATTAATGGATTAATGCCTTTTATGTCTTTTATTGTCCATTCAATTGCACTTTTGTGCCTTTTAAGTCCTTCTAACAACATACCTTCTTGTTCTTTGGTCAGGGATGAGGAAATTACCACTAGAAAGCTTTGTTCTTCTCCCAAAAATGTGTACTTCAACCCAGCAGGTAATGGATTTAGTTCCAATGTGGGTACTTCTTCATGGGTATCATTATTCACGGGTTTAAGCTCTTCGAATCTCAGATTCCATCCTTTGTATTCCATTTCCTGTGTACAGTCAAGCAAAGAGCGTATTTCAGAAACATCATCATCTAATTGTGTAGCTGAATTAAATGAATTAATTAAACAAATTTGTAATGGGTCAGAAGAACTCCTGATTTGAAGATGATCATCTATAATGGCCTCAATCCCTTCAATTTCTTCTTTTCCATCATAAACTTCTTGTGGTTGCTTGCATATGTTGAAAACATTAAGTTCTAGTGTCATATTTCCAAATGTTAACTTCACCACTCCATTTCTACAATTTATCAAAGCATTAGATGTTGCTAAAAATGGACGACCTAAAATAACAGGAACTGACTTAGAACTATCAACCATAGTTTCAGTTTCTAAGAAAATCCAAAGGATATATGAATTTATCAACTTATACCAACACATCTTCCACTATTTCTTTTGGAATTTTAATTAATCTATCAGCAAGTAGAAGAGTTACAGAAGTTGATTTTAACTCACCCAGGTTGAGTTGTTGATAAACTGAATATGGAAGCAAATTAACACTAGCACCAAGATCAAGTAAAGCTTGTTCAATTTTATGTTCACCAATAATGTATGAAACTGTAGGACAACCAAGGTCTTTATATTTCAACGCATTATTGTTCTGAATAATGGAGCTTACTTGTTCAGTCAAAAATGTATTTTTTTTTCACATTATTTTTTCTTTTAATAGTGCACAAGTCTTTCAAAAATTTGGCATAACAAAGAATCTGTTTGATAGCATCTAACAGAGGAATATTGACCTTCACTTGTTTAAGGATTTCAAAAATGTCACTATTATGGTTCACTTTACTTGAATTGTTTAATGCTTGAGGATATGGGGGTGAAGACGAGGGTTTGGTCTCCTTTTGGCTAGGTGGCTTATCAACTCATTCCTCGTCTTTGGGACTTGACTCATCATTTTTCTCATAAGGGTCAGGAATTTATTTTTCAATAACCTTTCCACTCCTAAGAGCTATCACTGACTTGACTTAATCTATTTGTTGGCTTTCTGAACTACCCTTATTTAAGCTATACTGATTCTTGGGATTTGGTTGAGGTTGAGAGGGAAATTTTCCTTTCTTGTGAATGGCAAGTGCAGAAGAAAGTTTAACAAGAGTGTCTTTTATGTCAATCATGGCTTAAGTGTTTTGGTTATTAATTGCCTCTTGCTTTTTCATAAATGCATGCAATGTTCCTTCAATGTTTTTCCTATATGGTGGGACATAAGGTGCATATCCTTGAGAATTTTGAGAGTCTTGCTGTGCCTGAGGAGGTGGTGGTTGCATAAATGGTGCCTGATTGTTAGTCCTCCAACTGAAGTTCGGGTGATTACTCCATCCCGGATTATATGTATCTGAAATAGAAGAAGTGAATGGTTTTTAAAATTATTCATTGCATTTACTTGCTCATGCACAACTTCTTTAAAAATAGAAATTTTTGAACATTCATTTGTTGAATGTCCCAATTCATCACAAATGCTACAAATTTCTTCATTTTGCACATATTTGATTTTTTTATTTTCCCTAATTCCATAGCTTCAACCTTTCTAGCCAAACTAGAAAACCTAGCATTCAGATCTTCTTCTTGACTAAGATGATATTTTCCTTTACTAGCATTTGTAATGTTATATCTAATTAAATTTTTAGAAAGATTAGTACCATGCCAAGATTGAGAATTTTCAGCCAAATGGTCTAAATAGTCTAAAGCTTCTTCAGGTTCTTTATCAAGAAACTCACCATTACACATTGTTTCCACAAATTGTTTAGTTTCGGGTGTTAACCCTTCATAAAAGAAGCATATAGTGCGCCATTTTTTAAAATCATGATATGGACAAGAATTCAATAAATCTTTAAAACGTTCCCAATTTTGAAAATATGCTTCATTTGAATTTTGGAAAAAAAATTGGATTTATTTTTTCAAAGCATTGGTTTTATGTGTTGAAAAAAAATTCTTTAAAATCTCACCTTACATTTCTTGTCATGTGCCAATTGATCTTGGTTTCAAAGTGTTAAGCCAAGTTTTTGCTTTATCTTTCAAAGAAAAAGGAAATAATTTAAGCTTAACAACTTCTTCAGTGTAAGTTTGATCATGAAAAGTGGTACATACTTTTTCAAATTCTTTTAAATGTAAGTATGAGCTTTCAGATTCTAAACCATAGAAATTAAGAAGTAAAGAAATCATACTTGACTTGAATCTAAAATTGTTAGAATTGAGTGAAAAGATAAAACATGATGGACTAGAATTTCGAGATAATTGCAAGTACTCACGCATGGTTCGCAACGGTTGATTTTCATGTTCATCATGCACACTTTCATTTTTCAGCCATTGTTTTTGATGTGTGTGATTGTGATTCAAACAAATCAATATGTAAAGTACTAGGATTAACTTTAACCAAACGACCAGAATTTAAATCACGATACCAATTAAGCATAAACAAGTAACTTAAAATATAAAATAAAATGTACAAGCTAGTAATATAAATCATCCATTAAATATTAATAAAGATGTGGTATAAATCAGTTACCAAATATATATTAACAAGGGTGTGGTATAAACTAACCACCAAATAAGTTAATAAGCAGAAAAATTAAAAAGTTAGTATGCAGATAAATTAAAATATTAGATAGTTAGTAAGTTAGTAAGCAAGAAAATTAAAAGGTTAGTAAGTTAATAAGTTAGAAAGTTAGAAATAAAATACAGAAAGTAAAGTACAGAAATTAAAGTACAGAAAATAAAGTGCAAAAAGTAAATTTAAAATATGAAAATCAGAGAATTGGTAGAGATGATTTTTTGCTCCAGCGAGAGAGAAGAGAAGAAGAAAGATTATTTCATTAATGATTAGATATTACAGAGAGATTATGGAGAGTTTCCCCCACTAAGTTAGTACGTTAGTAAGTACAAAGAAAAAAAAATTAAAAGGGTAGAATATATATACAAAATATTTACACCATAAATTTGTTCTTCAAATCAAGTCCTCGGCAATAGCGCGAAAAACTTGATGCGGATTAAAAGTTGCAAACCCAAGTGGAGGTTATTTTAAGTAATAAATTCTTAGGAGTTCGAGGTCGATCTATAGGAAATTGATGAAGAAAAATTTATTTGACGTAACGAAAATATTTTATTACAACAATAAAAGTTATAAAACTTGGTCACAAATAAAAAGGAATTGCTTGGGCTAGGAGATCCACTCTTGGTAAATATATTAAGATCAAGATTGATTCTTTTATAACTCAATTAGAATCCACACATAACAGATGTTCCAATTGAAAAATACAACGTTCAAAGTTCATTAAAAATTATTTACGTAATTATATTATGATTCCTTTAATCATCTATTAACACCACCACTCATAAATGGAATCAAGCATTCATTGTGCCAAAATCTTATTCACAACAAATTAAGATCTCCACTTTATAAGGAGAGTTTCTAACACCAACACTTGTAAATGAGTTCAAGCATTCATTGTGCCAATCTCTTGTCTACAACAAATCAAGAACTCCACTTTACAATGAGGGTTTCTAAATTGATTGGAAACAAAATACAATACGTATAATGACCACTTGAAAATATATCATTTAAGCACAAGAGAAAAATTAATCTAACCTTATTTCATTACCAAGAGCTTCACTTTTTCACTCAAGTAAAATGAAACTTAGTTACTCGTAGACAAGAAGAAAGGAAGAGAGAAGAAGAAGAAGAAGAACATAACTTCAATTTAGAACAAGAGAAAACTACAACAAGATAATCAAATAATAAAATAGCACGAATTTGGTATCTAACCCTAAGCCTTCTAAATGATCAGCCAAGGCTCCCTTTTATAGAGGATTAAGAATACAAAATGATAAGAAGGCTGACGTGGAAAATGAGTAAAAAATGTCAAATGACTTTTGATGAGTAAAAAATTATGGAGATTCTTTATCTCTAAAATAATTTAGCTCTGAAGTCATTGCATTCATCATTTTTTCACCAAGTGGTATTCATGAAAGTTGTAGGCATAGATCTTATATTTCAAATTCCGTTAGTTTGAGCCCAAACGCATTCCTACAACTCAAGATATGGTCTGATTACTGCATACTATGTAGGACCAGTGACAAATCTTCTATTCTGACTTTCAAGCCCAATATGACCCATTATACCTCAGATTCTGGAAACGTGTTCAACATGAAAGTTGTAGATTTGGGTCTTAACTATCAACCATAAAATTTTCAACCCATTTTACATCCTATAGCCAAAGCTATGTCATAAACAGTACGCATAGGTCAAGCTATCAGGATCAGCACCCTAGTTCTTGCTTCAACTCCAATTTGAGTTATCCAAACGTGTGATTAGGCCTTTGAGGTATCATGAAAGTTGTAGAGCTCTCTCTTATCTTTCAAATGCCACTAGAATCACCTCGAAAGAACTACCTACAGCCCAAGATATGACCCAAATACAGAAATAGTGTAAGACATAAATCATGTTAAAAAATTCAATTAAGTCTAATTTGAGTCCAAACTTACAAAATATAACCAAACTCAATCAATTAAGTACATGGAGAGTATAAATGACTAAAAATAAGAGTTTATTACTGTATCAAATATGTGATTATCAATTAATCCCTTTGAACTTATTGGATCATTCCTTATTTTTAGCTCATTACATCCCTTAAATGAAAAATAATGTTCTTACACAACCTTAGGGAATAAGAGAGCATTGACATTGTTATTTGATGAGTTCTTGAACAAGTGTGGAGGTGTACTAATTGGTATGCAAAAATGTTGGTGAAAAAGGAAAGAGTGGCTAATTGAAAAAAAAATGTGTAAAGGAAAGTCAATAAGGCAAAAGAAAATTAAAAAAAAAGAATATGTAAAGGGAATTTGCATTACATAAAGTTAGGATAAACTATCATGCTAGATATATGGACTCAACCCTAATGCTCTTTTATTCTCTTTGGTCTTCAACTTGTCATATTCATATTACTCCCCCTTTTTACTTTGGCCCAATTATAATCTTGAATAAAGTCCTCTTGATTTGTGTGTGCATGTGTTTTGAGTAGTGAAGAAGTAGAATATAAGCAACCTCAAGGTAGTGCATATTTTCATGGGTTGAGAGATTGAGGAAAAATCTTGTGAGGTCCTATCATTCTTGATCTATACTTTTCAATTGAAGTTACTATGCTTATTGATTTGAGATGTAAAGAAATTTTACTTCATGAATGTTTTAATTCCTTGAATTTTTGGTTGCTCACCTTTTGCATTCTTCAACATCATTGGAAAGTGAGTTTTTCTTGAGTTTTTAACTTTCAAGTTTTTGGTTTTTTTCCTTTGTCCTCTAATAGTGGATTTCTACTTTTGCTTAGTTGTATTTTTTAGCATTGTGTTAATTTTACACTATTTCTGTATTTTGAGTATAACTTGAGTTGTAGACATATAAAAATTATGAACTTTAACTTGTAAAAAATCCAAGAGGAATCTCTACAACTTTGATGAAGAACTCCAAAGCTAAATCGGATGTCTAGTAGGTTATATTGGACCTGGAAGTTAGAATAGAGATGCTGTCACTGGAACTTGAGTAGTGTGCAAATATTGGGCCATATCTTGGGTTGTATGAGTCATAATAGAATGAAACTGGTGGCATTGGAAAGCTAAGATAAAACCCTTCAACTTTTATGAAGACCATTTATCCAAACGGGGACGTTTTG
The DNA here is from genome assembly GCA_029884595.1 of Ormosia semicastrata. Taxonomy (NCBI): domain Eukaryota; kingdom Viridiplantae; phylum Streptophyta; class Magnoliopsida; order Fabales; family Fabaceae; genus Ormosia; species Ormosia semicastrata. Next base: position 3,579,015 of record JAQQTO010000040.1, read on the forward strand.
ATAGGGTTTTTAATGTCTGAAGGAAAATGATGGGATCTAAGAGCTGTTAAATGTGTTTTAGCCATAACTCCTTCATTAGTTGTCCAAATCTTGCAAATTAGGTTTCCAATTAAAGCTACTTGGAAGAGGAAGATTCTAAGCTAGGAAAAAACTTGTAATTTCACTTTTAGGGTCTGTTATGTGTGAGAGATAGCCTAAAATCGAGACCACGCTCATTAAACTTCACTTCTCACTTTCTCTGTTGCTCCTTCTCCCTATCCTCTCCTCTCCTCATGCTCTCTTCTACATTTTTTGCTCTTTATTTTTTTGCACTTTACTTTTCTATTTTGTACTCTTTATTCATGGAAAGCTAAAGTTTTGTAATTAATCATAAGGATTGAAACACTCTTGATGTGTAATCTTGAGACCTTATGATGAATGTTTACATTCTTGTTGTTAATCAAATTTCTCTTCTCCTTCTCTTGATTATGTTGCATCTTGACTGAGTGCTTAATTGAGTTTTAGTGTTCATATGATAGTTGCTTAACTATCATGTGTTTGTAAAAACTAGGTAATGCATCAAAGGTGTTTGATGTATTGTCTAGCTAGCATGAATTCTTGTATGAGGTTGATTTAGGGTCAAATAGATGCTTAATCCAATTTTCATTGATTGACCAAATCCTAGGTACTTACCTAGTAGATAATTCATGCTTGGATGAGGATTTCACATGATATTAGGCAATGCACTAAAGGTGTTTGATGAATTGCCTAACTTGGTTGAATGCTGAGTATTAGGTTGATTTAGGGTTAGATGGAAGCTAACTTTACTAACCTTGATTAACCAAATGCTAAATACTTATCTAATGGAGCATACCAAGAATCTGGTTAGCTTGTGAATGAGTCCATAATTGTCAAGGATGGATTAAACTCAAGAGTTGTTGATTCTCTTAGATTGGTTGTTTTTCCTTATTCTGTTTACAGTATTTTGATTGTTGTCCTTTGATTACTTTCTTTTATTTACTGCCTTTTAATTATTGTCTTTTATTTATCTTGCCTTTTAATTTTTGTCTTTTAATTTTTGTCTTTTAATTAATGTTCTTTAATTACTATCTTTTAATTATTATCTTTTAATTATTATCTTTTAATTACTGTCTTTTAATTACTCTTGCAACCAAACCCCCTTGCTAATTTCCTAATATAATTTATTAATTAGAATGATCTAAGGACTCAACCCGATTACATCGCATACTATAAGTTTTTGGTGAATCGGTAAACAAATATCTTCTAATTTGGTAGTCTTAGTAGCTATCATGGCACAATTTTGAATGGCGCTAATGTTCTGAACGAGGTTCAAATGATTACTTGAAAAAAGTTAAAAATGGTGGTTTCTTTCGATGCACGGCAGCTAAGACGGTGGTGCGAGGGGGTGGGTACTTGTAAAAGGCACTCTGACGCTCAAGTTAGACCTTGCACAAGGTGGGTAGTGTTTGGAGTTAAACGCATACCTTTGTGACCTTGCAGGGTATTTATCAGAGCATCTTGGGTGATAAAAATCGTAGTTCAATCTGAATTAAATGCTATTATTTACGATCATAATCCATGATATTGTTATCTCTTGTAACTGATTCCCTATTTATGTGAGATGTAATTGGTGTCCATATTTATGAAGGATTCTGTGAGAGATTTGTATATCATAAATAGGTAGATTAACTTATCTAAAAATATGCTTAAATATTTAAGATACTATTCTGGTAGGCCGGTGGCTCTTGAACTGCTACCTAGAAACCCAATCTAGAACACCCTTACATTTAAAGTGCATGATGCTCCTTAAATCTAGGCCATTCATTTACAATTTAAAAATATTAATGGCTTGATTAAGCAACTGGATACTTGATGAACAAGTTTTCCACCACCTACTCTCCTTCTACCCATTCATAGACCACCATAGCCTCACCTCCTTATCATGGTTCACTATCGGCACTATCTCAGACCACCACCACCAAGCCAGATTTGTAAACCTCTCCCTCCACAGACCTCAGCCCCCTAAACCAGAACCAAGCCCACCATGGCCGATCCCAACCACCATGAACTCACACCTAAGCCTGCGATAATCGCTGCCACCACTTATGATCGCCGCACCCTAACCACTAACTTGTAACCCATAACTCGCAACCACCTAGCCTCCACTACACTATAACCCAGTTTTAGGGGTTATATTTTGTTAAATTCCTAAGTTTGTGGTTATTGGGAATGTGCAAGTTTGGATTCTAATAGTTTCGGGTTTTTTTGTTATGGGAGTTTTGGTTTGGTTTCTACGTGATTGGTTTCTGAGGTTATGTTTACAATGTTGTTTGTAGGGGAATTGGTGTCTCAATTTGCAAGCATGAAGTTTTCGTTCCTGATGGATCTAGGTGCTTTCTTTTTTCATTTTTCTTTTGCTTAGAGTCAGAACCATTTTTTTAATTTATTTATGGAAAATAGTCCTCTAACACAAATTGAAAGTTGGAATTGCTTCCTCCTATATCTGATTGAAAGTTGGAGTTGCTCATTCTATTGTACCTTTAAGCTTTCATTACTCACCACTGCTACACTAAACCCACCAGATATCTTCAATTCTTGCCTTTTGTCTTTATGAATTCTATTTGGCAATCAGCTTAATAATTTTGGAACTTTTTTAGATACTCGAAGTGGTAAATACTTAAATTATCTAGGTTTTGGTTGTGTTAGGTTGCGGCTTATGAAATGAAAAAGGATGGTGGGGTGGGGGTAGTAGTGGTGGCAGTGGTAATGGGTTGGTAGTGGAGTGTGTAAATATATATACATATATATATATATATATATATATATATATATAACCAAAGAAAAAAATTTGTTATTGTAGATAAAATCAATGGGTACATTATACACCCTAAAATAGTAGGGAATATGGTGCATGATAGCATTCGCTTGGATGTGTAGTGGAAGCTTTTCTGGAAATAAGCCTATTTGAATGCCTTCATTGCAGAGTTCAAATCACTAATGCGGTCCAATACCAAGATTAAGTTTTTCGGTAAAAGCTTATTCCTCAAAAAGTTAATATTTTTTTGCTTAAATTTAGATGAAGCCTTGGGCTTTCCAATTCCAATGGTTTTCAAAATATCTTCAACATTAGGGCATGTGGATGAATAGAGATAAACCCATTAATATGCTGAAGATGGAAGCTTTATTGGCATAGAGCTAACCATGAAGTTCCCAAGGATAATGTTCACCTAGAATGAATGAAAAATGAAGGAAAAGACAAATATAAGGGAAAATTGAAATTTGACTTAAGAAGCTTGTCGTCAATCATGTATGTCTCAACTATAAGAATGAAGCCTAAACAAGTTCTTGGGAGAATATAGAGAAAATAGAAGACTAGGATTTCAAATTAATTATTTTCTCCTCTCACAAGCTTTTTTGTTCTCTGCTTTTTTTTTAACATTCTCGAATCTATTAACCACAAATATGACATATACAATAATACATATTGAGTATTAAGATTACCTGAAAACAATGACGGTGAGGTTATCATGTTTGAATCTGTGAAAGTAATCTTGATGAAGGAGAGAAATTTTTCTTATCCCACAGTATAGTCATTCACGTGTCAGTGTCAATGGACCAACTATACGCACTAGAGTGGCTAAGAATAGGGGTCTCTCCCTAAATATATAAAATAACAGTATGGGCTAAACCTACCCATTATGGTAAGCCTATATACAGGACCCATAAACATAATTCACATATGAGTAATGCTTAACAACATGTCCAATAACAACACTGATCACAATTTGGGCACAACATGCTCTAATAATTTACATCTAATTAATCTAGGTTTTAAAAAAATTATAATATGATTTATGCTGGTCCATATAAATTATTCTAACATTCTCCCACTTGAATGACATAAGTCATATTACTTTATTTCAATAAGAAAATAATTTTTCATATTAATCAAACAATATATGGTCACAACATGATGTTAAAATCGAGTCAGCATTCTCAACCACTGGTCCAAAATAAGACTACAAGCATCTTAATAATGTAGAAAATCATAGTTAAAAGGAATACTAATATTATACATGTAAGATACTCATATCCTGGTGATCCAACAAAATACAGTATATGAGTAATGGGAAAACACAATAAAATTGCATGCCAACATGTGATCAAAGTGTAATTCTCAACAAAATAGACATGCATTTGTCTAAGATGCTTTATGAAATTTAACAAAATATCTCTGTACAACAACAAAAATGAGACTAGGTCTAAAATGTCTCTATAATATGTCATAATACAAATATATAAAACTGCACAAATAACAATAATAACAATATTATATGGTAATAATAATAATAGCAACATAATTTTTAAGGTCTCGAGACATAACAATAAAATGAGATCACTATAAAATCACAAAACAAACTTTTACTAACCCAAAACATCAAAAGACCTCACTATACCCATATAGGTTACATGATCAACAAAGACTTTGACAACTAAACTTTTGGTCAGGGGATCTACAACCATAAGTTCTATAGGGATAAGCTCGACACGATTCAAAAACTCTTGAATCTTCTCTCTAAAAATATATATTTTGTGTCAAAATGTTTCGAGCGTTTAGAGCATTTATTGATTTCAGAGAAGCACACTACAACATAGTTATTGTAATAGCCCAATATTTGCTACCCAATTATATCATCGTATAAATGAATAACCTAATATTGACCCTGCTACTACTAACATATATCAATGTTTAACCTATATCATTCATACATAATGAGTAAATATGGAGAGCCATAAAAGCAAAAGTTACATATATACATCACAGCCTCAAAGGGCATACTGTTATACAAAACTTAGAATAACTAAGCAAATATAAAATAGATGTATGCTCAGCTCAAAACAGCATCTATGCTATGCTAATCCTCATACAAATTCTTCTTCCCTTTCGAAGAATTCACACCTGGATTTATATGACAACACAATCGGGGTGAGAAAACATATCTCAATAAAAGTATTCCAATATCAGCATATATACATATATATGTATAAACATATAATATTCACAATTATCAAGTTGACACTTCAATCACAGAAGCAACAACACCTCATCTTAACAACAACAATCGCCCATACAATTGCCATGCATGAAAATGTTATGATAGCAACCACCCATATAATTGTCATGCTACGTTTAATTATGTTTAATGTGTATGTCTATGCAAATCCTAGAAATGAATGTAGTTTTAAAATGTTATGAGACCTCAGAAGTATTGAGGATATTACCTACCTCAACTACTCTAGGGTATGTTATGATATGCTATGATTTATCAGGCATAGTGAGGATATGACTCACCAACACTATCCATCAAAATAAGCAGAGGATATTACTCACCTCTGCCGATCAGCAAAACAAAGAGAATATTATAAAACTCCTTGCTCAATAATGTAATAATTATATTACTCATATTATTACACATAACATAGAGAGGATATTACGCACCTCAATATGCTTCAATCAACATAAAGAGGATATTACATACCTCAATATGTTTCACATACAATAGAGAGGATATTACTCACTAATCTATTGTACAAACACATAGATAGGATATTACTCACTAATCTATGCTTCTCAAATAACATAACAAGGATAATACACACCTCATTATGTTTCTCAAACATCTCATGCAAAACAATCACTAATTACCTTCTATAATTAGTATCACAATTGATTTATATGCATCTCCAACTTATCTCACACACGCTTTATCAAATACTTATAAAAGTACTTTAACACTCTTAAAAAAGCATATCTGAGTGATTCCAAAACTTAGGGAAACTCATTTCCTCAATTCTTTACAATACACAAAATATGTATATATAGCCATGTCTAATTACTTCTCGTAATTAGCATTTCAAGTCAATTTGAATTAATACATTATCACTTCTTCAATTACTCTTATTAGAGTTTTAACACACTCTACTA